>OX421941.2:19034117-20301117 GCA_949128155.2 Xanthia icteritia
TTATGAACTCACACTTCAAATAACAATACCAGTGGCCATGGGCCATTTTGTCGTGTTTAGATATCAACACCCCATCACGTCAGCGCAGTTTCGCTAGCAAATTTTATTTGACCCTGTATACTGCAAATATTAGTACTTATGGTGGATAATTTGAATTAGCACCATTCATTTGCTTCACACAGATGGTCATTATATTTGGTAGCTAACGAATTATCCCATGACATGCTTTTGTTTTCCATTTTGGCAGACATTGAATTACAAATGAGTGTGATAATCTTTTAACACAAACTTAATCTGGGAGTTGGCGAAATAAATAGATAAATCTTTAGGTGCCTAATTCTTGTGAAGATAAAGAAAGAAAATACGTTTATTTGTGGGAAACATGACGCAAAGAAAGAACACAAATACGAAAGAACAATTTGGGGGAAAAAATGCGTCACATACACACTAAGCGGCCATTGATCAGCATAATGCGACTCTATGCGAGACAGAGCCCAAGCGCTGGTTTTCAGCGACAGCCGGCGTTGACGTCATGACGTCAACCGATACTATAGAAAAACACAAGAAATAATTACTTAGGAGGATTTTGTTTTCAAACTTGAAGCTTGGATCGCAGTTTATTGTTATTATTAGTACTACAGCACACGACCGGTCGATTTGGCGTCGCCTAAGTTTAGCTGAGGACATCTTTCGGATGAGATGATCATAATTATGAATAATTAAACATAAGTACCTAATACGGCCGATACAACGGCAGTTCCGAACTTCGCGCGGAAGGATGCGTAATAAAAAAAAATAGGAACCAAATAGTGACATGAGGCGAGTGTGAGCGAGAGAACACGCGCGAAAGTCCCCAGAGCCTATGTTCAGAGCTGCCAAGTTATATAGGTCGTATTGTACATAATCTATATTAGAGGCCTAAATACTATATTTCTAAAGAAAAAATATAGTAGGCGAAACTACAATATTTTTATTTCAATACAAAATGGCGAGATGATCGCAATAGGGCCAGGCCATCGTATTTATCTCATAAAAGCTGAATTAATGGTATTTTGTAACCCTAGTTTTACAGTGTATGAGTGATTTAAAAAAAACTTGTTAGTAAAGGTTCATAGTAGCAAAAAATATGAATTTAAAGTATAAAAATATTTTTGAAACACCTACAATATTTTTTTGAGTTTTTAGTTAAAATCTATTTTTTTTACAGGCAATGGCTTCGATAATACTTTTAAAATTCAAATTCAAAATATTTTTATTTAATATAAACCTACATGGGCACTTATGAAACGTCAGAAGCTAGGTGCACGGTTCCGATTGGTTGTTTCCTATGGAGAAAAGCCGGCAAGAAACTCCACGGTACTATATTTGATATATAAAAAGTTGGCAACCCTAGGTGTATCAGAAATCTTTGGGCAAATTTAAGGGTGTGGTACAGACCATTAAATTGTACAAAAATTTCTCTACGTCAGCGAGAAAAAATTATCAGCAAAATAAAATCACTTTTCGTGTCTGACTGTGTGACCGTGTTGTTCTTCTAAACTACGCAACGGATTTTGATGCGGGTTTTGGCATCATTAAGAGGTAATAGAGCTGCAAGGAATTTGAAAAATAGGTATTTGAAGAAACTATTGCCGTCGTCTTACCTCAAGTCTGCCTCCGTAGAGTGCGATAGGGACAGCTGCAGCTCAGACCGATTATATCACATAAAAAAATTACGAAATCGACGTTTCGTATTCCCCTTTTTTCTCCTCGAAAACTGAGCTGACTCAATTATTTACATTCAAATTTTAAGAAAAAGTATGTCTAGGTTCCTATCTTTTTTTATGTTAAAATCTTTTCGAATTTCTCTAATCACGGCGGTAAAAATGTGGCATTTTTGTAATTTTTGGAGGGTCATTTTTTCTTTATCAATAAGTTGCTGAAAAAAAGGAAATAACAGGGACGTGTCTACAGCAGACCTTGATTTTATGGACAAAAATAGTTGTTCTAGAGGCATTATTCAGGAAGAAAAATGGGAATACATTTGTATGGAGAATCGTAGGCCCTGTTCCCTCTTAAAGAATTTGGCCGGGAGGTTTATGTACGTAATACTTTAATATGAAACTAAAATATAATAAAAGCATCTCCCTCTTTTGTCAAGTCATAAAAACTGTGCGAATCACACTAAGTACTAAATTGTATACAATCAATTCAAATTACAATGATTACTTTTAGAAATGCATGCTTCCTGGCGTCAAACGTTAGCTATTATCTTATTAAGCCAATCAATACATAACATTATGTATTTGCTATACATCATTAGGTTATAGCAGTAATGACATTGCATTGAATGTGACACGTTGTTAGACGATATAAGTATGACTGTTCAAGAGCGAAGGCTAAGTAAGACTACTGATTAGTTAATAACAGCCTTCAACTGTCCGTTGATGACCAAGAAACTGCACGACCAAACTGTACTGAATAGACGCATAAAAAATACAAAGCCTTACAGTTGTCGCTTATGATGTCACACATCTGACATCTTGGCTGACAGTACCAACCTGTCGGAAAATAGATTGGTACCATCTGACAGCCGTGCATCATCATTGGTCAAATCAAATAGCGCGCGCTTCCCCGGCTTCCTGTTACACACTTCCGTCCCTTTTCACGAAATCACTCCCACAGATTGCAGGAAAGCGAGAGGAAACATGTTACACGTAAAAAAAAAGACTAATGAAATAAGAAATACATTTTTACATGCAAGTTTTTACTTTTCAATGTTTTAGTGTACCTACTAGCATAATCGGCCTATAATGTTCCCACGGTTGGGACAGATCTCCTCTCTTCGAGAGGTAATGGGCTGTAATCTATCACGCAGACCCAGTGCGGGTTGGTAGATGTCACATGTCTTCGAATTTTTGTTTCTAGGACATGCCGGTTTCCTAAATTGTTTTTCTTCACCGTGTTGTGTCTACTAAAAACCATAGGTATATTCATTCATGCACTGACAGACAACGCACAGCATAGACTGTTGGGTCTAGAAGCATGAAAAATTGCACAAGAGTTCCTCATGTAACGAAGGTGAGCACTAAGGCCTTCTGAAAATCAATAGGGGATGGAAGTTTATATGGAAATTCTACAAGGCTTGTAAATGAATAAAGCCCAATTCCATATAAAATAGAAAGAAAGAAAATACATTTATTTAGCACAGACTAAAAGGCACACAATGTAATATACAGGCGATAAAAAATCAGATAAGTGTAAAGTACCATGTAACAAATTAGCAGGAAAGTATCGCCAAAATGCCCAGTGAAAAGGACAGGTTATAACTGAGAACCTGCAGTTTTTTTTTTTATTGTCTTTATGTACCCACTTTGCCTATTGCATTATTCAAAGACAATCGTATTAAGGAGTAAACTCCAGTCGTGCGTCGGAGCTGACACACACACACTTTTTTTTTTCTTTTTCCATATTCTTTATGGCACTTTAGGTCATGAGCTAATCGAATATCAAAAAATATTTGGCCTAGGTCTTAAGGGCGAGGCGTGAAAATTGATCCGCTGTTACAATGTATAATAGATAAATACCTACCTACTACATATTGAATATTATCATCCGTAGTATACTACGGATGATAATATACTACCTATAATTTTAGATAGTGACACATTATTGCATATCTTTTGATTTTATATCTGAAACTAGCTTTTTCCTCCCGGCTTCGCCTGTGTGGATGTCGGAAAATATCCCACGGGAGGAATAATTCCTTAATACTTACATTGTTTTCATATAAGTCTATTGGTTTACGCGACGCACGCTAGTGAAGCTTCCAGTTTTTTTCCGACATCTTCAACAATCATTGTCATATTTCAGCCAATTTACACAAAACCTTCATGAATTATACACCTAAAACTTCCACATGAATCAGTCCTTCCATTGGTGAAAATCCGTTCGGTAGTTTTTCGAGTTTATCGCGTTCAGACAGACACGCGGCGGGGGACTTTGTTTTATACTATGTAATGATTATTTTTTGTAGCACAATGTAGTGTCTAGTGAGTACCTAACTACTAATTGTGTAACCACTCAAGCAGGTAGTACTTATAGCTAAGATAGACAATAAAACTTTTATGAGATTACATCATTGAGTGATTTATTTAACAAGTTAGGTAAACGATAAACATAGAATGTAATGTAGATATATGATAATAAAATAATAACATATTATTATGTATGTGATCCTGCATTCCCATGCCAATGCATTTTGTGACTGGCCAGTAAATTAGAGAAGAACTAATACTACAAAAGCCATCTTAGGAGATCATCTCTTTTATTTGGTGAGGATTGAAAGAAAGACGTTTTAAATATTTAAGAAAATACAAAACATAATATGAGAAGAGCATCCAACAATACAGTTTTACAATAAAAAAACTACTTTATGGACAAGAGTCGTTATTTCAAAAACAGTTATCAATCGAGGTGCCCCTAACCACTTCATACATTGACAGCCTTACCGAAAACACCACGCATGGCGGTTTCATTGCTGCACCAATTGTGATAGCATCTGACCCATTTACTACCCAGTAAAGACAATCCTCCAACCATGATAATAAACATCGAATCTCTTCCACAAAACGCAACAGATATTTCCGTTATTATGATTTATTTTTACACCGTCGCGCGCGCCCTCTGTTTATTTTTACTCAGCGTCGTTCAGCGCAAGCGCACCCGAACCGTTCGCGTCTCGAATTACAACAAACACCATGTATTTGGTTACAAACAAACAGACAGATTTACTAAGTTTTTGTGCACGTTCTGAAGTAACTTTTTAATAATATCATGTTTCGATTGAACTGATGTGTAACGATTTCTACGCGCCGTTGCCTGGGCTCTGTAATACTTTGAGCGTAGTTGGAGATGTTTCCAAAATATTTCAGACACACCATTATATAGGTCATGTGTTAATTTTAGGCAGACTGAATTGTTCAGGCATCTGTAAATACAAAGTTACTGTGTACATAAATTTGCTTTTAGTGGTGTATACCTCAAGTATGATCCATTTTTATGGTACTTATTTATCTTAACTTTTGGTATAAAATACCACATGGTAAAATTGAGGTACTCTCGGTGTAGAGAACAGAAATCAGCCGTTTCTATCCGCCTTACAACATACATTCATCATACTGTACATCATTTTTGCAATGAATTAATTAAATTCTTCTACATACGAAACCTACCTTTTGTAAGGGCGACTAGAATCAATTCTATTTTTTTGTAAATTTTGGCGTTCAAAAGTGCCTTTTATGTGAAATAAATTTTTGACTTTGACAAGTCCAGGTTTACCTACTCACATTATTTTCCGTCAGCGATGTCCAGAATAAACTTAGAAAGTAACCACTATACTGATGGCCTGATATGTTTGTCTGCAGGTTCCGATTCTCGGGTCGCGTGCTGGGCCTGGCGCTGGTGCACGGCTACCTGCTGGAGGCCTGGTTCACGCGGGCCCTGTACCGCGCCTTGCTGCGCCTGCCGCCCGCGCTTGAAGATGTTGATGCGCTTGATGCGCAGTTCGCCGCATCGCTGCGGTGGCTGCAGGTGAGATAAGTGGCCAGTGACCATTGAGCCTCAATCTGGCATAGGTACTATACTGACATATACTTATCAATATATTTCTATAGATAAGAACAGGTAGTGCCATCCACGAAGACGCGCCCCACTCTTCTTCCTAATCGCTTACAGTACAAGTGTGCAACAAACCGCTAGTGTTTTAGTTTTGTCGTGTTTACTAATTACCTACTCATAGGTAATTATTAATGTGTATCGACAATACTAAAACAGTAGCGGAATGTTGCACTCTTGTACTGTAAACGTTTAGGAAGAAGAATAGGGCGCGTCTTCGTGGATGGCACTATCTGTATATGTTTCATGTATGTATGTATTTATTGTATATGTAAATGGTTCACCACAGACTACCTGCAGTATTTATCTCTCCTCTTTCTTATCTTCTCCACCCAAGCGGGGTGGTGGCGATGGAACAATTTTGTACCATCACCTCCGCCCCGCTCGGCCACCGCTCCTCGGCGCTGATTTCATACCGCTAAAAAACTATTAGGAGTACATTGGGACTTAGAACAAAACTACCAAAATGAGGGTGTACTCTACTCCGCCTAACCTTTCAACGAATATGTATGATATCACGTAATTTTCCTTCAGCATAATAATAACAAGATAATAATTAGTTTATTTTGTTTCTATGTCTATAGGTATGTATCTTATATTTTATAGTTATTTTCTAGGTATCTATCATTTATGTTGCACCTGCCATGTTCTGTCTCTACACCACCCTAAGGTTGACTGGTAGAAAATGCCTCAGGCATTAAGTCCTTCTTTATATAGTTTTTTTTTACTTGTGCATAGTTTTAATAAAATCTACTGACAGACAACGCACAGCCTTAACCGCTGGGTCTCGAAGCATGAATTTTTATACACGAGTTCCTTTTGTAACGAAGGTGAGCACCAAGGATTTTTGAAAATTCATACTGTAAATTGGTTAATTATGAGATAAAAGTGTAAGGAAGTTTGACATTTTGATACTATCGTGCACACGACTTGTAATAGTAATGGTATCTCTCCCGATTCCAGTCAGCACGTTGCGTTTCATCCCTGGAGCTAACATTCGCGGTGTCGGAGCGTCTCGCCGACGGGCGCGTGCTCGAGCGCGAGCTGAAGCCGGGCGGGCGCGACGTGCCTGTGACCGAGCGCAACAAGAAGGAGTACCTCGAGCGCGTGGTGCGCTGGCGCGTCGAGCGCGGCGTGGCGGAGCAGACCGAGTGGCTGGTGCGGGGCTTCCATGAGGTGAGGGAAATTACTTATTGAAACAAAGAAAAACTATGTATTGGCACTCGCACAGGAAGATATAGATACAATGACACAATCATAGAAATATAAAAAGACTGCTGAAGGTTCACATCACGGGACTGACGGAAATGTTTGGTTCGACCCAATCTCATCGTGTAAATCTTATCTTTTCCTGGTATAAAGATTTTGTCGGATAATGTGAACTCATTTTATGATCATGATCCATTGTACTGCTGCAATCGACATGCTGAGTCGGGCAACAAAAACGCTCAGTAGGTGCACTTACAATACAACCGAAGCAACTTTATATACAGTACCGATAAAACAGCTCATTATGTACCTATGAGTGATAGATACGATCACGCTTTATAAAGTCCATGGGGCAGGGAACTAATATGAATGTGACAAATCGTCAAGCGCGCGTAAACTGCTGTCATCGGTTGAATGATTTATCTCAGCAGATATATTTCAGCTAGCTAATCGCATCATTCAACTTGCGTTTAATTTGAACGCGTCGATAATATTCGTTCCCGAAACAGAGCGAATGTGTTTTATTTTCATTTAATTCTCATTTCTTGTCTAATAACTTCGTGTTGCGCAGGTGGTGGACCCGCGGCTCGTGGCGGCGTTCGACGCGCGCGAGCTGGAGCTGGTGATCGCGGGCGCGCCCGAGCTGGACGTGGCCGACTGGCGCGCGCACACCGAGTACCGCGGCGGGTACCACGACGCGCACCCCGTCATCCTCTGGTTCTGGCAGGCTATCGACAGGTTAGCGTCGCTTCATAACTTGCCGGACGTTGAATTAAGCCGAGAAGTTTTCGTTCGCTTATCCTTATCCCAATTTATATGTCGTCGGTGCGACATATTTTTCTTCCATATTTCACTATTAGTCATCTCGGTAGTCACCCCTTTTCTAGTCATATCATCTTTCACACAGCCCATCCATCATTTAGTTGGCCTTCCCCTATTCTTATAGCCTTACTATCTTCCGCCTTTAAAATCCATCCAAAGTCAAAGTCAAAGTCAAAGTCAAAGTCAAATCATTTATTTCAAGTAGGCCCGTATAAGGCACTTTTGAACGTCAAAAATTTACAAAAAAAATTAATTGATTCTAGTTGCCCCTTCCAAAAGGTAGTTTTCGTATGGAGAAGAATGGGCAAGAAACTCCACCGTTACTCTTTTAAAATGTTTTACAATATTTTGTATAAGTACATTAGTTATATAATTATATGTGAGGACGATGCACCTAGAATAAAATTATTATACCACAATAGGTAAAAAGAATTAAGAATTAAAAATGAAGCAACAACAGAAAAACTAATTATGTGATAGATACATGGTGCTCACATATTTACAAACATTGTAAAAGTAGACGATCCTCCTAAGATTCCACAATTAATAAGTCAGTGTGCGAGGAATTGGTCATAGAAAGTAAAAAGGTTGTTTTTAAAAGATCGCTTGACAAAAGAACTCGCGTCCTATTCCGCTACTCGAATCGTGTGCGAGTTGCGGAAAATGACGCGAGTCTATTGAATTTAACTACTGCGGCTTCACTGCTATGGTTTCGCGGCGGAGGTATGCTACCGGCGTTAGCGACAAGACCGCCCATTGTGTCACTTGTAATTTATATAGTGTACCAAGGGCGTATCCAGGGGGGGGGCACCCCTCCCTCCCCAAACAGTTAAAGTAAAATAAAATCGAATCGTCTGGATGGAGTGGCCTGAATGCACATCGCATGATAAACGCTGAAAAAGTAGGCTACTATAATATTTTAATTGAAAAAGAATTAATCCCAAAAACAGCGAAGTGTCTTAAGTCTTATATTCTGTCTGGCTATGTGCTCCTCCCAGAAATAAATCCTGGATCCGCTCTTGAAGTGTACATAATAATGAGTATACTACATATCTACAGACTACATCAACTAAATGAATGCGACCGAAAACGTCGCCATCACACATAAATCCCTGGCTACCATCCACACTTCCTTATATTTCAACAAAATGCGGAACCGCGGAAGCGTCTCTTCAAACATGATCTATTAGTGAAATTAATACATGTACCTATTTAGTGTATATTATTTGTATGTGTTTTTAGTTTAAACCTATATAATTATGTATGTTTATGTTGCTTTAGTCTAATTTAAGTTTCCCTGTATCAGTTTTACACACTGTCGACGTCGAATTTCTTCAACAGATCTGCGACAGTAGACTTGTTACATACAAGTCTGTTGCAAGAAATTTCTAATGCAATACTGCTTATCTTTGTGCCCTTCTATATTTATGTATTTTTCTCTAAGTGTTTTATATGTACATAAATAACGTTGTGCATTTCCGGCAGGTTCACGAACGAGCAGCGCCTGCGCCTGGTGCAGTTCGTGACGGGCACGTCGTCCATCCCGTACGAGGGCTTCGCGGCCCTGCGCGGCTCCACGGGCCCGCGCCGCTTCTGCATCGAGCGCTGGGGCCGCGTGGAGTCGCTGCCGCGCGCGCACACCTGCTTCAACCGCCTGGACCTGCCGCCCTACCCCACGCCGCACCTGCTGCATGAGAAGCTGTTGCTAGCCGTCGAAGAAACCAACACCTTCGGCATCGAATGAACACATCAGCCCGACTGATGCACCACTTTTATAAAGCTTTACGGATGACGCTCTATTCAGCTCGATTTCTCGAAGATATAGCATTTTGTGACTTAACGAGCATGACCTAGAGCGCTATAGTAGCGTATGCTTCGCATAACCCTGGACGATATCAAGATTCGGCCCGACAACGACTTATAATGGCCATGTTGTTGACATATTTTGTTTGTGGTATCTATAATATGTTATCTGGCCCGATACGATACGATCCCCATGATTGACCTCCATTCTAACTGGCATTTGTATTTGCTATATGAGGTAGTTAATATAAAGTAAATTATTATACATCATATTAAGTGAATCTTAACTGTATCCTTGAAATTAACACACTTATTAACATGATTGTAATTAAGTTAATTCGACCCGAACGCCGACAGTTTGAGTATACGGTATGAAGTATTAAAAATACATTTGCAGCTGTAAATAAATGTGACTAATTACAAGTATTGTTGTCAATGTAAATAATAGTCAATTGATAGTGTAATGGACAAACAAAGATTTTAGCAGTTTAATAAATAACATGTGTAGATGTGCCTAGGTATTTATTATTATAATAACTGGCCGCGTATTCTACGAGGTTTGTACTTTATTATCGCTTTTATTATAAGTGAACGTATATTGTGGCTGTGAAATGGGACTCAAGTCCCGTGTTTAGTAATTACGCTTTTACGTCACTAATTTATAATATTCTAAATGTAACCTTGTATCACCCTTGATAAGAACAGTTAATTTTAAATTATTGCGAACACTGTATGTTAATTTGCTGCATACTACAAAAATTTCTCATTGAAACTAAATAAATTCACAACTTACCTGCTAATAAAAATAACTTAAGTTTTTTTTTTAAGTTTCTAAATCTCCATTTACAAGCAACACTAGTCAGCTACAATTTTATTATTATTATCAATAATTTTGTTTGAACTACTTCAAACATTTGTTATAAATATTATGTATTTTTCCGCTACCCGCGGGTCTTAGCTATCCTGTTCGTGAATTTATAGATGTACCATTTTTACTATAAAACTAACATTATTGAGTCATGAATGTGCAAGTTACATAGAGTTCATTTAAGAATTATTTATGTTCCTTTATTATATTATAAATTAGAACAGTTGTATAGTTAGTAATCCTGCAGTTCATGACAAACAGGTGTTGCCCGTCTCAACATGCAGATATAGAACAGTATTGAATATCTTGTATGTAATGTAAATATATTATTTATTGTGCTTATGAACTCTACACTTCTGTGTAATTGATGTTTATTTTTGTAAGTAATAATTCTATTATGTTGAATATTTAACTACAAATGTGTATTGTTTTATTATCTCTAAATTTTAAGTAAATTGTTTTTGCGTGAAAGTGATAAAATGTGTCAATATACAACATTACTTGAAAAATATTGCTTTTATTTGACCCTTGACTTGTAGTTAGGTACATGTGAAGAGATTAATTCTACAAGATATTCGTGTTATGCTACTTGATAGAAGGCTGGGGGAGGAATACAGAAAAATAGGAAAATAATTAAGAAAAATATCACACATACAAAATGTTTATTTTTCTGAAGTTGTGTAACAACAAAAATCAACCTTGTTATTTTTAAGACCTTATCTTTTAACATATATCAACTATTTACAGTTCCCAAAGTCTGCATTTGTGAACACAAACTCATGATAAAAAATGCAACAAGAGTTACTTTGCATGTTCTACTCTAAATTGTGACGGAGTTAATTCATAGCTTGTCACAGTCAGTAAGTTTTAAAATCCTTATTCCATAAAACTCATAGTTAAATCATAAGCTGTGATTACAATATGATAAAAGCTACTGTTATTATAGTTCCGTATGCATACTGTAGCTATGTGAATCCAAAATTAAAACTCTTAATAATTATCCTCCCCCTCTACAACATTCTATGTGATTCGCGACCAAAGTAGTAGTCAACCCCCATATCAATAACTTTCAAATTGAACCCGATCAAGTCAATTAGTAAATTGAAAGGTGGTTTCCGAAGAAATCAACTAAATTTTAATGTAATATAATACACGCTCGTGTAAATATTTTGTATATTTACTTCAAAAATAACGGTACATACAATATTTTTAATTTGTAACTCTATCGAAAGGGAGAAGAGCGAAGGCTCACTGTGAGTCTAGCCAAGAGAGGGAAAATCCTTGCTGTCATCAACCTTAGGCGGTGCGGCCGGCGCACGCAGCGGCGGGCGCTCCTCCACCGGCTCGGGCTCGCGCGGCGGGCCCCGGCCGCGCCCGCGCCCGCGACCGCGACCTCGCGGTCCGCCGCCTCCGCGCCGCGCCGTGTCGTTGAACGTGAACTCGATGCCGAGCACGCGCTTCTGGCGCCCCACGCGCTGCGGGTAGTCGGCCAAATCGAACTCGTCGTCGGTGTCATCGTCCTCACCTCGTTCGCCTTCCTTTTTCTTCTCGAGCATCACCAGGTTCTTCCACTGGCTTAGGTCCTCGCCCTCGCCGGCCTTTCGCAGGTTGTACTGCGGCTGAGTGCGTTGGGCATTTCGGAGCGCCTTGTACTCGTCAAGCGTGAGTTCGCGCGGCTCCTCTTCGGTGGGAACGGCGGCGCGCTCTGCCTCGGGCTGCTGTCCATCGCCGGCGCCAGCCGCATCGGCCGCTTTCTCCTCAGCCACCTCACCTTCGGAACCGGTCTTGTTGAGGTCGTCAATGTCATCCCTAATCGTGCCCCAGTTATGAGGACCGCCACCCTCACGCTTGTCCACCGGCTTCACACCGGTCTTGTCGGAGCCGGATCTCCTGTCAAACTCGCGCTTGCCTCTATTGTCGACCGGACGCGGCCCGCGCGGTCCGTGACTGTCGCGAGACTCGCGAGGTTCACGTTGCGGCCTCGGCCCACGGCGCTCGGCTCCCTCAGGATTGTCGCTGAAATTGCGTCGTTCAAAGTTAGGCCTGCGGTCACCAAACTCACGCCTAGGTGGTCGAGGGGCTCCTTCCTTGTTCTCGACGGCGCCATTCTGCGGCCGATCCTCGCGGCGACGCGGAGGAGGACGTTCAGTGTTGCGGTCGGTAGGCCTGGGAGGGCCTTTAGGCTTCTGTTGCTCACCGCTCCTGTTTTCTTGAGACTTTACATTTTGGGTTTCCTTGATTCCCTTCCTGATAGCGGGAGCGGCACCTTTAGGTTTGGTCTCAGGTTTGCCCTTGTTCTCCTTTTCGGCTTCTTTGGTCTTCTTTTTGAGCTCCTTCGCTTGCTCTCGCGCTTTTAACGCATCAAGAGGATCGGACTCATCGTCCAAGAAAAGAGCGTATCTGTTAACAACCCCCACACCGTAGGAATTCTCCATTGTGATCCTCTTGATGATTTAATCACACAATAACTGGATGTTGGTGGATTATTATCACGCACTTTAGTAAGGCGACATTTTGTCTTATTTTATTGATTTCATTTAATATGGCGGACGTAAGCGAACGCACCTAATACGCCATATGACGAAAAGGAATAGAGAAAAGAATGAAAATGGCGGCACGGTTTTCTTTTTAAATTATTGTCTATGGTTTTCCGAGCTCTATTTTTAAAACCAGAGACAATAATAACACTGACATTCTCAGACGATCGAACTTGTTACAGGCCGGACAGTGAACGCAATAAGCCGAACCAAATCCACTGGTTGAGACAATCAGATCTACCAGTCACCTTGCGTGCACATTATATACGACATCATGCCACCAATTTGAATTTCCTGAATTTTTGTAACGCACGTAGATTACGTTTGCTATAGCGACATCGCCACCACAAAAATCAAGGAAGATAGATAAGAATATATTTTATTGTCAGTTATGGTTTCCTAGAAGACCGGCAGCCGTACTTAACAGCCGCAGTGACATGATGTGTCATGAAAATGATGACAGTGGCAAAGATTTAAATCGTTAGACTTGCCTTCACCATACTAAAGCGCCTTGTTCACCATCCATCTTGCTGTACGTCCCGCCAAGGCCACGGTGCTGCCAACAAGGATATAGTGGTTATGAAGATTAACATTCTTAGAATTGCATATAAAAAGAGCTTAATTAAATAAAAAAATCGTTTAAATCTGGAGTAGCAATTGACGAGATTTATACTCCTCGCTTATGGTACTTGCTAAGTTTTTTTCAGGCCCAACAACATAAGTGCGTAATTATCTTAAAATCTTAAATCGTGGATGACATGTTTCTTGCGTGAGCTTCTGCGGAGTAGTGCGGAGAACTGGAGATCGACGCCAATATCGGCGGCGTGTAGAGACACTAGAGCCGTTCGATTTAACTGCATAGTCTGAAATAGCAATGCTATATCGTTACGTGTGGAGCAGACATTAGTATGCATGAACTATCATGGCAGCATGGAATTAGTATGAACTATTATAAACAAACTACTACTAGCATTCTCTGTTTACTACTAGCATTCTCTGTTTTGACCAGCAGGGCTAACATGACAAACGCAAGAACGCTCTTTTTCTCGTTTTGTCGAAATTTGTCTACTATTCTGACGTCATTCTAATTCCTTACATAATCGTAAACAACGAGTAAACTTGAAAATGGCACTTTGAGACTTCATACATAAATATCTCGCGACGAGAGACAGATGTTGCAAGTTATTAAAAACAAATTATTTTTATGATAGCAACATCGGATTGAGATTCCATTTCATTAATTCAAAGGTGCCGATTCCCTCGTTTTGGATTCCCTTATCACAAAAGCCTCTAAAAAATCACCAAAATTTAGATTATTCTTGTCAACCGACGATTTCCCATTCTGAAATAGACCAAAGTGACACTTACAACAACTTTATTTTAGTTTGACAGCACTAAGATGGCACTGATTTAATTATTGAGTGAAAATGGCAATTTTGATATTCTGAATTTGAGGTTTGTCACCAAAAATTTTAGTGTTTAATCGCGATTAAAAAGGTGTGCAAATAAATTGTCATGAATTAAAATTCCCACCAACACCTCGACTGTGTAAAAACAGTACAGTATCGTTTCTTTTGCTTATATCTCGAAAATGGTGTGTCCAGTGTGTCCTATCGCAAAAATAATGAAAGTTTCGACCCCCTTAATGAAACTCATAAACCCTTAGTACTCAACATGTAGGTAATAATTTTTCAGATAATCCATTCAAAAAGTGAAAATTCCATATAAAACACGTCGTTCCAATATAAATAGTAGTTTAAAACTAAGTATTTTCTATTGATGACAAAAATAAGTACAATTATGAAACTGCCATGTTATTTTGTTTTTTTTTTGTATCATAATTTTGTCTACTCTTCTCGTCGTCAAAATCGAGGACGAGTAAATACGACTAAATGACAGAAGAATCGGAGATTATCTCGTTTTGAATTGTCAAAACTCAAGGATAACTATGGTGCCATGTTAGGGTTTCTCGAAAAAACATCAAGTTTGACAGAAGGGAGTCAACCATTTTGTATGGAAGCGCTGTCAAAAAACGAGAAAAGTGACAGAAATAGACGACGTGTGTCATGTTAAGCCTGCAGAGCAGTGCTCGGTCGCCCAGGTATTAAATATAAAACGGCTAACTCACAAACGCGCTGTCACTTGCCAGTGCAAGTGACAGCGCGTTTGTGAGTTAGCCGTTTTAAGAAGAAGCTTGTTTAAAAATTATGTATAGACAGTTCTATACATAATTTTTAAACAAGCTACTTCTTCTTCATAGGTAATTAATTAATTTGCTCCGTTCCGCAGCTGTTGACTGCAAAAATACCCATGTATTTTCCAAAGACGAAAACAGTGGGAGAAACTCCGAAAACGTGTACGTGACGCGATGCGACGATGCTTGAGGAGGCCAGTGGTTTCGTGCTGCCCAGCGCGGTCGCCGCGAGACGCAGCGCGAAGTCGCGTCACGAGGCGCATCGTGAAATCGCTGGCAACCCCACGCCTCGCTGCTTCGTGATGAGTCGCGCTACAGCGCGAGGCATTTCGAGGCGCATTGTGGCGCAGCGCGACGCAGCGCGACGCTGCGAGGCATTTTCGAATTATCTCAATTAAATAAACCACTTGCGCTTCGAGACTCAATGGGCACCCTTGAGGGTCGTGGGATAAATCCTCACGTAAAACATTCATTATTTTTTCTCTAAATCGTTTTGTGAACCTATACTTATTCTACAATCTTCGTCACTCAATTCAAAAGGATTCATATAATGACAATGTCTGTAAGATCGCCGAGACGTCTCCAGCATATCCAAATCTTCTAAATCCATCAAAAGGCAATCATATTCGATTTTTATATAAATTGACAAACAATAATAAACGCCAACGTCAAATAAATTAGTACCTACCAAAGATAAACTCGGCAGACTAACTTTAGTACAGACGCCTGCAGGTCAACCTACCCGAAATGGTCAAATTTTCCCAATCAACTTTGAACCTTATACTTTGGTGATAAAGTTGAAAATCTATTAAAGAAATTTGACAGATTGAAGTAGGTTGATGTGCTGGCGTCTGTGCCATAAATAGTTCTGGAACTAGTGATAAACTTCATTTTATTATAACGTTTTATTTAGTCATGGTACTAAAGCTAGTATTTATCCTAGTACCAAATTTTGTTATATATATATATATGTTTTGGAATAAGACGGTATGTTTTGTTTCCATGTTCTGCATTAGTCCTGCACAAACCAGGGGTTGTAGGTATTTGGGTGCACTTGCATAGTGCATATAGATAGTGCCATCCACAAAGACCCGCCCCACTCCACATAGTACTGCCCCACTCCGCTCCGGTCCGTACTAAAGTACAGCCAAGTACAGTGAGTGAGGCGCGTCTTCGTGGATGGCCGTATCTGTACAGGGATAAGCGTCAGTTGGTGTCTTATTTCATTCAAAACGTCTAACGGGCCTCTACGAGTTGGCTTCGGTCCTATGCCTTACAAAGGTCCTAGACCAGAGACCGGGACCAGGGGAAAGAAATAAAACGACATTTAAGGTAGATCCGCAAAGGTAGCCCGATTTTCTTACATTTTTAGGGTTCGTTGAAGGGTGCCTAATGGAACCCTATTACTAAGCCTCCGCTGTCTGTCTGTCTGTCAGCGGGCAGTTCGAATTTTCACAACAACAAATAATATAAATAAAATAAAGTAAAAAATCAAAAGGGGATCCCGATTCAAGAAACATGTTTTTATCGGAGTTTTTTTGCTTATTATTGTACGGTGGTGCGGAACCCTCCGTGTGCGAGTCAAACTCGCACTTAGCCGGTTTTTTGTAATTATCAATTATATAATCCAGGTCAGTGTAAGGTTATATCTTGATATTTTGTATCTTGATTTGGAACGATAACAAAATATATGTATATATAGAAAAATATTAGAATCATTAAGGGCGAGGTCACATCAATGCGTTGCGGCGTCGCATCGTAAAAATCTACGATCTAGATAGATACGCATTGTATTGCTGTCCGACGTCGTTTTTGCGATACGACGCCGTAACGCAGTGTTGTGGCCTCGCCCTTAGTAATACATCTCTCTAAGTTAGATTAGTATTATCATGATTTCATGAAAAAGTCATTCAATGGAACAAATTACCTCTTGGGATGGTACTCGGAAAATCCTCCCCGATGCCGTCTCCCGCTGCCATCCGCCGGTGTGCGTTGACCTTTAGTCTGTATCATGGCCCTCCGGGTGAACGACGCAGTAGCACCTAACGCTTGGTCACACTGCAAACCATAAAATTTGCTCGCAGCTCGACCTCACTGCGCCACCATTGCATGGACTGCATTGCATCCCAGTGAGGTAGTGTCCTAACAGATATCCAATAAAATAAGGCAGGCAAGGAGTACATAATATTATGCACCTTTCGGATAAAGTGCCGTTAGCGGCATAATAGTGGCGCTGCCTCGTCTTGGCTAGTGCTGTAAGAATTGCAATGTCACTAATCACTGTCACTTGTTATTTTGTTTTGTTTAGGTTAATTCGCTGTAAAACACCACATTCCCAAAACATTATTTTCTTGTGCCTAAACGGGCCCTGGCACTTGCCGGCCGCTGCTCCGGCACCGCTCGTTTCGCTCGCTCGTGTTTTGTGTGATCACAGTTCTAATCTAACCTAACCCACCTTTCAGTCATTCTAATTTTAAACCAAGGGGTTATTTATGGCTACACCTAAGCTTAGCCGGCTATAGATGCAAGAAATTAGCATTAGCAATTGAGAATAACAATGCAATGCTCAGCAATCATAATAATTGACAGTGACAATGCAATGCTTACGGCACTTTAGCCGGACCAAGGCAGCGCTACTAATATACCGCACCCTATACACTTCCATAAAATAATGCACGAAATAAAAAAAGTTCTCGAAAAAAAATACTTGTATAAGGACCTAACAGTGGGTAAATTTTTTATAAAAAATTTAAAAAATGTCTTTACAAAACCAAAATCATCACTTTTTTTTACAGCTACTAGCACCACCACCACCCCCACTAGGAGTTCTCCCCAGGCAGGTTTCCATTAATAATCCACAAACGCGGTAAGGGTCACAGTCTCCAGCAGGTCTTCGGTCCTCCATGAAACCTTTACCTTTCTTTTTAATGTTTCTTTGAAGACGGATCGAAGCTTTCCGGTTAGCGATACCCCATGAGAATTTATCAAATGGTGAGGTTTCAAATTTTCCTGACAGTCGCAATTTGTTTCCAGCTTCATCGATACCGTAATGTTTCATGTGTTTCATGTGGTTCTTCTCCAACTTCTTTATGCACTCTTCTATAAAAGCATATCCTCCGTCTGAGCGCATCCTCTTCGTACTGAAGTTATGATGCATGCCGATTCCTGGATGTAAATGACCGAAAGGCTTAGGATGGTACGTGATATCTACTCCGTATTCTTCGCCGACACGATTCATTATGTAACGTGACATCCACAAATCATCTGGAGCTTTAATCCCAAGTGTAGTGCCTACTTGCCACTCCCAACAAGCAAACATCACTTCAGCGTTAGTCCCTTCAAAATCAAGTCCAGCAAATAGACATGCTTTGCAATGAGCTTCGGATACCTCCCTTCCTGCTATATATTTTGCTCCTATCCCACAATACGAGAACTCATATTTTACTGCAGGAAAACCTCCTCCTTTAGGCCAACCCAGACCCCATCCGTCGTTGTCCAACATAGTATACTCTTGCTCCAAACCGAACCATGGCTCTTCGGCTTTATGTATCTCACACAGCTCATTACAAAAGTTTCTGTGATTTGTTTTAGATGGTTTTCCGCCTTCCCCTAAGTATACTTCGCATAAAATGAGGACGTGGGGATCAGCTCGAAACGGGTCTCTATATACAGCAGCCGGTTTTAAAGTCGTATCGGAATTATCCGTAACGGCTTGTCCCGTGGAACTGCCATCAAAAGCCCAAGGTGGTGCTGCGTCTGCTGTGTACGGAACACAATCCAGGACACGATCTTTAGCTCTCATATTAATACCTGAACCGTCAATCCATACGTATGTAGCTAATATTTTATTACAAGGCAAAGGAAGCCTCAAATAACGATCCATGATTTTTTTGTTGATGATATGATTAATATTATGTGCCAATAAGGTCCTTTTAGTTATATAGAAGCATTTTTTAGGCTTATAAATTATCGGAAGACAAGTCCTTAGAATGTATGTCATTTTTATTAAACTTAATTTTTTTACACGGGAATTTATAACTGCTACTTTTTCACATTGAATTTGTATTTGAATGATTTCGAAATTATGTCATTTCACTTCTTTAAGTGTTTCAAATTAGAATATATTAAAAAAAACAATTTTTAACTGCCAGTTAGATACTTCTTTACTGGGGTTTTAGAGGCGGAGATCCACATGTCGGAAATCATATTCAAACAGTGCCATAAAAATTATCTGTCAAATAAAGCGAATTCCATGGGTATTTAAAACATTTTCTATGTTATACTTTAAAGTTCCTGTAAAAAAACACCCTTTACAAATCAATTATGCTGCCTCAGGAAGTCAGGACTCCTGACGCAGCGTTATATTTTTTTCGATTGTTTGATTTAAATCAATCTATCAAATCATTGTACCGTAGACAGCACATCAGTTGTTTAGTATGACGGGTAGAATCACCTCATGACGGATGCAAGTGTCTAAATTGCCCCCCGCCCTTATTATCCTTATCCTTACTTATCCTTATCCCTACATATTATAAAACAAAGTCCCCCGCCGCGTCTGTCTGTCTGTCTGTACGCGATAAACTCAAAAACATGTTCATGTGGGCGGAGTGATTCATTAGAAAGGTTTTGGTGTATAATTCGTTACGGTTTTGTGTAAATTGGCTGAAATATGACGATTATTGTTGATGATGTCGGAAAATCATGCCGACTGGGAGATTTACTGGCGTAAACCGTGATAGAAAATTAAAATTTATGTTCTACAGGATTGTACATCGTAAAAAGTTCAACAAAAAAGTCCGTGATGGCATATATATATATTATTTGTTGCCGAAGCTATTTTGACCGGTATTATATTTATCCTTATCCAATAAAATATGTTACATGGGCATTTAATTTAGATTAAAATATGCATCATTAAAATGAATACTTTCAAAGTTATCACAGATTCAAATTTAAATTTACGCGTAACGTTGTACGTTCCCGTGGGATATTTTCCGACATCCACGCGGACGAAACCGCGGGCAAAAGTTAGTAATAATATAATCAGCTCCTCATCGCTGTCAGTGCGGTGAAGCTGTCGACCGCCTCGGACACCACGGCCTTTCCTGCAGCAAGAGCGCTGGTCGATTGGCACGGCACGCAAGCATTAATGACTTCATCCGTCGGACTTTCTTTCACCAACGAATGTCATAACTAGAAAATAACACTTTCATGTCGCAGAAAAAGTCCCGGTGACCATTCCCGTGGGATATTTTGAACATTCTGAACTTACGATAATTTGAAACTTTGTTTGATATGGATAATATTACTAGGTATGTACAAGATTATGATCGTATTTAAGTTCAGGGTGGCTCTGCAATGCTTAAAATCACCTTATTTTTTTATAGGCAAAATTTCATAAAGATAGCTTAATGAGAACCTTTAAAAAAATGGGTTTCATAGCGAGGTCGAAAAAATTTGCTTTAATTTTACCAAAACATCTCTAAAAGATTTGAGTGTCCGTCTGTCTATCAGCGATCTCATAAACAGTAGAAGTTACACAGTTGAAATTTTCACAGATTGTGTATTTCTAATACATTTGTTAACCCTAAATACCTCTCATTTGTAGGTACAAATGAGAGGTATTTAGGGTTAACAAATGTATACCTATGAGTATGATGTGTAAAACTGCACCTGAATTGAATCGAGAGTATGAAATTCCTCGGTCTTTGGGGGCATGACCCCCAATCCCCCCCCCCCAACCCTTATCCACCAATGCGTGCAAAGCTAGGTCGCTAAATGCGTAGGTCGCTAGTATACTATTTAATATATCTACCTAAAATGACTACTATATTTATAAATAATACTTTATCACTATATCTACTTGTGCATTTTTCTGCTTCTTGTCTAGGTAAAATTCTAAGATTACGACAAACATTATCTAAAGACACCGTTTAATTAATCTCTAAATATAAAAATAGAAACAAAATTACTAAATCTTTTTTTGCTATCGAAGACATGTTTCTGCTATAAGAGCGCAAACTCTGTATGGATCACAATCACCTGCAGGTCTACGGTCTTCTAAAAACCCTTTCTTTTCTACCTTAACACTTCTTTGTAATCTTATCGAAGCACTACGATCGGCCACTCCCCACCTACATTCTTCAAATGACGCAGTTTCGAATTTCCCAGTTAATCTTTTTCGGTTTTCTTGACCGTCTCCTAGTCCGTAATTTTTCATATAGTGTTCATGCTTGGCACATAAGTCTTTACATACCCGTTCAATTTCTGTAATTCCTCCTTCTTCACGCATTTTTTTTGTGCTAAAGTTATGGTGGCACCCTATTCCTGGCTGGTTCTTCCCCACAGGTTTTGGGTGATAGCTTATGATAATCCCAAAGTTTTCGGCAATTCTTCCTAGCAAATATCGTCCTACCCATAAGTCGTCTGCAGCTTTGATCCCCATCGTTGTTCCAACTTGATATTCCCAAGATCCTTTCATGACTTCTGCATTAGAACCGCCATAATCCAAGCCAGAATAAACGCATGCTCTGGCATGACATTCAACTAAATCCCTACCTGCAACATGTTCGCCCATGCCGCAGTAAGAGAATTTAGACTTTATTACGGGATATCCACGAACTTTCGGCCATCCCAATGGCCACAGATCCGAATCAAACATTGTATATTCTTGTTCTATACCAAACCATGGATCTTGGTCTGATATTTTGCTCAGTACGTTTGCACAATGAGCCCGATGGTTTGAAAGAGTGGGGGTTCCATCGCCATAATACGTTTCGCATAGTACAATAACGTGGGGGCTTTTTCGAATCGGATCTCTATATAAGGCGACTGGCAATAATATAGTGTCTGAGTCATCAGTTTTTGCTTGTCCAGTTGAACTTCCGTCAAAAGCCCATTTCGGGACCATACTTAAGTTAGAAGGTACATTGTCTAAAATACGATCTTTGCAACGTAAGTTAATACCACTGCCATCGATCCAAACGTAGGTGGCAAAAACTTTATTTTGTGGTAAATTTAAATTTGTGAAATGATAAAAGTAGGTATTTAAAGGTGTATCAATCTTTGACAATCCAGATGTAAAGTTTTCTTGGCTAAATTTTCGTATTTTAACTCTTGGAACCATTGAAAATACTTTAGACATTACGCTGCTTCTCGCGAAAAATTTTGGCGATAATGTTTTGCACAACATCGTTACATAAAAATATTTTAATTATTATATTTTAAAAATTAATATTTGTTGTCAAAATAATCTCAATATTATAGAATGAAAAGAAAAATTAGGTAAATCTTAGTAGGCCGTGAAATTTTATACGTAAAACTAGCTAGCCATGAGAGTGGATAGTGAGGCGGTCTATCGCGATCACCTACCGATTGACATACTTGCTCTCAAAATGAAAATATACTTAGCTGTTCCCCGAAGTACTTAAGTTGCACAGTTGGAAATACAAATCGAACACAAACTTTGCACTTAACAGAAAAATACCACCTTAATTTTTGTACCGTTCGATGACGATAACTTACTACCTAGAGAGTATGACAGAAGCGAGACATCGAGATTATGTTAAATGTACAAATCTCGTAATAATCAATGTAAAAAATTCCTCAAGCAGAAAAATAAATATCTTGTCTGGAATAGATTCTCTTTATCTCTATTTTGTTTGTGTAGTGTAGAATATCTCCTTAGGAGAATAACCTCGGAGTCAAGTAAAAAGACTAATACCCAAAACTCAAACCTCTCTACACTCTTTGGTTTTGTAAATGACATAACTGTGATGTCCCCTGTCAATGTCAAAGTCAGTAAATTTAGGCCCTCCGTCCGGCTGGTTCATCTGTTTTTGTCTCAATTTTTGTTACGGCGCGGCGCTTTGCATCATTTTCTATTTGTTTATAACTTTCCTCGGATTGAATGCAGTTCATGACAAAATGATTTGCTAAAGAGCTAGTCAAAGAAGTTAACAAAGAGCTAGTAAAATTGTGACGGAATGTCAAACTAGCTCGCTAAAAAAGCTTTGAACAATTCGAAAGGCCCTTCTTAATGGAGACGTATGTATTTATCAGATTCAGAGTAGAGTAGAGTAGTAGACTCAGTAGATCGCTTTAAACGTTAAGACCGCCCGTTGACATCTTATGGAACTCGCTTTAAAGTTCAAATTATAGTATACAATTGTAGACTAAAAAGAGATGGTTAAACTTTTTGATTGACCCATGGGGCTGTTTTTACTAGACCACGAACCCCTTATGCTACTAATTCAATTTTTTTTAAATTAATTAACTATCAAAAATGTTTAGTACCAAATTAAAGTTAGTATAAGAACTTTTGCACGACTCATAATGCGAAGTATTAGAGAACGCTTTGCGCAACTGCAACTGTTTTTATTGTTACACTCCTGTGTGTTGTTACACAGAACCTGCTTAATTTATATACCATTGTATAGATAATTTAATGGAGATTAAGTCTGTACTTTTCAAAAATTTATTTAATGCAGCAAAAACGAAAAATACATACAATCAAGTGTGAAACCTGAAAACATTGTAGCTAGTGAAAAAATCTGATAGAAAAGTCAAAACATACTTCATGAAAAGTCATTTAAAATAATTTGTTTATTTTTGTTAGAAATTATATTTTGAAAATAAATAAGTATACATATTTTTGCTTTTACAATTTTTCTGTTATTGAATGAGCATTATGAGGAGTGCACTTTTGGATTTTGATTTTAATTTTTGGTTATTCAAACTCCAATTTTTTTAGGTGGGTGTCTATTTTAAGTTGTTCCATAATTTTTTAGCACTAAAGTGAATGCAGCTTTCCTTTGTAATTATGAGGTGATGCAGATCTTACAACAGCTTAAAGACAGTACACAGAAGAAGCACAAACGGGAAGGGTCATTAGCGACAGTCACTTATGAGGTAAGGAGCCAACACTTTCTAATAATAGCAGTGTTTATGAATAAGAGGGCAAGTGCATAGTTAACTTATTGCATTACAATGACAAACCAATTTCAGACAGTCCATTATCTGCAAGATACAGATTGTAAGAAACAAAATGCACAATCAATACAGAAGTTTCTAGAAGCTATGAAGAAGTTCAAACTGACAAAGACTGAGAAACTCATGATGGTGAATACCCCTCCACGGACAGAGCTGGAGATTCAGCTGGTGAGCTATTTATTATACTTCATCATCATCATCTGCTGAACATAGGCCCAAGCATTCCCACAACCTGAGCTTCCCACATTCAGCCAAGATTCCCATGTCTGTTTTTGCCGTCGTCTTGTAGGGGCCTACCCATGCTGACTTATGTACAGTCATTAAAAGAGACAAGTAGCCAGGCGGCTTACAACAACTACGGTTTGACTCACCCTAAAAACTAAAGTAGAGACATAAAACTCCAAAAAAGCCTGTATTGCTTCTGTAACTTCTTCGTAGACCAATAAAAACATATTTTGATATATACAATGTAGAGATGACAATACGACAATAAAAATGAAAACACTGACAATATGCATAAGAGTATTTTGGAACTATCAAATAAATCCTAACATTGAAATAAAAAAGTGATTTTCTCTAAAAAACTAAATAGTAATGGGGACTATGGGTTTTGCCAATCTTTGGACTAGCTAAAACAGGAGTCACATAATGGCGGTCCGCGTTCCGAATTATTCCGAATCCGGACCGCCCGCGCCGACTTATTTTTAGTAACCAGTAAAATTTATAACTAAAACGATTAAAATAAAAATGTTGAGTAATTTAATTTAGACCGCGGTTTGTGACAGATAGTTATCTGTCTAAAGAAAAAAAGTAAAAGTAAAGTCAAAGAAAAAAATTACATTTTTCACATTAATATTAACAACAGCTTTGTTATTTTATATTCAATACGTACACAGAAAAATCTTAAAATTAAACTTAACAAATAAACAAACTAAAATATAGCGTCGAAGAATTCATCCGCATCACTGTCGACTGGTAGTGTACCAAAGAGACTGGCCGCATTGCCACGTTGTATGGCAATGCTTAGCGTCTGGCCAAGGTAAAAGCTAGCCCCTGGGGCACGGGAAGTGTCAACCAGTTGTTTGGAGATTTAATTGAACAAACCATGAGCACTCGGACACCACGGCCCTAGGGTTTCAACCCCAAACGTCACGAAAATATAGTTACCTATAAGGTTATTATACTTTCGCCGCTTGAAGTTTTCTGCAGCCGCAGCGGCAGAGCCAGCACAGCACGCTGAGCCAGGAAGATGGGGTGGCGCAAGAGTATCGACACACGTTGCGTCCCACACTAAAGGCCTACCCACCTTCCATGGAAATAAAGACATGCCGTCCGGTCTCTTGCCATCATCGCGTGCCAAGCCATTAGGTTCTAATACAGCTGGAACGCCGACGGTGACAAGAGCTCGTCGGATGATACGTACATAATATTTGTTTATTACGTATCAAATAAATATTCAGAATTTCTTTAGTTTTATTTCTTAATTGATATTTTTAAAGTGGCTTGGTTGCTAGTAATCGTCTACCAAAAGGACCGCGAGCGCGACAGACATATTATTTTAAAAAACAGACCCACGATTAAACTAATTGGTGATCCCTGAGCTTTAATGAATAAACTAAACTTTGGGTATATATAATTGAATTTTCGTATGCAGATTGGGAATATTAGTTGATATACGCAGTGTAATTTATTGACTTATTGTCGTGTCTACCTTGTATAAGGCAATAATTATGTACAAAATGGTTATAATGACCTTTCTATTTACAGATTGTGCAAGAAAGCGAGGAGCGTTTATCAGAGGATGAGGTCCGTAAAGTTATTGAGCTAGTTAACGAATTTCTTCCACCAATTGAACCCTCATCATGACACTCACACACGGAATCTATTGCTAATTTAACTGGTTACTTAGATAAAATATTTTTAGTGCGTACATAATGTTATTTTTTTTAACTTGCATGTGGGTCCTATGTGTCTTGAAGAAAAAATATTTTTAAATTTAAATAGCTTAAAAAGAAATTGGCTCCCTTTAAACTTTAAAGGATGTGGTAAGTCGACGGAGGTTTTTAAACCGTGTGTGAATTTAATGAAATATTGTAGTAACTACGACAGTGCCTAAGCACTAACTACTACTCCGTGTAAACTGTTGTTTTGTAAAAATGTTTGGTGTGCCGCATCAATGTATGTAAATAAATAAAAATATGTAAAATCTACTGCTCCTGACTTCGATTATTTTATTTATAAGGTGCATGAGTTGGCTCAGTCGCAAAATGACCACTTCTCAAAACGCCTCCCGGTCGCAAAATGTCCATTTCTCAAAATGTCTCTTTCGCAAAACGACCATTTCGCAAAATGTCGCTTTTTACAATGCACATTCAATCCTTCATATCATATCAGTACAAAATCGGGTATAGGTACTTAACATCACTTAATACCACTTTTTTTTTGTTTATAATTGTTGTTGAATTAAAGCTCATCACCAAAAAAAAATCTCGCAAACTATTCAATGTTATTATTATTTGTGTGTATAAATGTACATTACGACACAACTTAGATGTAGCATCGGCAAAATTCGTAAAACCGATCACCATCCGAACTGAGTGCGCCTTCAAAATCACCAATATTTATTACTGCTTTAGGTGAAAATGATCTTTACGAAACCGCAATGTTGGGTCTGAAAGGATAGCAGATGACCCCTTCAGTCGACCATTTCAATTTGGCACACGATGCACCAAACACCCTGTATAATTTACATTTAAACAAATAATTTATTATGCATATTATAACATTAAATAGGTACCTATATCAAAACGGTACAATGCGTTTTTCCTACATAATGTAGGTTAAAATCTATGTTTTGTTTTGGCACACTTCTACATGCGTGCGCGCAACCGGTAGTTATCTGTATCATGCCGTCATGCGTATCAAAGATCAAGGCCGCCCGCGCCGGTTGCTAACCCTGCCTTTTGAGATTATAATCACGTTGTTGTGTTTATCATTTTTATCAAAGTTGAGTTTATTGTTATACAATATAGGTAATTGAACGTGAAAGTGAGCGAAGAAAGACGCATTCGTTCCATTGTGTGTGATTAAAGAATACGTAAGTTATTTTTTCTGTTACGTTACTGCATGTGCTACCTCATGTCACGTTAGGTATGGAATGTTATAAATAAACATTATGGTAGGCTATTTTTAACTTTTGCGCGAATAATGTTGCTAGTTTAAAAAAAAAATATTGTCAGTAGTTTTCTATGCGGTATCATTGTTTTTACCTATATAATTTGTACAGTACAAACTGCATTATTGAAATACTGCTTCTTTGTTAATAAACCGGCCAAGTGCGTGTCGGACCACGCACAATGAAGGGTTTCTGTAGTTGGATGAATTTATCCCAACAACTATTATAACAACAATTTAATTTCAACTCTTTATTAGTGGCTTTTGTGGACATGATAATTATTTAGATTTGTTACAGCTGTAATAGCAATCACGTCATTTCGCTTAAAATACGTTTTTATTTTTATTAATTTATTTATCTTTATATAGATTATTTTCCATTTTGTGAATGTGAGAACGCTGTAGGCCTTGTGGACTGCAGATTTGTTGACCATCATTATTCTGTTAAGTACCTGGTACTTGTTGAAAGACCTACATGTCCGCCCATACCTAATAACACTGTTAATTGAAAATATTGTAAAAATCCAATTATTTTTAAAAGAGTAACCGTGGAGTTTCTTGCCGGCTCTTCTCCATAGGAAACAACCAATTGGAACCGTGCACCTAGCTTCTGACGTTTCATAAGTGCCCATGTAGGTTTATCTGAAATAAAATATTTTGAATTTTTGAACAAACTTATCATTTTAGTTGAAAATTCATTTGTTTACGTGTTTGGGTCACAGAAATTGATATGTGTACTAAATTTCAACTGAATCGGTCCATGAGATTCGGAGCAATTTGGCTGTGACAGACAAGCAGACAGACAGTCACACGAGTGATGCTATATGGGTTCCATTTTTTCATTCGGACTTATGGAACCATAAAAACATATACTTGTAGGCAAATATTTTGTTTTTAAACATTTATAAAGACTCAACAGGATCAGTAATCTTAAAATAAACCCACCTTTTTATCTTTCTTGATAATACATAATAGTAGATTAGGTATGTATAGTATCATAAAAATAATCATTATACTTATATTTTTATGGAATAGGCAGACATGTATTGTACACCTACATTTCACCAGTTATATTTTAAAAGTAAACTTATGAAGTCATGTGAGGGAAGTTTCTCATGATTTATTTCATTATTATTTTATTTAACATAAACTTAATCCTTATCTTTACATCCTTACATATTATAAAACAAAGTCCTCCGCCGCGTCTGTTTGTCTGTCTGAACGCGATAAACTCGAAAATTACCGAACAGATTTTCGAACAGTTTTCACCAATGGACGAAGTGTTTCATGCGAAAGGTTTTGGTGTATAATTCATTAAGGTTTTGTGTAAATATGACGATAATTGTTGAAGAAGTAGGAAAAATTCATGCCCACTGGGAGCTTTATTGGCGTGCGCCGCGTAAACCGTAAAACATACATAAAATTTATGTTCTACAGGGTTGTTCACCTTAAAAAGTTCAACAAAAAGTTCGCGATGGCGTCTATGTCTATCTTCTAAGGATGACCCACAGTAACCAAAATAAAACACAAAAAAATTTCATTGTTATTTCCGAAGCAATTTTGCCCGGTATTATATTGTATTCTATTAAACGAGCAATATTTGTATAATATATTTGTAATAACGTTCTCAAAAACGACTCAAACGATTTTCTCGAAAGTTATATTATAGGGGTTTACGGGGGCGAAAAATCTATCTAGCTAGGTCTCATATCTGAGAAAATTCGTTTTCTCCGTATTTTCACCCGAGCAGAGCTCGGTCGCCCAAAGTTTAGATCAAGATGGCTACCTTGGAATAATGACATGGCCGCATGGAATTTGTAAGTACCTACTATCATGGCAGCATGGAATTAGTATGAGCTATCCTATATTATTAAATGAGCATTCTCTATTTTCACCAGGGCAGAGCTCGGTCGCCCAGGTACTTAGTCATTATCCAATAAAATATGTTATTTAAATTGAGCATTTAATTGAGATTAAAAAATGCCTTGACATCATATAATTTAGATGAATAGTTAAAAATTCAAAATTACGTGTAACATAATAATTATGGTTGACGGCAACGCGGGCACAGCGGTAGGAGTCAATGACCTTTTCCTTGGTTATTAGATACCTATGTAATCTCGGTAGTACGTTCCCAGAGCTTGCCTCATATTACATATGACTAAAACGAAACTAGCGCCATGTGGGTGTACTATAGGTACACCTCTGCCTAACCCTTCCGGAAATCAAGCGTGATGTTAGGTATGTTAAGTAATAATTTATGTTTATTTTATAATGCACGTCTTGTTTGTGCAGAATAAACAATTTTTCTTTCTTTCTTTTCAAGCATCTAATGCTGGTTTATATATTTTCCACTTTCCAGTGGTCTCCCAAGCTGCACATATAGATATGTCTCGTCTCATACTACACCGGGTGCTGGGCAGCCCGCCGGCGCGCGCCGTCATGATGCTGAACGATATGCTCGGACTGCAGGTGCAGTACAACGATGTAAAGCTACTGCAGGGAGAGCACAAGTCACCGGAGTTTAAGAAGGTATGCCAGTATCACGGGTGAATTCAGACTAGTATTACAAATGCGAAAGTTACCCGGTCTGTTTTTGTGTTCAAAATCAAAAGTCATGTATTTAAATTAGACAGAATCAGCATATTAGACGGTCCTCAAAACATCTGCCCTTCATCACTTCTTAGTGCTTTAGCTGGGAAGAAGTGGCGCAACGCACCCTCCAGCACCACAACTGTCTGTTAAGTCAGAAGAACTTGATTTGCTTGATGTTACCTTCTCAAGCCTAAGCTGATGAACCGATTGTTATGTGATGTTATAAAAATATCCTGGGATCTCAAAAAGGAAGATACGCGCAGACGAAATTGTGGGCAACAGGTTGTTCTTAATATATGGCATTTTTAATATCCTAACTAATATTATAAATGCGAAAGTGAGTTTGTTTGTTTCGCTTTCACGCTAAAACGGCTGAACGGATTTGGATAAATACTTTTTATCCTGATATTCCCACGGGTTCGAGACTTATGCGGGTGAAACCGCGGGGCGCAGCTAGTTATTAATACAAGGGATCTTGCGCTCTACGCAGCCACGACCACGCTGGCGGTGGGCGTGATGGCTACCTTGGTCTCAGAGCCTCATACTAAAGTACACAAAAACCCCTGGCTGGTCGTTGCGGCCAAGTGCGCCTGCACATTCACGAGATTGCGCGTTAACTTGCCGATCTATTATATAAAAATCTTACCATGAAAACTAAGGTGAAGTGCGGCCTCTGGGCGTGGTCCTGGCCGAGTAGTGCTCGGTTTTTAAGTTTGTAATTTCGTGATAGAGCCACTAATACGCTGTCCTTTTCCTTCTGCAGTTAAACCCTATGGGTACGGTGCCGGTGCTACAAGATGGCGAATTCGTTGTGTCAGAAAGGTACTTCCAATTTACTTACAAACTTAAACCCATTAGGGAAACTTTACACCTTTAGGGGAATACATTTTTAAAAATCGTCTCTTAAGGTACCATTCCGTAGCCGACCGCAGCGGGCAACTGCAGGCGACGTGTCGCCGCGACACGACTGGTTTCTATGAATTTCACTGTAATACCTTCCGTAGCTAGCGACACTTCGTTTGCAGCTACGGGCGAGCGACACACGATACGTGTAGCCCGACCACAGACCAGAGTCCCTAGTGTGAGTTTCTTTCATCGATCGCGTTCGGCGCTCCGATTGGGAGCCGGCTGGCCTTCACCAGTGAAGGGCCAATCGGAGCGCCGAACGCGATCGATGCGTAAAGTCGAGATGGTTAAAAGAAACTCACACTAGGGCCTCAGTAGTGCCGCCAACGCCCGAACCATAACACGTTTTTCTATCTTCTATCTACCGACTAGAATACGGGCTGATGCCGCCCATGGGTCGACTTCGGAATCATGACTACGATGCTGCGACACGTCGCTTGCAGTTACCGCCTGCGGTCGGGTACGGAATGGTACCTTTAGAGCTCACATTCACCCAGCAGTAAAATATGTTGTGCGTTGTCTGTCAGTGAATAAATGAATGAAAAGTATTTTATTAGGTAGATAATTCGCACACCCTTCAAAATGTTAATATTTTCAGTCACGCTATAATGAAGTACTTGTTGTCGGTGTACGGAGGCGACAAGAGCGAGTCGTTGTACCCGAGCGACGTGCGCACGCGCGCGCTTGCTGACCAGGCCATGTTCTTCAACGCTGGCGTGTTCTTCAATGCGCTGAGAAATGTTGGGGTAAGTTTATTATTGATGTGTATGACGGCGAGCTACTCATTGCTCACCGGCCGACCCTAGTGGGACTTACATTACATTATCGTCTAATAATCTCCTTTGTATCAACAGCAAGCTACGTTGTCAGGTGGAATAACACAGCCGACCAGCCAGCACATTAAGGAGATAGAGTCTTCATTCTCAGTAGTTGACGCGTACGTGCGAGACCGCCCTTACATCTCGACCGAGCGACTGACGATCGCCGACTTAGCCGTCGGCTCCACGGCCACTGCGATACAGGTGTTCCATAAATTGGATGCTGATAAGTATGTATTTTCTTTGTTCATTATCTAACATCATAATATCACTTCATCAATTGATTAGCATTTGAAAATACCGTTGGAGCTGCTAAAGATTTTAAAAACTATTTTTGCATTGTATACATTCAATCTCATTGCATAGCACATGTGTGAGTACTATGTACCGACTTTAAACCTACCATTTAGGTACTGGGTATGTCTTTCATTGACTTGAATGATCGCTGGCGGCTGAGAGTATGTCATGCTCACTCTAATGTCTCGCTGGCGGTGGCGCGTGTGTTGGATCATTTAGCTCCCTTCAAAATCGTTGAGCTGAATGGTGCTAATCCATGCGTCATGTTCGTGAACGGGCGCCGTCAGTAGAGACTGGTCATCTCTTAGCTGCCACGGCGATTTTAATTTAATTTAATGTTTGAATTAGTTTTTATTTTTATTTCTAACGGACGATGCAGAACTTCAACATGAATGATGTAACCAATATTTTGATTTAAAAGAGTGTCCGTTGGAGTTTCTTGCCCGTTCTTCTCCATAGGTACCTACTACGCTTTGGAATGGGCGACTAGCTTCGTATTTCTGACTGACCGACCCCTTGACAATTCAAAAGTGCCTGTTGGTTGGTTTATTTGAAATAAATGCTTGTAAGTTTGAGTTGACGCCTGTATTCCCCGAAGAGTTGCGCAGGGCACAAATCCAGATTTCGGGCTACTGAGCTGCTGAGCATGAGGTACCGGATCGGGCAGTGTTATTGGGCTTTTCCATATGGAATTTCTCAGTAGCAGCCCGGAGTCTGGATTCTGGATTTGTGCCCGATTGATGGCAAAAGGCTCGCCCCCTATTTCATGAGACTTAAACATAACTGGCGAAATGTGGGTGTACTATAGGTACACCTCTGCCTTACCTGTCGGGAAATGCAGGCATGATGTTATATTGTTTTTTGATAATTTTCTAAAAAAAAATCATTACATTTGTATGAAAATGTTTGCGCTACTCACGTATATTTCACAGTAAATAGTGGTAATAAGGACTTTTTTATCTATTTCAGGTTTCCCCGCTGTGCTGACTGGGTGTCTCGTTTGGAGGAGGAGCATGTCTTCAAGACTATCATGACCCCGGGAGTCGCCTACTTCTCTAAAATTATGAACAAGTTATGGCAGCAGAATAAGGCTAAAAATAATGAGAAATAAACTAATATTTATTGTAAATAACGAAAGTGCTTTAAAAATCTATTGCAATAATCTCCTTTGTTAAAACCCTTTTTGTGGAAGAGGTAAGTAAGTATTGTTGTTTCTTTTAATTTTACAGTATTTTTCTCTCTTATAGGCACGATTTATACAGGGTTATTTTAAATAGGCTAGCTAAACTTCGGAGACGCGATCGGTAAATAAAGAGTTGATGTTTTTTTTTGGGAGGTCAACGACCGCTGTTAGTGTTGTTTTGTTACTTGAAGTATCAGTTGAAAAAAACTGTTTTCTTATGTTTTATCTTAAGGTATCAATACCCATCACGTCTGTGAAGTGTACACAAAGGAAACAGAATTTTATAAATTGTTATTTCAAATGACTACAATAACTAACGGTCGATGACCCCACAAAAAAATCATCAACTTAAGAGCGTTCATCCAAAAAGCTGGCAACGTCGCAAATAGCTGTCAAATATTTCCCAGTTTCGATCAATTTGGCAATATTACTGTATGGAAATAAGAAATATGGCTAACTAGTGAACTAGAATATTAATAATGAATTGCAATTATAACACAGAATTTGATGTTGTAACCGTTTTAGGTGTAAAAAAAGGCATTTGGAAAATTTCCAAGTACTTTTTTTACATCTAAAACAGAATTGCTCAGTAGCAGCAGTGGATTTGTGCCCGGTTGATGGCAATAGGCTCGCCCCCTATTACATGGGACTTAAACATAACTAGCGAAATGTGGGTGTACTATAGGTACACCTCTGCCCAACCCTTCCAGAATGCAGGCGTGATGTTATATATAGTATCACAACTCGTGGAGAGTATTTTATCTTTATTATGATAGAGATTATTATGTACTGTTTTATTTTATAACATAATTAGTAATGTTGCATAAATTGATAGCAGGGCTGGTATATCTGGTAAAGTGATTCAATTTAGTCATAGTATACGGACCTTGAACCGTCAGTATCAAATTATTTATAATCTTCGATAATATTATATCATTGATATATAATAAGTCGGTTATCAATGTTTGATTATGTTATCATTATAATTCAGTTTGCTGTTTGTCTGAATAGAGGACTGTTGGTAAGAATATTAAATAAATATAACAGTGTTTTTTTTTTTCATAATTTCCGCATAATGTTTTTGGATATGGTTCCCACATTGTTACATGTTATAAAACGTAGCGTGTCTTCGTCTGTCCGTTAGTGCATTTATTATTATTCATACAAAATATGTCCCCGATCGATGGATGGATGAATTTGTGCCCGGTTAGGTTAGGCCCGAATAGGTTCGCCCCCTATTACATGGGACTTAAACATAACTGGCGAAATGTCGGTGTACTATAGGTACACCTCTGCCTAACTCTTCGGGGAATACAGGCGTTATGTTATGATATGCTGATGACAAAATATGTTTTTAAATTAAAAGACGAAATCACGGTCTAAACTTTACTACAATTAATCTCAGATAGATCTACCTTTAAATTACTTTATGGCTTTTATACATCACAAAGTACGAGTACGATATGGCCATTATACTTTGTGATTGATTATTTAAGAACTTTTGTTTACCTTAGTTTAATCGCTCCATTTTGATTAAAAAGTTACATCTCGTGAATAAAGATGTTTATTAAATCAAAATCTACTTCATTCAGTGAGACATCCATGTACGTAGGTTTGAAGACACTCATAACAGCTTTATGATAAATATTTATAATGTTTTTATATATGGTATTCCAGGATCAAAGATGGCGCCTCTTCTATACAAACTAGAGGCGAGTCCGCCCGCGTGCGCGGTGCGAATGGTCGCGGACATCATCGGCCTGCAGCTTGACTACAAGGACCCGGACATTAGCCGGATGGAGCACAAGTCTTCAGGCTATTTGCAGGTAACGTTTCACGTTAATTGATTAAACTCTGCATACCCTGTTCTCCACTATGTTGGTGTCGGGTTCCAGTCTAACCGGATGCAGCTGAATACCAGTATTTTACATGGAGCGACTGCCTATCTGACCTCCACAACCCAGTTACTGAATAATACGATACATGGCAAAGCATTTATTTCCATTAAACCATTTAAATTAGTGAATAGTTTTTTTTTTGTTGATTTTCTGTATTTTGTTTTCTCTTCTACTCTTACACACGTTGTCTACATCTTTTTTATCTACTTTCCTATCGCAGGTATTCTGGAAGAGATTTTATTTAGGTTAAAAATAAGCATCACTTGCAGCATTTATTTGATTTAGAAATAAGCATTACCTTTGTAGGTATTTTTCTGTTCATTTCTTCTTGTCTGTTTATATCTGAATACATAAATTGTTAAATAAATAAATAAAGGCACTTTTTAATTGCAAAGGAGTACTCTGTAGTCTTTATTCACACGCTACATTAGCACTGTTTTTACTTCTGTGTTATTTATTTATTTTAACTTATTACTCAATAGCTGATCTTCAAGATAAATTAATCATAACTTTTATTTTACAGTTAAATCCGCTGGGAACTATACCTGTGCTGGTGGACGATGATTTTATTCTATCTGATAGGTAAATAAACAAATTTATGCTAATATTCAAATTGATAGATAAATTTGGGCCTAGAATGTCAATAAGTTCGCCCTCTATTACATAGGGCTTATAAAGTACAAGCTTATGTCCGTGGCTTTACCCGCGTGGAGTTCGGAAATTATCCCACGGGAACGAACTACCGACATAAAAAGTATCCTATGTCCTAACCCAGGTCATCTTCTATCCATGTGCCAAATTTCATCCAAATCCGCTCAGCCGTTTTAGCATGAAAGCGTAACAAACAAACACAAAAAAATCAAATCTTTTCGCTTTATTATAATACTACCTGCGCTCCACGGTTTTATCCGCAAAAGTCTCGATCCCGTGAAAATGTCGGGATAAAAATTATCCTATGTCCTAATTAAAGTCATGGTCTACCCGTGTGCCAAATTTCATCCAAATCTGTGCAGCTGTTTTAGCGTGAAAGCGTAACAAATAAACAAACTCACTTTCGCATTTATAATAGTTCTAAAGGATTCGTTTAGATTATCGGCCCCTAGCAGTCCACTGCTGGACATAGAGCTCTCCAGTCGCACACCATTTAACTTGATCCTCGTTTACCCTCATTCAAATTCTACCAGCCTCCCTGCAAAGATTTTCGTTCCACCAAGCCTGTGGGCGTCCTACTTTATGCTTGTTTGGGCGCCCATTGTGTTATCTTACGTAAAATTTCTACATTTATATCTGTAATTTGTATCGTGTGCATAATAAAGAGTTTTTCTATTCTATGCATCGTTCTCACATGTATAATTTCAACATGAATGATGTAACCAATATTTTGTAACCATATTTTGATTTAAAAGAGTGTCCGTGGAGTTTCTTGCCCGTTCTTCGCCATAGGAACCTACTACGCTTTGGAATGGGCAACTAGCTTCATTTTCTGACTGACGGATCCCTTTACAATTCAAAAGTGCTTACAAAATAAATGCTTTGAGTTTTAGTTTGAATTATTCTTAAACAAGCTTATACTCGTCAAAATATTTTTCTGGTTTCAGCCACGCCATAATGATCTACCTACTATCAAAGTACGGTGGCGACAAGGGCGAGTCCTTGTACCCGAGCGACATGCGCACGCGCGCCATTGTCAACCAGGTCTTGTTCTTCGATACCGGAATACTGTTTGTCAGGATCAAAGTTGTTGCTGTAAGTATAGAAATATTTATCATCATCATTTCAGTCGAGATGTTCACTGCTGGACATAGGCCTCCCCCAAGCACCGCCACATCGACCGTTCCTGTGCTTCTCGCATCCAGCGGATTCCCGCGGCCTTCACCAGGTCATCGGTCCACCTTGTGGGGGGACTTCCAACGCTACGTCTTCCGGTACGCGGTCGCCACTCCAGAACCTTTCGGTCCCACCGGTCATCTGTTCTGCGAGCAATGTGCCCTGCCCACTGCCACTTCACTGGCAATTCTTCGGGCTATGTCGGTTACTTTGGTTCTCCTACGGATCTCTTCAATATTGATTCGATCACGAAGGGAAAATCCAAGCAAAGCAAAAAAAAAATATATGTATATACAACGTATTCCTTATGATATCCCATAACTCTAGGGTATTAATAGAGACTATGTCAAAAAATCAACTGGCATGTGAATTATTTTTCAATTAATTCCTCTTTTCATTTTTCGACCAAAATTATTCGACAAAGTTAAATATAAATTAAAAATAAACATTTAATGCAGACAATTTTTGTCCATAAGAAAAATACGTCGCATTTTCGTAGCTTTAAATAAGAATGATTTGAATGGAAACGAAAAGAAAGAAATAATATTTATTGAGTCTCGCACAGGTGATCACAAATTAAACTAAAACACACAAATTGAAACATTATAAAAAACAAACAATAAAACAAAGTAAAAGTAAAATGATTTACTCGTACTTATCAATGAAACTTAGATACACACATCGAGAGTTAAGTGTTATTTTATCTTCGAAACTATATGTTTCTGGAACACTTGTCCTAGGACTTTTTATATTATTTTTACTTTTTACCTTAGAGCTATGGGACGTCAAAAGGAACGCGTTGTAACGCAGATTGTATGATTCGTCATTTTACAAACGGCGCCGTCCGTTTACAAACGCTGGCGGTAATGCAAGAAGCCTAAGGCAAATTGGCAATTCGTTCAATTGTTATAAGTTCAACATAATCAATGTTATTGTAGGGTGACCATCATAAAACATGGAATAGGTTAGGTCAGAACTGTGACCAACCGCGCCCGAGTCGAGCGAGCGGAGCGAGCGGTGTCGCGGCAGCGGCTGGCGAACGCTACTTCCAAGTTGCTCGCAGCTAGCGGGCTATTTAATATTAGTGCAAGGTGCGTTACGTCGCACGCTAAGTTTGATACCAGTTCACAATTTGTTGGCATTATTTCCGTTAGATTATAAACTATCGAAAAATAATAAGTTAAATTGTAAATGGTTCACAATTTTTGTACCATTAATATTCCGCAAGAGTCCTCCGAGCACCAGATTCCATGGACTTCAATTTGCCGAGACATTTTGTAAACGGCGTTTGAATTGTCCATCAAATGTTGTATCATATTATAAAGTGACTAGGAAATTTACATTTTGTCTTCGGCATATTTTAAAATAGCGAGCGTTTGTAAAAAGCGGAATCATACAAATTGCCTGCGACATATTATATAATAGCCTTAAAAATATTAATACCAGCCTATTTGGCACACTGCAGGGCAAAAGCCTAAAGTACATATAAATCCCCATTTCAGCTACCGACCATAATGGAGGGTTTGAAAGCCCCTTCAGAGAAGCACCTACATGACCTAGAGGAGGCCTACGGCATGGTAGAGGCCTACTTATCTCGTAACAAGTACATCGCGGCTGAACATCTGACGATCGCCGACTTATCCGTCGCGACTACACTCGCGGCCGCTGAGGCTATACTACCCTTGAATAAAGACAAGTAAGTACACCAGCACGCTTAGCATGACCACAATAGAAACGGGTTTTGTCGACGGAAGAATAGACAAAATTACAGATTTTGATTGTTTATCTGTCATTTTGTCTATTCTTCCGTCGACAAAACCCGTCTCCCCGTTTACCCGTAGAAAACCCGTTTCTATGGTTGTCATGCTGCGTGCTGCCAGAATAAGAAGAATTTTCAAAATCGGTCCACAATTGACGAAAATATTGATGAAAACATACAGACAATCATAGAAAAGTGTGGCTTCATAAAGCGTCAGCATCGTTCAAAAAAAAAAACAGTCTATTGCTGTCCCACTGCAGGGCTAAACACTTTTCTAATATAGAGAAGGCACGAGCATTGATCACCACGCTAGCTCAAGACGGGTTGGCGATTTTAGACTTATATGAATTATAAGTACAGGTTTCCTCACGATGTTTTTTTTAACGATGTCAGTGATGTTTAAGAAAACATCTTTAGAAACCGCGCAGGATTTTTTTTTTGACCACCGCGCTGATATTCTGATAGGGCCCACTGTGATGCCACGGACACACCTACGGACTTAGATAAAAATAATTAATAATAATAATTGATAATTGATTTTTTACATTTTAATTTACATAACATCGCCACTGTATTTCAGCAGTTGTGTGTGTCTTGTGGGGTCTACTGTCTAAGTGCGCCAACGAAGATACGGGCCAGTCCGAAAGTAGTTGATCTGCCAAAACAAGTGACATAATTTTGCAATTTTCCGGAAGGCCAAAAACACATTGGAAATAGGGACAACAGTCAAATCGTGTTGTCCTTCATTATTAGTTCGGGCCCCGAAGTAATCTTATGTCCGTAAGATTTGGAAACACCCGTAAAGTCGGCCGAAATAACAGATATCGTCCTTAGGGAGTAGACCCCGTGTTTAGTACACCCACATTTTGCCAGTTATGTTTCAGTCCTATGTAATAGGAGGCCAGCCAATTGCCATCAACCGGGCTCAAATCTAGACTCCAGACTGCAATTGACAAATTCCTGATGGAAAAAACCAGTAACACTTCCCATACAAGGGAATCTAATCTAATCTAACCCAGGACACCATGGTCAGCACAGTTTTTATACCATCATTAACTTGCTACGTCTTCCGCTTCTCAGGTTCCCCCTCACCGCTAAATGGCAGTCCCTGATGCAAGAGCTGCCGTTCTTCAAGAACATCGCGACGCCGGGCATCGCTAAGTTCAACGTCGCTATGCAGTACTACTGGAAAAAGAACAATCAACAATAAATATTACGATTAACGTTAGTTTTTGGTTTTTTATTATATTACTATAGTACGGCCACTGAGAGAATACGTCCCTGACACCTGTCAGTTGGGTGCGATTAGGAACTAAGTCCGCGCGCGACTGGTAGTCACCGCCTGACGTATGTGGGCGGTGAGACGGGGGAGGGCGCCATTGACAAAATTGTCACACTGAGTTAGTTTAGCCTTTGTCTACCTCCCCCGTCTCACCGCTCACATACCTCAGGCAGTAACTAGCAGTCGCGCGCTGACTAATAAAAGTTCTTTCATTCTCAGTATTTGCAGTCCTATCACAGTTATTTCACCACTGCTTTGGCATCACAGTGATCTTTATTATAAAACTAGCTGCTGCACGCGGTTTGGCTCGCGTGTTCCCCAATTATTTTTCTAAAATAGAAGGAGCCTTTTTTTTTTTTTTTTTTTTTTTTTTTTTTTTTTTTTTTTTTTTTTTTTTTTTTTGGGTGGGAAATTATCAAATAACTTCTCCCGCTCTGGGTGGAGCGGGAGGGCGTGTCAGACTCTTACTGACTAAAACCCACCCGTGTTCCTTCCGTTGCCTGTACATTGCCAGGGGCCACGGTATCCCTTTCGGACTTTCCCGCAACCCCGGCAGGCATTGGTCCTATCGGACCCCTTCACTTGCTGACATCTCTTTGAGGCGCGCGTGGAACACAACGCGCCGTCGACCCGGGCCTGGTCCTTATCGGACGGCGAGCTACCCATTGCTCACCGTCCGCAAGCCCACGCCTACGGTGGCCGGGAATCGGCCTGCGATTCCCGACGCCCAGGGCGTCTCCTGCGGCGGCTAGGGGCGTGAGGACGCGAACTTTGCCTCTCCCTCACGCGTTCTGCCTCCTCCTTCGCGAGCATTACTGCTTCGCAGAAGGAGGTGACGGCCTCCCATGCCCTCTCGCTCCGTACCATGGCCTGGACTAGGGCCGGACGCGAGAGATCCCCGCCGCCGATCGCCTCCACGAGGACACGGCGATGCTCTGCCCAAGCCGGACAGACCTCCACCGTATGCTCAACCGTGTCCTCCGGGCGATCCACGCAGTGATGACACCCGGGCGTTTCCTCCCGCCTGATACGAAACAGGAACCTCCCGAAACAACCATGTCCGGTGAGGACCTGCGTCAGGCGGAAGGTGAGGACGCCGTGGCGCCTCTCTAGCCACTCCTCAAAGAGGGGACTTATCGCCGCAATAGTGGCGTGCCCAGCACTGGGTTGCGACAATCGCACTCTCCATGACGCCATGAGATCCCGCCGGAGCTCTGTCCGCTGTGCCGCGATTTCTCGCGGCAGCGGAGTTACGCCCCGGCGTTTCGCCTCCTCGCGCCACTCCCAAATGTGCGCGAGGACTTTTGCCTCCAGATCCCATGGCGGTAATCCGGCAAGGAGGCTCGCCGCCTCACCGGAGACCGTGCGGTATCCCCGGACCAGCCAGGTGGCCATGACCCTCTGGGACGCGTTCAACCGGCGGGCTGGCCGCCGCCTCAATGAACGCGCCCAAACCGGTGCCCCGTAAAGGGCCATGGACCGCACGACCCCCGCGTATAGCCTCCGGCAGGAGGCGTTTGGACCCCCCAGATTGGGCAGGAGCCGCTTCAAAGCAGCCCCGGCCCGCTCCAGTCTGGGAGCCAAACGTCGGAAGTGCTCCACGAAGTTCCACCGGCTGTCGAGGACGAGTCCTTCATCGTCGACTCGACGCCGATGTGAACTCCTCCTACCGTTATTTGGGAACCCGACGGTGGCGCGTTCCGAGGACCATGAAAACACATGGCCTCGGACTTGTGCAGGGCCACCTCGAGTCCCAATTGCCGGATCCTGTCCACGATTGTCGCAACCCCGTGTGTCGCTAGTTCGGCCGCCGCCTGGTGCGACCTCCCCTGAAATAGAAGGAGCCTTAGTTACTCCTTATAACAGCAGCTGCTAGTGAAAGTCCCGTTAAAATCGGTCCAGCCGTTTTGGAGATTAGCCGGAACAAACAGACAGACAAACATTTTAAAATAGTTTTTTTTTACTTAGTAAAAAGTTTCTACACTGAGTAAAAAGCTGTTATTTTGAAATTACAAACAGACACTTCCATTTTGTTTATTTGTGTAGATGATTGTGAGAGTAGATTTTCGTGGGTAGTGGTGAAGGCTTACTTACGAGGCCGGGGAGCACGGCTCGCAACTACAAGTCGAGATGTGTGCAAAATTCGTTTGGAATATTGCTATCTCTGTTTGACAAAAGAAGGCCAGCGGACGCGGTGTGCAGCCGTGTGTGTGTGAATGGATAGATAGCTATTATTAGTTGTACTTGCGGCAGCATTTATTTTTTGTTAGTAATTAGAATTACGTATGTTCATTATTTGCTTTATTTTTGTTGACTACTTTGGGGAATCATTAGTGAATGTACAGACTAGTAGTGACATATTTGGAAATTTCTTTACCATGCCGATATCTCAACATATTAGGATATCACGAGCAATCTCGAGATCTAGGCCTGGTAGAGAAACTCTAGCTAGTAGATACGTCATAAAAATAAGCTACCTACCCATCGTTATCGAGCGTGGCCTTGGGTGCAAATCGGCCGACGAACGGCGGCGGCGCAAGAGTTTTCACACGCACGTCGCGTAAATATAAATTATTGGTATATTTATTATTATTGTCTTTATTTATTTTAAGCCTATTTATTTATTTCCTTTAGGGTGTTCTCAACTTTAAAAAACTAAGGCTTTTTTGTCTTATTGCAGTATCTATTTCTTTTAATAAACTTCAAATAATGTTATTACTAAATAATTAATACAAGTCAAATAATTAATTTTTATGCAAAGTACCTATAAAAGACAAATATCCAAATAATTTATATTTACGCGATGTCCGTAAATTCAGATAAATAGCAGCGTTCCGAACTAAGAATACTTAATATAAAACAAGGATTTTGAATAACCATTTATTAAGTTATGTTGGGTGACCATAATATTATCGATCTCCATCAAATTACAAACAATACAACTATGCTAATTAGAATACATAGTATCAAAGATCCACACTAAACTCGCTGATTTATAAGATTTGGCTTGTTACCATAGGCTATCTGCAGTACCATACATACGATGATAATCAACCGTAATCAAGTGGCAAGAAGTTTTATTATATAAATAATATTAAAATCCCATCAACTAAAGTAAATCTTTGATTTACATTTTGACCAAATTCACATTTTCATTCACATTTTCTCATAGAGAATGTGTCGCATGGAGGATAACGCTTTTTCGTTCCGTGACGATTTCTACCAGTTTACTCCCGTTCCAATAACAATAAAAATAAAATAGGTCAATATTGTCAGAAATATTACAATACAACTTAGCAAACAAAAATGTTCGAGTACAGCATAGTAAATTACCCTTACCCATTAAACGATTTAAAAGCTGTATTAAAACCAAACTTTGTAAAAAAGGGAACTATAAAATTTCAGATTATTTAGAAGAAAAAAAAGCGTGGGATTGAGCTGCTCGCTCTGCTAAGCCTTGTGATAAAACCTTAAAATTTGACATTTTAATTATTATGTAAAATCATTTAAATATACCAGTTTTATATACATATTGACATAGTTGAAAATTATATACAAAATGACATGATTACTTTGTAAAGTATTATATTGTTTTAATTATTGTGAATGTGAGGACTATGTGGACCCCTGGGCGTCGGGAATCGCAGGCCGATTCCCGGCCACCGTAGGCGCGGGCTTGCGGACGGTGAGCAATGGGTAGCTCGCCGTCCGATAAGGACCAGGCCCGGGTCGACGGCGCGTTGTGTTCCACGCGCGCCTCAAAGAGATGTCAGCACAACGGAAGGGGTCCGATAGGACCGATGCCTGCCGGGGTTGCGGGAAAGTCCGAAAGGGATACCGTGGCCCCTGGCAACGTAAAGGCAACGGAAGGAACACGGGTGGGTTTTAGTCAGTAAGAGTCTGACACGCCCTCCCGCTCCACCCAGAGCGGGAGAAGTTATTCGATAATTTCCCACCCAAAAAAAAAAAAAAAAAAAAAGGACTATGTGGACATTTTTTTTTCCTCTTTCATAATTTAGTTCTTTCTCAGTTAGTTTTAATGATGGTCTGGCAGTTTGAGTAGTTTATGCGGCCTACCCAAATATCCTTTCTTTGATATTCGTCGAGTTGAGCTCCTTAAGTTCTAAGTTGAGCTCCACGATTTCTGACAAATGCTTGCACTGACTGGACAGGTCCACTCAAATCTGTGTGGTTCTTTCCTCAAAAAACCATTTCAGACACTAATCTACATGATCCTCAATATGTCTGGACTTTAAAAGAGACCGTGACCTCTGAGTTTGTTTCGGTCTTTCTTCTCAGAGCAGTCAGATAGGAAACGCCAAACTTATCTAGCAATTTTTTTTTTAATATGACATGTAAAAGGGATTGCAATATCCTATTTACAGAATAAACAATTTCATTTCACCTTTCAATACCTCGAACGAATTCCAATAAGCACGTTGCGCTAGTATGAGTCCGAAGTTATGAGCCGGAGCGATATACACCTACAATGAGCAGACCAAAAATGATGAATGAAAACTTAATGTTTTTCCATTTTTTTTTCGATACTTTGTAACTTGGTATTAATTAATATAAGCTATGCTTCTGCTGAAACAATATTATAAATATTGTTGTTGTATGCTGTAAAAATGTGCGAAATTTAATTCGCAACTTTATTTTAGTTAAGTTTTTTTGAAAGAAAAAGATGTAGGAGCCTAGACAAATACTGTCTCATTCCGAATATCAACATATTAATATGGTGGAAATATGCTCAAATTGCAAATGATTTTGGTATTACATTTGTATGGACAATTCATCCGTCGCCGCATTATTAAAAAGTGCTTTTGTTTGTGTTACGAATTATCTCGATTTTAGTTATTAATTTTACAAGTGTGAACTTCAATCGAGACTATTCTTTGTGTCAGTGTTTTAGCCTAAGCTACTAACATTAACAAATAACAACTATCACAAAGTGAAAAGTTCGACGCATAGACTAATAATAAATATGAGAGTTCGACGGCTGATCTTGCTGTACTGGGGCCGTATTATGACGAATTAATGCCACCATTATTCCAGTGTGAGTGAGAGACGGAGCTATACGAGGTCGCTAGCACCATCCCTTTTTCGCAGTGGAATAATGATGGCAATATGACACCGGCAGCGTCTCGATCGACTTCACTAACAGTTTTTTTTTTCTGTATTTATCTGCTAGATGTAAGGAACGCATCCTCTCTTTATTCGTGGTTTATTTTAATTTAAGATAGCAATTTTGTATGCTACATTATGCACACGAATAGTCGTAAGTACCGTATTATGCTACTGAAGCGCGGCAATACCTAGGTCTTGAAAACGAAGTATCTGGCTAGACCTACGCGATCAATAACACGAATATTTATAGGTACACTGGCGAACCCTCCCTTGTTTCGTACGATTTTTACGACTTGACAAAACATCGAGATTGCGTTATTATATGTAACTTTTATGTGAATGTATTACACGCATAAACGTTCTGGAATAAATTCTCTAAATGATGATGAAAACCGCATTAAAATCCGTTGCGAAGTTTAGAAGAACAACGCCGTTTTCTTGTTATAAATAGGTACAGCCCGATTCAAACTTAGTGGCGGCTCGGAACATGAGGCGAGTCGCTGCGCAGTAATGAAATTCATGTGTCAGCGGGATTGAGGGGTGGAGTACTGCGCAGCGAGTAGATAACTTCCGAGCCGCCATTACGTTTGAATCGAACTATATTATAATTGGCCTGTAATTCTGTATTTAACTTTTTATGTTAATTCTTATCATATCGAAGAGGAAAAACACGAAAAGTAAAATGTCTTCGTCTATTGTATTTTATAATTGATTTCCGCAAAGTCACGCCTGATTCAATTAACTATCAGACTGAAATGACAATTTTATCATTTACTACTCATCATCGTCCATCATTACATAACTCTGTTTATAATTTGTATTATTTTTGTTTTTTGCCTCGCGTCGAATTTTGTATTATTGATATTAAGTAAATGACTGGCAATTTTGTTTTTGCCTCATGTCACATCACAATGATAAAATTGCAACTACTGTTTGGTTAGAGGAAATAAATGGAATAAAGCTCAATTTACACTATGCAAATTTCTCCTCAAAAGACCATGTCAGACTATTATCGGCATGGACCTCACAGGATCTGACCAAGATGATGTGTACAGTTTAAAGGAGACTGTGATCTTCACCCACTGCTAGGCTAAGTCCTCTCTTCTCTTGTGCCATTACCGTCGCTCTTATGCCAGCCTCATCTAAGTTTTGCCCGCGATGGCAACCATTTCTTCCGCCCATCTCGACCTAAACTAGATTTAAAATATTATTATTCTTTTGACATGTGTCTTTAACAAGTTATTTACAGAGGCTATAGTGTGAGTTTCTTTTAACCATCTCGACTTTACGCATCGACCGCGCGGCTGCCAATCGGAGCGCCGAACGCGGTCGATGCGTATATCGATGCGTATGTCGATGCGATATAAAATATCATTTACTGCCTCGTTGGTCCAGAGGTCGCAAGCATTACTGCTGAGCATGAAGGACCTCATGCTCAGCAGTAGCTCATGCGACCACACGAGTTCGATTCCCAGGTCGGGTAAAGTGTTATTGGGTTTTTCCATTAGAAATATCTCATTAGCAGCCCGAAGTCTGGATTTGTGGCCATAGGCTCGCCCCCTATTACATGGGACTTAAACATAACTGGCGAAATGTCGGTGTACTATAGGTACACCTCTGCCCAACTCTTCGGGGAATACAGGCGTGATGTTATGTATGCGTAAAATATCATTTATCATATCATTTATGTATGATAAAATTGAAGCAACTACTGACATTGTTTAGACGGTGCAATTTTTATTTTTGCTTTAATGATAGATCGCCCGATGCCTGGTCCTGCTGGAAACTCTTCCGAGAGGATGGGTTTGCGTCCTGCCGGAAGACTTCCGTGAGTCCTGTTAGCAGTACGCAGGATGTATGAAGTTTTGTCTGGTCCTTCCAGCAGTACGGTGACCTTGATTTTGAACTTGATTTTGGCTAGTGCGTATTAAAATGAAACTCATTTAATTTAAATATTTTCATATTTTTATAATAATAGTAGATGTATTCGTACTTGATAAATAACCAAGTAATAGTAATTTATTTTCTCTCAAAAAGGTACAGTTTGATTCATAGCATCAAGTTACATTTTTAAGTTTATCCTTTGTGAGAGCTGGAGTCTATACTGAGTTCGGGACCTGGTTCGGGTATTATTATTGGAGCACATTCAGGGCTCAGAGTTTCTTTGAAGGATAAAATCCAAAATTAATTTATCCAGCATGGATATTGAACTGCATTTTTGATTGATCGAATGGCATCATTAAAATAAAACGTGAGAATTTATGTTTTTCTACCTGACTGTACCATTTTTCCAAAATGCAATTGGCAACGACTCAAGAACTTAAGGAAAGTCTCCTAAGAACGTTTTCCTATCTTTTACTGTCGCATCTCAAAAATCCCCTGTGTAATACCTATTATTACCTAACCCAACGTAGTAACTATTATAATACTTACTTATATTAAAATTAACAACTCACTCTCGATTGTGGGTTAACATTATCATCATTGATGATAATACTTTTTGCGTTATCATCGTATTATGGTCAAAACACACAGCCGTATCTAAGGCAAGCTTTATCTGTCCACGTACTTGAGATTATGCCTATATGTTTTCAAATATATATATAAGGGACTAACAGCTAGTGCACAGACTACAATAACTAGTGTTTGTCATTACTCCGTTGAGAACAGACGGTAAGTTTGCTGTTTGCACGAATTTAAATTAATTATTAAATATTTATGGCGGGAATATTTTGTGTTAAGTCTTAAATAATACTTTTGTTTTATCTTCAGTTGTGTTGTGTTATTATCGTATTTTAATTGACGATCATTTATATATTTAAGTAAGTAAAGTTTATCATTTTACTCTTTTTGAAACGTGAAAAACAGTTTAAATCAAAAGTTTAAGTACGATTATCTTCAGCTAATCTAGAACTTATTCAACATAAGCCAAAAGAAACACCAGGAAACCTAACGCCATATCAAAAAAAAAACTATAATTAGTATAATTCTAGACGTTAATTAAATTAAAGATAAATTAATTAAAAAAATAAAGCATCCGATAAAAATTGAACTTTTGAGATAAAGAATCGTTGCCAAATTTTGCTGGTCACGTAAACAGTTGATACCACCAAGTAATCGGACAGGTTTATACTAAAGAAACACGTGTTACATAATACGAAATACAAACATACAAAAAACATTTGACATTCGAGTATTCACCAAATGATGTCATATTTCAGTTGACATTTTTAACAGATTCATGTTTTATGTATTAGGTAGGTAATGTACCTAAGTACTAAGACCCGCTTGCACCACGAATCACTAAATGTGTTTAGCGCTAAATATAATTTTTTCTCTGTCATCTTGAAACAATATTGACAGAAATAGAGTGATTTTTAAATTCGTTATTTGTATTTTGTGAGCGCGCTTAGTATAAATTAACTAGCAATCTGTATTCTAAATGAGATAGAACCGCGCCAAGACTTTGTTTTGGTTTTTGCTAGTACCTAGTTAATTTGAACTTTTATAACATACTAGCTTCCGCCCTAAAGTATCACTTTGGTTCCGTCTCATTTAGAATACAGATTGCTAATTAATGCTAAATTTCATCAAGATCGGCTCAACCGATTAGCCGTGAAAACATAACAAACAAACATACAAAAAATCTAATCTGTTTTCTTTATAATATTAGTTTAGAAAAATTTAAGTTACTGTTTTATTCGCGAATCAGTAGTTCGTCAGCAGCAATTTAATTAATGTTTTAATTAGTTATTCCGTTTAGCTCCCCCTCCCCTATCTTCCTTAAAGTGGATACGCGTAAGCGCATTTCCGAGAATCCCCCTAAGGCAGGAAGGAAAATGGGAATATATGGATATGCAATTTCATCTGGTTTCCCCGCTGAACAATGTACAGTCATAAGTACCGATCAATACTGCACTCATGAACGTTTTAAATCCATGTTGATATCTCTAAACATAAAATTAACATTAGCATAATATTAGAGGTGGCCGGTCTACAGTGGTCCAATTCGATTCTTTAGAAGCCTCTTGCCAAAGACTTCTCAAAATACTCCACAATACATGATTGTATTATCAGCGATTATTTATAGTTTAGGCGAATCATTGGGCTAATTTAGGCCCGTATTACAGAACCTCACTCAAATCTCAAGCATTACTTAAAACTCGTTAGAAGCCTACTAAAACTAGTTTTGAAACTAGTTTTAAGTAGGTGCTAATGATGTGAGTTTCTGTAATAAGGGGCTTAGTTCGTCAAAACTCGTTTCAGATTTTCAATCCCTAATATTAATTAAATACTCGCTGATGTATGGCATAGAATTCCCAGTAGTTTTAAAAACTCTTATATACCGTTGCCTTGTCTTTTTTTTCTTCATTTTCTATATTTATCAATAAATCAAAAGTATTGCCAAAATTCTGTATTCCCGCTGTTTCCGTGAATCATCTACAACTATCTCTAATCATCACCTTAGGGGGGACTTTTTCGGGGGGCTAAACGGAGTAATTAGTTATAAATTTGAAATAATTATTCTTATTTCAATAATTATTTTGAATCCTTGACAACAGAGCCGTGAGAATATTCAAAATGAATGTAATGAATATATTATGTACAATAAGTGGTATTTTTAATATTTATTCATGTTGCTTTAAGTCTGCAGTTATGTAATTATAATTATATTCTGCAAAGGCAGCTTCTATTTCTTTTCTGAATATAATAAGTACCTACCGTTTTTATGTATTTTATTGTGTGTAGGTATTGTATCATTTTGTGCTGTTTAGACTTTTTAGTATAGCTCTCGCCTTTCGACGGTCGAGAATCTCTCCTCGTGTAAGATTGACTGCTTATATTGGAAAAAATATATTTTATACTGCTCCTCTATCCAGATAACAAAATGGCGCCGATACTGTACAAGTTAGAAGCTAGCCCGCCGTCGAACGCGGTGAGGGTACTCGCAGATATCATCGGGCTGGAACTGGAGCTCAGAGACCTTGACTTTGGCGCGAAGGAACACAAGTCTCCTGAACACATTAAGGTATGACAATAAAATAAATTTATAAATTTAGGTTAAAAAAAACTAAAATTTCAGAATTCGATGTCTTTGGTTTTGTATTTTCGTTATTTGCCACCGACTTCCGAAATTTTAGTTATTTTTCACTTTTTGTGTTTTTTTGGAAGTCGGTTGTTTTTTTTTTTTGTAAAAAAGATTTTATTTCTTGCTTTTTAGTGGGTCAGTTTGTAATTTATCTAAGTTACAATAGCCTAATGGCAACTGCTCATCACATAAAATATTGTATTTCCCGATACAGGGACGTTAATCGTTGAGGAGTTCTCCTGGTACTTCACCATCAGCTCCACTTCTCCATATGCATTGTGAACGAGCATAAATTGCTTGGCAACCATATTAAAATAATCGAATCGCAACCCGTGAAACACTTATTATTGAGTAGTTCCGGTGGCCATCTGTGGTCTTCATTATCAGTTCCACTTCACCAAATGGTGCTTTCCGAGAACAACTGCACGAGTTACTATAAAAATACCCAAATCGCTATAGATGTGCTTATAAAATTTCAAGAGTTTCCTCGATTTCTCCAGGATTCCATCATCAGATCCTGTTTTAATTATCACAGAACAGACAAATTGTCTGTTCCGTGATAATTATCTAAAACTGTTTTTTTTTTCACATATGTTACAGTATCATTTAATATATCTGAAGACGCTCGATGAGTCGTCATCCAGTGCACGATTATTGGGATGTCTGTTCTGTTGCCCACAACCAGGCTGGATGATTTGGTCACTTGTATTTAAATACGGGAAACCACTGGGTGCGGCAAGCACAGAATCGGTCGAAGTGGCGGTGCTTGGGGGAGGCCTATGTCCAGCAGTGGACGTCTTTCGGCTGAAATGTTGATGATGATTTAAATACAGCTCAGTCTGTGTGTGTGGTAGTCCTAATTGTTAAAATTGGTGCAGTCATTTTAGAGAAAATCACGGACTTACACACATACAGGTTGAATACAGAACCCTCCTTTGTGGAAGACGGCAAAAGATCTGATTTCAGAAACAGCGTGTTTTAATCAGAATGATAAAATAATAATCTATTTATTTTGCTCTACAGCGGAATCCTATGGGCACAGTGCCGACGTTGGTAGATGGTGACTTCGTCATATCAGAAAGGTAACGATTCTTGGTTTTTCTTTCCTTCGTTGTACCAGCACCTACTGGACTCAATCAATATATTATGTAATACGCATTCACGCGTTCACGTTGTCTCTATAATCATAATCATTTCTTCATTTGTGTAACATAAGTAGTGAATACAGTTCTTAAATTAAAGTTCATAGGTCGCTATGTTATGCCAAGAGGCGTACACATATGTTTGCATGCGAAAAAAGAACAATATGGAATAATTTCTACAGTCAATGCATAAATAAATAACCATAAATTACATTTAGGTAGTCAAAATATTCAATTAAAAATAGTCTCTCATTCAAATAATTATATAAGTCTACATTAATTTATCATTCAGAAATTCATCAGTCGTATAATATTTTTTTTTCAATTAATAACTGTTTAAATTTTTTTTTTGAATTGTGTAACATTCGAACTCTTGATGACATCTGGTAATTTATTGTAAATGCGCCTGCGATAAAGACAAAGTTCAATGCATAGACTAATATATATAAATGAGGTTCAATGATTTGACGAAAAAAAACGAATCGTGTAAAAAGACGATTCGTCAAAAAACACGAATCGTCCTCGTGTCTCCAAGCCCTTAATTTTCATGGCAAATTTCAAGTTAATCCAATATTTCATTTATATTTTTATATACAAACTGTTGCCCCATCCCCCATGGATTTAGCTTGTAACCTAGTCGGGACTATTTCATTATAAGCAAATTGGTATGCTGCTTGTTCGTATCGATGACTGGGTTAAAAATGATACCGTCTTTTTTGGCACATAAATATCCAGGTACCTACTACTTAGAGCACAGGTACTCGTGGGCAGTTGAAAAATGAGTTTACTGATTGTAAAATAAAAGTCTCATCCCTAATTAGTGGCGTCAGGTCTGATACAGGTCAACTTATATCCTTTGAATCAGATAAAAAGTTACGTTTAGATAAAACTATTCAGTTAAGACCTCTTACTAAAAATAATTACAATAAAATTAGTCTTTTATTTTAAAATTAGTAAATATATTGTCTATGCATGCTGCATGCAAGTTGAAAATCCAGTGCGCGATAAAATCGTGCGTGGGCTAACGGCCGAAATTAATATTGAATCCACGATCCAAGATATAAATTGACCGTCGATATATATCAATCTATGGATCGATCTCCAACCTGCCTCCTAATATCGAAAAAAGACGATCCTACTGTCGCTCAATCCGCAGATATCTTGAAATCCTTTCCGTCTTCGTCATTCCGTTGTACGCAAAATTGATAAAAACTGACATGGTTCGTTTGTTTGTAATAATAAAAAGCTAAGCTTATACAGGTTTCATAATTTTAGTCAGTCCAGCGCTGACTTGCGACTGGGCTCGTGTAGACACTAGTTTCAACCCAGTTGCTATCCAGTGCTGACTTCGGGCCCTCAAGTCAGTCCAGTTGTCTAACCTCCCTGTCTATTTTCGGGCCCAATAGCTTCCCTCGCCTGACTTAACTGCCGATCTCGTCCACATGAACCCATTTTTTTTTTATTTTTTTTTTGGGTGGGAAATTATCAAATAACTTCTCCCGCTCTGGGTGGAGCGGGAGGGCGTGTCAGACTCTTACTGACTGAAACCCACCCGTGTTCCTTCCGTTGCCTTTACGTTGCCAGGAGCCACGGTATCCCTTTCGGACTTTCCCGCAAACATGAACCCATTGACTGGGTTCGAAATTCTGAATCACTGGTCTAGTTAATGCCATCGTACAAACCAGACATTAGGTAATAAGGCCTAAAGATTCCTGAAACATTTCCATTGTTTTTTTCCAGTCACGCTACAATGAAGTACCTGTTGTCGGTGTACGGGGGGGACAAGAGCGAGTCGTTGTACCCGAGCGACGTGCGCACGCGCGCGCTCGTCGACCAGGCCATGTTCTTCAACGTTGGCGTCTACTTCATCAGGCTCAAAGTTATTATTGTGAGTACAACATGAAGCTTAAGTCGTCCACTCACTACTGACCAATGACCATTGAGCCACATACTGACCATTGAGCCATTCTGCCGAAGTGCTGACGTCAGACGTATACAGTCAATCGTACGTCATCGGTGGTAAAACTTTGAATATAAAGGTCATCACTCACTATAAAAACATCGCTCCGACACAGCAAATAACTGTCATTCAAGTTTGGATTTAAAATCAAATGCATTAAAATAGATTTTGCGATGACAATACAGAATAGTGGACAACTCGTCACCACTCATTATAACCGGACCGTTTCAGAGCAGTAACGGCTCGACACCGCCTCGAAAAAATCCACCCGCTTGTCGCCAACGCTGCTGGCACGCCACCTCACCGGTGCATAGCCGCGGGCAGCAGCTAGTTTTTAATAAAATAATAATAATCCCTCCTATAAGCGTCAAGTTAGTCCCGCCATCTACGCCTGGGCATTCTGCGATGCCGTTGGACGTTTTCAGGCACCCATCTGTAAGGTGATTTTAAAATCACCTTAAATATGTTTATTAGAATTTCGGGTGTACCTAAATAATCAAATCAAAGTACTCCCTTTGTAAGTGGCACTAAATATTTAAAATTTATTTTTTAAACCTTTCCCCACACTAGGAATTTCTCCTGTATTGTGGGTGCGTTTACAAATATTTAAACTCTCATACACAAACAGCCATTCACAGTTACGTATTCTTATTAATTTGTTGACATTTTAATCTGTTTTTTTTTTAACAGCTACCAGCTTTATTCGGAGACCTAGATGGCCCCACAGAGCAGCACAAGGCGGACATCAACGAGGCGTACGGCATCGTGGAGGCGTACCTCGCGAACAACAAGTACATCGTCACTGACCACCTGACCATCGCTGACATTAGTGTCGGTGCTACCACCGTAGCATTCCAATACTTGTATAAACTGGATGCTGCCAAGTAAGTATTTACTATACTTTATGCGAGAAGGTCAAACTTTGCAGTATCATATTTGGTTTTGTTGGTTGCTCATATCGCCACACCACAATGGTAATTCATAGAATTTGTCTGCTCTCATTTCGGTTGAAAAAAGCGTAATCAAAGTTGTGTAGCCAGACTGGCACTACAAATATTTCGCTGGATAAGATATTGTACAGACGCCAGCAGGTCAACTTACCCAAAACTGTCAAATTTTCGCAATCAACTTTGAACCTTATGCTTTAGTGATAAAGTTGAAAATCTATTAAAGAAATTTGACAGATTGTAGTAGGTTGATTTTCTGTACAGGCCAAAACAATTTTGTTTTCATTTATTTATCAGTCTGTCTGTAAAGCTTATTTTAATGTTGAAGTCTAACGTTGTCCCTTTATTTTAGATTCCCCCGTACCGCTGCGTGGTTGGCTAGATTAGAGGAACACCCTTCATTTAAGAAAATCCTCATTCCTGGTTCCAAACTCCTCGGAGAAATTGCTAACGCGGCCTGGCAAAAAAATAAGAAACAATAAAATTGAATAAATAAAAAACCTCTATTTATTTATTTTTCCTAACCGTACTATACTGGAAATTTAGACAGCGCAGTAGCAATAACCTGAACTTGTCTGGGAATTGAACGCGATATCTGAGTGGAACTGATTGAAAACACACTAAATAGTACACAGACACACATTTACTTTTTCATCCTGCGGATCACCACAAACCTATTAAATATAAACTATAGGTATGACATAGACCGCTTTCCGAATTAGAACATAATCGCTCACAGCGCTGACATCGATAATTGGCGTTCCGATTAAGATATCACGATTATGACAGCTGAGGGCTGTCAACAATTCGGAACGCTCGTGAACGTGCTCACAATACTCGCTACACGTCAAAACTTGCATATCATATTTCTTTGTGTTTATACCACAAGTTTCTTCTTTTTGGTTAGGTGGCGAACGGTAGCCAGAAGCACAATTTCGAAAATGGCACGTTAGTTTAAATATAGGATGCCAGTCAAAACAAAATAGCACAACTGTCATTTTTGACAGCGCTCACGGTGATATTAGTAAAAGTCATGGTTGGCGTTATCGCAAGATGGCGCATGTCATGACGTCATCTATGACGATTCAAGACACACCGTTATTGCGCCCACGTTAATTCGGTACAGGAGTTAGCGCGCTCAAATCGATTACAGCGTAACTCGGAATGCACCCATAATATCACGCCTTGTTTCCCGAAGACTGGATTTTCAACTGTCGTTGTTGAGCCGAGGGGTTGAGAATCCAACGCGGACGCACTCACGTCCCAGGCCGTTGAAAACACATAACTGTTAAATACTGTTATTTTATATTTTGTATACAGAAGCTGTTGGTTGAACCTTTATAAATAAATTAAAATTAATTAAATTAATAAACACACTTGGATTGTTAACTCTCGGCGCTAACCAGAGCGTTGAAAATCCAGTGCACGAAAAAAAATCGCCGCGACTTTATTACGTCCGTGCGAACGTGGGTTTAGATTTTGCCAAGTGCGTTCATTATAACTTGTCCCGTGACGCGATTGGTAGCACTGAATTTTGTAGTCATGTGATTGGTAATACTGTTCTGTCACTCGCCATTTCGAATTATATTAGTATATAAGATGCGATTATTTAGGGCGACCCTGTTGCCATCAAACGGGCACAAATTCCAGATTCCGGCGCTCCGTTATTTAAATTATGCAATAATAATAGCGAAAATATGGGAAGATTTTTGAATTCATACAAAACGTCAAATGACCCACATCGTTTTTGTTTCGGCTAAATTTATTTTTGTCATTGAAATATGTGATGTGACATAATAATATCGACATTATGTATAATACGAAGAGTATTTATTACACACTAGTTTTTGCCTGCAGCTTCGCCCCCGTGGATGTTATGTGGAATATATCCCACGGGACTGTACTACCAATGGAATGTCCCATGATATTGTAGATGAATAACTTTGGTGTACCATAAATTACTGATACTGTTTTGCTTAGGAGCATATTTGTTATTAAAATTTACAGAAAAGAAATATTATACATATATATTATATTAACCAACTAACGGCTACTAACCAACTTCAATTGTACCATGAACGTTTGGGACACCAAAACAAAAGACATGTCAAACAAGTTATGCAAAGAGAATTTGCTATGCAATTTAAATCTTTGTTCATTTCATTAACAAAGAAGTTTGCGAAGGTTGCGTTTATGGAAAAGCCCACAGAAGGACGTTTGGGACCAGAGAAAGAACTACAAGACTTGGAGAGTCCGTCAGAGTCATCAGTTTTACAAAATATATGACGCCCTGACCAAGATTTTGTACAGTGTTGCCGATTCTCTTGTACACCGAACTAAACTATCACTAAAATTACTTTTGGACATGAGAGCTATTCTGCAAAAAACAATCTCTAAAATTTAAAAATAATTTGGTCAATTTTTCACTTATTCTACGGAAATAAGAAAAATTATTACCAGCATGTTGAGTTTTAGGGGTTTATGGGCTTAATAAAGAGGTTCAAATTTTCATTATTTTTTCGATAGTACGCACACCATTTTTGAGTTAAAAGCAAAAGAAAAGAAAACAGAGATACAGTACTGTTTTTGCACCTGAATTAGTCTACCTAGGTGTTGGTGTGAATTTTAGTTCATGACAACTAAATTTATTCCATACCTTTATAATCTCGATTAAAAATAATCAGATTAGTTAGACAATCAAATTTTTTTGTGAAAAACGTCAAATTCAGAATAGCAAAGTTGCCATTTTTACTAAATTAATAACTAGTGACTTTTTTCACCTAAAATTTTTATTGTAAAAAACCAAACCTGACTAAACCTGCTATCTAATTACGCACCACATTTTCGTAAACGATTACGACAAATTTGTTACATTTTGACAGTTCAACAACATTCATTGCGTTATTTACTTTGTTGAGCAGATTTTTTTTTCGAACTTATGAAGCAATGGACTAGCAATTTGTTTAAAAATGATTCAAATTCCGATTGATCGTGTATTACGTAATTAGGGTACTGACTATTTTTAATAACGATTAAAAAGTTGTGGCATAAAATTAGTTGTCATGCACTAAATTCACACCAACACCTCGACTTCTGGTGCAAATCAGTACTGTATCTTTTTTTCTTTTCTTTTGCTTATATCTCGAAAATAGTGTCCTATCGCAAAAATAATGAAAATTTCAGCTCTCTTTATAAAACAAATAAACCCCTTATAACTCAACATGTAGGTAATAATTTTTCATATTTTCCATACAAAAAGTGAAAAATTCCATATAAAACACGTCCAGGCTGCGCCCCCTACGCGCCTCCGGCTCTAAAAATAATTCACAGGGTACGGCAAAGAAGTACCACGTGGTATCGCGATTGTCAAATTCGATTTAAGTTGTGTCAAAATTATATTTAAAGAGACTTTTTGCCGAATCGCTTTAAGATTCCCGCCAAAGGTAAGGAATTTTAGTGATAGTTTAGTTAGTTTATATCGGTGTACAAGAGAATCCGCGCCGTGTCCGCGCCATTATGTGATTTGACTAAGTACTTCGCTGCGTTCCGAATCACGCACCATTCATTGTTTTATTTTATTTTAATATTGGTAATACATAGACGTATAAAAAAGAGGTAATATCAACATTCTATCGACCTCAATAGACCGTGAAAGGGTGATGTCACAAGTCTATTAAGGTTGTGGGCATGCCCATCGTGCCCACAACGGTGGATCCGCGCTTGCCGTCTACAGAAGCAGAAATAGTAGCTGCCAGTGAGGCGTGCCGTGAAATGATTTGACTAAAGAGATTGTTTAAATTTGAGATTGTTTATTTTATTGATAATGAGTCTGCAATAAAACTAGCTCATAGTCCGCCTTACGAATATCATCGCAACACAAAACATATCAAGCTAAAACATTTCTATGTAAGGCAATGTGTGTCTGAAGGAGATATCCAAATTGAGCAAGTGCCTACGCAAGAACAATTGGCTGATATCTTTACAAAGCCATTATTCAAACCAAGACTGGTAAAAGCTTTGCGAAGACTTCGGTTTGAAAAAGAAGAGGGAACGTTAGGAAAGCACTTCCAGTGTTACTCTTTGAAGTCTTCCCTTCTAGATTCAAATTTGATCTGTGTTGCGGTTGCTAGGCGACACTTGACTGTTATGTAGCCTTGAATATATATTTTGTAAAAACCTTATTCCACTGCGTTTACTTTAATATGCCTACTGATCGGAATTGAAATCAAGAGTAAGCCTGGTGATGATAAACACGTACCTAGTGGTTGTCATACTGACGCAACGCCATCGTGTATCATACTTTATAACTTAAATGATCATGATTTAAAACTTCGTCAATAGATGCCGCTATAAGCAATCATAACTTTATTTCAATTATATTCCACAGCAAATTGTATTTTCATTCAAAAGACAGTTTTGTCAAAAAAAGGATTGATATTACAAACAAAAAAATATTAAAAAAAAATACAAAAATTATCTTTTTTACTTGTGACATCTGTTATGCAGGACATTTTCTAGTTTATTAATAATCGAAGAAGCGCCATCTATTAGTTCTAAGGAAAACTTCTAAGTTATTTACGAATTGACCTTGCTTTGCAACTTTCGAACTTAGAACGTTGGAACAACGACATTCGCTGGAATCGGAATTTGAATGGTATGGGCAGGCTCGGCTCGAGTCTCAACGGACCGACAGAAACGTGTACGGCGAAGTGCGATCGACTCGTCGATGCGCAGCTGTCCCGCCGCTCTTGTCAATTTTAGTTTTTTCGGAACGCGTGTGTAAATAAACAAATTATTACTTTTCATTGCAAATTTTATTATGAAGTGAAACTTAGTTTGTTTAATTATCGTGCCGATTCAAAGTGGAGCGTTTTGAATGAATCCGTAACCGCTTCTCGCAATGACAAGGGAGAGCACTCAGTTGCCTTTTGAGAAACCGGAGGCATTAAAATGTTTCATGTGGTCTAATTGATGCCATTTTTTACATAAATAAGTGTAAACGTTGATTTTAAGAACTACTGTGGATCGTTTAGTGACGCTTTGAAGTTGTAACAGTCGTTTCGACTCGGTCGGTAGTCGTCTACACGTTTTAAACATGAGTGTTTTAAGTGGTTTGAGTAAGGCTGACTTCAAAACAGCAAGTGATGGACTGCTGGAACTGCCTGAGGAGCGGCTCCGCAGCCTCATGCGCACGGAGCCTATCACCTCCGTGTACCACGTCGAACAGACACCCTTTGCAAGGTAAACTTACTTTCAAAAGTTTCAAACTTTTACATTACCTACCTGCCCAGAGTTGACGACGAACAATAAGTTTTTTTATACTAGTAGGTAAATGTAGCTAAGGACACAAGCAAAGGAACTGCAAGCAAAAACCACATTGTATTTTTTGCTTGCATATTCGGTTTTGATAGATTGGTCCCACACCACACTAGCGTCACACTAGATACGACCCACACACACAGCTGTCAAAGTTGGTAAAACAATTTACAAACTTTTTGTGTTAATTAATTCAACAAAGAATGAGATCAAGGGTATCAATTTTACACTATCTTTGAGTTTTAGATCTCTAAAAAGTGTATAAAAATGAGATATTTCATGGATATTATTGATAGCATAAACTGTCTGGCAGGCAGTAATCTTTTATTTATCATTACTGAGTGTCATAGAATAATACAATAGATGTAACTTGGCAGAATTGAAGATACCTGTGCCTTGTGCAATTTATATTGTTATCATTATGGTTACAAAATGGCCAAGTTATAGTGTTTATCTTGGTATTCTTGATAAAGATGACTGATGAGTGTGAAGGAGCAAGTTATCTGTGATAACAAGTGTTATTTTTGCTGTACAGGAAGACTTGAACAAAAGTTTTTATAAAACATGTCGTCACACACATGTCATGTTCTAATTTTTCATTAATCTTTTACCAAACAATAATTTATCTTTTTTATTACTTTTTTTGTTTTCTAGAAGTTTTAGTTGATGCATTAAGAATAACTTGTTTGAGGACTTTGATAACACATAATACATTCAAGTATTCATCATTATTTTAATAAATTATTAGTACCTAAATACTTATAATTTGTTATCAACACTGCCTTTCGTGATTACAACTTGAAGGTGGTAATGAATAAAACATCTCATTATATTGATTTAATAATGAGAATACAGTTTAGTATTGTTATGGTAACAATACCTAGCAGGACAAAATACATTCAATAATTTGTTACTTAAATAATTATTTCCAATAACCACTGGTTGTAATGTAAAATTAAGTAAATAAATTAAATTTTGGAATGAAACATAAGAAGTCCCACCTAAAAGTAAAAAAAAATATGTGTTTGGAATTTTGGATATGGATTGAAAATTAATTCTTTAGTATCTGGTTGGTTGTTGGTTGTGTATTAATCAGCTTAAATTTACTTATTATATGATTCTTTATTAATTTAAATCTATACATATACATACTTAATATATTAGACTACAAATAAATAAAATTGAACTGTTTGTTTTTAATGTAAAAATGACAGTTTTTTACTAAATACAAATGGAAGTACATATAACAATTTTTTTTTTACAATTTTGTCTTTATATCTGTCCATGTGTTCCGGCTAATTTCTGAAACGGCTGGAGTGATTTTGATGGGACTTTTCACTGGCTGATAGCTAATGTTATAAGGAGTAACTTAGGCTACTTTTATTTTAGACAAAGAATTAGGGTTTGCATGGGCGAAGCCGGCAGCTAGTAGGTACTAAAAAAACCTTAAATAGATTACTTAGTTCAGGAGCCAGCTGTTCAACCTGCTTTTAAGCTCTGCTTGTACAATTTGACAAAAATATACCATTAATGAATGAAACTCAAAAAAACACTCATCAGATCATTCTATGGTTTTTTTTTTAAAGCATTCTCTAAAAATAATCTGAATGAACTGTCTACCTTAACCTTGCAAAACCCAGCCTACACATGACATCAGCTTGCCACTAAACCGTAAACAGCGACCCTATCGCCGAACGTGACATAATTAGCCAATCGAACAGCATTAGTCGTATGCGCGTCGCATGCGCAAGTATCGGCATTGTGGTCTATTGTCCTCTACAATGTAGACGATGCTGCATGTCTGACTAGTTTTCCTGACGGTGCATGCCGTCTGTCGCCATCTTTCTGTGCGGCTTGCGCTGGCGCAGCTTAGGCCTATTTTTCGTACTGTATGGGAAGTTTGGGCAATTGATTTGAAAGGATGAATGACGTAGCTCCTCCCAAAAGATGCCAAATGCCGAAAAAACCGACCTTATTTTTTATGTACATTTGTCAAAATGCATAATTTTCTTGGTGCATGCTTGCATAGTAGTGTCCCATTTTAGAGGTCGATTCACTATTACAGATTTAAATTTTGAAACGCGTGTAAAAATCGAGTTTACACGGTCTTGAATTATTACAAATTCACAATGGTTCTGGTTGCATGTTCCGAAAATTACGTTATTGATTACATTTTTTGCGCTGAATTATATTACATGAGAACTCACAACAACAAATTAACAGGTAACACGAATTGTAAAGTTTTATTTTAACCCTTCAGGCCTACCAAGAATTTTATGTAGGTTTTGCACCTGATCGTAAAGACCAGTAAAATTTAACGAGCTAAGGGTTAAGTAAGGTGTTAGATTATTACACTATAACACAGATAAGGATTACAAAAAAGTCCTGACCATCTTATCTTAGTTTCGGGTAGTTTAAGCTTAGTTAACGGAACAGGGCATTGTAACACAAATTGCATTATTTTCTCCTAATTACTAATTAGCAACTAAAACTTCTGTTTGATTTCTCTAATCAGCTAGAGTTTATAGATACGTAATAATAAATAATAATTCACGTCATTTGATGTTACTGGTTTTAATTGACTTATTAATTATGTAAATAATTGTATTACACTGTATTGTTCGTTAGCAAGTTATTAATCCCGACCTAGTTTCATGAATTTATTAAATTATTTGTATTATTATTGACAACTTAATTACTTAATGTGTTAGATCTCCATTGCACAGCACAGAATATAAATACATATCTATGAGATGAATTACCTCTAACTCGTAAACTTGGTAAGTACCTACTTACCTTAGTATTTTGACAATGTAGGCACATGAATAAAAAACCGAGCATTATATTCATGTGAAGTAGGACTGAAAAGTACGTCGTACCAACGTCGAGTGAAATAAACAGCTGTTTGGGTGTTATCGGTTATTTTATTGATTATCGGCTCTCTTGTGTTTTTTACTGATTATGCCAATTTAAAAACGTGCGAGTAATTATTCCTAGAACATACAAAATGGCAGTTCTCATATGATTAGCAAAGGATAATGAGCATTCTATACTTCAAAGAAAACAACTAGAATAACGACTGAACATGTTTAAAGAGTGACGTGGCTGTAATAATTACCCACATTAACTTATGCAAATTAAACAAAGTTACCCATTTCTATTCTTCCTGATTCTCTGACTCAGAAACGACAGGTACAGTCGACCGTACGACTGTGTATACTTTGACCTTGAACTGGCCGAGCGTAGTACGAAGTCTCAATATAATACGAGGTCAGCATATACCAACATAAACTTGTGCAAATACACTACGGGTATAATAACGGGTTCAGGATGTTGATGGGGCTGCCCCATCTCTACAGTGCATCAGGGACGTATTATGACGTATTAATGCCACCATTATTCCAGTGTGAGTGAGAGACGGAGCCATACGAGGCCGCTAGCACCATCCTTTTTTCTCAGTGGAATAATGATGGCATTAATGCTTCATAATAAGGCCCCTGGTATGTTTGCACAAGCACACGTCGATGGCTTCCACGCCATCGTCTGACAGAAATCTGCCTCTTTGCTCTGCAGAGTGCGGAAAAGCTCCAACTCCATCCTGAAGACCATAACTTGGAGGTATGATTCTCGTTTGTTAGGTGATGTTGTTCGAAAATGCATTTCAAAGTCAAAATAGGCCCTTATAAGGCACTTTTGAACGTCAAAATGTGTGTTTTAAAATGTTTTACAATATTTTGTATAGGTACATTAGTTTTATAATTATTTATGAACATTTCGATCAACCGCCTTGTATAATAATAAGTCTAACATAGGTAGTAGTTTAGTTATCTTTTGTTTACTAACCCATATGAATGTTGCTTAAGTGAATCAAAGATTATTTTATTTTATTTTATTATTTATACACTAGTTTTGTTGCCACTGACGTGCAGCCTACTGTACCTATTCTAAATTAATAAAATTAATGTAAAGTGTGAGGATAATTGAAACACACACGGTTGTAACCGTTTGAATATCATTAACAAGGTCCATTGTAACGTCAGCCGTAATAATAGTTATAATTATGATGTGTTTATGACGTGGAACTCATCATACGGTTGTTTCTAGTCGCATCGGGCGTGTCGAGTTACGAATACGATAGTACCTTACCTACTTAAATAATACTACGCTATGGATAGGACACGTACCGACTGAAGACGTAATGTTTGTTGTTTTTGACTAGAATGATAGAATCTATTATTTGTGTGTAGCTAAGAATTATAACTGTTTATTTATAAATAACTCGTTTACCCACTATTGTCCAATATTTTTTCGACAAACAACGGTCTGCCAATACATGTTATAATATGGTGTTTGTAAATAAATTGCTATTTTTATGGTAGAAATGCGCATCAAAGAGTTGACTACATAATGGAGGAGCTCGTGTCTAATAAGCAGTGATCGGAGTAGGTAGATTGAATTGGGGTCATTGATCCGAAACGCATATATGAATATGGACATTCCTCCGGAATTGGTTAATTATTTAAAAAAAAACCGGAACTTAGATAGGAATTGTATTCAAATGAGCAATATTATATACTTCATAATTTTTTTAACGGCACACAGTCATGATTCCAAGCTTTGGTAAGTAATATTTTACTTGTTACAAGGAGTTTAAAGCACGTTTGGATGTACTATAAGAATATTTTTAGTATTGTGTTTGTTTGCTTAAGCTGTTGAACATACCATCACCAACTTTGAATTGAGTAGTAATAATATCACTACCAACATTAACAATATTTAATTGAATCCGGTATTACCGGAATTGCTTTCCGGAAAAATGGCTTATCCATGTTATTCTATCTGTGTGCATTTATGATACAAGTACCAAAAATCAATCTACCTACTCCGATCACTGCTAATAAGTAATAAACGCCGCACGGGTCGATCTATCAGGTTAAGCTATGCTTGCCGGGGTTGATCCGTGGATGGGTGACCATATTTACATACCGAGACTCCATGCCTCGGAAAGCACGTTAAGCCGTTAGTCCCGGCTGTCATTCGTGGATCTTTGACAGTCGTTACGGGTCGTCAGAAGCCCGAAAGTCTGACAACCAGTCTTACGGTTTGATAGGCAGCCGCTCCATGTAAAATACTGGTATTCAGCTGCATCCGGTTAGACTGGAAGCCGACCCCAACATAGTTGGGAAAAGGCTAGGCAGATTGATAATGGAAAAAATAGATATTAATAAACCTGTCTACCTAAAAATAATTGAGATGAGTGTGGAGCGATGATTAGGGTAGAGAAGGATTTTAAAGTCACGATTAAGTTTTTAACACAGAGGGACAAAGGCAGGGAGAAGAAATCATAATTAGTTTTGCTTGTCCTAAATAACGATCCAACATCCAAACTGTCTACCTTATTAGTTCTTGAACCATAGAATAATTAATTTCGTTCGAATCGTGACACTCACAAAAATGAAATGAATGGAAATGCCGTTCGCTACTACCGGTCCCACTTAGCTTAGCTACCGATCAGTTAAGAGGGAATAAGGCCTACCAATCTCCATACAAATGTATTCCCCTTTTTTCTTCCTGTCTCTAGAGCATTCATTTTTTTTCCTAAAATCAAGAGCGGGAGAAGTTATTTGATAATTTCCCATCCAAAAAAAAAGAAAAAATAAGACGTCTAAAGAAAATATGACCCTTTAAAAGTTACAAAAAGTGCCCCATTTTTACCGCCGTGATTAGAGGACTACCAGACAAATTCAAAAAGTTTTAAACATATAAGAAAATGATAGTAACCTGGACATACTCTTTCTTAAATTTTTTTATGTAAAAAATAATTGAAATGGTTCTGTTTTCGAGGAGAAAAAGGGGGAATACGAAATGTCGATCTCGTCAATTTTTTTTTGTGATTTAATCGATCTGAGCTGCAGCTGTCCCTATCGCACTCTACGGAGGCAGACTTGAGGTAGGACGACGGCAATAGTTTCTTCAAATACCTATTTTTCAAATTCCTCGCAGCCCCTGTTCCATCTTAATTGTAGTTTTTGCCAAATGATTGCTATTCTCCCCTCTGCACATACCGGCTCGCAACGAGTTACACTGGTCGTCGAAACGATTACATTTCCCCTTACCATGTGTTGTACGACAGTTTTTATCTAAGATTTCCGCAGATGTCGATGTGTTTATATACTCTGGTTGCAGATGTTAGGCATGGATACAATAACTTGTTGAAAATAACCTATGTGGGGAAATAGGTTGTCAAATGCTTCGAAACTTAGTGGAATACGACCATAAGCACAAATTGTTGAAATTGTATTTGTATAAAAAAACGATTCAAAAACGTTGTGCTCAGTCCCGTCGAGAATATTTAGATTAGACAGCAAATATGACCAATCTCCCTGGTTGTAGCGACCATACTCATCTCCTAGCCCAGTGGTCGGTAAACTGCGGCTCGCGAGCCGCATGTGTGGGTCTTTGGCCTATAGAGTCATTAAGCAAGGTATCAAGTTTTATTCAAAATTCAAACTATAGTTCAAAGATTTATATCCGAAAAATTTTTCACCATAAATTAACAGGACATTTTCATCAATGACGAAAATGTTAACTTGTTAATAAGTAAGATCCCTTCATAATATTATTATCAGACGATATGATGATGATAATGAAGGCATCCTACTTCTTAGCATGGTAATTTTAGGAAGCGTTGTAGAGTGAAAGAGGATGGGAGTTTTAAGGATTAAGAAAAATGTATTGAGTCAGTTTGAACACACAGAAACGATTGGCTCTAATAAAAAAAAATTGTCATCATAGTATTGATATTTGGCTCTATTGACTAATAAGTTTGCCGACCACTGGCCTAGCTTTTTCCCAATTCTGTTAGGTCGGTTCCAGTCTAACCGGATGCAGCTGAATACCAGTATTTTACATGAAACGAATGCCTATCTGATCTCCACAACCCAGTTACTGGATAATACGATACCCCTTTGGTGAGACTGGTTGGTAGACTTTCTGGCGTCTGACTACCCGTAATGACTGTCAAAGATCCACGAATGACAGCCGCGACCAACGGCTTAACGTTCTTTCCGAGGCACGGAGGGGTCTTGGTATGTAAAGATTGTCACCCATCCACGGACCAACCGCGGCAAGCGTAGCTTTACCTGAACGATCGACCCGTGCGGCTGTTATTACTGAGCCACAAGACCATACTATATCCAAACAATTCTAGATAACTCCAACAAATACACAAGTCCATCTGGAAGTTTTCGCTCAATAAAAGTTTTCATTCTATGAACCCAACATAAATTACAAGGTGTAATTATTCCTAGGAATGCTGCCTCTTTATTAGAACCCATATGAAATTAGTACTAAGAAGTAATGTTAATTACCATTCACAAAGTCATCGTTTAGTATTGCTCATTAGATTCACGTATTTACTAAGTAGGTAGGTTTCCGTTGCAAACAGAACGACTACTAAACTACTACACCAATAAAGGAGTGGTCATCATATGAGTCCACAAATGGATATTAGTGGCAACTAACTGGGGCTAGCACTAAAACCAGTCCGAGGAAGCCAACATACACCCCATTCAAGACGATTACGACAAACGCTTTTGCCTACCGATTGATGTATACTGGAATATTCCTATGAAACTTGCATGACTTAGCGTATTAGTTCCACTCGATAACGGGTCTTGCCTATCTGGATCACCTCGCATTTAAGCCAAATCACGATCCGTTTTTGTTATTTCTAGACTTGACTTTAATTTGGCTTCAACCACTTCAATTACTCCGATATTTTGATTGAGCAGACATTTAGGTTGCCATTAATCTTATTCCGTCGCAGTACTCGCAGTAATCGTACTTGTTGGAGAAAAATATTAAAGAAGTGGAAACAAAACCTGTTCCAAGTAAAAAGCTGGAGTTTACCCAAACCGGATATGCAAGTTCTTTCTAATATTTTCATACGAATGACGATACATAAAAGTAACATTAGATAATTTCTTCGATTAGACCGTTGAAGTGATTTATTTTGTATATTACAAAAGTCAAGTATCGGAAATAGCCCCCGGTCACTCGGTTACGGTTAGTTTAAGTGAAATTTAACATTTCAACAAGCCATGGCCGGTTGGCGTTTGAGTAAATGAAAGGAATCGTTTAGCGCCCGCCAGCGGTTATTGGCAATTTCTCTGCGCGACGTCGCCCGGGGCGCCTCGTTTCCCGGGAGCCCGGCGCGACTCGACGCGATAGCAGTTTTTGCTCGTCCGGCGACGCCGGCGCTGGCGAGATGTAATCGTGGACTTTCTACAGCTGAGCGGTTGGTCGCCGAAGCGGTTTCACTTTCATGCGGCGGCGGAATGCGGCCGGACCTCCGACCCGCGGCCGCCGTGTCACCGCTGCGTAGCCTTCCCCCACACGCGCCCTTACAGCTCGCCAAACAAACGTATGCACGCCGCCGATCATGCTCAACACGCTATGCATATCAACGAAGCCTCCGAGCCAATCGTATTATACTGTTGGATTATTGAATAACTTTCATGATGTGGCGGCTATAACGGTTCTCTCGCATACGATCACCGCCTGCAGGGAACCAGTCCCGATTCCGACATTTGGTATCGCTAGAGCTAACGCGTCACTACAGATACATAGATTATCGGTCGCGGGTTAATTTTGATTCTACAAGCGGCCCGAATACCTGAGTTGGATGCCGGCGCCGACTGGCGAGCTATCCGTGCTAATATCTTATTCGTGTCATTAGTGCGAAATGCCAGCCGTTTGGCACCCGCGGCGCCGGCCTCAACGTTCCCTCGCGGCCGATGCACCGCCCTGGGCCGCACCAGCTAAATTCGGGTCTGTTGCATCACGCATCACTTTCGGTTTCGTTTGTCACGCGGCTATTTTAGATCGAGTGTCGATTATTAGAACGCTGTTTTTAGTCGTAGCGACCCGTTAGACATTCGTAACGCTCTGGCAACATGACTAACCCGTAAAACGCTCAAGTAACTTAAATAATTATTTTACTATAAGCGTAACCTCGAATTTCTTATTCAAATAAGACGACGGTAGCTAAAAGAGGATACAATAAGGCTAGAGCTACGTTTCAAAGTCGGCTTCTAGTATGCAGTGAGTCTCGGCGTGCTGCAGTTATCTCGAGTTTGCGGAACGAAACCCGATCCGTATGCAGCGGCACGCGAGCGAGGCCAGCGCGTCCGCCGCACATATACCATACCTTATCTACCGTTGGGCTAAACAACTATTTTTCTTCACCCGCGAGCCGATTCGTTGCACCTCCCTTGCCTGCACGCAAGGTAGGTACGAGTGTACGATGTATCCGGTCTCGCCGGTTCTTTGGTATCAAAATACAAGTTGATGGGGAGGCGCTGGTGGCTCGTTAGTTCTCGCAGTCGTCACGCTCCGCGGACGTCCCGGTTGCTCTGTGGTCAGCGGTCTTGCCCTTCATTCGCAAGGCCGTCGGGCAAATGGTCACCTGCGCCGGGATCGCAGGCGGGCGTGCGCCGACCGCCGGTTGTGCAATCAGCGCGACATCTCGGCGCACGTGGGCGATCGCCTGCCGCTCGAGAACAATCGAGCCTCTCATTCAACAACACGTCTGCTGGAATGCGGGCTTTTGATATCGTTACAAAACCAACATTAACGGTGGGCCAATGTCAACACGGCTCCTGTATTGACTTTTAGATTGTCTGTATGGTAATGCGCTCGCCGCAGCGCGCGGTGTCTGCATCGCGTATTAGGCGCGCATTCGTGTAGGCGACTAGATTTTCCGTCAGTCGGGTTGGGCCACTTGGCATAATATGGCCACGCAGCGCCGCTACGTAGCGAAAGTCTGGCCGACCTTCAGCGTCTAGATATGGGCAGTATAAGTACCAGATCTCGATATACCTAATTACGAATCGACTAAGAAACTGCTCGGTGACAAGTTGTATGAATTAAATGTTGACTGATTATGATACGCTGCTCGTTGGTCTTCCTTATCGCGTTTAGTTACGTGATCTGCACTCGATGCAATAATTAACGCGGTCTTATTGCTTCATCTCGAGAGTCGCTTATTCTGTGTCTATATTAGAACTGGGGAGAAGATCGAGTCTCGAAATAGTTGGATGGATCGCATGCCTAGATACATCTCGAGATATGATCGGCTCGGCGACGGCGCTGTCCTGTCTATCGTTGACAATATTTTTAGTAATAACAATCTTGGGTATGCACTGTCGAGATGGCATCACTTTATCAGCCGTTTGTCATTCGCTAATTTTAGAATACGATATAGTGGAATGTTACTCTTTGTTTTTATCTCTCTAGTCTCACTATCTTCACGTTTTTCTTGACCTGTGTAGTAAACAGTCTTGATGTTTTAAAGCTCCGATATTGTGTTTATTGAAACTGAAAAAACTAATAAAGGCGGTTTATAGTTCGTGTGGGCGATTTGTTAGTGGTAGACTAGATAGATGGCCCAGTGAGCTCGATTGCCTTTCATCTGAATCAGCCATGTTAGCATGAGTCACAAAGTTATGAGATTTCATGATGTAATGGGTGGACTTTCCCAAGCCAAGAAATTCGGACACGTCTTCAAATGTGTCACATTCATAATATTGCAATTTATAAAAATAAAACGTTGCTTTCGTTTACATATGCGAGTGTTTTATTATCATGTCAAGTCACCGTGTAATTATGTTGACATCAATTAGTTCATACAATATCAAATCGCGAATTTTCCTATATCACAAATCGATAATTTCTCGTGCGTCATCCACTTCACACCGCTTGTAAATACGAGTATCCTTATCGTTGTTATCTACGGTTGCAAATGCAATAAGCTGGTACATATCTGTGCAGAGGTCTGGAACCAATATTGACGTGTCTCGGTTACTCTGTTTGCACGGTTGATGGATGCGGTTCGCCGTTGAGACTGTTTACACTCCCTTCCATAACCTTGGGCCGAGTTCAGTGACTCGTCCGTCATACGCATCTCGCTTGTCTTTAATTGTACACTTCCGGAGTATTTCCATCCAGTCAGGACCTACGGTATCGGGCGTCACGTTCACGTGCATCCTGCCCAAGAATGCGTTCTATTTATACGACGTCATTTGTGGAGCGCGCCGTGAACTAAACTTCTATAAGTGATGCTGACTGTAATGTTGAAATGTATTACATTTTATTGCTAGTTTACTAATTTCAGGCTAATAATCGTGATGGATCCTACGAGTTCGGCTCGTATTGGCTGTAAACGGCGGTGTTATTCCAACATACCACGGTGGGAATTTATAGCCCGTCGACCGGCGCTGCGTAAATATAATTAGAGAGGCTATTTATCAGCACGGCGGAAGGGCGCTCGCTATCGCCGCCGTAAATCTCCTGCAGCCTCTGACGGCTCAATCCGGCGAAGAAATGGAATGTCATGCTAATCGCGACGGTGAGGACTGCGCGTGAATTTGTCCGTCGGCAGCACGGATCTATCCCCCATACGTTACAATCAGCCAGGATTACGAGCTGCACTCCGCTTATTTGCGTGGACGGATAGATGAGAAGCCAAGAACCACCACCGCTGCTTGTGCTCAGGATAAATTTATGCTTATTCTAACTTAAATCGAGCCGGCATTCCATTCCGTACGCATAACTTGGACTGTAGATATTTTGTTTTGGTTATATCGTGTGTGAAGTAAGCAGCTAGTCCAAGGGCAGCGTCGTCGGCGGCGCGTGCGCAGCGGGGCGGGTAATTGGAGCCGTCGCCGCCGCCGGCCGCGCCGACTCCGCACACATCGCACTAAACGCACACCATAAAATAACACTGCTATAGTGGACTACAGTTGAAAAATAATAAACAAATAAGTTTTTTTATGAAAATTTACGTGGGATTGATTAATATGTTAAAATGCTTTATGGTTATCTAATTCATTCATTTTCTAACGTTTGAATAATTAATAGGTAACGTTTTAAGGACACTCAAATGAGTTGTTTTTGAAGGATCTATGTTATTAGTTTACATAATGTTATAAACAAATATATCCGACTTGGATCCGACAGCGGATCCATGCTGGCATGGGATCCGCAAAATCCGGATCCCATGCCATCATGGATCCGGATTTTATTCCCTAGGTTGAGCAAAATGTGAATGAGATTTTTATTAACATACATAACATCACGCCTGCATTCCCCAAAAGGTTGGGCAGAGGTGTAAGTACCTATAGTACACCCACATTTCGCCAGTCATGTTTAAGGGCCATGTTATGTAGGGGGCGAGCGAGCCTATTGCCATCCACCAGGCACAAATCCAGACTCTGGGCTGCTACTGAGCAATTCCAGATGGAAAAACCCAATAACACTGCCCGACCCGGGAATTGAACCCATGCCCTCATGCTCAGCAGTAGCACTTGCGACCACTAGACCAACGAGGCAGTCAGATTTTTATTAAATAACTTCAAATTCTAACCTGATGCAGCCGGAATTTCTGATGATATACCTATTCCTGCGAGTAAATATCAGACGCTCGTATAATCGATGTATTTTGTGTAAGGTAGAAAACAACGTCGTTTGTTACTTTGTTAGTTAGGTACGTAGAGGTTGGTTGCGAGTGCTTGCGGGGTGGTCATGCTCGGGCCTGCGACGGCGCAGCTGAGCATTAGCATAAACCGTGCTCGTGCGCCGCCGCGCCGCCCCGCGGCACTGCCACGATACATGTGGTGCAAGTGGGGAAATAACCGAGGGGATACGTTAAAATTCAAAGAAAGACACCATAATTATAAAACTAAAGCTGTAAATAAAATAATGGCTTAGGGGTGAGAGCAAAGAACAGGACCACCCCATCGCTTTCCAGAATTAGTCCTAAAACGACCAAAAGCATTTTTCCAACAAATACTAATTTAATTAATGCAGCTTCGTTCTAAGAAAAGAAGCTTACGTTGACAACGCAAACAGAATTAAAGAAATCATACAAAAACAAATCAACATGTCTTCCTAAATCATTTCTCAAAGCCGCCGTAAGATTCTGCAAATATTGAACGTACTTATAATCAGAGTAGGTACAAGGAAATGTCATTCCGCAAAGCTAAAAGCATCAGAGCCACTGTCCGCCGACCGCGCCGGTCAAATCACGTATTCTCAATGTCACCTTGTACCATTTTATGATGCGAATTCACTGGTAAAGCATTATTGTCCTCTCTTATTGCACCAAGCGCATTAAAAATATTTTCTTTGTCATACAATACGCGAACACCCATGAATATTTAATGGGACACTCGCCGCAGCCCTGACCTTTATTTTGGCCTTTCCCTACGCCCATTGTTCTTGGCTAGCCCTACGCTTTGTGGAACTTATCTAATGTTGCCTTATTTTGTTTCAGGTTAGTGAATATTACCATACAACAGTAAGTTTGTTCAGTTCTTTACCACGTCGATATCCTTCAACATCTTTTTTGTTTAGTTCCAAGTCTCGGAGCAAAAAATATGTATTTACTACGACGCTGACGTAATCGATGACCGATCTAAATAAGCGATTATCCTTCCGACCGATGACTGACTCATCCGACTGTGCCACAAACCTGTGGGAGATACGAATATTCGGTTTTAATTAATCTTTTTCTGATGACTAATAAAACGAGAATTCGTATTTGCATCTCTTCAAGACTGTCGGTCGACTGGCGAAACGTCACCCAACGAACCAATATTTTATTGAAATATAGAAAATGTTCTTGTATAGGATCGAGTTCAATGTTCTAGGAGTGATGGACTGAAAACAGCCTCGTGGAACGTTGTTAAGGTGTCTAAAAAGGCCATTAGGAGTGAGGGCCGTCGCCGTCGGCTGCATGTCATCACTCAACTCGGTTTTTTGTCGCCAAAGACGACCAGTTATCTTCTTCCTAGTCGGCCGCTTTGATTAACGACCGTAACCCGATCTAGTCCGTGTGTTTTCGGTCTCCTACCGAACGGCCCACATGAATAAATTAATTCAAACGCTGATACACACCCACACGTGGTACTAACACGGACGCTTGTAATAATGACAAGAATTGAATGATGTCGAATAAGTGTAAATCAATTGTGGCCAGGCAAAAAATACACCGCTGGAAATAAACCTTCTTAAAATAATTACTGTCAAACGAATTCGAAGCGTAAAAGCTATTCAAGCCGAGATGGACCTCCACAGCAAAGCTAATATATATATTATTTGATCTGTAACTGTGTCAGCTGATGGAATTGTAATGATTAAATCACCGGAAATTACATTCAATTATGTACTTGCTCGGTTCGGTGACCGATTATTATACTAAACATGAATGATGACCGCAACGAGTTGCCTCGATTGCTATCTGCAGTTGAGAAAGCAGCATCGTAAGTTCCGATAAATAGGTGTTCAGCTTCAGATGGCGTCGGGATTATGCTGTCGATGTGGAATCCTACCGATGTGCAAGATCAAACAACCCGTGAAACGGAGTGCGCAGATGCCAACACGCCAAATGTGCAACTTCAATGTTCTCACACAATGAACGACCCTCTCGTTTTACCTTGCACTGGTCTGCATTTACTTGTCTCTTTCTATCGTCAGTTTGTTCGATTTTGGGCGAGTGTGGACGATGACAAAGCGTCACTTTCTACGGGGCGCACGCGCAGCGGCAAATGAAGTGTGTCGCGTACGCAGACAGCTGCGCGATAGACTCTGCTCTAATGTGCGCCGGAAACCATCAATTTAGATAGTGCGCTGGATTGCCGCCGCGAAGCTTCTGCCGTAGGATGCAACTGTTATACGGAGGAAACTGATTTATGACCTTCATTGTTTTGTGGCCGAGATCTCTTACTGCATCCTCATTTAATTAAACGTTGGCTGGTTACCCACTTAAAAACCAGACGAAATACGCTCTTCCGCCTGTACCTTCGTTTTATATTTTGCAGATAATCTTTATCTTAAATAATATTAAAACGTGAAGTCTGCAATGATTTGGAAACTATTAACGTCATTGTTAATCCAATAAGGGTCAACATCTGCTCTGCTATTCCCCCAGTCTAACGGCACGGTACGCATATCCCTCTGAATAGATAATAATTTGTCTTAATTAGGGTAGCGTGACGCATCAAAACATGACTGTGTGCTTTTGTGGTGGATTTTTATAACGGTTTTGTTTATCACCTAGTGCTAAATTGTTTTGAAAATCTATATCAGTTTATACGAATTGTGTATCGCAATAGTTCACACGGTAATTTAACTGCAGTCGCAATCGGATACTGCCTTTCTGTGAACAATTGGGAATTCGGATTTCATTGCAATATGCATCGGCGGTGTTGTTCAGCAGGCCCATGTTATGGCTATTGGTTAAATTGATACAGGCATCTCCTCTTGCATGTTATCGGCTACTTTCTCGCGTCCGAGCGAGCGGTGCGCCGTTGTCGAAGTATTGTTTATGAAAAGCGGGTCAGAAGAAAGCGATAGAGGGGCGAGAGCGGCTGGTCACTCGCTGATATCTCCCGGTGAAGAGGTCACGGCCATTACACGAAAATAAACTGAACACAGAACTTGACAACAGCACACGGAACGTTTATTGCCGCCGTAAACTGTAACAGCAGCAGATTTTTTGTACGGATCCGTGAACGACCGATAATGGAACCGATTTCTCTTTTTGCTTATTTTTCTGTTGCTAATTGGTTCTGTGTTTATTGTGGGGGAATTTTATTTGCTTCGGCAGTACTTTCAAAATGTGTTCGAAATCCGTGCAAGCGCTCGTGTAAATATTCATTTGCGCGTGTGTGAATGTGTTTGTACACTTGCACCGTCGACGTCGCTGGCGCAGCGTTCTCTGTATCGAATCAGGAATGCGTTCGCACATCATGGCCGGTGTGGCAACAGTCGCGGCTTGTCACATGCACTTGCACAGTAGACAATGGTCTTGTCTGGATCACTCTTTGTTTAAGTGTTTTCTCGTCTCAAGGTCGGCCGGTGCTGCGATCATTACTTTTATCTTTCAACTTCATCCTTACAATTTCCCAGCCTATTGCTCCGCTTTGTTTAAAGGCAGTCGTCTGGTCTTTCAAGCTTTTATCTGTACGAGTTTTTATTGCGTTCCTGTACTTGACACCCTTAGTTTAGTGTTGTATTGTATCCGGGATCCGTACCGGTTCTGTACAAACTTATCTCTATTGTTAATCTTTATTGTAGACGTTTTGTTTTATGTCTGTATCAGATATTTCTTATTTAGATATTGAAGGGTGTAAATCATGTAATTCAACACCGCGTAGTTTGTTACTCCTAGGGCAAATCTTACCGGTATCTGCGGCCGCACGGCCATATTTCACGCCGGTGCTGGGTCCCCCATAATTGGTATGCGGCATTTTGTCCAGGCTCGCATCGATAATACATCTCTTCCTCCTCGTATGTAACGTAAGCTTATTAGAGACCATGATTTAGAGGTTCCTTGAGCTCGTAACTTGATCCGAATTCAGAAATGTTTTGTAAGTACTTACTCGTAGTTTACCTCCTTATTCGTAAAATATTCTTGATGTGTTCGTTCTTGTTGAAACCAAACGTATTCAGTGAGCTAAAGTATTTATAGTTCCATACACATGTTCCTTTGCTCTGAAGAAACCGCTGCTATGACATGCATTCTGGTTCCTGTTTTCATTACTAGACAAGTTCTCATATCGACGGCTAAGATTTTACGATTGCTGGTTCTTTTAGAAATACTGTATGTACAACATTATCTGTTATTAATTGCGTGTGTTCATCCGTTCGGCTGGATGGATGTGATGTTAGTATCGTGATTAATTTGTGTAAACATTCCTGCTAATTGCCCCTATTAGTGTAACGTGTTATTTAATGTTATGGCCCCCGGTGCTTTGGTGTTCTGCGTTTTACCTGGATGATTTTATTTTATACTCCCGCTTTTAAAAAACATTAATGAAGAATGTTTCAATTGCTTGTTTTCCTGCGCTTCGTACTTGTTCATTGAGGGAAAGGTTGTAACTACGATGGTCCAGCAAGTTGTAATGGCTGAATGTATTAATTTTACCTAGTTTTATCTGATATGATGATACTTGTTGTCTGTATGGTCTGCATGTTATGTTATGTTTGGTTTTATATTCAAACGACTCCGCCTAGTTTTATTCGTTCGGTGTTAAGTTTTTATGAGTTAATTTGGACAAATTCTATTCAGATATATTTTTTAACACGAATTAGTTGACTCATGCTCTAGAATGTATCTTTTATATTTTATAATTGTAAATTTTTGTTAGTCCAAGTCTCCTAACAGATTTTTTGCTACATGTCAATAAATATGTAATGGTTCACTGCCATATTAACTACGTCTAGATTAGGTATGCGAAAACGAAATAGTTATAGGACGATCGTCTGTCGTTATTTAAGTTAATGGCATGTGGGCTGCGCCTACGCACAAAGAGATCAATAAATTATAGAGACGTGTGGTGTCCACGACCTTTCCGCAATATTCACGTGCTAAATCGTTTAATATATCAACATCACATAACATCACGCCTTGTTTCCCTGAAGAGTTAGGCAGAGGTGTACCTGTAGTACACCCACATTTCGCCAGTTATGTTTAAGTCCCATGTAATAGGGGGCGAGCCTATTGCCATCAACCGGGCACTAATCAAGACTCAAATGTATCGTTAATCTGGAAAATAACTTCATTAGACCAGAATAGACATTGGACATGACATTAATTATAATATAACATTCTGTAAATGGTAGCGAATGATTAGTTGTAATTTAAATAAACAAATAAGAATACCATGAATAAACATCTGACATGAAAAAAGAAAGGGCAAAGTTTTCAAAACACATTAAAGAAAAAGAACCGGCCAAGTGCGTGTCGGATCACGCACAATGAAGGGTTCCGTAGTTGGGATGAATTTATCCCAAGAACAAACTCAACATTGTAGTTGAAAAACATGTTCTCACATACGGAATGTATGGGGAACATGTTTTCGCAACTGCAAATGTAAGTTGATCGATAACTTGTGGAGCCTACTTAGCTGTGATAGTTTTCCTTTTAATTTCGTTATATATACTACGGCCGTGATTTTTTTCACATATCCAGAACCAACCACTTAGCTGGCACTACCACTACCCACTACCCACTTTAAGGAAGGCCACCTAAAAAAAAATTCATTATTTTAATTTATCACTATGTCGGCGTGATCAATAGTGATCCATGCCAAATTACAGCTTTCTAGTACTAAGAGTCTGAGCTAAGCCGAAGACAGAAAGACAGACACGGTGAAACTATAAGGGTTTCTTGTTGACTACACAACCCTAAAAAAGGAAGTAATAAAAACACAGTAGAGTATTAAATTACTGGTTGATTTATAGGCTGCATCTTATTAGATGGTTGGGAACGACGCCAACTTCGATCGCTGAGGAATTCTATGCCGCAGCCGTGTCACTAGACTGTTCTGCATAGAAATGGTGATATGATTCAGTTTGTTCCATTCTCGGACCAGATATACTCACTGTATACATCTTAGAACAAAAGATACTATTTCATATGATAATAAACTATGTAATGATCTCAATATTTCTAGAGCTGAACATGCAAGTAAAGATTCTGGACTACTTTTCTAAACAGCTATTGCATAAATCAAAATTTATTTCTATAAACACATAGAATCAAAGCTGTCCTTTATATTGAAGGATAATGCAATAACAGTACAGTAAATTGATTATAAACTTGACCATGAATAAATAATCCCTGTACATAATATAACCAATGTTTGTTGTAAGCTCCTTATGCGAAATCGACATGGCTACCATATTCGTTACAAGGAAAGATTTGCAAGGGATTTGCATAATTCTACATGTGTATCTGTTTGTAAGCCAGTGTTATCGACTCTATATCATAGCCAATCAGTAATCCATATGTAAGGAGAAAAAAAAACACGATACTCTATGCATAAACACTGCACGTTTTGCGCTGGCGAATAAAAAAGGAAAAGTTCAAATTTAGAACAGCGTTCAACTCTGTCAGCTCATGGGAAATTAAGGACGACGAAATTACAGATTTTACCAAGAAGCTGTTTACTTTTTACAGTTTTAAGCGGCCAGGTTTACGAGTTTCTTATGACCAAAGAGAAAAAACTGCCTGGGGACATGACTCGCTAATCTAAATGACTGTTTGCTACTCAAACTACTTCAGCAATACAAACTTCCGTATAATTCAGGCACATGTGTTTTAGCACAATTTTTTTTTGGTGAGAACCAATTTTAACGCCATGTGGGTGGTAGAATTGGGTACTGACCCTTACAGGAACGTTTTTTCGCCTTCCAAATATATTCTGATGATTCAGACCTCCTGCGTAGTAAGATCTAGTGAGATGAGTCTTAATCGCAATGCGTGGCGTGACAAATGTGTTTGTTGAGGAATAATGAATGGTAAGTATTCGTACAACTTGTTTTTCTCATTCTGCACTTGATTTCATTCGAGTTCGCTGAAATTTCTTGAAAAGTCCAGATGACATGTTTTGTGAAATTAAAACAACGCAGTTCTGATAATTCGATATCGGCTTTATCGGTTTGTGGTTTATCGATAGGACCGAGATAAGCTTAAGTCTCATTATCTATTTAAGGAGTTAAGAACCCGTGAAGCAACACATTATGTAGGTATAAAAGTTTACAAATACAATATGCCTAGGTACGCATGGACGTGTTTTTATCGCGGCGATTTTTTTTTGTATACTGGATTTTCAACTCTTGTTATTGAGCCGAGCATTGAGAATCTAACAGAGCGCATCCAGCGCGTATCCCAGCACGTAAAGAAAACACACTGTTGGATATTCAACTCTCGGCGCTAAGCAGAGAATCGTAAATCCAATACGAGGAAAAATCTCCGCGATATTAACACGCGTGCGAACGGCTAAGACGTTGGGTTTCGATCTTAACTATTTGACAAGTAGTTGACAGAAAATGATCGATTACCGAACCATGTATGAGATGGAACAGTTCTTCTCTTATATCAAGAGTTTGAATGACGTACACAAAATTTTCCGTCGATGACGCAAATATAATTTGTAGGGAAACCATCAATCGTGCTCGCAGTTCTTAGATCCTGCTAACATTCATCGATCAATATGTTCATCGGCCAAAATTTATTGTGCGCCTGATCGGTCGTTGGTGTTACATAGATGAGATTTATGATGCTTTGGAGTTGACCCGGTCACGAGGTCCATTACATAAGAATGAGCGATTACTTTACTGTGGTATGCTCAACGATCCATCTTGCGTGAATAAATTCCTATCTGTTGTGAAGGTTACTGATATGATAAGATTTAACATAGAAATAGACGCGAGAGGCACCGGCAAGGTTTTGTGCTGAAGATAAGGCTATTATTAAGATTTAACAATTTAAGGAAATAATTTGTAATTGATTTGCATCGGTACAAAATGCAGGAGGGATGTCTCTGACTCCCGATGCGAAAGATGCCTTGGAATGAAGCTATAATTTGTAGTAGCATTTTCCAACTAAATATCTTCGTACAATATCTCTTTCGAGGCAATGACTCGTGTTGCATATAATGCTCTTTAATTATAAACGCCTATGTCAACACATACTTGAACGTTTTCCTTGTACTGTTGACAGCTCATATTACTGCATATTGATCAAACCGTTGCTTAGAGATTTTACAGGTCGATAGCGTCAGCGTTAATTAATAGGGATTTCAGTAATCCTCCCGGAACGTCGGCTACTGGGACCCAAACGAATTTAGCTGTTATTTCCTTTTCTATTAAAGCTAATATTGAATACAGTGCTAGTCTGACCGGTCGTTTCCGCTATGAAATTGATATGGCCGTTGAAAGTGATTTAAAAACAAGTCAAGAATGCAAAATCTTTTAGCAACAGAAATCTTCCATCTGAGTCATCAAACAGAGTCAAAGACGTAATGTAATAAAATGTCTCTATTTTGAAAATAAAATTCGGTGATCAGGTTATAACTTCGATCAACACGCCCCAAAAATTTATGTAAGTGCTTAAAATTATTTCGTTTTCTGTCCCAAATATGGTATAAAATATTATATGGTCGAATGCGTGAAATCGTGTTAACCAATAATCATTGTTCATCTTGAAATTACATTTCTGCGGGTTTAAATAAACATTTCGATTATTCGCACAGCATCAACTACGGAAGCTCGTATTGTTAATTAATTTCAGTAGATATTCGACTCGTAAAACGGCAAAGTTATAGCCGTTTAACACGGAATTAATGGGGCGACAAGTGTGACCTCCGGCCAGGCTTCTTTGTGACTTAATTTTATCTCAATAGTGCTATTTTGTTTCTGCTGGAACGTACGCACTCGGCTAAATCGTTTTTCGCCATTTACAGAATGTTTATTTTAATATTACTTTTCTTCTTCCGCCTGGTTCTTTGTCGAATACGTCAGGTTGATAAGATTATGTCCAATAATATGGATTATATGTGAGTACGTCGGCCACGGGTGTCATTGCTCGGCGCCATATAATAGCCTCTTGAACACTATTTTGGCATCCCATTTGTTTCTTTAACTTGTTTTTTTTCTAGTGGTTTCCGGCCTATGTCGAAGCTCACCGTGGAATTATTATTGCCTTAAAATTTTTCTTCGCACTTTAGTGATAGAGTGGCAATGAGGTCGATGTCACACAATAATTTAATTGAGTTCTTGATAATATTAAAGCTAGGCCCCACTAACGAAGATCAACTGGGAGGCTAGTTACGTTAACCGACAGCTTAACACGTTCTCGAGGATCTTGTACCAACAACATTTCAATAAATCAACGTTCCTTTCAACACGGGTGGTGGGAAATTTATTGCTAGAAACAATGTTGCGGCGGCTTTGAAACAAATTGGATACGGCGGATACACTCACTGCGTAGTTACTTCATCAGAGAAACACTTGGAATAGAACCTTCAGTATCCCAGATTAGAAAGAAAGAAAGAAAAAACGTTTATTTGCGGTAAACATGACAAAAAAGAAAGAAAACAAACACAAAAAAGAACCAGTTGGGGGAAAATATGCGTCACATCCACGCAAAACGGCCATCAGCCAGCATTTAATACAATTAATCACATATTTTCTATGCTGTATACGCAAATTTCTCAAAATGATCTATTCAACTTCACGTCATGACGAAAGCTTATTAATAATTGTAATAGAAAACACCATGTTAAGAGGTTAATTGATAATTTAATGGAGGCCCTGTGAAGTGTAAGGAAGCGTTTCTATCCTTGCATATAAGTCGTAAATTATAGTCTCCATATCCTACGTGCCATTTATCATAATATTGTCTGGCGGCCGCGTTTTATCTCCACCATGGCAGGGCAGGTGGGTGTCTGCCTATTTCAATATTAATTGATCCTGCTGCGTTGCGGAATTGTTTTGTTTCTTAGTCTCGTCTGTCGATCTGTTTTGCGATCTCTTTGGTATGTTAGTTTGGAATCCGAAGTGGCAGGAGGCTGGGCTGCACCGAACTTATGATCGTGAGCCTGACAGCTCCTTTGGATGAGGTTAGGGAGGTGAATTTTGGAACGCCCAACCGAGTTAGATTTATTAATGTTCGATCTTTTTTGTGAGGGTCGTAGATAGATGACTGTATCGATATGCGAGGAACATTATCCCAACTTCTCAGTGAATTTTCCATTGTGTTTTATAGAAGAAGAAGTCAGATAAATTTTCCGAAGTCGAATGTTCCTAATGAGATCTTCATTAAACACGTTGTTTGAATTACGCTGGTTAATATTTTGGATGAAACTCTCCATATTGTAAAACGAAACAATGCTTACCTTACATGTTGCGGAACATAGACAGTTATTTAGTCATTTGTGGGTATTCACCGTGGGAAAACTTAGGCCATTATACGTATAAAACGGTAAGTTTCTAACCTAATGAGTAATAGCTAAGCGGGCGAAGTTACAACACTTTGTAAAGCCAAAGGTATCTGAATCAGTAAACGGTTGAACCAGCTAGTTAGCAACCGATCGTTTAATGTTACTCTCAGATGACAACGCAAGGTTATCGGCGAGATCGCTAAATCATGACTCACGTGTAACTTTAATTTGACGATGTTTATTTGTACAGTTATTCGGCACACATAACCTAAGTCTTTTGACGCTGCAAACTAGCCGTTGTAGTGCTCTCGACCTCGCGACCTTTATTCAAAGTGCTGGATAAATTCACCAGTCAATGTAGATCCCTAGCTTGCCAACACCAAGTGCAGTGTTTCACACGTCAGATAGCTTCCGAGTGGCTGGTCGTCCGGAGGGATGCCCGTTAGACTGGAGGTCATCGGCAGGTGCGGATTTCTTGACGAGCGTGGTTTTCCTATTTTGGTTGTGCATTGTTAAAGAAATGAGCGTGTCTCGTTACGGCTGTGTCTCGGTGTCGGGTTCCCATCGTTAGTTGATGTGTTCAATATGGCGGCTCTTTTGTATTTGTTTTTACGAGCTTCAACTACAGTGTAGACTGTAAGCCCACGTTCGCACGGACTTTTTGGATTGGATTTTTTGGATTTTCAACACTTTGCTTAGCGCCGAGAGTTGAAAATCCGATAGTGTGTTTTTCAACGTGCTGGGACGAAAGTTCGCCCCAACGTGTTGGATTCTCAACGCTCGGGTCAACATCGAGAGTTGAAAATCCAGTGTACGAAAAAAAAATCGCCGTGATAAAAACACGTTCGTGCCTACCTGGGCTCACAGGATAAATTTATTTCGAGGAGTTAGGTCACGTCTACACCGACAAACAGGATATCATTGTACATAATATTGTTCACCATGTTTAATTATGTTTTGATTAATGGGATGCATCGAGGTTTATTTTATCACCTATCAACTGGCTTGACCGGTCTTTGTTATTTAAATAATAAAACAATTTGTAAATGTATTCGGACGATTGTAGTTAAAAAAATATCCAAAAGTAACCCACCTCTGTTTTTATTAAACAATGCATTCATATTGTAATATAAATTGCAAACTTTACGTTGATGTTAAAACGTTGGAGTGCATGTTTTAAAATATTACCATTTAATGGAATGGAAACAATGTTGTATTTTATCGCCGTGAAATTTTTCGTGTGTAAAATAAAATTAACCGCGCGCTCCTTGACGGAAGGAAAAAAGAAACTCCGTTGTTCTTAAAAATAGCAACATTGTATGAAAAATGAAAATGGACGATTCGAACCTCAAATTGATTATTAATAACGAATCCATTAATAAAATAGCCAAAAGCGCATGTTGGATGAGTGGCTACAGTAATTTGCATGAGATTGATGTCCCTGCACCGTGCTCAGATGACTTTTTGGTCGTGTTACAATATATATATTAACATTTTTACTGTCATTGCTTTATAATCGAACTTTATGGATGAGGCACGCTCCGCAATCAAGCTGTCGGAAATGTTAAGTAGTTTTAATCCCCTGCAATTTGTACGGATTCTTTCAAGTGAAATGAAACGTGGATAATACGTTCGTTTGCCCCAAAAGCTGAAAATCGTGTATACTTCAGTATTTTGCCGAAATGAACGTAGGTATTTTATTTAGTCATTACTGCACTAGGACGTTTTGTCCATTATTCGAGCATGATAACTCAATATATGCAATTGTATAATAAATACACAGCTATTCCCAATTTAGTATATCGATGATATTCTCGTTGTATCATCATAATGACTTGTGACCACGAAATTCGAATCGCGTCATTTTAGTAATATTTCCTGTGGTTTTATGATGTTAATGAATATTGATGAAATCTTTACTATGACTTAAATTATGTCGTAAAACGATCTTCGGATGTCTGTGGTTGTTCTCATGTGCGGTGGCCATTACAAGATAAATAATGTATTAAAATACCATTTAAACTCCATTTTACTATGTAAGTATTTTTTAATAAATATTTTTATGAGCACTTAAAGAGGATGGGTTTTATTTTTTTCGTGTAATGTAGAAGACTATAAATCGCAAGACGCAACACGGAAAATTGTTGAAACTTTAGCAGTTCACAGAAATAAAATTGGATACCTAGTTTGTTGAATCTAGACTTATAGTTATTCATTTACTATGCACCTTTTCACTAAAAATTGTTTGCGGCTAGCAAACAATTTTTAGTCCACATCTTGCAAATGCATGCAGTCGTTAAGATAAACATATAGATATAATGGTTACAAATCATTTGTGATTTTTCGTTCGGAGAAAATTATATTAACTTGAAATCAGACTTGATTTCAAGTTAATATCAGGATGCAAATATTAATTTGCATCAACATGCATTTGCATCATCGTGTCAGGCCATTAAAACTATACTAACTAAATAGGTACTAAAGATTTAAATCGTTCGATTTGTCCTCACCGAACTTAGTCGCGCGAAAAAGTGTCCATACGAATGAAAAAGAGTTTAAACATATAAACATAAAAAAACAAAAACGCCATTATTATTGTGTGAGCACACAATAATAATGGCGTTTCCATGACAATCACGCGAAGTCTCTACGACATTTTTAATTCATAATTATTTTTACTTATTGTGGTATATTAATTTTATTCTAGGTGCATCGTTCTCACATATAATTATATAACTAATGTACTTATACAAAATATTGTAAAACATTTTAAAAGAGTAACGGTGGAGTTTCTTGCCCATTCTTCTCCATGCGAAAACTACCTTTTAGAAGGGGCGACTAGAATCAATTCAATTTTTTTTTGTAAAGTTGATGTTCAAAAGTGCTTTATAAGGGCCTATTTGAAATAAATTATTTGACTTTGACTTTGTTTTTGTCAGAGATGTCAAAACAAATAAGAAACGCGACCATCTTTTTTCGCGGTAGAGCAAATCTAACGATTTAAATCTTTGTTTATAAAGACCCCAGTCTACCAAGTATCTCAATTATTAGTAAGTATGTAGTAAAACATACTTTGTGCTACTGTACCGTATCATATCTGTGACATAAAGTTATTAGTCGCGGTTCCAATATCTTAACTCTTTAATTACCATTTACTGTCATAGCAATTCAACGGTTCCTCACGTGTAATTTCAGTAAACAATTAAAGATAAATACTGTTATAAAAGTAACTAACTGGCTGCAACGGGTTGGAAAAAACGGGGCGTTTTGTGAAATGGTTGGTTACTTGTGGGGGTGAAGAAAGTGGGGTGAACTATATGGTAAAGTACCAATAAACAATTGTAGCTGGTCTCCAATACATCTTCATATAGGTACTGATTGGTACTTATTGATTTTGTCGGGTCTCCATTGCGCAGTTATAATAGGGTGTGACAATCATTTACTCAAAAAACTTATTTATTTTCCTTTACATACTATAAAACATAAACAATTTACATCTAACACTAATATATATAAATTATGTACAAGTATACAGAGGCAAAAAAAAAAAATATATATATGAAGAACTCACTGGGCATCAAAAAATTCGTCCGCATCGCTGTCAGTGGGAAAAGTGCCCAAAAGGCTGGCAGCATTGCCACGTTGGATGGCAATGCTGCAATTTACTCAATGATTTATATATTAATAAAATTCCCTATACCTATTGTTTAACTATTTCTGCAATTAATTTAAATTTTTCCGCCCATTGTGAACACATACGTCACAGACTCACAGGCACAGAAACCTGAATTACATTACAGTATAGCTTCATTATAATTTTAAAAATCACCTTTAAAAATACTGCTCAACTACCAGAAGTTTCTTAGTCGTTTAACAAGGAGGCAAAAAAAGGCATAGACAAATAAACAAACTCCTACACTGGTGGAGGCTCTGAGGCACACAGTGGCTAAGTTGACGTTTCCCACGAGTTTGTTTGTGCTCATGAAATGTAAAATGTAATGGTGCCCCGTTAGTTTGTGGTCGTGTTGGTATACTTACACATGGAAGAAGCGAAGCCAAAGCTATGGAAACATAAAGTGCCACAGAAAACTTTCTTGTTGACTTTAGATTTTTATCCTGATTGACTTGGACAGAATCCTAAAGTGAAGATTGCCAACTGCAGTATTCATCCCTCTTCTACTAATGTTCTACTCATCCTGAGTTTCTCGACCTTTATTGTATATGAGAATTTAGCATAGAGCATTTGTAGTTCTTACAATCATCTACATTTCTTGCCGCAGCAGGAATCTTCTTCAGTTGAAGGCATGTTTCTTTATTTTAAATTATCTGCCAGATAGTTGGGAAAAGACTTTTCCCAACTATCTTGACGTCAGCTTCCAGTCTTAGCGAATGCAACTGAATACCAGTATTTTACGTGGACCGACTGCCTATCTGACCACCACAACCCAGTTACTGGGTAATACGATACCCCTTGGTAAGACTGGTTGTGAGACTTTCGGGCTTCTGATGACCCATAACGACTGTCAAAGATCCATGAATGACAGCCGGGGCCAACGTATTTTCTTGGTCACCCATCTACGGACCAACCCCGGCAAGCGTAGCTCAACTGGATCGATCGACCCGTGCGGCTGTGATCTGGCGATTACTTAGCCGCGAGCCCCTCTTTCTTATTGGTTAAATACAGCATACAATAGCTTCTTCATAGCACTGCTGTAACTGTAGCAGAGTCACGCAGCTTGAATAAAGTTGACATAATATTGTTGTTGGCTCGTAAGTCTCGTGACAGATTTGTGATGTGTTTCACCGTTACACCGCATGCTAATTAACTTAACTGTTTCTGTCTTAATTTTTATTTTAAATTGCTAGACGTTTCACATAGACCGCAAAACTTGATAAGCTACATTTGTGAAATGGTTACAAGCTGTTAATTTTGTTTCCTGCGTCGGATCACACTCCGATTTACACTCCCGATAAATAACGAAATTCTCGATCAGTTGACCTTATTTAAGCTTGTAACAAAGTTTAATTAAAACTTTCAGTTCATCCGATATTTACGAGCAGCCGGATCGTCTTTATCAAAGCTGAACTTCAGTCACCAACCAACAGATCGCACGCGACCAAATTCGGCACGTTACCGTTAATTCGCAACGTGTCGTCTGTCCGGTCCGGATTCGATTTATAACCGACGTAATCGGGCCTTACGGTAAACTTGATCTCTTACATATCGCTCTATAAAGCATGAAACACACGCTCAACACGCACGCTGAGTTCAACAGCGACCCTGTTTTGTGACGATACGTGAAGTCTAGTTTTCAATTAGATTTGTGAGTTGGTCTTAATTGAGAGTCAGTGTGTTATAGGGACATGTGCGAATGAGGGAGGAGGATTTGTGTTACAGATGTTTTGTCGTTATAGAGTTCAATCCACAGCAAGTATTTCTTCAATATCATTCAAAGAGAAATCACACTACATATCTAACCTTTACTTCCATAATCACCTCTAAAACAATCTCAGTGTTACGTAAATCCCATGCCACTGACAGTGATGTCTTATGGCAGTGAGATGTTCATTTTGCCCGCTCGCTTCCCATCAACGTTTTTGCCGTTTGCACAGACAAAATGTGCTTAATGTCTCTCGTTAACCTTTTCTTAAGAACAGATGTAACTCCAGCGGCGTCGCATAATTGCGGAAGTAGACTCTGCCTCCTCTACCTGTTTGTGTACGTTTAAAGTGTTATCTTTGTCATCTGTTTTGCTAAATGGCCCTTTAAGGATTATTGCTACAATCTTTGTTTCGTTTTCGTTGTGTCTACCTACGTCCTTCTGGAACGTGTGACATTTCATATCCGCGTTTTTATCCTTTTATTTTTGGTTAAGTATCATTTTCAGTTCTCTATCTGCGTAAATGTGAGACAGTCGACAATGTCTAAATTATTTGGCAGCACTTTCCACATCACTTTCTATTTCATATACAATTTAAACACCTCATCGTGTTAGGTGTGTGTGCGCGTACGCCCACTCGATGCTCGTCAATTAATTAGTCATGCTTTCAACCGTTCAGGAGCAAGTAAGGAACGTGAGCATATATCTCAGCTTAGGTAAACAGTGCACGCACGAAGTGCGCGGCGCCGGCGCACGCCAACGACCTAATTCTTTGAGTGGTGGTGCAGGCGTCGCGACGCCGCGGTGCATTTGCTCATTACATATGTTTTAACAATTAACAATTCAATCTTGAATGTATTATACATCTGTTTGTTAGTTTCCGCGTTGGATGGGAATAAAGGAAACGTTGTATGATTTGTTTATCTAGCGCGCCACTTCTTGGAACCATTTAAGTTCTATAACTCAACTTTGTCGAGGCGAATGTGTTGTTTGTTTTTGTACTCTTGCGCTGTTAGAGCTATTCAAATTGCTTAATATCTTCGATTGACTGCGGTTTGAACGTGACTAAAACTAAGCATTTATGTTTGTGTTGCTTAGATTTTCCTGCCAGAAATAGGTAAGGCACGATAATTCTTACCATGGAAGGTGAATCATTAATCAAACAAGTCTTCCAACTTAATAACACATTTACTTGTTCGGAATCATCGATTGCTTAATTGTCACATCATATACTTACGTAACATTGACACGATTCTAAAGTAATTAAAACGTCAAGAGTGATCGGTTTCAAAATAAATAGACCCTTGATATTTGTCGTTGAATAGTATTAGTTAGCTGGATACAAGGGCGAGGAGTTCACGTCGACATGTGACGCGGTGGTCACGAACACCTATCGACTCCTGCGCACGACTTGTGCACTCAACTCATTGTGCAATTAAAATATATAACTAATCGATGAAAGCTCCAAGGTCATCACTAATTTCACGTCAATACAACCTTATTGAAATACTCAAGACCAGTACTATACAATTAAGATGCAATATCATATCTTTGAAGTCTATAATTAAAGTCTATGTCCCAATTAATTCGATACAAACCTCTCAATGTGACGAAATGTTGCGGTTTCACTTCGCGATAAATAGTATCGATAAGGGTCACCGATCCAGTTATTAGTGTCGATGCTTTTCAGTTTCGTCCTTAACATCGATGTTATTATAATCGATTTCGAAATTCTTGATTGTTTGAGTGATGGGAAAAGATTAACGACAACGCCTCCCGATGAATTAAATTTGAATCGATTCATGCATAAAAGGCTGTTTCGTGTCTTGTCTTATTCATGAGGCTGCATAATGATGAGCGGTTTTAGAGCAAAATGAAGAGTAGATTTGTTGTTTTTTTTCGTGAATATAAAAATCCTTTTGCGACGATGTTAATAAAAAGAGAGTGCATGTCTACTTTTCTTTGTGACGCTTTGATTGATGTCCAACTGACCTTGCAAATTCTTTGAATATGTAGTTCTATTGGCGTGATTTTTAATAAAAACGCGACGTAATACACTGTCTGTCTTCTACTGCGTGTCCGATCAATCATTCGCACTCCATTCTAACGCAACGCCTGTCAACAATCATGATGAATATTCCTACACACGATCCAATTCACTCGCATTAATATCGTTATGAAATCGAACGTATCGAGCGCTCGATTCAATGCAGCCGTGAACTTAGACTAGCGAGTTGACAGTGCACAATGAGCGCTATTAAATCATTTGTTATTAATCGAGTACCATGACAATATAGAATCGAATCGGTTCAATATGTGATGGAGTCCTTGAACGGTATTAACCTTAATAGTTGTGCAATCGCTGGCCGATACAGCGCCGAAACGAATCGGAATCGATTCGGCCCACTTGGCTCCTCCCGTTTCAATCGATCTTTCTTATTAAATTGCGAAACTACACAGCCCAAGAGCCCTTCGTTGACGATGATGAATCGTAATTATTATTAGTCTATTGTGACTATTGTGAGTAGTCAAGGACAACGTAATTGATGATGTTTATTCACAGCACTCGTAAACAATGAAATGAATCGATCGATTTTTAAATCGAAAGTTCAAATAAAAATATACGACTTCCGATTGATTAATAAATTTTATGACCTATCATATTTAATTCTATTTAGTCAGTTTAAGATCATTCTCTAAAAAACGTTGCCAAACAAGCTTGACACGTTTTATTAGGAAGAATAACAACGGAATCTCAGTCTCGAACGGTTGGCTAGTTGGCCTATTTATTCCGTACATGTCAGATGTAGTCCGTCTGTCCATCTGTTTGATCAGTAGTTCATTTGTGTTTATTAGCCGTGATTGGCTCCCGGGTCAGCCCGTCACGCCAATTGTTATACTCAACAATTGCCATTGAGCTATTTGCCACGATACTTGATTATTCATTTGATTTGTATCTTCAATTGATTTAATCCTATACTATTAAATGAGCTATATTTGTATATATTTATATATCGTAGGATGATTTGATAATTCGAATTTTCGCGAAATCCCTAGGGATATTGCGAAACCGATAATAAGAAAATGGTGAAAACATTTCTTCGAGCAACTTGGTGGAAATAGGTTGCCGCTGTCGCGGCACCGCTCCCTTCGCTCGCCGGGGCTCGCGCGGGGTTGGTCGCAGTTCTAACCTAACCTATTTCCACCAAGTTGCTCGTAGAAATGTTTCCACAATTTTCTAATTATCCGTGTTTTTGCAATATCCCTAGGGTTTTCGCGAAAATCCAAACTATCAAATCATCCTACGATATATATATATATTTGTAATCAGTATCACGTTCTCGAAAACGGCTCTTAACGATTTCAATGAAAGTTGCAATACAGGGGTTTACGGGGGTGAAAAATCTATCTAGCTAGGTCTCATATCTGGGAAAATTCGTTTTCTCCGTATCTTCACCCGAGCAGTGCTCGGTCGCCCAAAGTTTAGAACAATATGGCTACCTTGGAATAATGACATGGCAGCATGGAATTTGTAAGTTCCTATTATTATGGCAGCATGGAATTAGGAAGTACCTACTATCATGGCAGCATGGAATTAGTATGAACTATCCTATACTATTAAATGTGCATTCTCTATTTCTCCAGAGCAGAGCTCACTCAGGTACTGATAATTAAACCTACATAGGTACGTTATTTTCTTATAATCGCGATTGTTCCGTTTCTTTGTTACGAGATAATGTCGACCGTTTTTCATGTGATTGCTGAATGGCTTTCTGGGTATCAGTGGAATCGATCATGATTTTTTTTAATCTATTAGGATTTTTTTTTGTTTTCGTGAGAATAGATACGGGTTTCTTTCTAATATCCAAGAAAAAATCAAAAGCGAATAACTTCAAGCAATTTAGAACTAACTGCATAAGAGACATTAGTAATGTGGCAGTTTTACAATAATATTCCATTAAGTAAACATCCCGGGTTCAGTGGAGACAACGCGATGACGTATCCCCCAATGATTCGATCCGGCGATTAAATCGATTACAGATGCGCGACACGTCTCGACACACAATCGATTTATCGCATCACTAGCACAACGCCCATTCGGTATTTTCCTGACAGAATATTAATCGGATAACCGATTTATGAGATTGAATAGCAAATTTTATTTTGCCTGTTGCGCTTACGCGTTACAAATGATCTTGTTTAGGGAAAGTGTAATAATTTAAGTACTTCTTTTTATTTAATAAAGTTGTAAATGAAATAAGTTATAAGTACTTATACATACAATATTTTAGCATTAACTAATGAAATATTTCATTTTTGTTTCAGGTAATTAAGTACCAAAACTTTTTGGCTGAGATTCCTTGATTGAGCTGAGCTTTACTGACTTTGTAGCAACAAAGCCAGCACAGCTCCTCGATCTCTCATACTTTTTCTGACATTTAAGGTAGGTAACCTTTCCGGCATTTATATTTATACTCACACCAATTTAAGTCTATTGTAGCAGTGTCCTCCATTTATATCCTATACTATTAAATGAGCAATATTTGTATACATATTTATATATACATTTGTAATCACATTCTCGAAAACGTCTCTAACGATTTCGATGAAAGTTGCAATATAGGGGTCTCCAGGGGTGAAAACTTGGTCGTCGAAAGTTTAGAACTAGATGACTACCTTAGAATAATGACATGGCAGCATGGAATTAACCCCTTCCCCCTATCAGCTAACTGGTTGTACTTGGATACGTGAAAAAAATCACAGCAGTAGTATATACAAACGAAGTTAAAAGAAAAACTGTCACAGCTAAGTAAGCTTTACAGGTTAACGAGTAATAATCGACCAACTTAAATTTGCAGTTTGAAAAACATGTTCTCCCATACATTCCGTATCGGAGAACATGTTTTTCAACGACAATGTTAAGTTTGTTCTTGAGATAAATTCATCCCAACTACGGAACCCTTCATTGTGCGTAGTCCGACACGCACTTTTTACTTATAGATAATATCATTGTTTAGTAGCGATAACTGAAACCCTAACCAAAACAATAACTCTCCTCTTCACCAGACACAGTAACGTCAAACTGTCTCCCTAATAGAGCAAGGTTGTTGACACGTTGCAACACCTCCTTAATTACCTATGTCAGTTAATTATCACTTGACACACATATGCTATGCTTCATTTATCAATTTGCTTATCCGATTGGAGGAGTAATTAAATCACTGATAGACTTGGTGATTAAATGGCTCAGGTCGTGAAGGGTTCGGTTATGTTGGCGTAATTAGATTATGTGGTGCTTTTAATTTCTTGGAGACGTTGATGTTAATTAGCACTAGACTGAAGAGTATAGAAATCCCGTCAGTGAAGCAAATGGGTCAGCTTGTAGAGGAGATTAGTACTAAGGTTGGAGACACTGATTATCCATTTATCACATGTGGACTGCGAATAGCTTTATGATTTCGTTGGCGACTGTACAATTGGCGTCACCTGGTTTGGGGTCCCAGTCGACCGATTCAAAACGCCAATGGGCAACTAGTCCCAGTTTCAAAGCGGACAGTACTACTCCTAGTGGTTCATCCTTCGAAAACAAAACAGAATTGTTGGTAAAAATCAGCCAAGATGTTTTAAAGAATGACGCGATTATGTCAAGTCAACAGTTGACTGATTAATTTGTAAATAGCCGAAGATTCTCGACCTTGTGCCGCGACGACCTTCGTGTGTACTCGTAATGTTTTAGTCATAACAAATTGCATACCTACTACTTATTGAAGTTATACTATTAAGTCATGAAGTCACCTGGGTGACGTAAGACTTGTGTCGGTTTTGTCGTTGTCAAAAAGTTTAAGTATCACTGCAACAATAACTAAAGGTATAAGAGAGGTACCGGTCGAAATGGCTATACTTTGGCGAGGCCTTTGTCCAGCAGTAGACGTCTTTCGGCTGAAATGATGATGATGATGATGACAGGGGCATAACCCTGTCAGATTCTCTTATCATAATAAGAGAATCTACTATTAACGTCGCTAAAAAAACGTTATTGAAGTTGCTTACTCAACTCGAATGTTCCGAGAAACAAGAATATGAGAAATGTATTGAAATATTCACGTCAATATGAAAACAAATTAGTGGTCCAGGAGAAATCGCCATCGAATACAACGATAAAATATCCTAGTGCATCGCCCAAGGTGCTACATCCATTGCATAAGACTAGCGTTGATCACTGCACTAACAAATTACGATAATATTTTACGATCAGACAATAACCTTATCGTAGCAATTAACTGGTATTACTTCGCGTGGTCGTCGTTAATTTATAATCGATAAAGTTATAAAAATATCGATAAATAAACCGATGTTACCTAACGGTGGTTGTAATACATTCTGAGCTATCGATCGGGTTTTTCCGCAGTTTTTAGACATATTGAATAGAATGAAGGATTATGAGCCTATACGCCTATATGTGCCATGTTATTGTGTTTGGCTAGATATTAGATTAGAGCAATAAAAGCTTAATCGAAAAGTAGATTTACAGCTATTCTTCTCCATAAAAAAGTGTCAATTGCTAATCCCAGGCTGCCATAAAAGCCATTTTTTATGCCGTGGCTCCATGGCATAAAAAATGGCTCTTGCTATAACACACTATATCTAAAATAACAATATAATATTCAACATTTCTTGCTTCCTAGTGCGCAATATAATGTTTTTTTCCTAAATTTGTTAGTTCGTGCGCATGCGCATCTTATAGATAAGACATGTAATCGATATCCATAGTTCATAAAATTTAATTCCATATGACGTAGGTAAGTACTATTATCAAAAGGTGACATTACAGACTATCAAATGTACATAAAAAAATGGGTTACATGTTTTGATGGATGTTCTATGTATTTATAGATTAATACGTTTGTTTTCTTCTTTATCGTGACCAGCTTAAGGGTGTTAACCTCAGGACGATGTAAACACGCGAGGTACATAGCGATACTTGTAGATATCTGGTCGATACTAAACACAATAGAATATTGAATTGTAAACAGTAGTGAAATAATAGAATTAGAATTGAAGATATGGCTAGTTTACACCTTAATACATAATCAATTCTGCCTACAAATGACGATATTCTCTGTTTCATTACCTCTCAGATTCCAAAAAAAAGTATATACGTTGACATTTCAAACACTGGAATTTGCGAAAATCTTGAAACTAATTTTCACGCTAAACAGTGTTTAACTTGAACTCGAAATCAAGGCACGATTTTGAACTCTTGAATGTTATTTCCAAGTAAGCTAAATAATATATGCAACTGTATTTCAGCATAACTAAAAGACTAGACATTTTGACACACTTGATATTCATAACATTACTAACATTAAAATACTGATATTGCTGATTGACAGCGCACCATTCAATTTTCCATTGAAAACAGCAATGACAAATATAGCAACAGACAAATATAGAACAAAACACAGATATTGAAAATTCCTCGTGATGAAAAAGAAATAGAAAGAATTTTAATATGGAAATCCATTCTAGCACAGTATGTTTTGATCACATTATAGTCCAAATTCTTTAAAGTCAGCTTACATTCTTTCATTATTCAGCAAAAACAATCAGTCAGCGTTCCGGCACCATTGTTCCGTGACGTCACCGCATCTAATAAACCTGTTGATCCATTTAAGAAATTGCGAGCGCCGCGAATCGCCTGGAATGTCTCTGTTCTAGTTTCCAAACAAACCCAGTTAAACTAGCGTTTCTTCGCGGTTTACATAAATACACAAACCAGCATTTATATCTCTGAACAGATGTTTCAGGTTTTCTTTATTTATTTGTAAAATGTTAGGTCGTTGAACTGGGTTAATAATTATTGTTATTTGGTTTTTATCTGTAACAACCTGACCTGAAATTGTGTCTAGTACTTTTTTACCAGTCTCGTGCATCTTATCTCTTACATTATCTTTATCGACCAACAGCTGTTCAATTTCTGTGCAGACTGTAGCTGAATAATAATTCACGTCCAAAGGAATGAATAGCTATGCAGCAACAAGTGAAGTTGTAGTCAAGTAACATTAGTACTAAAATGAAGCAGTATTTAGTATCCGAACTCATAACAGAGTCAGTCTGGACAAGTGGGTGGCAGCGGTGCGCCGGCGCCACTCCACCTGCCTACTTGTGCAAGATTTATGCGATCAGGACTCAATAGACAACTCGAAAGTTGAAACTTTTACACGTGTGTTTACAAACCATAAACAAGGTTTTCCCTTTACGATCACTGGTACTATAGTAACGTTTTGATCTTAACCATAGACGGGAATGGGTTAACCATAAATATCGTGTGTTTTATTTAATCGCTGTCATAAAGAAATTATAATGTGTCAAAAATAAACTTGAATACAGTAACAGTCGGCTATCGTTATGTGTGATGACTCAGTGGTTTACACATGCAGAAAAACACAGGACGATAAATATTTCAATATTTCAACAACAGGCACCGATATGTTGAAAGTGGAATTTTCACATCCGATTCTATATTTCGATCTTGTTCTAGACCGATATTATGTATTTATAGAACCAATACATCAAATGAATAATTTATGAATTCCACATAATGAAAGAATGTTTCACTCAGTCTATTTAAAACCCATAAATATTATAACGCTTCGGTACACTCACGCAGTTTCTAAAACTGATGAAGATAATATAATCGGTCATTTGAATTCAACGATTTAGCAAACTTTCGACATGTTTTGGTTACGTTGTTGTCTTATAACGGCTGGGGTCATAAGTCGCCCGTCGGTTACGAAATCCCCACTGTAAATTTCTTTAACGAAAGTATCGTGATCTTGAACCTGTATTCGGGTGTTTGGGATCCGATTCGATCTCGAGCGTCGATTCGTCACGACGACAGCTTTCGCGGTGCTCAACCGGAAATTCGCCATAAACGATTGCCAATGAAAGGTGAATGTCAAGATTTGTTTACGCTCTAGTGGAGTCGCAAATCGATAGATATTGAATTCATTAGTGAAACTCTTTTATGTAAATAAACGTGTTGCTGATGCTTTTTAACTAACACTTCACAGGAAACCTGTCAATCAATTATAAATAATAATAATAAAAATATTTTATTATTTGTTGACAGCTCAAGTAGCTGCGAAGTATCATATTACCCTAATCGGTTAATAGTAGTCAAGAGTACATCTTTACGGCCGTAGCGAAATGTGGGTAATCAAACAAAACCTCAATTCAGGTCAACTTACATTACTCCGGCGCCGGCGCATGTAGAGCCGTAACACTATAACACTGTAATTTCCCATTGCCCTTACATAACTATTTGCTCACAGGATATTACATTGTTGGTCTACAAACGAGCTTTTAATGTTCGAATCGGAAGTGCGGATTAGAAAATTGCAGTTGCACATCGCGTACGGGACCACTTTCTCTGACATTGAGTGAGACATTTGCGAGGCTCTTAGTCCTCAGAGAGAAGTTAACACTCGCTTTTAATTATAATTTACGTGTTATCCGGACGGTACTAAGTGGATATCATGTTGCCATATTAAGCTGCCTAAACTCAGGAAGATTGAAGATCAATTTGCATTTTCAGAAAATTGCGTTTGTTAGAAAGAAAATTGTTAACTCAGTCATAATATTCCTATCAGCTAATAGCTATAAGCTGTTATCCAGATCTGGGTTTTAATGGCATCCAAATTAAAATGTTTTCGATGAAAGAAATTGTTAAATAATATATTATCAATTCACATCCAAGCAATGCGGCTTTACTTACTAAAAACGCTGATATACAAAATCATTTCTATGTTCAATTCAACATACATTTGAGAACAATAACCTCTGATTAATATAGTCCAGTACATAATAGAAATATTTCTTTAGTCACACATTTGCAAAATGTATTCTCCTCTGGGGCATTGTTCCAAGTGACGTGTGCTAGCTTACCTGTTACGACTTGCCTCTGACTATTCGCTTTGATTAGTTAAATTTTGCGCATTCTAAGCTGAGGTTTGAAATTCTATTATTTTAAGACTTTTCGTTATCATGAAGCAGTTGAGTTGAGTTTCAATGATTTTGAAGTAACTTGTTCCGGCTTACTGTTTGTCAATTTTAAATAACATCTTATCCATCCACAATAGTCTAGTTAAGTCTAGTAGACTCTGGGCAGTTAAACCCGCTACCAACTAGCACACTGGCTCAGCTATTTACCTAGTCACGAACTATGACTGTGCTGTTCACGTCAATTCCATAGCAGGGACCTGAAAGCATGATTATTTTGATACCCAACTCGTTGTTATTGAAGGTACAAACGAAAATAAAATAAAAACAGCTAAAAAAGAAGTGTTGGTCAAACCATGATTGAAATGCGAGGTGTAAGTAGTAATGCTATTGAAAATCAGGTCACGTTCAGCTACGTGAGGGGAAGAGTTCTGCGCGAAAAGCATATTCATAGATTTTGATATAGCATTTGTATGGACACGATACTACTTAAAGGTGGATTGAGTTATTGCTTGGCAACCGGGGATTGAAAGGTAATAAAATCCTGCGGTTTTCATTTCTTTTCTGAGTGTTCGAAAACTACCTTTTGGCAGGGGCGACTAGAATCAATAATTTTTTTGTAAATTTTGATGTTTAAAAGTGCCTTATAAGGGCCTATTTGAAGAAAATGATTTGACTTTGAAACTTATTACACTGATCTATATAAAGATGTAATTAATCAGATTTTAGTAATATATGAAATAGATCCAATTAAAATAGTCATAACATCAGGCAGACCAGAAAACAGTCAAGATCAAAAGTCTCCGTTAAAAGACTGCTGTGTAGGCTGTGATTGAAAACTCTCAATGCAAGTAGATAATCATCATGAAAAAAAACGAAATCGATTTATTAAAACGGGATCAAAACCTATAATAAGGTGCAGAAGCATATACGAGTAAACAGTATTTCATATAAGTGCAGTAACACGATAGAAGGCAACGTCGCGTCGTTCAGTTAGAATTGCAAACCGGCCGCGATGAATAAGCACCGATATGGAATAGTTCTAACACATGATCTTGTCTATGTAAAATTGCCGAGTTATAGTTATTGCGTAATGGTAATCGGCGGATCGAGAATTCGAGATCCATGGGAAAGAACCGATTGAAGTGGGCTGTTGTATTGTTCTTGAGCTGAAGTACTTGCTAGTATTGAAAATAGTAAGTTACACTAGGCTGAAGCATTCGTCAAAGTAACATTTTGTTGTTACGCCTGAATAAACAGCAAGGATCTTTTGTCATCTATCAATTATCTCTTAATTTGTAAGTAGCACATCTGGTTGCAGTCTTTGTATGATCAGAATATAAATGTTACTTCGTCTATTCACGATGACATGCACACGAAACACGTTCTCCACTTTTGAATACGAAGTGTCCACTACATTAACACATGCCTCTACACGCGTTATGTACTGAAACCCACTCAACTCTGCTTCGTTTGTTTCATTATAATCATGTCTATTACAACAACCATTAAAATTATCTTCGGCATTATTGACCGCTTTGCACCAATCGAATTTATACGACCGACTGTGACTCGACGACATTAAGTGCGCTTGGGCTTAGAGCTATGTTGAGCCATAACTCAATAATATTTTCAATTTTGTCAGCAATTTTATTATCAAACGTCATCACAAGTTTTATTTTTGTAGTCGTGTCATCCTCTCAAGATGGTCTGGCAAAGATACCGCCCTCGAAGTCTCCAAGTACAATGCCCGGTGCTTCGCTTTCCATATACAATTTTGCTTACATAAAAGGTACGTGAGCCCTTCGGCCTAAAAAATATTGTGTAACGTGGAAAGTCTTTCTACGATCACTATGGTGTTTATGGTTCACACGACGTAATTATTTTCTCTTAACCCTGCAATTTGCCCCGCTGCAGTACCTACTGTGATTAATATTGTACGCGTACGAGTATGCCATATTGGTACTGAGTAAAATTTCGTTGGGAACTCAAAAGAACAGCAACAAAGGAAGGAAATTGGTATGGCGCACTTTGAAACTATTGAACTAGTTTATGTTGTCATTATTAGTTATGGGTTTTAGGCGAGTTTCTGTACATTGTACTCGCGTCGTTCTTGAAAGGGAAAGCTCCGGTTAAAGCCGTTTGTGTTGTACCAAACGTAACGGGTATGATAAGTATTATAACATAAAATTTAAATGGTATTAATTTCCATTCTCACTTTATGATAAAAGGGATATAATTATCTATGACTTGAGGTCGAAATAAGTGCTTGCGACAATCGTAAAGCAGCGCGACAGCACTTGAGTCTCCCTGACACGTTTCGCAGAGCATTTGCATGGCGCGGGCGCAGCCGCTCACCGCTCTCTATTAATACGTTAGATATGATTATGATAGATCGATTTGCTTAATTGGCGCATGCGCCACTTGCCCACACAATTATAATGCATAAATATTAAGTGCTGGCGACAGAGCCAAAGGACAAGCCAACCATTTAGCGATCATAAATTTTATTCAATTTTATGAGGTCTTTCACATCATTTTATTGTCCGTATTTTAGTCTGAAATATTTACACTACAATTAATTTTCTGATTCATGAACTTGTTAAGTCAATTTAAGAAGTAAAACATCTTCAAGTTCCATTAGTAGCTTCAATTGAGCAGACATTTATTCATCGTTACATGGACGATGTTTTTTGCGGTGTTAAATAAAATTATTTATTTATTGTAAGTCGGCCCACTGAATGTCGACTCAATGTGAAATATGTTATGGCATGTTGATCAATTTATTTGAATCTCAAATTATATCGTTGGCGTAATGTTGACAAATAACGAAGACTTTGATCTCCTATTTATCAGCAAATGGCTAACATCTTAAAATTCAAAAGTAATTTACTGAATTGACAGAATTTGAAATGCTTATTTCAGAAAACTCGAATGCTGTGTCACACAAAATATCATTTGATTTGATAGTTGTTTCCGCATCTTGAATGCCTTCCACTTCAAAATATATTTTTTTAGCGTTTGGGCTCTTTCTGTCCAAACTTAACTCTTTCTCTTTCAAAATTGTGTGAATCGAGAGCCTTAAGGGGGATGCGCGAAAGTAGCCCGCAAAATTCAAAATTTCTTTAGTTTTTTGCAATTTGCTTGTCAGTGTCAGATTGTATGTTGATTAAAATATGATTCGCGACAGTAACAAATATGGCTTTACAGAATTATAATCATTAGAGTCTGCAATGCAACTTCTTAAGTTAGCATAATCCTCAAATGTCATGATTTCATGAAATAGTCATTCAATAGGATTACATGAACCTAGATAGTTGTATTGATGATTTCTATGATCATAATTCTATAAATAAACATTTGCAAAAAACGTAAGATAATTTGAATTTCGCGGGCTACCCTGACGCTTTCGCCATATCCAAAACCAAAAACAAAAATATAAATGTTTATTTTAACAATATTGTACCTTAACAAGGCCGTAGAATTTGGCATGTGAGCCTAATTACTACTGTGGTCTAAAATGATAACATTGTCGAGTGGTCCAGTCTTATTACATGATTGAGAAGTTAAATAATGTACACGCGCAAGTCGACATTAATGTTGCTTTTATAACCGCAAAAAACTCTTAAGCAACTTAACGGCCGGCTTGGATTTTAACACTGGTAATGTGCACTTTTTTAATCATACACTTGAAAGTATATAGTCATTTGGCTTGCACTTATTACGGGTAATAGTAGGTTTGGCAAGAGTTTTGGTAACATACAATTTTATTGAACATCACGCATGCGATTTTAACCGTTGGTTCCTATTTGTTTTGTAAATCTGATTCTATTGTCGTTGAAATTCTATGTGCTGTAGAGTAGGAAATAGAAGCAGAAATAAATAATGCATTACGTGCTAAAATTGCGTGGATAAGAAACGGGCTCATATTTAACACTGTATTTACATACAATCCGATGCCACAAATTGATGCCTTCTTACAGTATCGTGGAACTACTCCGTTTAATGGCATATTACGCAGTAGCTACTTACCAGTTGCCGTGAACGCACATAATCCACTTATCATTACGCATTTTCCTTGGCTCTTGACATGAAATAGTGGCAACTTTTATTGATTCACGATATTGTTCGTGGTTCGGTGGCCACTAATTGCTGCATGTTACAGCAGCACATTAACGTACTCGTTATGTAACATGTTACACAGCTTAACGTGGTGCCAACACCCGTCCTGTCAACAAATTGTTGTATGAAAATTGCGTGCGTCGGTGGCCTATCTGGTCGTCGTCTGACCGTTATTCCTAGGGCTGTCTGAAGTACCAAATTTTATTCTCTGTTTAACTATAGTCTGGTCGTTAGCAGAGTGTTAACGTCCAGTAATATAAGCAGCGTGAAGTAGGACTGTTTGTACGCGTCCTATAACTAATCCTTATAGTCCTGGCGGGTTTTACAATAACAGGGATGCCAACATAAAATGTAATTTTCCAATCTTAAAAGATTAAGGAAAATATTATCTTTAACAGCCAGTCTTTATCTAATTATCTTCCAGTGTAAACACTGCCAGATAAACACTGCAATGAGGAAAACGGGTGGCTACGACTTTTTCTGTTAAGAGTATTCTTCAAGTCCTTTTTCTTTTTGAGTTGCTAACAATCAAATTAATATTGCGTCTCCCACTTGAGGGTTTTAATTTTACTGACTGCTTCCCCGACCAATGTCGACACAGTCAACAGTCTTCGGCATTCCCTTGCCATTTATCATCATTGCCAGGTTGCTCTTTGCCCAAACCTGGTCCTAGACCCCAAGAATGTTCTCCATCTCATCCCTATTCTCAACAGACATTTCAGTCGTTTCCTACTTGCGTCTGGCGGTAGTCGAGCGACAAATTGCCGACGGACGCCATTTCGGCGACGCACAATTGCCCCTTAACGGCCCGTTCCCCAGATTTATTCGCCTACACGTAAGTTAAGAGCCCTGTTCACAGTACGCATTTCGTTTAAATCACGGCGACACGCTGTTCGTCGTCAACACTGGCGCTCGTCAAAATTCCTGTGTGTAATATTCGACCCACGAACGCTTCCGTGTTGTGGTTATCAAGTAAAAACTGTTAGACGAGAATTGGTTGATTGTGATCTATTGGCTGCTTCGGTATCCAATGGTTCTCAAGGGTAATTGGATGATGTATTTTGTTCTCTAGATGTGTCCGAATTATCATTGAATTTAGAACTACTCGAGTCTTGTATTCTTTTGCACGTTTTTGTGTGTCAGTTTCTTAAAATCCTATAGTTCCTTTTGAAGCATCAACTGATATGTTTATAAATTCCAATTAGTCGGACACATTCCCCGTACCGTGAATGTTCTTCTTAACCCGTGCGGGTAATGGCGGCGCTAACGACCAAACACCAGTAACGTGATCCTCGAGGTGTGAACTTACGAGGCGTTCCTGAGAAATTCGCTTATTATTAGTACCTGGAACCGTTTGCCTTTCCTGATCTAGTCGTTTAACACCAGTCGGTCGCTTTCGTCTGGTTGCTACCCGATCGGAATGTGGAAGTTCGTTTCAGGATCAACAGACACCATTAACGTTGAGCTATTAAGTAGAACAATCTTGGCAAAGTTTGGATGTCTTATTTTAGACGAAGCCGTTAAAGCTTTGATATAAATTATTTAAACTTGGCATTTTACTCCTCTCGTATGAGCAAACAATTTAAGTTGATACTGAACAAAACACAAAGCTCTTTGCTTAGATCTAAAATTAAAACATAATTCGTATTGGCCAATATCAGCTATTTTATTGTTATTGTATCTGAGCGCGAGTATCTGACATTACGGCTGGGTGGAACATTAGCATGGTGGGGGCTCAACAATGGCGGAGCGGCGCCGGCGCAGCGATGCCCACAGCATCCACCGATAACGTGCACTCCTCTAGTCTACAGGATACAGGGTGGTTGGTTGGGAGTTTCTAAACAATTTGATACTTGGAATGGACGGAATTCTGAGTGTCCGAATACAAAATGTAATACTTTTTTAAAAGCTTTGTTTGATTAAACTAAAATTATTTTCCGAATTTTATAACAAAAGCTTCAGAAGTAAACTTCTTTAATTTCGTAGATTCTGTTGCAATTTTATGAAAACATTCACGTCTTTTGATAATTCTGATCAGATTATTTTGCATCAAATAGCTTTGTTGTTAAAATAAAAACATTCCCATATCTAAATCCTTGAAAACTAAAATTTCTTTGGCACAAACACTTATTCAGCCGATTATAGATTATGCCGACTCCTGCTACCTGGATGCTACTGAGGAGCTATTAAACAAGCTTGAGCGCTTGCAAAACTTGTGCATTCGCTTTGTTTTCGGACTTAGAAAGTATGACCATGTTTCTCATCTTCGCAAAGAACTCAAGTGGCTCCCAATCCGCCTTCGCAGGAACACTCGGATCTTATGTCTCCTCTTCAACGTCTTACACAACCCGTCTTATCCTTCCTTCCTGCGTGAGCGTTTTTCTTACGCTCGCCCTAGCGACGCACCATGTAGATCACACCTTAGATCCCTCCTTAAATCTCATCCTCATAAAACAAGCTACTATTCCTATTCCTTCTCTGTCCATGCAGTAAGGTTGTGGAACTCACTTCCGCCTAGCATTCGTGATTTAAAAACTGTTTCTCAATTCAAATTTCGAGTAAAAGAGCATTACCTTTCCTCTCAACTGTGAGTATTTATATACCTATAGTATGTATGTTTATATATTTAAGCTCTATGTATTTATTTAAGTATATATTCATTTATTACTTTATACGTGTAGGTTTATTTCAATATTTTAGTTTAAGACTTCGCATATTTATATTTTTTCTCTTCTTGTTCTCACACACTATTGTCTACATTTCTTTCTCATTTCTCCTATCGCAGGTCTGCTGGAAGAAATTTCTTAAGAAATAAGCAGTACCTTTGTACTCATAATTATGATTATGTCTTATCTGTATCTATTTTTCTGTGTGTACATAAATAATAAAATAAATAAATAAATAAATAAATGAATTCTTAAAAGATTCTGATCGCAAAAGCCAGGTAAAAATGTGTCTTGAGGCAAAAATCTCAAACGTTTTAGAATTCAAATTTTTCCCAAACAATTCAAAGAATTCCCATAGCACCCTGTATCATGAGGTCGGTGGCGTGCGCCGGCGCCGACTCCTCTAATAATAGTCGCATTCCATTCCCTCGCCCTGGAAGGGCTCACCTCGCGATGCGCGCGCGCACCTGCCGTACACCACTTTCCTTTTTCATTTGCCAAATGCTTTCGCTACTCCGTGATTTTGAATTAATGTTATTGAAAAATGGCTTACATTATGCTTGTGAATTCCTCTGAGCATGAGTAAATTGATTGTGTTTATGACCAATAAAATTACAGTGGTGACCATCATTGGAAGCTGTGACGTAAACCGACGGGATTAGTACTACGGTCTTGATTATATTAAAAGGCGTTCATACAAAACACATGTGCAATGTGAATATTTAAAGTACTTGATAAACAGAGTTTTTGATTTAGCGTCTGATTCAAAACACGTTGATCTGTTTGAAAAACATTGTATTTAATTGTGGGAAAAACAATGTTACGTTATCCAGAAAGTTCTAAAAGAATTCTTGTCAGATGTTTCATTGTACAAACGAAACTCATTCACCGTGAATACCAAGGGCAACGTATTCAGAAGTGTAGGGGAGCATCTGGAGCCATTAGGGCGTCCAGGGACCGTGTCGAACTGCTGGCGTGGAACCTCGGCTAAGGGCGTGCGCGTACGCAGGCTCCTGAGAATATCGTTACGTTTAATGTTTATGTTTCCATTATCGATACTATCTTTATGTATTGCTTCGCACAGGAAAAAATCCATAGAAATTCTTGAGTTTTTCTTGTTCTTGAATTATCTGTACAATCTTTTCCGCTTCGTCGCGTTTTAGTATTTTATATTATTGTATATTATGTGGGATGAGTAGGAAAAATACCATATTTTCTAGTTACTTCGATTTATTAATATTGCGTTGTTTTATTATATAAATAAATAGTACGTATTGCGTAGTTTTATTCGTTTCCACGAGTAACAATAGATTGCTAATTATATCTGTGAATTCATGATGGATATTATTCCTTATTACAGGTATATGCATTATAATAACAACATTACTTTCTACTATCATGTTTACATCTAAATAGTATCCAGTATTAATTCTTTGAACGTTGACTGCCTCGTTGATCTAGTGGTCGCTAGCGCTACTGCTGAGAATGAGGTCCTAGGTTCAATTCCCGGGTCGGGCAGTGTTATTGGATTTTGCCGTATGAAATTTCTCATTAGCAGCCCGGAGTCTGGATTTGTGCCCAGTTGGTAGCAATAGGCTTGCCTCCTATTGCACGGGACTTAAACGAAACTGGCGAAATGTGGGTGTACTTATTATAGGTACACCTCTGCCTAACCCTTCAGGGAATACAGGCGTGATGTTATGTTATTCTTTGAACTTTCATTGTGCAAGTATACATTGTTGTCAACCATTTCCATCCAACGTAAATACCATTCTACTTGGTACTAAGTTATTGTTCACGGGCTTAAATCCAGGTCTTATTCTGATGGGTTGTCTTCCTTTATGTTCCCATTGTCTCCTGACTTTTGTTGTGGTTTTACTCCATCATGCTAGTGGTTATGACTATGTCCATCGTTGTTAGGATTTATGGTGATAAAAAATCTAGTTTTCTCTGTCTATTTGCGATATTGGAAAGGCGATAATTTTAAGTTAGTGAAAGGCGATAATTTGTTGATTAGTTCTGGTTTTCTGACTTCATAAAATTTATTATCGCCCATGAGCCTTTGGGCAAGCGTGGTGATCAATTCCTTCTCTGTATGAGAAGAAGCCTCTGGCCTACACTAGAACAATAATAGGCTGGTATTATTTTTGGGCATATGCCAGTTTAGTAGAACCGATTTTTACCCATACATTAAAAAAAAAACTCTCGCTTACATACGCGCTATCATTGTAACTCTAGTGTTACAATGATAGCGTATGTAGTGTGTCTGGCTGGCTAGAGGATACGCGTCGCGGGGATTCAGAGTATTAAAGCCTGTATGTCTCTAGGGAAAGGGTTTGCTTGTACACGCATGAAAGTATTAAAAATACATGCAGGGAGGCATAGGAATTATGCTTTTCCGACGTCCCTCCTTTTAGAAGCGGAAGATAGTTAATATTTGTTTAATGTTCCTTATGCTGCGGCCGCATCTGCGTCTATCGTGACGAAGCTTCGCACAGTGATACGATTCACGCAGATGTGACCAACCATTATCGGTTATCGCCGCGATAGTTCGGGCTGCAGGAAAGTAGTGGCAGTACATAATTAAAGTGGCGACGACGTCGCTAATGTGACCACCGCATTAGCGCGATAACTTTTTAGCGAGCAAAACATATAAAGCTTCGTCACGTATTGCTTTGTCACGATAGACGCAGATGCGGCCGCATTAAAGTTAGAGACGATAAATGTAGGTAGTGCTTGTATTTTTGTTATTCCACACTTAATGGGATGACTTTGTAACAATGACATGCTATTTACAATTTCTTTACATATACAATATTCAAGTCTCTTATCACAAAACATTTTCCAAGTGTCTGAATGTCTAAGGTATTTTAATACTCTGCAAATTATTATCTAAAGTATTATAATACTTGTTTACACGTCACTCATATCATAAAATGATTAAAATATTATCAGTAATTTTATTTTCATAAAGTTATAACAAGTACTAGAGCTGCTTCAAAATGATTGCGCATGCGCATCTACTAAAACATAAAATAATGCCTTTGGATAGTGAAAGTCTCAATAATTTACCGTTTACCAATAATACATAATATTGTTGGTTGTCAGTTCATTTCTGTGACCTACCTATAATAATAAAAGGTTTCTGAAAATATGTTGCAATCCAGAGACAACATATTATCTCTCTGGCTCTGCTATCATAATAATTAGCACACAGTAGTACCTAATAGATAAGTACTATGAACAGTCTCACGTGCCCCGCAGATCATGTAATTAAAGTGTTATTTACTTTAGGTAGGTCTGGAAACCGTTTCACATACTTTATCAGCTGATAATGTTATGAACTACTAAGCTTTGGGAACAAAGGTTGAATGAACAATATAACTGAGTACCTGACTTGAGTATTTTCATTTAGAATTCTCCACGAAGTTAGGGTTTTTACTTATTGGTCTACATATACTTAGCCGCAGGAATCCGTTGGATGCGGTAAGCACAGAACCGGTCGAAGTGGCGATGCTTGGGGAAGGCCGGTCCAGTGGACGTCTTTCGGCTGAAATGATCATCATTTCAGCCGAATGATTTAGTCGTGTCTGCTTATATTTTCAAAGTTGGTTAAAGACCTCCTCTGTATTCCGTAAAAAAATTTAACCATGCGCAAGCCTGCCAATTTTTTGTAAAAAAGTGTTTACCTCAATTTGGACGTCAATTTTTTTTCGAGTATTCGAGTTCAATTTCTAATAAACTAAAATGCATAAAGAATACTTTCCCATACCTCCAAGGACTATCCGTTAAAGGACAAAAGAGGTAACATTTACTTTCATACCAGCATCGTAGTTAGCTGGAGAATTAATTAGCTGCATTGAATATGCACGGCGGCTTGCCGGGCTCGTGCCGGAAGACCCGCTTCCGTCGCTCCCGGCGCCTTGGGACTTTCCAACGGGATTCGAAGCCGCCAAGGAGTAACCAATGTGTCTTTTATTACGTGCTGGGAGTACCTTGTTGGTTGGTCATTAAATATATCCACCTATTTTAGAGAGAAGATTGTTACTTGAATTCTTTTTGGTCATACAATTCCAAGGTTCCTATATGCTTTATCATTGTTTAAAAATGCCTTAAAAACCTCGCCCTAAATGATAAAGAAGTGTACTCACATGCAATATTATAACTATCGGAAAAACACACAATTACGATGCCAGCCACCGCTCCCGTCCACATAAGGCTCAAAGAAACAGATAAGCAATAAGGAGCGTACTCGGTACTGCGCACACGCAAATGGCGTACGTCGTTATCTAAACGCGCCGATCGCTTACACACAGTTAGAGGACGCAATTATCACCTACCGTACACCTGTTCCATGTATGCTAATGACCACAGTAAATCACTATCGATAGACCAGATATCCCCGATTATATCTCGGATGGTCACGCGCATACCATTTTCGGTGCACCGTCTATGTGGGGTCCAATTACTGAGGACCAAACGACACCTTCCATGTCCAGGCGTGCCCTTTTCAGACCTTAGATAGTTTCCGTCTGAACACATCCTGATCGTAACTTCAGATCAGTTGGTTAAGGAATCTTGTCGAGTGTTGAAATAACGGAATGCTCTGCACCAAATAAACTTGACTTACCTGATAAGGCTTTCAAGTAAGTTTTGCAATCTGATGCTATGGACACTTACTTACTCATAGTGGAGTTCAAAAAGTGTTTGATTCGATTTCGTTCATTGCTCATATCCTCGTATTTAATTCAAAGCGAACCAAATATGTTTTATTTTAATACGCATTTGCGAATTAATCTTGCCTCTGTCACCATCGAAGGTCGACCGTTTAAGGAGTTGGTTAATTAAACCTAGCTCTGTCGTCGTCTCTGAGTCGATTTCCTTGTTAAACGATTTGATTTACGCATCGTGGGCACCCTTGGCCGATGAGGTGTTAAACCGTGACCTTACGCAAAAGGCGTCGCCCGCTGAATCACCAATAATTTTGTTGTTTTGTTTTTATACAATAGATGTGGCCATATGCGGGCGGCTGCGGGTGGAGCTTTGTTTGGGCAATCAGTCAACGACCGGCTTCGCAGTTTCCCGACGCATTCCTGAGGTGCTCGTCACCGGGAAGATTCATGCAAGCGATATGCGAAGCCCGCCGCCGCCGTTAGGAGCGCTCCCTTCGCGCTGCGCCTCAACCGAATCCGAGCGATTTTTTCGCCATGATAGCGCGCCGACAACCACCTCTAGAGACCGCCTCGCGTCACTAACAAATGTGTTCCCATTTATAAACACGATCTCGGGAATAACTGGCTCAAATTAATACGTTTCCGTAAAAATACTGCGCAATTATTAATTTGTACGGAAAATTGATAATGTTCTCACGAACGGGCGCGGGATGCGTTAATTGGTGCGCAATCCGCATTCTGAGCGAATTAATAGTTGCCCACGGACTCTCGTTCGCCGCCATCTCAGTTATTCAATTTTTCGCTCGGTTAACATACGACGAAACGACGGCCGTTTTTTTTGTGTTTACAAATTAAGGTAATTACCGTAATACCCCTGTCACAACCTTTTAAGTTCAACGCACGCATTATGCGTCTCGGCGCGTTTTTCGGCTCGGAAAGGATTTTGATTCTTATTTCTTGAGATTTAAGGTGTTAGCTGAAATATTTTGGAATTTCGGGTGAAATATTGTTGTAGTGCGCCCTTGAACGTTCAGTTCCGGGCTATTTTAATGTCGTTTAATATAATATATGCGCTCTGGGCGATATAAGTGCGCGCAACGAAGTCGCAAATCACGACACTGCACTATGCTTCATCGAAATTTATCGAATCGAACGCGTTAATTTTTCACGGATGTGATAAGTTTTTTATAAGGCTTTGCACAGATTTATTCGTTTGAAACGTTGTCATGATTCCTTTTAATTATAGCCATGTATCACCCTTATTTGGATACAATACGAAGTTCCTGCAGTGATAGAAAGCGGGTAATTTCTATAATATTTACAACTTCCTAAACTGAGCACACCAATAAAATTACGGGCATTACTGTGAGTTTATCTGAACGGAAACACGCTTCATATCGGCGCAGGAGACGTATTTATGACTGGTTATTCTAGGGTTGTTTGGAGTTCCCATCGCGGCACGCAGCGTTCAAACATAACGCCGTATGTGATGGTGCGATCGCGTGTAATCTCCCATCTTACGGGCGAGACTATCTCGCCGACGAGACACTCATAACTGATACAACCACGCTTCCCCTGTACATGGGTAATAATCTTTTATTCGACGCGATGAAGTTATTTACCCGTCGATTGGCCCATCGATATCAGATATCTACCGCTTGAGGTTCTCAGTTGCCAGTTTGTGTAGCTCGAAAAACTTCCATTTACATTTCCATAATGTTGATTGAATCATCGCTCCTGGGCCGCCTCAGAGGCATGACTAAAATAGTACCAGAAGTTCAGGCATAATACATGCTTCGTTGCGTAAATAACTTGATTTTGAATAACGCGTGTCACAGGTGAGGGTCACGGCGCCCAAGTTCAGATAACAATGTCGTGTTGACGCCTGACCCCGGCTGCGGACGGCGTCAATTTCGGCGCGTCAGCCGGTCGCGGTCATGTCGAAATGCGATTACAATGATGCCCGATTCGCAAATTGGCAGTGACCCAGTTCGGGTACTGGTGGGCGGTTCGGAGGTCCACCGGCTCCCGCGCTCACGCCTTTGCTACGCAGAAAGTTCCACACACTTGCCAAATAGAACGACTGTTAAGTAATCATGTGACAACTAACCACTCGCTCGACGCGATTTAACGGTCCCGTTACATAGTTTGCCTCTTGTGATTGAATTTCTTCGTACCGTTTTTCGATTATTTTGTCTCGGTGCGTAATGCCAGGTTGTGCAACTGAATCGGCGTGTAATTGTGGGGGGGTCATTGTTTGTAACGGAACGGCCCGGGTGCAGCGCGCGTGGTGTGAGATGAATTCCATTAGCTGGGTGAGGTGAGCATTGCTGCCGTAGGTCGTTTACACCGGCTAGCAGCGAGCGACGCACCGAACCGATCCATTTGAACTAAACCGCAACCCGTAAAATCATCCTTCTCCATTGTTAGCAGCCCGTCGGCTCTATTTCAACACTTTACAAAACATGCATTAAACCTTTGAAAGTATTTGCCTTGGCCCAATACACCTTAAAAGTTCAGATGCTTGTAAAGACACTTGCTCTTTATGCGTCCTTTGAAATGTGCACTCATCTTAGGTCTCCCTTTCAAAATAATTAACACTTTGCATCATTCGAATCGTGCACGCAGATGCGCTCGAGACAAATAAAAGCTGAGAAGTGTTGTTCGTTTCAACGAGGCGATGATTAATCAAGGATGTAATATGAACTGTGTGGCTTAATGATTTGTTTGTATTCTGGTCGTGCAGCGTCGTTCGTCATTTCGCCAGGCTTTTCCTAGAAAGCGTAGTGTCCTATTTGGTGCTAGGAACCCCGACCACCACCGGATACGACGGCCACGTCATACTAACTGTTGATTTTCACTTTTATAATGCAACTCAGCGATGAAATGGAACTTATTGTTAACACGATTCACTGCGCACGATAAGTAGTCAGGAGTATAATGCAATATTGTCGTCTGCCCTAGTGCGTAGTGAGGTGATAGCACGAACAATAAATTAGGCGTGGGGTACCATAATTATCTTATCAGTGTATAGTTAGACAATGCGCCCGCTGAGATGCGCGAGCGCACGGCACGTTATCGCGACCACCCGCCGCCACCGGGAATCGACGTCGATACAACATTATTATGGGAACATGAATCAGCGAACACCGGCCGAACATACGAGGTGCAACGCCATAGTTCTTAGAACGAGCGGACCCTGCACATCGTGTGATCGAACTCATAAAAATTGCTGGCTGCGGAGCGGTCGTACCTTCTAAAGTGGGGGCAGGCTAGCAAGAATCTCGTCTTCTCATAACCAGATAGAGGAGCAACCATTGCTCGGCTTCTTCCATGAAGTCGTTAACGATCCCGGCGACACCTCGTCTAATAGCCCTGTGTACTTAGCTATGCAAATCATTACGCGACTCGGGCGCACCGCGACCGCGTCTGACGAGACTTGCGCAATTATTCATTATTCTCTTTAAAATATTACCCATTGCGTAATGCAACCTGATAAATGACTACTATCGATTTATTGTACCCCGCAGCGTCGGTGAAACTGTTTAACCCGCCATTTCGGTATCGCATTATTCTTTCAGACGTTATTTAGTACCGCGGTGGTATTATCTCGTCGTGCTGCTCTCCTAATAATGTCTCGTTATGGGAAACTCTCGTTTGTGACCAATAAAATAATTGAATATCTGTGCGTTGATCGGCCCGAGAACTAGCTCTTATCTGGAGCGTAATAAATCGGTGCTGCCGATCGCGATCGGAGTGCGGCCAGGCGCCTGATTAATGAGTTAACATTTTTTAATTAACGATCTCGCTGCTGTGAGGAATTGTTCCGCTGAGGGCACCGCGAGTGTAAGCACGCGCTTCGACAGCGCACATAGCTTTCGCCGGAGCGACGTTCAGCTAAATTATAAGCTCCGGCTGAAGAGTTAATTGTGTGTTTACTATGTTTACCATCTACATTAGGTATTCTTCGTTCGATAATCGCTGCGGGGCGGTCGTGTCGTGATCTAAAGTTTTCTCGCGTTATGCAACTAGCCTTTTGTTGCGTTCGCTTCACATGCCTCGTACACGAAGCTGCACTACTACTCACTACGTTCAGTATCGGTTTCGGATAGTAACGTCTCGACATTGTTATTTTTGTCATAGGTTGCACGAATCGTGTACGACATCCCCGTCACGATTGTTGACGTAATTTCAGTTACCACGCTCCGATGACACATTATGTTCTGTGTGTGTTTTCTTTCGGTAGCTTGCTAATAATCTCGTTAGTCGCTTGGTTTAGTTAACCTCAGGTTTAATGTGAATTATTAGAATAATATGAAACGTGTATTATAGTTAGTGTACAATATTAATAACGTGACCTCAGTGTCGGGCGTAGTTACCCTCGCCTGATGTCAGCTCGTCAGCGCGCATTCAGTCTCGACATTTCGCAAGTGAAAACCCGAGACGAGGACTGTATTCGTTTGACCTGGACCCTCGCGGCTCGGTGTAAACGACAGCGAAACACGACCATTGTAAAGTTACGAGCAGAATTCCATACGGGTTTTTGCTCGGCTCGCATCAATTGGAAGTCTCCTATTGACGTGGCCATTGGCGAGTGTGAAGTTCGTTAGCGAACCATTGACTGGACTCGCATGGTCGCATACCAGTGCTATTTCACACGTATTGTTAAAGCGCACGATGAGTGCTAAATTGTCTTTAGAAATGTATTACTTGAATGCTATTGCCGAGACGATGCAGACAATGTATTAAAACTAGCATTCATAATAGTCGTAGCGAGTTTGAAGTGACTAGCAAATAAATGCAACGTTACATGCAAATGCATATAATCATTGAACCCTTGCTAGTAAAATGAGAAATTGCTTCATTGGGATTCAAGTCTATTGTTGTACATAGAATGTGCGAAACAGTTTTTTCAATTAGTATCGACACCGTCGTTTATCTAATCACGAAAACGTGATACGCATTTAGAAACAAACTAAAGTGGATGTTCGAAAAAGGCCACCTTAAATAGTTAATGCCGTTTCGCGTCCAATCGTTGCACAACTCTGCCTTTTTGTTAGCTGCGCGCGAGCTACTGATTCGTTTCATACCTAATCCAATTACAGAAACGTATGTAAATGTCATAGTCTCTAATGAAACTATTGCACGTCTCTACTCTCTGCGTTTGCGCAAACCGTGATCTGTCTCTGCAGACTGTTTGTTCTTAAGCAATTGTTGCGTTCACTTCGCAATTATATTGGATTATGGTGTTGTAGTAATAAAAACAATAAACAACCACGTTTTGGATTACTTTGTAATTTATGATTGTATGAAAACATTTATCATGATGATAGATAGTATCTGATGTTAGGCCTCGAATGTGTTGCAATGTTTTCGTTGTTGTAATGTCTCTATGCACTCCAGTGGTTCTGTAACATTGAACTTAATGCGCTAATTTCTTTTTCCAGGTAAGTGTGGTGTTGTGGAAGTGCGAGGCGTGCGTCTACTCGGTATGTGGCAGCCGTTATGAGTGTCAGTAAAACATGGTCGCTCGTTAGGCATGCACGGAGGGCGCGCGGTTCGTGCCCGCATCAATATGCGCCCGCGCACCTCACGGACACGATTTGACGAATGAATCACACCATTTTCTTCGTAGTCGACTTGTTCACGTGACGTCACGATTTCGGTGTCGCACGCGCACCACGAAATTAAATTATAATAATTATACATTTCCGCTTCCATAGCTGTCGTAATCTCGCGGATGGAATCTCCGAGGATAATGCTGAATGACTTAATGTTTATGTAAGACGAATTGTGGTTATTGTTCAAATTATTGATATTATAATCGTATTTTTATTTAACAAATGAAAAGAAAAACAATAGTGACATTCGAATTAGAAATTGAGAATCTATGATTATTTCTATTTTATTTTTATCTTATCTTTTGATTACAGTGTCATGTTTTAGATCATTATAAGTTCGTGAGCTGAGGTCTTGATCGACTGAACATGCATCAATTTATGCCTTATTCACTTAGATTGATATGTTTCAACATTTCTCAGATACCGTCACTATTTAATATTTGAGGTCAAGTCGTATTGAGCGCATTGTAATATGAATTATAGACATACACTGTCCTGTCTATTCTTAACGTTTATCACAGCACAATAAATAGCGTGCACGGATGATAATAAACTCCAACATATGGAGAAATACATCATGTGGAGCGCATTTAATCGTCCTCAGAACGGGACAAAACTACCGTCGGAATCTCTATTATCTGTTCTGTGGTTGGAACCGCGAGCTTTATGGCCAATCGGTCAAATGACGACGGGAACCATTTAGTTCCTGCCATATTTTACGACAAGCACTCGCCATTGTGTCGCACTTCTGCGCAGCCTTCCATTGGCCGCGCACTACACGTACGCAAACAATAGCCGCTCGGAAGCCCGATTACTTTTGTTACAGGAATTGTAAATGTCAAGGTGCGGTTACGCTACAGCCAGCTCTGGAATGCAATACTGTCTAGAATGGTGAGCGTGCCTGGAAATGATAGCATCCCCGGCTCCGATGGCATGGCGGATATGCGCCGCATCGGACCGGCTCCCATTTCCATCATTATGCTTACCACGCCTTTATCTCGCGCGAGCATCGGACATATATCGGAGAAAAACGGCCCGCTAAAGCTGACGCGAAATTGAGATGGCGTAGCGGTCCCACCGCAGGGCAGGCCCGCAAGTGGGTCGCGCGATTATAGCGTTTCCTCGATGTTATTACCCGTCGACAAAGACCGTGGTTTGCGGTGATCGCGCCACCGAACTCTCCGCTTCACACTTTGTCACGGAGCGCGAGCCCCGAGACAACGGTGTTTTCCAGCGATATTCACGTTACACATCCGCGGTTGTCGTTCACATTTGAAACGGACACTCGTAACTCGATACAGTGTTCCGAGCAACTCTCTCCTTTTACCGCACAGACAGAAATGCAGAGCGGAACGTTTCCTAGTCTGTCCCGGTGAGTCCGCGCCGGAGTTTTGTTTCTATTGTGTTCGGAGGCGCGTGTGTTGCCATTCAGTCGCATTGTAGTTCAGAGGGCAATCGCCGTTACGGCGGCGGCTTCTCACAATAGGAGCGAGAGTTGGCTCCCGTAAGTGCAGCTTCCGCAGATCGCTATCGTGCTCTTGGACCTCCGACACGTCCGTTCGTAACTTCCGAGTTACGATGCCTCTCTCGCTTATAACCACTACTTCAGACATCTTGGTTATACCGTAAATGAGATCGTCAAAAAGGAACATCATTTATTTTTAACTTTTGAACAAACATCCTCAATGCCTCACTCCGACAACCGCGACATAACGTGTAAATTTGCGGTTTAAGCTTAAAGAATGGACACGAGCGTTATGTGTTTACCCTAAATTGAATTCGAATTCCTGAACATTGCATCATACGGGGCATGACGTAACTTGGCAATTTAACCCACGAAAATCGAAATGACCAAAAGTATCCTTTGCAAGAGCATGTCGATCATTTGCCCTCGATTTTTCGCCCTGCCAATGCCTGCCATTAAGTTGTTTGTGCGTGGCCCATGCCTCCCCATGTATGGCTTGATTCGCAATAAAATCGGCTAACGAGACACGTCTTTGTCGTGGGTGACCACCTCGTTGCCAAGTTTTCGTTGGAAAACAACGGATGTCACGTTGAAGGCCATGATAATGATCTTTGCCATATCCGAGGAGGTCGTTGGAATTTTGCATTTGTTTTTTGTTAAAATCATCCTTCAAACTAACATTTCATATCAGTGCATTAAATGGTAAACAAACCACTGTTTTCTCAAAGTATCCTCTATCTCAAGATGTTGCGTAGTTTTCCGCTATCAAAGGCGTGCCGCCGCCTTTCCTGATAATTCGAATTAATCATACAAGTAAGCCACCGGCATACTTAAGTTCATTGGAAACGTTTCATATCTAGTTTCAATATAGAAATACATATATTCATCTGGGTTACCGCAAGATTCCGTGATATTTCAAGTCGGGAGCGCCCCGAGCGGGCCTGCTGCTTGCATTACATTAGGCCACGTCGACCACCCCGACAGGGATCAACTACTATACTTAGTTTGAAATCTGAACGGCCATTTATCGTGTGTTCTTTCTAAAGCATCGTCAATCGCTGTGCGTGACTGACATCTGCCATTTATAAGAAATCAGATGATATTATAAACACCAATCAGACTATGTCTTACCAATCAATATTTTTTTCCGACGCAACGTCAGAATGATAGATAGAAGGCTGGTTCATTATGCAGCTCACAGCCTTTTTCAGCTTGCTCATTTCGATTTTTAGGTTTATTTATTGATTGATACATAAATCAGTTATGAGATAAATGTTACAAATCGCAAACTAATGTTGATCGGTTGCATAAGTCTTGTTTATCTCGAGCTAGACTCTCGAAATCATGTGCGAAGTCCCTGAACCACTTGTGATTGTAACACACATGTGAAACCTAACAAGGCGTAGCTCTACGAATATTTTCGAGAAAACATGACCACCAAACTGTGCAAAAATGCGTCAATGAGTCCGTTGGCCGAGGCTTGCGTCACCAGAATCTTTTCACCGAAAACAATAGTTGCCGCCAACCGGTGATTACTTGTAAGTGTCGGATATTTGCATGAGTTTGTCTGTCCGACCCCCTAACCGAGGGCATTGTTCACCAGCATTTGAATGGCTGATAATAACTGAGCCTTCAGCCGCTTTCGTAAGTGGAACGGACTTTAGAAACTCGACAAGTTATTTAAAGGTTTTCGGGTAGTTCCGCGCTACACCGCCACAACGTTTCATGCTTTGGGTCGAATTAGCCGAATTTGAAACTCCAAGGTGACAGGATTTGGCGTTCAGTTAGCGGTACCAAATTGGTTGAAGTAAATGCTTCGATAATTGTTTGCGAACGTTGTTTTTAGAAGCGATCAATTACTTCAAGATTAATGGCAATCGGTTTTGCTCTTAAATGAGTACGGAAGCACAGTACCTGGCAATGGAATAGATATCTTATAGGTCGACGTGAATGGATCTAAAGCGTCCATGGTGGAGCGGATGCACGATTTCGGTTAGACGCACACCCTCAAGTGCTATGAACTTGCATTCACATTTCGCCCTCACACTCACTCGCGCGCTTGTGCGCCTGTCAGTGACCCTCGAGTGGCGCGGTCCGGCGCCCATTAATTATTCTATTACAGCAATGGCACTCGTGATCGGTGCGCGCGCGCTCTCCTTTGATCACGCCATACGCTTCAATTCACTACATCACTCTTCACACGGACTGCACAAAATCGAAGCGCGTTGTAGATAACACTTTTATTTTTCATCATTAAGAGTTTTTATCTTGATTGTACAAGAGTTACAAGGCGGCTGATGTATCTGCCTGTAATTTTTATGATGGACTTTTAAATTCCTGTAGATAATGTTGGAAAGTCTTAAAGTACAAGAATATGCTGCTACTATCTTGGAATTCTGCATTCTTGTTTTGATCTTTTTTGTTTAGGTGAGTCTATTTTATATTCTTCAGTACTTCACCGAGATAGACTGAATGGAATCGGGACAGCAATAAATTGCGCTTGCTTTCATTAACTAATTATGTCTGATACATGTGGCATACATTTGTATGAAGCGTCGGTGTAGTCGGTAATGATGCGTTTCCATTCGGCTCACACATAATTTACTAGCGTTTAATAAAATAATGCGCATGCGCCTGCTAATGACACTTGAATGGTCGATACGTGTCCCTGCATGATTTGTGTGTGGTAAGAAGAGGGTTAATTGAATTTCAAAGAAATCAAAGTATCGGGATATTAAAATGAATGGAAAAGCTTTTGATTGCCTCACCTTAAATAATAAACTAAATTTTTACATATTATTTTCATAAAAACGCTCACGAAATCGCTTCTCGCTCGCACTGATAACACAAACACAAGGTGAAAGGCGGGCGTCGTGATCTGCGTGTTCCTCCCGTGGTTGCGCACGCGCACCGTGCCCCAATTCGCTAAGTGCCTGTCCCGCTGACGAATGGGGATCAACTGCACTCAGATAAAAACTATTTATTGCCCCCATTCGCCCCTAAAGCACGCTTCCACTGTAAAATCATCAATTGGTTATAGGAAAATAGGCCGTTCCGCACTAGTTAGATACTTTTTGACTTAATTGTATAAATCACTGCTAATTTATTAGCTATATAAAACTTCTAGAAATTTCCAACACGCACATTAACTTAAATAAATGTTGAATAAAAAAATATTCAGTAGGTACAATGGCGGACAAAAATATGGCTATGTAAATATATTCTTATTCTTACAAGGCTCTGCATATTGTTATGATAATAAGGACACAAAAGCACTTATTAGTGAATAATTCGAGAAGAATGAACAATCAGTGTGTCCAAGGATTAACTGTTTACAAAAAGTTCAACAGCAGATTTACATAACTGTAATGAGAGTGAAAACTTTTGTGTAAATGCAGTATTCAATACCTTTTTTAAGTTGCATATGTGGAGTGTGACCAATTTGCCAAAGCTGGAAGCCGGAATATATTAAACCAGGCTGTAACAATATGCCTGACTTAATAAGGCAGACAGTATAATGAAGAAATAATTCGCATAATATTTGTCACAACTGGGGTTCTCATGTAATTTTTACATACAGCCTGATTTGACCATTTGTTAGTGGTTCAACACACTGAAGATGTCTATTTAAAGGTTATCAAGATTGTTTTAGACTACCAGGAATTTTCCAATAAATTGTACCATAAACAATATAACTCCTTAATCTATTTAGCAACCGTATTAACCGTTTATCTGGCGCTTATCTGAGTGAACGGTTATTGCAACGCGTAGCGCTTGCCCGCTTGTTGCGATGGATCAGCTTCTAATTGTCTTAATGAGCCGCATCCTCCAGCGCTCGCGCACCAATGAAACGACTAATTATACTGAAATAAAAAACGTTCGACGTTTTCTTAATAAAGATGATTAAACGCCGGAGTTGAGGAGGCTTTAATAAGGAGCCGAAAAAATAGCATTGTCCAGCCACTGGCGGAATGAAGTTTAACTTGAGGATACTTCTTGCATAAAAAGCAAATGTATTATGACGCCCCAAAAACTTCACCAATATTTTATTTAGGTGCTTGAACCTGTCAAAGCAATAAACTTATTTTGGAAATCAAAACACGTATAGCTGACTCACGACCAACGGTCAAGGAAGTTATCAGCAAAATTCAAATACAACAGATAAAAAAGATGTTAAATAGTTCACTAACCCCAGAATATTTAGGGGAGAGCAGTACACGGTACACCTTTAGAATCTCCAAAGAGTCGTTGAGTTAACAAAAAGATGCCTCCAAAATGAAGGAGCTGTGCGCAAAGCTAATCCTGACAATAAAATCTGATTATTATGCAGACAGCTGCGGAAATTATTATTTCGACTGTTACAATTCAAGGTCTGCGAGGGAGAAAAAAAAATACAAAGATGGCCACCGGCCTACAGGGAGAGGATATAAGTAATAGAAGTTGAAATCTTTTGTAGTAAATTCAAGAAATATTTAGTCCATTACAAATGTATAACATAATAAAATCACTGACTATCAAAGAATTCAGAATTCATAGCCTGAGGTTTATAAGCTGTACTTTTATAGGAGTTTATATGCATGCAAAAATCTAGCCATAATGTCACCACACCTAAGTGCAGCTGTCCTCAGCTCAGTGAAGGTGCGCGTGCGCAACCCAACCCAAGCGCACAATAGAATATTTTGCTCGTTATTAGAATACAATAACAAGGTCGCACTACTCCAATTCGTACTGCATACAACACTACCAAATACCATATAGCTTACCTTCTTCGTATCTCATCGGATCTATATGCTTTCACAACGTTACCGGGTTATACACTATTAGTGGGATTGACATCTGAATGAGTGGAATGCCGGTGACCGATGGTCTATGTACTCGTATTTGTCGCATGTCTTGTAATTAGGCGTGTCAATGTCAACGGACGATTGTGTGGCCATCAATAGGAGGACATACGTCGGTACGGCCATGTTTAGCAGGATCTATCTTGTTTTTGCTCGATGCCACGACATGATTAATATTTAATGAGCCAGGACTCGGGACTGGCGGGCTTTGTCTAAAGGACTCTTAAATGACAATTGAAATATGAGGTTTAAATGACAAAGGTAACTGGCGAGTGGTCGGTCGAGTGCGGGTGGGCGACATTCATACTTTGTGAAGTGCTGTCGTGCCTGGATACTTTGCTAAACGAACCTACAAAAGGAAAAACTAATTATATCGACTAAGTAGCTATAAGAATTCCCATATTAGATCCTAAAAATAAGATTTTAGATGCTCAAGTATCAAAATCTGATCCACCTCTAATTCAAGCTTGCATCGGAGAGTTCAAAGAGCTCATTAGGTCCCTTAAAGGCGGCTTTATCGCAGTATTTTGATCAAAACTCAAAGAAACCTCATCTTGATCTCCGTGTATCTAGTTGCTAGTACATGAAGCTGCTAGTTTACAGCTAGACATCGCCGTGTTTTTGCACAACGCGGCGTCGTAAAATGTAAATAAGCCACGTATCGGTTCGTCCCACTGACATGTATCTATCTATCACCTAGCTAGCCAGTCGGTGTCAAGATCATGCTCTTGCGCACCCAAACATTTTGCAAATGACCCGCATCCAAATGTTGGCAAACTCTGAATAAATCACCATCGCATTGTAATGTTACTTAACTATTGAGGACAGTTGTAATAGCTTTCTACGATTTGCATCGATATTTCAGTATCGTACATATTATTTGCAACAAATAAATTATTAAAACGATACAAATCAGTACGAATTCATCACGAGCTCTAAGCTCACAAACACTAATAAATAACGTTTTATAGTTGTCACAAGCAATAACTAGTTTCATTTCTCAGTTCCTTACACTGATATAATCTTGGAGTTCCAATAGTTGAGATCTAGCTTCGGGACGGTCTCCACTCAATAAGGAAAGCCTAGGAGGTATTAGATATTTCTGCCTCACGGATGCTAAAGGACTTGGTATGGATGCCTTGACCTAAATGTTTGAGTGTAACTGCGAACTTATGTTTTGAAAGCATCTAAGTACGAGAATGGGCTTAGCGAGAACTGGTAAGAAGATTGTAAGTTATTAGATAATGTCGTGGTTAATCCTTAAACGGACGTGGCAAGAGAAGCTGCTAAAGCGTTTTCTTTAAAATTATAAACGTTATGGACACGTTGATTTTAGTGGATCTAACATTGCTATATCTATAGGTCCTACATCATAATAAAGCTGAAGTTTGATTTTTTGTTTGAACGTGCTATTCTTCGGAACATCTAGAAGGATTTAAAAAAAAATGGAGAATCTAAAAGTGCACCCCTCATAACGCTTATTCAAAAAATTCACCCACGTACCGTCATCTTCACGTACTGTCACAGACTATTTAGGTTTGCTTTGTTGGTTGCTAGGCAACGGAAGAGGATCGGAGTTAGAAATATATATAGATATTATATTAGTTAGTTTTTTATTCATTATAATTAAACTACTTTGAATAAAAGACCCATATTCAATAGGGTTCCTCCAATGGCTGAAACGAATCTATAAAAAAAATTGAATCTATTGATTTTTTCGCAAGCTACAATGTTTTCAGGTTTCACACTTAAGTGACCCGATTTTTTAAAACTATTTTGATGATTTTTCGTTTCTGCTGCATTAAATAATTTTTTGAAGAGTACAGAATTAATCTCCATTAAATTATCTATACAAAGGTATATAAATTAAGTAGGTTCTCTGTACTAGCAGGAGAGTAACAATAAAAACAGTTGCAGAAAGGAGGCAACGCAAATTTTTCGATCGCAAAGCACTCTAATGCTTCGCATTATGAGTCGTGCAATTACTTTTGGTAATTCTTGAGGAAGGTTATAGGATATTTAACATCACGCTACAGCCCTTGTTTTCATTTCTTAACTCTCCCTCTTCCCCTAGTTATCTGGCCCCCCACTTTCAGTACATTTGCGCCAACCACAATAGAAATCTACGTTTATCTCACAATCGTCTTCTTCAATGTCCCACTCACCGCACAGACTTCATTCACTCTTCCTTCTTCATTCAGTCTATCTCTCTGTGGAATGCGCTCCCCCAGGAAATCAGGATGGCGACAAACCGGTTATCTTTTCGAGTTAAAGTTCGCGAGCATATTCGCAAGAAGCTGGCAGTATCATCACAACGGTAATTTTTTCCCATTGTTTGTCTTATTTGTACTTATATTTATGTATAATTAGGTGTATTTATTATATTTATAGTTTTTTAATAGGTATATATGTATATCTTTATATTTAAATATTAAAATCTTCAAATCTCTCTGTTGCACCTACCACTGTTTGTCTCTGCATCACCCGAAGGTTGACTGGTAGAAAATGCCCATGGCATTAAGTCCGCCTCTGTACATTTGTGTGCTTGAAGTATTAAATAAATAAATAAATAAACCCTTAGGCTTAGCCGACCAAAAAGAAAAGTCACAAAGAACGCTAAGTGCAAACGAAGTAATAGCGCGGGTGGGCGAAGCTCTGTGACCTGGTGGGTTAGGGGAACAATAGATTTCACTTGGACTAAGTCTCGGGCGGTAGTGGAACTTATAATTATCAGGTACTAGTTTCATTAGTAGGGAACCATGAATCATTTTTACGATGTAATCCATATCAGCTATAAATAAAATTGTTACAGGTCAAGAACTACAATTTAATTGCAGATGGTTATTAGTTTTTTATTGCAAATGGAGCCAGCATTAACTGTAGTATTACAGTTAATATGAGTTATTGTATGTGCCTTAATGATTTGAGACTTAGTTGCGATACGCAGCGGGTTGCCTCATGTCCTAGATTCGGAATTTGCATGTTATTATTAGACCCTCATGTTCTGTGCTTAGTTTGTAAGTAACACAGCCAATATGTCAATGCAATAGCCAATGTATCAAGCATTGTTTGGCTTTCAAATAAGTGTATTCTTTGACAAAGAACTTCTAAACGGATAATAAATTCTCACCAAAATAAACGGTCTTGATTAGAAAAGTCCATCCTGTATTTATTAAAATTCTTGTATTATAAATGCAAAGCTCGAAACCGTCTTGTTATTTATTACAATAACAGACACTCCGGGTTGTCAAACGAGCTAGCCACAACACGGTTGAATGCGAATTTGATAATTTTTCAACGGTTCCTCGTTATGATTCCACGGCGAGGCGGTTCCATGACTCACCGAGGTTACTGTACCTACCGGGCGTGTCTCTGACGATCCGGTCACATTTTAGCAAACACAAACCACGAACGACCGTTGTATTTGACTATGAATTACTAAAGAAAACTTGGTTTCAGAGCCAACAGTACGAGGAATGCACTCGCCGTTGTTAACTCGACGTACATGATCCTCCGTCGTGTTTACACAGTTGTACGCGTTTTCATTGTCTCTCATATCGATAACAAGATTCCACAGCTAAAAACATTGTTCAAATATACAAGCTGCCCGTTACACATACTCGAGCGTCGGAAGTGTCTGTTATAATTGCTTTCTAAGAATTGTTAGTGATAAAGACATGCATTAACATGTCCATCCTATCGACAGATACCGTACGACCTTACAAAAAAGCTGTGTCGATACAACAGTTAGCGCTCCGAGGTGATAACTGACCGGTTGCTAACTTTTTCTCTGACTCATTGAGACACACTCATTTGCATACTTTTCCCTCTTTAAACAAGATGTGAGAATTTTTAACATGTCTATGTTAGACACAATGGCGTCGAACTATTTTTATTGCACCTCGTAACGAGGGTCCCGAGTGCAGTATAACTTCTAAATACGGAATATTTTGCAGAAGTGCGAGGCACGCACGACCCAACAAAAGGTTATTGTCGCATATTTGTCGCCGGCTGTTCTCACGCCGGTCAGGTTGCCGATCGAGACTCGATCACACCCGGAGACCATTGTATTCTACGTACATTATACATTCGCCAAGCCTCGAGAGTAGATTTTTTCGATAGTAGAAGATTTGACATTTCGGTTAGCAATCGCCAATCGCCCACTGATTTGCGAAAATACGATAAGAGAAGCAATTTGGTGCGACCCAAATAAGAGCGATATACACGCCGATACGGCTGGCTATTGCGACGTCAGATAAATCTGTGTGCGTTGCCGTAATTGTAACACAATATAATATTAATTTGGAGCACGCCAACGCCGTGAGAGCAAGTGGGCGATCTGGGGGGACTCGAGGGCTATTCGGTTCTTTCGACATCTTTGATAGTCTGTCGATACGATCACATGCAAATTACGCACAACATTAAGGCGGGCGACTTTCAACCGTATACTCGAGATTCAATTGGGATCCTGTTCAGCTTTATTTATGACCACGCGGTGTTGTTATTCTCGCACCTTATATCACGAATTTAGAATGACTAGAAGCTTTAATCGTGGGCAGCTTTACTTAATACCCTGTTTAAATTACCCCAAAGATTTCCGTGATCCGTAAATCGAGAGATACAAGAGTTTCAAGTTGTTTAAGTGCTGTGTGCTTGCGCAAACCGGTGTCGTGCCTCGCGCTGGCGCAACGTATTGTCTCCGCGCATCTAGAGCGACGATTCGCGACACGCTGCTAACGCCTACCGACGGTTACGCAAACACACAAAACATTAGCTGAAAACATATTTGAGGGCATCGCGTCCCAATCGATGTCATACGGATTTCGCAGCTCATTACTGGGATCACGTGAGATTGGATTCATGCTGCGAGGCAGAATAATTGGCTGTGCTAGTGTCATGCGCGCGCGCTCTACATTTACTTGCAGCGGCTGTGTTGCAATATTTGCACGACTCTCACGAGAGACGCCGCTTATCACCTCGCGTCGTGATAACGCGCCGATTGTGCAAACGGTTGCGACACCATTCCACGAGAGCTGGGATTAGTTGCGACTAATTGAAACGTCCGCGTCTTCACAGTGGGCGGCGCGGGTCCGACAGCTTAATTACCTCTGTAAACAACTCGTGAATACCTCGCCGCGACCGTTGTGCAACGAGACAGTGACCGCGGGAGCCTACGCCCTATGTACTAACGCTAATGTTGCGATACGCACCATCACAGACTCACAGTTGCAACCAGACGCTAAGTTGCATTGTTCTTAAATCGTTACGTTACTCAGATTTCGATTGCAACAAGCTGTTCGGCCTCAATATACACCTAAAGTCCATTTGTTTAGTTTCGGAGAAGTGAACTTCGTCGAAGCGGAAAGAAAGGAAGTCGTTGCGTTCACTCGTGTTTGTTTACTCTGTGCCCGGGTTGTAGCACTGTGCGACGCCGGAGAGACTTAAAAACTGATGATGAGGAATTTCGCAGCTCGTTCGTGAATAAACGACTCCCCAGGGTGCACCTTTTTCGATTTTCGGAAGTATGCGAGGTAACACTGCAAGCGTGCGCACGCGCAACTAGTCGCGCTGTGAGTCCGCGCCCTCCTGTGACACAACATAAGGACACGGCCAGAGGCCGAGCCAAATGTAAACAAGCTTTGGACAATTCACCTGTAAAACCCAGCTCAGGGTCTCCAGCCACCTAGGTGTCATTTCCGGGAAATAACACCTCAGCAAAACATTTTATAACCGTTAATTATTTCAGAGGGCGTCGGGCTTTTCTTGGAGCGATATTTCTAGCTAAATGCAGATTGTTGGTTGTTATCTAATAATAGTTTACAGAATGGATGTTGAGTTGATGTGAGTGACGGTTATCCCTTGTCAGAGCTGCACCTCGCCGTATAATTAGCACTTTCGACGACGCTGGAATTAATTTATATTAAAATCCCTGTTCATGTGAATTTCGTGCCCACGTAAACGAGAGTACGGCGGGTATTCGAGGTGCGTAGGCGCCGCTTAATAGTTATAATTGCAATCGCTTTACAGACAGGTCAAGGATGTTGGAACACTAAACTAAAGCGGCGAACAAAGAAACAATAACATTCAATATGCAAGTAATTATAAATGTCAAAGTCAAGTGCTTACTGCGATATGTCAAAGTGAACGATATATGGGCGGGAGAGTAGTTAATGTTGGCAGATTAAGATCGGCGGCAATTAGTTGGACATAATCGTATTACAGCTGACAATGGTAATAGTAGAACAGCCGGGGGGTATGCTAATAAATGAACTGTCGATCTGTATAGTATCCATGTTGACCTTACGTTCACTGCTTGTGTTCGCTTGTAGGTAACTAAATTGCTGTTATAGTAGAACACGGTTTAGTACTCTCATTTCAGTTTATTTACATTCCAAGAGTTTAGCATAAAACCTAATTGTAGCGTTTAAAATTATTAGACACTTGGAAATGATAGTTAATGAACGTAGCTGTCAATGAAGACATTAAGCAAGTTCCTACTGTTATTGTTTAAACTTTATGTATTAAATCGGTCCACTACCACTTTTCACTTTGCATCATTAATTAAAATAATGAGAATCATGAAGATAATTAAGATAACTTCCAAGAACATTAATCCAATCATCTCAATATTTTCACTTTCATTGCACTCTCTTAAGAACTAAAAGCAAAAGAAAAAGAAATTAAATACAATTCTAAAATAAACTCAATTACTAAGAATAAGAACGAGCTGTAATTCGAGCCAGAAACTTAATCAGCAAAAAATTTAAGGACTTATTAAGATTATATAAATAAATACTAGGCAGCGATATAAGGAAATGTATACAAGGTCGATACAATTCGTACATATTTTTTATGAACTCGAGACAATGTCGGACGTAGCACGCCCTGGGTGCGCCTGCGCAGGTAAATAATCGTCTGGTGACATAATTGTTTGAATGCACGATACTTGAGTAAATAAAATCTAGACAGTTGAATGTTGTTTTGATTGAAATCTTTAGACCAAATCCGTCAACCAAAGACAGACAGTCTATGATAAAGTTAAGATAAACTAACTCTGAAAACCTTCAGAAAAAATAGTGAATGACAAGTAAAAACTAATTACCGCTGCATGTATCAGCACAAAAAATACTGCAACAAAACTTCCTACATTGTTCCGTCCCGTACAAAAAATATATCCTAGTGGATACAAAAGGCAAATGTGTCTATTTTGCACTGCAACAATGCATGTCACTTCCAGTCCTGCTATTGAGTTCCGACCTTCGAAGCTTCGATAGACTCAATGGGACCGAATGACGGACTGAATTCTTTGTTCCCGATGTATTGTGGCGGCCGGCATATGCTTCGTAGAATAGAACCCAAGATTGTTATTTTGTTTCCTTTCAGCTTCCAGCAAGTGTTAACTTCTTTTCAGGATGTGCAATTGTGCATTCTGCATTCCTCTCTTGTTGCGACGACAATTCTTTTAAGGCGACGATAACCGACTTTTAATGATTTTATACTGAAGATCACATCTAAACCAGTAGTGTTAATGATTTGGAAAAAATCTGGCATTTTCTTAATAACTTAATATAAGAATATGTTAGATTAGGTTTATATTATATAGTGAAATTAATTTGTTAAGTTATATCTAACGCGGATAAAAAACTGAGAATCACGCAAAATCTATCAAGCGTATTTTTCTGAATCCTTGACCATTTTAAAGATAATTTAATTATTGATCTTTTGGTATACGTGTTTTATTAAAATACCCTTTGTTTTATGTATAATAAATTAATAATGCGTCTAATTTGGGACAGCGCTCCTTGATGGGTGAGTTCTATTACTGGCTGGACGTGCGACGCGTTGCGTGAGCTCAGTACAGAACACGCTAGCTAACCACTCAAGGTCACTGGCATAATGTCTGCGTCTTAAATAAAGGAATTTTTCGTATGAATGAATTGTGTATAATCTGCATGTACTTGTTACCATAATGGCTTGAGCATAGTTATTATGCTAGTCGTTTTAATTATTCATCTCGTTTTTCTATAAGGTAGAATACGCTTCCATAAAATCAATGAAACGTTCATCGATCCACCTTAAGTAACCTATAAATAGAATTTAAATACTAGGACTCACCCCAAAAACCACTTTGAAAACTTGAGTCTAATTGAAAATCTTTAGGTCGTACATTCGTGTCTCTTTGTAAATCGAGTCCAGAAACCGGACGCATCGCCTTTAGGTCGTCAAAGTCAAAGTGCTGATGCATTCGACATATCTTCAAATTAATTGGAGGATCACACGGCACCTCATAAATATTTAGTCAGCCGTTGTCCCTTATGTAGGAGCACGGGTACGAGAGCCGGCGCGGTTCCGTGCCGTGACCGGGTCACGAGACGAGTCCGACATCCACTTGATGATGGCTTGGGTTCCGTAGGTGCAATGCTGGTTTGTCTGTTGAATTTGATGTCTTTGAGGGAAGACAGTCTACCTTAAGAGGTCGTTGACCATTTTCATGATTTTATGGTATGTTTTTCAGTAAACAGAACAGCTATCTAATTACGCAACAAATACGACAAAGTTTCATTTTGACAGTTCAACAACATTCATTGCGTTATTTACGTTGTTGAGCAGATTTTTTTTTTTCGAACTTATGAAGCAATGGATTAGCGATTTGTTCCGAAACTATTAGAATTCCGATTGATCGTGTATTACGTAATTAGGGTACTGTTATTGATAAACGATATGCCGCTTCTACAGCGACAAAAAGTGTATATTTCCGTTAGGAACCAGGTCTTTTGTCACAGATTTGATTAGCAATGCTTCCAAACATTGGTTTCCAATGTATCATAAATATGAACAAAATCTTCTTTATATTCCGTGGCATATCCTAAATCATCCCCACAACCATTTCCAATGTGTGTCAATTCTACGGAACCCTTAACGACTACCTTGCAGTTGGTCACTTTTTTCCATCGTATGGCCCGAGGTAAAGTGTCGATTGCTCTTAGAACCTGCGCTAATTGTGTGTGGACGCGGCCTTTTTGATGTTTTTGCCTCTCCTCCGTACAAATGGTGAAAGAATCTGTATGATCTTTGCTACTGATTGTGTTCCTGAGAATCGGTATTAAAGTAACAACCTTGGGTATTAAGGTTTGAGATGTGTGACGGCTTTCTTGGGAGATAATGTCGATGTGTATTACTTTTTTGCAAATCGTCTTTACATAGTACTCAATTAGGGCTGGAGATTTTGATTTACATAAGTTGCTTTATAGACTGCAATTACGAATCCAGCAATCCATATACACAGGGCTGATTGTAATTCCTTGCGGTATCCCTACATCGACAAAGTACTTTGGGTCTTGAAATATATAGTTATTCAGCAAAGGTCTAAGACACTGTCGTCATCTTATCGATTATTGACTAAGAACCCTGTAATTTCACACGATTATAACCGACATCATCTATTATAGCCATACGTCACCAACAAATTAAGTCTCTAACTGGCGATTACTCATCGTCAGATGAACATTAAGTAATATGATGCAATGACTGCAGAATGTCTTGTTGTTCTTCCGACCATCGGCCTACTAGGGATAATAGGTCAAGGGATTAAGAGCTTGTTCACACCTTTGAATACTGTGACAACTGGGATTAGACTGGTCTTGGCGCCATTGGATCCGGCTACATTGTGGTTCTGTAGAAAATTAAGTAGATCAGATTCTTGTAATTTCGGGTTATTTCAGTGACTGAATGTCACTCAGGTACTTTTGCATCAGTTTGTTAGTGCAAGGTGAGGTAGTGGTGGTGGTGGTGATTTATTGCAGCATAAAGTGTATTCACTTTTTCGTAAGGGTTGGTGAGATAGATGTAGTTTAAACTGCCAACTCTGAGCTCATAGATGAAGAAACTGACCGCGCGTTAGCCAACGATCCCACGACTAGTTGCCTAACCTGAATAATTTTCTGACAGTAAGCCAAGAGGAGCCTATAAAGAGATGTGTGTACATTTCACACCATTACCATTAATAAAACTTCTTTGTAGGTAGTGTACATAGTCTTAAAAAAATAAGCTTTAGTCTATGTTTTTAGTTGCAAAAAGTTTGAATGTAGAACTTAAGTGTCATACTGAATTTTTACAATTAATTATTTCGACACGGTTCCAATTTCGAAAAACAATAGTTCAACTACTCATTCCTTCGACAGAACATATATTTGACTAGCATAAGGTAGTCCGACAGAATATACTTCGACAATACCCACCTTCGAAAAACACTACATCGACAGAATCCTTCTTCGATATGCACTTGTTCGGCGGATCTCAACATTGGTGATGATTTTTTATCCGTTAATTATAATATTTTATTTATTTTAAACAAAACACTGAACCCTATGTCTCAGCCATACGTCGACGAGATTATCTCTGCTGCCTAGATGTCGCTATATTTGATGGATAGTTAAGATAAGAGCAGACGAGTCGCCACCACGATTGAGATCTTAATTAAACGTTAATGTTGGGGAATTCTCATAAACAACACCGCAATTAGTTATCTGAAAAATATACGTTTCGTGCTGTTAAGAAAGTTATTAGTGATTGTAGTTATTTTCAACTGAGAGCCTGATTCTGACTTGTTTAAAAACCGTCCCTCGGAAAAATCTTGAATACGAACTTTGCGTTAGCAGATTTTAGTTAAATATTAGTAAAGCAAAAATTTGACCGTGGCATCGTTTAGCATTTGGTCTCAATAGAGAGAAAAACATAACCTGAATAAAAATTTATATCGCACATAAAATTCGAATTATCTCACATGAATAATTTCCGTGAATCTCATGTGGAAACTAGTTCGCCGTTTTCATAGAATCCTAAAACCAGTAATAATTCAATGATATAATCAGTAACATTGAATTAAAATTGCATGCTAAGATTTGAATCGGATTTATGAATAGTGTATTCTTAGTAAGATGTTGCGATAGTACGATGCAGAGCTAGATTTTGGTCTGAAATCCATTCATTAGACTAAATTTAAGTTACGTGCACCTGCCTACGCCAGTATTTTTCCTCTTGGTTTGCTATCGGTGGATCTGCGCGGGCGCAATAACGAGCGGACTCATCGGCCTTGTTCGGTATTTTTCGCCACATCTTCTAGGTTAGGACTAGAAGCACGTTTGTTGATGAAATCAATGTTTTTCGGTGAAATACCTCCAAGTTTTAAATAATACACATGTCCAAATGTTTAATGCTTAAATGCTTAGCTATTTGAAGTTGCTTTTGAACGTTGACCATCCAACTGCTGTCAGTAAATATATAACAACAAAGCTGAACTGACGTAAACTTCTGCTAAACAAGTTTTCCTAAGACGCAATCAATTTTAAAGACTACTAATACTTTCAAACACTGCACAATACAATTAAGAAAACTGGTTCCCGCAGCATTCGAACATGGAAATGTACGAAGAAAGTACAATAAAACTGAGATGTACGCTCAGCAGCTATTTCAGATAATTTATGTGATTCCGTTCGCTCATGTGAAATTGAAAACCACTCGAAAGCCATTACATACATGGTTGCTTAACCCATAAACGTTGCTTTCTCAGTTTACTGCAAAAGGCAAAACAAATTAGTGTAGTTCGATTTACTTGCTTCCTAGTTTGCGAACGATTTCTCCCATAAACCCACCGTGCGGCGGCCATTGTTCGTTTCGAAACGAAAGTAATGCTTATTCCCATTTTTAGTGTTCGGAACCTTTGCTCTTTGGCGCTGGCGTGACATGCGGCCACTTTGTAATGCTTATGCTTTTGACAATAGCGATTCCAAACTCAATTGTAGTATAGACTTTATACAACAAAAGCTAAGGTGTATTTTTGTTTGGTTGATGCATTGATATCGTGTCCCAGTCTTGCGGGCCAGAGGGTAGCCCTTTGAACTGGCCGCAGGCACCAGGGGCGGCTTAGTCAAACCCATAAAATTTGCAATTTAACCGTGCCATAGTGCACGTTTTGTCTCTAAAACACATTTCTGGGAAGTTGTACTTTGTGATAGTTTATTGCTCCGATGCCACGATACAAAAATGGGCACAGCTTGTTTATTCGGATCGTAAAATCGTTATGAATGAAAACGTCGAGTGAAATTGAGGATGAGCCCATTACAATAGTGGTGCTATCAAAGACCATTAGAATAGGCGTGAAACGATGAGGTGCTAATGAAAATTGTATGCCTTTGTACCGAGCCGCAGACTAGCCACTATAGCCAAAACATATTATGGAATGTAATGTGATAAAATTAGTAAATTCGGATTTTCCTGTCTCATTGCGTTGCCCCAAGAGACCCCAATCTCGTAACTGTGCCAGTAATTTCGGCCAAACTGCCAAAGGAGCCATTCATCAAGGTCCTAATTTTAAAGCGAAACCATGTTTTCGCTCTACAAATTGCATCTAATGACGTCAAAACGCACATTCAACTACAAAACGTTGCTCATTTATTGTGCCGTGTTGCGCTGGAGATGCGGCAATTTTCAAACACGCTTGTTTGGAAAGTGGCTGCCGGATGTAGAATATTAAGCGCACGACGCAGGCGCATAAATCTTGCATCTTCGAGAAGACGGTGGCGCCCTCTTGTCGCAAGCACTCGATCTGTACCATAATGCACGTCTGATATCGGTGGGCTTTATGAAGGAAATGACGCAAGTATTCCTGAAGCACAATGTTGCTGGTCATATTTTCGAACTTGAGGTTTTAAGTGGACCGGATATTTCAGAACGCTTTAAATAGTCCAGCTTGGCTTTAACTATAGCTATAACCTTTTGGTTAGATGTCGCTGTTGAACGATGGATCTTATCAATAATCACCTGTACTGGCTAAACTGCATAATCAGAATTATCTACCATCCTTAGCCAAGAAGTCCATGTTGAGTTCCACCTTAATATGTCACTTTCTAATACCTTTACTCATGAATCAGGCCTGATTTAATGCAAACCCAAGAAGACAAGGGAACAGGATACGGCTAGATTCTTACGATTGCGTTAGGTTACATCATCTGAGGGAGTTCTGTTACGCTTGTGGGACACGACGTCACTGCAGTGCATGTTATGTTACACCACAAATCCACAATACCAGTTCTATTTTGTTGCATTCAAGTTGCCCAGATGTGCATCCGTAGCTGTTACGATGTATATTGTTACGGCTCAAAGCTAAGGAAAAATTGCATGAGCAATGTGCACCATCACTCAAGGATGTCATCATTCCGCTTAACCATTTGTACTAGCTCTCTAAGCTCTCCAAATTCAGTAGCAAGGGTTTCGTCACAATTCATGATCGAGAGAAATGATTCGCATTAGCCGACCATTCCTTTTAAGCATATCGGAAGATTGGGAAACTGGAAATAAGCCAGGACACGCGGAAAAATAAAAATGAGAATTCTTAAAGAGACAAAGATTAATTGAACGTCAAACTGACAAAGAAGAAAATACAAAAACTGGCTCACACAGCCCGCTTGTGTTCAATCGTGGCCAGCCATATGTAACGTTCTCACAAAACTTATAATTGTTGTTATGTATAATTATGTTGTGTGCTGTAATCGTCGGCGTAATGTTCGCAATGTTATGCTGCATCGCGTGTGCGCATATTATTAGCGCACGACCTCATTATACTGAAGGTAGCGATTATTGACAATGTTGTTGAAAATTGTGGTGAGATCCTTGGTTTTTTTGTCTTTTGACCATGCGAAACCCCAAGGACCAAACGCGCAAGAACTTTCCGAATAAAAGCTTACACCTTTTTTTGAAGCATGTGCGCTCTGGAAGTCCCAAAAATAATTTTAAATTATATTTAATTGCTTTCGCTGGTGTTTGACACGAGATGAAAATACGCGTAAGTAATATTTTTGTGCGTGCAATTGCCAGCCGCAAATTAGTCAGAAATATGTTTTCGACAGTAATTAATTGTTCAGCACAGATGTGGTCGACTGCCCCTGACACTTAGAGTTAACATTAAACAAAACAATAAATCCGTATACTGAATTTATGATCACACTTCATCCCGATGCATTGCAATGAAGATATTTATCACAGTAACACTTAATACCTCTTTATTAACCTTTTGTGGAGCCCTAAAAAGTCAAGAGCGATAATCGTTTCTGACGCCTTAACATTTTGGTTAATGTTCACAATTAAATCAACTTTCTCAAATGTCAATTAATACGCTAGTTGCGGGAAGGGAACGGCATTTCTCGCAGTGCCGGCAGAGGCACGTAATAGAGCTATTACATCGCCATTAATCACATTGCGTATTACGTGAAATAGGGCTGGTGCCTATAGGCCTAGCTGTTGAAGTAAAGTGGGTCCTTAGACTCATATGCAAGTGCATTTGAGGGCTTTGAACCAACTTCCGAGATTTTAATGAGGATTACAGTTGCACATCTTTTTCATGTGTGTATGATTCATTCTGTAATCCTGCTACACAAATTAATGAGGGAAAAACAAAACGGGAAAGGGATGAATGCTCCTTATTATGATGTATGTCCCCTCAGTCCTTCACAACTTCCGAGGTCCTAAATTACAACATAGGCGATGTTTCTTGGATGGAAGATACCAATATCTTCATTAGCATGGTTCGAAAGCTGTAACATTTTCCAAAGCGTTTAAAAAAAAAAAAACAATTGATCCTGCAAACTTATTCATAGCTAAAGCCAGAAAAAATGGTAATTCATTCTAACCTTTTTTACGGTACAGCCCTAGTCGAGAGAGTTGGCGTTCCTTACCAGTTGCTGCCGACAAATGCAAATGTGCGGAATGTGGATAACGTGGATTTTTATCAACACTCGTTTGCGCAGTGAAAAGAATATTAAACGCGCCAATTACTGTAATTGGGCTCTTCTCGATGATGTAGACCTTAACGAGGGGTGCAAAAGCTCCTGCGAAATATACCAGATTTTTTATTAATGAAAGCTTTAGGTTCTTTCTTTTTCGTGTGGTTATTGACTAACCTGGTGTCAGAGTTTTTGTGCCGCCCATGAACAAACAGCTTTAGATTTAAGAGTTATGTTGCGTAAATAATTTGTCGCTTAAGAGATCAAGGCTTCAAATCATTGTCATTGACAAATCGTAATAATAGTGCTTACTATTGCACATTGTCTGATAAGTGTGATTTCGATGTCACTTGTGAGTTGTGATACTCCGACCGTTGCGTAAAACGTACGCACAAACGAAAGAGTACAACAGTAACAGATAGAGCTGCAATATTGTACGGCCATTGTGTTCCACGATAAAGATTGAATAGGAGCGAGCAGCGCGTGCGCAGCGGGCAGCGCATTTCCGGTATACTTGACCCTATTCGTGGTTATTATATCTGTTTAATACATTATAAAGTAACGAACAATGGTTTTGGAAAATTAATTACTCATAGAAAAGGAAAACGTAATTGATATTACATCTTTTCTCTCGGGAAAGGTAACCGAAGGTCGTATTCTGAAACCTCACTTAAGTACCTACAAACAGTTGCAGTTATTTGCTTGATAAATTGTGGGTTGTCACTTTGCGGCGATTCGACGGTTGCGTTTGCGCAACGCGCGTGCGCAAACAAACGCGGCAGTTGCAACGCTATTCGGAATATGAAATCGCGAAATTTAATCACGTATATAATTTTGCACGCGATATCTCACGTTCTATTTACAAAAATCTCGGAACCGACCAGTTGACGTTGCTAATCCGTAGTGGTTCGCGCTTTAAAAGCATTGTCTTGTACCTACATAAATTATTTATACTTTTAAGCCGCCTCGCGCCTGCCAAAAAAATTGGGTCACTCTTTCTAAATTAACTTCTCATCAGACACGACATGCGTGAAAGCCTAAGTTAAATCTTGAGAAATGATTTATAAACATGGAAATAACATGCTAAATCAATCCTTCGTATTATTCTTGGAACTACACTGTTTGATTTTCACTCAACAGATAAACATGGCTGTCCTTTGTCATGACTAATTGAAGAACGATTTCAATCTCTCAATAATGCTAACAGCTTTATACAACCATAAAAACCATATATTATGATATGACTAAGATTAGACGCAACAGACCTCATGAGTCAGCTGAATGAACAAGGCTCGCACGTGTTATCCAAACTTGGCAAAAACCATACTGAATCTGTAGCAGGCGATATTTACATACAAACGCTCGAGTATCGCGCTGTCGCGCGACTTATCGAGATGTCGCGCGACTTATCGCCTCTAAGTATATCGGTTGTTTATCGCGTTTATTGAGCATGCTCGACTTTTACACGGTTTAAGCCGATTTGGTGCAAGTTATAGGAGTTTGGGTAGGTTATTGAACTTTAATGTTGTCATAGATACAAAGGTTGGAAAATGCAAGGCCACGTAAAATGCATGACACATATCGATACAAAAGAAAAGAGGCCTCTACTCAGCAGTCAATAATGATAATGATATTTCTATCATTCAGATCAGTTAGAAAACTAATGCCAGATGGTGGAGCGTAAAATATGGCATATAAGTGAAGATGCATTGACAGCAATAAGTAACTTGATAGATGAAGATACTGATTGAGGAGCACTAGAAACGCCAGGGCACAACATCTTTGAGATCCGGCTTTTCTCATTTGCGGCAGAGGTCAGAAAAAACTATTCGTTCGTGTGTTACTTGGACCACACACGCCACTGAGCGCGCGATGCGTGTAACATTCAGAGCCTGGGTGTAGCTATGCACCTATTGAGCATAAACAAAATAAATCGACATGTAGGGACGCTGTTACACTAGCCGTACACGCCGGCGCTGTTCGCAATAAATCTACTCAGTGGTCTCACTCTGGCCACAATGCATCATTGCAGTACCCGTGTGTGGTCGCCATATATGACCGCTGCACCACAAAAAACTCATGAATTAATATTTTCCTAGGCTTTATATGGATTTTTATTACGACTGTAGGTAAAGCCACCGGGCGGTTTAATGAACGTATTGTGTCGGTGAATGGATTTATTATATTTATGTGTTTTTGTTCCGTGTGACTTGATTATGATGAGACGTCGCGGAATTTATCCAGAACTTGTTCTTTTTTCCTTTGCGAGTCCCGAGTTCTGAAGATGGGCACAATTTATGTGTCCAAAAATACAATAACTTATTGTTTATTTGTTTACCTGCTTCACACTTACAAATAATAAAGATAGGCAGAGGTAGCTCAAGACTGAGAGAAGTAAAAAGGAGAAAAATATTAAGTTTAAAAAGCTGTAAACCGACTACGGAATAATTAAAAGTGACCGCATGCCATTATAATTTTGTAGGTTTTCCTGGCATGCACATGGTATACAGGCTTTACCTTGACCATTTTTGTACCTATGTGTTGATTTCTGCCTGAAATATTTTCATGTTTCCTACTTTTTAGATCACTTTTAATTATTCCGTAGTTAGCTTTTCAATCAATTTTTTTTTATTTTATTCTTTTCCGTTTTAATTAACGCGTTGGTATAATTTTAATCATGCTTTTTATTGTATAATAGGTTGCATTCATTTTACTGCCGCGCCGTACGAGCGCAGTCTCACTTTTTTTTATCTATTTTTTTAACTTATTTATTTACTTAGACAATATGATATAATTGATATATCTACATATTTGTAATGTGAGACGTAACTCGTTAAAACCTTTCTTTTGATACCAATCATGGCATGATTATGTCAATTATATAGCCTATGTCACCCGGACAATTATTACGAACCTATTGATACCTCATTCATCAAAATCGGCTCAGTAGTTTAGGCGCTACGGTGGAACACACGTAAAAGCAAACATACATACATAGACTGCTAAAATCATAACCCTTGCTTTTGGCTTTGCCATAGTCGGGTAAAAAGGAGGCCATTGCTCTACAGTGGGATAACAGGCTAAAAATAAAATAAAGATTCTTGTATAAAATATACTTTTATACCACGGCCATAGTATCAAGTTATGGCTTAGTTTAATAGTAAAATATTCGCATTTCTTATCTAGCTATGCGGAGTCGCCCTCATAAACCCTGGCGCAGTTGATATCCGTCAGGGGCGTTATCGTAATCGATATATGCGCTTGCGCATTGTGGCCGTGTTCCGCTTCAGATCGCGCCGATAGCGTGCGGGTCACTGACGGCCGTGTTTTGTTATTAAATATGTTTCGTTTTCAACACAATGCCATTCAGTTTAAATAGTGGGTTTAAAAATAAAATGAAAGTATCAGCTGTTCAACAACAAGTCGCTCGACCGGTGTAAATACTAAGAATAAGTCTGCAAGTAATGCCCTTTTAAGTAATTACTGATAAGAACTAAATCATATCGCTAAGCTTCTGTATACATTTACTCCACTATCGCAGTTTCTTGTTGACCTCGTTATTATTCAACAGCCTTTTCTCATGTATCTTGATAAAAAGCTTAGATTTTATTAGCAGTTTTGTGATTTACGCAATACTGCGATTTATTACGTCAGTTTTATCATATTTGTTTTGCACTCTGTACCTACTTCTTATGTCCATGCTTAAAATTATATTGGTATGTTTAAACCAGTCAAGAACAACATCAAACACGCATGTAACTACGATTTATTTATATGTTGTTAGGTCCCCTGAGTGTAGTTTGCAACCCTGAAAACCTTGTGATACTCCCATGGTGCTCGAAAAACTGCGAAATTCTGGCACTTAATTCAGTTTTTTCGAAAAATATACCTTTTGTACGCGCTATTAGGCATCTTTGCCCTATATTTTTGTAAATCAAGCAAAATTTTATATAATCTGAGCCCAACCCAAGCACTCGTATGTCTATTGGTTACGAAGATACAGCTAGTCAAAGATGGGCATTTTTAACCAAAAGTGATAAATTTATGGGCGAACGATTTGGGGTCATTTGCCAAGACACATACCGGCTGAACGAATGGTCCTCGTCCGCGTGAAATTTCTTGTTTCAACATTAAAATATATCGTTATAACACTCGACAATACTGTAGCCTCCCATTAGTGAAAGAATTTTCGAAATCGAATCAGTAGTTCCGAAGGTTACCCCCCTACATACATACAAACTCACAAATTTTACCTCGCGAAAACTGTTACCATGGATTCAGTACATGATTCTGAACCCCCCTGCGTTTAAATTTTACGTCGGTTATAAAAAAAAAAATCTGCTGTTCCATACATTTGGACCGCGTAGGTTTTACACTTTTCTAAGAAACGGCAGATTTTTTTTATAATAACCGATGAAAGATGTTAACCCAGGGGTGTTCAGAATCAGGTACTGAATCCATGGTATCAATTTTCGCATCGATGTCCCCTGTATAGATGTAGATAACTTACCTCATAAACGCTTGACTTCTGAAACCCCCCATATAAAACGCCAGCAGTAACTCACGATACATGATTTCACACAGAAAATTGCATTGGACCCGTAAACACAGGGCGTTTGCGAAACTCAGTTGATATTTAGAATATAAATGGTGAAGGCTTAGCTAATCCTTTGTTCCCAGCCCGCGCTGATGTGAGGCCAGATTGATTGGGGCCATAAAGTAAGCGGGAGTGGTTGGTATTTACTTATTTAGACAAATGAAATGTCAGCGATACGATACTGTGAACAGTTTTTGTGTCGAAATCTTGAATGAAGTACAAACTAAAAGGTTTCCAAAGAATACTAATGGTTTTGATCATAAAGTTTTCTAGATTGTCTTTATGTTACGCCCTGAAGCGCTTAAAGATGAATCATTCCGATTCTCTGAAGAGACATAACATCACACTTCTTCTCGAAGAGTTAGACAACTTAGCATTTTGCCAATTATGTTGAAGTCCTATGCAATAGGCGGCGAGACTGGGAACAATAATTTTAAAAGCTTTACCATCAAAAGCTAGCTCTACAGTTATGGCTGTAAATGCAGCTTTGATCTAAGCCATAACTTTATCTATTTTTAAGAATAACTAATATTATCCTATGAATATGGATAGATGGATAGAAAAATCTTTTTATTGTTTTTGTACACCCTAAAATATACAGATATAAATGTAGAAATTTTACAAAGGTTGACACAATGGGCGGTCTTATCTCTAAAAGCGATCTTTTAAAGACAACCTTTGGATGGATTAATGGGAGAAGGAGAGACAATACTGCAGGTAGCCTTTGGTGTACCATTTACATATTATATAATAAATACATGCATACATAAAGCATATATTTACAGAAAATACCCTGTGTATATATATATACACACACAGTGTTATTGGTTATATGTCCGCAATCCATTAAGGGGATGTAGGAGAGGTAATTTACAACCAAATGACCCCTTTTGACTCCTATGCAAATGTCAACAATTTTCGAGTAATTTACATTTTATATTTTTATTTCATACATTTTAAACCAATAACCCTGTATACACCATACACCGACAAACATGAAACAAGAGCAAGGTGTTTTAGTATTTTTTGAATATACCAAATACCACAAACCAGAATATTACCACAGTTTCCATGGCCGCACTTTATAAAGTATACTTGCAGTGCTAACCATATCTGTCTTTGTTCTAGGTAAGCCGTTGTGTCGACACAGACGTTTCTGCGAACACTGCTGATCCCCATTGTGAAGGTTTCCTGTGATTGATGGTCGGTGAGTCGTGCTGAGACACCTTTCAAATCCCTTAAGCTGTGTATTTCTTGAGAAGGGTTTCTGGATATTAAAACAAAAGATGGCTTTTTGGGATATTCTAATCGAAATTACCAGTTTTTAGGGTGATATTTACGTTGAGAAATAGTTTTTTTGTTTTGGTCATTCCTAGTAAGTATGTGATGGATATTTCCAATAGTTGATTAGGGTGTGAACCTCAAGCTCGTGGCTATAAGTAATATCAGCCGCACAGGTCGACCAATCAGGTTAAGCTATACTTGCCGGGGTTGGTCCGTGGATGGATGACTTTCTTTACATACCGAGACCCCTCCGTGCTTCGGAAAGCACGTTAAGCCGTTGGTCCCGGCTGTCATTCATGTATCTTTGACAGTCGTTACGGGTCGTAAGAAGTACCAAAGTCTGACAACCAGTCATACCAAGAGGTATCGTATCCAGTTACTGGGTTGTGGAGCTCTGATAGGCAGTCGCTCCATGTAAAATTACTGGTATTCAGCTGCATCCGGTTAGGCTGAAAGCCGACCCCAACAAAGTTGGGAGGCTAGATAGATTGGTTTTTAAGATTATTTTAATTTGTTGGTTATTAGTTTACTGTTGTAAACATTGAAAATGTGTGAACATTTATAGTCTTTTATATCCGCTGCATACTTTAACCTTGCCGACTAAAACCATAATTATTTCTCAAATAATTATATGCAAGTAAGTCACCTACTTCAGACCACGCATTACGAATATTAAGCAGTCCATAATAATTAAGTAAAATGATTTCCCGTCTTAAAAACACCTTTAAATTTTTAATGTTGAATAAAACTCAAGATTTACACAACTATAAATCGTTTTTGACATTTATCAATACAACACAATTATTATTAGATGTCCGTTGCACCTTGCACTGGAGCCTATTATAATTTGCGCCCCCGGCTCCGCTCGGCCCTATAGCCAGTTCCTACAATTATGGGCGCACGTCCGAGACTCAATTGGCCCCCTACCATTAGTCTCTATCTACGGAGGCATGTAAATACGCTCTGAATATTAATGAGGTCCTTGGGAATGCAAAATCTTGTACCTAGAAAACCGGGCTAAGAATTTTCCTTACTTGTTATGTATAGTATCGAGGAAACTCGAAAGGCCACAATGTAGTTCTGTCAAGATCACGTTCATATTAGTACGGTAAACACACCATTTCTAATGACGATATGCTTCCGCGAATGTTGGGATTCGAACGCATTATTAGTACCGATGATGCTATTCAAAACAACATAAAGTGGTAACGTATTGTGTTATCATAAATTAATCTCAATTAATCAACAAACGCAAGTAACCTTGGTGGAAAGTGAAAATCGTCTAATTACAATGGATTAAGTCAATATTGCATAGCCGCCGTCGTGTAAAAACTTCAATAATGGACGTTTATATGAATACCATTAGGACGGTTTTATGCGTACATTCAGCTTTTATTTTCATACCGGTGCGCTGGCGCAGCCGATACGACGACACCGAGCGCATCTCGGAACGGTATCAACGACTTGCGTGCGAGTGGTTATGCAACGTCGGGCGACGTCCTTGCGGCGCGGCCCCGGGGCGGGGGGAAGGCCGCGCGGGGGCGACGACCCGGCTCCGTTCGGTAACCACCCCGCTTTTTATTGCAACCCAACCCGCCTACGGAACCTGTCCAGACGAGTTATGGCCACCGATAAAATAGACGTACTTACGCCAAGGAATTGCAAATTCTATCGGATACTTTTTAGTCTGTTCAAGGGCCGCAGACCAAGAAAAAGAATAACGATTAGATACTTAGGCTGTACATAATTATATCATTATACCATTTTGGGTTTGACTATGTAGTGTAGCATGGTTACACGAGCGTGGCTTTTATGTATTTCGCGACTATTTAGTTCTTAAACTTTTAAGGAAATCAAATGAGGTGATTTCAATAGCACTTAAAACTATACCATGTAAAACACTGCAACGAATCTCTTAACCAATTACAATAATTATACCTATTTGCTATTCAGCTTCGGAGTTTTATTTATACAATCCGCATATTGCTTTATGACTTTTATTTCTAGTATTCGTCTAAGACAATGATTGAGGTGGGTTTTCGCTGCGCACGCGTCGGTCCCACCGCAACATGGCGCCACAATAAATTACCACCAGATATGAACTGCGAACATACAAACACTCATGTTCACTTGTTTTTTGCTTTGTTTCGCAGGATATTTATTCGCAAACGTACAGCCATGTGTTGCACAACGCACGTCATGGAAAATGTTTTCGTTTTACAAGTCCTGCATAACATGAAATAACATTCCACATTGCTTAAGAGAATCTGCTTGATATATATTATGCTCGGGGATGATAAACTGAAAGTACTTCTAGTTTAGTATTTACTGCTGTTTAGTAGTATTACAAGACCATAAGGAAATGAGCTTACTGAGGCAGCCATCGTTCTTTCGTTTGTCTTTGTCTTGTTTAGTTATTTAGTTCCTCGATTTCCTATCAATTGCTAAGCATCAATGCATGCTCGAATCATTTTAATTTCTGCACATTTCCACCTGTTTAATTTGACGCCTCCTTTGGAAAAAAATTCACCTTCTCCGTAATTAATTCCACATCTTCTCTAACACTATTTGGCGTTTTATATTCCCCATCAATACATGTTCCAGTGATTCAGGATACCATCAGCAACACGTTCAAAGTGTGCAAGTAAATCACTGTCTAATATTTGGACACTGAATCACGTGGGTACATACCGCACACTCCGTGTCATGTTTTTGGCAACTCCGCTAAGTGACCAGGAGATTTATTTTACAAGTGTTTAAAGTTCCTTAATAGCGAATGAGAAGTAATCGGTCAATGTTTCGTTGAGTAAAGCAGTGATGACTTATAGTCGGTTTAAGGGGAAGCGGGTAGATTTTTTGATAATAAGACTTATGTTACAACTTCCAAGTGTGCTAGCATGTTTGTATGCATTACCCTATAAATGATGCGATAAGGGATAATGACTGTTAAGATTTCTAAGCCCTATGATCCTGATTTTTTGAAAAGGCCATAATGCCCAATGCATTGAATTACAATAAATAAAACTGTTTAGAAGTTCAATTTATATATATATATGAGTTACTTTTGTAAAAGCTCAGAAAGCTCCGGACACAATACAAATTCTCCTTCAAAATATTGAATAAATTCGAAGTATCGTAAGCCTGTGAATACACAGGCTTACGATACTTCGAATTTATTTATGATACGATAAAAGGTTTCCATCGATATAAATTGAATACCTCGAAGGGTGTCCTTAATATAAATCATACTTTCACTGTACGAAAGTGATGCAGTATCAAACTCCTGCGCAACGTCCGTCCCGTCATTGTGTTACATCAACTTAATGCAGTGTTATGTAAGGAGCTCGTTCTTCTGCCTTGGGTTTATCCCTTTATTACTAAACTTTGGCGATGATATAATATTATTTGCATGGTCATCTTCCTTTCCCTTGTTCTTACACACCGTTGTTTTAGCTTCTTCAGTAGCCTACAGCAGTCCACTGCTGCATGCTTTAGCTTACCAAGTTAAATTCTCAAAAGCTTTGTTGAAGTCGACAAGAAAAAGTTCGTCTACAGCCATTATTTAAAACTTGTTTCCCTCACTCTGCTATATGTTATGTAGTTATATGCAATTGGTGAGATCATCCAGCTAAAGAGATTATTGGTTCAAATCTGTTGCTAACGAGGCCTCCGGCGAAGGAGTCGTCATCCTTACATAACACATTAGGAGAATTAAGAATTGAGGAATTGGTAATAAATATGTAATTTATTCGCACTACCTAGTGTGACGAAACTCACGAAATATGTTATTGGGTAACTCGAACTCGGTCCTAATTTCCATACAGTTTTTGAGATAATTTGCACAAAACCTCTGACCTAAGGTTTACGGCCTATTGATTGAAGAGTAGTTCAAGTATTTATGGGTTTCTCAATTAACAATGTTACGAAACAATACATTTATACGTTTTTGGCAGTTAACCCTTTACATTCAGAGCAATAGCAGTAACATTCCCAATAAAGCCAAGGGCAGCGATAAAAAATCTTGATTGTCCTAAATTCAAAGTTTTTAGCAATTTTCTCGAACCGAATAGAATCGATTGAACCGAGTCGAAAGTTTAAGCTAACTTGTGTTGGCAAATGTTGTAGAATAAAAACTGATGGTATAAAACCGGATGTAGAATTAACATTTAGTTTTAGATGATCGACAAGACACGCAGACGGCGAAACCTCACTCCGTTGACGGATATCATCTTACAAACTTAATGGTTCTGTCGCTGCTAATAACCATGTCGAGATTTGGAAGCGTTCGTATTAAGTTCGTTCGTGTTATCTTATTTTTCGTTCTGATTCGGACGAGCTCGGAGCTAGTCAGATTGGACATACAACTTTGCAGTCGCAATGCTTTTCGTTGAAACTCGCAAACTGCTATTCTCATTAATGATGAATTCATGAGTGATAAGTCCTATTTAACTGAGGATCATCAATCTTCCATTCTATTACCACTCTTAGAACAATAACCTTTTCCCTCATTCTGATACCTACATTTCATACTTCATAAATAACAAACAGATTTTCAAATCGGCATTGACCCGCTAAATCTTCCTCGTCTCTTTGTTTGTAACCATAGTCGTCTGTTTTCCTTGTTGCATCACCGTTGTCATAATATCGGATAATAGACATTAACATCACGTTATAATAACAATAAATACCCGTATAATATTCTGCATTAAAATCTAATGGAACTTTCCACCGAGGTTTCGTAACATTGCCAACTTTGTCTTAATTGTGTTGAATGGGAGTTGAGATGTAACTCAGACTATGTAGATGTCTTAACTACTAAGCCAAGATTTATTTCTATGGCGTTATAGTGTTGTGTTTCGTAATGAAAATATATTACAGCTATTCAATTACAAATCCTCCCAAGTTTTTTAGTTGCACTATCTGAAAGGCAGATGTTTTCTATAGGTTAGTCTCCCACTGTAGCTTGTATTTCCAAAGCCGTATCATTAACTTCGCATTTGATTCCGATTAAGCTTTTAGGATGGGCTGGCCATAAATCCCTTTAATTTGAAAATGATTCGTAAATTACATTTCTCAACACATGCTCCAACAGATTCGTTTCGGTCGCCGTAAGAATACCTGCTTGGGTTGCTATACACATCTAACCCCAAAAGGCGGCACTCTTTGGCGCTGCGATTCGGAGAAAAAAAAAACATTAAAATTCGAGCGCCGCCGCGCCGCCCGCGCCGACCTAATCCGAACGTTCGCGTTCGTCCGGACGAGGCGTCCTTCGTGCCGGTGTGCCTGGAACGGCGGCCTTCGCCCGGGACGCGCTAAAAATAGCCGCACGCCCTTGAAGTATACGTCGAACAGGATTTATCGACCGCCAGTCTCGGACTCCAGACGCTTTTAAAATAAAATTTTTGTTCAACTGTCAATTTCGAATCTTATTGTGTTCCTTATTCGAATGCGACTGTTCTCTGACTTAATATTACATTTCGCGCGTAAATTATGACAGCTGTCAATGTTGCCATACCAAATATCCGTGAACTTTTTTAAAAGAATTGCATGACGATCTGTTTCAAGAGAACTCGATATTTTTATTACAAATCTCCAATAAATAACATCTTTGTCGTCCATTATTTTACCAAGAAATTGTCTACATGGTATTAAAGACTCGCGTATCTCCAGATATGTCATATTTATGGCTGCTGCATACCAAAAACGCATTAGTGTTACTTACCAATATTACTCTAAAGGTTATAGTTTTATCATAATAATGGACTTGAATGAAAAGTATTGCTATACGAAACTGTTTCTTAACTGTGTTCCTTTAAAGTTGAAGTTCATGGTGTTGTATGGTATGTCGATATCCAATATCAGCACACGTGGCCCATTAGTGTACAGAGTCAAGATATAGTCGATGAGCATCAATAATGCACAGCGTACGATGCGCCCGCGCACCACATACAAATGAACTACATTTTTTTTATGTGCCGAACATGGCTTTATAACAACAATATTAGGCGTTTTTTGCTGCTTTTCGTGGAATTTAAAATAGAAAAATCACAACTTACCAGAATTCAGTTTTTTTAAAGATAAATAAAGATTTCCCGTCGCGTCGTTAAACTTCTAATAGTAAAATATTTAATAGAGTTGTATGGTTGTTGTTATAAACTTGGAACTCTATGGCTATATGTAATATCAATAAAAATGCTGGCCTTTTCTACTGAGTGCTTCACTGCAGTAGAACTAACTCTTCTTGGCTAGAATCATATTATTGCCGTCTGCCGCTCAAACTTCACTTTTCTTGCCTTGGTTTGTCCGACTTCATAAAGCTGCATCGATGAGGGACTGTCTGTCAATACAAGTAGGTCGGCTCAGCTCATAATAACGGTCGACGTAGGCGCTACAATGGCACTTGCATTTCCAGATCCGTTCCTGTTTTTAGAAAGATGCTCTGCTGGTTCGCCCGCGCATTAATACCCAAGATTTGGTTCTGATTGTGAAATGGTGCCTACTTTTTTATTTGAACCTTCTCCCTATTTGGTCATGACATTTTGAAGAATTTGAATGAAATCGTGGAATCTTTTTTGTTAGCTTTTTGAATAATTAGAAACATCAATTAGATTCCCTTGAAATATTTCTTGTGTCTTCATATGTTTGCATGTGATTTATATCAAAGTTTACTATAGGTTTTCCTACAGCGTGCATATATTTATTTTTGTTTGATTTCAATTCTCTGATTTCTAATTAACCAATTTCATTTGCTCAATGAACCATTTTTATTTGCAATATACCTACCTACATACTTGTAACTAACGGCCTATGCAACTGTTTACTAGCGTTGTAACGATTCCGATTCCGATTATATACAACCGATATCAAACAGTTCGAAAAGCGCGCGAACCGACGTCGCGCGCGTAACGCTATCGCTCCGTCGCTGGCGGGACTGGCAGGAGAGCCGCGCAGCGCATGCTTAGCGACATGACAACATGGCAAACGGCAGTGCTTGCAGTTTGCTGAGCGTTATATTGTTTCGTGCCTGTTTCACGTCACCGCTATTGGTGGCCCTGTTTTCGCACATAGTGAAGTCAGGACTATAACGCACTATTAAACAGTTTTGCCCGAAATACAAAAGACACTAACGCCCGAGATACATAATTAATTAATTATTTAATTTATTATCTACTAAGCCGATGGCTTAGTTAATCAAATAAATTAATTATATCGCTATCGCCGATTATTTACTACTATAATCGGTATCGGTATCGTATCGGCAAAATTATGTATCGTTACATCCCTACTGTTTACGTTCTGATTTGCCATTGTTTGGTAAATTTCCATTAGAATTGTCACAATCACACGTCACGTTACCCAATCACAATGATTTATTCGCAATTAGTTTCAATACTGTTAGCTTTCTCATTTGGAAATTATTAACGGCGGTCTGTGGACACGTGGCTAGCACATTTACAAACGGCATTTCACATTGTGTACTAGTGGGAATTGCAAAAGGGTCTGTCAATGAACACAGGGAACGGTTTTTGTTTATTGAGCTGCGAAATATAAACATAGAAACATAAGTAAGGAAGTATTAAAGCGTAAACAGGAGAGTGCATCACGTGCCGGCTGCATAATCCGAGGCGCCCTTCTGGCGCCCGACATGGGACCGTGTTTGTTTGAACATTACTTAGCGTTAATGCACGCCCGCGAAATGCCCGCGTGTTTGCCAATCCATACGAAAATATTCCCCCTTGTTTAAACGGTAAACAACTTCATTCCAACAACTGCACCGTTTACTTAGGATGCAAATCTTTAAACCGCCCGCAATTCAGGGTCAATACTTGTCATTGTTTTCCGAATCGCAGCGAAGTAACGGTTATCTAAATACTTTTGACATTCTATGCATAACACTAATATTATGCATAACGGTCTTTGTCGTTTTACCATAATGAGCTCGCGGCTGTTGCAAAGTAACCGTATAATGTAGAAAATATCGGATATGTTGTCGATTCAACCCACACGACACATAAACGACGATTAATCGGTATCATTGGATCAGACAATATCGTTAACATGTACCACGTGCGTTCTCTTTGGTGTTGTTAGCTTATGACAAGGCGCATAAATCAAATTGCACAATTAACGTGTTGCATATATTTAAAACAGCTGACATATATATATATATGGGTTTGTCGTAATTGAATCTCAGCGACAATAGTGTTAATTCTAATGCAAACTGATCGCCGTTTAATTTGGCGTAGGCGGTTGAATAACTTAGCTTCTGTCGGAAGCGTTCGTGAACAATGCCGACCAGTCCGTGTTTAATTAAGCATTTTATTGCGATTCCTGCATCGTGTGTAGCAGAACATCGTTAACTAGATTACAGATTATTACCAGTTTAATTTGATGCCATTAAGTTTTTCTCGTACAAAAAACGGACGGCGACGTATCATGGGTGCGTAGGCGCACGTTAGAATGCCACATTCACGTATCAGATTCCTAACTGTACCAGCGCACGGTTTACTGCTGCGACATAGATACTCAGCTAAAACGACTATAAAAATTCAATTCACCTATTCTAAGAGTTTTTTTATGTATTATATTGCGTAAAGCCCTCGTTGACGTTGGCGCCATGGTTTTGAGAGCGTCCGATGCATTCGGAGAGAGATGTTTGTTAGTACATATAATGCAGTAATTCAACATTCTTGACGGGTCGTTTGTGTGACATGTGTTGTGTGGCATTTGGATCAAGTCTAGTGTTACAATGTCAGATGGACCAACTGTTGGGAAATTGAATACCTTTGTTTCATGTGGAATTATCTGTCGACTCAAAATAACATTTCCAACAAGACACTTTGGAATTTAACTTTAAAGAAGATTTACTGTAAGGATTTTTCTTAAGTAACGCGTTTAATTTTCTCACAACTCTGCATTAATCTGATAAATGGGCAAAGCTTTGCTGCTCCAAAAGCACTGAAACAAAAAATACATCGAGCCTTGTTAAACCAAATAACTGCTATTGAAATTAAGCATGCAAAAAATTCGATTACTATAATAGCTTATTATAATTCAGTCCACGAGACGAACTACACCCACTTGAGCGAATGACGAAGTTGTAACAACATTGTCAACAGCTATTGAGGTTTAATCTCACAGTCACGCCTGTAATATTTCAGTGCTATTATCGTTTATCTTAAGATTTTTTTGTTCACGTGTAGGATAGCTGTCTCGACTGTCGACGTCTTTGTATTGTACCAATCTGTGTATGCTTGAAATCTTTGTTGAGTGGATTACTGAGTATTTGATCTATGGCAGTTATTGTAGTTCTGAAGTATTCATGTTTAGTCATTTCTTTATCACTGTCACTAGAATTGTTATGGAAAGTCCCTTGTCTGAATTGTACATTATAATGATAGAAGACGGTGTTAATAACCAGGAAGTTTTGAATAAAGTATGAAGTCTTTGATCTTGGTTATCTGCAGATCTCTGTTTAATTGGAACTTGTAATAAACAATTGTTATTTCTCGTAAGTATCGGAACAATAGATTCATACAGTAATTATTTTCCTGTGTTTAAATTGAACACGAATCAACAACGCGACTTATCATTTTAATTACAGTATTATGCAAATTTTATACCCAGATGATGTTATTCGTGTGTGTAAAAATAAATCTTTTTAAACGACTGTTCTGTTCCCATCAAGGAAGACATTTATTATACATCGTCATGTGTTTTTGTGATGATTAAAAGCTTATAATGTGCGAATGAGAAGACAGCCGACGCGTTTTAGTGTCGTTTCGACGCCTCCAGTGCTAAATATTTACTTTTTATCCTCGTAAATAAACCAACCTTTGTTTTAAAAGTCACGAATTGTTATTCAGTACTTAAATATATTGTAATATTTAATTATTTATATTCAATATAAATTTTGTGTCACGATGTGGGATTCCACCGTATATTGTAGTTTTTCGAATCGTGTTCATGTTTTAGTTGACTGCATTCGGAGTTCTGCAACAGGATTGTGATGTAACCTCCGTGTATTGGAATGTAAAATTACGTCATATTAATGCAATGCACATCCGGTAGGTATACTTTTATATTTAGCTCGATACGATATTAAAACTGCAGTTACTGTTTTTATATCTTTGGTGTTTCAAAATACTTTGAGAATCGCTGTGTGTATTTTATACCTTATTCAAATCTGTCCCCTCAAAGAAGTTTTTTCAAACATATGTAAATAAAGAACTCATCTGTCTGGAGTTATAATGACGAGGGTGGAATGCATGCGGTCGGGGGGTAGATTAATGCGAAAATGCACACAGAAGAAATGCACTCAGTTCGCGGAGCTTTAGTAGACTGAAAGCGTCACATTTGGCTAAAAGCTTGTCTCTCAGCAAATGTGACTGGATCCGAATACGATGCTGATGATAGTGGTTTTTTAAGGGGTAAAACATGAAAGAATAGTAGAGCTGGCAGGAAATTTACGCGAGCACACATGTATGAAAAACTGGCAAGATAAACTAGACGGCTAAGTTGAAAAAGATATGCGGTTTTTACATCGCGAACTTGGGATCAATGCTTATTTGGGTCGAGATTCGCTCGAGCTCGCGGTGGACGAATCGCGTAATACAACTTATATGAAAAACTGGAACGGTAAACTAACTGCTAACTAACTAACTTAGTTTAGCTGGCGGTGGAGCTCCCTTCATCATCATTGTCTGCCCCTTATGACATGGCTTAATCTACCTATTTATTTTTATTTTTATATGATGCGTTTATTTACCCTCTTTGCCCGTTGCATTATTCAAAGACAAACGCATTAAGGAGCACTCCAGTCGTGCGTTGGAGCTGACACAATTTTTTTTTTTTTGTGGTTGGGAATAAAAGGCTTGTTTTGGCTCCAAATCTAAGCTGTAAAAGTAAATAAAAATGTCTGGCCAGCAAGACTTGGCAGCCTACCAAGATCTTGTAAACATTTTTATTGTCATACGATAATCACTTACTTAGTGAAAGTGTCTTAGTTAGAATATGATACACCGTGGATACACCTTTTATTAAGGCTCGCAGACTAGCGCGACTTGTCTTGTGTTGACGCGATGCGACACCGGTAATCGTTTTACTGTGAAGTTTTCTTAGAAATTGTTTTGTTACGAGTCGCGTCGTACTGTCGCGTTGTGCCGGTCTGAACGACGCTTTATCCAACGGGTTATGGTTACGATTGTCCTATCAAGCTATCATACACCACGTTATCAACGAATAGGGATCATGACGCGACGTGCCTTATCGGCGCCAACGCAACTGTACCGGGAATCACTATGACACAGTGAAAACAAATGCTTCCTATTTTCCTGCTAAAAGGTGGCTGTAGATGGGTAGGTACGTTCCTGAAGCTGTAGGAAGGACTTAGTCTTATCAGTTATCACAATGAATCTACTAAACCCTACCACTAGCAGGGTTATTAATAAAAAAAATCAGCTGTTCCATATATTTTGACCGCGTAGGTATTGCACTTTTCTATGACACAGCAGATTTTTTATTTATTAACCGACGAAATTTTTCTATTCTGGTTCAGAATCATGTACTGAATCCATGGTATCAGTTTTCGCGTCGATTTCCCTGCCACCCTGTATAGTTAAATTTGTCTGTAAATCTGCTTGGTCGCTTTTGGTCTAAGATACAAATCAATCTGCTTCCTTTTCCCAACTATGTTTGGATCGGCCAAAATGTTTTGGTCGTTCCAGTCTAACTGGAAGCAGCTGAATACCAGTATTTTACATGGAGCGGCTGCCTATCTGACCTCCATAACCCAGTAACTGGGTAATACTATACCCTTTAGTAAGACTGGTTGTCAGACTGGGTTTCTGATGACCCGTAATGATTGTCAAAGGTCCACGAATGACAGCCAGGACCAACGGCTTAGCGTGCTTTCCGAGGCACGGAGTATTCTCGGTATGTACTCATCCACGGACCAACTCCGGTAAGGGATCGACCCGTGCGGCTGAGCCACGAGCTCCTCCTTTTGGTCTAAGATACATCTTCAATAATAAAGTCGTCGTCTGTTGGACTTTCTAGCAAACCCTACGTAATTTGAGTAATAAGTAACAGAAAACAATGTCCACTAAATATGTTGTTCAAAATATTTTTCCCCGTCATTTACCACAATAAAAAGCACGACAGAACAACAATAGGCGGCATTAACAGCTACTTAATAGGAATTACGGCAGGTTAACGAGCTTTTATTGAATAAAACACAATGACGTGAAATGATGCGCCGGCGCCGCGCGGTGCAGGGGGGGGATGTGATGTGCGCGCAAGGCCGCTGAGTCAGCGACGTCCGCGACGCCTATTGTTTTGCCGTCACCTGATGCCGTGATACATTAGAAGTCGTTACCTTGAAATACTTGCTTTTAAGCGTTTATTGTAATAAAGGAAGGTAAATAATTGCATATATTCTAATCACAAAATATTAAAGCGTTTCCTGAAACTTGTTTTCAAACTTTTGTAGCTTATAACAAAGAGCGTTATGATAAGGTATTGTGTGATATAATATGTATACTATATACCTACTACAAATTGCATTAAAAAAGTTATTGTAGTCTACAATGCAACTCTGTCTACCTACAATCTAGTTCGTATCTTTCATCACCTTTTTCAAAAAAAGGTTTTTTCTATAATTTATCTGAAAATTAAAACAAAAAATCTTTTCATGATGCCATTTAAATATATCCTTGATATTTAAAAAAAAAAAAACAAGTTATTCATTCAAACTAGGCTGAGTATCAGCAATTTTTGAAAGTCAAAATTACATAAGACAGTCCCAAAAGCCCACCCTTCACCACTTCCTAGTGCTTTAGCTGGGAAGAAGAAGTGGCGCAACAAACTCCCCAGCAGTACAGCTGTCTGTTCAGTCAGAAAAAATTGATTCTATATAATAGTATGCAAAATAATTTACATTACGCAACACTAAACATAATTTAAATTATAAATTAATAGCCATATGTCAGCTAGCACAATACCAACCAAAAACATCGAGAACTATACTCAGGCAGAAATAAAAAATAAAGACTAAACGTAAACAATATCTAAATAAAAGTTATAATTGATTAACTAGGACCATCGAGGTAAAATAAATAAACAGTTAATTACTAATAACAATAACAAAACCATGATCAGCAAGACGACCAGTCACCACAAGCAGCACCCGTTCACGAGCATAACGCAAAGATCAGTCATTACCATATTTGAGGGAAGCAGGCAACCCGGTTTCATTGGGAGTAGTCCATGACGTCATCTTCATCACCATTTCAGCTAAAAGACGTCCACTGCTGGACATAGGCCGGGAGGCTTATGTCCAGCAGTCCGTGACTACCTATGACGTGCTTGGGGGACCAAGCACCGCCACTTCGACCGATTCTGTGCCTCCCGCATCCAGTGGATTCTTGCGGCCTTCACAAGGTCATCGGTCCATCTTGTTGGAGCCCTTCCAACGCTACGTCTTCCGGTACGCGGTCGCCACTCAGAAACTTTCGCCCCATCGGCCATCTGTTCTGCGAGCAATGTGCCCTGCCTATTGCCACTTAAGTCCATGACGTATTTGTATGAAATTGCCAAAATTGATTCCAATAGATCTTTTGTGCAATCATTTCCACATCATTTGTTGATTTTGTTGTTACAAACAGAACTGAATATTTATAATCTAGATTTTTCAAGTATCATATTGAAATGTTATGCTTCATAGAGATTTGTTTTGGCAACGAACTGTGATGGGACCTCTCATATATTTAAGAAATCTCGTGAAATATATTTGCTGAAACTGTGGTTACATGAAAACATTTTGTGCAGAATTAAATACAAAATACCAGCAACATTTTTCCACTAGCAAGCAGTGATTTGATTAACCATTGGTTTTGAGAAAATGTTATAATTCAATTAAGGTGGATGCATAAATTGTCACTACCACTTCAGTGGTCTCAACTAGATAATAGCAAAAAAATGGTTTCATCTTATTCGATAACAGAATCACTCCATTGCTGAACGAAAGAGTCTCTCAAATTGCCAAATACTGTAAAAACAGTATCATCAACAAAGTTACTTGCGGTTCCATCCAATTTATGTCCAAATCCCATGATTCGTGAAAATTGCCCCAGCTTTCTTAATTCAGATGTCACAATAGCAAACCGCGGTACGCAACGCTTTTCAAGAAAGAGCAATCTCAATCTCGGTGCACGCCGTATCATTATTACCCATATTTACCCGGTATTTCATTCAAGTGTGTGACTTTTTGTCGTACTCGTGGGAATGTCTGAATACGTCGTTTATACGCAATTAGTTAGTCATTACCATTTGCTTTGTCCTTTAATAAGTTTTTGTACATTTTCACATAATTTTGTCATGTTTTATTACTTTTCAATGGCCATTTTTTACGTCGGACTCATGTAAACTTACTACTGCACTACGGCCGATATAACTTGGCAGGTCTGAACATAGGCACTACGAACTATCGCGCATGTTCTCTCAGTCACACTCGCCTCTTGTCACCATTTGGTTCCTAAAAAAATTTACTACGCAGCCCTCTGCGCGAAGTTCAGAACTGTCAAGTTATATCGGCCGTATTGTTGGTGATGTTGATGATGTTGGTGATGAGCAAATTGGGGACCAAGGGTGAAGTTCCACTGAGATATTGGTCACTCATTTAATTAAAATTTTATCGTGGTTCACTATCATGACATGGACAATTCATGTCATTACTAATTCTCGTACACGTGATCTTTGCGGAAGATATAATGTGTGGACAGCTTTTATTGCCGTCAATTATGACTTATCGGGCAATATCCGATTAGTATCTCCCCTAACAGAGGGTTAGCCTGTTGCTAGGGTTAGAATAACGTTTTCAATCACATAGCTACGAGCTGACACCGCCTGACTCATGCGAAAGACCCTCGCAGCCGCCCCGCCCACCGCCATACACGGACATACATACATCACACACATTTTTATCCCTTTTAAGACACATACGTGGGAATAAGTTGACTCAATCGTTCCGTGGCATACTGCCAACCACTAACCTATTACTAATACCTACTGCATACCACGGTCCACGACCCATTGTTTCCCAACGACAGTGTATTGCTTGGTTGACATTTTACACAGCGGAGCTAATCTGATCTTGCTAACGAAGGTATCGTATACAATAACGGTGGATGTCATAATATCCGTTTAATGGAGTCGATGTACGCAAATGAAGCGGTGAAGCTTGGTGCGCGTGCTCAACTGTGGTGCCATGACGGTTTAGAAGGTTCACTGCAATCATAATTTCATATATAGTATCTAACAACTTAGTATCAAGTACCAATTGCATAGATGCCAATTGATCGGAAGTACATGCAAGTCTACATTTACAGATAATTGAGTCTTCCGTTTAACGAGGTGTCCTGTGATCCTGTCAGGCTTTAATCGTAATAAGCCTTCTGCATCTCAATTCGTGCAGTTCTTAAAGGGCAATAAATCCAGCGCACGCGCTTGGCTTCGTCGGCGCCACGTTATTGTTGTTGCATTGTGCAACCAGAACAGCCTGACTGTACCTTTTGTTGTGTCTCCGACATAGAATAACACATACACCCTCGTGGAACACCAGTTATCCATTGGTCACATTAGCATATTGAGTCTAGACAACGTCGCGGTGGCTAATGTATTAGATAGAATCAGTATACGACCCTCTATAAACGAAGACATTAAAAGTATAAATCCCATCTAACATTCTACTAACAACCGTCTTGATATACAGCCCTCGATTGGAGCCTCCATAAAGCACAATAATTAATGATCAATAAACGTCTTTCAGGATCGTTACTCTTAAACATATTTCCCACAAACAGTTCCCAACCTCGCAGATATTTCATAATGGCGCCATCGAGCGCATTTAACAAATAATTAGCAGCGTTTAAGTGCGTATGTCGCTTCCCTTAACCGTTTCTCCGGAACTATAAAATTACGGCAGAAGCATGTTGGCCGACTCGGAGCAAAAACGTCGGACGATAGCGAACGGCCGAGCTAAAAATAATCCGTGGCCGATGTTAATGAAGAACAACCGGATTGTTACCGACAGGGACTGACGGATCAGGGTAAGGTACAACCACCCGGTGACCGTTGCTAGCGTGGCTCCTGATTAGAGAATCATTCATATTCCTTTACGGTGCCACTATTTTCTGTAGATTCCTTACGAAAATATAGGCTACACGAGTCAGACTTTGTTGTTATCGTTGGCAGCTGATTAGAAACTATCTTTTGGCATAAATTGTGTACTATAATCCTAATTGGTTTTGTTGGAAGTCCTGTTCTATGTTCTATTCAATGCAAAGCGTGAGCGATATTCACGTGCAATTCTTGTTATTGTTGTCTATACGACCTTTCGAACAGTAAATCCCTGTTGCTCGCGTTGCGCAAGCGTGCCGTGCGCCTGCACAGAACGTATGAACGACCTATTTCGATTAGATCGCCCGCCTGGAACTACGATTGTTACCGATCCGATCACGACTCCTTTCGCAAAGGTGAAAAATACTTTGAGAATGCCACGACTTGTCATTTTGCAGTCACGATCCGCGCCAGCCAAATGTCATCTAAATGTGTGGAGATATTTTGTGTTGAATGAAACTAGTTGCAACATACGAAATATCGAGGTCTCTCGAAAGTAACTAGCTAACTAACTCCAGTTTATATTAGACATATTTATAATGGCAATAAAAGTGAAAGAATGTTGCTCCATGACAGGTCATTATTATGTAGTCTAATCTGTTCAGCTATTTACCAGCTGTAAAGCTTCTCCAGCTTTTATTAGTCCTAATAAGTACCATCTAGTTTTATGTCTTCCTATCCTCAATACGAGTTCTTCACTCTCAGCGTAGTTACTGCAAGTGGGGAAGGCGGTAAGTGTGCGAGGTCGTCGCTGGCGCCGTGGGACACAGCTGGTATTCAGCTCGAGGCCTACCATCACTTAGCGTCCATTATTCCAATTCTTACAGTCGTGTGCATGTCTTCAAAACCTAACAAGCTTAAGACATTCTCAAGGAAGCCCTAATGCCCTGCATTCCTCTTCCGCTGTCGCGCATTCCTCACATATTGAAGATTTTTCCAATAATTCGCGATAGAAACGAGTCGTTGACTGGCTTGCGTCCAACCCGTTCCCTAAAGGTCGGCATTTTTATCTGCCGCATTGATATGTATTTAAGCGTTTAAATTAAATAAAGATTACCTTTCCGCGGCGTGTGCGCAGCGCGCTGTACGGTTCGCGGCCCTTTGCTGGTATTTAGTGGCATTTAAACTCGTGTTACTTGTAATGGAGATTATTTACGTGCACTTTGTTTCAGTGAGGATGTATTTAGCGTTCATCTCGATGATTGATAGTCAATAAAGTTTCTTTTGTCTTAAGGAGGCAAAGGCGATGATCTTTTCTTATATTACCCTGGTTTCAAAAACACGAACCTCAATCATTCACCGCTCTGTCTGCAAGACAAAATCCACGTTCTTACAACTACAGTCCAAAACCCCTGTACAGTACACAGCCTGAATATTCAAACCAGCTGACCTCAAATAGGTACACACTCCTTACGTACCTTTTAAGCATGTAGGTAGGAGGAGCAGATTCTCCAATTAGCCCATGGAAGTGGCCGCGATAATTCGCCATGTCGCTTCCTGTTTCGCTAATGACTGTAGACATTATCTACGGGAGCGTCCATGTCCATGCGAACAACGTTTACTATTCATGGTCTTTGTTATTATAAGCCCATTAATGCTCCGAGGGCGTGTAGACTTTTGTTTTGCTTCTTGGGTGGACTTAAGTTGACATGTGTGTGCTATGGAACGTTTTTAGGAGCGAAAAGTGATGTTACAAAAGATTCATATCTTAATTTTTATTTTATCAAATTGTTTTTTTTTTGTCGCCTCTGGTGTAGTGGTTAGACCACCTGTCTCAGACCTAGGGTCCCAGGCATAATTATCTACTCTGTTTGGTTGGTGGTAGGGCTTGTTCTAAGTCCTGGCTAGCTACTACCATCTTATCTAAGTCTGTCGCCATAACAACAATGTTAACAGCATTGTTGTGTTTCGGCAGTTGGAATCTTGGAGGTAAGATAGCCAGTTCCTCTGTAGTTGAGGATTTCGGGTGAAGGTCGCTTCCACCATCGGCCTGATCATCACTTACCATCAGGTGAGATGCAGGCCAAGAGCTTCCCATTAGTGGATAAAAAAATAAAGTTAAGAGTTCCCTAAGAAAGCTGTGCCGTCATAGAATGTCCGCAATATGACGGCCGTCATGAAAATTATGGTTAGTGTTTGACAGACTAAAGCGACAGAAACTTTTGTGCATTTTTTTAGTTTCTTTTTCTTAACGTTTGTATCTGTCATCATATAATTTTATAATTAACCTACCCTTTGTGGTCGTAACCATTACTTTAAGAGTTCTATAATTAATGCGCTCTATAACTATGGCTGTCTCGCTTTAATTAGTACAAAATGACAATGACAGGTGGATTTATGGATCGTTTATAGTGTGAAGTTTTTATGAACACTTGTAAGGCGTTATTTATGAGATCCTTACACCCGGAATGATGTTTTTACTACCTATGCTTAATTAAAGTGCAACCAGGTTTCGTGTAGATGGTAGTCACCTATATGGTGAACGCACATATTCCTTCGTTTTCTTCCTTAACAATAACTTCTTTTCATTAACCCATGTCAATTTCCTTTATTAATTTCTCTAAAAATACAGTACCTATGAAAGATAAAATTTAAAAAAAATCGACGGGTTGCACTCCGGGAGTGCCGGCAGAAGTGAAAACTTAAATATTAACGTTGTGCATTTTTGATATTTTGGAATGGTTAGGGAATAATTTTGCAAGAATTGCTTTAATTATCAGTATAAAAGTACTATCATTTATGTGGTAAAATACAATATTCATTTATTGCGCTATCGTACGCAAACATGACAATTTATATTACATTAAAAAGTTTATCTCTCAGAAAAATCAACTTCCATCCATGATAAAAGTGGAGTGATGTTCTTTTATTTTTATACGTCTTACGAATTTTCGATCAGGTCACGTGTCCTGACGCAAGTTTAACATTTTTTATCCATCACAAAAAAAGTGCACAACGCCGCTAAAGATGATTTCACTTGAATACAAGATTCTACTGTCACTTCTGCCTACCCCGTAACAACCACTTACATACAAGCAATGCAAAAACAAGTGAAGTGTGCAGCATGCCAGGTCAGTGGTCCAGCAAGCCGGATTGTGGAGGAACGCGACACAAACAATACGTAGGTACCATGTTTTCACTTCATAATGTTCCTAGGAATGCCATGGATGCTGCGGGTATGTCCGTGTTGAATGATACTGGCGCTCGTGATATACTTGCGCTTAATGTATCTTCCCTCTTAACTGCGTTATTTAAATTTACATTTCCAAAATGGCGTCGTCGTATGACGTCTTCAGAGGTTTTATGTTTTTACATTAAAAAAAAAGCTAAATTTAATTAACACAACAGCGGCCACAGCTTTCAGTGAATTTTAAAAGAGCTCGCTGGTTTCGTCACCAAGTTTCGTTGCGACACAATTAATTTTCGAGTCGTTTGTCAGATTCACCATTACAGACTTAATAGCGCCATTTGCAAGCATAAAATTAATTGCAAGAATTCATCTTCTACGAACATTATAACAATGCCCATAGTTCGTTACACTCTAAAAATCAATTTCAAGTAGATCATTATTTTATCGCCAACCAATTTAGTTGAGCAAAATATAGCAAACTAGTGGTGGGATGTTTTCAATTACTTTTTGAACACAAAAAGTCTATGCACAAAAACAGCTTGATAATTATTATGAGGTTGAAAATTGATTTCTGCTATCCGGACTGTGTATACTCGTGATTCGGAAAAAAACTAGTAGAATCTAAACAAAACAATTAATTGAAACAGGTCAATTGAGGAAGTTTGTTGTCGTTTACACGGGAAGACTCTTTTTCACGTGGCCACAGAGGAACTCAAGCTCAGCTCAGTGTACGATGAAGATACAGTGTCATAAATAGAACTATGTTCAAATACTTGGCTGAAAAAGAGCTATTCTTTATACTGGGTGGATTTTTGAGATGGGGCAGTAAGGTCAGCTACCTTAACCGCTGTAGCTACAGAAAAACGGTCTTGGAGACTGTCCTAAACTTTTTGAGGGGTCCCCCCTTTATAGCAGAACTTTTTATGTCATAATATTATTTTGCATAACAGCGCATAGCATAAACTTCATTTCGCAGAAAATCGTTTGGCATACACTCATTTATAATACATTAAAAACGCATAATTTTGTAAGTCAGAATCATCTTTAGGCATAAATTTCATATCCATAATAATTAAAAAGTAGAACCATCATATTGCAGAAAGTTCACTGTCTGAATCGTCTTTTGGCATAAACTTCATATCCATAATAATTAAAAAGTAGAACCATCATATTGCAGAAAGTTCACTGTCAGAATAGTCTTTTGGCATACATACATTTCATATCTATAATCAATCATTAAAAGGTAGAACTATCATATCTCAGAAAGTTTACAGTTAGAATCATCTTTTGGCATACTTTTCATATCCATAATAATTGAAAGACTCATCTATCACATTACGGAAAATTCATAGTTCATGCACGGTGTAAGCTTGTTTGCATGCAAACAAGCTTACACCGTGCATGCATCAAGCATGTAGCATGCAAATATGCAAAAAAGCACACACCATGCATATATGCATCAAGCATGTAGAATGCAAACATGCAAAAAAGCACACACCATGCATGCAGCATGCAAGCAAGCATGCAGCATGCAAGCAAGCATGCAGCATGCAAGCAAGCATGCAACATGCAGCAGGCATGGTTTCTGTCACGGCTCCGGCGCTGCGGGGCTCCGGCGATCCCACGCAAGCTTCTTGTCGCAGATGGTTTTAACGCTCGCCGCCGCGGCTGAGGCTGGCCGGCTTTGCCGGCCAGCAAGCCGAAGCTGCTGTGGTGAGCGTGCACCTGCTCCTCAGCTCGCGGGCCGCCTCGCCCCTCCGCGCCTACGCGGGCTTAAATTACACTCTAGGGGTAGGGCAGACAAGACTACGTGCAGTCGGTTTTGCAGCGATTCGGTTCTGTCACTTCACTAACTTTTGTAGTACAACTTATTGACTTTTTAAGACAATATTTTAATTTTAATTTAAGGTTAAGAATATGATTACATTTTATAGAAATGACAATAATTATGCCTAATCAAATTATTCCAAATGAAATTCTGCCATCTTCTTAATATGCCAAGTGAAATTATTCTAAATAATCGTCGCTCTAAATAAACGTTATGTGAAACGAAAATATGCGAAATTAAGCTTTGCCAAAAGTAAATTATGCCAAATAAAATTCTGCCATCTTAAAAGTATGCCTTTGTAAATTCGGACATATAAACATTCGGCCAAACAATAATTATATTAAATGATTTTTATGCCATATATATATTCGTTTAAAGAAGATTATGCCAAGTGTGTTATGCCAAATAAATTTCGGAGCATCAAAATTCTGCCAGATAGAGGGAACCCCTTTTTGAGACATTTTGACCTGCATTCACAAATTTTGAATAAATGTACAGTTAGTAAGATAATAGGCAGTTTTTACATAAACTTTTTTTGATGCCAATCGATTCTGTTTCTTATAAGGATGAAAAAACTCGGACCAGCTGAGGTTTGAGTAGGTACTATAGAAGTACTAAAAAGTTTTTGTGAAAACCGCCCATTTTCTTGCTGACAATTTTTTTTTCAAAATCTTTGAATGCAGATCAAAATGTTTCAAAAAGTTAAGGACAGTCTTCTAAGACCGTTAGCTACTGCTAGCGACTGTAGCTAGTAGCTACAACGGTTAAGGTAGCTGCCCTTACTGCCCCACCTCAAATATCCACCCTGTATACACGGATTCACCTCAAATAATTGCAACAGTTACTACCGAGACATTAAAATTAATGAATGGTTTTATTTACGACAGTCTAATAATAGAAAGAAATGACAAGTATGGCGACCGACCTTGTCGCAGCTTAACAAGCAATTACATGAGCCTTCTTAATAGTCCCTAATGACATGAGCTTCCGCCACACAAAACGTGACCAAACCATTCGGGTTTCATTCCAATTGTTTTAATGAACGGAGAACGAATGAACGTCGAGACGAATCGCGGACAAAAACCGCGGAGCCGGGACAAATCTGATGAATCCATCTGAATTACATAGGAAGGTTCTTTTTTTTTGGTTAATGGTAACAAAAAGCTTGAGGCAGTTTGTTGACGCTATTTTTATTTATTAAATAAATATCTATAGTATAGTATGGTATGTGATTTGTTGTGTGACTAGCGCAGTGGTATTTTTTTTTTTAAATATTGCTGTTTTATGCTGAGATAGGGGCCTTTTTGGCCTCGCACAGGTCGTTATTATTTTGTTAGTTTTTTATATGCTCCTTTTTTATTTTACTGTTTGTGTGTCCCGTGCGTGTCCCAAATAAAATATTTTTCTTTCTTCTCTCTATCTTTCTGATTTAATATATTGGACGTGTGTTCGAAGATGATCTGAGCAACAATAGGTTGGTATGTGATACATTGCGCTGTTATGCATAATCAGCCTATAATGTTTCCACCGTTGGGTCACAGACCTCCTCGGTGAGAGGGAGTGAGCTGTAATCCACCACGCGGGCCGAGTGCCGGTTATTAGATGTCACGTCTTCGAATTTTTGGTTCTAGGTTTCCTCACGATGTTTTGCTTCACCATTTTGAGAGCAGTGGTGATGAAATAATTTACACAAAGTAAAGCGCCTCGCTGTTTTGCTCAACCTCAAACGAAGTATTTGCTAGTCATTATTTGTAATGTAATTTGTTTAATCGATGAAAATGAGTTTGAAAGTGTCATCGTAAAATTCTACTAAAACTCGAAACAATCAATTCATATTTCTAACAGCACTTTCCAGCACTCGATGTTTGAATAATATGAAAGCTGTATTATTGTGTACCGATAAGTCAGTACAGCTTAACGATAATTACAATAGCAGAAAGTCTATTAAGTGTGTTGAAATGTTCCAAGACTCGATAGTTAGGGTTTGAATGTTCCCGTTGAACATCCGACGTATGGGCTCAATAAAGATGCGCGTACATTGGGTTTGTCCTACGACGAAAGCAATGACGTTGCAGCCTGACAAAGCTGTGGTTGAAAAATTGTGGAAACATGATGCAATTTTTAGTTTGTTGTTTTGTCTTATCACTTATCACCGAACATTATGTCGAGTTTGTGTCTTTTGGCTAACCATTATTCAATTTCTTTCTCCGTTCTCACAAAGCATGCATTATGTGACTGTTTTGGACAGCCAAAGACTATACTTTATTGCAAAACACGCCTTGTATTTTCTCTCATTGTGGATTGCACGCTAGCCCTAAGGCATGGTAATTAGTGATGGGCCACGAACGCGTCGCTCATCACTCATCAGCGTTTACCATAAGCGGCCGGCGGTGGTGGCGTTCACACGCTCCAGTTTGCGAAGTGCCCGCGCCGCGCGTTTGTCCGCGTTCGAAATACAAAAGCGGCGAATCCGCTTGCGGTAATTAGAAACGATGCGTACGCGCGTGAGAGATGTGCGTGAATGGCGAGGTGTGTGCCAGGGAAGCTCAGGAATTTAGGTGCCATGATTCGTTTTTATGATAAGAGCTAATTAAAATTTGAATGAGTGCCTTCAAAGAAACCGTCGAAGCGGCTGACTATTGAAAAAGACTAACTAGCACTAAGATGGGATAAGGCCAACTAACTAATAAATGTTGGTATTTTAATCAATGCTTGACCTTAACCAATCTTAAATCCAATCACGTTAATTAAAGCCATTGATACCGTCGGCACATAATTTAAACATTGTATGGCCATCTATTCCAAAACATTGTAAGCTTCACGGTCCCGTTTTATAATGTACAATAGTGCGTGCAGCAGTATTATCAGGTGTACCTACCGCAGTTGCGCTGGCGCATTGTTTTGCTCTCATTTACCGCGATCGCCGATAACATCGACCGATCGGCACGGGCCGAGCGATAAATTTAATTAAACCACCTGTCGCACGCTACCGCCAGATTATGTTATCTACCGCGAAATACGCACACAGCTTGAGAGAAAAAATGATGACCAGAATGCATAGATAAAGTAGAATTAATGTAACACTGTGGCCATAGTTTCTTGCTTGTTTACATGTTGGAGATATTAAAAATATTCTACGTAGGAGCTTCTTTATTGGGGGCTGTCCTCAATAAATATGTTGAGCAACCAGTTTTACTTGAATATTTTTAATCCTCTAAGAGAACTGGTGTTTATTTAAAAATAAAGGAGTGTTTCTGAGATAATATACCGCTATATCAGCCTTTAAAAGGTATATATAGCCTTAACTTTTTTAGATGGAGGAACAGCGTGTAAAGTTCACTCCTCATTAGAAAAGGGATGATCCTCCGACCAGACGGGTGTCGTGTCTTGGGGGCAATTGTCCAATTGTTGAAGTCGGGAGCTTGCATATATTATGTCGATCGGGCGGTAAACTCTAATTGCGCGATGCAGGATTTATGTGGCGTCAGGATTTTGTGTGACGTCAGGTATTTGATCTTAAACCGTTGCCCATAGGTAGAGTTAACATTAAAAGACAGGATGCTGTCAGCTATAAATGAAAATTAGTAAACTAGTCACAGAGAAACAAGGCTGGAAATTAACGGCCAAAATTGAACAATGCGCGATCGTTAAGCATTAATTACGCGCCCGCGCATGTAAGCTCAAATTTATTTTCGCTTGCGACATCCCTTCGCCCCGTTTCCGGCTCGCTAATGAGCCTCGCTCGGTAACAAGGTTTGTTACTTACATGTTACACCTAATATATAGGCGTTGTCAAGCGTCAACTTATGTTCTACAGTCCTACTCACTTGAACGCCGACAAATGCTCTCAATTCCTCACTGTTTTAAACTCTCAATTTTACAATTCCTTTGTCGTATTTCCATTTTGCATTACAGTACGCAAATTAATCTAAGCCATAACAGGTTCGTGCTCTGTACAATATCAATTTCCATAGTTACGGTCTATTACTTTGACGATTCTAATTATTGTAAAACATAATGCCCGGATTGAACAACTCTATTGAGTTATGACGCCCGCCATTGTAATAAAGCGGGGTGCTCGGATTAAATTATTGTACTAGAGAAAATGGCAACTAAACAAAATGCTCCTTATGAATAAAAAAAATATTGTTTATACATCGGAATCGATGATCGATGTTGCGCAATCGATAAATGGAAACAAAGCCGATGGTTGGAACTTCTCGAGCGGTTATAATCGATTAGACTCACAGCAGTCTTGATGCTTTTTGTCAGTTTGCCATCGAGATGCTTGACCGAACATCTGAAGAGGTCATTTACGTTACGATAATGGTAACAAAAAACATCATAGCACAGGAAATATTGCAAGCTGTGATGAATGACCTCCGGCTTAGATAAAACATTTCAAGGTCTGGGATGATTCAGAGAATGATGATGAGAAGCATTTAACAAAAGAAAATATTTGTAATATTTTGTGGAACTGTCCATGATTAGTAACGGACTGGTGGAGATGTACACCAACAAATATAAATGTAGCCGAAAATCTGAGATCATTTCGCAAATAACCAAATTTTATCATATCTATAAATATTTCGAAATCCAAATGCACGATACCGTTTTATTTATATCAACCTTAGTCTACGACATACGTCAAACTGTCAGAACGCGTTCGATTTTCGCTGTAACCTTTGACCTTTGGCGCAAGTCACGACCAACCTTGGGTGCTGGGTATTGGACCAGAGACCAGTGTGATATCTGTGAGTCTTTCTAAACGTGACTAGAACGCGGCCTTCGTCCGCCGCTCCCTTTTAGATTTGCGATATAGATCTGCCGCTCGTATTTATGCTCAGCTTTTGTTGCTATTTGTGTGTTGTGGGAATTAGGTGGGGCGTGTGTTGTCAATTCTCTTTACGAAGTAAGCAGATCTCCAAGCTGTAGTTCATCTAACTGGTTCAGTTGGTTCTCTCGTAGTTTAACTTTATTACCAACAGCAAAATTTACTTCATCAACTTCGTCCTAATCTTGTGGAACGGGATGATTGGTCTTTCCTTACATCGGCATTAAATATAGCATTGCAGAATTACTGACATTTGGATCTTGATTGCAAATACATAAATGTTACAATCATACTTAAATCTATTCCATTCGAACTAATAACTTAATTGAATTTCATAATAGCACTGCACTGGTGCCTTCATAATCTAATTCTCATGTGGTACTTCTTGTACTTAAACCTATATCAATAAAAATATAAATTTCAAGAGACATGATTCAACTATCCTTACATTATAACATATAATATAATCTCGTTAGCCATTATTATGGTCGCAAACCACGTGACATATGTATGAGACTCATTACAAGGACAATTTAATACGTATCCGTGATGATATTGTACTGCTATCTGCTTCTCTGTGACAATTATTGCTTAGACCGGCTACGTTACGATTATGATACTCTGTGTATGTCCTTAGTAATAAAAAATTATGATTTTTTATAACGCAATGCAATTATAAAATGTATTATTTAAGAGCTCCACTCTGTGCAGTATCACTTTCAACCTGTATAACAGCCATTGTAACTTGAGCTCTTTGGATCTTGCTGAATTATCTCCAAATATTATAAAACAAAATCGCTTTTCCCATTTGTGTGTACGTCCGCGTTGTTCTTTTAAAATAGGCAACGGATTTTGATGAGATTTTCTACATCATTTAGTAGTTTTTTTTTTCTGTGTATAATACATTAAAAATGTCGCCACATTACACTGTACCCGTGTGAAGCAGGGGCGGGTCACTAGTTAATTATAATCTATGTAATTTACCTAGCCCTCTTCAATACTTAGTAATTTTATAACGTTGTTATTGTGTATCGTGCACACTTAAGAGGAACAAGGGCCTACGATTCTCCATACAAATGTATTCCCCTTTTTTCTTCCTAAATAATGCCTCTGCAGCCATCATATTTAAAAAAAGTCAAGGTATGCTGTAGACACGTCCCTGTTATTTTTTTTTTTCAGCAATTTACTGATAAAGAAAATATGACCTTCCAAAAATTATAAAAATGCCCCATTTTTACCGCCGTGGTTAGAGGACTACCAGACAAATTCGAAAAGTTTTTAACATAAAAGAAAATAATAGGAACCTAGACATAGTCTTTCTTAAAATTTTAATGTAAAAAGTAATTGGATCGGCTCTGTTTTCGAGAAGAAAAAAGGGGAATACGAAACGTCGATCTCGTCATTTTTTTTTGTGATATTATCGGTGTGAGATGCAGCTGTCCCTATCGCACTCTACGGGGGCAGACTTGAGGTAAAACGAAGGCAATAGTTTCTTCAAATACCTATGTTTCAAATTCCTCGCAGGCCCTGTTACCCTCTTAACATGCACATTAAGAGGTAATTAAGAATACATTTTCGGAATCATTCTCTTAATGTATTCTATGACCTCCGCCTTGGTTGTAACTTACACCATATTTAAATTAATTAATTCTATATACACGTGAACATATATTAGCATACGCTAGTACTATTATATTAAAGCTTGTTAGAAAATACAATATACGCCATTTTCCAACACGCGATCGCATTTAATTGTTTGTGAACGAAACAATTAAAATTATTCTCGTGTTTCAAGTACATATATCATTAAGTTAATGATATACTTGCTCCAGTTTTGGAACCGTTGTCTTTTGGAGTTCTATCTTCGTAAACATTAGCAAATATTGCTGTTGATAAATTTAAGATCTCACAGTTCGAAGATGCAATTTTTCCAAAAGCTACAAATACTAAGGACCTGCCATTAGCATTTGGGATTGTAGCACTACTATTTCTGTTAAAACCATTTGACAAGGTCATCAACGACAATTCGCTAGGTAATAAAACTCCCTTATCGTATAATTTGCATGTAACGATCCCATCGTTTTTGGTGTGCGGGCCAAGTTAAGGTTCGTGCAGACAAGCGCGACGCGACGGCGCGACGCGACTCGAACAATACAATTTCTATAAAAACTTCACGGTATAACAATAACCGGTGTCGCGTCGCGCTGTCGCGTCGCGCTAGTCTGCACGCAGCTTTAACCGCCTGTCGTAAATTCTTCCATCGAGGCATAAAAGACAACAGCAAAAAACGTTGACCTTGTTATCTGACGTAACCGGGCGATCCCTTTGCGAATAACATTAGTAACGCTCCAAGGGTCCGGTTACAAAAAACGGGCCAAGTGTGGCCCGTTGACTTCACTGGTAATCCTTCGAAATTTAAGAGTTGGTACCCCCTTCCTTCATCAAAAGCCTTCGGTGGATCACCACAAATAGTAGGACAATCCTACATTTTGGCGTACCGTGTAATCTTTAGCGTCGTATTCTGAAGGCCTTCCGCGTCTTTAGCGCCGTGTAATTATTTCCATTGTGTGTGGTATCTAATTTCAGCATGGGCGTTTAATGGATCGCTGATTACTGCCTCCATGTCTACCGTACGATTCGTTGCGGTCTCAGAACGCGGAAAGAGCAATAAATTGCTGCAAATCCATTTTGACAATCCGCTGAGAGTAACAAACCTTGAACTTTAGTTTCGCTCAGCCATTGTGAGTTTGACATAGCAACAAATTGTGCAGGACAATATAGACTGTTATAGTTTTGCCTAATCATATGACCTATTACGCGAATAGGAACTGCTGGAAAACCAATTCATTGTTAGGCTTTTTGGTTGAAATTTTCTCGGCGGTTACACTCATTAGTGTTGCCCATTTTTTTAAAAGGTATTTAGATGTATCTGTAGCACTAACAACGTTCGTTAAGAATGCGAACCACTTCCGCCATATGGCCAGCGGCGGCGGCGTGGCGTCCGCTTTACGACGCATGCGTGCTGTCGCGGTTACACTTTGTTGGTTTTTATCTAAACACACCACTGTAGCCAGGACCCCTTTTAACTGGACCACACGTAGTGTTCCCTAGAAGTTCATTGCATCCTGCTCTAGATCACCTGTTTACATACACCCCATCGACAACTCCTTAGTTCCCTGTGTGGTCTATACTACGAAGGCGTAAACCCGAGCATTTTGACGCGCCCTTCCTCGTGTTTGTACACTAAATATTGTTCTTAAAACTTGTTTATTCTACCCCATATGTTAACGGACACTATAAATAAACGTGAAACTGACCGTAACCGGTCCAAGTTTCTTAACATCTAGTAGATACCTACGACAATTTGTCCTTGAGTAATTGGTCGTAAAACACTTTTTCTTATTTTTTTACAGGTAAGGAACTTTATTGAGCCACACGCACGGTACCTGTCGAACGAGCCCTGGGCGGAGGTATGGACCCTGGTGTCAATAAATTAAATATTTAACACCGGTTTGATGCTTAGAAGAAACCCCCCGCCACTATAAATGCTGTTTTATACCGATGTTCACTGCATTGACATAATAATACATACTACATGAATAAGCCCATAAGATCCATTGCTTCATTTCTAAGAAAAATCTGAATTGAATGGACTGGATGTTTGATATCTTCCAACAATGTACGATTATAAATTATATCATGCTTTTGATGTTTCCGATATATATGTTTCTAAGAAGAATAGCGTCCATTTTTATTAGGAAGTATGTTTGGTTTTCATTCGTCAATATCGACCTTCGATTCGATGTTTATTTGTGGCTTGTGATCACTCACATGCAATCATTAGTCAATCTTGTCAGAAACCAGCCATTTTATAATAGCATTACGTCTAACGCTTTTTTTATTGCTAACCTTTTGACTTGAATTACTGTTCGGTGTACTAACGATATTTATATTTGAGTTATCAGTTGGATCTATGATACCTTTAACAATGGTTCAAAACATTGAAATCATCCTTGACCCGATCTCTTTACACCTGTCTCGCATCCTTCCTAGTCGGACGTGCGCTTACACATGAAACAATGGGCCCTAATGCCGATGCCGCCCGAACAATAGCTTCTAATTCGGCCCAACACCATACAGCCCATCTGATACACCCATTGTATAAAATTTAAGATTTGGTTTAATTGTAGACTTTTCAAAAAGAATTCGAAAGGCGACCTCGTCTCGAAACGCTTCAATTCAATTCAATTCAAATTCAATTCAAATCATTTATTTGCATAATACATGTTAAAAAGATGTTACAGGTTTAAAAGGTACATTGTATTATAACCTAATGAGGTGTGCAAATTTATATAATATATTAGGTTACTAATCGCTACATTAAAACAGAATACATTTAAAATTGAGTTACATAATAAATAGAGAAATGTCAAAATAAATAATTAGTTTCATTGAAATTGGTCCTCAGGATCTAAAAGTCATCAATGATTTGCTTTTGTTAATCGGTGTTCAAAAAGTTTTTGAATTTTAATGTGGCCATCTCTATAAAAATATTTAAATAAGTGTAACGTGGTTGCAACGAAATGATTATGCAAAAATTCTGCATAATAAAAGATGGCCCATATTTTCTCGGAATAAAATTTAAATTTAAAATTCCGTGAGGTCGCGACTAATTACAGCGTCTTCCGAATTTCCTGATCGTATATCCAGCGAACTGTCAGATCTGAACGGGTAATTGGTAACCAATCATGGTGAAAGCCAGCGACGGACAGTCTGCCGCTCCTCGATCATTTCACGTCATATTGTGTCCCCATTCACGGCTGTGCCCTACTTTGGGAAACCATTGTCCAAAAAGAAAGGCAATCCAGTTTTCATCTTCTGTAGTTTGCGGTGCCAGTTAATTAATGGTTGTTAATCATAGTCACGACCAAGCAATTTCTAAAAAACAACAACTTTTTTTTGTCATGTTTTAATATCAATGTTTTTGTTTTGGACTTTGTTTACAGCCTCGTCAATTCTTCACGGATACTTTTGGTCTCTTCCGTGATTCACTTTTTTTTTTTTTTCATTGTTATTGCTTCAAATTCCACTGACCTATAAACCATCACGATTCTTCTTCATTTCGCATACTTAAGCTTCCCTCATTTCTCCGCAACTGTCAAGCTTGTGTGGTCCCTCACAATTTTTTCCAAAAATTACGTTGAAAATTAATGAGTGTCTTAACACAGCCTCAAACTTCGACTATATTTTATCATTTCCATCAAGAATACCGTTATTTTTTTCACATTGTCCCCGTAAATAAATCCGGTTGTGTATGTTATTATCGGTCGGTCCGGTAACACCGTAATTTGGCCATAAGTCAACTGTTAATCTGATGCAAATTGCCTCTTGTATCACGAAGTTCGGTTGACCGATATCGGGCAAATGGATGAGGTAGCATTTGCGTAAAACAAAGACATGCAACGAAGATAAAGGTTCGGAACAATACTCTATTCAAATTACCTTATGTTTAATGCCTGTCTACCTCTAAGCTGTATTTAAGAGCGTGCATTCTGAATGTGGCCAACGCCGCAAATAGATGTCAAATATTTACCTGTTTTGATTAATTTGGTAATATTACTGTATGGTAATATGAAATATGGCTAACTAGTGAACTAAAATATTGATTATGAAAAGCAATAATTAATATCGTAACACCGAATATTTAGTTTTAGATGTAAAAAACGTATTTGGAATCTTTCCGAATGCCTTTTTTACACCTATAACGGTTACAACATCAACATCAGTGTTATAAAATGCAATTCATTATTAATATTCTACTTCACTAGTCAGCTATATTTCATATTTACATACAGTAATATTGCCAAATTAATCAATACAGGTAAATATTTGACAACTATTTACGACGTTGCCAACTTTTAGAATGATGCACGCTCTTAAGATGTTATGAGAGCTGCCAACTTGGATCTAATACGTTCTTAAGACACTGATGATGATCTTTGATGTCCAGTAATTGTTTTAATGTTATATAACCGGTAATTTTTCAGAAATGATTTTTAAAACGTGGCCATTACTTCTAATAGGCATGATGTAAGTGGATGGGTCTTCATCTCTGTTGAGCTGTGTTCGTGAGTTCAGTGGTTTTTAACTGCCATGTGTTAGAATTTGTTATATAAATCTAAAATACCTTTATATTTACTGTAATGTTCTTCAATCTTTTTGGAGAAATTTTTTGTATGCTTTAAGCCTCGCGCAGACTTGCGCGACGCGACTCGAACAATACAATTTCTATGAAAAGTTCACGGTATAACAATAACCGGAGTCGCGTCGCGCTAGTCTGCACGAAGCTTTACTTGATTGTGCTTGATCATTAGTTCTGTCTTTTAAATTCCATTTTTAATTCCTGGTAAAGAAAATGTGTGTCATTTACCTTGGTTGTCAATAAAAATACAAAAAAGTAAATTAGTTTCGGATCCATTACAATTGATTTGAATTGATTCAAAAGAGTCAAAGTGAAATTAATTCAACAGTTTTTTTATGCAGATTGTAACTTGATCTTTGCGAAAATGAGCGGCGTTCGTCGATTTTTAATCGGTTTCGCTTACAAAAAAAGTTTTGTAATCTTCCAAGTGTGAATGCGTTGGGCGCTGAACGGTCGTGACAATTGCTAAAATTGCAAGAACCCGCGAAAGGTGTTGCATAATGCCGAACTCTTTAGCGTTTTCATACTTTCTAATTAATTGCATAATTTAGGTACACCGCCTGTTGTAATTGGCGCAGCACTGCACTTTTCTCAGGCGTTTAAATAACATTCGCTCTAATAACACATTGCTATCTGAAGAGAGGCTCGTGGCTAAATAATAACAGCCGCACGGGTCGATCGCAGGTTAAGCTACGATTGCCGCGGTTGGTTCGTGGATGGGTGACCATCCATTACTTATCGAGACTCCTCCGTGCCTCGGACAGCACGTTAAGCCGTTGTTCCCAGCTGTCATTCTTCGAATTTTGGCAGTCGCTACGGGTAGTCTGAAGCCCAAAAAGCCTTTTTTACTAAGAGGTATTGTGTTACGCAGTAACTGGGTGTGGAGGTCAGATAGACAGTCGCTCCATGTACAATACTGGTATTCAGCTGCATCCAGTGAGACTGGACAGCACGTTAAGCCAGTGGTCCCTGCTGTTTTTCGTAGATCTGACAGACGTTACGGGTAGTCAGAAACCCAAAAAGTTTGACAACCTTACCAAGGGGTATCTTGTTAGTTGTTACCCAGTAAAGGCTCGTGCAGACCAGCGCGACGCGACGGCGCGACGCGACTCGAACAATACAATTTCTAAGAAAAAATCACGGCTTAACAATAACCGATGTCGCGTCGCTCTGTCGCGTCGCGCTAGTCTGCACGAAGCTTAACTGGGTTGTGGAGGTCAGACAGGCAGTCGCTCCATGTAAAATACTGGTATAACAGCTGCATTCGTTTAGACTGGTAAAGGCTAGGCAGATTGATTGAATACAGTAGTCTAATCCTCAGGTCATTTTTTATAAAGTTCATCGTGATTAGACGTTCGTTCATCTGTCAAATGTGAAGACATTTCAACCTACATGCAACATCCTGATGCCAACAATCTGTTATTATGTCAGTGAAATGTTCATTTAGCTCTCGAAGAGGTCCATAGTGCTTGCGGCCGGCTATCGGTATAGTTAGTACAGAATTTACAACCACGTAAATTCTCATCTGTGTCGAACAAATATTTTTATTCATCTGCGACCTAGTTATATTCAATCCACTAACCTCGTTATAAGAACGGGTTGGGTTCTTTCATTACCTCTCGATTAAAATCGACTAACCATTACACAAAATCGATTCGAGTATCGTTATTGTGTGTTTATTCTGCGTATTTTTTCCTAACAAATGATATCGATTAATTTGTCGGCGGGCTCGTGGGTAATTGAAAAGTTTTAATGTTTGTATTGGGCAAATACCTCGTTAAGTCGATGATATTAATTATTTGATTAGTCGATTGTTGGGAGAATTAATTACTGTGCGATTGCTTTTTTTGTTTCTAGTCTGGTACGTAAAAAAAGTTTTGTGTAGCATTTTAATTGGAACATGTTTACGCATTAAATAAAACATTAAATATATGATGTTTGCTCGTTTGTTTCTCCACATTCCACAAACGTACGTTTCGGACATAAAAGTTAGCGAAGCAATAAACGCGATAAAATCCCGCGACTAATGGCCACTCTCGGGCAGGGACAATAACGAAGAGTGCAGGTATTATTCTCTCTGCTTATCCCTCATGTCGTGAGTGCAGATTGCAATTTTCCATCTGTCACCGTTTTATTTGTGCGTCAGATTTGATGGCTCGTTGCGTAGAGCAAACGTCATGCGCGTTGAAGTCGCGCGTCCAATTGATGGCGCCCACGCATCGCGCCGCGCGCGCTTGCCAATTATTTTGTTTGTAATTGTAGCTTTATCATTGCAAACCATGAAATACAAGCGTTTTACTCCAAATTAAGACTTCCTCAACTTAAAACTTATTAATTTGCAAATTCCCTAAATGACATTTGATATTAAATTTTTTGATTATTTCGTGACATTGCATACATACAAGTGACAAATTGCATGTCGATAACGAATGCTAATTGCTTAAAACCTTCATGGTCATTACAAATTGTATTTCTAATATTAACCTGGAACGAATGTTCTTTAACCTTTAGTCTCATTAAGCTTAAATTAATAGCTCTTTTCATTTTAGAGGTTAAGTACTAAATAGCATGTAAAGTATTGTTTAAAGGCACGCACACAAAATACAGTATTAAGGTTTAATATACCAATTTAATTAATTGTTGTCCGTGATAATTATGAAGCCCAACACCTAGGTCCTATTAGAGATTGTCACCCAAACGTCAAACTTCCAAGTTCCAACAGAACTTACCTTTGTCTACGTAAAAATTGCCAGAAATAAAACATTACCGAACACAAAAAAAGCCACTGAAAACATTGACATGGCTCAACTGACAATAATAATAAAGTCATTACACCAGGTACAGTCATTACGCCAGGTACAGTCATTACGCCAGGTACAGTCATGTATACTCTTCATTAGGGTCAGGGCATGCATAAACAAAGTTCGTTTAAATAAGGGTGTAACTAAACGTTCAAGTTCCACGACACCACGTACCTTTGTCTAACTACCAGAAGTAAGTTTCCAAGCCTTTATTGACCATTCATGTGAAGTAAATAATACATTTCCGAACATCAATCAACTGGCAAAAATAATAAGTCATTACACCATGTATACTTCTCATTAGGGTCAGGGAATGGATAAACAAAGTTCGTCGCATGATCGATAGGCTGCATAACGGGCCGCGTCCGGTGTCACTAGCAACGGTGCGTGCGCGCATTGTATGTGTCGGAGTGACGGCTCAATGGTGTATGCTGTTGTGTGCGAAATGTTGTCATTATGTTTGAAATTAGGTGCCGGGAGGATTACGAGTGATTTATAGTAGTAATTTAGATAATATTGTATTTTGAAGCCAGAGATGAAACTTCTTTTCCGCCGACTGCACGAATATGATACGTAATTTTAAATTAAAGTCGCTATTTATGTCTGTCTTTGTGATCGCGTTGTTCTTCTAAACTCGCAACGGAATTGAATGCGGTTTTGATCATCATTTAGATAATTTACTAGCTGCGCCCCGCGGTTTCACCCGCATAACTCTTAATCCCGTGGGAATATCGGGATAAAAAGTCCTTCTTGTCCTTCTCCAGGTCAAGGTCTATCGGTGCCAAAGGTCATTCAAATCCGTTCAGCCGTTTTAGCGTGAAAGCGTAACAAACAAACAAACAAAGTTCGCATTTATAATATTATAAGTTATGATAGTTAGGATTCCGGATGGTTTAAGGCTCGTGCAGACTAGCACGACTTGCCGCGCGACGCGACGCCGGTAATTGGTCCACCGTGAAGTTTTCTTAAAAATTGTTTTGTTAGAATAGCGTCGCGGTGTCGCGTCGCGCCGGTCTGCACAACGCTTCATATGTGAAGGTATACACCGTGACATTTTAGTCTTACAAAAGCAGCCCACTTTATGTATCCAATGACTATTTAAACATTCGTGGACTAAAATGCCAAAGGGCCACTCAATGTACCCGACATTAAAAACCTCTAGGAGCAATAAAAAATTGTTACAATATATCTTTTTTTTTCATGAATTTTTAGTAGTCATAGGATACATGAAGTGGGCTGCTTTTGTAAGACGACTAAAATGTCACTGTGTATATTAAATTGACATGGAACTTACACATACATCTCGATGTTTTGTATAGTCGTAAAAACCGCTATAATTATTATAAATCTACTCGTATGTTGTCCCACTGCACGGCAAAAGCCTACCCTATTTCCACTTTCCTTCTCTACTGCGATTGCGGTCCAATCGTTTAAGGAGTCCAGCTCAACCCGCCATCTCATTGGGCCTGCAGCGTAGTCTTTTCCTGCTATTTGGGATCCACTAGATGATTGTTTATGCCTGCAAGAGCATATATATAATATCCTCTTTTTAAGTTGAGTCGGCCCCTAATTTGACTACGGGTTTCGCGCCTTCAGTAGTATAGCGTCCATCAGGTCCTGTAACGTAAGGACACGTACAGTTCGCGTCAAATAACTTTGCCGCTCTGAAGTTAGGTTGCGCATGCGTGCTGGCATGCGCGCTACTGATTTATAAGGAAGATTGACTACAGCGCAGTCATTTGTGGCCTACTTCAGAGTGGCAAAGTTATTTGACGCGAAGTGTAGGACATGATATTAAGTGCCCCATTGTTTTTGGAATAGTAACATATTTACACTCCAGGGCGGACTCATCAATGAATCTCCGAAACCTGAATAGGTTTTCCTAGCTTCGGCCAACCTGCGTCCGGAGTCTGTAAATGACTACTCGTAGATGGCATTGTCTGATTCGGTTATTCAGTAAATACTCTTTAAATCAGACGCTAAATACACAATTTCTTCGTATCAGTACGAGTTAATGAGTCGATTTCGACTTCTGTGCAGTTGTTCTGCCCGGAGATGTTGTTCACCGTTAAAGGTTGCGCCCGCGCCGACCTCGCTTGTTTAATTAAGTTTTATTTACACAACAACATAACTCTGGCTTGTAGATATACTCGGCTTGTTTACCACTTTTCTCTTTTGTATACAAAGATAAGAGTTGGTTTTATAAGGCCTAGTTGACACAATATAAAATTTCGAGCCATTTTTGAAGTGAAAACTTCTTTAGCGGCGTTGTGCACTTTTTTGTGATGGGTAAAAAATGTTAAACTCGCGTCAGGACACGTGACCTGATCGAAAATTCGTAAGACGTATAAAAATAAAAGAACATCACTTCACTTTTATTATGGATGGAAGTTGATTTTTCTGAGAGATAAACTTTTTAATGTTAAATAATTGTAATAGTTCTGAAGTGTTAAATTTTTAATGTAATATACTCGTAAATTGTCATGTTTATGTACGATAGCGCAATAAATGAATATTGTATTTTACCACATAAATGATAGTACTTTTATACTGATAATTAAAGCAATTCGTGCAAAATTATTCCCTAACCATTCCAAAACATCAAAAATACACAACGGTAATTCAATTTATCACTTCTGCCGGCACTCCCGGAGTGCAACCCGTTGATTTTTTTTAAATTATGGAACGACTTTGGTCCTACTTTCCACCTGCCAAATTTTCTAAAGTGATCATACTTGCGACTAAGAATTTGTAGAATCGTTACGAGATTATGACGCGTTTCTACCATAATTTGATGGCGTTTGTCTCCTGCGTGTTAATTGCAATAAAAAGACTATTATCTTTATCGTTAATCCCGCACTACAAATAACTTCAATCCGATAGAAACTATTGAGATAATAAGAGTTCAGTGACTCCGCTCTACTGCGTTGAAACATAGCCAGTAATAAGTCACTAGAGACAAGCATTTATTGTATTGTATTCCTTCCCTTTTGAGTCTGATGATTAATAGCACCGCTGAGAATAAATTAGAACAAGTCCGGCTGCGAACTAACGACTACTGTCTCGTTTCCGACATTACTAATTACTGAGCCATCAGTGTTTTTAATTATTGCTTTTTATTTTACATCTGTTTTAATGGGGGATGGTTCTTAAATCTAATGATGTGAAACCTGTCACCAGCCAGATGGTATATTATGATGAACAATTTGTCACATTTTCACTGACTAGGAAAAGACGCCATTGAAGATACAACTACCCGTTAGCAAATAAAAGTAAAGGGAAGCTTAGGTAAATGAATGTCAAAAAGTTGTTCTGCTGCTGTTACTAAGCTATTGACAGCAATCAGTTTTTGACGTATAATTTTAAGCCTTAGCGAGATTATTTTGCCTATATTTAGTTCTATGTAATTGTTATCGCCCACTATCACTGTATCCGGCGTTGGAATAGGGATGAAGACTAAACAAATTTTTTTTGTCCATGATTCGTATTTTATTTCTTTCAAAGCCTATATATGCTCTTTCTCTCCCAAGGTGTAAAAAAAAAACAATTTCAGTGTACAGCGGAAATATTAATATTTTTTAATGTCTAAATCATTTTCGTTTTCGTCCGAAAATAAGACTTTTAGCCGAATCTTCTTTTTCGTTTTTGACTGAAAATCCATTTTCGGTCGGACACTAATTAATTATTGACTGCCGCGTAACTATTCTTGCCAGTCAACCAAATCAAACCTACAACTCGCCAGTAATCTATAGGTATGCACATTTGTCCACAGTAAAAATATTTGATTTGGTCAGTCAATAGTTTCAACAAGTGATTCAACTATTTAAAATGAAATGAGAAATGTATTGCCTTTAAAATTACCTTCTTTCCTTCACATTAAAACTCAGTTACTCATATCCATTACCTTCAGCTCGGACACTACAAAAGGTTGACGTAAACGTTCTTAAAAAGTAAGTATAAGTAATAATTTCATTAATTGCCACATGACAGACACTATCGTTCACCGAAATGAGACAGTCATCTCTCGCATGAAGTTATAAAATTACTTTGTATTTGTATGAGGTTAATGTTTATAATTTTAAAGGTTTTCGTGCGAAATGTAGATATGTGCAATTGGAATTGCGTAAAGGTTTACCTACTGGTACAACATTATACTGTGGCAGGGCTAGTTTATGTGAAGGATACGTCCGAAATCTATTTACCTTTCAAAGATCGTGAGATAGAGGTTTGCAAACGATATTTTAGTGGACTGTAACTTAATGGCTCCAGCAGACAGGCGCGACCATTCTACAGACAACAATGTCAATGAAAATTTCATGGAAATTGTTCTGCCAGTATCGCGTCGCGTCTGTCTAACTGCCCTAACTAAGCCCCAACTCATAATTCTCTTGCCCTTATTCCAATTTATATGAGGTCGTCGCAACAATCTATTTCTTCCATACTTCTTCTATTAGACGTAATCTCGGTAGTCGCCCCCTTTCTAGCCATATCATCTTTCATTTAGTCCATCCATCGTTTCTTAGGTTAACTATACTCCATTTGAAATAAGATTAGACACTTAAGTAAACCTTTTTTACAGTCCGTTCAACCGATTTTGACTTCTATTGCGTTGGTGGCATGACAAATGGCACTTGCAGTAAACAGTTGGTATTGTAACCACTTTTTTGCTTTTAATGCATCCTTATGCCTACGGTATAGAAGTCAGAATCGGTTGAATGGACTGTAAAAAAGGTTTGTTTAAATTTCTAATCTTATTTCAATGGAATATAAGTAACAAAAACCATTGATTTAGTGTACATATCGTTATTATTTTGCAGTAATTTGAATACGACCGCAAACAATTCAATTAGGACATAAACCTAGTTTTTTTTTACTGCCTCGTTGATCTAGTGGTCGCAAGCGCTACAGCTGAGCATGAGGTCCTGGATTCGATTCCCGGGTCGGGCAGTGTTATTGGGTTTTTCCACCTAGAATTGCTTAGTACCAGCCCAGTCTGGATTTGTGCCCGGTTGATGGCAATAGGCTCGCCCCTATTACATGGGACTTAAACATAACTGGCGAAATGTGAGTGCACCATAGGTACACCTCTGCCTCACCCTTCGGGGAATACAGGCGTGATGTTATGTTTATGTCATTTCCAATTATTTAAAGTTTTACTACTTGTATTAAAATCGAAGCGTGAAAATTGGACTTACATGAAAACAACTCATTTCACAGGCATTCAAAACATTAGGTAGTATGATATCATTGTTATGTAACCTTTAACACAGGTGGTTGCTATTTTATATTAACAGTGATTAATGCGATTATACGTACACAGGCTTGAAATAACGTGCGATATTACGTGACACATGCTTGCATGTCGAAATAGACTGCACTATTTAATAGTTCAAATTTAATCTATGCTTGCTATTGAGGATAATGACATAAATAGTGTAACGAATCTACTGCTTATTAAAATAAAAGGGAAAGTAGACAAGTTAAAAATATATAATTTGAGGTAAAACACAGAAAAATAATTAAAAAAATAACCTAACCTACCTAGCGCTCTCAGAAAAGAAAATATTTACAGAGGAAGTATGTTACGGCTTTCAGGTTCGAGTCGTCCTGTCAGTTCTGAAACATCCAGATTCGTTTCCCAGATAAATCTTGATAAATTCACAGGCAATGTAGAAGACGTCAGGCCTCGTTAGCTCTGAGGCCTGAAGATCCGCTTCCCAGACTCTCAGACAGACCAGTCCAGGACTTAGTAGTGGAAGGTCCTCCTGGCAAGAAACGTAGTCCCGTGAAGACAGAGTATGATTTCAGGGTGAAATGTATATAGACCAATTTGCAAGACTTTTCTTGAGGAGATGTTTCCTTGAGCGCTTCCAGATCAGCTCTGCCGAATGGGTCCGTAGTCCCTCTGACGTTAATTTTTCAAATTATCTTTTTCTTGTTCTTTCAGAATTTAATTTCAAATTCAGAGATCGAAAAGGGCCAGACATATTCGTACCAAAAAACCTCTTTGATGAATTCTGAGAGCGTTTCAATTATTATTATAAAATGTAAGTTAGGATACAAATATTTTACAGTAAACAATTATAATTGCCTATAAAATACCATATTTCAGCTAAACATATTGATAAAAATAATTTAAATTATATAAATCAAAAGTAACCTTCATGGACTAAGCCAGTAAGAAAACTAGAGAGAAAATTAGAAGAAAAAATAATGACAGCTTGACAGCCAGACGTAAATGTCATAACATTGAAAAATATGAAAATTAAAGAAAACTAATCGTTTTAGAACGATTCGCAAAATAATAATGCAAAATCAATAAACGAGTATAATACATAATATTAATGAATGTATAGTGTAAGTATATGATGTAGTGTCTGTAGTATGTAGATACTATAATAGGTAGGTATAGTTCGATTCAAACTTAACGGCGGCTCGGAAGTTAGCTTCTCGCTGCGCAGTACTCCACCCCTCACTCCCGCTGACCCATGAATTCGTTACTGCGCAGCGACTCGCCTCATGTTCCGAGCCGCCATTCAGTTTGAATGGGGCTGTACTCTATATACAGCATTTGTCAGACAGTGCCTATATTTAAGGGTGTGGTACCTACAGACCAACAAACTGAACAATTAATTTTCTCTATCCGACCAACATCGTATTCGCGAGCGAGCCTTACAGTAGTCGGATATGATGGATAGCATCTGACATCTTGGCTTATAGAACCAACCTCTCGGAAAATGGGTTTGTACAGACGCCAGCAGGTCAACCTACCCGAAACTGTAAAATTTTCCCAATGAACTTTGAACCTTGTGCTTTAGTGATAAAGTTGAAAATCTATTAAAGGAATTTGACAGATTGTAGTGTGCGCCGTACCATCTGACAAGCCATCTCTAGCACCGCTTGCGCTCATTGGCCAAATCAAATAGCGCCGCGCTTCCCCGGCTTCCTGTTACACATTTCCGTCCCTTTTCACAAAATCACTCCCACAGATTGCAGGAGAGCGAGAGGAAAGATGTTACACATCAAAAATTGTTAGCCATCCTATACATTCGGGTCGAGTAGGTATTACTAGGTATTGTTAAGTTCTTTAAGGGACAGTTGATATTTTTTCCGCGATTACCATGTTTTCTGATACATAATGTTTATTTGCTATTGGGGATGATAAATTTATTAAAAAAAATATTACTCTATATAACAACATAGTTGGGAAAATGTACATAAATACTCTATTATCATGTCGATCTAAATAAACAATTGTTCTTCTCTACAAAAGTATTTACATTTAGTCATCGTCCTTCATAGTCAGGTCACAGCATAAACAAAATTAAATTCTTGTCATTCCATCCTCTCGTTCTTATTTCCTCGCATTTCCAACAGCTTCATCAAAATTCTGCCGCTAACACTTGAGACTAGCCGTGTATAGCATTGGCAGGCTCACTCAAGTGCCAACCCCCTTTTGTTTGAGGCGTGAATAAGTGCGGAATCTGCGTGCAAAAGCTTTTGTCCGTGCTGTTACTATGAGACTTGGCTTGAGTTGAAGATCGTTAGGTGATGGGTCGAGTTGACACAGGCGAAAAGACTGTTGTAATTTTATGTGGTCCTGGTACTCCGTTTTGAGTAGATAATTTTCTTTGACTGAAACATTAATGTTTTGTAGCTATTTTGGTTAAAGCAATAGGTATGTATGGTCTGTTCAAAAAGTATCAGATGTAAATGTAAACAAGTGGATCTGAAAACATACCTATGGATGCCAGTTTGTAGTGCCTCTTACAAATTTAGTGTTTTAATCTATTTGTTTATTTGAATAAGTACTTAAACCCGAAATTCTAATTTTAATTTACGATATTGGTGTTTTTAGTACTACTTTTTATACTTGACTAATTTGTATAAACCTGTACTGTTACCCGTATTGTGTAGTCTAAACAACTAACGAATGTTAATAATATTATGTAAGGCATTGTTCGTAAAACAAAGAGAACTGCATATACCCTTCATTAACGATATTGTGAGTACAATAATGACATAAATAACATAACAACATATTTACTAAACACTGCAGCAGTTATTAATTTACTCAAGCTCTCTAAAAACAACAAAATTATACAGAAAACAGCTTATACAAATACTAGGTTTATTGCAAAGACATTCTTAATAACTACACAGTAATTAAATGTTATTTATTTGACGTAGATACAGAATCATATTTTTCTTAACATATTTCTTCATGGGAAAGAGTCGTAAACTTCAAAACTCCCGTTGTTCTGAGCGATTTCGGAAAACGGTGAATCGTGCGTTTACTTCGGCAGACTTCGGTTAAATTGTTCATTGTCATAGTGCGGTGTGTTGATTGATTTGCGCAGACGCGATGTTAAATCACGGAACGGTCGGCGCTCAAGTCCTGTTATGCCAGAATACCGTGGGATGAGCCTCGGGCAGCGAAGTACGGGTAGTGTAATCACTGGTTATACAAAAATCCTTTTGTGTTGAGAATGATCCTCGCAACATATAAAGTTTGACATGCACAAATTTGTAAAGACTCAACGTCCAATACTGCAAACGAAGCGTTTAAAATAATCAACCTGTATATTGAGACCCGTCAAATTGATATCAACATTTTAGACAGACTATAGTTACCTGTCATATCCCATGTTAACTGCTCAGATTATTTGGCTGAAATAATTGTTATTATTTCTCTATATGACAGTGTGTTAGTTGAATTTATCAGGTTTTCAAAAACCGGCCGTTAGTTAACTATAGCCCGAAACAGAACAGTCGAGGTACTGGTTCACGAAACTAGTTTCATAATGTAAACCCCGGTTAACTGAGTATTGCAAATGAATGAGACATTGGTAACTCAGATGGTTCTCATCGTAAATCATATGTTCGCGGAACCCATTATAAACGGTTGCAGGTTATCCAAAGGAGGTATGTTTGTTGTCATAGAAGTGGGCAAACAATGGCTCTGTCACGTGGTCCGTGTCATAAGAATGCGGAAATGCCATGACAACACAAAACATTGTCTCTACGTTTGTATGTTTTTGTCAACGGTTCACGACATACGTCGATTTGCAACGTTCAAGTCTTTAAATTGAGCCTGTGAGTAGTAAACGGAAAAGAATGTTCGCGTATTACTTTTTCTATACCAACTATTCGGTTTTCCTATTTCTTTAGTGGTTTATAATAAGGCAAGGCTTTTTCATTTCTTCCATATTCGTTTTTTTGAGAGAAAAAAAAATCATTTTATAAATAAATATAAAATATTGTTCTATTTTTAAATAGTATGAAGTCTTCGTTGGGAAGTGGTTCTATTCATAGGGTTGTCGCTATGCCGCTTACATTCACATACTCAAACCCAATTATATTCCAACTTGACTTTTTATAACAATGTCTCAATTAACTTGCATACAAATAAAAGAAACCTCCTTTTATAAATATTATAGCAGCGTACAATACAGATAGATGTCTTAATTAAACCTCATTTGCAGTATTCCCATACGGGTGCATTTACTTGGACGACATTCCTGTCAAGTCAGACTTAATCGGCGAATGTTCAAGACTTGCTGTTGGAGAGATAGTCTACTTAATATTATTATTTTTCTCTTAATAATAATAATGAATGCTTGCTTGAATGATGTCTCATAAAATTGGTAAACTATGCCGAAGGTAAAAGTACGTACTTAAGTTCTAAAATTAATATTGTAATTAATATGTGTGCTTGGGAAAAGTTACGAATAGTTATGTAGCTGATACATGATTTAAATTTTAAAATAATGAAAAATATTCTTAAGCTTCTACGAAACCTCAGAGCAATAATTTTCCGTCTCTGGTTTAATTAACCAAAGAGTTAACTACCGCTGTATCTTTGTAAAATATTATCTCCGGTTGAGATGTAGTGCCAGAAATCACGCTAGCCTCAAATTTACGAATTTCTCTCGCCAATTATCGCCTCACGTGATGTTTTTTGAAGATATACTGACAACCTACTCTTGACATATTGTTTGTGGTGTCATTTCGTTATTGCCTTGTTTTTAGCATGACCATAAAACTGCCTTGTGAAACTACTTGATGAGTTTGAGCTTCAAGATTTTCTTAAATGTCATATTGGTTTATTTGTATAACAATAATTAAATGTATAAACATAATTTTATTTGTTAGATTATAATCAACATTTGATTAACCTTTGAAGGTAAAATAACAAATGCATAGAAAAAAAATTAACACCTTATTGTTGAAAGGTACGTACTTACGGTATGTTTGTATAGTAATGTAACCTCAACATGTTTTTATTTCGTCGTTCAGCCTGCGACCGCTTGACAGGTTAATTTCCTTGGCTTTAAAAATCACAGCTATTACCAATCAATCAGTGTTGGATATATTCAAATTTAAAAATAATCAACTGCTGTTTTACTTCGCTTACATATGCTAAATTGCAAGGCAACTGTCAGTAGCTATAATTTTAGAATTGCAAATATTATAATATGTTTTTTAAATTGTAATTTCTCAATTCGTTTTTGACAACCCTGAACACTTAACGAGTGGCATTCGATTTTGGGTAACCGTCGTTTTAATTATTATTTAAATTGTAGTTGAGAATTACGTAAAGGTATGTTTTTAATAGTTTTTAAATAATTCTTATAACTATTTTAATTCGAGTCTCTTTACAGCAGGATGATGTAAGATTTTTTTTTTTCTCTCTGTCACACTAGGTATACGATGAGGGATGCATATCCGGTACAGCTCGCCAATTCTTCCGTATCCTAAGGGCACGTCTTCCTTGCCATTACCGCACCACTCGATCTTCTCCTTGAATATGCAACGGCCTCTGTAGCTCCATGAAGCACGAGGCTCCAGGGGCTAGTGCAAATCTTGAGGTTCATTCGATCGAGTCTGTTTAAACCACGCTGGGATCGGTGCCTTTCATTCATTCATTCATTTGTCACACAACACGACGAACGTCCTTCGGTGCATTCGTGAGACGGTAGTGAGTAAACCACGAGAGTATCACTGACAATATAGTCTGAAATGCAATGGAATTTGAACTTTATTAGCCAACAATTACGTTTGCAATTACTCCAAAGACGTTGGGTTCCTATAGTGCATTCTTATTTTAAGTTCAAATTGACGGGTTATGCGAAGATAGTATATAAAACATAATTTTCAAAAATGTATAGTGTTTTCAGACCTCAAAACGACTTCACCGCACGCACTTACTTTACGGACTGAACAATATTATGGTTACATTATACATGGTGTTCCAAATAACTAGTGTACACAAGCAGCTTAAACGTCAAAACTGTGACAGTTAACATACAAATAAACGTCAAACCAAACCTTTTAGTACCTAAATGATCTACAAGGGCTATTTAACGAATTTAAAAACGCGTTAACACGCGCGACATATATTACCAACAGTTGGTACAACACAACAATGTAAACTCAATCCCGCTGCGCCGGCGCATGTTTAATTGCTTGTATGTCACTTTAATGCCGGTTTTAAGTCGTAATGTTTGCGCTGAAACGCGTAAGAATGTCGCACGACTTTTTCCTTTTCGTACAAGACTGAGGGCCGGCCTATGTACAGTCAGCCTCAAAAAGCTGTATACATCAACAAGAATAATTCATTTCATTGTCTACAATCTTTCTTCCTTAATATTGTATCCATGTGTTACACATTGTGTAGGCACTTTATTGTAGCTAGCCTTAGGGAAAGTCTCTCTCAGGTGTCACCTGGTTCAGGTATCTGTCAAAATACCCACACAGAACACAAAGATTGCAGAAAATTAATTGAATTCTTGTCGATGTATACATCTTTTTGAAGCTGGCTGTACCAAGTTTATGTTGCTATTCCCATTATTAAGTCGCTCTGGAGAAAAATACTACGTTGTCTGCAGTTCTGATAGGTGTGAATGCGCTGGAGTTGTGTTTGCCACGGTTTTAACGACTGTGTATTGGGGGGGACGTATTTATGGTTTCTTACAAGTGTTTTATTTGAAGTTGGTAAAACAAATATAGTTTTTTTTTTACATCCCACAATATACCGCCATAGAGCTCTTAAACCTATAGAGCTTATTGAATCTAAAATGCTCACTTAAAGCTTCGTGCAGACTAGCGCGACGCGACAGCGCGACGCGACACCGGTTATTGTTATACCATGAAGTTTTTTTAGAAATTGTATTGTTCGAGTCGCGTCGCGCCGTCGCGTCGCACTGGTCTGTACGAGCCTTTAAGCATCATATTCAACCTTAAATAAATCAACAATGTAAAAAAAAACTCCCAACACCTCAATTTGTACCTCCACTAAAAGATTTTTATCCTCCGGGACAAAAGATAACCAACACAAGGGTACAACACTATCCATCATGCAGATAAGCGGCTTCTTTGTTCCGCCGTCTCCTCAAACGTGGAGGCGAAATATTATCATAAGCAGGACTGTAGGACTGCAGGACTTGCCGCTTGACTAATGTCGGTTTGAGTGTCACACACGCTGTGTCAGCGCAGCTCGGCGGATTGAGGGTTCTAAGTTAAGAGCGGTAGCGGGTAGCGGGTTTTGGAGGGTTACAATTAATGGTGTTAAAAAATTACGTGAGTGGGAAAGCCTAAATGGATTTTAAAACCGTTTTCAGTAACACTAGGCGACATCTCAATAAAAGAGCGTTTGAATGTATTTTCAAGGCTCGTTTTACCGCCGAAAATTAAAACCCTACAGCGCGATTTTAGGTCTAGACCGCACTGCGATTAAAAATTACGCGAAATTTATAAATCAATTCTGTAATTATATCTTATGTAACTACACGCACTGGTGATTTAAAATTCGCGCTGTAACGTACTCCTTACACTGCATATAAACCGCGCGAATAACAATCGCGCGGTGAGATTTCGCAGTCCAAATGTAGGTGACGATTAGTATCAGTGAAAACCATTGAGATAGAAAAAATATGTCTATGGTGAAAACGAGCATTACATCAACCAATTGTCTACAAAATATTTAAAAAAAAAATTGTATGTGATAGATGTTATATTGTATGTACGAAAATATAGCGTGGAATGTTTATGAATCAAAACATATGTCAACCCTTTAAATGTCATTTTAAATCCGCTCCCCGTGCATCACTCAAATGCAGCCATCTTGAAATATGCGCGTGCGCGCCCAACCAACCCCCCTTTTTTTGTGCACCACGTAGGTGGGAACCCTTTTAATTCGTTACCATTGGTAATAGTCCTTCGCTCGAGATACACGGCCCCGAGGGTCCCATTGTCTTATTTGTTTTATTTATTGTTTTCCGTTGCTTGTAATTTAAAAGTCGAGTGGGTTTTTTGTACGTCTGTCTGTAGTAATTAACACAATGGTAGGGGACGAAAGTGGAAGGTTTTTTGTTTTCTATGTTACAGATTTCTTTTATCTTTTTGATTGCATCTGTTTCGTGTGGTGGTTGAATGATTCTACGCCATTGGACATGACGTTCACATTACAAATATGAGGGATGACAATGCAAATTGCATCTCCCTATTTTTCTATCTCTCATCATAAGGTTCTAAACTCGTAATTTTAATCTAACGTTACCATAATCTTTACTACTTGATTCTACTATCGATATAATCGAACACTTTATCGATACTTAATTTATAGCATCAGTCAATAACAGTCGGTACCTTATTATTTATTATTCACTTGTAAATCGATTTCCAATGTCTAAACTTTCTCTTGGTTCGCGCCTTGAACAGTATTTTATGAGCATACCTCTCCCGTTGCCTGCTGTATTTCGACCACGTATCTTTGAATAAATAAGGTAGAGTAAGTGGGACTTCCTCTACCGTTCGCTCATCAAATCAGTCCCACTACTAACGGACTAATTTGGTTTAGTATATATTTTTATCAAACAACTTGTATTTCAATCTCTGTGGTTACTTCATCACCATCTTCTTATCCATGTCTCATGTTACTTGGAGTCGGCACAACGTGTTCTCCTTTCCACTCTCCTCTATCAACCGTCACGTTATCATACACTCCCTTCTGGTTCATATCGTTTAGTTATTTTTATTTCTGCTTGAGTATAGTTCTCGATGTTTTTGGTTGGTATATTGGCGTGTGCTAGCTGTCATATGGCTATTAATTTTATAATGTAATTATGTTTTGTGTTGCGTAATCTAAATATCATTTTGCCTACTATTATATAGAATATTTTTTTTCAAACTGAACAGACAGCTGTGCTGCTGGGGAGTTTGTTGCGCCAGTTCTTCTGGTGAAGGGTGGGCGTTTTGGGGGACTGTCTTATGTAATTTTGACGTTCGAAAAGTGCTGATTCTCAGCCTAGTTTGAATAAATGACTTTTGAATTTTTTGAATACTATTCCTCACATAAACCATCCATCTTTTCTTTGGCCTTCCTTTTTCTCTCCATCCATTAATATTTATATTCATTACTCTGTGGTTACCTATATATCGTGTTAATAACGTTTTGTTTGATTGTTACAGGTAAATATCCATTTCATGCCACAACAGCAAGTAACACAAAGTATTTCAGTAAGTTCGGAACCATCCGTCTTTTCAAAATTGCATTGTTTTCCCGCTAAGTATCTTTGAAAATATTTTAAGTTACTCAAATACGGAATAAGACTTGAATCTCATCTATCACACAATTCCAACTAAAATTCGATTTAGAGAATTACTGCTCTATGGTGGTCACAGCAGGAGGTTTAATTATACCCATATATCCTTAAAATTGATTCTTGGTAATTAACAAGTCGAGTCAAGCTATAATTTACGTATGTTTTATTTACCTTTGACACAACCAAACGGTTTAAGAGGGAACCGGGCTTGCGATTCTCCATACTATTCGTATTCCCCTTTTTTCTTCCTGAATAATGCCTCTAGAGCAATATTTTTGTTTTCATAAAATCAAGGTCTGCTGTAGTCACGTCACGTCCCTGTTATTTCTTTTTTTTCAGCAACTTGCCGGTAAAGTAAATATGACCCTCCAAAAATTACAAAAATGCCCCATTTTTACCGCCGTGATTACAGGAGTACCAGACAAATTCGAAAAGTTTTTAACATAAAAGAAAATGATAGGAACCCAGACATACACTTTCTTAAAATTTTAATGTAAAAAATAATTGAATCGGTTCAGTTTTCGAGCAGAAAAAAAGGGAATACGAAACGTCGATTTTGTAAAATTTATTGTGATATATTTGGTGTGAGCTGTAACTATCCCTATCGCACTCTACAGGGGCAGACTAGAGGTACGAAGACGGCCATAGTTTCTTCAAACACCTATTTTTCAAATTCCTCGCAGCCCCTGTTCCCTCTTAATACCGTACTTAACTCATATCGGTTTTCATCGTCAGATGCATTACCCAGTTGGTACCATGTATGTATATCTATTTTTCTTATTTCTACTATTTTTTCTATAGCGTCATAAAGTTATAGCTTATCCTGTTTTCTAATAGGAAAAGACATGTTGTTCTTTAATTACCTTAGTAAAATCCACATTCTGTATCAATTACAGGAAATTGAAACTGTAATTTTATTCAGAACTCTGCTGTTCCCCTTTTCCTATTAAACGATTCACATACTTACTTGCGCTACCGTCATCTTTGACACTGTTACCCACATTTATACGTAGTTTTGTAATATATGACACTGTGGGAGAATTATGGGCATTATGGCCTATTGGTCTATTCATTTATAGGGCGACATTTAACAATTTATTACGTGATATTAACGGGTCCCATACTGTTTTCGGCGAAATACCGTGGTTCCGTATGTTCACCATTTAGGTTTTGATAGTGAAGTTGAGCTCCTTAAGTTCTGGGTTGAGCTCCACGATTACTGACAAATGCTTGCACTGACAGGACAGGTCCACTCAAATCTGTGTGGTTCTTTTCTCAAAAGACCATTTCAGACACTAATCTACATGGTCCTCATATTATGGCCTGACCAAGATTATGTCTGGACTTTAAAAGAGACTACGACCTCTGAGTTTGTTTCGGCCTTTCTTCTCAGAGTAGTCAGATAGGAAACGCCGAACTCATCTAGCTAATTTTTAATTATTTTTTTAAGATGACGTGTAAAAGTGATTCCAATATCCTATTTACAGAATAAATAATTTCATTTCATTTCATTTCGAAGAATTTTAAGATATTATTGCTGTTAGGTTATATTTGTCATTTAGTTGAGCAACTTTTACGACGAATCGGTACGTTGATTCAGGAAACATTGTACAAACTTACATTTTGATGGAACATGACAGCCGGAAACGTCTATTTTCTACTAATAGAAAGGGGTCACCCATAAATAGTCAATGAAGAGTAGTCTATAGACATTGCTTTTATTACTTTGTCGCATAACATCATGCAACTGTCTTAACTTTCACCTTTATCGATACTAATTTGATACGTGTTTAAGATAGCTCTAAAGATTTAAATAGGCCCTAAATATTTTGTGTGGTAATTAATCTAAAACATGTACTAAAGGGCCTAGGCCTCATATAGCTGTCTAAACAATACAGCAAATACACGACAATTCCTAAAATATAGTATCCATTGCTGCGGCTATAAAGTCTATAAAACTGCTTATAGCCGGCAGTACAGTCCATCAGGCCAACGCTACTGAGATTGGATTAAGATTCAAAGTAACCAGACTTTAATATAGATGCGTTTCAACTGATAGAAAAAGCTACAGTTTTAACGCCCATTACGACTTTTAAGATAGCCTGGTGATTTTATGGTGTAATTAAGGTTTATTTCTGGAGTTAGTGGGTTAGGATTCTATTAAGATGCTTACCTTAGTCGGTAATGAGTTTATTTCTTAATTATTCTTCTGACTAGTGTGGTGTTAATTGGTCTCTAACTCCTCAGGGTTTCTGATAGTCTTTTACATTTAGAAAATGTTATCAAATCCAATTTTTTATGCATATAAAATCTGCCAATAACTCATGTTTGTTTGTAAATCAGTAGACTATCATTCAGTTGAGATTTATTCTAGTGTAATCCTGTCCTTTATTCAACGTTTCTTCTTTCTTGCTGAGTTTCTGTTACTTATTTCAATTGAATTTCATACAGTTGAATCTCATGTTTACCTATGGTTGGTTGCAACAGTAGATACTTGTTCATGGCTTTCAGTAACCGGGGTTACGTCTGCTCAATTTCCTCAGATTGTTTCCTACTCCGAGTCTGCAGCCACAATTTGCGCAGTTGACAAATGACTTACGTAAATTCCATTTAGAGCGGCTCTGGTATGTTAGTTGCATTTTGATTGCAATGTCGCGTGACTCACCTTATTGTTTTCAGTTGAAAATAAGTGAAATATTTCAGTATATACGTGTACTACCTATGCAAATATTGACCTGTACTTAATACCTAGGTATCATACACTGTTAGAAATTCTTTACCAGTATCGGATTTCCCTGTACACTATATATAGCGTTTTTCCTGTTGTTTATTAAATGACAGGTCATTTTAATTAAGTGCACTATGTTTGTTGTTCGTCGGATCTTAATTAGAATAAATGGAAATACTGATTTGTTTAATTGGCGTGCCAGTGTCACGTTTTTCGTATCGCTGGTACTTACGAGGTAGGGAAGAATTACAAAGGGAATTTTATTTAAAATCGTTTTATATAAGCCACAGTTGCCACCCCAAAAATAATAAAAACAAATCATAATGAACACAAGTCACCATCACTAATATACCCTGATGATTACGACAATGTCCCCAATTATCGTTGAGCGTAGCTCTGCATAGCAACACTCGTCCAGTAGACATTCAACTACCCCATCAAAAATATAACATGTTAAAAAATGCAAGTCTGGCAACGTAGTTCTTCTACCGCAAAACGGTGTCAGATCTTAAACCAAGTCTGTTAATTCATTCAGTACCTATCTATGGGAGCATCTATTCAACGACTTTGTCATAAATTGTTACCTAATTAGTTAACTAAAAACATTTTAAAGTGACCGTATCAATTTTAGACATATTTATTTCTTTAATAAATAGATGACTTGGCCATCGCACGGCAACATAATCACTAAGAATAATCTACTATTTGAAATAGTCCTAAATTAAATAAAGCGGTCACAGCGCTAATATTCTGTAGATTTCGTTGTATGTAGATTCTTCTGCCGTGTGCGAATGCCAATGAATATTATGTTAGCCACAGTTAATAAGATGGAACTTAAGGTGAACTAGAAAATATTTAAACAAAAGCAATGGCTGAGGTATCTAAATAAGATTCTCTATTAATTACTAACCTCTTTTTTTCATACCACATTTTCACCTCTGACTATTAATTCACAAACAGATTTTTAGCGATCACACTCACTTTTACGGTGCATGTGCACTGCTCATCCAACCTACGAAACTTTAGTTATACACTTTAGAACCTTCATAACAGCCAAAGCAGCTCAGTCGGATATTTTATTAGTTAAAAATATGGAACACATTCTTATGCAGTCTGCGCTCAGTTTTTCGTCACAACTGACAAAACATTAGTAAGCAAAACGCAACAGACTTTTTCTAAAAAAAAATTGTTATGTGCAAGCACGTACGATTTTCGTCACAGTGCATCCAAATTGGGCTTATCGCACATCGCATGCGCAACTCGCGGCAATGAACTTGCTCGCTGCGCTCGCGCAAGTCTTTGTTTGTGATACGACGAGCGAGCCGGTGTGCGCATACCCTTTTTCATGTACACCGCTATTTATTTATGTACCTAATGTTAATTAACTGATAAGGTGATGCATTTTCTTATTTATTTATTATAATGTTGATATATTTTCTCTTTGATGTAAGCCGGTGGAATAAAGCATGATGCATACTGTTTATAAGCAAAACAAGGATTGTTTTTACCCGACTACGGCGAAGCAAAAAGGAGGGTTATGATTTTGACCAGTATGTATGTATGTTCATCTGTTAACTCATAACTCATGGAGTCTCGCTTGTGCTGCGTTCCGATGCGGACGCGTTTGCATATTCTTTATTTCGGTTAGCGCGGCGCAAGCTGTCGCTCGTAATTTACCCGCCATGAGTAATGAACTGGTGGCGAATGAGCTGTTGGCGTTCCTGCAGCAGAAGCTGGATGTGATGGACGAGGTGTCCGCTGTCCAGATCTGCGCAACGAACTTCAGCGAGGACGACATAGCTGCTGCCAAGCTGTTGTTGTACAGTGTGCTGAACAAGCGCGACCAGATGGTATCCCGCCGGCGTGACGGGACTAAGAGGAGCCTGCAGGATATAATCACGCTGTTCAAGGAGACCGACCCTGACGACGTGCCGACGTTTGTGGCGAAGGAGCTACACAAGCTTCCTCCCGTCACCTTCGACCACGTCGATGTAACCAGCCTTCTGAAGGACATTGTCTTTCTGAAGGCCCGCCTCGCGGATGTGCTAACAAAATTAGATGCATCCCAAAACACCGTCGCTGATTTGCGTAAAGAAGTTAGTAATTTGCGCAATAGCGTGGCGGTAATTAGGTCACCTGTCGATGCGTCAAACGTAAACACATGTCGCGGAGCCGGCCTCGATATATCGTTGTCGAATTCCGCGTCAGCAGTTTCGTCGCCAGCGCAACCGTCGATTGCTGAGCTTGCAGAGCGCCCCGCCACCACCGGCGCGCCCCGAAGCCCCACGCACGTCATCGCGGCTCCACCGCGCAGCGCCGCCCGCGCCCCTTGCCCCGTCCCGCTGCCAGTGACTGCAGCCCTGGCGAAACCCCTACTAAGGAATTTCGCTAGCGTTACCGCGAGTGCCCCTGGCGCTCCTAGTATCAAGCCCATGCCAGAAAAGGCGCCGAATAAGGCTGATATTGAAGACGGTTTCGTGACGGTGCAAAGGAGGAAGCGCCGATTGCGAACGAATAAGAACCGCTGCGGCAAAGCTCCTATGGACTCCGAAGTGAGCCTGCGTGCCGCAAAGCCGAACACACCGGTGTACATCTCCCGCTTGCACTACACCACTAAGGCGGAGGACATCGTGGAGTACGTGCGCCAAAAGACGAGGTACATGCCGAGGGTGCAGTTACTAGAATCGCACCGGAACGTCAACTTCAAGGCGTTCGTCGTGCGAGTACCGAACTGTTATCTGCCCCTCGTCATGGAAGAGGACTTTTGGCCGCAGGATGTGGTGTTCCGTCGCTTCCGCGGACAAGTTCCACAGGACAGCACAAAGACAAGCTAGTGCAAAATGAAGTGCTACTAACATAGTATAAGTCTATTTATTAACACAAGTTTTTGTTTATATTAAAATATGTATGTTTAGGTTAAGGTATTTTTCTATGGGCTACTGTCGCCTGAAATAAATGGTATTATTATAACTTCTAAACTCCTCATTATAATTTGAAATTGTTCAATTTATGCCCTAACATGTGTGACTCCGGATTTTTAATTTGTCTGTCTGTTTTATAACTTTAATTTTTGAATGCAATAAATAAATAAGAAGGAAGTGTTTTTGTGCGATTATTATATTGCCATTATTGTTTTTTAGACACAAAAGAATATAAAAGGTCAAAGTGTAGTTAACGTCTAATAAATCGCATCGAGTCATTTTACTTCCTTATTGACCGCTGATTGATCTATGTTCGAACACTGAATTATTTAATTTTGTCATACCATCCAATCCATTCTGGAATTCCAATGGCAATTATATTGAAAATCTTTTTACTGGCCAGAAGCATGTAAAAAGATAATTAAGAATAATTATGATTTTCTATACTTAGCTACTTTTCCCAAAACACTTCACAAAATCTTCTATATAATAACAATGAATTGCTGTTCGTTAGTCTCGCTAAAACTCGAGAACGGCTGGACCGAATATAATTATTAATATAATTATTAATAAAAAAAGTACTAGGCTTGCATGAATTCACGATAGTACCTATTTTATAGGTAGGTAGGTGGTAGGTGTATAGGTAGGTATGTGGGTAGGTGGGGTAGGTAGGGTAGGGTAGGTAGGTAGGGTAGTTAGGTGCGCCGTCGATAAGTACTTAGTGCTACCCGTGCGAAGCCGGGCCGGGTAAAGCTAGTACATTTAAAAAAAATATCATCGATGCGCATGCGACGATCTGTGACATTGCGGACTATTTTTAATCTGTAACTGGGACGTCGATCGATCAGCAAAAGGATTACGCAACTTCTTTCATAAAGTTATTGAGCCTATTCCTATGCCTTCAACCTGAGTTATGAAAAAAATAATCTATCAACTCTTCAAGTAGAGCAAGTTTTCTACAGTCTAGTCCGATATACCTAGACCTAGTTTTTATATGGAAAATATTTATCTATTTCAAATTATATCTCACTTGTTTCTTGTCGTATGAAATGCTGTGTGTCTAGGTGCTTATGCTGGCTGTGTAATTACTTCTATGCTGGATAATATACTGGTTATGTCCCTGTGTGTTTGCAAGCTTGAAATTCATGAGATTAAATCTCACTAAAATATTTTTCTTGAACATAATGTATCTAGGTCTTGACTACAAGTTAATTCGAGTTACCATTAAAAGAGCATGTAATCTCTAATTTGATACCTATGTCATGCCTTATTTAATGAAAAACAAAACTTTATTCAGCCCACCCATGGATCCAATTTCAAACGAAAAAAAAAAGTAACCTGTATTCGCACAATCACAACGGTGAAACGTTAGTCAACAATTCAACATGTGCGTTTAAAAGTTCCGTTTACTCTTTGCCGAGTTACACGCTCAATAGACATCAAATCGCTGTTCGTATGAAATTTCATCGCAACACGTTTTTTTTCTGGCTCTGAAATCGTTTCCGTACCGGAGTGCGTTGACCGGCCCGTTGAACCCTCGCGGGTTCACGACCGTTACCGACATTTGGACGCGAAAAAAATCAAGCTCGTTTGATGAAAATTTGAAGGGGGAGTCTGCTCGAAATTATGTTTTGAAGGGGAGATTCCAGTGCGATGAGGAAGCGAGCAATAAGTGGAGTGATTCAATTAGACGGTCGGTTGGCCTAAATTCACCGTCGTTTGTAAGGAAGTTGGATTTTTGTTCAGTAAATGAGTGTTTTCAGGCACGTTTTCAAGTAAGCTTTACAGCAATGAAGTTGAACGTGATCAACACATCTAGGCCACGTTCAAGAGTTGTCAGTGTCATAATTTTTGGTGGAATATTGAAACAGACAGCTCTTGGATGCTTTAGCGTACTTAGAGGGCGCTTTTCAGTGCGTAGTACCCTATATGGGTGGGCCATAAAAAATTAAAATGTTTTTCGTGTAATGCAAAAAAAAAATTGACTTTCCATATGAGTCTAGCATGAATATACTTATCAATTCCAGCTCATCAGAATGCAAACTGACTATCACATCAATCGATCGGAACACATTGTTCAATTTCGTTAATAGTTTATCGACCGAATACCGAGAATTCGTGTACAACCACATAAAAACATCTACTACGTACAACTGAAGTATCAACTCGATTGAATAGTTTCATACCACATTCCACTGCGTTTTCTATCAGCTATTCTTATTGCTTACACTTCAGAAAAAGTGCTATGGATAATAATCAGGTCTTGGAACTCCACAGTAGCGGTATACAGTAGTGGTATGATTGTTTGACGTTTAAACAGTTACTGCTTAATTTACGTCTTGTTCCAACGCTATGTGATTGAAATATTCATTGTGCGTGTGTTCCAGTATCAAACAAAAGGTAATATCGGTTAAGTTGACTCGTGAATTGGGTTCAGTACGAATTTATTACTTTACTATCGAATTTCAGTTGAAACAATCGTTTTTGGGTCGCCATACTAATAGTTAAGTATGATGACTCGAATAACTGTAATAACTAATAATAACTGACGAGCAGAGTAACGAAATGATTAGGAAATTCCTTATTTTATGGTCGTTCTTGGAGTCTACGAGAGACCGTTAAAGACGTCCACCTTCCGCGTTCAACACCTTTGAACAATTTTCCGTTTTACACCAACAATTGGGCACGAAATCGTTGAAACGTAAATTACATAGTCTGTCGGATATTTAAAGAGCTTAATGACACATGTGGAGTGATGGAGGTACACGTGCGCGTACGCCGATGAACGAGTTCGATGAAACAAGCGATTGGATGATCGCGAATTGATAATACAGGATTTGTACTGTTGATGTGTTTGGTAGGATTATTGAATAATAAAGCATCGTACCGTATCTATCACATACAATGCAACTAATACTGTTGTGGATATAAGGGGATGAAGGTATTATGATATGGGCAATGGGAGAGATTATTTGGTGTTAAATTGCGAAGGAATTAAGAGCGTTCATCCATAAAGTTGGCAACGTCGCAAATATTTACCTGTTTTGATTAATTTGGCAATATTACTGTATGGAAATAAGAAATATGGCTAACTAGTGAACTAGAAGATTTATAATGAATTGCAATTATAACACTGAATTTGATGTTGTTACCGTTTTAGGTGTAAAAAAGACATTTGGAAAGTTGTCAAATACTTTTTTACATCTAAAACTAAATATTCGGTGTAGCGATATTAAGTATTGCATTTCAGTCATCTTTCTTATTTCCATACAGTAATATTGCCAAATTAATCAAAACAGCGAAATATTTGACAGCTGTTTGCGACGTTGCCCACTTTCTGTTTATACACTCTTAAGGTTACTTATTACAATTTAAACCAAAACCAATATCAGGGAAAAACAAACCTTATTATTATTATACCTACTTTCGTTTTGTTTTTCAATGGGATTTCACAGGATTATCGTAGCCCCCTATTACTCATTTTCCGGAAATTGCGCACCCACCAGATGATAAGCTAATCAATAACTTATCAAAACCTATCGCTGTTTCCCATCTATTCGTCATCCGCGCAATCTTATCGTTCGCGCCACGCGTTCGAGCGTCGTCGGGCGAAGTCGTCGCGCCGCGCGCCGGCGCCTGCGCAACTCATGCAATATTTATGCCCAACCAACCATCGCTTATTACTTACCGATCGACTAATTAAAAATCTATTGCTCTGAAGAAAAAATATTGTCTAGACAAGCGTAGAAACTGATACGGACGTGTTGTGCTTCTAAGAGATTGTTTTTGTTCTGATGAAAGAGATTACGGATACTCTTGACTCGAATAGAAATTGTGCCTAGAGGTGACGTGATAGTACGATTCTAGTCATCATCTTTTTGAAAACTTCTCATATCGAAGAACTATGCTTTAATATATTTACCTATAAACAAAAAGAAAAATCTTACCTTCTACAATTTTATCCAAAGTAGCATTTTGTCAGCGTTTGGAATTAAGAAGATCCATACGAACCAAAGTTCATTAAAAAAACATGCAATCTTTTAGGGTGATTTGAAATCTCGATCTGTAAAAGCAATAAATCTTCAATATTAAAATAATTACTTCAGGGAGGCTGGGAGATATTTGAGAAAGGGTCTTCCCTTCCCTCATCTTCCGCAACCATTCAATCAAAGTAACAAGTGGTTGTAGGGGTAATAAAATATTGCCTTTGGGATCATGAATGTGGTTTCGCAACATCAAAACTAATCAAGATGTGATCACTGTAAGATAAAAGGAAATTTGGGGCCTCTCTCTACTAGAGTAAATCTAGGACTACTAAGCTTCTATTGAAGACCAATTTCCCTGAAGGTTTTAGGATGAAAGAACAGAACTAAATAGTCGGCGGAATACCAAAGTTTCACTACTTGATGAATGAATGCCCTGAATGTACTGTCTGGCAAATATCCCAAGGAGATAAAATATTTAAAGAAGCGGATTTACAATCAGATAACTGCGATGATTCACCACAAAAAGCCATACGTATAGTCAACGGCACGTAACTTGGCAAGAATCGTAGGTGCGCAGAATTCGTTTTCGCTTGTTTTTCTTAATAAACATGTTCAAAAATAAATTATGGCAATAACCATAGAATAATGGCATGCTATAAAAGTGTTTTTTTTTTTGTTGCATAAGTGTAAAATGCCCAAACTTACTCCCTATACGCTAAACCCTTGCCAAGTTACGTGCCGGCGACTATACGTATGTACGCACAACAAACTCCTGACAACGCAAGTAATACATTCGCACATTACATAGCAACAATGAGATAATGAGTTATTGTGATTTGTGCAAACAAATAGACAATAATTTCCCACGTATCGATATTGTCAGCCGTCGCCTCTCCAGGGCTGACAATACGTACTTGAGCCAAGTGGACTTCAAAAAGGATGTGGCTCTAGATAGGATTGTTTGTTTCTGTTCTTAAGGATGGTAATTGAGCGAGTAGATTGTGTATAACATTGTTCAGTATATTATGAAGATGCAAGACGGATTTAACCAGGGAAATCCATAGTCAGGTCGCATTACATTTTCGGTTGTAGCTAAATCTAAGATGGCAACTTAGAATTTTGATTATGTTGCTTCTTCCCTGTTTCCAACGCAGGAAACAATTAAGAATTCCGGCAACGTGTCACCTTACCCCGACTGAGCGACATGTCACATAAAATATTAGGCTATCTGACACCCCTAATGTCTCACCACTTCGCCGCCTGTCACACTGTCAACGTTGACATAATATATATGTCACCACTTATCATTATCTTCATTACGATGTTATGTAGTCAGCAATTGATTATCCGTGCCGCCAACCGCGCGATGTACGCGGATAAAAATGTTGCCTTCTGATATTTATGGGATATTTATGCTATGCTATCGCGTGTTACTAACCACTTAGCATATTTATATAATAAAGAAAACTTATGTTGTTTCTTTGTTGGAGATTGACACGAGAGGTTATCAGTTGTGATTCAATCGGATAACCTGTTGTTCCTTTATTACTTGAATATCTTCCGTCAGTTACTATCTTCACAGGCATAAAAGAAATATATATTAAAGTAACAAAACCTTTCATGAAACAGCAACGTTTTGTGGCTTTAACTACTAGAGACTGTTAGATATGAAGATATCAATGAGAAAACCAATTTGTTTAACTACATCTAAACAAAAGGTTGTAACAGAGACCGCAGAGCTCCACAATCCAACGCAAGACGCACAATGTATTTGTGCAGTCATTGTCTATGGGCGTGAGAAGCGGGCTGTTAACGGACCCCGCAGACACGGCAAATTGACCCTAGACCGGTTACCGACCCGACAAACTGCCACCTCTGGTTATTTAGTCATATATGCTGGTGTGAGACTGAAGTCGTTAGTCTGAAGCTATGCGTAATTTCGGGGCAAAAGTTTTCCACGTATTATGGGTGAACGAGTTAGTAGGAAATGTATACTTTGGTTGGATTGTGGTGAATTTAATAAAAGACAAGCTACTGAGACGCTACTGTGAGCTACTGTGAGTCCTCTAAAAACTCCCAAATTTTAAAGTCACTTCTTTCGAGGAATCGTTCAAATATATCCATGAACATCATCTTTCGCGCAATGCGACCATCATCTTAGTTCGGCTGTCCTGCCAGAATTTGGACTAGGCAATAACAGTGCATTCAATTGTAGATTCTTGTACACATGAATATAGCTCTTTCTCCAACTCTGTGCAGCCAATTTAACCCATAGCAGTAAAACACCGTGAGGTCTTTGTCTTTTACTGTTTTTGTTTAGTTTGGTCATACCGTGCTTTCCCGTGTCCAGGTCACATCGTATGATGCGGTGACGTTGCGCTTGCGTCGTACGGGGTCTTGCGGTTTTCCGATGAAATTGCAGTAATAATATTTATTATAGGCGCGTTTGTTTAATTTTATTTGAATGGATTTTAACTCGGTCACGATAAATATGAAACTAGCGCCGTTATAGAACTGGAAGACGTGAAAACACTAGACACCGAATAATGGCTGTTTTGTAACTTATCTCTGTAGCCAATATTAAGGTAAAGTTCTTCATTGTAATGTAAGCAAAGCCACAAGAGATTTAAAGTTACTAAAGCTTCTTTGGCATTAAATCCAAATATGAAGGTGCTTCATACTAGCATGTTATCCATTCTTTTCCATATTCATAAATCCATAATTGTCAAATTCTGACCATGAGACTCCTTCATCACTGCAATGATTTGAAAGAATAGTAATGCTATCATTAAATCCTGTACTTGAATCAAAATTTAATCAAAACAATTTATTTAAATAAAATTCTTTTGTTGTTGTTGCGGTTTTCGACAGTCCAATTACAACACTTACTATTATGCTTGATGTTAATGATTAATATCAATCAGTGCGTGACCCTGGTGATTGGCTGCAAGGCTGTCTCGGAGACGATGATGCGGCACATTCTGGTGTAAGTAAACAACGCCTGACACTGGTTGACATGTTGTGTAGTGTTCCTGGTACGAGGTTCAATAGAGGTCAGATCGTTCTTGGAACATGTTATGTAATTTTTTTGCCCAGAAGTGTTTGAGTTTCTCACTCAAGTCAAAACTATCTTGAAGGTTCTGTTTTCATAGCAGTATCTGACAAATTTGACTTAGAATTATTGTCAATCATCATATATGAATGTTTAATCCTACGGGGCCTTCGATTGTTATTTTGTAATTCTTGAACATCATAGTATTAATTTATAAAGATTATTTATTACAAACCTTTAAAGTTCTTTTAAATTGGTGTCTTTATGTTGCTCATTAGAAGCTTGTTATTGGAATTGCTCATTGATTGTGTCCGCTTCTCTATCAAAAACGTTCAATTTAATTGAAATAATCCATAATCGATTCCTTTATACAAACACTTAAACTTAAGTACTGTAATCATTTTCTTGGTACGCAATTTCCGAAATCCCATTATGATAGAGCAGTCCCCTTGACCCAATCAATTTCACGGTTGTAAGAAGTAATCGTTCAAAATCGCATATAATTACAATTGTAATACACTTGTAATAGAAATTACAGTGTAATTGTATTGGGTTCCCGCGATTCGTGAACAACTATCATTGTTCGTCGATTTCCGCGTTTGGCTTTCTCATGACCCGTTGTTCTAGTTTAGTGGAAATTGTTCAATGGTGTTGTATTGGTAGTTTCTTTCATTTTTTCTTTGAGGCATGGTGTGGTTTGCGTGTCAAGGGTTTTGGTAGTTCCGGGTGTATGGCTCTTCATGGTTCTCTTTATGGTTCTTGATATTAAGTTTGTGAGATTTAAGTTTTTAGTGTGTCATTCTTGTTTGGTAGTCATTGCTTTATTTTAATGTGAATTTATGTCATGTCACTTATGTGTTATTCTGAGTTTTGAACAAGTGGTTATAAAGGCTATTATATAACGAATAGCATCAACATCTTTGGGTTCTCATCACTCTTATTCTACTTTCACGAAAATGTAATATACATATTCCGTAAAACTATACTATTGCTCATTCAAGTCTATTTTATTAAAAGTGATAGTTTCATCAATGAAACCATTATCTATTGGCAATGCTCACCATTCTATCTTATAAATTTATCTAAAGGTAGATGCCACACGTCCACTGGTATTTTTAGCCGGTACTATGGCCAGGTCACCGGAGTCACACACGGCATGCGTGGGTCGCTTGAATGGGCGTCTTTAACAGCCGCTCGATGAATGGCCGGGCCATTCACGGCGGCGGACAGAGGGACATTATTTGTGATCGCCCCAGGTCAAATAGACCAGGTTACGATTAAGTGTGCATATGGAATTTGTTTTAAGTGGTAAAACGGTGGTGCATTGTCGTGTGTGTCTTTTAAAATGAAGTAATAAAGCGGTCGACGGGAAGCAATAAATTAGGTTAATAGTTAGGAATTATAAAATTTTGCATTCACGCAAAATAAATTAGCAACTTTAATCGATAATTTGTATTTATTTTGACCGCCGTTTATCTAGTCTTAAATGTCAAACCAATAAAAGAAAACGCCAGCCATTAACTACCGCCTACTCTTTGAATAAAATTGACCGATTTTTTTGTCCACGATTTAAGATGTAATCATCTTGACTAATCGTAAGTTTGTCGCCATGTTTAATTACGTACACGGTCAATAAATCTCTACATAGTTTGACAATAAGTATCGTGTCACAATCATGAACATTCACACCATAACAGGTGTCACGTGTTGTGATGGTTCATGACAGCTTACCATATAAGGTGTTATTGCTATCAATACATTTAATTGGTCGGCTGGCGTCGGGACGCCGCGCGGGCGCACCGCAATTAAATTTCCATATCTGCACAGAAATATGCATACCGAATATAGAAAAGCTTAGTGCGACGGAATAACAATGACAGTTTATGTGATTATAATGTAAAAATAGCGGACGTGAATTGTTTATAATAAAATTCAAAATAAGAAAAAAAAATGGCGGTTATCTATATGCCAAAGCTCCGAAAGTCTCGGAATGATGATATTAATTGAAACAGGGAATGCGGGTTTTTTTACGAAACCTTATAATAAAATCTGAAGAAGATTGGAAAACAAAATATGCCTTACGGACGTTGCCTAGAGCACCATTTTAATTTTAAACTCGTAGCAGCTGCCCTAGAAACCGTTACTTTATTTCCTGCTTACACGATAAGCTCTCACCTCGTTCAAGCGCTTATATTTATGAAAATTAATCAGAATGAAGAGATTACACAGGCAAGGCTCGCAATAATTAATAGCTACAACAAAACTGTGATTAAACATGCTAAGACCATTACTCTAGATGTAAAGCCCACCTCTGCGATAGCACTGTAATTGTGAGGAGACAACATTAATAAAGCTAACTATGAAGTATGGACTCAATCAGTGCGCAATGGCGGCTAATTGAGAAGATGAGCGCTTGCGCAAGCCGTACGAATCAGTTAACTACTGCAGTTTTTGCCATATGCTCTTGACGAGATCTCAATCGTTCATTAAGGTTGGCCTAGAGGCGAATCAATGTTGCAGACCTCCAATCAAATAAGACCTGTGTATTTTAATTATTTAGCAATCTTCCAAGCTGGTGATATTTTTCAATTAGCAGCTGCTCATCAAAAGCGGTAGACCACCCACTAAACTATTTCTTACGATTACAATCTTGCAAAGACTGCTTTTTCTATGGAATTTGAGCTTATTCATCAAGTATGTTGTAATTGTGAAGAATACGCATTCAGTACGCATGGCTAAACTCATGGACAAGAAAGATACGAAAAAAGGATTATTAAATCATTTCTGATTATGGCTGGAGCATGTAATTTCTGTTTATCGCTAAATCATTTTGCTGATTCAATAAGCGTTTCCAAGTTTGATGTTAACGTAGTATCTTAGAAATTTGCATATGCTTTTATAATCAAGAAATGCTTAGTTGTTGTTTTGATTGCTGATTCAACCGATTTCTCATGCTTCAGTCGTTTTCTTTTATACTCGTATATACTGCTCTTCTCAGGCAGTAAAAAAATTCAGATGATGAAAAAATATATTTGAACAGTGAATCCTTCAAAAGTGCTTGGATATCTATACGAAATTGCCAGACCTCCCAATACAGCACGAATTATATTTACAGAACCAAAAGGGCTCAAACTTCATTCACACGACCAAGTAGTAAATAATACGATTATGATAGTGCGTGAATCGGTTCAACAGGGAGTCAACGAGATCAATATGAACGTACGCAGTCGCGAGGCTGTGGGGTCGTAGTCGCGAATAAATTGCTGCCCGTCTGCCGGATTTGTCTAGACTCTAGAGACCGACGCCCGTGTGGTCTTAGGATACGGACACACTAGGTTTTAGATAATTTCTTGCGAGAATACTAAATTACGGTTCAGTTTTGTGCCAAGACATAGCTGAGGGGGAACAACTCTATCGTCCACAACTAAAGGATGTATACAATTATATTCCAAGTTTTAATGCAACACCGTCTACATCAGCACTCTAAAACTTTAATGGATAATACGATAGACTCAGGCCATGTAAATGTTATTCAGGGCGCAGTTTCCAACGAGGATTCCATTGCTAAGCTCCTTACCAAGTTTCGTTCACAGATATAGAAACTGCGCCAGACGTCTTTATTGCTCAAAGTTTGGCACAACACTGTACTTAATATTTTGTTCTTTTAAGGATTTTGCTGGACAGCTTCCAAGATTTTGCATTCATGCGCGAATAAAACCAGTTGTTGTGGGAGTTTGAAACTGGATAACATACAAAAATGTTAAGTAAAAAGTTGAATCTGGTAATGCTTTGTCCAGGTAAAGAGCCCTCAAAAACCCATTTGCATTGGTTAATCTGAAAACCTGACTCAACAAGCCATCTGTGATATCAACGAAAACAACATCTTAACGATATCTATGTTCTTCACACTCTAAGAATCTGCGTTCTTCTAATAATCTTCTCCTACTCTGTCCTTCTCATACTTCTGATTTTGTTCATTCTTCCTTCCATATTCAGTCCATTCTTCTTTGGAATGCGCTTCCTCTTGATATCAGAACGGCCACCAGTCGGTATGCATTTAAGCGGAAATTGCAGATTTATTTTCAAAATAAATAGAGTAGAGTCATCTCAGCACCTCCCTCTCTTGAATTCGTATATAATATGTATATATGTATATATATAATATAGATATATTATATTATTGTAAATATGTATGTATGTGTAATTAGTACTATTTTAGTTCGTATGTATTATCATATATTTTTAATAATAGTTTTCTCTTTGTTCCTCTCAAATAGAGCACCTGCCATCTAATCTCTTCACCACCCTTGGTTGACTGGTAGAGAATGCCTAAGGCATTAAGTCCGCCATTGTACCTCTTTGAGTGCGAGAAGTTTTAATAAATAAATAAATAAATAACGGTCAAAAAGGGAAAATACCAGGCAGACTTGATTGTGCCCACTTCCTTTGATAACAGTCACAAGGATCGCTTACTAAATGAAGTGGACATTTATGTAAATGAAGTAGCGACTATCAATGGGACCGCGTTTAAAAATGTGCTTGTACTATTTGTAGATACATAAAAACGACCACATTATGTGGTAGGAAATGTGATTTCATTTAAATATGAATAGGCTTAAACGGCCCCCATCCTTAGGTTGATAACCTTCATAAATTATTTCGAAAGTGTATTGTAGGAAAAGTATTCAAGTTTATATTTTTGGAAGTTCCATTTTTTTTCAATGAATTATGTTAGTATTCTTGGTGGAATCTAGGTCAATCTTAGCTATAATAGCTATTCAGTCGTCGCACAGAGGAGTATTTCACATAAAAAGTCGATCAAAAGTCGACTTCTCGAATTTTGTTTGATTGCGTTATGACTTATGTATCGCTAAAGCCCAATAACTATTACGTCACGAAACGGCCATTTTGGTAACCCCCCGCCTATCCACCAACCGTAGCAGCAGTCGGAACCCAGTCATTGCGTGAATCGTACGTCTTCGTTCTCGGCGCTACGGTTAAAACGTAATCTTTGAATTGCATTCAGTTTGTGTTTGGTGAAATTTTATGATAACCATTATGGATGTTGAAGAAGAAGGTATGTAGCTACTTTATTAAAACATGTTTATTTTGGTTTTATAGTTGATAAAGTCATATATCGCACCTTAAACGTTCTGCATTAAAAAATGCAACTTTTTTTTGATAAACACTGTAATTAAAGGTGTTTTTGTTCAAGAGTTAAACCTAGTTAACTTATGATTTTGGATGTAATGTAGAATTTAATTATTCTTGATACGGTTTTCAAAGGAAAATGTCCCGCATATACACGCCATTTAAAAAAAAACATGATCAAACTTACTAAGTCGAAATCAGGTTTTATTAAACAATATTTTACTTTATTGTTTTATTCCAGAATCTTCAATGACGTCGATGGAGATGACTAGAAAATCACTCTATGAAGTCATAAAACAATGTTCGGACAGAAAAATAGCCCAAAAGTTTGTGTTTTTAGTAAATCGTCTTAAAACAATAACGAAATGCCCTGAAAATAAACAAAGTTCACTGAGAATTGCCTTAAAAACTTTTAAGTTTCAATTCAAACAAAAATGGATAGCCGCCAGTAATAAGGAAGAACGCTTTTTAACAAAAAATTAACAATGGCTCAATACTTCTATAACACTACCTACGTGGACAACAAGAAAGTCCGGGCGACCAACAAAGGATTTCAAGGAATTGAGCGATCAAACATAGAGGCGCAAAACAAAGACTGAGAGAACAAGTACCTTGTGAACAATTAACCTATGCAGCCCAAATGAGCCAGCGTGCTGCAGGATATAGTGACGCGTCTAAAGTTATGAAAGATATGACTTTAACGCCAACAAGAGCCAAAAAATACAGATCACGGTTTTTCTCTTTTTGTTCTACTCAAAAAGAGATGTTCAAGAAGCATACACCATCGCAAGCATTAGGTATTTTCGTGGAAGCTGATATGACAAGAAAACAATACGAAATTATTCATGCTGCCAACAAGAACATTTATCCTTGTTATTCGATTGTAAAAAAGGCAAAGAAAGACTGTTATCCGCGCGAAGAGTCAATGAGAGTTACAGAAACATGTGCTGAAATAAATTTGCAGGATCTTTTAGATCATACATCTGCACGGTTGTGTATGTACTTAGATGAAGTACTCGAAAGTATAACTGAAGATGAAAGAAGCTCTTTAGAGCTATTATCAAAATGGGGTTGTGATGGTTCTCAACAACAACAATTTAAACAAAAATTTGGAAATAGTACAGATAGTGATTCAAATATCTTCCAGAGTTAATTTGTGCCCATACGACTGATAAGCAATATTGGTGACCAAAAAAAGATTATTTGGCAAAACCCAGTACCTTCTTCCCCAAGATACTGCAGACCAATAAGAATCCGTTTCGTTCACGAAACAAGAGATATCACAAATGAAGAAATCTGCTATATAGAAAATCAAATAAAAAACCTGAAAAGGAGTGAAATACCGAGAACGAATGGTGGTGTATTAGAAATAAAGCATACTTTGGCATTTACCATGATTGATGCAAAGGTTTGCAATGCTGCGACAAACACGTCATCTACGATGAGGTGCTATATATGTGGGCAAACATCAAAAGACTTCAATAAACTGAATAAAAAAAACGTAGAGAACCCGGATACTTTTAAATTTGGGCTGTCGACACTACACGCCAAGATTAGATTTTTTGAATCACTTCTTCATTTATCGTATAAGATACCTTTTAAAAAGTGGCAAGCAAGGACTCAAGAGCATGAAAACATGGTAGCAGATAGAAAGAAGGAAATTCAAGACTCTTTAAGAGAGGAAATGGGGCTACTGGTGGATATTCCCAAGGCGGACTGGTGGATATTGCCAATGACGGGAACACTTCAAGAAGATTTTTCTCGGATCCTGAAACTTCTTCCCGCATTACAGGAATTGACAACAATTTAATAAAAAAATGCAGTGTCATATTAGAAGCCTTATCAAGTGGCCTGAAAATTGATATAAAAAAATTTGAAAACTATGCTGAACAAACTGCAAAACTATATGTAAATTTGTATGAATGGCACCCCATGTCGCCTACAATGCACAAAGTTTTGAGACATGGGCCACAGTAATTGATCACGCTATTCTACCTATTGGCCAGTTGTCTGAAGAGGCAGCTGAGGCCAGAAACAAACACTTCCGCACGTATAGGCAGTTTTTCAAGAAAGTTTTCGCCGGGAAGACTGCAATAGGGATGTCTTGAACAGACTTCTACTAAGTTCGGATCCTTTTTTGAGCAGCACCAGGCAAAGACCCCGAAAAAAAAGTAAGCCATTTTCCAGGGAGGCATTACAACTCTTACTCCCGGAGACATCGCACGTCTCGTCTACAGAGTCCGACAATGAGGAGGTGGATGGATCTAGTGAAGGCATATCCGATTAAAACGATTTTGTGTAAACACCTTGTAAGTAAAATTGTATGTGTGTATGATATTATAAATACAAATTTATCAACCTAACCTGCTTTTTATTTTATGTCTAATCGAAAAATATCACACAATAGTTTTGATCAACTTTCGAGGTTAAATACTCCTCTGTGCGTCGTCCCTTCAAGGTTAATCCAGATAAAGGCACGACTCGTTGAATAAAATAGATAAAATCTGATTAAAGCCTTCAACTCATTAACTTACGATTCGAAAAATGTTTGATAAATTCAATACAATCTTACATCAAGAATTTCCTATTGAACGAATTCAATGAGCGACCTTTGGAATAGCGTCGGCGTTTATTTGAATTCAATGGACACCTCATTTATGTAAATATCATAATTTCTTGGTTAAATTATTTATTAAATTACTATCCGTCGTATATGGCCGACCTTTATCGTTGACAGCCAAAATCAATTACAGAGCCGTCATTACATCTTGTTAAATCCAATTGAATGTAAACATCGCTTTCATCATCCAACCGGATGATGAAATGTGACCCCTACTACCGTGTTTATGTAATTACTTACTACAATGTTAACTCCGTCCAAAAATTGGTATTATCCCTCCGTTTATGTAAATCTTCACGTGACAACCTTTATGTGTCTGTCATCCTACAATCCTATAGCTGGTAATTTATTTCACCCATACAAAAAGACTTAAATAAATAATTGCCATCTGCAGTCGTGACCATGTTTTCTATTGAATTATCAACTTTCCATCATTATGTTTTGTACTCAAGACTTTTATTTTTCTAGCCTAGCTCTCAATTTTCTGATCAATTGACTCTAACTTTAGCTTCTAAGTTTCCAATTCAACATTCACTTTTCTCCAATTATCATCCATTACAATGACCTCATCATCTTCAAATTCTACATTTCGCAAGTTTCAAATAGTCTGGAAGTTAGCGCATTACCTATGTCTTCAGAGCTGCGTGGGCGCAGAGTAGTGGCCGTTGCACCGGCCCACACGCCGTATGTTGCGACACGTCTTCACTGACCACTGCGATCGTTTTTATTAACACATCAACGTTGTTTGCGCTCGCTGGTCCATCATAATGATGTGTGAACTTGATTTCATTCAATATTGAAGTTTCTTCACATCTTCTTGTTAGCTTAGTTATACTTTCTGCTCTTCTTTGTGTACTAAGTCGAGCAATACGACTGTTGTGCGTTTTATTATTCTTGGATTACCAAGTAATTATATGTCATGAGCGTCATAGACCAACTCCTCAATAAATATCGTATCCTTCTAAATGTCATCAAAAACACACACATGTCACATAGTTTAAAATTTTGCCAGTTTCTCTTTATTTAGGTACCAATAAATTTTAAATATATGTTACAACAATGATTACTTTCGCAACGGGTCTAACGTTTAACGACCTCTTCCCACGACCGTTTTGATTTACACACTCGCTTTTTGTGTGTTAAAACCCGTATTACAGGTCTAATTTCGCGACTCCTGCGCAGGCATGGAGATTTGTTTAGTGCTTTTAACTAATTCTTGTTTTTTTTTTGCTTGTTGCAGGTGAGTCACAGACAGACGAGGATTATTGAAGATATTGGTTATGAAAGTCAACATAAAGGTTTGTTTACATAGTAAGAGTTGATGAGAATCACAGTTATCGGAGATGTGGCACTCTAAGGAACGATAACAAGGATTAATAAACAACACAATATTGCCTACTTTCAGTTCCGGGTACGAAGGTGTGAATTAAATTTTAAGTAAACGACCATAACAGCTCCATACACACTGGTCTTCCGTACAAAATGACCACAAAACCATATATATCAGACCCCGGCAGACACAAGAGAACCTTTACATTATTATAATGACCAACGTGGTGAACAAAGAAGTAGATGCACAACACGTGCTCAATTGAGCGCCACTGAGAATTAATTGGTGAAGCTATGCAAAGTGCGGTGTTAATTAATATTGTAAACAGTTCGCAGCGGAAATGCCATTGTCTGACATGTTTTAATTTTCGTATTTACGAGTACGTGCGCTGAGTGCGGTTTTGTTTGGGTTGCAATTGGTCTTATTTGAGAAATGGCGAGTTCTTTGTTTGGTTGGTTTTCTCTTTCCATTGCTTTTTTTGCTGTCCCCTCTCTCTCATCATCATCTTCCTGCCCACGAATGTTAATGCCCTTGTCCCATGTTACTTGGGTGCAACACGTTTTCTTCTTCCGTTCTCCCCTGTTAACCGTCACTCCATTTTCTTTTCCATATCATTTCTCTATCCATCTTTTCTTTCGCTTTTCTTTCTTTGCTGTTCTTTCTCTACCATCATTGATTACTTCAATATGTTTGAATTTATTATCAATTAATCAATCAATCAAAAACCTTATTTCGTGCCAAGACTCAAAGGGTTAGTAACAATGTTCTTTAAACTAGGTTTTAGTAAACAACGTAATACGGTGACACATAACTGACAGCAGTGAATTATATAAGGACAGTCCACTCTGTTTGCTATCATTTTCAGAACCCTGTTGTGGCTGGCCATGACTCGTGCCATCATCGATGCAGCGCGATTGCGCATTATAGTATAAAAACAATCTACACGCGCCGCCGCAAACATCCCTGACGCACTGCAACGCCATGACAACCCCATCAGTTTTCTGAACACGTTATTAAAGGCATCAATATTTGTCTTGTCACATCAATTTTGAAAATTCCGTTAGCATATTCTTTATTTAGACTACCTCAATAATTCTGTGGGAGGAGGCTCTCCACATTTCAGTTCACCGAAGTTATTTCCCCAAAATATTGTCTGCCCGAAGCTTTTAAGCTCAGCTAATATAATTTAACGATCAACTCCTCTTAACATCTGTCAAATATCTCGACCCACTCTTTAAGCTTCATATTTATAACAAACATTAAATGTCAGTATTTGGAGCAAGCTATAATTTAGTCTAAATACCCACTGGCGATTCTTCGTTGATCTAGAACTAATCTGAACTGGGCTAGTCATCATATAGGCTATATAAAACCGAACCAGTTTTCCCACTATATATGTAGTTATGTACCTACCTGCTTACATATGTCTGTCTGTATGTGTCAATGGACCTGTGTATGTATGTATGTGTTGCATGTTTTACTTTTTTACCTAAACAGCGCTGGCCTCCCGGTTGAATGAGTCAGCTTGAATGTCACGCACTACTAGGGCTAAAAGTAAAACCTGCCTTGATTTTTATTTATGCTACTTTTATACATTTTATAAAGTAAAACTTGTTTCATATGAGTTTTTGGTAGAGTAAAGTTTAAAAGTTTAAATCAGGTAATTCCCAAATCACCGAATTTCACGTTAGTTAAATATCGCTCCCATAAAAACAAAAAATTAAGAGACGAAAAAAATGAGGGCTTATGATAAATCATATTTTTTGGTAGGTAACCCTATAAATATCAGAGGCGCGTGGACTGAAATTCCAATGTAAATATTGCCAAATATTATTCTTGTGCAAACACAAGCAGCCCACGTTTTTAGGTAACGCTATCAAATATGCTTGGTTTTTACAAATATTTGAGTCGCTGCCTTTTCCAATTCCAATTCATTTTTCAGGGAAGATTTATAAAAAATTGGGATATTTTGTGGCGCTATTTTGGTAGAGAACTCTGTGGTTTGACCCATTTTGACGTTCCTTATAAGGGCCTATTTGAAATAAATGATTTGACTTTGACTTTGACTTTGACCATAGATCGCAGAAACTTAACTATAACTGTAGTGAAACCCATGTGACAACCACTTATATTTCCAGGCATAAATCAAGCACTACCATTTAATACCTATTCGTAGAAAGTGCTAAACCTGCCTGCACCAAGATTTACATGCGACTAACAAAATTATCGCCAGAGCTTTCTTAAAACATTTTTAACACGCAAAACGCATATAAATGCATACATTTCCAAGATGTCGCACATAAAACCGTGCATCCTGACGTTAGTAAAGAGCGTTTCCGAGTTTTCAAACGTAAAAGTTAACATTTAACTTGTCACACAAAGTAACGACTCCTCGGATAAAATCTCAACAACGGCTCACTAGAATAAAATCAAATACTTAATGAGCTCCATTCTACCTAACTTCTTAATGTGCCAACTGTACAATAAATATATTATTTTAATGCTCCGCCACGAGTGTTTGCGGCGAATAATCCTTGCACGGTACTATCACTGAAAATATTAATGGTTCTTTGTCTCGTGCTCTACGGAACACTTCATTTTCTTGAGAAATTGCCTGATTTTGAGATATACATGTACAGGTACAGTCTGCTGGAAATTGTAAAGAAACAGATTTAAAAGTATTATTTTAATCGTTTGTTGGAACCTCGTTCGATGTTAACACGAATAGTTTGAAGGGCTTCCAATCCTGTGTGGCGCATTCCTTCCGCTCATGTTACCGCGGGTGCAACACGTGCCACGTGCCGAGGAATTTGTCACTTCGCTACCCGCCGCCGCTTTCTCTCTCCATGTTAGAACGGAGCACGCAGTGGTGTTTATTCTGGCGCAGTTCGACGAACCGAAATTATGTTTATTTAACAAATCGCGAGCCGTCAGCGCCGCAGCCAGGAATGCACCGCCACCGTACACGGCTTAATGAACCATAAATCCATTCGATATTATTGAGTGTCCGCGCCTGAAATGAAAGCGGCCCGCGGCTGAACGTTGACCGTCGGCCCGACGCGCGGCATCCCATTCATGCGAAGGCCGAAGGGAAAATAAACGAGAAAACGCAACTGCGCCGCGACGAGCGCCGAGCCGCGGTTTCCGTTATTCTAAAATTAAAATCACACACAGCGTCCAAAGTTCCAGACGCACCGGATTCACTGCGCATTAAACCGAAAGTGAACTCTCGGCTGGAGAAATTAAGAATAAAATCGCATCCACCAAAAAGAAAAAAGCATCTCAGCGGGAGTCGTCATCACAATGGACGCGACTCCATTCCGCGGCGCACTATGTGGCGGTGATGATTCACTGCAGGCGCGCAGATACAGCCACGATCCCGTCAGACTTACTACAGACGCCACTACAGCATCTTGAAATTTTGCCAATGGTAGTTTCGCAAGCGATTATCGTAAAATTCAACAGCGCTCTGGCAATGACCCATATTGAGGTAGGTCACTGTTAGGGATAGACTGCTGATAGACGGGTGCTGAGCACACCATTGAACAGCATGTGCCGCCGACACATCCACCGCTAGTCAGGGTTGAGATAAGCATGTAATTTACTGCGCCTTTGATGTGAGGCGGCTCGCCGTGGCCGGAATACTGAGTGTCGCGCTCTGAGCCATTGTGCGCGTACAGTTGCGTGGCCGCACTGCCGTCGTGGACAAAGCTCTGCTAATGCAGGTTTCTTGTCTAGCGGCGCACCACAATGCGGAAATAATGGTTCACCGTTGTGCCGTTGATAATACCCTTCTGTCATATTATCATTCGATACAGCTATCGCGCACTCCTTCCAAAGATGGACTCAAGTTGGCAGCCGATATCGACTACGAAATGCACTCGGTCCAGTTAGCCTGCAGCTGTAATAGGCTAGCTATCAATAAAATTTCAATATTTATGAACTCAGATGCAAGACAGTCGTTGTCGTTCAACTGCGCCGGATAAATGGAATGAATTGAACTATACATTACAATAACAAAGACAGAAATATGATTTCAACATGTAAGAGCTTTTATGCTTGAGGCAATACAGAAATGTTCAACTATGCCTTTGTTTATACAAGCGTCGATGAATTTAAAATGTACGACTCAATCGAGTCTCCTTAGCATACATTACCGTCCCTCGCGTTATTGCAAATGGCACGCTAACCCCGCAGCGCGCACGGCGAGCTGCGCGGGCGCATCGTTATCATAATATCCATTTCCGCCGATATCGTTCGCCCTCCATCCCGGTACGTCAACCTCGGAGATGATTTATTATATCTCATTACCAGTCGCCATTAGATATTATATACGTAATCCAGATCTCGATGTATGTGTCGATATAGCAATTAGCTCGGCGCGTAAGATACGAATCGCAGTCACCAATTAAATGCTACGACATCAATCACCGCCTGTCATAAGTGAATCAACAAACTCTTTAAGGGCGCGTTTTCAAATCGGACAAAATTCTGCTGTTTTTCGGTTCATTTTGTGACAAAACTAAACCGAATTTTATATAACTAATAACTACCACATATAGATTGGTTCTTCATCTTCAAATGCAAGTAACTTTTGTGTTAAAAATTATAGTTTTTTATATTGTAAAAACGATCTTCCGATGCCATTTTCCACAAAATTAACGATACTGGGTCGAGTTTCAGTACAGTTTTTATTCTATTATCAACATATTTTGAGATTTAAAAAATACTTTAAGTAGGCAAACATACTTATTTCTAAAATCTAGAAAAAAAAATGTTTCAAAATGTCACAAATAGTCGCAAAAAAAATAAAAACCAAAACTATTTTTTTCACATATTTTGCTATTACGGATGAATCTTAATGGATTGCGTTAAGGGTTATTTTATTTTTGGTTCCTGTTTTGATTATTGCACAAACATTTCGAAAGAAACCTCAGTCCGCGCTAGACCGCTGTCGTGAGTGGACTCTGTGTTGCCTGTTTGCAGCGGTTCGTGTGGAAAAGATCGCTGTACAAATACAAAATATTCTGTAAACCAAATTTGATACTTGATATTGTGGTAAGATAATTTTATAATTACACATTTTTATTTCGGTAAAAGTAAGTAGTTTATAAATGCCTATTCGTCTGGGACTTGATGGAGTGACCTGAAGGTGTACTTCGGTGACTGCTACTGGTACTCCTCGACTAGTACAACTAGGTCTGCCGAGTTTGAGCTCGTTTTGTTAGTTATGATGAGACCTTACCACCGGACTTGATGGAGTGACCTGAAGGTGTACTTTGGTGACTGCTACTGGTACTCCTCGACTAGTAGAATTAAATCTGCCGAGTTTGGGCTCGTTTTGTTAGTTATGATGAGACCTTACCACCGGACTTGATGGAGTGACCTGAAGGTGTACTTTGGTGACTGCTACTGGTACTCCTCGACGAGTACAACTAGGTCTGCCGAGTTTGGGCTTGTTTTGTAAGTTATGACGAGACCTTACCTCCGGACTTGAAGGAGTGACCTGAAGGTGTACTTCGGTGACTGCTACTGGTACTCCTCGACGAGTACAACTAGGTGGTCACTCCATTGAGTTCGGTGGTGAGGTCTCATCATAACTAACAAAACGAGCCCAAACTCGGCAAACCTAGTTCTACTCGTCGAGGAGTACCAGTAGCAGTCACCAAAGTATACCTTCAGGTTACTCCATTGAGTTCGGTGGTGAGGTCTCAATATAACTAACAAAACGAGCCCAAACTCGGCACACTTAGTTCTACTCGTCGAGGATTACCAGTAGCAGTGTCTGAAGTACACCTTCAGGTCACTCCATCAAGTCCGGAGGTACGGTCTCGTCATACCTTACAAAACGAACCCAAACTCGGCAGACCTAGTTGTACTCGTCGAGGAGTACCAGTAGCTGTCACCAAAGTACACCTTCAGGTCACTCCATCAAGTCTGGTGGTAAGGTCTCGTCATAACTTACAAAACAAGCCCAAACTCGGCACATCTAATTCTAATAGTCGAGGAGTACAAGTAGCAGTCACTGAAGTACACCTTCAGGTCATTCCATCTAGTCCGGAGGTAAGGTCTCGTCATAACTTACAAAACAAGCCCAAACTCGGCACATCTAATTCTACTAGTCGAGGAGTACCAGTAGCAGTCACCGAATTACACCTTCAGGTCACTCCATCAAGTCCGGAGGTAAAGTCTCATCATAACTAGTAAAACTAGCCCAAAATCCACAGCCCACATCTTTCTACTAGAAGAGGGCTTCCAGTGCCTCCTAGCAGTCACTGAAGTAAGCATTTGTATCTAAGTATTATTTAGTAAAAATACAAACTACAATACGAAATATTTTTTGTAGATGCCTATGTATTATAAAGAATATAGAGAAAAAAAAAATTCAAAGTACCAAAATTAGTTCACTTGACTACTATTCCCGCAATTAACCGTGCGTACACTTGTGTGTGTGACCTTTGTCAATGTAGTAGTTCGATTCTATACCTATCAAATTTGTAAACGCGTCCTTAAATGAACAAATGAGCATGTACTAGCCTTGAATGTTTAGTATTTGTAATTTTTCATAACGTCAGTAAGTAGCTCAGTAGCTGACTAGTAAATTGGTTAGTCCAGGCGACCGCTCGAAGCGTAATTACTTGTTGACAAAACATTAATTGCTGGCGATCGTCTATCGGTCGCCGACAATGTCGAACACGAAGCAAGGAGCGGTAATAGCTGAAATATTGATTCGTTCTCCGAAGTTACTATCGATAGGGCTTCAGATATCGCGTGAAAGGTCCTTAATGACTGTCATTATGTGGCAGGGAAAGTGGTGTTGTTTCACAAAGGTAGGCAGGCATCAGATGTCTAGACGAGGGCGTGGCGATGTGTGTTCGCAAACTAATTGCTCCTGTAGGCAACTTTCAAGCGCAAGCGCCCAACCCACGCTGTCAAGAAAAGCGTCTCCCTTATTCGCTTAGAGAAAAACGTACAAATCTTTTGCTAAGTGCTACTGATAACCCGTAGAGAGTGCGTTTCATGAATTCAAGTTCTGAAACGTATTGGCAATACGTAAGTCCAATGTTACAAAAATTATTGAATCAACATTTCTAACAAAGCCATCTTCGACGTAACAAGAAACTGACAATGACCCACATGAGTGCTCCAAATGTAATTCTAAATAATATCTAATTAAATATCAATACCGTGCAAAAAACAATAACAGCCAACTGTGTTGATACAACAATGGTTGCGCACGCGCACAATGCGCGACCTTGCGCTCTTTTCGATCGTATGGTATCGATCGATAATTCGGTACTCGGTAGATGGTATCGATGCATCGGTCTCGTGTTTTTGTCGTGTCTGAGCAGAACTGTGCTACTTGTTAGGTTAAATCGGGTTCAGCTTAGATTGTTCGTAGGTTGTACCTTGTAGGGCTCGCAACTTTCTTAATAAATGATAATGTAAATTGGCTCCTGAATACAAGAGATTCGTTGGCAGAAAGTACGACGTTCCGATGTGCTGTCCGTTCCTTAAGCTCTATAAATATTATGGATTCTTCAATAGATATCAGGCATTTTAAAGAGCAATCCCGACTGCACTTCCATTTTAGAACGCAAGTTATTGGCATTTCCAAAGAAAATATTTAATCTAACACCAGACCTTCTAATTAAGGGCACAAAACATAAATTAACTTTCATTTTCAAGTCCAAATCCTGCCAACCCTAGACCCGACACGACAAACAAACGCGCCAGCTATCAGATCGCAACACATTTGGAGTAGAATAGAATAGAAAACGAGCAGCCACGTACGGACTGCAAAGAACTCGTCGTGAGGTCAAGCGATACAAGATCAGTACGAGAGTAACCGAAAGGTTATCGGGAGAAAGTTAAGTACGAGTAGCAACAACGCATCTCTTTGTATGGATTGCAGAGGTAACTCGTCAGGCGAGATTGACGAGTTATTGGTCATTGGTGCATTGATGTGCAACGGAATTTGTGTAGCCGTCTTCGATTTAATATAAATAGGCGACTAAATTGTAGTTAGAGAGAGTTATGTCCAACTCATCACTGTTCCGATTGGTCATCAAAATTTTACTCCCTTCAAGACGTTCCGACTCGTCATCATTAAAAAACTAGCACCCGTTTCTATTAGTTTGTATTCTTTCTTTCATTAGTCCTTTTATGGTCCCTTCCCAATCTTAAATATGAAAGAGTATGACTACTTGGCTTACCTTGGCTTCTACCACTAAGTATCAATATCGATCGGTCAGTCATTAGGAATTCAGCATGAATTTTAATGGTAAACAGCTAATGGTTATGGGCCGCAGTGACCTCGACTTTTCATTCTTCTATCCCATTTATTTTAAGGCGCTATATTGATCGACACGTGGCTTGACATGCAAGGTCTTCCATTTGTTGGAACTTGAATATGAAGAAAAAACCAAATTTCTTATCGATATTTCCTGCCATTTTACCTACCAAATCACTACAGACAGTGAAACATCGTCACATGCACATGCCATTGTTAGCACGCAGTCGCAACAATGTGCTAAACTGGGCGATCTATATGTGGGCCCGGCCTTGAGACTTGGCGCTTTCTTTCTGCGCAGGCGGCGGCACCAGTTCTAAGTAAAGGAGTATCTTGTTCGAAGTATTGTCGGACTAGTTTTTGAAGTGTCATGTTGGATGTAGAGCGATGTATATTGTGCGGTTAAGTGTCATAATTTGAAATTGTGATAGGTAGGTACTGAACTACTGGAGTCCACCTTGTTTTTTCTTGCGTGGTGTGAACAACTTCTTAGAAGTTGCTTAACCTATAAAGTGCTATACAAAATGGATTGACGTAGCTAACTACGTTTGTTAAGTATTTATGATTTCTTAGATCTAGATAGTAGATAATTATCAAAACAATCCGTGATCATATAGGTGCATTTCCAAAGACATTGTGCAACCTGGAAGAACCTGCAACTATAACTTAATTAGTAACGGCTTCGTCTAGATAATTACAAACATCTTCCACGTTTCCACTTTACTTTCTAGAGATCCTCACTTTATGACGCTCGAATAATCGACTAATCATTCGGATACAAAAGTATCGGATGTTTCATAATCGAATCATTTAATGACAAGTTAAATTAAATGAAGCATTAATTAACCAAAGTAACGACTATTGATATGTGCTGCGTATGATGGACTAATCAAATCGATTTAGTTACCGAATGAATTTCATAATCGATTGGGCTAATGATGAATAGTAGGTATACTAACTGAGTAGATGATTTAACTTCTAATTAATGTTGCGCCGTTATATGAAATATCCTGTATGGTGCAATATTTATTTAGTTAGTCAAGGGCTAAGTTCTTTTTATTGGAACAAAATAAAATTTCCATTCGGTATCGTATATAGTTTTTAGTTATAATTGAAATGGACGACTATATTTCATTATTAGATCGTTATCGAAGCGGATTCTAACAAGCAGTGACAATACACCGACAATTACACCCAGAACCGGTTTCTTAGACTATAGGTTATTGAATTACATGGCACGTACATTGCAATATGTAAAACGTCTATTTATATTAATATTTATATACATGTTAATGCATCTAAAAGCAGTGATAATGCTTCTAACAATGTTCTAACGCTTAGATAGACAAGATGGTCCAATATAGCAGGCGATACAACTATCAATCACATATTACTAAACTAAACCATTACTAAACCATTACTTCAAAATCTTCAAATGTTCTAAAAAAGTCCTACAAAAAGTCCTAGAACACTTTTTGTATTCTATTTACTTAAAGCATATAACCTTAAAGAGGAAAACGTTGTATAGCCAAAGATAATACTGGTAATGCAATTTGACCCACTGAAACTATAATAACAAGTGATAAAGGATAAAGAATCTGTCTAGCATATTTGATATTTGACCAGTCTTCAAACGTTTTCGCTGATGAGTAATCTCGGTATTCCGAGAATGATTCTCGATTTCCAGAACGAATAAGAACTCAAATCAATGAGCATTATTCCCATCATTGAACACAAAATCATCTTTCCCCACTCAAACGACTGCACTTATAAGCACTGCTGCGCAGAAGCAATCTATCACAGCTCACCGATACTCAGCTGCCATCTTATCGGAACAAAGTGATCTTAATAGTCAGCGACAATGTACCGGTCAATTAGACCGGGCGACCGGTTCGTATCGATGCGAATACAATGATACACTCGTGCGCAGGGTTACCCTCCATTAGGATTTGTACGGACATGTCCGGCTTTTTCGCTCCCGTTCGGACTTTTCGACATAAAGGCACAATCTTAGAAAAAATAAATATTAAATGAGTATTGTAAAACAAAGATTGAAAAGTAAAATATCTGGACTTTTTTGCAAATGTCCGGTTTTTTATTAGGACTTTTTAGACCAAGGAGGCAGTTTGAAATTTGAAAACTGCCTCCTTGGTCTAATGGGCGCAAGCGCAACTGCTGAACATGAGGTCCTGGGTTCGATTCCCAGGTCGGGCAAAGTGTTATTGGATTTACCAGTCTCAGCAGCAGCCCGGAGTCTGAATTTGAGCTCGGTTGATGGCAATAGGCTCGCCAACTATTAGCCCTTATACGCACTAGCGGTTAACCACGGTGGCGTCTAACCGCGCGGCTGGCAACCGCGCGGCTGGCAACCGCGCGGCTGGCAACCGCGCAAGGCTCGGTGCACGAAAAAAATCCTTTTTCGTCAATAACTTGTCTAATTGTCACGTCATTTTTCGGAAAACTTGTTGCAAATATTTGTGATTTTTCCATGAATACTGAACTTATTTGAAAAATTTTTTTCAGCCGCGTTCAAAACAAAGAACTTGACTTTTCAAATCACAAATAGTTTTGTTTAAATTATTTTTCTCTCTCGCAACTAATGAACAAATTTGATCAAAATCAGTATATTTCATGCACGGCCTCTTAGCCGCCATCAAACGCGGCGGTTGAATGGGCGGTCAACCGCTAGTGCGTAAGGCCTCTTACAAGGGACTTAGTGGGTTTCACCTCTGCCTTTTTGTCACCCTACTCGTGCGCAACTACCTACACGAGGAAGCTTTAGATTTTAGTCCAGCATTGGACTGGATTGCGTGTTTAAATACTGTTTTGGTAGTTTTGTACGTTGCGGGGATATGGGACTTGGAATTCAATGATTATGAAAATATGTGTAATGATATGATGAATGATAAGGAAAATATTGTTTTCATGTGAGATCTGGTTTGGTGTGCTAAAACCCTTCTTTTTGTGTTTGATTTTCAACCACCAAGTTTGAACGTTTTGGATGTCTTTAACTTTTGAGCGAAAAATGTTTTCAATTCATAGGTACAAATTTCACATTTTAAGGTTCTATGCTTCGCAAAAATATTTCGTTGTAAAACATGATAGGTAGGTACACCCATATAGATATCCGTGGGTACACCATTAACCAAAATTCTTTTCGTTATTTTATTCCCAATTGATACGTACGGATCCATCGGATTTGACACAGCGATTGGGCGATTGGTTAGAGAATAATATGATCAAGCATCCATAAACAATGCATTTGCACGCTGACAATAAAAATATCTGTTCCCACAATTATGACACCTCATAAAAAGCGATGGTAAAAGAGGCAGACGGTTTTTACTTATTTACCGCACTTGACATCAATAAGAACCTGTTTGGTGTTTATTCTTTTTAGTCTTGAACTTCAAAATCATACAATTATTTGCTCGTAAAACGTCAAGTGACGGTGTATCAAAGGCGATGGGCGGTTGCGTGGGCGCACCTATTAATAATTGTTGGTAAGACGCAACGCTTCCGCGGCGCCCGCGCTTATGAGACCGTTTTAGCACTGATAATGACTTATTGAGGAGACTTGGCCGATGCTAATGACTATATTAGTCGCGGATCACTAGTCTGTGTCATAAAGCGACGACGTTTGATTACACTCAGTCGCCTTGAAGCTCTGATCTGGTGACAAGGACAGCCCGTTTGCTACTATGCCTTCATATAGCCATCAACACGTTATTTAAAAACGAAACAAAGGTGGTGTGAATGATTAAGTGACCGATATGTGTATATTTCAATGTCATGCAATAGAAAAGAAAATATAATTCATATACCAGGTCCCATTAAAATAGATGGACAAATTTTAACACAGCGTTCAGTACGTCTAACCAAAGATATCCAAGCAAAAAAAACTGATTAAAGTGATTTTATTTTGACCTAAAATAATAAATGGCATTTGGTAACCAACATTTTTTGTGTATTTTCGTTAGCTGATTTATTTTTCTTATTATGATTTTACCATTGTCCTTATTTTGGTGGTCTGAATGATTTGTAAAAGTTTGTCTATCTATTTTAATGGGACCTTATATTTACGTAGACTGGAAATGACGAGTTTTGTAGACATTGTAAATTACGCATTGTTTGAGGAAAATAGACATGTTGGTCTATATTAGTTGGTCAGGTGTCAATGTCTCACGATTTTTCCTTTTATAATTCCTTTAAAACTAATTAGGTCAAAACCATACAACCGCAACAGCTTAGCGATTCATTATTGCAAAAATATTTTAAGTGGAAACTCCATGGACTTGATATTTAAATTAGTAAAGCATCTAGCACGAAGGTTCGTTGTCTGCGAACCTTGATTAATTAAACCATCATTTTAATTCTGTTAACGAACAAAATTCCTATATTCAATTAAAAAGTGGCCTTCATCCGATATTAACAAGCGGTAGTCGTTGAGGCGAAAAAGCCATGGTAACCCAAGAAACTCAATTTTTTCTTACGTTTTTTTGCAATTTGTAGGTCAGTGTCAGGTTGCATGTTGATCAAATATATAAAATCAAAACAAATCTTAAGTTCATATTACCCTTTTGAATGACTATTTCTTGAAAAAATGACATTTGAAGCTATGATTCGTATGGGGCATTTCTTGACCGATTCTAATGATTATAATTCTGTAATTACATTATTTTACGGTCACAAATCATATTTGGATCAAACATACGACCTCACACTGATCTCTAAAATACAAAAAAAAAAAAAAAAAATGCGGGCTTACCTTAGCGCATCCACGGGTTATGTAGACAGACGCTTCACCGCGCTGCGTCACCCGCTACTTGCGCCCTAATTAGTTGTTACGCTAATACACCATTGTTTGCGTTATTGATGGGTCTAGGTAGCTATCGGGATCTCAGCAGCACATTTCCGTGATTGTTTCTGATCATACAATGTGCTCGTGGGCGATATGATTGCCAGGCGGCAGCTCTATACTTGTGTAGAAAAATGTAATTGCTTTATGAATCATTTAACAGTTGTCGGATTATGGAGAAGTACCTTTTATCAGCGGTACGGCGTGTGTGGTTATTTGATAAATCCATAACATGGGTCGTGAACTCGTGATGATGATGTTGCATCGAGAATCTGAAAATTTGCTTATTCATTAGATAAGCAACTGAATTAAATGAATACAAATCGGCAATTAGTCGTCGCATCTACAATATTAGCACTTACACGTGCCTCATTATATGCTCCCCCTCATTATACAAAATAATAACGTGCAGACAAAGAACATGACACTCGGATCAAAATTCTTCTGCACCTTGGTTCACTGAATCCATAATCCAGCTGGTTTCCAAAACAAACGCCACAATCAAAATTTCATAAGGTGCCCTTGCTATAAATTCCCAATTTCCATATTTCAACCGTCAGCTGCGCACGCGCTGGCTCGGCAGGTGCTCGCGCACCGATTGGCCCGCCCTCCCCGCATTCTCCTCGCTTGTTTCATGTTAGGGCTACTACGCAATTGGCATTTTACTGTCATGACATTTGGACCGAAAGACGAGATTGATATGATATCATCACATTCTTTGAATGCTCTGTATGTTATAAGTTGTGTCGCGTTTGTGCACGTTTGCCATGTCTTTACTGCATTCAAAGAATCCATGCACAGTGGCTTTATTTTGTATTAGATGTATGGGACCAAAATGTGTCATCAATTTAGGAATCAGAAAATGATATTCATGCCTATAAATAAAAGCTACAGTCTATCCATAATTTATGTGCTTCTGATTGCATTGTTACATATTTGGCACCACCATCCCACCACAATATGACCGAAGTGGCGACAATACCAGGAAATTTGATAACAGCAATAAATTGTTGCTGTCTTCAATGTTTCACCTTCAATGCGAAACGATTAATTTGTCACATATTTGGAACTATGATGAATATTCAATCGCTTCACGGGAAACCCGTCTGAATTGGTTGCAGAGAAGGTTCTATCTATTAAGCCTAAGGTATTGCAAAAAAAAACAATGACGAAAAGATCAGGACACCAACCAATTCTTAAAGTGGAACTGGGAAGTCCCACCCTAAGAATGAGAATTCAAACAGCAAATCAGTCACAGAGTTGATTCATGAAGTTTCTCCTAATTTCCTGCCTTACCGATAAATCATAGATGGTGCCTTCACCATCTATGATTTATCGGTACTTGCAACCACCTTTGTGGTCAAAGGGCCAACCCTGGCGCTTATACAGGGAATTTTAATTAATCTAATTTGCATGTTTGGCCGCGACACGCCCGGCGCGCAATAAAATTTACATTTTGTTTCTAACATAGCGCACGCTGCGGCGGCGCCGGCGCCGGTGCAGCTCTGCAGTTTTAGGACAAAGAAACTGAGATACTTGCTAAACAGGGTAGGAATAAAAGACAATTCTGCTGAATCTAACTGCTACAGGACTCATCGGCATAGATTTTGTTTTTTGTTGTCTGCTAGCAATTTTAAAATTAACTAAACAAGCATTTCTATATGATATAAAATTCGCTTATAAACCAAATAACTTATTCAGCAAGCAATAAATAACAATTAATAATTATATTTTATAGCGCAGCGTGTAAACCCGTGTCTCTATTTGCGCGGCACGCCCCCGCAACTCGCAGATCGGCGCGGGCGCACGACGCTCCAATAACATTAATAACCGACTAGATGTTATCCCACTTAGGATGTGGCTAGGAAATCAGCGACTACCTGGATATTTCAATGCGGAATTATCGCGCTTACTTAACATTTTATTTTGGAGATGAGGTCATGGATTGGGAGGAAATACAGAGGGTGAAGACAGGCTTCTGCTTACTAAATTTTCACGAAGTTTCCTTTGATGAAGATCCTGGTTTAGCCAGTGTTATGTAAAATAGGAAACTTTATAATATCCAGCTGAAAATCCAAACGATCCCAAAATCTGCATGGTGAGGAAGATTGCAAAATCCAGCTGCCTAAAAAAGCCCGAGACGGATTATGGAGACAAAAAACGAAAGAACCTGCCGATTACTGGTCAATCATAGAACTGTTCGTTTATTAATCTAAACTAATATTATAAAGAGAAAAGTTTTTTTTTCTTGTATGTTTATTTGAAGAAAAAAATAAGGAAAATACGTTTATTTGCGTAAACATGACCCAAAAGAAAAGAATACAAAATAAAAAAAAGAATGCATTTTTTCCCTACAAGCTTAGGGGAAAAATATGCGTCACATCCACGATAAACGGCCATCGCTTACCCTAATGGTACCACCATTGTTTGTTTATAATGAATAAACTCAAAAACTACTGGACCGATTTTAAAAATTCTTTCACCAGTAGAATGCTAAATAAACACTGAGTAACATATTTATATAGATATCACGCGGGCGAAGCCGCTAGCGGAAGTTAGTTGATGATAAAAGGGCACAAGAAAATGAATGGGTGTCCTCTCCAGCTCATTTCCTAGCCACAACAAGTGATAGTTTGTAAGCCTCAACACCACTTATATTCTCACAGTTTACAAATATTTTTCGCAATATTAAAAGCTCACTAAGAATATTTTATTATTCATTAAATTCGATTTTAACGATCGCCATTCACATAATTATGTTATTCTTTGCACAATATGTAACTTTTGTCTTATATGGACGTGGTTAGGACATCGTCTCCATAAGATATTCATAGTTATGGCCATTTAACAGCTTCGGTCCTGACACGGAATTGGACGCAAAATGTTTATTGTTTATTTATGTTTTTTGTTGATTTGGTTTTGCAAAAAGTTTTAAGTTCATTTTCACATTTTATAAAGTTTTTATTGCTGATCTAATTAATCATCGCAAATGTGCAAGCATTCGTATGTTTGCAAAATAGGCTGCTGAAGCTGGTATATATATATAATCCACCTCGTTGACATGATCATACCGTTCCTTGCAACTGCAAGGACAAGTTTCAAATTAGAAGTCCATTTACCTTCGCCTACCTATTACAATTACAATCTATCAACATCCAAAATAAAGCAAATTCAAAATCAAATTCTTTATTGCTAACTATGATATCCTCTGTTAAGAACTTTATTTATGTACATAAATAAAGTTCTTAACAGAGGATATCAGTTCTTAGAACATAGTGGCCCTGTTAGGGCATTGCAATTTCATCATGCATATATGCTTATAATTGTAACAGTAACAGTTGAACATGCATTATTTACATTCATTAATTAAAAATTAAAAAGTTATAAATATTAAATTTTATATAGGACATCGTTTTAATTACATTATATAATTTTATCATTTACATCATATTAATTATAAATTATTAAAGTCATACCTAAATAAAAATACACATGTCATGAGTTACCTGATTTAAAAATTATCATTATTCATTAATTCAATTATGTCACAGTATTGTAATCATTTAATATTAATTATCATAATCCTTTTAAAAATATTTTACTGAATTATATTCACTTTAGTGATAGGTACTTTATTGAACAAAATTATTTATCCTCAAGAAATTCTGCTATTGAATAATAGGCCTTTTTAATTAAGAAAATTTTCAGCATTCTTTTAAAAATAATAATTGAATTTATAATCTTAATGTCCATAGGTAGCTTGTTATAAATCTTTGTGCTCATACAGAAAACACTATTACTGTACGCTCTAGTGTGGGACGTTTTATCTCTTAAGGTATGTTTAAGTCTTCTGCTTTTTAACGTATCATAGCTTGTAATGTTTGATTTAACTAAAATTGAGGCCAGGTAGATAAATAGAGCAGGGAGTGTTAAAATCTTGAGATTTACGAAATGTGGTTTACATGAATCCGTTTGGCGTAACCCACATATAGACCTAATACACTTTTTTTGGGCTTTGAACGCAATTTCTTTATCAGTCGAGTTTCCCCAATATAGTAACCCATACGACAGAGTGGATCCCACATACGCATGGTAAGCAGTAAGAAGCGCGGTCTGGTTGGATATTTTTTTAAGCATGTATAGAGCGTAAGAAAATTGATTCAATTTGGTACATACATTTACATGTGTTTTCCATGACATATTCGAATCTATATGGATTCCTAAAATTTTTGTATTTGCTACTTCAGCTACTGTTTCATTATTGTATGCAATACTTAAAGGAATAGATGTCGCGTTTTTATTTTTAAAGTTCATGTAATGTGTTTTTGTGAGATTAATTTGTAAATTATTTATTTGAAGCCAATTTATTAATTTAGATAAGGAATCATTTATTTCTTGTTTATTATTTGTGAAAAGAACCGTACTGTCATCTGCAAATAAAACCATAGGTTGCTGAATAGCATTAGGTAAATCGTTTATGTAAATGAGAAACAGTAGTGGTCCCAGTATTGACCCTTGAGGTACACCATATTTTATAAATCTAGGATCAGCATTGTGATCATTTTCTTATAAAATCATTCATTTTTTATGATTATAAAGTGCTATGATGTATTTTAATCCTAAAGCAATACCTACTGCCGTCTGCCACACCCAAATAATAACAATGAAATTACACATATTAAACTCCTTGCGATCTATCTCACCGCTATCAGCATTGCGAGAGCGATGTCGTGGTGCCTCGATAAGAACGAGGTACTCAACTCATTGTTACTGAGCCCCATCAATCTAACGTTGCGCAAACTTCAGTAGATGGCATCGGCGTGAGGCAACCGTTGCTCCCAAACTGTCCGTAACACCCGCCCCGCCCAGATAAGACCGCATCACTTAGCAAAAAGATAATAACTGCAATCCACTTTATTATACTTCTGATTGGGGCTATTTCTTAAGTGTTCCGACATCATTGCAGCCTTTGTAGAAAGGCTGATTAAGACTCTAGCCGTCTGGAATTTCATCATATCAAGTTATTTTTGAGCAGAGATTGAGCTTACTTTATTTTATAGCCAGAATCATGAACAGAAAATTGTGTTTTATTTACAACACATTAATTTGTATTTCAAATACAGCCCCATAAAAAATACCCCATTACTGCAACAAATCTTTGTTACAGTTAACAATGTAAAATTCGATCTCTAAACTAATTAACTCCCCAACTAGGGGTGTAATTCATTTCGATTGAGCACAATACTATTGTACACATTTCTAATTTAAAATTTGATTGCATCTCGCGGGAGCACCCCTTGCGTTCGCATTGTCTGCTCGTGAGCAAGTCACGCTGACTGGTATGTTGACCCCTGCTACTGCTGCCCATTTGCATGTAGCAGCACAAGGGAGCAGTAAAGCTTTCTATAAATCTAATCGAGGACCGGCGACAACAGTTGTAAAATTTTACGACTTCCGTCGATCGCGGGCTGCTACGGCCGTTTGCTCTCCTTCCACACGCGAGCGTTCGAGATACAAATCCCAATGTCACATGCATAATCATCCCACTGATTCTGTCTGTGCATCTCGCGCTCCTTATAGTAATTAACTAGTCGCAAGGTCGCCGCGTTTTGTCATTCTCCATATTTATGCGACAGCAATCCTCCTTGGGACACAGTTAGACGTCCGCGGCCACTAATCACAACCAAATCGGGCTTGCAACCGACCAGTCCGCTGCCGCGCCGTTTCGTCCATCCACGTCTGACCGTAACCGCTTCTAGATCGAACCTTTTTAGTACAGCAGCTAGACGCCGGCGCTGCGAGGGCACCTGTCCGCCGAGCCTTATTTATAAAAGCTAACATATTATACAACGCGCGAATCTACCTAAACTTTTATGACATTCGCAGCAGCCGAGTCATGATTCAATCGGCTCGTGAGTCGCGCTCCGATGTACGATTTAACGCATTATCTATAAGATGCGATTAAGAAATACGATCGAGATGATGGATGGTGCTGGAGGCGTCCTGTTATGCTGAGCGCGATCGATGGAGCGTGTCGATAGCCATCGGCGCGAAGGTATCGGGCGCGCATCGATCGCGGGCGCAGGCGTCGTTGTGCAACGCTTATGAATAATTACCCGCCGGTGAGGCGGCGGACGCACTCGATTCACTGCCAAGGACGCCTTTTCGCTTTTAGTCGGTCATCGATCGCAGCGCGTTGCGCAACACGACGGGGGTTTCGCTGTCGGGCCCGTTGCGCCCGTTGCGCCACGCACCGTGAGAAGTGCACGCGACTAATGACGCGTTGCTCAAGCGGCGCAACCCGCCCACAAATCGCTTTATTATGCAGAAAGTGAGTCGGAACAAATGGACGCGCCGCGCTGCACCCGGGCCGCATTTATTACGGGACCCCGGCGGAAAGTGAACGCCGAGTATGATGAACGGATTCATATCAACGTGATTGTGATTTATAACGTTGCACCACCACTCTCGGCGACATTTTATATGAAAGAATGAGCGTTTTATCGGTGCACTACCCGCGGCTCGCATATTCATAAAGCTGACGGGCCCTCATAAATATTTGTTGCAGACCAGCTTCATCATTATGATAGGGAGCGATAAATAACTAAATTACAAAGATCCGATGCACGAATTGCGTTGTAACTGATTATGACATTTTTAATAAGACGTTGTCGGTTGTTCGATCCATAAAACGCGAGATGTTGCATCAAACTCATAATCTTGTGATCTAAAATATTATCGCTCTCAATCGTAGTTCGATTCATCATAGCTATCTTGTAGGTGGGGCAGTAAATGCTAGTGGTAATGCAGTTCATTTTGATTACGCTATCTTCAGCGTCGATCTTCGAATGCACTCCCATTTTACTTTATTATTTGATGATGATATAGAATTTTCAAGGGGAATGAACTTTAGTTCGTATTCATTTGAAAGAGTTTCTCATGATTTTTTGCAAAAGATGAACACAAACAAGGTATTTAACTATACCAACGTTTTATTTGATTTACAACGGCAGCATGGCAACCAGCTTTGCAAGTAAGTGTGTATTTCCTTTCACACTATTATCGTGTCTCAAATTAGTTTCCTAAAAAAACAAGCTCTGCGTCCGTTCGGTGCGGGTTTTTGCCAGTCCTGCGCAGCTGTCGCTGTCGTCGGGCAGGTGCGTTCGTTTTCGCCGAATTTCGCCGGCGTCTGTTGCAGCACAGACTTCTTGCTCGAATGACGTTATCACTGAAATAAATGCCGACTTTAAATGGGCAAAAAGATTTGATGCTATTTCGGGCATCCTGTGAGTAACTGCTGCGGAATGATTTATAACTAAGTCTGGTGGGAATTTACCAGTGACGTCAAATGGTCATGTTTGTAATAGTATAAAAGAACATATATAAACGAATTTACCGAAATACGTATGAGTGGTCCTTTTATATTTTGTTGACAGTTTAATGAGGATCCAAAGTCTATGTACAATTATTATGAAGCAGTCGCGGTGTACGAGTAACGGTGGAGTTTCTTGCCCATTCTTCTCCATACGAAAACTACCTTTTGGAAGGGGCAACTAGAATCAATTAATTAATTTTGTAAATTTTTGACGTTCAAAAGTGCCTTATACGGGCCTACTTGAAATAAATGATTTGACTTTGACTTTGACTTTGTACGCAATTGCTAGTACAAAAGTGCGTAATTATTTATTTCATTCTTTATAAATGAAACATGCGTTCAGTTATATTACTTTCCTGCTATCACAACATATTATAAAACAAAGTCCCTCGCCCCGTCTGTCTATCTGAACGCGATAAACACAAAAACTACTAAATGGATTTTCATTTGGTTTTCACCAATGGACCGAGTGATTCTCGAGGAAGGTATAGTCGCCGGCACGTAAATTGGCAAGATTCGTAGATGAGCAGGATTAGTTTTCGCTTGTTTTTCTTAACAGACATGTTCAAAAATAAATATTGGCAACAACCTTAAAATAATGACATTCAATAAAAGTGTAATTTTTTTTGTTGCTAAGTGAACATGCGCTTTGCTCCCAATACGCCAAAGCCTTGCCAAGTTACGTGCCGGCGACTATACTCAATACTCATTATCTTTATTGCTTTACCATAATGTGTACTTAGGTGGTAACTACATAATTTAGATCATTATGGACCCTGTAGGGCACAGCAAAAGGGTAGGAGAGAGGAAGTCCTGTTTCACGAGATAATTAAGTTGTTTTTGTGGGAACAAGTTTTAACTGACATATTATAATAATCAAAGTCAGGAGATAGCGAATAAGATACTCGTACTAAGTATTTCACTTATCTATTATTTATGTATTATTTTGGTTTATGTGTTTTGTGTAAAATGGCTGAAATATTACGATGATTGTTGAAGATGTCCAGAAAAAATCATGCCGACTCAGAGGTTTACTGTAGTACGTTTCCGTGGAATATGTTCAGACCTCCATGCTGGCGCGCCGCAAGCAAAAGCTAGTTGTGTATAAAATAATCAATTGTTACTTTTCTTTCTATGTTTAGGTAATAGGTATACATACAATAGATCTGCCTATGTAGACGGTTGCACTGCGCAACAGTTGTGTGGAATGCGCACGCGCATCTCAGGTCAACGCGCTTCTTGACACAGTGACACGGTGTCAACAGTGTTTTCTTATGTTTTACACGATAGATAAACTTCGTAGTACTTGCAGCAACATAGTAATGTCTATTTATTTTTCTGTCTTTCTATATTTTTCTCTACTTTTGGATTTTAATCATAATTTTTGCCCCATTTGGGCAACACTTCATTTAGTATGTGTAGGAGTTCTATCAACTTCTCCATCTACTTTTGATGATTTTGAGTTTTCTAGTCCGTAATCATTATTTACAGCTAACTTAAAATGTTGATTGCCGTGCAATTAAACGGAACCCTACAAAATATAGCGAGGGGGCCTTTACTAAAAAAAATCACATCAAACCAACCTGCTACACCATTTCGTGACCACCCCAACCGGGTTGAACAACCCTAAACGAAAACAAACCATCCCCATCCACAATATTCTAATTTCCATCCTAAATCAGGATAAGAGTCATTGAATTAATGTCAATTTTACACGCGATAAGCGCTGTGCAAAGATGAGCGTCATCCCCTTTCACGACCTATTTATTTTATTTGGGTTACGGAGGCGGTGTCCATCGATCCGTATCATACTGCCGTCACGCCAATAGATAGCTAAGTGAGAAGTGTACTTGTATTGGTTACGGTAAAAGTTCTAGGGGATGAATTGGTAGCATAAATAGATGTTTTTTTTATACGTAGTTCCTAAAATCAGGTCAAAATGTGGTATTAGCAGCTGCAATAAATTACCGAATCAGGGCCGATGTTTAATCGTCTGCTTTGCCTTCAGACTTCAGCCTGTGAAGTAATAAAATAAGGTGTACTGTGAGGGTTTATTTAATACATTCCTAATTCAAACAATTAAATGCATATCTAATTGAACTGTTCTCGCAGTAATCAAATTTTGTAAATGTTCATATTTCCATATAACAACCCCTATAAGTACTCAATTACTTTAATTACACAACTCAACAGAACCAATACGAGAATCCCAATCGATCTACCCATTTTCCATTTTCGAATAAGACCTAAAAATAGAGCCCGTCTCGCCGGCCACCCCAGCCGTGACCCGGGCGAGGTCACTCGGCCACGGGGTGGCGATACGCCCTCTAACCGCCCCCGATTGCCCTCCAATGTCCTCCGTTGCCCTCTGTTGCCCTCACTACGTCCTCCACGTGCCGACATTGGCCTCAATACCCAATTGTTTTACGTTTGCGTTACGGTACGGTTTGCGTAACCCGCCTGGTTTACGTACGTTACCTACGGTATTAATATTCATGTTACAATGAGTCGCTAGTAATGTTTTTGTTAATTAATAGAATAATGTCATTTACCCACGTAACGACATTGAACTAGATACGTGGGAAATTCTCTTTACTTAGATTTTTGTATGTTTTATTGTTTGATATTCATTATGGGTGTCCCTTTTCGGTGACTGAATAATGTTGAGAAATACTTTTTGAATCAAATAACTTAGAATCAAGAAGGATTCATCTCATGAGTCAGATTACGCAGAATTTTAACGAGCTTTTGATTCACCAAAGTATGTTCATTCAACAAGGCACATCTCAGATGTATATGTTTTATCATTAAATATTAAACTGTGTACACAGTTTGCAGTACCATAATGAAGGAGCTCAGCTCAGCACAGTTTCAGCTGAAATCGATTTTCAACACGAGTTAGAGAATTGCCTTGCTTCTATTTATTTATTTATAAAGGTACACCAACAGCTTCTGTATACAAAATATAAAATAATGTACTTATACAGTTGCCAATAACAGGTGAACCAACATTCTCATACAGTGATAACTGATAACCTAGGTAAAAACGACATGTACCTATATTTTTTTAATCAAAAATATTATTATTATTATTTGCTTCTTATGTTTGGCTGATGACTAACATAGAATTATCCGATGAATCCTTTATTTTTATTCTGTTACAAGCCGTGCGCCCGATGGGTTTCCATCGGCAAATATGACGATATTACATGGGAACTATCACCCCCTATCTAACCCTTATGGGGATGAATTTTCAGAAATCCTTTCTTAGTGCTTACCTTTGTTATAAAATAAAATTTTGTGCAAAATTTCATGTTTCTAGACCCCCAGCAGTTTAAACTGGGCGTTGTCTGTCAGTGAATTCATGAATTTAAGATATGTATTAAGTAGAAGATCAAGTTTAAGTTGTTTATCACTAGATATTCCAGTAAGGTTTTTTTTTTTGGTTGCGAAATTATCAAATAACTTCTCCCGCTCTGGGCGGAGCGAGAAGGCGTGTCAGACTCTTACTGCCTAAAACCCGTATTCTTTCAGTTGCCTGTACGTTGCCAGGGGCCACGGTATCATTTCAGTAAGCCTTATATCGCCTCTCAACTAATATAGGATCTTAACAGAATTTGCGTATTCCATGCAGATTTTGACCAAGATATTAGTGACAAATTCCCTCACATAAGTCACAAAGCAACTACATCCCACCTAAACGGAATACCGCGAAATATTTCATACAGTCGATCTTTCGTTTGGCCAGCAGTAAATCTTGAATCATACGCGCGTAAATTCCGAGGAACGGTGTTGGTGGCGGCAAAAAGTGCAGAAGTGCAGAAAATCTAGTTAAAACCTATTGAAAATTAAGGAAAAGATAATGGATTTGCTGCTGCAATCGCTTGCCAATTTCTTCAAATCATGTTTCGCTCTACCAACAAGATCTAGTTGTTTATCAAAGGTACTTCTGCACTGCTTTTGCAGATTGTCAGCAGTTTAGTAGATACTGTAGACAGATAAGTATGCAGTAATAATGAAGTGGCCACGAGATTGCACTAAAGTTATGATATTATTATTATTTATAATGTATACCTAGTTGTGTGGTGGTGGTGGTGGTCGACCGTTACATAGAGTTATCCTTCTGTTCGCATATCGTCGTGTGGCCGGCGCCAGCGCCCGCGCCTCGCAGCTAATTGCGAACTGCGCGCGCGCAATCAAACCACAGATTTATGCGATATTTAGAATTAGCCGCAAACCTAAACACCTCGCTTTCCCACTCATTGTTGGTAGCACTAAATTACTTAATATGTGCGTATAATGTAAATAAACCGTTGTTCCACAGCATAACAGTATCGTTTACGGTCCTAATGAGTCCTATTCTAGGAAATTGAGTGCTTGCTCCAGCAACTAGTTTTGGGAAATGGGTTCGTTATGCGCGCAAGGGAAAGTTTAAATAACGACCTAAGCTAATTATGCTATGCAAATGTGTAGATAGGTAATAAGTACACAATATTCTGAGTTCCTGATTCCAATCAGGAACCTACCACGTTATATTTATATGTTTCGATAACCTTCCTGAAACATTATCTACAATTTTCGTTTATCTGCCGTTCCAATACATTTGAGCTGTCTCATAAAAATAGTTCGGAACCAATTCCCATAAATCCTTGATGTACGGCGTCTCCATAGATCACCTGTAAGGATCCCCTCACGACTCCGCGGCTGTGCGCTTGCGCCGCTCCTCTCGGCTGGTAATTATTCCGACTAATGCCGCCTAATGGCTGCCCCTGATGTGTTTACGACCAACACTTCATCTCAGACGGCGACAGTCTAATGAAATCAACCGATTACAATGACGGTAATATCACATTTGCCTTCAAACCTGATTTAAGGGGTTTCAGTCAATTTCGTAGGCTGTAAGACTTTCTATTGCGATAGCTTTCGCACTGGCATTTGATTTTATGTCCACCGTTCTGCTATCGTAGTGGGAACTAATTTTAGATTTGCACATTACATAAATTAGTTTAAGCCCTTCCTACTGGCCTAAATGTTGGGAATATATTGGACCGACGCAATTTTAGCCATAACCTTATTTAACTCTTGTGAGAATGATCAACAACGGTTTGCATTTAAGCATTTAGATTGTACAAGTTTTTATTACCGTCAGCGAAAACGCCTCTTATCAACATCGAAATTAATTTCTTTCTTTTCCATTATTCCAGGGGGAAGTTCGCATCAGTCCGCAAGATTCGCCACCTAGTTTCCGGAGAAGAGTACGCGGCAAAGATAATACGCAAGAGAAGACGCGCGGCCGACACGACGCGCGAGATCCTACATGAAGTGGCCGTGCTCGACCTGTGCGCAGAGTGCACGCGCGTCGTCAGACTACACGAGGTAAGATGTAACGAAGTTTAGTTTATGAAGTTGTATGCGTTTTCTGCTGATTTTGTTTAAGCCCAGGAAAATTGGGGCGCGCATTTAGACAGATATAAAAGTTTAGTCAAATGTTTGTCGAATCTACGGAGTGGTATATAGAGATGTCAGTCTACCTTGATTTAACTGTACTCGCCAATGGCAAACATTCTTGTGATAAAATATGATCAAATTTTTAACAGCCACTGGCTTAAATTTCTTGTCTTCATTCATCTAACCATCAACCTTAACTTTCCAGGTATACGAAACTCGTTCAGAAGTGGCGATTGTCCTAGAATTATGCGCTGGCGGGGAACTGCAGCGTCTCCTTGACGAAGAAGACCGCCTGTCCGAGGGCGCAGCCCGAAGAGCCCTACGCCACGTGCTCGAAGGCCTGGCGCACCTGCACGCGCGGAGGGTGGCGCACCTGGACCTCAAGCCTCAGAACCTACTCCTCACATCTGGTGGTGAAGAACTGCTCATATGTGACTTCGGTATAAGTCGCGCTATACAGCCCGGAGCACACGTCCGGGAGATATTGGGCACAAGGGACTATGTTGGTGAGTGTTCTAGAATGTTTTTTTTTTTGGGTTTTCTAAGGAAGTGTAGTTATTTAGCTGAAAATGGTTTTATAATGACATTTTTATGTCAACTCATCAAATATGTATTGGGATGAGCAATTCAGATGAAGTAATTCAGATGAGTCTCTCCGTTTAGATTCTGATATTCTGTTCAGTCCGTTCTGAATCCCCTAGTAACCAACCCCACCTTATATCGAAAACGACTTGGCGTAGCAACTGTCTAGGCATTCATGAATTCTAATACAATGCCTAAGTGAAAGTCTAGGCTTTAAATTAGAAATCACATTACAACAACATTTAAAGAGCTGCCATCGAAATTTAATGAGTAGGGAGCGACTTGTTCTATAAATCGGGGAAAGTCTTCTACGGCGCGCCTTTAGAAACCCTCGTGATTGAAAAGCTATAAATTAAAAGTAGCTTTACACGTCTTATGTGGGTCAGACGAAATTGGTTCGTCAATACGCTAAGAAAGTCCCATAAAATTCAACTTTTATACCTCATATAGGAGTCGTGAAAAGACGTGTTTTTCGCCAAAATAAGTGTTGTCACGTAAAAGGAAATAGGTACAAAGAAGATAGTATAAGCTATTCGTTCATTTTATGCGATACATCAAAAAACAATTTTTTAATTATTTTTGATTAGTTCTTGAAACAACATCAAATTTTTTACCACGACTCAGCATTTGCCATATATCGTTCAAGCTGAACTAAACTGAAGCCAGGATGTACCGCTTTCCTATAGTTTTTCGCCAATACCACACACCATAAACTGTGACTAAAACGCAAACATTTTCTCTTACAGCCCCAGAAATCCTATCCTACGAGCCCCTATCCCTCGCGGCCGACATCTGGTCGATCGGCGTGCTAGCCTACGTCCTCCTCAGCGGCTACTCGCCGTTCGCGGGCGAGACCAAGCAGGAGACGTACCTGAACATCGCGCAGTGCCAGCTCAGCTTCCCCAAGGACCTGTTCCGAGGAGTCTCGCAGAGGGCTATACAGTTTATAAAGGAGACGCTTGTTGTTGATCCTAAGTGAGTATTAAAAGACCTATGTTTTTCAACTTTAGCTGTTACGGAGAATTAGAAAGAAAAAAAAAAGTATTTTTTTGGTTCAAAGTTTTACTTTATTTGTAAGTTAACCTGTTATTAATAGAATTCTTGCACACTTACAGGGGTCGTCTTACAGTGGAAGAGTGCCTGGAGCACCCCTGGTTGAAAGACGAGGCGGACTTGCCGCGCGCGATCGTCGGCGTCGGCTTTAACGCCACCGAGCTTGCCAGCGACGCCGATGCCGATGCCGACGACGATGCCGCTGACGACAACGTCAACGGCGTCAACGGAATTAACGGAGTTAATGGAGTTAACGGAGTTAATGGAGTTAATGGCGTGAACGGAGTTAATGGATGTAACGGAGTTAATGGAGTTAACGGTCACAATGGCGTCAACGGATGCAATGGGACCAACGGGTCACATGATGATGAAAAAGGTGAGTTAATGTACGTTATCATCATCAACATATCATACTATCTATCACTTACTTTCTTATTTTTAACTTAAACTTACTAATTGGTGGTGAACAATATTGCCTTTATTACTTATACCCAAGACCTATGTTTTGAATGTTTTAACAGCTTAAATAAAAAAAAAAGCGTTTATTTTTATTTCTTTAAAGTAAAATTTAAAGTCACTTACAAAACTTATTACTAGAGATCGGATATTCGGATGCATATTTACCTAAAGCTGAGGCGTGGGATATTATGGAAAGCACTTTTGTATCGAAAAAATCTCGACAAATTAAGAGTTCTGATTATAGAATCGAATGTATTTTTACTTGTTGATTACTTACGTTCAGGTGTTGACTAATATGGAATGCACTTTTGTATCGATCGCAAAAATCTCGCGATTCCGGAATTACGTAATACTTTTTGACTAGAAATGCGAGCTAATGTTGTAAAGTAGGTTCCCAAATTAGCATAGCACATAGCGACAAACAACTCGGTGCCTTGAGTTTCGTTAAAAATGTTTACAGTTGGTATAAAAAAAAATATCTTAACACCGCAAAATTAACCTTCATAACAGGGCTGCTAAGTTGTTTCTATACCATGTATCCGATTAGTTGTGCATTCCCGGATTCCGGTATTTATATTAAGATTTTTTTTTATTAAGAAGCCACTTATTCCTTAGCCAAAAATTAACTTAAGGTAAATATGCATCCGAATATCCGATTTCTAGTTATTACTTAACAATCCACACATAAACAGTCTATCAACTATTTATTATTTTAAAGCTTGATCTTGTCTTCAGCGGAACAAGTCGACAAAAACTATTAATTAAATAATCTTTCCAGAATCATCAGAGTCCCGTCCATCATCACCGCTGGGTCACGAGTGCGAGGAGCGCGACAAGCCGCTGAAGCATGCGCACGCGCGCGACGTGTCTCCCCCCTTCCCCGACGCACCCTCCACGCCTAAGGTGAGACGCGGCCACGCGCCAGTGTGAGCCCGCCCTAAGGATCACGTCACGACACACACACGCCTATTCACTGGCGGTCAGGTTAGAAGTAACATGTACAGTGTGGATGTAGTTGTGCTTCACGAATGTTCGGGGATGCAAGGCTGCGCGTGAGTTTGTCTCGGCTGATTTGTAAATGCTAAAAAAAGGTCGTGTTATGATATGTGAGTTGCAGCAAACGCTTGCATGTGAGTGACGCTTCCGTGGCCGCTAGTCGTAGTCGTGAGATGTAGTTAGGTTGGAAAATACACGAAAATTGTACTAATTTATTTTTTGTAACAGGTGTCCCGCAAATCCCACCCACACGCGCCATCCGTGCTGGCGCTGTGCAAGAAGTTCCAGCCGGACTACGAGAAGCCGGCCAAGCTACACCACAGCGTGGGCCACGTGGGCCACGTGGGCCACGTGGGCCATGTGGGACACAGCGAGTGCGGCTCACTGGAGTGCACGTGCCGCGCGCTGCGCTCGGCGCGTGCGCCGCCGGACCGCGCCGTGCTGTGCTAGCGCTACCTGTGCTGCGCGCGCCTGCGCACGCGCCGGTAGCACTACACGCCCTGTACATATAGACTAAGTGTCGCCAGACAGTTGTATATTTTCTTAGCGAAGCCCCGATCGCGCGGACTGTTCGTTCGCCGACGATCGCGGCGCTCCCACGACGGTACAAAATGCATAATGATGCGCCCGCGCACAGCTAGCGCTTGTAAATGTGTAAGAGGACGCGTTGTACATAACGCTGAGTTTGCACTGCCGACATGTACGTGAGAAATGTTTATGTTCATACTATTGTAGTATTGGTTTACGTTCGCGCTGCAGAAGACACGTTGTAACAAAACAAGTGTAGAGACATTTCATCTGAAGTATCAGAGACTGCTGCTACCCAGGAACTTGTGTATTCTCAGTGCTAACGTAATGTCGACGAAATGTTTTGAGGCATGATTCGACTCTTGTGTTTTGAGCGTCGTAACATGCTGCATGCGGCGTGTGCAAGCTGCAGTAGGTAGTGTGGCTGTACATAGGTAGGTCGCGTCGCGTCGCCGTTATATTTATTAGGACGCCGGCGCCGCGCCGCTATTACTTAGATAATTAAATTGTTGATGTGTCGATCACATTTTATATTGTAGTATCTAAGTGTTCAAATGGTTTAACAGATGATGTACGTTGTATGTTAGCCGAGCGGTATAGATATATTACCGATATGTTCGAGTGTTGGGACCAAAATTTTGTAAAGTAGGAGAAACGATTCCATATCGGTGCAGTTGTTGTCTTGTACGATATTAAAATTTTATCACCGTGTGTGACCGTTAACGGGATGTTGCTTAGGTAGGTAAATTGTTTATGATTGTCATGAGCTCAAATGTTGCGACTTAATTTTCTTTGTAAATGTGCCTAGATGAAACTTCATTGAGTGTTTAGTTAATTCATCCTCCTTATTGCAATTATTTTCATAATATTGTATACTTTTGTTTTTCGTCCATTTTGAATTCATTTTAACCATTTCGTTCAACTAAACTCGAAGATCCATTACCTTTGAAAGCTGTTGTGATCAATAACTCATTTGTAAAAAATAAATTATTGTGATATAAAATACTCCTTGTTTTAATTAACATTCACCCCTATAAAGGCTCCTCCGCTATTTTGGCATAACAATGTTCATAAAAATTGTTCTACCAGAGTCGCGTCACGATTGTCTGCGGGAGCCTTAATACTTTACTGAAGGCAAAGTAAGTATTAACACAGACCAAGTAGGAAATCGGAAATGAACATGAAACAATAACGGCGCCATTACACACTGCTGCATGGGATGTGAACCGAGAGGACGGTTAGGCTGCTTTTCCACCAGAGATGTGTTATAATACGTTGCTATGGATGCGTTTCATCATCATCGTTTCAGCCGAAAGACGTCCACTGCTGGACATAGGCCTCCCCCAAGCACCGCCACTTCGACCGATTCTGTGCCTCCCGCATCCAGCGGATTCCTGCGGCCTTTGCAAGGTCATCGGTCCATCTTGTGGGAGGCCTTCCAACGCTACGTCTTCCGGTACGCGGTGGATGCGTTTGATATCCATCATATTCATTGGTCCACATAGCATAGCACTGGTGGAAACGGGTTCAACTAAGCTATGTTTTTTATATTGACAGATGCGTGCGATGCGCAGAATTCCTTCCCTACTGTCGATGCATCGCATAGCTCGAGCTGCGCATCTTCACCGTCATAGCACATCTTACTTGCTCCGCTACACAGTTTAGCATTAGTGGAAAGGGTCACATAGTTTCGTAGCTTAGCTTTCACATCCTCGCAACATAGCTGCATAGCACATGGAGGGTGGAAAAGCAGCATTATGCACGATAGCTCTGTGTTCTTGTTTGCCAGTCACGCATCCGTGGGTCGCAGTGGATGATCCTGCCTACATTTACATACACAAAAATATATGTGGACTACTGGTTTAGACTATTGTGATACCACCAGTCCACACACTACTATCAACAAGTCACAGCTCGCCAGTGATTACCTGACTTTATTATCTGGGAGGCCTATAAATGGAACAAAGAAAATACGTTTGAGGCCGAGCCTATGTGTGTGTTCCGATTACATGAAATGAAAATATCTGGTGAAATGTGGGTGTACTGTGTACCCACCCAACTCTTCGTGAAATATAGGCGTGATGTTATGTTTTGTTCGACTTCACGCACAGATTAATACAGATGGTTCACTCCGCAAAAACATTTAAATAAAAAGCGACTCTTGCTACGACACCATAAAGTGCAATTCAGGTCGCGCAGCGCTAATTACCTGCAGTTATATACACCTAAAAGTTGCCTCTCTTTCTATCGATCGCGTACCTCTTTATCTTCTGACTACGTTGATGCTCACTGAATTGGCCTGACAAATCGAGCCCGCCGCGTACTTGTAGCTTCATAACTACAACGCGGAGTGCGCCTTCTGTACTATTCTGTGCTCCGGGCTAAGATTTAGAGATTTCTACTGAAAAATTTCTATGGCATTATGTCTGCCTCTGGACTGCATTCCCGAAGAACCCGGGGATCGATAGGACCTCACGTTCAGCAGTCACATACACGAAGGCAGACTTCAGCACTTCGAGATTTGTTCACTCCAGTAGATTATCCCACCATGTTTGTTACCTACGCCTTGTTCCCATGGCGACGTATCCACCGCTTAGGTTTCTCACGATCCTTCCCACTCGCTGGCCCTAGGATTCAAATGATTTATACTTATAATACGTAGGATCGGTAGCTTTGTTTTCCCACGTATCTCTTGCCAACGTGTTCGATTCGACGGGTTGATTCAAAATAGTTTTTGTTTACAACGCTAATAATAACCTTGAACACTGAACCTTCTTGGCTACAAACATTGTTATTGCTAAGTGTTAGATCGGCCCCCGTATGGATTTAATGATATTCCCCGAAGGGTCAATTCTCTTCTTCCATATTTTTCCACCTAGTAAACGCTCTGACGCACACTTGGGCGGGTCGCACCACAACGCAATAAACCTCAGGCGGGCTGCACCGCGTTTTTTTGTATTGAATTGCGACGAGCTGCAGCAGGATGCGGCTGTACTGTAATTTCCGCTTACTGCGCTTAAGAGAGCAGCAAATAGATGGTGAAATAGTGTGCGTTTTACAGCACATTTTAAATGAAATGTTGGCTACGGTTGGGGTGACGTTGCGAACAATTCTATAACTCTGAATCAAAAAAGAATTAAAAGTCAAAACTCTTGGAAATACATGTTTTATTTCTAAAACTACAAAACAGTCTTGCTGTGCAGTTGTATATTGGATCATTACACAACTATAAAATATACAAGCTTCGTTACCTCTTATGGACTCATTGTACTCATCATTATACGACAGCACCAACCCTGAAAACGCGAAAATATATCAGCAGTTCAGTTATCATTTTGTGTTCACATAAAGCGACAAAATGGGACAGCAGATATTTTTTCGCGATGTCAGGCTTGGTCCCGTAGTGCAGCTATCTAATTACGCAACACCATTTTCGTAAACGATTACGACTACGATCCGTTTCATTTTGACAGTTCAACAACTTACATTGCGTTATTTACGTTATTGAGCAGATTTTTTTTTCTAACTTATGTACGATGCAAGGGATTAGCAATCAAAATGATTCATCATGAATTACGCAATTAGAGTACAGGTTTGTACCTACATAATGATGATAACAATGAACACTTTAGGGGAATGCGCTAAGGCAGCCCGCGAAATTCAAATTTTGTTACGTTTTTTGCAATTTGCAGGTAAGTGAATTTCATGGACTACCCTCGCGCTTGCGCCTTAACAGGTTTAGGGTAAACAAAAACTAAGGTTGTACAAAAAATTGGCACTATTTTAAGATGTACAAAGATACAAGAAATTACTTGTATCTATCTAATCACGTCATTTATAAAACTACTGTTTGCAAAAATCATTACTTACAAAACTGTATTAATTCATTGTTATTATTACATTAGGTATATTGGCAGTTTTAAGCCTTATTTACAATAATTATTAACGCTAAGAACATTATCGTACATAGTACAAAGTACATAAAATTGTTCCGATTTCTTTAATTTAAACATAAATAATATTTAAACTATAAATTGGAAGAAAATGCAATATTCGGACAGGCATTAGTAGTTAATAGTGATCAGATTTAAATAATTATATATTTAGAGCGTTCATTCTCAAAGTTGGCAACGTCGCAAATAGCTGTCAAATATTTTAACTGTTTTGATTAATTTGACAATATTACTGTATGGAAATATAAAATATCGCTAACTAGTGAACTAGAATATTAATAATGAATTGCAATTATAACACTGAATTTGATGTTGTAACCGTTGTATTTAAAAAAAAAGCATTTAAAAATATAAATTTTAAATCCTTTTTTTTCATCTAAAACTATTAATTTTGAAAATTATTACATCATTACTGTATTCGGTGTTACGATATTAATGATTGCATTTCATAATCGATATTTAAGTTCACTAGTTAGCCACTAGTAATATCGCCAAACTAATCAAAACAGCGAAATATTTGATAGCTATTTGCGACGTTTGCCACTTTCAGAATAAACGCTCTTAATACATAACGTAAAACAATATTGAAACATAATTAATATACAATACAGTAACACCTCGCTTTACACGACCCCGTTAGGCGCGGTTTCAGTTTTACGCGAATTTCAAATTTCGCGCTAAAATGCCTCGCTTTACGTGGATGCATTGCTTGGTCCATTATCAGACAATGATATTAATCACATTATAAGTGTTCTACAAACAATACAAAACATTGTTGTTTGCTACGAAATACTTTTTCAAGAACGCATATAAAATGCTACTCAAAAAACAATTGCTAATTGTACGGATAAAATAAGTAAAAACTTTTCTGTAACAATTAATAGGCTGATTCTGTTTCTTTTTTGCAATAAAAGCACTTTCATTATTTTTTTGGCTTGATATTTCATCACACCCCATTATACGCGAATTTCGTTTAACGCGATTTTGTCCGGAACGCGTCCGCGTCGCGCTTAAAGCGGGGTATTACTGTAATTGAAGTTCTCGTGGCTTCGTGGCTAAATGATAACAGCCACAAAGGTCGATCGACGTTAAGCTACGCTTGCCGCGGTCGGTTCATGGATGAGTGACCATCCATTACATAGCGAGACCTCTCCGAGCCTCGGAAAACACGTTAAGCCGTTGGTCCCGGCTGTCATTCGTAGATCTTTGACAGTCGTTACGGGTCGTGAAAAACCGAAAAATCTGACAACCAGTCTCACCAAGTGTTACTCAGTAATTGAGCTGTGGAGATCAGATAGGCAGTCGCTCCATGTAAAATGCTGGTATTCAGCTTCACCCAGTGAGACTGGAACCCGATCCCAACACAGTTGGGAAAAGGCTAGACATATCTAATTGAAATTCATTATTGTAGTTGGAAAATAAAATATTATGTCAATTGTATGACATAATATTTTATTTTCTAATTAGGTATAATAAAGATGTACCACTTATTAACTGTAGCCAAATTGAAAAGAACATAATAATTTGAGTGATTCTAAGTCCGCTCGGATTTTGTTTTTTTTTTTAAGTTGAAAGCTCGTCGGCCTCGTAATTGCTTTACCACTTTTGACAACAATAAAGATGCTCACTAATATTAGAAATGTTCGAAAAAATAATGTAATTTCAAAGAAGGCACCGTAAAATGAGATAATCGAAAAAATCGGTAAAATCGTAGGAAATATGGAGAAGCTTTAAAAGTATTTGAAAAGTATATTGTTCCCATCCTTGTCGTGCGATACGGACAATGTATGGCGCTAGTATGAAGTTATATAGTCGTGACGTCACTTCTTGTGATAGTTGCGTCTTTGTCTAGCAGTTATTTTAAACCGTTTATAACATGGCATTCTTTTTAGTTTTTTCAGTTTTTGTAATATTGTTTGCACTATTTGTAGACAAACACTTTATGGAGGTTACAAAAAATGTTAACATCCCTATTCCCACTAAGGGATTTTACGCCCTAGACGGCCACGACCACGACCAGTGGTCGCACCGACCAGGTAAACTATAGAAACCGATACGAATCGCGCACTTGGCTAGTTGGCCGTTGGGACCAAGTGGAAGTGGGTTCTATAGTTTGCGTGTCCATTAGTTAGCGCGAGATCCCAAAGTTAATACTTCACTAAGGTTGAAAATATCTAACTGACGCGTAGAAAAAAGACCCTGCGGTTTTATGACGTACAAGCGACATTCAACCTCAGGATGATAAAGTACATACGAGGTCGACTATACTTACCGACACTATTTCACAGGGCGGACATTTTAGAGTCGAGGTTGCGAGATCAGCTTCCTAAGTAAGTACTTCTTTAATAACAACATCACGCCTGTATTGCCCGAAGGGTTAAGCAGAGGTGTACCTATCGACAGTAAACTCACATTTCGCTAGTTACATTGAAGTCCCATGAATACCTTGTCCACTCTGAAATGACACGACCCAGTACCGCATTACCGTGTGCGTAAAATGAGGTAGTGGGACGCGACATTTCAGAGTGGACAAGCTTTAATAGGGAGCGAGCCTATTGCCATCAACCAGGCACAAATCCAAACTCCTTTAATACTATACTAGAATACTACTATTTTATAATATCAGTCCCAGAGGTGGGAACATTATAGGCTGATTATTCTTATGCTTAATACTTTTAATAGGGAACCAATTTGACTAGATCGAAGAAATTATATTCCGAAACATATTATAATAGGGATGATGCCTGGGTAAAAAAAAAAAGAAATTCTATTAAGTCCGTCAATCTGATAATAAAAAAATATTAGATTCGTATTTTTTGCTTTATCATATAAATAAAAAATGACTGATAAAAGGCATTCAAGTTGGGGAGTGGGTGTCGCTACGTCACAAGTATAAAATCTACATACTCGTGACGTCATTGCAAATTTTAACTCACTTTTACGTAAAAAAAACAAAAAATCCGTGTCCAATATTTTTTAATAATCTACCTGACGGACAAAAAAATTGTCATCTTCCCTATTTCATGATTTTCTCGAGAATATTTTATTTTCATAGTTTCACACACTGAACGGCCAGATTACGATAGCGACTGTTTGTAATTTGTAACTCGCTACCTAAAATATTAACTGGAAAACTGAATTGATTTACAATAACGATATGAAATGATGAAAGAAACAAAAGGTCTTACAGTATTTGAAATAATGATTAACATTATGACCATTATGATAATATACAGAAGGAGGAAGGCCTAAAAAAAAACATGCGGGGCAGTCTTTGGGGACTGCCGATAGAAGTGAAAACTAAGCGTGCGGTGACGATGACGCGAGTTTCACGCTTTTTGTTCACCCAAAAAGTACACATATACCTATATACACAGTATACATATAGCTCATGGAAAGCGTTCGGTGACGATGACGCGAGTTCCATGATTTTTGGTCACCCAAAAAGTGCTCAACGCGCCTAAAGAAGTTTTCACTTCAAAAAAGAATGGATTGTGCAAGGAATGATTTTGAGAGAATAGGGAGTGAATGATAGGATAGGAGCTTGTGGCTTAGTAATAACAGCCGCACATGTCGATTCATCAGGTTAAGCTACGTTTGCCGGGCTTGGTCCGTGGATGGGTGACCATCTTAACATACCGAGACTCCTCCGTGCCTCGGTAAGCACGTTAAGCCGTTGGTCCCGGCTGCCTTTCGTGGATCTTTGACTGTCGTTACGGGTCGTCAGAAGCCCGAAAGTCTGACAATCAGTCTTACCAAGGGGTACCTCTACAACCCAGTAACTGGGATGTGGAAGTCGGATAGGCAGTCGCTCCATGTAAAATACTGGTATTCAGCTGCATCCAGTGAGACTGGAAGCCGACCCCAATATAGTTAGGAAAAGACAAGGCAGAAGAAAAGAAGAAATGGAAGAAGAAAACGTGGTGCGCCAACCCCACGTTTCACGGGACAAGGGAAGGAAAATAATTATCGAAACATAATATCACACCGGGTCAAATTAAATTACCTAGCGGAACTCCGCAGACGTAATATGGATCTAAACATGCTAAAACAAAAAGAATCGATGATATTTTTCTTTGGCTCAACGACCGTAATTGGGTAAAGCTTGTCCACTCTGAAATGACGCGCTTCACTACCGCATTTTACGCACACGGTAATGCGGTAGAGGGGCGCGTCATTTCAAAATGAACCAGCTATAGTGTAGTTACTTGTTTTTTTTTTTGTGTAAACTTCTGACGTAATGGGTATCAATATCTAAAAACAAAAAAACAGATTTTCTGAACTCAAACTTCAAGTAACTCAACCCATACTAGCGGTCGTTAACCTCAGAAAAAATCAATTGTTTTTTTTTCTTCTTCAGGGTGTGTAGTTTTGCTAGTTAATTTCATTTGACCCTGTATAGCACAACAATACACCCACAATTAGACAGCTATTTCTCAATAATAACGATGCATACATTTAAGTGTCGTTATAAATATATTTATTTTTATACACACTAAACTAAGTGCGATCGATTAATGACAACATAATTGGTGTTACAATTATTATCATTATGGTGGCTTGGAGAGTGACGAAGGCACAAAGAAAACTTTTTATTTTTGGTAAAACTCCCATCTATAATAATACTCGCATTCCAGAAACAAGTTTTGAGCCCGTTTCGATGTACGGATAAGCACTAGATACCTATCAAAATATTCAGACATCAAGTTCTTTCAAATTCTCTCCCATGGTGAAAACACCGGCCAAGTGCGAGTCGGACTTGCACACGAAGGGTTCCGTACCGACGTACAATATTTAGCAAAAAAAACACGTTTTTTGTATGGGAACCCCCAAAAATTTTTAATTTTATTTTATTTTTATCACAAATACACAATCTTGAAAATTTGAACTGTATATATATTATGGTTCATGAGATACAGCCCACTGACAGACATGCGGACTGACAGACAGTGGAGGTTTAGTTCTGGGGTTCCGTTTGGCACCCTTCTGTTACTACAGAACCTTAAAAAACGAATAAACAAACGCAATAACCGAATTTTCATTTTTTAAACATTATTTTATCTACATAGTTGGTTATTGAGTAGGTACTGCACCATTGTATGAAAAAAAATCAAATGACTATTCCAGTGTCAAATGTGCATGCCTATCACCCTCCAACCACATTTAGTGAACACGTACTTATAACTATTCTATCTAATCATAAGATGATATGAACACAACTGTACTGGAGCGTTGTGTAGTACATTGCATTATTATCCGTTACAGTGTATTTTACCTTACTTGCCTTATTTGGTAAACGGTTCAATAGTTACGAGTACTCGCATGAATAACAACACTACTTAAAAAATCGAACACGAATAAGATCGTGCAAAAAAACGCCGAAAAAACACGTTTCTTGTATGGACCACTTCAATTTTTTACTTTATTTTATATTTATTATTTGTTTAAAACCGTAATAGGTAGACAGTTGAAATTTTCAACTGTACCTGTTACGGTTCATGAGATACAGCCCGCTGACAGACAGCAGAGGCTTATTAATAGAGTTCCGTTTAACACACTTCGGGTACGGAACCCTAAACACCGCTTTCTACGAACCATTTTAAGACACGATTTTTTTTAAATCGAAATCTCGTAAACTATACCTATGTGAGTATTTTTTTAAGAAATAAGACAAGTTCAGAAAAATCAATTTATTTACGCATAAATTAATTGGGTACCCATCACGTACAAATAATTTAGAAAAGGGCAACCAATTAATGCAAGCGTAAGTATACTTAGGTCATACATTTTGTTTCACCAATTTGTTTTAGGGATGCATTCAAATGGCCTCCAGGGTATATATACTTCAGGGGAATTATTAGATAATGCCCCACTGTCGCCTTGCTGTACAAATGGTTCACTCCGCAAAATCATTTAAACAAAAAGCGACTCTAGCTACGACACGATAAAGTCCAATTCAGGTCGCACAGCGCTAATTACCTAGTTATATTCACCTAGAAGTTGCCTCTCTTTCTATCGCGTAACTCTTATATTTTCTGTCTACGTTACGCCCACTGGATTCGACAAGTCGAGCCCGCCGCGTACCTACTTGTAGCTTCATACCTAAAATGCGGGGTGACCCATCTGTGGTACCGGCATGAATTACACGAGAAGATCATGGAACGTTAACTAAAACCAAGATGATATGTATGTCTTTACATTAACATACATAACATCACGCCTTGTTTCCCCGAAGAGTTAAGCAGAGGTGTACCTATAGTACACCCACATTTCACCAGTTATGTTTAAGTCCCATGTAATGGGGGCGAGCCTATTGCCATCAACCGGGCACAAATCCAGACTCCGGGCTGCTACTGAGAAATTCCAGATAGATAAACCCTTGGAATCGAACTCAGGGCCTGAGTAAAGAAATATATAGTCTTGGCCTTGTTCTTTAGCCGGCCATAGTTTGGCCTTTGCCATAGCTAGGTCTAAGGCTGCGTTTCCACCAGAGATGAGCGAGGATGCGTAGCGAGGGATGTGTGTGAAACTAACCAATAACATTGCTTCACTGTCATAGTTTGAGCTAAGCTAGCGTTGTTATTGGTTAGTTTTACTGATATTCCTCGCTCATCTCTGGTGGAAACGCAGCCTTAGGGTTGGGATGAACGTTGAGGAGTCAGTCCGTGAGCGAGGTAAGACTTTTATCTATTTTCTTTTGTAATTGTGCTCAAATTGATCCAAACAAAATGCTATGACCATTTCAATATAGAAACTTATGAACTAGGCAACATACATAATCTAGTTTAAGGCGGATTTCTCTTGAAACATTTAATTTATGATTAAACGAACTTATCTCTAAGTGAAGTTCGATTAAGTTCGACTCGATTATACGAAGTGCTTCGTCTGGAGGGACTAGAAGATATTCAACTTGTAGTAACGCGTACGTGTTGCTATAATCACGCTCATTTGAGGGTATAAACCAAGTCCAAGTATAAAAAAATGATTACCCTCTGTTTTGGCCTTGGCCGCAGTCGGTTAACAGTTTTCCATATTTAAAAAATGCGGTATAATATTTATAATATATAATCTGTATAACTTAACCGTCCGTTAAAGGGTCCGTAAGAACATTCCCAATGATACAGATAGTGCCATCCACAAAGACGCGCCCCACTCTTCTTCCTTTCGCTTACAGTACAAGTGTGCAACATACCGCTACTCCTTTAGTGTTTACTAATTACCCATTCATAAGTAATTAGTGTGTATACAATACTAAAACAGTAGCGGAATGTTGCACTCTTGTACAGTAAACTATACTAGTCTGGAACTCTGTTCTTCCAAGTCGATTGAGAGCGTCCAAGGGCAACTGATAGAAATCCGACGACGGACAAAACACGAAGTTTGTCGAGGGACATTAAGAAAATAGTTGTACTGTACAGTTCGCGTTGCGTAAGCGCGCTACTGTTTTATAAGTAAGATTGACTACTGCGCAGTCATTTGTAGCCTACTTCAGAATGGCAAAGTTATTTGACGCGAAGTGTACTGTAAGCGATTAGGAAGAAGAGTGGGGCGCGTCATCGTGGATGGCACTATCTGTAAAGCGGGGTTCTCACGAGGCGATTTTAGTTGATCAACTTAAATCGGTTCACGAATTGAATGACCATCGCTAATGAGAACATGTTTTCAATAAAAACTCTTATTGAACAACAAAAAGTTGATTCCCTCTCAACTTTTGGTGTGCGAGTCGGTTCATTTTGATGACGTCACCGTGCAAGCAACAACTTGTCGAACGTGAGAACGATCCGTTCAAGTTAAAAACGATTTTTATCTGTGGTGGCAGTATTGTTTGCTGTCAAAAGTGAGTGCGTGCGGCCAAAATGACTACAAAAAAGGTTATAAAGTGTATTTCCTTCCGCAAAATAAGACTCAGTTCCTCCATTAAAATATTTCTAATTTCGCGGATACATGTTCGCACGACATTGTTTGACGCCATTTTGAAGCAACTGCCCGTTCGGTCCGATTAGCGGTGCGAGCGTGAGAACGCAATTCGTATCGATTTTTCTTGATCAATTAAAAGTTGATCAACTAAAATCGCCTCATGAGAACCCCGCTTAAACGATTCGGTCACCGGAAAATGTAAAACATTGACAAAACACAAACAACAAATGAAACACACATGACGATGATGATGACAAACATGAAATGGAAAACATTTTCCGGTGACCGAATCGTTTAAGCGTTTATTTGGTCGCGCTTTTTATGTAAAAAGCGCGAACAAATATAAGCTATAACTCACTTTACAAAACCTTCTTTTTTTTTTTGGATGGTAAATTATCTAATAATTTCTCCCGCTCTGGGGCCGTATTATGACGTAATAATGCCACCATTATTTCAGTGAGTGTAAGACAGAGCTATACAAGGCTAGCACCGTCCTTTTTTCGCAGTGGAATAATGATGGCATTAATACTTCATAATAAGGCCCCAGGGCGGAGCGGGAGGGCGTGTCAGACTCTTACTGACTAAAACCCACTCGTGTTTCTTCAGTTGCCTGTACATTGCCAGGGGTCACGGTATCCCTCCACGGGCCCTATCGAATCTGTCTGGTCAACATAACTTATTATCACCCCTGTAATTCCCGAAAGGTTAGGCAGAGGTGTATCTATAGTACACCCACATTTAGCCAGTTATGTTTAAGTCCCTTGTAATAGGGGGCGAGCCTATTGCCGTCAACCGGGCACAAATCCAGACTCCAGGCTCCATACCTCAAAATACCATATCAGACACTAATCTGAATGGTCTTCACAATATCTGACCAAGATAATTTCTGAACTATTAAAAGAGACTGCTGTCGGATAGGAAACACCGTCCTTACCTAGTTTTAAAATAAATTGTAATGTGCAAAAGTATTTGTTAGAACATTTTTTTAAACAAAAAATACATTTCGGTCTGAATTATTAAAAATGTAACTTTCTCTAAAGTTTGTATTAGGATTTATTTCGACTTCTGTTTGATAACTTATCTTCCAATTTCTCCAGACGAAGAAAAGTATAATACACGATAACGCCCATAGTTATTGCTTCTACACATTCATAAAATTAACTAGTTAAAAGAACACATTTATAAAGAAACTGCCCATCTATACATTACAATCTTTAATTACTAACATCATTCACATAAGCAAGTATGCTGCCATCGAACTATCAACCTTAAGAGTTTAACATAAGGCATATTTTATAAATACATTCAAACCATACATTTTCTTTTTTTCATCTGTGACCAAAGATTCAAATCGTTAGATTTGCCGGAACTCGTCAAAATATCACGTTTCTGTTCCGTTGTCTCGCTCGCTCATACTGAAAATCGTATCTATCTTTGTGGGATGTGAGAGCTCTCTCTTCTCAGCATGGAATACTGTTTCGCGCGACCTAATTACGGTAAGGACAAATATATAGATGTAAATCTTTCTTTTATGACTCTTTTAACATTTCTAACGCCTGATTTCTGAGGTCTTCTGATTAACTCAAATTGAAGAAAGTTATTCAAGGGAGTTCTTACTAAATTTAGTAACGCAATATGTCAAAATCTGACTGCCCCATAGGTGTCGCGGGCGCGACTGATGAGCTTGGGGTTCGATTCTCAGGTTGGGTAAAGTGTTATTGGGATTTTCCAAGAATTTCTCAGTAACTGCCTGGTGGAAGTGTGACACGACCGTGGCCAGCGGCCTGCTGGAGCTCCGCGAGTCGCGGGGTGTCGTGTCTAACGACTGTGAGTGAACCTGTGTCTACACACGCTTGCACTATAATGTCTCGCGCCGATGGTTAGTCTCCGTTGAGATTAGCCGCCATTGGCCGAAATTCGATCGAAAAGTTAAGAAACCAGAAAACAGGCATTAGACAAGTTTAAAATAGTGAGCGTTCGACCCGATTCAAATACCTAAGCGAGGTTCCATTATTACAGCAGTTGTGGAAGTCTTATCCAATTCTTATTTAATATCAACATAAGGAAAACATACAAATACATCATACAAATCTCAAATCGAATTAAGAAAAAGATACACTCACAGAGTGTTTCAAAATAATAAAAAGAAAGATACCATTATTTCTCTATGCAAGACATAAAATAATTCATTTTTATTTTTTTACCGCGCACAGTTATACCGCTAATCTAGGAACCGTATTTTGACATTTCCACAAAAAATCATTGCGTGACAACCTAAAAATACCTCATCTGCACACTCGAGATCTTCTCTCTCGCTCTAACATATAAATATGTGTAATACCTACTCTATCTCCATCTCTTTCGCACGTGGTGTCAGTGACCGTTGACCACGGTACCTTGTGTCTTCATATCTGTTAGCTGGTCGTTGTATTCTGCATACATTCTCTGCCAGCGAAGCTGACGAATTAGGAGGGAGAGCATCTCTTCGAGGAGATCGTGTTTCTTTATACCCTGAAAGAAAAAAAACAAGCGAGCCTTAGAGTAGTCGCATTTGTGATCTTGACTGACGGTACCAACCTCTCGGAAAATGGGTTGGTACCATCTGACGGCCAACTCTAGCACCGCGCGCTTTCATTGGCCGACAGGAGTGAAAACTTAAAACTGGTATATCAATACATACATATTATAAAACAAAGTCGCTTTTCGCGTTTGTCTGTATGTCCGCGTTGTTCTTCTAAACTACACGACAGATTTTGTCAAGTCGTAAAAACCGTGCGAAGCAGGAGTGGGTTGCTAGTATGATAATAAACAATATTCATCAACATCATCTCTTAGAAAATGGGTTGGTACCATCTGACGGCCAAAAATATCACCGCGCGCGCTCATTGGTCAAATCAAATAGCGCGCTTCCCCGGCTTCACTTGTTACACACTTCCGTCCCTTTTCGCGAAATAACTCCCACAGATTGCAGGAAAGCGAGAGGAAAGATGTTACACATCAAAAATATGAATCAGTTAATAAATATCGTGATATTATTATTCTCTTAATCATATTACACTCCGTGATGGCTCTCAATGAACGTAGCGAAATAGAGAACTAACACAAGTATCTTCCTCTTTCGTTCATTGGGGCCATCTCAGACGATGAAGCCGATATTCATATTCATTTATTTGCGTTCTACAAGGTAATGTATGGTGTTAACAATAAAAGCTTATAGCTAAGAGCCGTTGTAGACCCTGTCAGGGCATAGCAAAATACTTACAAGCTAAAATTCATATAAACATTTTAAAAATATAATTGAAACAAAATTAAATAAATTCGCAAACACAACAAAAAATAGAGATAATTAAAAATAATAATAATAATAAAAAATGTCAATATCCTTAAAAGTTAGAATATATAACGAGAACGATACGAGAGAATAAGAAAGTCATGATGGTCCGTTAGCGGACCCGCTTCTCAATCTCACTAGGATGCGATCTCAAATCCTGGCAAGAGCATGCAAATGTGACTTTTTGAAACAGTATTTACTTTAGAAGTTTATCTTGGATGCCACTGACTTAGGCAAAGGAAATCATAATGAGGAAACCTGGATTTATTAAAAAATAGCTTCTGCCCGCGATTTTGTCCTTGTGAAATTTGTTGTTCCTCCGACCCACCTCGTCGCATCGCATCGCCCACCCGCGCTATTACTTCGTATTAGCTTAGCGTTCTTCCAGACTTTTTTTTTTGCTCGGCTCCTTAAGGTCCTATCGTGATGTTAAATAGCTTATAGCCTTCCTCAAGAATCGTGTTATCAAATGCAAAAAGTTTTTTTCATATTCGACGGGGAGTTCGCGTTCGGGTAGTTCACCAGAGATCGCGTTCAAATAAACAAACAAAAAAAAACTGGCCAAGTGCGAGTCGGACTCGCACACGAAGGGTTCCGTACCATTATCTATTAAAACGAATCTACTAATAATCATGTCCGTTGTATGGGAGCCACACTTAAATATTTATTTTATTCTGCTTTTAGTATTTGTTGTTATAACGGCAACAGAAATACATCGTCTGTGAAAATTTCAACTGTCTAACTATCATGGTTCATGAGATACAGTCAGACAGACGGACAGCGGAGTCTTAGTAATATGGTCCCGTTTCACCCTTTGGGTACGAAACCCTAAAAACAAATTCATTAGCTTTATTTTTGGTATAGATATAAGTTTAAAAACTGCACGCATTGAGCAAGTGATCAATGTTAGTTTCCTCACACACTCACCAGTATAGTGGCCTGCCATTTCTTGGGCGTGGAGGTGCAGTGACTCGGTCCCAGCATGTCATCCAATATTGACCGCAACTGATCTTCCGTGCCTGAAGAGGAAATACAGAAAATATTCAAAGCAGAAACTAAGTAAAGAAGTTGTATAATTATTATAATATCTAATGGAAACAAAAACATGAGGTCGTCGTATTTTTCTGAATACAGCACCAATTCAATTCAATTTAAAATATTTTATTTCACATAAACCTACATGGGCACTTATGAAACGTCAGAAGCTAGGTGCACGGTTCCAATTGGTCGTTTCCTATGGAAAAGAGCCGGCAAGAAACTCCACGGTTACTCTTTTAAAAATAATTGGCTTTTACATTGTTTTCACATAACAGTGTTATTAGGTATGGGAGGACAGTGTAGGTCTTTCAATAAGAACCAGGTACTTATCAAAATGATGATGGTCAACAAATCTAGTCTACTAAGCCTACAGCGTTCTCACATTCACAAAATAGAAAAGATCATACACCGTGAAATCTTAATGGTTGTTTTCCCGCAGCGAAATGGTTTTGTCTTGGTAATACAATCGTTATATAAACAAATAAAATATTAGAAACAATTTTGAAAACAAATTTTGTGTTGTTGCGTGCAAACTAGTTTATGCCGTATCACCACGTGCGAGAGTTTATTTTGCTTTGAACATTTATGCATCGCTGTTCCCTTTTTCGGCGGCGCGTGCGATTCGAGTAGTACCTACAAGTTACCTGTTATTGATTCTCACGTTTTCGAGTAGATGAATATTTTTTAAATTATTTTAAAACAAAAACATCTTTATTTTTTCACTTTTACTCTATGCTTCGAAAGTACTCCTTATGGCAAGTGGTTCTGCCGCGGGAAAACAACCATTAAGATTTCACGGTGTATATAACGATAAATAAATTAATAAAAATAAAAACATATTTTAAACGAAATACCTATAAAATACCTATTTAGATTTATTTTCTGCATATTCAAAATCTTTACAAATTGAGCTCGACTCTGGCATTCATAGTGTGCCTACAAGAGAGGAGGAACCATACCATGGTTGACGAGGTGCGTGAACAGCGCGGTGAGCCAGTGGCGGTAGTCCTTGGCCAGGCGCAGGTGCAGGCACGACGCCACCTGCGCCTCCAGCCAGCTGCGGCCCGCGCCTGCGCTGTAGCTGCTGTGGAGTGCGAGATACAACTCATTTTAATATTGACATGTGTTTGCGGTGTTCGAAACATGATTTACACAAAATACCACGTTGCTATTTAAGTTCCTAATCTATGTTATATATAATATTAACTTAGTTATAAGTTATTTTTTTTTTTATTAAAACTATGCACAAGTAAAAAAAAATACTGTACAAAGGCGGACTTAATGCCTGAGGCATTTTCTACCAGTCAACCTTAGGGTGGAGCAGAGACAAAACATGGCAGGTGCAACATGAGTAATAGATAACTTAAAAATGAATACTTACTAATACATAGATACATACATATATTATAAACCGAATAAACTTTGTCAGGAGAAATAACGACAGGTAGAGAAGAAAACAAATCCAGCAAATCAGCGCTGCAAAGATTCTGCCAACTTTTCACGAATATATTCACGTGCCTTCAGTTTGAAAGATAACCGACTGGTTGCTATCCTGATGTTCAGAGGAAGCGCATTCCAAAGAAATACCGCCTGGACAAAGAAAGAAGAGTGTATAAAACCAGAGCGGTGAGAAGGACATCGTAGAAGACGATTGTTGGTAGAACGAAGATTTTTACTATGGGCAGAGCATAGGTATTGAACATGGGAAGTCAGGTAAGAAGGAGAAGTGGGTTTGTCGAGTATAGAATACAACATAGACAGAGCCCTCAACTCTCTACGCTGACGTATGGGTAACCATTTTAAAAGCAATCGATGCGCAGATACATGATCATACTTTCGAAGATTGAATACGAATCGAATGCAGTTATTTAGAAGGCGGTCAAGTTTATTGAGGAGATCTGCATTCAGGTCATAGTAACACACATCACCATAGTCTATTATGGGAAAGATTAGGGACTGTACAAGCATTGCCTTTATGTGTGATGGGAGAAGGTTTTTCAACCGATAGAGCGACCGCAGCGTTCCGGTGACTTTTTTACTTACAGTCGTGACCTGCTTACGCCAGTCAAGACATGTGTCAACATGCAGACCAAGATCCTTAACATCGGAGCTAAACGGGATGACTGAGTTGTCAAACATTACAGGTGGCACAGTTAATCCATTCAGTTTCCTCATACTGTGGGTGCTCCCTACAATGACAGCCTGACACTTGGTAGGATTAACCGCCAACCCAAAACGATCAGACCAGCTTTTAACCACAGCTAAATCCCGGTTTAGCTCCTCAATCGCATCGGATATGTTCTCCACACTTGCCTGGCAGTAAAGCTGCAAATCGTCAGCATAAAGATGATACGCAGTTCGAAGTTCAGTGGTAATGAGATTAATAAAAATTGAGAACAAAAGAGGAGATAATATACCGCCCTGAGGGACGCCAGCTGCAAGTTCACACCAACCAGACGAAGAGTCTCCAGCACGAACAGACTGCTGACGCCCCTGAAGATAAGAGGAAAACCATTCCAATACCTCCCGAGAGACCATAAGATAGGAAAGGATGGATAAAAGGACTTCGTGACTGACGGTATTAAAAGCATTGGAGAAGTCAATTAACACTAAGACTGTAACTTTAGTGTCTTCCATTCCCCGCCTTATATCGTCAGTCACTTTAAGGAGAGCTGAAACGGTACTGTGCCCAGGCCTGAAACCGGATTGAAATGGACTGATGAGGGAGTTGCGGTGAATAAAGTGGGTGAATTGCTTATGAACACTGGCCTCGAGCACTTTAGATAGAAAGGGAAGGATGGAAATTGGGCGAAAGTGACTAGGAAGAGAGGGATTGGGTATCTTAGGCAGAGGCCGAACAAGGGCTTTACGCCAGAGGGAAGGGAAAACACCGATGTAAAGGGAAAAGTTTATGATGTGGGAGATTGCAGGAAGGAGTTGATCAAGAGCCGCTATAATCATATGGCGGCTGATATTATCGCAGCCCACAGCTTTGGATTTAATGGAAAGGATTATCTTTTTGATCTCTCCCGGGTCGACAGGGGTGAAGACAAAGGGGTTAATATTGGGACGCGTCAGACCAGCAAGGTAGTCTAGGGTTTGACATTTGGTTAGACTATCTAGAGTGGGAACAGTGGAGAAATGGCGATTTAGATCGTCCAAACCAATTGTGTTAGGAAGGTCCGAATGTCGCGATTTACCGATGCCCAAAGTTCCAAGGAACTTCCAAATATCGGCAGGAGAAGAAGAAGTGATATTATTTAGGATGTGACGGCGTTTAGCATTGCGTATCATCTGATTACACCGATTCCTAGCAGCCTTAAACAAGGCCCAATTGTCATCCGAGCGATCCTTTTTAAACTTCCGAAACGCGCGGTCCCTCCGTCGCATTGCCATCCGAACTCCCCTGTTCATCCAAGGCGCAGGCGGACGCTTCAACTTGATTTTCTTGATAGGGGCATGGGCATCAAATAGCTTGACCACAACATCGTTGAATAATTCTACTTTTTCCTCAACTGAAGCAGCTGCTTCCAGAGATGACCAGTCAATATTGGACGCATCTTCTTGAAGCCTCTCGCCATTCATACGCGCAAAGGCACGCCTGTACTGGAACATTGGTTTAGGTTTAGGGGGTTTAAGGACATAGGATAAGAAAATAATGTCGTGATGGGAAAAACCAGGAGCATCGTGTTGACCATGTGAGGAAACTAGGGAAGGATTAGAGGTCAGGATCAGGTCAAGCCAAGTATCATCACCGACTATATTGTGATGAGTGGGTTGAAGAGGCAAAATATGCAGACTTGCTGACTCGACTAAGTGCAGGAGTTTACGGGACCGAGGGGAGTTGAGGGCAAGGAGATTGGTATTAAAATCTCCCATAACAATGTGATGTGCATATTCCGAACCCAAAGATTCAAGTACCGATTCGAATTCAGTGAAGTAATCAATGGTAGGGGGGCAATAGACTACGCCGAGGACGGCTTTAACACCTTTGACACAAACCTCGAGGAAAAGAAACTCTGCGGATTCATTGGAAGAAGAAGAAGCTAGAATTTTAAATGGAAAATCATCACGAAGGTAGATGGCTACACCACCCCCCCTCCTTCCGATCCGGTCATTCCGAAGAAGAACGAAACCGGGGAGCGGGTAAGTGGTTGAAAGCAGGTCTGGTTTGAGCCTCGGAAATCAGGACGGCGTGAACGTTGTTGTCGGAAAACGTGTCGTATAGTTCGTTGTAGTGACTGGGAATACTCTGGGCATTGAGGTGGCATACGTTAAATAGCCGGCAAGAATTTTGGCTGAAATTTTGGCGTAATAGAACACCTAAGGTGTCTGTAAGAGAAGTGAAAGTTTCATCGCTGGAAGAGACACTAGATTCATTGGCAGAATAAAATGATTCGTTATCAGATGTCATAAATATGTAAAATAAAATGAATATCTATAAATATATAATTATATACAATGCTAGAATTACTGGTACGACGTTTGCAACTCTGCACCACCCGCCAGCTCACAACATCATCTAACTCTAAGCATTTAAAACTTAAACGTTAAAAGATAAAAGCACACAGCGACACATAACAATAAAAGAGTGTAACGGTCATGCAAAACAAAATAGTAATAATAACAAGATAAAAAAACGAAATTTACACAAATAAAATATTACGCTAACACTAAGACGACATAAAAAATATGAATAAGTCGTGAAACGTATCCGATTAATACGTCAATCATACTTCATACATAATCTGTGGACTTTTCAACTTTTGCATTTCACATTTTGACATTTTGACCTATTTGACGTTTACGTACGAGAAAAATAAAATTTGAGAAAGGATACACCATTGGCGACACACAAAATTTAAAAAAAAAATAACTTGTTGAGGGTAAATTATTATCTACAGTGTGTCCATTAACATTCAGAAGAGATTATGAGGAAATTGCGTAACGTATATTAGAGGGACTACTAAGAACATAAACAAAGAAATAACAGCGGTAAGTAATTCCGTACTAACAATTGCATGCAAATCATTAACTACTATACAATATAGAAAACATGATACTATTATTGTTACGCTCTGTTTTGCAAGCTATCTCCTGTGCCTTGGACCTTTGGAAACTTCGCAAGCAGAGGATTCAGCTCATCCATTGAAGAAACTTTGTGTCTACTTCCGTCAAAGGCCTTTAAAACGATAACACCGTCTTGAGTCCAACACGAACGCATTCCGAAGTGAAGACGCGCCTTCCCAAAGATGTATTGCCGAACCCTTGTCAGGAACTCCTTGACTGCGATTGATGTTCCCTTCAATCGTGTCTTAGCCTTCCAGACTACTGATTTGTCATCGTAGCTGGAAAACCTAATCAGTATCGGCCTGTGATGATCTTTACTGGCAGCGCCTAGTCTGTGACAAACCTTTATGGAAGATGCAGAGAAGTTCCTCAGGGCTAGCTTATTTGTGATGACATCCAGGATGACTGCAGTGCTGTCTTCACTGTCAACTTCGGCAACACCTTGAAAGATCAGTGCTTTCCGCCTATGTCTGGTCTCCAATCCGTCAACCTGCTTCGCACACTCACTGATCTGAGTCCGGAGCAAGCCAAGCATGCTGAAAATAAGCTCCCTGAAAGTCCGGAACTCCTCAGCCACCCTTGCCACAGTATCTTTGGCAGGTCCAGCGCACTGAATCTGAGCTTCCAGTGCTTCCATTTTCCGTGTGAAGTTCTCTTCTAGGCTCTTTTGGACTGACAGAATCTCAGCAAGTTGGGACATAGTGATCCACTAGTGTCAAGGTGAAAAGTGTAGTGACTATACAGATGATGAGCTGGCAGGTGGTGTAATTTTACTACTTGAGCCACATAAATGTGCCACAAACGTGAGTAACCGTGTAATAGAGGTTATATACTAATAATAGATAGAAATTTAGACAAAAAACTGAGTATTTTTATTTTAAATATAAATTCAAAAACAGAGATACGTCTATCGTTTATTTACACCTACCCGCGAAAAAAAAAAAAAAAAGTTAAAAGTTAACGTCTGTAACTTTGTGTAAATGCTAACTAATGTTATAAATGTGAAACTGAGTCTGTTTGTTCCGCTTTCATGCTTAAACGGCTAAACAAATTTAGATGAATTTTGGCACATGGGTAGACCATGACCTGGATTAGGACATAGGATACTTTTTATCCCGATATTCCCACGGGATCGAGACTTATGCGGGTGAAACCACGTTGCGCAGGCAGTTGTGCAATAAATTAATAAATAATAATAATATTTTCAGCAACATAAGTTCATTATCATTATGCTGCAACTATGCTGTATTTGTTTCATAGAAGTTTGTACTCGTAAGATTATGGGCTCAGTGCTTCGATGGTAGTGTGGCGGCATCTACAACGCCACATCGAACTACGCATAAAAGACCAGTTTACCGCGCGATCAAAATATATATGACGACGTCAGCGATGGGTGAGCGATAATGCCGTCATCATCTCGATTCAGTGGTACGAAATCCATAGTGCAGGTTTACAATCAAACACGATGATACAGCAAATCAGTTAATATTTTTACTTTCACAATAATTCACACAGTACAATACTAATAACGTTCACGCACTATTTTCTAAGTTCGGGAAAACCGACAGTTTCGTGTAGGAGAAGTGGAGGTCTCATCCGTTCGTTGCCCTCACAAGACTGACTCGTCGTTCGTTGCCCTCACAAGACTGACTCGTCGTTCGTAGCCCTCACAAGACTGACTCGTCGTTCGTTGCCCTCACAAGACTGACTCGTCGTTCGTTGCCCTCACAAGACTGACTCGTCGTTCGTAGCCCTCACAAGACTGACTCGTTGTTCGTAGCCCTCACAAGACTGACTCGTCATTCGTTGCCCTCACAAGACTGACTCGTTGTTCGTAGCCCTCACAAGACTGACTCGTTGTTCGTAGCCCTCACAAGACTGACTCGTCGTTCGTTGCCCTCACAAGACCGACTCGTCGTTCGTAGCCCTCACAAGACTGACTCGTCGTTCGTTGCCCTCAAAAGACTGACTCGTCGTTCGTTGCCCTTACAAGACTGACTCGTTGTTCGTTGCCCTCACAAGACCGACTCGTCGTTAGTTGCCGTCACAAACCGACTCGTCCTTCGTTGCCCTTACAAGACTGACTCGTCGTTCGTTGCCCTCAAAAGACTGACTCGTCGTTCGTTGCCCTCACAAGACTGACTCATCGTTCGTTGCCCTCACAAGACTGACTCGTCGTTCGTAGCCCTCACAAGACTGACTCGTCGTTCGTAGCCCTCACAAGACTGACTCGTTGTTCGTAGCCCTCACAAGACTGACTCGTCATTCGTTGCCCTCACAAGACTGACTCGTCGTTCGTTGCCCTCAAAAGACTGACTCGTCGTTCGTAGCCCTCACAAGACTGACTCGTTGTTCGTTGCCCTCACAACACCGACTCGTCGTTCGTAGCCCTAACAAGACTGACTCGTCGTTTGTTGCCCTCACAAGACTGACTCGTCGTTCGTTGCCCTCACAAGACTGATTCATCGTTCATTGCCCTTACAAGACCGAGTCGTCGTTCGTTGCCGTCACAAACCGACTCGTCCTTCGTTGCCCTTACAAGACTGACTCGTCGTTCGTTGCCCTCACAAGAGTTACTCGTCGTTCGTTGCCGTCACAAGACCGACTTGTCGTTCGTTGCCCTCACAAGAGTGACTAGTCGTTGTGTCACTTCCCTTACCACGACTCTGTCCACGTGCCGCCCCACTCTAGCGAACGCGTCACGGCGTTTACATTCACCCTAGTACTACAATAATCATTAGAGAGACTATTATGGTTCAAATGTGACATCTATATTATCTATATTATGGTTCAATATGAAATCTACGACATTTATAACTTCCCGACATCAATCGTAGGGCTGTTGCCCACCAGTAACGACACCCGTCTGGTCGGAGGATCCTCCCTTTTCTATAGAGGATGAGTGAACTTTACACCCTGTTCCTCATACCTCTAGAGTAGTCTGGATTGAGTCAGTCCAGGGGCCTTATTATGAAGTATTAATGACATCATTATTCCAATGCGAAAAAAGGATGGTGTTGGCCTTGTATAGCTCCGTCTCTCACTCACACTGAAATAATGGTGGCATTAATACGTCATAATACGGCCCCAGAACTTAGCTACGAGTTTATCGTTATCAGTAGCGTTCTAAGTTCCCATAACGTGCAGGTATCCTTTGCTTTTAGTGTTTTTTCTCAAACATGTTTGGAAAATCGAGCATTGTTTTGGCAACCTTCTTTGAGGTAAATCGAAAATGCTGTACTGGTCAAATACATGTGAGCAGGCGGCCGGCAATGTAAGTATGAAAATCCATATCTGGTCGTGTTTAGCGACCAAATAAATTACTCAGAAAACTCAGGTCATGTAATTTAAAAATGGAACGAACCAAGGAGATAACTTATCAAGCATTTTATTTCGGCTTAGCATCAAAATAGAGCTGTGAACATATTGGCGCGTGGAAAATTATCGTTGTTCGTCATTGATTCTGGAATTTATAATTATTTTACTTCTTTTGAATTTCCGCGGATTATTTGAGAAACGTACTACACAAGCCTTGATGGATGTATGTGTGCCTTGGCTACTCGTCGGCCCACTGTTTCATGTTCGTCCAGCAATGCCCCTTTTGCAGGCCGCGGCAGTAATTTACTATTTTTAACCGACTTCTAAAGAAGGAGGAAGTTATCAAGTCGGATTTTTTTTTATAAAACCTGGACCGCCTTTGCACTCTAAGCAGAAATTGTTCATGGACCTAAAGTGGGTTTTTCTTGTTTCGAACAACCTCGGTCAGAATTCTGTTTAAAGAGTTGCATTCATGTTTAAATGTTGATTACCTGTTGGCGAAGGAGTTGGGTCTGTTCCTGTTCATCCTGGCGAGGGGCGGGTACAGCGGAGCCTTCGGCACGCGCGTGTTGCTGGCCGCGCCGCTGCAGCGCCACACCGGGTCACACGCATCGGCCCACACCACCCTGAAACGAAACAAAGAAACGTTATGAAAAATATTCGATATATTGGGTGTGATAACGCAAATGTTGCTTGGTAACATTATAATGTTGACTTTGTACAGTCAACCGTAAGTTCTTGGTAACAAATAAATAATAAATCAAATAAATAATAATCTTTATTACTCCCAGAAATGCACGAACATTACATTGACCAAGAAACAAAAAAAAATGGCTTAATCTAAGTGATTCACAGCAAAAAAGACCCTGACCTCTAAACTAGGTAAAAACCTGTATTTTAGAAGTCAAAGTCAGTGTACCTTCAACGTTATGCTTGGATATAAAAAGCCTTATAAATTATACCTAGATAGAACACAATGATATAAATACAAAATAAAAGAGTATAAAACAAAAATAAAAGACACAATGCAAAATTAGGCTGGTTTAAAGGGAAATATAATAAAAAACAGGAACTTAATAAAAGAGAGAAAAATAAAACTAATTTTGATAATGATTTTGATTAACTAATTGGTGAAGTATATGTTTGATATGAGTGAGTGAGAGTGTATGTGTGTGTGTGTTTGTAGAAGTGGCTGTGAGCGAGATGTATGTATGTTAAATTCAAGTTATGGATGTATTTAAATTTGAGTTATAAAAGCCTGTCTGTTGAGGTTGGAAGAATTTCCAATCAGAAGATCCTCGGTCATACAGTAAGTAAGTTTTTGCAGATATTGTCGTAACTATCTGAGTTACGACAATATTACTGGTATTTAGTTTTAGGGAAAAATTTTAATAATTTATTTAACTGGTTGTAAAGTTTCGTACTGTTGATGTATGATAATGCCTTCACTTTGACACGAGCTTTTATTTCGTAAAACAGTTGAAAAGGACTTTTTCCTGGTATAGTCCATTCGCGTTAAGAAAATAGAGAGTCATCGGCCTAGCCCCGCCCCTCGACCAATCGGGTCGCAACAAATTAGAAAGCTGACCATTGACAGCAGATCCTCGTACGAAACGCTTGTGTCCTATGGTAAAGTATGGTTATATTATAATATATGGTAAAATTGAGGATTAATGTTAAGTACTACATAACATCACGCTTTGTTTCCCCGAAGGGTTGGGCAGAGGTGTACCTGTGGTACACCCACATTTCGCCAGTTATGTTTTTAAGTCCCATGTAATGGGGGCGAGCCTATTGCCATCAACCGGGTACAATTCCAGACTCCAGGCTGCTACTGAGAAATTCCTGTAGGAAAAACCCAATAATACTTTGCCCGACCCGGGAATTGAACCCGCGAGAGCTTTTGCGACCACTAGACCAACGAGGCAGTAATGTTAAGTACTATGTTTTAAAAACACGATTCCATAAAATTTTCTTGATAGAAAAAAAATCCAGTTACCTTCAAACCGAACAATAAACCGCTGGTATTAAAAAAATACTTCAAATTAAATCATAAAATTTTGCATGATAATTGAACTATAAATCCGTTTTTTCTTGTTTTTAATTACCATTATTTTTACCGTAAAAAGAAGTTATCTAAACTATTGGCGCCTTGGAGCCTTCTCCCCTCCGCTTACTCTCGTTTTTACACAGTCCGCGAGCGAGATAAGGAGTGAATTCGAGCTGAGGTATTATACACTCTTAATGATAAATAAATGAAATAACTTATTACCATGCGCACAGTCCTTTACTGTAGATGTAACTCTTGCCGTTGCTCAGACAGATCATAGGGTTGCCGTCGTCCAGCAGAGAGCAGTTCGTCACCGTCACTGTGAAAATATAATATTGAATATAATCATTCTATAATCAGATTCTGTACTGACAACAAAAAAAATGTACCTATCTGTGTGTATGTCTAGTTATAATAGTATATCTTTGGTTACTAACTTAATTCTTAAGAGGGAACAGAGCCTGCGATTCTCCATACAACTGTATTCCCCTTTTTTCTTCCTGAATAATGCCTCTACAGCAATTTTTTTTTTTCATAAAATCAAGGTCTGCTGTAGACACGTCCCTGTTATTTTCTTTTTTTCAGCAACTTATTGGTAAAGAAAATATGACCCTCCAATATTTAAAAAAATGCCCAATTTTTACCGCCGTAATTAGAGAACGACCATACACATTCGAAAAGTTTTTAACATAAAAAAAAATGATATGAACCTTTAGAAACTCTTTCTTAAAATTTTAATGTAAAAAATAATTGAATCGGCTCAGTTTTCGAGGAGAAAAAAAAAGGCAATACGAAACGTTGATCTCGTCAATTTTTTTTGTGATATAATCGGTCTGAGCTGTAGCTGTCCCTATCGTACTCTACGGGGGCAGACTTGAGGTAAGACGACGGCAAGTTTCTTCAAATACCTATTTTTCAAATTCCTCGCAGGTCCTGTTCTTAAGTATACTTTCAAAAATATGGATTAGTGTCTGATAAAATAGATAAATAAAGGTGCAACGAGACTGCGGTACATCATTATCGACTGTTCTCATTCGATGTAGATATTTTCACTAGTAACAGACAATGGAACCCGTCCCGTCAGTGGGTCAAAAACTGCCCAGCTTCCTTAGACATTATTAAACCCATACATAATGACGATAAAAATGGCGTTTATGTTTTTTTTAAACTAGCAGTTGCCCGCGACATCGTCTGCGATGCAGGATGAAGAGTCCTGTCCTTCTCCAGGTCTACCCATATGCCAAATTTCATCCAAATGCGCTCAGCCGTTTTAGCGTGAAAGCGTAACAAACAAACTCACTTTCGCATTTATAATATTAGTTAGGATAAGGATTTTTTTTATTTTCATTCTTACCGCCGTGCGACAGTAGCGCTCTGAAGCAGAGCGGTCGTATGACGCATGTGGCCGTACTTAGCTCCCACATGGCTAGCTCAGCTGATGTGCTCACTACCGCTAAAGTGTCGCCCGATAGTGTCAGCTTGGCTGCTTGAGACATTAGGGCTGTGGAAGAGAAAAAAATACATCAAAATAAAACCTTGGAACTGACTCGTGAGGGCCTCGTGGAGCTTCGAGAAGTTCGAAATCTAACAACCCGCGTTATTACTTCGTTTTCGCTTAGCGTTCTTTCTGATTTTTTCTTTTTGCTCGGCTCCTAAGGGTCCTAGGCGTGTGAAATGCAAAAATATTTTTTCATATCCCAATGGTAGTTCCAGAGATTTGCGCGTTCAAAACAAACAAACTCTTCAGTTTTGATCTGATCCTCGGAAAGCAAATTAAGCCGTTAGTCTCGGCTGTCATTTGTAGACTTGACACGTTAACGTTACAGCTAGTCAGAAGTTCGAAAGTCTGACAACCAGTCTTATCAATGGGTATCGTATTACCCACTAATTGGGTTGTGGAGGTCAGATAGGTAGTCGCTGCATGTACAAATACTGGTATTCAGTTGCACCCGGTTAGACTGGAACCCGACCCCAACATAGTTGGGAAAAGGCTAGGCAGATAATGATAAGAGTTGAACTTCAAAACTATAGAACATTTTTTATTTTATAACTTCATTTTATAATTAAATTAGTAAGTATACTATGATTGGAAGTCAGGCAGCTCTCATGTAATGCCCCGGCCACTCACCGATGGGCGGCAGCGCGCGGCGCGGCGTGCGCGCCAGCTGCCAGGCGTGCAGCGTGCCGTCGGCGCACGCCACGCACGCCCAGCGCACGTCGCACGCGATGCACGTCACCGCCGAGCCTGGAACACCAATGTATAGTGCGTGGAGTTTCTTGCCCGTTCTTCTCCATAGAAACCTACTACGTTTTGGAATGGACAACTAGCTTCATCTAACTGACTGACCGACTCAAAAAAAAATAGCCGTCACGTAAGTTATACAAAAAATTAGGACACGTATTTTTTTTTTGTACGTAATCAAAAGATTACGGCGATACATTGAGTTAAAATGTGGCATGACTTCACGCCTTTGTAGATTTTATACTGAGTTGTGAGCCCCTGCTCCCCATTTTTTATTTATATGATAAAGCAAAATATACGTGTCTAATATTTTTTTATTATCTGACTGAGGGACTAAACACTTTTTTTAACCCAAGCTACAGATTAATACAAATGGGACACTCCGCAAATTCATTTAAATAAAAAACGACTCTTGCTACGACACAATTAAGTACAATTCAGGTCGCACAGCACTAATTACCTACAGTTATATTCACCTAGAAGTTGCCTCTATTTCTATCGCGTAACTCTTATATATCTTCTGACTACGTTACGCTCACGCCCGCCGCGTACCCACTTCATACCTTAAATGCGGAGTGTTCCATCTGTATTCATCTTTGCCCAGAGATCATACGTATCCAAAGTAAATGGTTTAATTGAATAAATACTTTGAATTGATACGTTGAACCCATCCCAACAGGTAAACAAAAGTTACACAACTTTGTTCCAGTTCAAAATCTACTACTGGCAACAGAATACCCAATAAAACTTGCATAAAACGAATACGGGGCTTAAAACAGGATAAAAATAAATTATTACTTAAAAAACCACTGAACAAAATGTTGCTAGATAATATGTAATGTAAAATGTCGTCCTTTGTAATGTCAATAAAAGGTTTCATATAACAGAACTTATTTGATATTTACCTAAATAAGTCTCCCATACAGGATCACTGGAGGCGGAGTTATTGGGTAGTAACTGCAAGCGGGACAATGTTCCGTACTGTGTGTTGCAAGCTTTGTTTACTACCTGGAAGTTGATGAATTATTATTACTATAGTTCCATTATTATCTCAGAAGCAACTAGGTTTAATAGAGGAGTTTAGTTATAACAATAAAAAAGCAGGCATGACAGAAGTGAATGGTTGTTTTCCCGCGGCAGAACAACTTGCCATAAGGAGTACTTTCGAAGCAAAGTGTAAAAGTAAAAAAATAAAGATGTTTTTGTTTTAAAATATGTAATAAGAAAAAATATTCATCAACTCGAAAACGTGAGAATCAATAGTAACAGGTAAATTGTAGGTACTACTCGAATCGCCGCCGACAAAGGCAACAGCGATGCATAAATGTTGACAGCAAAATAAACTCTCGTATGTGGTGATACGGCATAAACTAGTTTGCACGCAACAACACAAAATTGTTTCTAATATTTTGTTTGTTTATGATTTATGGGCGATTTTTGTCCCGCGGCGATGTTTATTCGTACGCTGGATTTTTAACGCTCTGCTTAGCACCCAGAGTTGAAAATCCAACAGTGTGTATTTTCGACGCGGTGGGATGCACTTTGTTGGATTCTCAACGCTCGGCTCAACACCGAGAGTTGAAAATCTAGATAGCGATAAAATTCCGCCGCGATATTTTTACGTCCGAGCGAACGTGGGCTAAGTGTGATGCAAAACTATACTCATTTCTTAGATTTAACAACGAAATAAAATCATAATAATAGAACAAAACATGAGAATAACAAATTGGGGGAAAATATGCGTTACATCCATACAAAACACAACAATAATATAACTTTTCAAAGAGTATGCGCTTCGGTATTCTTCGTGTTTCCGAATTAGCACGAACGTAGCGCGACAGAGTAACTCTCACAGATGCAATGCTTTTGTTTTCCCACAGTTCTGTGCTACCGCGTAAGTTTTCTCCGTGTCGGCTTACTTACTCCGGTCGCAGATCGTCATTTATCGCTCAAAACTGTTTGGGAATTGCATAGAGTTGTTAATCTATATATTTTTAATCACGCTTATACAAAATAGGCTAGTACTTCCATGGTAGCAACGGCTCTATATTAGATCTCATCATCGCGCGTTCGTATTTCTAAAGATAGAGTATGATTCCCGAAGCGCATACTTTTCTTTAGAAAGCTGTACGTGTGTGTCTGTTGGCGTCGTTATGACCCTTAGGAGGTATACCTGCAGTCTCAACTGTCCGGCGGCCCTAACGACAGGTCCAGCCGTACCGAGCGCGGGCGCAGGCAGCGCGGCGCCGAACGGCAGCGCGCCGCCCGCCAGCGGGGCCGCGGGGGCGCCACACACGCGCTTGGCCGACAGCTCGTCGGCGCGCGGGCCCGGGAGGGACGCGGCGCCGCGCTTGCGCAAGCGTTGGTCGAGACCGCTGCAGAAATAATCATAATATTGGTAAGTATCACGTCGATGAGCTAGACAAAACTAATAAACAATTGTTTTTCTTTCGCTCTGGAGTATGAATAGCTAGAAGTCATGCAAGGAGGCCTTTACCCGACAGTGGCATGATCCAGGCTAACCAGTAAATACGGGCAAAATGTTGAAAAGGCTGCATAGTAGACCACGTTATTGCTTTACCAATTTTGTCAATAATTTCCAGAAAATTGAAAGTTCACTAAGGTAAAAAAAAAACTATACAATGTGTTACAAAAACTCTGTCCGAACCGAAAAAGGCACATAGGTACTGCAATAACATTACTAAAAAGTAATAAAAACTTATTATTATTGAAAAGAAAAATTGCTATTTAAAATTCACGTTTTTAGTACCAAAATCATCCCGGTTCCATTAAAAATTGGCGAATTTTCAACATGGGTCATAAGTTATGACTTGGATATTCGGATGCATATTTATCTCAAGTTGAGGTGTTGGCTATTATGGAATGCACTTTTGTATTGAACAAATACCGAGATTCCGGGTTCGATAAATTTAGAGTTCTGATTATAGAATCGAATGTACAGACGCCTACTACAATCTGTCAAATTTCTTTAATAGATTTTCAACTTTAATACTAAAGCATAGGGTTCAAAGTTGATTGAGAAAATTTGACAGTTTCGGGTAGGTTGACCTGCTGGCGTCTGTACATTTATTTACGTTCAGGTGTTGGCTAATATGGAATGCACTTTTGTATCGATCGCAAAAATCTCGCGATTCCGGTTGCGATTCGCCACTTTTTGACAATATAGATGCTAGCTAATGTTGTAAAGTAGGTTGCCAAATTGGCATAGCACATAGCAACAGCAACACACAACTCGGTACCTTCAGTTCGTTCGTTAAAAAATGTTGAAGAAAATCACCAATAAGGTCACTATATTATGTCCTTCTAGGTCGTCCTCTCCCGGTGTTTCCACTCACATCTGCCATGTTTCACCTTTTGTTAGTCGCCTTTCATTCATTCGTCAATGTTTAATTGTGGATTATTTTTGTTAGACCAAGCATAAACATTCAATACATACTTATCACTGGTCCTGGAGTTGTTCTGCTGTGTAGACGTAGCATGGTTGCTGACGTTGGGATGTATGACGATGTCGTCGCGCACTTCCACTTTGATCCGCGACTTGCTCTGTGATGAAGTGCTGAAGCAGTTCTCAGTTCCACCCGGCTGCGAGCCTAGAGATTCACTGGAAAATAATATGTGAGGTTAGATAACGTATCGCACCATAACTATGTGAAAGTCAGTTTGTTTGTTAGTCACGCTTTCACTTTAAAACTGCTGAACGGATTTTGATGAAATTTGGCACATGGGTAGACCTTGACCAGGAGAAGGACATAGGCTTACTTTTAATTCTAGATAGCAGACGAAGTCGCTGGCAACAGTTAGTTATAAAATAATATAAATACTTCTTAAGAGAAAGAAAAATTACACTGGTTTGTCGTATATCAGACTTTGTTTCTTCCAATAAACTTATTCTGAGATGACGGCCAATAGTATCGTGCTAAACCGAACCCAATTAAATTGGAGGCAAGAAATTAAAGTATTTTATTTCACATAAACCTACATGGGCACTTATGAAACGTCAGAAGCTAGGTGCACGGTTCCAATTGGTTGTTTCCTATGGAGAAGAGCCGGCAAGAAACTCCACGGTTACTCTTTTAAAAATAATTGGCTTTTACAATAAACAGTGTTATTAGGTATGGGAGGACAGTACCAGGTACAGTCAGCGTCAAATAGTTAGTGACACTCAGGGTATTCAAATAAATAGACGCAACCAAAAAGTCAATAATATCGGTACAAACAAAGTTTCCTTATTGTTGTCAACAATATATTCGCTCAAAAGGTCGAGACGTTTAAAATGTCATATAGATCGGTTCAGTCAAACCGCCATAAATATGGTTACAGTCATCCCGCCAATGGTATCCAAGCATTTTAGGTGTTCAAAAATATGGAACACATTAGAAAAATAAACTTTACTGCTTTATATTTTAAATATTATTTCTCACGTCAACATTTCACAAAATGAAAGGGATAGAAACTTCTGCTGTCCTTTTCATTTTAAGCATGACGTCATAACATGTCTTTTGTTTTGTAAATAATTTCGTGCATAGCCGTTTACTATAAGTACTTATATTTTATGCAATAAATAGCTGACTGGAAATAGATGTAAACCTCATTGATAATGAGTATGAGTAGAGTCATAGAGAAAGAGTGCTTATCTATGATTCAATAACATGTTCATGTCACAAATGTATATTACTTAATACGAAATTATTTCGTATTTAATTTAACTTTTGTACTTAATTAAAATGACCACATTCCGTATTAACGACAAAATGAGCATCAGAGAGAAAAATCATCTCAATCATCAAAATCATCAGAAAAAAAATGAGCATTTTTATCAAGTCACTTTGGAACGTATAGAACACAGAAAACTCTCATCGGGTGTAAAAATAAACAAAAACATTTTTGCTTTAATTATCTTTTTTTTTTTTTTTTACTAAAATCGTGTATAGCCACCGTCTGCTAGAATTACGTCAGAAAGACGTCTTCGCATGGATTGTACCGCATTATAGCAAAAATTGTCTCCTCTCATGGACTCCCAAACTTCTTCGACGTGAGTCCTTAAATTTGCGGTGGTTCGTGCTCGAGTACTGTCCCATACCTGAACCATTTTGCCCCACAAATTTTCGATCGGGTTTAGGTCGGGACTATGAGGCGGCATCGAAATTAATTCCAGGTCCATGTTACCATCCAAGTAATTTTGAACAACTCTGGAGTTGTGCACGGAACTGTTATCTTGGACAAACCTAATCCTTTCATGGGGAAAAAAAATCCTGGCTGTTGGAAGCAAAACGTTTTCGAGGATGTCTTTGTATCGGGGGCCATTCATTCTTCCTCCCACTTCGACTAGCTCTCCTGGTCCGCTTTGGGTCATCCATCCCCAAAATCCTAAGGTGATTCGGCCACTGCGGTTGTTAGGGAGGACATTTCTTTCATCATACCTTGTGTTCGATGTTCGGTATAGAGATAAGCGTCCCTGGGCAGACGAAGGCAGTTTTCATCTACAAAGATCACATTATCAAAATTGAAATTTAAATAATTTCGTGCGAATTGTAAACGCTGCGCTTTAAGCCTCGGTGTTAATATAGGCTTTTTAGCAGGAATACGATGGCGTAACCCATGTTCTCGCAGGCGACGTCTTATTGTGCTCTGTGATGTACCAAATTCCACAGACATACTCCTGGAGTTTATAAAACGATTGCTAATAGCTCGCTGCACTATATTTCTGTCTTGATTTGTACTCGTTTGACGTGGACGACCAAATGAAACATGGTTTTGCAATGCACCATCACTTTGCCATCTCTCTAGCCAACGGTATACGGTGTTTCTCTAAATAAAAGAAAGAAGAAAAAACTGAAGAGATGCGAATAATTCGATTCGATAGGTAACTCATCTAAAGCGATACTTACGGATATTCCCAATTCATTTGAAATATCTGTTACGGAAACACCTTCCTCCCTCAAACATATAATTCGATGTTTTGTGGTCTCACTAATGCGATAAGTAGCCATATTTAAGCATGAAAAACTATTATTGCTTCAATAGATATTATTTCTAGCTTGCTTTAGTAGTGCACTTGACATCAATGTCAAGTGCACTACTGACTGATAGATAATATAATGACATGCAAACAATACTAGACTGCCTAAAGAGGTTTTCATGTTTGGGAAACCGTTTACTTCTAAAAGGGCGGCCGCACACGTCATATTTTTGCGTCGGGTTCCCGATGCGGTTATCAAATCAAGGTACCCGAAGGCGTCAATTCCATAGAAAATATTCTTACGCCGCACACGCACGATTCTGCCCGAATGATTAAAAAATCTAACGTCCGACCAGGATCCACGGGTAGTGCGTCGGATCGACTCGACGACCGTTCAAGTAACCGAATCGGGTACCTGAAGGCGCACTCGCAGTACAATTTCTATGTAGCGGTGCACACATTCGGTTCGCTCGTACGGGTTTGTCTCCAGATGTCCAGGTCGCCTTGGCCATCGTGCGGTGCGGACGTACGTGGTGCTAATTAACTATCGAAAAGTGTCCCGTATGTTTATGGAACATACGTTATGACGACTTAAACGATAGAATTGACTTCGTACAATCTCTGTGTATACCCAATAGCATCGCTTTCTTTTCTTTCATTCTTACATTCTTTTGACAAAAGAGTTGCTAATAGAAATTCGTCATCTCCATTATTTTTAAATTATTTTTTATTTTATAAGCGTTCTTTGATACAATCGCCACAAGCTCTGGCATACGACTGGAGAGCGTAGAAACCGAATACAATCAATCGCCTGTATGTGGGACTCCTCCGATCGGGTTTCCAATTGGAGAATCGAATCAGGTACCTGACATGTGCGCCGTCCTTACATGCTAGTTTATTTTTCTAATGTGTTCCATATTTTTGAACACCTAAAATGCTTGGATACCATTGGCGGGATGACTATAACCATATTTATGGCGGTTTGACTGAACCGATCTATATGACATTTTAAACGTCTCGACCTTTTGAGCGAATATATTGTTAACAACAATTAGGAAACTTTGTTTGTACCGATATTATTGACTTTTTGGTTGCGTCTATTTATTTGGATACCCTGAGTGTCACTAACTATTTGACGCTGACTGTACCTAACAAAGTAGAAAATGGTCAACAAATCTACAGTCTACTAGGTCTACGAAGATGAAAAAATCGCAAAGGAATACGCAAGTATAGTTGTGTGCCCAGCGGCTGTGCCTGACACTGGAACAATATTAAAGCGAATTGACATGTTTCTTTTGAAAGTCGGTTAAAAATGGTATGCACTGTCACAGACATTCACAAATTAAACTGATGCAAGATCTGAGAGTAATGTTAATCAAATCAAGCTCATTTCTGACGTCCCGAATCGTAGAAAATTCATTCGCCATTTTGCGAATACGAGGTTTGTTGTTTCAGGGCTTTCCAGAATACGTAGATCAAAGTTAGAACTTACTTGGCATCAGCGTGTGTCAGAGGTATAAACACGGGCGTAATGCGTCGCTTGCCGTCCGACGTCCGGGTCTCGATCTGTCGGTCCATTGGACGTAATGGCGTCGATGATGTTCCGCTCGAACCCGCTGAAGGACTTAGCAGACTCTTGGGCTGTAAGAGAATAAATCATGAAGTATATTTTTTTTTATATAAAAACGTTGCCCCACACTAGGAATTTCTCCTGTATCGTGGGTACGTTTACAAACATTTAAACTCACATACACAAACAGCCAGACCCGGAACAACTACTTGTAGGTCATACAAATATTTGTTCCGTGCGGTAATCGAACCCGCGACACGCAGCGCAGCGGTCAATCGCGTAACCACTGCGCCAACCGTGCTGTTAATTTAACAAATAACATAACGTACTGTACTCCCCGAAGAGTTAAGCAGAGGTGTACCTATAGTACACCCACATTTCGCCAGTTATGTTTAAGTCCCAAGTAATAGGGGGTGAGCCTATTGTCATCAACCGGGCACAAATCAAGACTCTGGGCTGCTACTGAGAAGTTCCTGATGGAAAAACTTTGTCCGACCTGTGAATCGAACCCAGGACATCATGCGCAGCAGTAGCGCTTGCGACCACTAGACCAACGAGGCAGTTTAGGTAATAAATAAGTAACCATAAGGAAAGGTTAATAATGTGCTAGACATAAATTACACATACATAATCAGCCTACAATGTTACTACTGGGACGCACATCACCGGTGATCGGAGTAGGTAGACTGAATTGGGGTCGTTGATCCGAAACGTATATAATATGGACATTCCTCCGGAATTGGTTGATTATTTAAAAAAAAAACGGAACTTAGGTAGGAATTGTATTAAAATGAGCAATATTATATTCTTCATATTTTTTTTAACGTCACACTGTCACGATTTGACACAACCCAACGACCAATCAGAACAAAGGATCATGGGTGGTGCTCTAACCGGTTATCAAAACAATGCGTACGCCCGCCGACGACATCCCAGGTAGCTCACTCGTTTACTTCGGTTCGTAGAGTGCGCTTCTTTGTTTGTTACTGTGTTGTGAAAATAATATCACTACCAACATTAACAATATTTAATTGAATCCGGAAATACCGGAATTGCTTTCCGGAAAAATGGCTTATCCATGTTATTCTTTCTGTGTGCATTTATGATACAAGTACCAAAAATCAATCTACCTACTCCGATCATTGGTCATAACGCGGGCTCAGTGCGGTTTAGTGATCGACACATGACTTTGAAACGTTGGTTCTAAGACAATGTTAAAAACAGTAAGTTCATTTTGCAATAACGCAGAATAATTTGTATCTTCAAGAAGTGAACAAGTGAAGGGTCGCCATAGTCAGTATAAACTGATATAGTATCCAGACGTTAATATGATAAATTGACCATCAGAACTACTGTGTATTTATTTAAGTATATGTTAATTTATTACGTTATACGTGTAGGTTTATTTCAATATTTTAGTTTAAGACTTCGCATATTTATATTTTTCTCTTCTTGTTCTCACACACTATTGTCTACATTTCTTTCTCAATTCTCCTATCGCAGGTCTGCTGGAAGAAATTTCTTAAGAAATAAGCAGTACCTTTGTAGTCACAATTATGATTATGTCTTATCTGTATCAATTTTTCTGTGTGTACATAAATAATAAAATAAATAAATAAACTACACAGTATAGAAGACAGTTATCGAGTGTCAAAGACGATGCTGCATTTGCACTTTAGTAACTAACCACTAATCTTGTAAACAAATATGAGTATTTAGAAAAATAACTTTCAATACCTACATAAGTTATGTCTATAAAGTTCAATATCGTCGTCGTAGTGTCGCTGAAAACCAGCGCTGGGGCTCTGTCCCGCATAGGGTCGCAGCATTATGCTGAGCGCTGGCCGTTTTGCGTGGATGTGACGCATATTTTCCCCCAATTTGTTATTCTCGTGTTTTTTTTCTTTGCGTCATATTTAACGCAAATAAACGTATTTTCTTTCTTTCTATATACGACTTCAAAATGTTGACGTTGTTCTAAAATCAACCTAATTTACAATAAATTAAAGTTGATATTTGTTTAAAAGGAGCTAACATAAAAGAGGATTTTAATACAAAGCTGATAAAGATGACAGTACCTGTAACTTATCACTCTTGGGCGTGGTCTCTTCTTTGGAAGCTTCTTTCTTAGCGTCTTGTTTCTCTCTAGCCAGTAAGATGTCGGGGCACTCGACCAACAAGTTGGCCGACAAGTCGCCGCCCGACTCGTTGGCCAAACATTTGCCGTAAATTTTTTCGTAGAAAGCGTTCTGAAAACGGATGAATGTGTTTAGTGACAATGCCAAATTTTTAAAATTACACACATCAACACGGTCTAGGGATATTTCATACTCAATTAAATAACTCGAAAAGTACTGGCCGCATTGTAATCTTTCATACACCGATTTGTTTGTAATTTATCTCAGACTAATTCCAAATTCAAATTTTTGAAAATTCTTTTGTTTCGGTGGCATAAAAATGTCTTGATGTGTAGGAGAGGGAATTTTCATTTGTGCGAAATTTAGAAAACAATACGAATTACGTTTAGTTACAGTTTTTTTTCATTTTTAAACGAAATATAAAGTTAAAATTGAGGTATTGTAGCCATGCAACGCCAACATTTGACGAGGGCGGAGATGTTACGAGCTGTGGGAATGCTGGAAGCTGGGTCTGTTCAGCGTAATGTTGCTGAGGCCATAGGGACCCATTAAAATGTAATTTCAAGATTGAGAATTACTGCGCGAGCTCAACCAAATGCAACGGCGACTCAATTGGTCCAAAGGCTGCGAGTGGAACACCAAGTGCTTGTGAGTGACCAAACTGTAAGAAGGCGACTGCATGAAAGCAATCTACGCTCTCGTAGACCACTCCGGGTCCCACCTTTACGGAGAGGCAATCGTGGACGACGATTAGAATGGGTTCGGAACCACGTGGACTGGGGCCGTGAGCAATGGTCCAATGTGCTGTTCACGGATGAATCCAGGTTCGGCTTCCATCCAGATTCACGAAGGACGCGTGTTTGGCGAGTTCCTGGACGATGGAGCCGTCTTCAGAACCCTCAGGAAGTTCACCCATACCAAGGAGGAACAATTATGGTTTGGGCAGGAATTCGTCTTGGAGGACGGACGGATCTCGTTTGGGTGCGGGGCAATATGACGGCAGAACGATACGTCCAACAGGTGCTGGGGCCCGTAATCTTGCCCCACAGAACACAAATGGGGCAAGATTTCCTGCTCATGCACGACAATGCCCGGGCACACACGGCGAGAACGGTAGCAGCTTGGTTACATACACACAATGTTAGGGCCTTAGACTGGCCTGCTCAATCGCCAGATCTAAATCCCATTGAGCATGCGTGGGATATGCTGCAAAGAAGAGCTCTGAAGGAAGTTCCTGAAAATCTGGCTACAGAAGATCAACTTTTTGCGCACCTCAGAAGGACATGGGACAATATTCCGCAGCAAGACATTGACAACCATGTTCTGAGCATGCCGAATCGTTGCCGATGTGTTATGAACATCATGGGCGCTTTCTCAGACTACTAACTTTAAGTTTATAAACACAAATTAAATGATTTTTCTATTTTTTTCAGTTTTTACTCATAAATTAAAAGTTAATTCATATACGGTTTCCGTCTATGCTTCATTTTTTTTCCATAAAATCCTGAAATTTTAATCGAAGTACCTTAACCATTATTAAAAAATGGTAGAATATTAAATAACGTATCTTTTAAATATATACATGTCATATAAATAATTAACACATTGATAGTAATTCGCTTTTTTAAAAATATCCCTAGACCGTGTTGATGTGTGTATAATGAAAGTAATGGTGCCGATTGTCTTGTCACAAATGCGTCTAAACTAGACTAAAAATCACCAAAATTTAGTTTATTCCTGTCAAACGATGATTTCCCATTCTGAAATAGACTAAAGTGACACAACTTAACTATATTTTAGTTTGACAGCACTAAAATGGCACTGAGATTTTAATTTAGTGAAATAGACAATTTTGCTATTCTGAATTTAACGTTTTTTACCTAAAATTTTAATTGTCTAACTAAATCTGATCATTTTAAATCGTGGTTAAAAATGGTGTATTAAACGTGGAATACTATTAGTTGTCATGAACTAAAATTCACACGAACACCTCGACTTCAGGTGCAAAAACAGTACTGTATATAATATTTTTTTCTTTTCTTTTGCTTAGGTATATCTCGAAAATGGTGTGTCCTATCGCAAACATAATGAAAATTTCGACCCCCTTTATGAAACCCTTATACTCCTAAAAATCAACACGTAGGTAATAATTTTTCTTATTTTCCATACAATAAGTGAAAAAGTCCATATAAAACACGTCGAGGCTGCACCCCTGCGCGCCTCCGACTCTAAAAAAATTCACGGGGTAGGGCGAACAAGTATGTACCACGTGGAGTCGCGACTGTCAAATTCGATTTAGTTGTGTCAAAATAATTTTTAAATTTAGAGACATTTTATTGCAGAATAGCGTTAAGATTCTCATAGTCAAAAGTAAGGAATTTTAGTGATAGTTTAGTTCGGTGTACAAGAGAATCGGCACCAGCGTTGTGTAGAATTAGCCTTGGTTTTGTTTCTCATATAATAAAAGTTTTATTTAGGTCTGCTTGTGCCACATATGACTAAATACATTTAGCACTAAATTTATTTAAAACATCATTCTGTTTTTAGTAATCGTTAGAAGATGATAGAGACAAAAATATGTTTTGAATTCGTTGACGATTAAGGGGGACGCGTTAAGGTAGCCCGCGAAATTCATTTTTTTTTTGTCAGGTTGTATGTTGATTTAAATATGATTCGCGATTCCACACGCGGGGCGGTTAGGTAAATTGCCAATGACCTTTATACATATGACGCATAAACAATAAACCATAGACTGAACTTACCTTTTCATCAAAAGTGAGCGGTGTTCCGATCTCTTTGTTAGTGAACTGTATGCATGCCACAGTGCCGTCCGAACTACATGCCAGCAGGTTTAGACCTGAACAAAAAATAAATATACAAAATATATAAAATACTAAAGTAGGAAAGTTTTTTTTGGATGATGCTCTATTAAGGCTATTAATTCCAAGTACAGTTCGCGTCAAATAATTTTGCCGTTCTGTAGTTAGGTTGCGCATGCACGCTGGCATGCGCGCTCCTGTTTTATAAGTAAGATTGACTACTGCGCAGTCATTTGTAGCCGACTTCAGGGCGGCAAAGTTATTTGACGCGAACTCTAAACAAGTTGCGCAACATGTTTTTATGTTGCAGGCACATTTCACACAGTTGTGATGTGTGTCACATGTTGACAGCAACATACAATTATGTTGCTGTAACAGTGTTGTGCAACTATGAACACGGAGTTTTACGAGACGAATCTAGAATGTCTCCAACCCTTATTTTTCGACGACGACGAGAACAGCCAGAAATTATATGTCGGATTGATTCTCTCGGCCGGTGGCATGCCTGATAGATGTCAACCGTGCCGTCCTTCACAATATATTTCCGGTAGTTGTTCGTTATCATAACTTCGTCCATAATCTCAAAGACAAAATCTTCGGTTACCCCAAAGAGATCACCGAATCGCAACCAGGATACGGACGCTAACAGGTCTACATCGGCCCCATTTAGGACCCGTATTTAACCCTGTATGCACTACGCAAGTGCATCCAAGGACAACCCGCGGTTAGTGCAGGACTATTGCAGAACATGGAAACAAAATATGCAAATTAAAAGGCCATGGGTTTGGGTGGATATAGTGGATTGATAACCTAGAATTATGGAAGGACTACGTCCCCTGCCTGATCAATGTATATGGTATACACGGATAAAATGGCAGGGGATGACTTGCACACTCAATAATGGGCCCCCGAAAACGGTCGCTAGCACATAGTGACGTAGCGACAAGGGGGCAACACTTTACTATTATTATAGCTATTTTAATTTAATATGCTTTCTTGAAATTATAAATTTATCTATGACTTACGAACATTAACATTAACTTACAAAACGGCTATTTGACACTTCCCGTGACCCAAGGGTTGGTTTTTACCTTGGGCAGAGGCTAAGCATTGCCATACAACGTGGCAATGCGGAAAGTCTCTTGGGTACATTACCGGTCGACAGCGATGCGGATGAATTTTTCGATGCTATATTTTAGTTTTTCAATAGTTTTAGTTAAGTTTGTGTATAATTTTGCTATTTTTATTAATTGATTTGTAAAATATGTTTTTGTCCATTTACAGAATTGACTTACGAACACAATATTTTTTTTACCGTTCGAAATAAAATATACATATAAGATTATAAATTAGATTAATATTATCTGCAGTCATAAAACAAGATTAAATATAATTTTTGATAAGTTGATTTCGTATCTTTAAGCCATAATGCATTGAACTTTATATCGGTACGCAATGCATGTAAAGAATATGTTTTTCCTCACCAAACTAAGTGGCTGAGTTCCAATTCGTATCTTTTATTTTGCTTATATTATAGATAGTTTAAGGGCCGGAGAGTGACAAAAAGCTTTTCAAAGAACAGTATGCGCTTCGGTAACCTTCGTGTTTCCGAATTATCACGAACGTCGCGCCACTGAGTTACCCCCCACAGAAGCAATGCTTCTCAGTTGTGTACTACCGCGCTTAATAGTAGTGCACATATAATTGCGCGTTTGTATAAAGTTTTGTCTCTGTCGGGTTACCTACTCCGGTCTCATACCGTCATTTGTTACTCAAAAGTTTTTTGGAATGACATAAGAGTGGTTAATCCTACAATTTTGTAAACATAGTAATGAAAAATAGGCAAGTAATTCCATGCTTGTAACAGCTCTATATTAGATCTCATTATCGCGCGTTCGTATTTCCGAAGATAAACGATGATTCCAGAAGCACATATTTTTCTTTGGAAAGCTGTTAGGCACTTTTAATCCTGGAAAAATGAACGGTGGGATAGGCATACGGGAGCGAGACTGCGGTTGCAAACTAGTAAAAAAATATTACCATCAGAGCTCCAAGAAAGATCAAGTACGCTGTCACTGAACAAGTCATGCACGACCACGAGGGGTCGCTTGAGTGACGTCAGCCAGATGCTGAGCGCTCGGTCACGCGACCCCACCGCTGCGCAACAACACTTCTTGCCTTCCTTCACGAAAATGTTGCTGTTGAAGCGCTGAGGAAAAACAGAATCATCATTATTATAGACATCGTGGAGATACGTGGTACACCCTCCAACTAAATTAGAAAACCTAGGGCATTCGAAATAAGTATCATAATAATGAACAGAATATTATATGTTTATTTTATAATGTGCGTCTTATTTGTGCAGAATAAACGATTTTTCTATCTTATTTTTTTACTTAAGCCTCGTGCTGCTCCTGTCAAGTCAGTTTGGAGGTGTTTGAGACATCGGAAGTAGGTTGGGTAGGTAGGTTTTTTTTTTATCATTTGGGACCAAGGGTCGACCTGGGAAGTTGTCGGGTCCTTAACCTCACTTTCTTGTGGGAGCCTCAATAAATTAAGGCCTCCAATCAGGGCATAGCATAGCCTTAGCATGCTAAGGACACCCCCTGTGGGGTACGGACCTCGGCTTAGGGCGTCACTGGGGGAGGACAGCAAGGGACATGCACGCATGTGTTTCGATTTCGACTAATGACGTACTTAAGGTAAAGAAACCCCGCATAATGTGTAATTAATTAGCAGGGGGTCAAACAACCGATGATGACCTGACCGAATTTTGGTCCAAAACCTTTTTAATATTATTATTAGGGAACGAATTTAAAGCTACAGGCTCAGCGGCGCGAGCTGGCTCAAGCAACCCGACCCTTGCTCGAGCCAGCTCGCGCTGAGCCTATAGCGGGGGAAATAGGAATCCACAATGCAATGAATGCAAAACACGCATCAAATTCTCATATGAAGCTCTCTTCACTTTCACTCCTCTCTGTCGCACTCTATCACATTCAGACCAGTTACGTTCATAGTGTTCATCAGTGGGATAGTTTCTACAGTCTATTCAAATTGATATAATTTACGTTTAAGCAAATATCAACTTTATAAATCTGTAAATTAAGTTGATTTTAGAAACACTGAAAGGTCACAATTTTATGTCTGCGATTTTTTCCGAAACCACAAATATTATTACAATTTTGGAAACTAAATTACGAACTCATGATATGACGGTTAGCATGCATAGTACAGTAACTCACGGCACAAGTGACAGCCTTCCTGTGTCCTACGAAATCCTTGTCGCACCTCCACCCGTCTCTTTCTACCACTTGCGCAGTAGGACCGCCTCCGTTCATAGCGTGCGCAGATAATACATACTGGCCGTCTGGAGACCAGGATAGGCGTAACACGTGGGTTGTACCTGGAAGAGAAGCAACGTGTAAATATATTAGAAATATGAAATGTTTTTAGTTTTAATTTCATGTTTAGTTCCTTCGGTTATCTTTTATAAACAGTGACATAAAAATGTTATCACACTGTACGTGTCACGCGTGTATTCAGCGAGGTGATATATGAATCTGCGTAGTGTATTATCCATGTGTTCGCATCGAAATAGCCATGCTTACGCTTCGCGTTGGCCGCGCAACGTAACGTAACGAACGATTAACATAATGAAAATTATACTTCGTAAATTCCGCGTGGTTGTTTCTATAAAAATTACGCAGCGTATTTTCGGCGTGATTAGTAATTTGAAAATCAGTGCAGGTGTAAACACGCCGAAATTTCCGTCGTGTAACTTCGGCGGATGTGCTCTCGTTCATTCCGGGTGAACAAGCTGCGCATACGGCTCCCGCGTTACCGTTGATCGCACATAGTGGTCATTTTCTATGCTAACATAATTAACGGTTGTTACATACCTCCACACTCTTCAAATGGTTCTGTGATAACAATTTCCGGCGCCCAATCAGCTGTTTTCCAGACTCTCAAAGACTTATCATCTGACTGTGAGGCTAAGTATTTACCCACCTGGAATTAGTTAAGACAAAATAACTATACCTACTAATTGTATACATCATGTAAAAAAATCCTGTCCGATCAGTGAGGGTGTTGTTAAGAGGGAACAGGGGCTGCGAGGAATTTGAAAAATAGGTATTTGAAGAAACTATTGCCGTCGTCTTACCTCAAGTCTGCCTCCGTAGAGTGCGATAGGGACAGCTGCAGCTCAGACCGATTATATCACAAAAAAAATTGACGAGATCGAAGTTTCGTATTCTCCCTTTATCTCCTCGAAAACACAGCCGATTCAATTATTTTTTCATATTTTTTTTAAGAAAGAGTCTAGGTTCCTATCATTTTATTTTATGTTAAAAACTTTTCGAATTTGTCTGGTAGTCCTCTAATCACGGCGGTAAAAATGGGGCATTTTTTGTAATTTTTGGAGCGTCATATTTTCCGTACCAATAAGTTGCTGAAAAAAAGGAAATAACAAGGACGTGTCTACAGCAGACCTTGATTTTAGGAAAAAATAAATGTTCTAGAGGCATTATTCAGGAAGAAAAAAGGGGAATACATTTGTATGGAGATTCGCAGGCCCTGTTCCCTCTTAAGTATCGTACTGAGAGTATATTTATGTCAAAATTTTAACTAAAAGAAGGTATGCTGGAAGAGATTTCTTTAGAAATAAGCATCACCTTTGTACGTATTTTTCTGTTCCTTTTTCTTGTCTCTTTATATGTGTGTACATAAACTGTTAAATAAATAAATAAAAATGTGAATTTTAAATAGCTATAACTTTTGTATTTTCAATAATAATAAGGTTTTTTATTACTTTTTGGTAATATTATTGCAGTACCTATGCGCCCCTTTCGGATCGGACACGGTTTTTTTTACATATTGTATAAAGAGTATATAAGGATCGCACGGAGCGGTATTTAGGCAGAAAACCTGGACAAAACCTATTATTTGCTTTTTCGAAATCAAGTGCGTGTCAAAATGAGTGAATGAATTTACTTAGTGCTTTTATATTATTTTTAAAGTTTGGATAAGCAGTGAGTAATTAATATTGATGACAAATGACGTCACATGTATCTATCTGTTATGGAACACGAGCACAAACTATACTCAAATTACGTAATACACGATCAATCAGAATCTGAATCGTTTTAAAACAGATTGCTAAATCATTGCTTCATAAGTACGAAAAAAAAATTTGCTCAACAACGTAAATAACGCAATGAATGTTGTTGAACTGTCAATATGAAACACGATTAGTCGTAATCGTTTACTAAAATGTATTGCGTAATTAGATAACTTATCAAGGGAAGTTTCTGTGTGTTTTCTGGGTTTTGTCGAGGTTTTTTGCCTGAATACTGTTCCGTGGATCGTATCAGATTGCATTCTGTAGTTTCTGCCTACCCAGGATGGGGAAAAGGCGTGAGTTGAATAAGTAAAAAGAGAGAAATGACCCATCAATGTGTAGTCTAAATTTCTTAGTCATAAAAAAACAAATTATCATTATTAAACAAATTCATAGGACCAATAAGCATTAAGTATTATGTTTTCAATTGTTCGGAGTCCAGAAAGATAAAATACTTACTGGATCCCAAGCCACACCCTTCACTAGCCCGCTGTGCCCGTTCAATACACACACCATTTCTGGAAACTTCTCTGCATTCCAAATAATGATCGAGTTGTCCACGCTACAGCTGGCCAGCCACTTGTCTAGCGGTGACCAAGCCAGGTCTAACACATCACCTGTTTAACAAGAAACAGTGTAATTACATTTTAAAGTCCTTATTGTTACAAATGTAAGCTCAGTTGGAATTAGGCAGCAAAAGAAAGAAAGAAATACTTTTCATAAAACATTTCCTTACATTTGACAAAATGTTTATTTACTTATTTATTAGATAAGACCAACAATTGTTTACACTAGATACAGACAATAATACATTTTTAAGACACAGATATATTATGACAGTGACCTTGACTGGTTAGCTTGTACGTCCAGCCAGTAGCGCTGTCCACAATTTGACGCATTATTAATTTATTATACATAAAACAAAAGGTATTTGAATAAAACACGTATACTAAAATATCAATAATTAAATTATCTTTAAAATGGTGAAGGTTTTAGATAAATAATCTTGATAGATTTTGCGTGATTCTCCGTTTTTATCCACGTTACTAACTTTACAAATTCATTTGACAATGTTTTTTTTTAAATTAATAATTCACAAAACTGATGAACAATCACAAATGCAATAAAAAAGTATTGGTATTTAGTCGATATAAATGTGCAAAAAATTAATCGATTCTTACTTTAAATAATGGCAGCACTGTCACTTAAGGATTCATATAAAACCAACAACTCCTGTCAGTTTCTCCCTTTTTATATTCGCTGTGCTAGGAGACAGAAATAAAACCTTCCCTGTGTAACGTTAAAGTAAAATATAAAGAACATTATTTAAATTCAAAGTTTCTGTTTTTAATTCACGTCCGTAACTTGATTTCCTATAGGTTATGGGCCCAGTTACATTTTGCTAAGTACTGCGCTAATCAAGTAAGTGTTTAATTTGATTCCCACTGACTGTTGTATTTTGTAAATTTTTCACTATAGAGAATTGGAAAATAGCTGTAAATGAAGCATAGAAAAGCTGTAAAAGAAGCATTATGGCTAGTCTCTTGCAAATAGTGTTAAGCTTGACATTGTCAGTCCAATTGCTGTTTATGAAGACAATATTGGTTTTATTGGCAAATAACCCCACTAGTCACAAAATGTCCAAACTCATTGACATCAAGTATCACTTTTCTAGAGAGCAAGTTGAAAACAATGTAATAAAATTGTATTATGTACCCACAGGTAAACAAATAGCGGATGTGCTGACGAAAGTGCTACCAGCTGTCACGTTTAACCAGCATAGAGATGGAATTGGTTTATGCAAACAATGATTTTATGTTTATTGTTGTGTTAATTGTCAATTGCATTCATTTATTGATTTTGATGAAATGGTCTGATTAGGTTTTCCTAATCCTAGCAACAAATGTTGGACCATATATTGTTATTCTCCCAGGAATCACATGGAAAGCTTTTATGTTCTGATTATTTAGCTTACTTTATGTATATTGTAACAAATTAGCTAATGTTGTATTTGTGACTAATAATTAATTTTTGAGGGGACGTGTTGGTATTTAGTCGATTTAAATGTGAAAAAATTTATCGATTCTTACTTTTAATAATGGCAACACTGTCACTTAAGGATTCGTATAAATCCAACAACTGTCCGTTCCTCCCCCTTACCGACCCCGATGACCCCACCACACTCCTCCAGGAGAGCAGTAGGCCCACCAGTACAGTGCACAAATACACCCGACACCCGTCGTTCCGACCTCGCCGCAGAGGTCCTCCGCGATCGCAACCCTCCCGAGTAAATAATACTGCCCCCCGACCCTTGCCCGATGAAGCGCCAACCAGCGCCGGAGCTGAGCGCGTAGCTTTAAATTCCCCGAATAATAATAATGATCTATCCTTGATCCAGCCTGTTCCATCTTGCTGTCCTCCCCCCAGCGACGCCCTAAGCCAAGGTTCGTACCCCACAGGGGGTGCCCTTAGCGAGCGCTCGCTTAGTTTTAATTTAGAATCTTTTATGCCCCTGGCTGGAGGCTTTGAGTGTAGATGTTTGTGTTTTTTTTATGTAAAACACTTACCTACTATTTATACAAAACTAAAGTTAAACAAAACTTACATATTGTGAACTTTCCAGAAAATATGAACACGTTTTGAGAAAGAAAAATCAAATATAAAAAAATATACTTATATTGAAATTTTATACTATACAATTAAGACTCGTAAGTTTAGTCCTAACTGAGGCTACAGAACCAGCAAAGACATCTATTTCACCACGAATAGAGTTGGCAAGAGAAAGCATGCGGCAAATGGATGAAAAATTACCTATATTAGTTTGACTATGATAGGTTAATTGTTACCTATCCGTTTATTTTTTAAGTACTTTCAGACGTATGTGTATTTAGGATTGGTACGCAGATGTTCAGCTATATTCTTTTATCAATTCACTGCAACGCATTCTCTGGCATTCAAACGTAATTTTATCTCTAGGATTCCCGTATTTTTTATATACAAGCGTTCTGTACGTCTAACCAAAAATATCCAACCAAAAAAAAACACTGATTACAGTGATTTTATTTTGACTTAAAATAATAAATGGCATTAGGTAACCAACATTTTTAGTGTATTTTCGTTAGCTGATTTATTTTTCTTGTAAGTATCTAATGCGTTTTTCTTAGTATTTTTTTTACCATTGTACTTATTTTGGTGGTCTGAATGATTTCTAAAATTTTGTCCATCTATTTTAATGGTACCTTATATATTAGCGGCAAAATATCACCATATTTTGCTTTTCCTTTAATGACTTTTAGTAAAGCTCTACTGTACCAGACAGGATAGCGTTCATCTCGTGGTTTTGTAATCGGAGTATGCAGTTTAATAATTGGCATAAGAATATCATAGAATCTTTGCAACATTCCGTTAATATTAGTTATAGAATTCCATTCATAAGTCAAAGTAATTTTCGCAAGTTCAGTGTTGACCGCTTCATAATTACAGAGATAAAAGTTCAAGTATGGAATTTTATTTTGCACAAGAGGATTGTTATTATTAGATGTAAATGAGATCTCCAACGCTGGTTGATGAGGATCAATTTGGTATAAATAGAATTGAGGCCTGAGACACCAGCACTTTGTTGTCACTACTACTAAGAACTAGATCCAAAATACGATTTGATGCGTTGAGTATCGTGTTGCATTGATGAAGATTATTAAAAGCTAGCATGTCTAAAAAAGTGTGTTCTAAATTACTACTAGATCCTTTGGGGACCAAAAGACCAGAATCCGCATTAAATTCCCAATTGATACTACCCATATTAAAATCACCAATTAATAGTAAGTTGATGGAATGGATTTGGCTCTTTTTATTAATTATTTCTGTAAAGTTTCGAAAATAAAAACATAATCTAAAATATTAATAGGTATATTAAAAAAATGCTCTAATTGAAGGGGGATGCGCTAAGGTAGCCCGCGAAATACAAATTTTCGTTAGTTTTTTTGCAATTTGCAGGTACTTCACTGTCAGGTCGTATGTTGATTAAAATATGATTCGGGACCGTAACAAATATGGCTTTACAGAAGTATAATCATTAGAATCAACAATACAACTCCATAAGTTAGCATAATCCTCAAATGTCATGATTTCATGAAATAGTCATTCAGTAGGATTATATGAACTTAGACAGTTGTATTGATGGTTTTTATGATTATAATTCTATAAATAAACATTTGATACGATTGCGAATCATATTTAGATCAACATACAATCTGATATAGTTCGATTCAAAGTTAATGGCGGCTCGGAAGTTAGCTGCTCGCTGCGCAGTACCGCACGCCTCACCCCCGCTGACCCATGAATTTGTTACTGCGCAGCGACTCGCCTCATGTTCCGAGCCGCCATTAAGTTTGAATCGGGCTGTACTGACCTACAAATTGCAAAAAAAAGTAAGAAAATTTGAATTTCGCGGGCTATCCAAATTATTAACACTACTTGTTTAGACGTGATTCAGTATAAAACCTTTAAAAGTCGGTTATCACCGCCTTAAAAGTAAAATTACATTGCAACAATTACTTATATGTAAACACAACATACATCCTAACAAAATAATATGAATGCAAAAGTGAGTTTGTTTTCTGTTTTGTTTGTGTTACACTTTCATGCTAAAACCGCTTAATGAATTTGGATTATACTTGGCACATGGGTAAAAACAATGACCTGGTTTAGGACATAGGATACTTTTTACCCCAATATTCCCACAGGACGAGCGGGTGAAACCGCGGGGCACAACTAGTAATTCAATAATTTTGAAAAAACAATATTTGTAACTTACTTAGCATTAAGTGCCGATAGTTTATAAAATTTAAATTGGTAAAATTAGTAGCAACGTTGAAAAATTGGTTACATCAGTTAGTACATTTAAATGAAATCAAAATAGAGGAAAAAAAACTGAAGAAAGTAAAATTAAAATTGATGAAATTGATTAATTTATAACATTGATAAATGTTCCATTCATAAGTATCAATTCTTGGACTCTAAAGGTAAAAACAGGCTGAAGTATTCCTCTTCCATTTGATTCTTAATAGGCATATTCAGGCAAATAGTGCATACTGAACTAAGAAGCTATGGCTTTAATAAAACTTAATTAGGATCTTATAATTGCTACACAAACCTGCATGTCCTCTCAATGTAGCCAAGCACCGCCAAGTCTCAGCCTTGTGCTTGCCAGGAGTGCCCATAGCAGCCACACTGAGACCCCACACCATAACCAGTCGGTCATCACCACCTGATGCCAGGTATTTACCGCCGTTGCTCCAACGCACACAGTTTACACAAGCTGGAAATAAATTCAATTATTTGAATTTGGAATAAATGGGTATATTTGCTTTATTAAAATGACTGGCAATTATTTTTATATGGATAGAAGGCAATGGAGCAGGCCTTGGTTTTAAAGGGACATGCTGATCAAAGAAAGTGAAACAATTTTATGTACTCTGTTTCAGCACAAATGGTTCACTCTGCATTTAAGGTATGAAGCTGCAAGTACACGGCGGGCTCGTCTTGTTGGGCCAATTCAGTGTGTAACATAGTCAGAAGATATAAGAGTAACACTGTAGAAAGAGAGGCAACTTATAGGTGAATATAATTATATAATTGTAGGCAATTAGTGCTATGCAACCTGAATTGCACTTTATTGAGTCGAAGAAAGAGTAGCTTTTTATTTAAATAATTTTGCAGAGTTACAAAATAAAATACTGTGACAATGCAACATTGTAAGGATTATAGAAACTCTATTCCTACTCCACTCATAATTATACCTGATACGAAAAGACTCTTTGATACTTAAGTCTGGCCATTTTGAACAACAATAGCAGAACAATTTAATATCAAAAGCATTATAGCAGACTGCTATAATGCTTTGGTTGGTGGCCCTCCAGTTTGGACCAATAAAAGCCAAATAAGCATATGAACAGAAAAGTATATGTACAAGGTTCAGTGATTGTTATATGTACAAGGTTCAGGTACGTAGATACAGAGCTACTAACCTAAGTGATTGTCCATTTGACAAAGCATCTTGGGAACATTGGGGTCCACTTCAACTGCTTCAAACAAAACGGGGTTCAGGTTCCAAACCACGACCCGCCCGGAGTCCCCACCCTGACCCCCGGTCGCGAACCGTTTCCCCGTCGGATGTATATCAACGGAAAATATCGGTTTATCTGGAAAAAAAACACTTTTCAACAACAAATGCTCCCTCCAACTTACGTTACTTTTCAGCGACAAATTCAAGAATATTTACCATCATGATTGACCCAACTGGGTTTAAGTAGCTTCATTGATGATGTATTGATTAAATTAAACTGAAAATAACAGCTAATAAATTAATAATAGAATTAAATAAAGATTTTCCCACTTTATTTATTTTATTGTAAAATGACACTGACAGTATCAACACCACCCGCCGCCCGGCAATTCGAAGCGTGCGTTCCGTTCGTAAGAAACATAAATGGTTTTTTATAGTCTGATAAAATATTCTGTTTCAGTACAGAAATTATTTTGCTGAATTTAATTATTTTTTAGTAATTTATGAGGTTATTTATTAATAACAATTTGCGTACTGGCAATTGCGAAATATGAAACTAAATATATATAATATATTGAATGTGACATAATGTTTTTAATTTCCTATACTAGCAGCGCCGCCGCCATGAAGTGCAAATCTGCACTTGGCATTGGCACCATGGACGCGTTCCAGATTGATTTTTTATCTCGCTAACTCTATACATTAGAAAGAGTGAACTACAATTTACTACAATATCAATCAAATGCGGCATTTACACTGAAATTACTGGCATTGAACTGAAACGCAATTCGTGTGCACGTTTGAAGTTTTAAGCCTTGCTTATTTCTTGTTAAATTGGAAAAACTATTTATATAAAAAAACGGTATGAGAGGAGCGGACACTCTGATACCGGCTAGATTTTTAACTTTAACTAGTCATTTATCAGCGGTAATAACTTTGCTATGGGAGAGCCAGGAGAGCACTCGACACTGTTTGCCGAGCCACTTTCACGACGATCATTTCCAAATATATCACAACCGGTAAGCTTTCTTTACCTACATTTACAGGGTACAGTTGTCAGAATAACTGTAAAAGTTATTGCTAATAGAGGCTACTAGATTTATGTTACTTTTTTGTCATAACTTTGCTTTTCAATTACCTATTGTACACACGCACGCACGGCAGATGACGGAAACAACACGATAGTCGATATCGATACGGGTTTGTGTAGGGCATTCAGCCAAAATTTAAATTGGGACAACTGTACAGTTTCATGCAGATAAAACTGCGGCATTTTACTGAAGTAATTTTTTGAGGTACCTCTGATTATATTTTCAAACGCCTGAAGAAATTACTATAGCAAGTTTAACGCCACTATATTGTTTTAGTTGTAAGACTTATTTTATTTCCTGTGCATTATATAGGTAATTAAACCTTACTCTAAAACGTGAAACATAATTTACTTAGTTTTAATATTAGTTATTTTATTTTTATTCATATCAGTACACAGAAAGACAATAAGTACTAGAAATATCCCAATTAGAAAATATTTTATAATGCTACATAAGTTAAGTTTAAAATCACTTATATATACAGGGTTATTAGTTATATGTCGGCAATCCATTAAGGGGATGCATGAGAGGTCATTTGGTTGCTAATGACCTCTCCTACTATAACCAATAACCCTGTATATTGTTAAATTTTTATATTGTAAATTCAAATTCCAAATATTTTATTTCACATAAACCTACATGGGCACTTATGAAACGTCAGAAGCTAGGTGCATGGTTCCTATTGGTTGTATCCCATGAAGAAGAGCCGGGATGAAATTCCATGGTTACTATTTTTAAAAATAATTGGCTTTTACAATATTTTCAAATAACTGTGTTATTACTTATTAGGTATCGGAAGACAGTGTAGGTCTTTCAACAAGTATCAGCTACCTAGTTTTTTTTTTCGAACTTATGAAGTAATGCATTAGCAATTTGTTTTAAAACAATTAAAATTCTGATTGATCGTGTATTATGTAATTAAGGTACAGATACTTAACAAAAAGATGAAGGTATCTTATCTGATCAATATTACCTATACTGCAAATATTATTTGATTGGCATAACAACACCTAAGCAATATGTTTAGAAAACAATTTGTTAATGGTCTGTCTCAAGTTATAGCAGCAATAACATTAGTAGGAAGCTTTGCTCTGCCAGTGTAAACATCTTGTAAGTTTATGGTTGCCTGGTACCAGCACGAGGCAAACCAGAAACACTATTGTTTACAATTTATGGTCTCTGTGGCCATGTACCTGAGAAACACTATTGTTTACAATTTATGGTCTCTGTGGCCATGTACCTAGCTGTTATAAACACAATGGTGGTGTTCAGCTCATTAGTTTCAAGTCATAGTTACTATGGAAGACTCGTGTCTACCTAAGCTGGATTAGTTTAAAAATTAAGACAATATTTATTACCATATCCATTAAAAAGAAAAAAATGTTACCAGTGACAGATTTTGTTCTTTTTGGTGGGTACTTCTACTTTGGAGGACCTCTTGGTTTAATTAACTCTAATTTAAAATCTTCAATCTTAAAAAAAAGAAAAGATGCTCAATTATTTATTATAAATCGGCTGTTTGGAAAAGCAGATAAAAAATAAAAACGAATGAAAAACGCAACGCCCCCTGCATTCAGAATCATGTACTGAATCCATGGTAACAGTTTTCTCGTTGATATCCCTGCCACCCTATATACAAATAAATAAAATTGAAGTGTCTGTTTGTAATGTCAAAATAACAGCATTTTACTAAATGCTAAAGTATATATTATGGTAAGGTATAAAAAAAAACAATTTTTAAAATTTTGTCCCACTGTTTGTTCTGGCTAATCTCCGAAACGGCTTGACTGATTTTGACAGGACTTACTAAGAGTATCTAAGGTACTTTTATTTTGGAAAAGGTATGGGGTTTGCGCGGGCGAAGCCGCGGGCATTAGCTAGTTATAACAAAAATTAAAAAAAAAACATGTTCTTCAATTGAATTTTCAAAATTGAACTAAGTAAGTACCTAAATTCTTAATTAAGTAATATAAGTAAAGAAATTCTTGGAGTTCAATAATAAAAAAAAACTCCCACCAAATTTTGGAAAACATAGTGTTTCAACATAATATTTTCCCATTCATTCACATTCAGAATAAAGTCAGAAATTAAAAACATTAAGTATTGGATGTAATTCAACACCAGGTGGTAAACGGCTCACTGTGAGAAGTTAAACCGACTTGAACTGGTATGATGGAGTATGTGTGTTTACACTACTTCTGTGTTTGGGATTAGTGAGCCATTGTAGAGCACCTATATGTGTGCTGAGCTCGATTGTCGGCGACGTAGGGCTGATGGCACTTTTTTTCTACTTACACTATACCACTGCTGGGCAAGTCTCCCCTATGCTTTTCCATTCATCTTTGTCTGTTGCCTTCTCCGGCAAATCAGTCAATCATTTGCGCCAGCGTTTTTAAGGCTCTGCATCGCGTTTGCAACCAATATCGTGTCATCACACGATTTAACCACTAGCAAACAAAATTGCCAGAATCTTCCTTTTGCCCTTCAATCAATTTATAACGTCATTTTGCATTAAACAAGCCGTAAACTGCACACCAGTAGCACAGTATAAATAAGTAACAGTATTATATTTACATAGAAAACGGCCGAAACGATGCGCTTCGAACAGTACGCAAAGGTAGTCTACTCCAAAAGTAGTCCGAAACATCCGAATATACGCTATTACTATTGATTTTGGATTCATGAGTTTCGAACGGAATCTCAAACTCAAACTCAAACTCAAAGCATTTATTTCAAATAAACCAATTACAGGCACTTTTGAATAGTCAAGGGGTCGGTCAGTCAGAAATATGAAGCTAGTCGCCCATTCCAAAGCGTAGTAGGTACCTATGGAGAAGAACGGGCAAGAAACTCCACGGACACTCTTTTAAATAAAATAAGATGGTTACATAATATTGGTTACATCATTCAAGTTGAAGTTATACATGTGAGAACGATGCAAAACATTAAAAGCGTCCGTTAGAAATAAAAATATAAATTAAATTAAAATCGCCGTGGCAGCTAAGAGATGACCAGTCCCTACTGACGGCGCCCGTTCACGAACATGACGCATGGATTAGCACCATTCAGCTCAACCATCTTGAAGGGAGCTAAATGATCCAACACACGCGCCACCGCCAGCGAGACATTAGAGTGAGCATGACATACTCTCAGCCGCCAGGGCACATTCAAGTCAATGAAAGACATACTCAGTACCTAAATGGTAGCTTTATAGTCGGTACATGGTGCCCACACGTGTGCCATGCAATTATACAATGCTAAGACATTGAATTTATACAATGCAAAAATAGTTTTTAAAATCTTCAGCAGCTCCAACGGTATTTTCAAATGCTAATCAATTAGTGTATGCTTGTGGAGCAGGACCAGCGTTGAGCCAAGCATTTTTATCAGCGATGTAATCCCCCAACTTATAATATGCTTGGCTGCATAGTGTGCGTTTAATATAAGATTTAAATTTCGTTTCATTCAGTTGAAGTATGTGGGGAGGTATTTTATTGTAACATTGGATTAATAATGGACAATATTAGTGAACGAATGTAGGTGATACGGAGTAGGAAACGTCCGTAACCTAGGCCGAAACTACGGATTTCGTGCTTAGGGAATAGACCCCAGTATCGAGTGGCGCGGAAGACGCGGAAGATTTATCTACTGAGCGGCTGTAGGTAATTATTTCGAGGTCACTGCCGAGATATTATACTGTTACTTTATTATACTGTGCCAGTAGGTACATAAAAAGCAAATATTTAAGCAATTAAGTCAAGTCATAAATACACTATAACCCGCATTGTTTCTTATTTATCTAACTAATGCATTATTGCATTTCTGTAATCTTATACAGTTTTATCAGTATTTGTACTAGCTACTTGCACAGAGTACTTACAGAAGTAGGAAAAATTTCTAGTCATACAATTCATCGTTTTGTTGTACAAAGATAATAATATAAGAGAAAGCAAATAGAAGAGAATGAGGGCAGTTTCCGTTCCCTTCCATTTCTGCCCTTAAACCTTGAAATATCTGAGGACCTCATGCGGTTCATAGCCCGTTTCAAATTACAGCCGCACGGATCGATTGAATAACCTTCAATCGATCCGTGCGGCTGTAATTTACTACGCTTGCCGCAGTAGGTTCGTAGATGGGTGACCATGCATTACACATATCGAGACCCCTTCACTCCGTGCCTCGGAAAGCACGTTATGCTGTTGGTCCCGGCTGTCATTCGTAGATCTTTGACAGTCGATACAGGTAGTTTGAAACCCAAAAGTCTGACAACCAGTCTTACCAAGGGGTATCCTGTTACCCAGTAACTGGGCCTATCTGACCTCCACAAGGTCAGAAAGGCAGTCGCTCCATGTAAAATACTGGTATTCAGCTGCATCTGGTTAGACGGGAAGCCGACACAAATATAGTTGGGAAAAGGCATGCACGCGTCAGCTCATCGACTTCGGCGTTATCCCGGAATGTCCCGAATGTTGCGCCAACTAGGTACTACAGATGCGATCAGAATTTCGGATGTTACAGCAAAGCTCGTAAAAGTCTACCGATCCTTTTCAGTGTAAAGTGCGTTAATATTTGGTTCTGCCCACCACTTTGTGCCATCCCTGAACGCCTTGATCTGTCTCAAAATCCGATTATAACCGGTTAAAATTGCCACCGGCTATCCAAAGTTTACAAAACACGAGGTGTAGTGTCGGTTCCCGGGACACTAAGTACGGCTGTAGTGCGCCTGCGCAGCTCCGCAGCGGTCAGGCGACCAATAGCGTGCACGTGACTAGTCTCCGTGTAAAATTTCGATTTTAAAACCATATTGGCTATATCAGGCTGTTTTTTATCTTCTGGTTTTATTATCAGCCAGATTTCAGTTTTTAAGTGTCCCCCAGTTAAATATATGGGGTCAACGGCCTCTAGCGAAGTAAGTCTTATTTGTTTTTTTTTTCTATTGTTTTATTAACGTTATTTCCTTGGATTTAACGATCGATGTCGGCGAGTAGGTATTTTCCAATAATTTAAAAGTGCACTCTAGTGGAATATTTGTGCTTATATGGCACAAACATCTAGGCTGGAACGCTAATGAATCTCAGTTTTCTCGATTCGCTGAAACGAATAGAGGTGCAAAATTGTAAGTTTCGATAGCCTGCAATGAAGGAGCTACCGATTACAAACGGTACCTTAATCCTATGGGGAACTGACTGATACTGCATGATACTTAATCTGGCAACACATCTACTCATAGTTATTAGATAAAGAGCATGGAAAGTAAAGAAAAAAAATCCGTTTGTCACACTTCTTCGCGCATTAATCTAAAAAGTACTATCAATTTCGATTACCTTTATTCCCATAAAAGACACGATTATGAAACACCTTTTGTATGTTAGCCACAAGGACCAGCAGAACAAGCCAAAGCTAAGGCCAGATTGGTATTCTATGATGGGCAATGCATTTCAGTCTGCTATTATTAATAATTATACCTAGCATTTTGTCCTGGACCGAAATCGGCCGTCGCCAGAAAACTTTGGGTGTAGGATAGGTAAAACCTTTCAGAATACCATAGTATTTCTAGTTCTAAATTCGACAAAGATCCTAGTGATGAACTCAGTCAGCCCGATCACGCGGAGTCTATGTAAAAATAAATAATATGTAGTAATAAATTTTTGGCGAAAAAAGGCTCGTGTGCCCAAGAGGCGTCGCGTTAGGATTTTGTGCAGAAATATGTTAGAGTTCGTAAAATATTTATAGTAAATTACACGAAAGGAAAAATTTAAATGCGTAACTCTAACTTACAAGAAAGAGAATGGCACTATCGTTATTATAATCGAATCATTAAAATATCTTACTGCTGCTAAAAATAACGGCGTTGAAAACCATGAATTTCAGTAAAAATAATGTAATAGTACTCTTAAAAACACCGATTGATAGGCCCTGTATAAGCTGGGTATAATTTGACAAGACAACAGACCAACCCAAAAACTTAATCCAGACTGTCTATACTTATGACGTTACTAAGACGTAGCTCACACAATGTCCACTAGTGCTTCATCTTCGTGTCAGCGAGCATAAAAGTCGTAATTTCAAGTTAAACGACTTACGAGAACTCATGCTATGGTAATAAAATTCGTCGTTCATGGAGGATTCTTTTATTAATCTAGAATATAGATTTCCCCAACCTGATTCACCGAAGCTAATTAGAAATATCCAACGTATTAAAAATCTTAAATTTGTTCATTCTCTAAAATGACATTTTGCACCAGAGTTCGTTATATCTATAGCGTATAAAGCGTAAGTGAGCACTAAGGAAGGATTTTTGAATATTCGCCCCCAAAAGGGGTTAAATAAGGGATGAAAGTTTGTATGGAAGTTTGTATTTTTTACCGATGAGAAATCCCACCGAGCGACTGTATCTACTAGAAAACTTAGCCCCAAACACCCGAGCAAAAAAAATAAACAAGGGACTATATTATCAGAAGACGGCAGGTTGAATAGAAGCAAAGGAACTAGGCCACTCTTCGACGACTCACTCCGGTTCGAAGCTTCAGGGGTATCTCTCTCTACACACCATCCACCAATGAGAAGAGATCAATGGATGTCCGAAAACAACCGTTACATTGTCATCATTTTTCTCATCTCTCCAAGCCGGAGAAATAATGACATCCTTTTGGTTGTTCCATTTCTGCTTTGCTGTCTTTAGTCCCTATTAAGACTTCAGTCCCTAATAATCTAGCGTTTCTAGTAGAACAGTAGGAAAGGAGAAAGTGGCATTTGAATCCGCCATCATTGTTATCCTGTCGCCCCTATCCTAATTTATTTTGGGGTCTGCCTCCCTTTCTTCCATACAGTTGTCATGTCAATAAGATTTGTATCCGCCAATATGTATAAAATTTCCCCAAACACCTCGTGCAAGCTGTGTCGTAACTTGTTTGCAAGTAATACGAATACGGTGTTACGCGCCTCCGAACAGTTAGAGAGTTCAAGGTTAGTTCCTCCGATCGCACGCGGTATTCGACTATTTACCTCATTCACGATTTGTCTCGCATAAACTTTGGTGGTGTTTATGTAACACATAATATTTTAATCATGGCTCGGGAACATGGGGAGAAAAAGGTTGGCAACTGAAAAGTTTTATTTATTTTCGTTCTGTGTGATCAGTTTAGTTTTAAAATTGAGTGTCTGTGGTGTTCTTTTTTTTCTCATTATTTCGGTGTTTAAAAAAATAATTGTTTTTTTTTGTATCGTGTGTTGAATGTGGTCTGTGTGGCGTGCTGTTTTCCGAAAAGAATTAAGTATAATTATTTTATGGGTAAGTAAATGTAATTTTACTCGTGGGCAGCGATGGCAGCAACATGTTGCTTTTAAATTTATTTTTAATAAAGAAAACCGAATTTATTCCCCAATTCTCGTTCGCGCACATACCTGCCACTGTTTGTCTCTGCATCACCCAAAGGTTGACTGGTAGAAAATGCCTATTCTGTACATTTGTGTGCTTAAAGTATTAAATAAATTAATTTTGGCGGTTGTGACCCGACTGCGATGAAGGGATAGGCGCTTCAATTAGTAACTGTGTCGCAGCTGTAAACTGAAATATTTACGCAATAATAGCTAATCGTTTGTGATTTTCTCGTATTAAATCACAATACCGGGAAATAAGCTATCATTTTGTAGTTAAAAGGACTATTTACAAAATATTTTAACGCTACAGTATGTACATATTGTAGAGAACAAGTTGTTGAAACAAGTTTCGTGCGGCTGCAGCCTACTGATCTAAATCCCTTTTTATCACCGACCTTCATAACTTTGTTACATTCAAGCAAATGTCATTCGCTTAGATGATTAATGCTTTATGGATAAGTTGAGCTCTTTAAGTTCTGAGTTGAGCTCCACGTTTACTGACAAATACTTGCACTGACAGGACAGGTCCACTGAAATCTTCTAAGGTTCTTTTCTCAAAAGACCATTTCGGACACTAATCTACGTGGACCTCATATGGCCTGACCAAGATTATGTCTGGATTTTAAAAGAGACTGTGACCTATAGGAAGCGCCGTACTCATCTAGCAATTTTTTTTGTTTTTTTTTTAAGTTGTCCTCTAAAAGTGGTTCCAATATCCTATTTACAGAATAAACAATTTCATTTCAACTCATTGTATGCTAAAATCATTAATAATTCTTTTTTGGGTACCGTACCGGAAGGGTGCCAAACGGAATCCTATTAGATACTAAGCCGCCACTGTCCGTCAGTCTATCTGTCAGCGGGCTGTATCTCATGAACCGTAATAGGTATGCAGTTGAAATTCATATTGTGTATTTCTATTGCCGCTCAGCCAAAAGCCGAAAGACGTCCACTGCTGGACATAGGCCTCCCCCAAGCACCACCATTACGACCGATTCTGTGCCTCCCGCAGCCAGCGGATTCCTGCGGCCTTTGCAAGGTCATCGGTCCATCTTGTGGGAGGCCTTCCATCGTTACGTCTTCCGGTACGCGGTCGTCACTCCAGAAACATTCGGCCCCATCGGCCATCTGTTCTGCGAGCAATGTGCCCTGCCCATTACCGTGCCCAGAACCCTTCGTGTACGAGTCCGACTTGCACTTGGCCAGTTTTTGATTATTTATTTTAATTTATACAATGGAATCGTTAACCATCTACGCCAGAAATAATTAGATGGGTAGGTACTCAATCAGGGAGAGTTTTAGTGATGTGTCTTGAAGTAATTTCCAATCTCGCTGTAAATTGCTATTCCAAAATAATCCGTCCCTGGGCTATCAAACTCCAAATCGGCCTAAAAGCATTGCGACTTCATAAAAAGTTCTACAAAAGTAAATGTAGTTGATATTTATATTAAACCTGTTAGTAATGTGCCATAACTACTAAGTATTCTATAATTGAAACAGAATTAATGAATGAAATGCACCGACCCCAGCGTGGTTTAACCAGACTCGATAAATCGAATGAACACCAAAATTTGCACTAGCCACTGGAGCCTCATTGTTCATGGGGCTACAGAGGCCACTGCATTTTTTTTAAACGTTGCCCCATACTTGAAATTCCTCCTGTATTGTGGGTGCGTTTACAAACATTTAAACTCACATACACAAACAACCAGACCCGGAACTACTACATGTAGTTCATACATAATAGCATAAACAATGAAAAAGTTGTGACGTTTTTATAAGTAAAAAAAAAAACATATTTGTTCCGTGCGGGAATCGAACCCGCGACACGCAGTGCAGCAGTCAATCGCTTAACCACTGCGCCAACCGTGCCGTCAAAGAATATCAAGGAGTAGACCGGGGGGCGCGGTAATGGTAGGAAGAACGTGCCCTTAGGATATTTAAGGATTTTCGAGCAGTACCGGATATGCATTCTAGAGTAGGAAATGGAATAGTGGAGAGACGGTTGATATCTATGTATAGCATCTTTTTACGACGTCGCCGCCAGCTTGGATTAGGTTCAGGTCCAGCTTCACCGGTGCATCTGCTCTTTGCTGTTTCCAATGTCTTCGTCTGAGGTCACTTATTAGTCATTTATTCAATTAAGTTGAAAATGAGCACTTTTTGAACGTCAAAATTACATAAAACTGCCCAAAACGCACGCCCTTCACCACTTCCTAGTGCTTTAGCTGGGAAGAAGTGGCGCAACAAACTCCCAACAAATACAGAGACTCGAGCTTTCGTTATGAAATTTCTCAGCACCATCCGATTGATCCATTGCCTGGTTATTGCAGGCCAATCCAGAAAATTCATTTGCTAAAATATAGCACATTGTTAATGCATAATTACTCATAAGTTATTACGGTACCGTTATGGCCGTTCTTTTTAGCGGTCATTGGATGGTTTACTTCAAACAGATATTATTTTTGCACTGTGACCTTGACCATTTTCAAACTCAAATTTAAAGCATTTATTTCAAATAAACCAATTACAGACACTTGAATTGTCAAGGGGTCAGTCAGTCAGAAAGATGAAGCTAGTTGCCTATTCCAAAGCTTAGTAGGTACCTATTGAGAAGAACGGGCAAGGAACTCCGCGGACACTGTTTTAAATCAAAATATGGTTACAAAATATTGGTTACATCATACATGTTGAAATTATACAATTGAGAACGATGCAGAACGTTAAGTGTCCATAATAAAAATAAAATTAAATCAAAATTATAACCCTTGTTTTTGCTTCGCCGTAGTCGGGTAATAAGCCGGCAGCAGGAACTGGTTATCTCTTACTGCCAAGCTAGATATACCTACTGACGGCGCCCGTTCACGAATCTGATCCATGCATAGCACCATTCAGTTACCATAATCCATCCTGTCATCGCCTCTGCGTTCAAAATTGGCTAATTATAGACAAAAATGCAGATATATGTTAAATGGCCAATAAACCTTTACGGTAAACGCTTAAAAAATCTCGAAACTGACCGATATGAGCTGATACACGATATTATCAATCCATCAAGTTGCGTTAAAAAAACCATTTTCGTTTCGCACATCCCAGGGTTTTGAAAACAATGATTATGAAGTTGTACAAAGGGCTGTCTTACTCAGTCTTACTAAAGCAATCGTTAGACAACCTTTCTATGGAGTAAAACAGATATGTCTAATATATTTCGCCATCAGTCGAAAGGCGTCCATTGCTGGACATAGACCTCTGTTACAAATAGACCGCTCGAATCGGACGTCATTTGACTCGATCCTCTGCTACTACCAGATAATCACCAGCTACTACATGTTCTAGAAAGAATAGAAAGAAAATACGTTTATTTGCGGTAAACATGACGCAAAAAACAACAACATAAAATAAAAAAAGAAACAAGTTTACGGAAAATATGCGTCACATCCACGCATAACGGCCATTGCTCAGCATAATGCTGCGACCCTATGCGAGACAGAGCCCCAGCGCTGGTTTTCTACGCTGTGGGGCGCTATCATGTGCTGAATTTGCGGTAACAGCTTGTGCGTGGATGACCCTTATTTACACCGTGTAAACGAGGGTTTCACTTCTCATACCAGCTATTGATCATAACCTTATCGTGTTGTCAAGTGCACGTAATATAAACACGCTTGTGACTGCACGTGTAGCCACGTGTAACGTAAAATAACTCCTTTGTTTTCGGTCACGCGAGTAAATGCGATTGTTCACCGGATTCATTATAAATTTACTAGATTATTATTTTTGGTGTTGAACTGTCGACTGTTTATTAGGCTTGACTCGGTTTCTGAAATTATGATCTGACCTCTTTTTCTAATTCTGGGGCCGCATCTGCTTCTATTGTGACGAAGCTTCGCACACTGATACGATACACGCAAATGTGACTAACCATTATCGACTATCGTCGCAATAGATCGGGCTGCGTAACACTTATCGCCTAGGTGGCGGTACATCAAAGGATTTTAGCGCGCTAATTTGCGTGGGGCGTGGTCTGTTGTTTTCGCATTGAGTGAGCTTGAAGTAATAATTACCACTCATGAAGAAATAATGTAAGTCATCCATTGTCAAAACGACGCAGTGATTATCTCCTCTGGTCAAATGCCGTCTAGAACGGCCATCTTGGAATATTGCACGATAATTCGTTAAAATTATGAAGCCGCTAATATGACCACCGCATTAGCGCAATAACTTTTTAGCGAGCAAAACATACGAAGCTTCGGCACGCATTGCTTCATCACGATACACGCAGCTAATTTTAATGCGTTTTCTCCATCATTTAGAGTTTATTCATTATTATTAAAATTAAATTTCATGAAGCAATTTCGATGTTTTGGACAGCATTATTGAATAGGTTTTATATACTGGGGGCGGCATAATATACGATATGGATTTATATGTAGCCAATTTCAATGTCTGCAGCAGTATCCTATTTTGCCAGATAACGACCACCAATCGATTAGCAAATGCATCCAGCCATCGTCCCTACCAATATCCTTGGCAATGTATCGAAACATTCTTTCTTCCATTGTCGTCTTATGACTCGATGTTATAGGAACGCGGGTTTCCTTCATTAATTAAAATAACGGTAACACGGAATAAGTACTTAAGTTTGCGAAGAATGTAAGTTTTCATAAGCACAAAGAAAAATACTATACTGATTTCTTTATTGCTATACTTTCGAAAGCATTTGCCCGTAAAGAATCATGGCATACCCATACAAACTCTGAGCCGTTTCATGCATAATCAACCTATAATGTTCTAACTGCTGGCACTACGGCCTCCTCTCACTGAGAGGAAGTGGGCCGTAATCCACCACGCGGGCCCAGTGCGGGTTGGTAGATGTCACATGTCTTCGAATTTTTGGTTCTAGGACATGTCGGTTTCCTCACGATGTTTTCCTTCACCGTTTTGAGAGCAGTCATGGTGATGAAATAATTTACACAAAATAAAGCGCCTGTCTGGGAATGGGCCACCACTGCTCCTGCCATTCAATATTAATGTATATTACAATAGCTTCCATCAGCGGCTTCGCCCTCGTGATATCTTATAAATCATAGCCTATGTTACTCAGTGATAATATAGTATTCTACTGGTTAGTATTCTATTAGTGTAAATAGCATAGATCTCATTCTTGGGACCCTACTGTTTCTACTTCTATTAAAGTAGACGATGATATGGGGCCTCTCAAATAGCTGCATATGTGACACTTCTGCCGAAGCGTTTTTCCTAACAATAACATTTTGCCCCCTTTACCTAAACATAGTTTTCGCGTTGATCCTCTTTACAAATCCTTTGTCGCTTGTCGAGTAGTGTTATTTTGTAAAAAATTCACCGTGAGAACTTAGGTGAACTTATCTAAACGTGAAGTGAGTGATGCTCTCGATTGAAACTATTGACAGCTAGCTTCCAGCTCACTTCACCTTCACAAAGTTTTTACGGTGAGATTTTTACTGATTACTTAGATCAGATGGTGTTGGTTTCCCTCTTATCGTCCATCTTCGAATTTTCAACTAGAGCGTTATCACTAAAGGTACCATTCCGTACCCGACCGCAGGAGGCAACTGCAGGTGACGTGTTGCCGCGACACGACTGGTTTCTATGAAATACCTTCCGTAGCTAGCGACGCGTCGTTGGCAGCTACGGGCGAGTGACAGGCGACACGTGCAGCCCGACCGCAGACCAGAGGCCCTAGTGTGAGTTTCTTTTAACCATTTCGACTTTACGTATCGACCGCGTTCGGCGCTCCGATTGGCCCTTCACAGGGCCTTCACTCGTGAAGGGCCAATCGGAGCGCCGAACGCTTTCGGTGCGTAAAGTCGAGATGGTTAAAAGAAACTGACACTAGGGCCTCTGTAGTACCGCCAACGCTCGAGCGATAACACGTTTTTCTATCTTCTATCTACCGACTGGAATACGGGCTGCTGCGCCTGCGGTCGGGTACGCAATGGTACCTTACCTTAATAATAAAGCTGTAGAGTTTGTTTTATTGGACGCGCTAATTTCTGGAACTACCAGTTGAATTTTAAAAATTCTATAAAAGCTATAGAGGCTATTTAACATCACGTTAGGACTCTTAGGAGCCGAGCATAAAGAACGTTAAACGAAAACTGTAATAACTCGGGCAGGCGATGCGATGCGACGGGGTGGGTCGGGGAAACAAGAAATTTCTCACGGTCAAATTAGCGGGCAGAACTAAGCCAGTCAAGAATATTGCAACAGTCTTCATCAGACAATGCTCAATAAGCATTTCTGCTTACTTATTTTATTCTCACAGTAATTTTAGAAACAATTAAATTGGTTGATAGATAGGTACTTTGTTAGTAATATAGGTACCTTTGTTTTACACATACTAGGTACCTACCATTGTAACTGCGTCGTTGAAATTGTCTCCTTTGTTGAATTAGTTAAACACTCGTATTCCTTGTCTTTCTGTTGTTCTAGTATAGGTATTTGTAGAGCGGGAGATAAAATATTAGTTATTTAAATAGGTCCATAGGATAGGATACCTTATACTTACGCAAGATTCAAAATCGATTTCTTTATAAAGTAATGATAGATATTTGATGGTGTTACGAACATGGTATTCTCTAAGCCGTACTCAAAGCCTGGTACTTGTTGATAGGCCTCCCATGCCTATTAACACTGTTATTAGAAAATATTGTAAAAGCCAATTATTTTTAAAAGAGTAGGTAACCGTGGAGTTTCTTGCCGGCTCTTCTCCATAGGAAACGACCAATTGGAACCGTGCAACTAGCTTCTGACGTTTCATACAGTGCCCATGTAGGTGCCTACTTATATGTGAAATAAAATATTTTGATTTTAATCATACTTTTATGAAATACGTTTTTGTAAAACTTGCAATCGTTATTAAATTTTTACGAGAAATGGCTTTTGAATTTTGCGTAATTGTGCTCGTATAGGTCGTGACCTGTGACAGTACCAGTCATGCCAGCCTATAGGCGCAATAAATGAGAGAAATAATTACCTACAGCCGCTGGGTAGGTACTAGGTAGATAAACCTTCCGCATCCGTGCGTAACTGCCGCGCACTCGATACTGTCGCATACTGGCTATAGACAGATTTCGAAACGCGTCGTTTCGGCCGTTGTCTATGAAGATAGAATACTGTACTTTTTATACTATGACAGTTACTTACTGCAAACTTGTATGTTGATAAGAAAATCAATATTGCCTGCTTGCTTCCATTAATTGTTACTTAGTTTTTTTTGACGTTACGTTTCATTTCTTCTGTGTACTGTGTTGTTAATTGGTACCTTTTATGTTCAGTAATTAAGTAGTGACTTGTGTTCAGTATTAAGGCATGCGCATAATTGCAGGTTGGTAGCTGGCTTCGGGTCATCGCTAGCCCTAATTCTGCTAGAGTACTTCACCTTCCTGTCCGGACTAACTATGTTTTCCCCTGCAGCCTGTCTTACATGTATCCTTTAATGTTTCGATTTTATAATACAGTAGGTCGCATAACAGTGGTGACACCGAGAAAACTTGGTGATGTGAGCTACCAATAGTGTCCATGCGGCATTGGAATAAAAGTTATAAAAACCAAAACTCAACTACGACAAAATTTCAACTAAAAAGGTAATGAAAAGGTGAAAATAAAAAGGTGATGTCTTGTTTATACCTTTTTAGTTGACTTTTTCGTCGTACTTGGTTTTTAGTTTTTATAACTTTTGTTTTTATTTATATTATTTTGGGGTTATAATATATATATATTTGAAATGTGCTAATTAAGCCCTTTCATTTGAGACCCAACATGACAGTTCTTGACTTTATGTCCTCTAAAGGGCACCTTATTATTCAATTTAATGTGACGTCACATAAACTATAACCAGCGGACGATCAAGACGCTTCCAACGATACCTCATTTGTCAAATTATGACGAGAAATTTAGAAGTTATGAGGGAACAGATGAACATACATAAGTACTGATGTGCATACATATACGTACCGGTCAAATCATAACCCTCCTTCTTGCTTCGCCGTATTCGGGTAATGACAGCTCACACCAACTAAGTTTTCACAGTCAAATTTGTACAGGATGGACCTGCTTTACCTCTACGCTGGCCTCGCATTCTATTGAAACTGTACTGCGCTTAGCCAGCTCAAGGTCAAACTGTTATCACCGATGTGCGGTCAACTGTAATTATTGGCTTTCCTGAACCGAAATTGCGTAACACGCATTCAATGACAATCTGTTTAATTTTGACAGTTCAACAACATTCATTGCATTATTTACGTTGTTGAGCAGACAATTTATTCAAACATTATGAAGCAATAGATTAGCAATATCCTTCAAAATCATTCAGATTATGATTGATCGTATGTTACGCAAATAAGAGTGCTGTATGTAGAATTACTGTTATGTGTTGCTTGGTGCAAATATCTTAAGGACCAGAAACTGCTAGTTTTCTTGGATCTTTCGCGTCTGGCTCTTCGAATTGCTGGTCCTCTGGTATTCCACCAAGTTATTAGAAAATAAAGAGTGAACAGATTTAACATGTTTTTATGAAATTAACTAATTTAAACTATAATCATTCTTAACTCTTGATTACTTGCTTACTCAGTTTTAATTTTTTGTTCAGAGTTCTCTTGTGTGTGTGCTTTATGTTTTGGGGGGAAAAACATGCTATCTTCCCCAAGGGCCTATTTAACAATGAAGAAAGGTTATCTACCAGTCGGGTAATAAAAATAGAATATAAAAGACCGATAATAGTGAGCGAGATATTATCAGTTGGCGAAACGGACAATATCCTTGCAAGGCGTTAAAAGTTAAGCATAGTCAAGAACTATTATTTATTCTGTGGCGTAGTTAATAAATGTACATACGGCTTCACATCAAGCTATATATTTCCAGTTTACGCTGATCTCATATTTCCGTACAATGCGAGATCAGCTTATACTGGAAATGTATAGCTTGATTTGTAGCCGTGTGTACACATTAGTATGGCTTGTCCAGTCTGAAATGACACGCCCCACTACAGCATTTTACGTACACAGAGCGGCGCCGCAGTTTATGTACAAGCCGCGGCGCGGCGCCGCTCTGTGTACGTAAAATGCTGTAGTGGGGCGTGTCATTTCAGACTGGACAAGCTATACAAGTCTATCTACCAACACGTACGGGACCCGCGAAGTTAAATTACGGAGAAGATGCGCTCCCTCTCACAGAGAAGTGGAGTGCGTCCCCGCACTGGGAACATTATAGGTTGATTATGTTATTATATGTATGTTACAGACTAGTATACTGACCATAATACGACCCATACATGAGGTCTCTAATACACGCATGATAATTATGTTTTTAAAACGAATGTTATTCGATGGTCTTCGAAGGTCAATATTGTTGTAATTACGTCATAAAGTCTTACATAAAGCCGGTGTTTGTCCGTGCATTGTTGCCTCGTCTAACGTGTTTAGGTACTTATCAATTTTGTTTGATTGTAACTTGTAAGTTCTTAATAATACCTACATTTGTTCAAACTAAAATGGTTGTTAATTCACATTGTAGCCTCGTCTAACATTTTTTAGGAACAGGGTGTAAAGTTCACTCATCCTCTATCGAAAAGGGAGGATCCTTCGACCAGACGGGTGTCGTGTCTGGCGGGCAACTGCCTAACGATTGATGTCGGATAGTATTATAAATGTCGTCCGCGCGGTAAACTATAATTGCGCGATGCAGGATTTGTGTGACGTCAGGTGTTTGATGCGTAGTTCGCATGTGGCGATGTAGATGTCACCACAATGCTTACATCAATTTTGTATGATTGTACTTAGTAATAAAACTACAAAAAAAAAAACAAGTCAATATTAAGCGGCTCTGCTATGCTTGCTATGACAGCTAGGTTAAATATGTTAATCCTAGATGTAGAATTCTATTTAAAACTAAAAACATGAAAAATAAGTTTAAAATTAGTACATACTAAGGGCGTATTCATATAGAACGCTGGGAAACGGCGCCGATCCGCCAGCGCTTGTCGCATGAACAAAGTAACAATACAAATAAAAACATGAAAAAATGCAATACTTTTTAGCACTAATAAAAAAATCGCTCATTCAACTCATTGCAAACTAAATGAATTTATACATATTTAGGTACTAAGGACCAGTTTCTCCAATCACGCCTATCTAATAAGCCTTAGCAGTCACTTTCTCAACTGTTACTTCACAAACTTGTTTTAGAGTAGAGCATCTATAAACTAATACTTACTTTCTAGTAAAATGTCTTCAAGTAACCACAGTTTCTAAGGCCCGACGCAGACCTGGCGAAGTGCAGCGCAGGGGTTTTTCACTGCCAAACAAATATCGACTTTGCTGTTGTACAAATAAAACGGAAAATAGATAAACTACATTTACTCCGAAAGCCCATAAAAGCGGACGAGCGCGTCTGAGGTTATTTATTTTCTACTTTAAAATAAGAGACACCATGTTGATATTTGCTTGCAAACCTCATGAGCTGTATAGCCCAATTTACATGATGCAAGTTAATTGCCTGTGGCATACTATAAAATGTGAGCAGTGGTGGCCCATTGGTAACGGCCTGACTTACGTAGGTTGTGGATTCGAACCCAGGCAGGCGTACTTTGTGTAAATAATTTAATCACCACTGCTCTCAAAATGGTGAAGGAAAACATCGTGAGGAAACTGGCATGTTCTGGAACCAAAAATTTGGAGGCCTGAGACATCTACCAACCCGCACTGGGCCCGCGTGATAGATTACAGCCTACTCCTTCTCGAAGAGGCCCGTGTTCCACAGAAGGAACATTGTAGGCTGATTATACTATACCATAAAATTTAAGCCACAAATGACTTCAATAAAATTAATATTAATCCGGGTTAAGGTTACCGTAGTCAGTCATTCTTCCATACTACTAACGTCGTATGTTGTTTACTCCACTGTTCGACAGTGTACTTTAATAATGAAAAATTATATCTACTTGTCTCGTCATTATCTAGCCCTGTACGGAAACAGAACATAAAAATAATGGTTTTTTTTTAAGTTATGAACGTCGAAATTTCCATATTTCAACACTAATTTTAACGCCTCTTTGGGCGTAAATAAGTAACTCCCGGAACATGAAAATGGCAAATTTGTTACCGTGCAGGGATAGATAATTTATTCAAGAATTCAAATAACTTTTAATAAATACATACAGAAGGTTTTTTATAAATAATATATATTTTTTTTTTTTTTAATTTAATTTAATTTCATACGCCCAAAGATCTGTTCATGAAAATACGGAGAAAACGAAATTTCCCAGATATATGAGTCCTAGCTAGATCGATTTTTCGCCCCCGTAAATCCCTATATTGCAAATATAATAATTGAATTAAGTGATTTAATTCAATAATTAAGAATATTCATTATATAAAAGTGGGTTATAAGGTTATCGGTATAAGATAGCTTATGCCTGTAATTGACCTTACCTACATTACTCATGGCTGGACACTGGACAGTGACAGTGACTCTTTTATTTCGCAGAAACTATGTTTATAAATTCGGTACAGAAGTATAGAAACACACAATCCACTATTAAACGAGAAATATTTGGATATATATATATTTATTTATTTGTAATCACGTTCTCGAAAGCATTAAAAGGGTTTACGGAGGCGAAAAATCAGTCTAGCTAGGTCTCATGTCTGGGAAAAATCGTTTTCTCCGTATTTTCACCCGAGCAGAGTTCGGTCGCCCAAAGTTTAGAACAAGATGGCTACCTTAGAATGTCATTACATGGTAGCGTGGAATTAGTAAGTACCTACTATTATAGCAGCATGGAATTAGTATGTACTACACATGGAATTAGGATGTACTTTACATGGAATTAGTATGAACTATCCTATAGTATTAAATAAGCATTCTCTATTTTCACCCGCGCAGAGCTCGGTCAACCAGGTAGATACTTTAGATAATTTACAAAATGTGGACTTCATTCAATCCGCCCCTAAGACGACTCACTCACCGTAGACTTAGGCCTACTTCACTACCAATCACTACAGGGTCAAATGAACTTAGCTAGCGAAACTGCAGACTGTTGAGTTTCATCTCGATACGAAAATTTTAGGTTATAATTGACTTCAAAGATTTTTTTACATCGCATATTTTCCCTAAACTTGTTTTTTTTTTATTTAGTGCTTTTTTTTGCGTCATGTTTACCGCATATAAACGTATTTTCTTTCTTTTATTTTTTCTTTTCGTTAGTTAAATACATTACTAGAAACGTGTTAAAAGCGCTGCTACTGGTCAAATCCTTAGATTAGATAATCATATCAGAGCCTTGTACATTACGAGCACACTCAGTCGAAATTAGACTATACCACATAAGGTGGTATAGTAATTCTAAATATATTCGAGGTATATCGTCTCACATATTATTTTAATAAAAATAAATTGGGAATACGCATGTAATTTATTTTTTCAGTGAATTAATTAAAGACTGTCATAATTATGTAAAAAAATGCAAGTCTCGCAACGCAGATCTTCTACCGCAAAATGATGTGAGATCTAATATAAAACCAAGTATGTTAATTTATTTAGTACCTATCTATTTGTCACCTTTATTTCTTTAATAAATAGAATGACAAATAAATATAGCAATTATATATATGCATATGTATATATATGCTTTTGCATATGTGAAAAAAAACTCGGCAGTAGTATATATAACGAAATTAAAAGGAAAACTATAACAGCTAAGTAGGCTTTACAAGTTAACGAGTAATAATCGACCAACTTACATTTGCGGTTTCAAAAACATGTTCTCATTCATACAGTTCGTATGGGAGAACATGTTTTTCATCTATAAAGTTTGTTTTTGCGATAAATTCATCCCAATTACGGAACCCTTGATTGTGCGTGGTCCGACACGCAATTGGCCGGGTTTTTTTTTTAAATTTTCTTAGTAGATAGTCCGAATCAGGTTCGTGAAAGAAAAAAAGGTCAATCTTAACACATTGCTCGTAGCTTATCATAGTCTAGAAGCAACATTATTGCTTCTAGACTCCGATATGTTATCATATTTTGGGGAAATACTACCAACAGGGATAAAGTTTTTAAATGTCAAAAAAGGTGCGTGCGAGCAATGTGTGGTCTCAACAGAACTGACAGCTGCAAGGAATACTTAAAAAAAAAAAATACAGTGCCATCTTTATATATTCTTGAAATGGCCTTGTTTATTAGACATCATCCATCACTATTTACATTAGAGCCACAGATCACGAAATTGAAGTCATTTGTACCTTACCAGTCAATAAAGAACTACCCTCTTTGGGAAAAGTGTCTTTGCTATGGCCACGAAGATCTACAATAAAATTCCTAATGACATAAAAGAATGTAGCAATAATATCTTTAAAAATAAATTGTTCTAATTTCTTATGGAAAAGTGTTATTAGATGAATTTGTATCGACTAGAACTTTTTAAATGTTTCATGTCCGCTTGACGATAATTTATTGTTGTTGATTGTCTTGTGTCTGTCATGCAACTACTAATAGTAATATAATTTGTATTTAATCTGAAATGGAATTAGAATTCCTCATATTTTCATTATGTTATTTAATCATTTTATGTCCAAGTGGCTGATCATGGAATGAACATTATTAAACTCGGAATTTTAATTCGATTCCAGATTTGACAATTTCAGTGTTGCAACGTTATGACAAGTACTAAATAGTGACGTTGCGAAATTATTCGATATGGAAATGGAATATTTCTGGATCGATTCTTCTCGTTTATAATTTTACTCTCGTAAACTAAGTATATCAGGAAATTAAATATTTCTGAACCGATAATTTAGTTTTGACGATTAATTAACGATCTGAGACTTTTCTTTTATAATTGTGTGTGAAATAAATAAAAAAAATTGATCATGAAGGAACATGACAAATAAAACAGATAGATGTATTATGGTAATAATTTATTTTATAAATTGTCGCCGTCATCGCTATCGCTATCGCTGTCACTTTCTGTAACATTTATTATAAATGTGTCTGTGATATTGTCAATTAACATATCTAGCCTACTCATTTTTTCCTCTTCTTTGACAACATGGGATACGCATTTAGATCATTCGGTAGCCGTAATTTTTTGAATGCCGAGCGTGAGGTTATTCCCAATATGTCAGCAACTTTGCTCATACATTCATTTTCTTCCACAACTTCAAAGGCCTCCAATTGCGCAGAAATTTCATTTTTCACGTATTTGTAGGCGTTGCGGATCATTACTTTTTCAGTAACAGTGAAAGCTTTTCGTGGACGTTTTTTTCTTGGGGACAAGAAAACATCCACGTCTTTTTGTGATATACTTGGCTGAGGATCCATTTTGATGGAAAACCAAAACAAATAGATTCACTCAAAGTTCACAAAAATCTATAAACGTAACAACAAACACAACGTAACAACCCAACAAAATAACAAAATATCGATTCGCAATGAAATAAGATATTCGTGCAGTCAGACTGGGAGAATGAAGCCGAATGACACGATAAACAAAATGGCGATAGCTGCACGAGCGCGCACGGGTTGCCAATACTGAAAACTATCTAGGCTCTTTTATTATAAGTTTTGTTTTAATATAAAAACAAAAATATTAACTTTTTATAAAATAGAGCAGCGATTACTAATTAATAAATAATTATTATGAATAATTATGTATTTATTTAAATAAAAATCAATAATTTAGTCTTTAATTGGCACACTGATGGCACACACACTGATTGTTTATCGATTTTTGTGTTCATCACTACACTATTATATTATGTGGTATCATTATTTCACAAAATGACAGTAGCTAATGTCAAATCTGGAATCGAATTAAAATTCTGACTATAGTATATAATTTATGTAATGTGCATCTAACCCATGTATCACAAATAAACGATTTGAATTTTTTTAATGTTTATAATAGTCATATTACGAACATTTTAAAACAAAATATATTTTTCGTATTCTATGGGTTTTTTTTAAGAACTACTGAAATTGACCAGGAGTCCAGGACTACGTCTCTTTATTATGCATATACAATAATGTATACAACATATTTTAAATGAGTAACTAAGTTTCTTGCCCATTCGTCTCCATACGACAACTAGAATTAATTTTATTTTCTTGTAAAATTTGACGTTCAAAAGTGCCTTTTATGTGCCTATTTGAAACAAATGATTTGACTGACTAGAATGACGATAGACAACTGTTCAACACCAACATCCGACTGCACCAACATCCTTACCACATCCTGTCACTCAAATGGAATCACGAGACTCCAAAAATAACGTCTTAACAACAAAATTGCTTCGTTCACAATAATAACTCCTTGACGATGTATATCAGCGATTGCCGGCCATGGAGCAGCGTCAATAGCTCTCACATACTTCGTGATAGAAGGTTGGCTCTGCGACTGGTACTGGCCACTATTCGCCCTATGTAGCGTGGTCCCGTCAGTCGTGGATGTGGCTGCAGCCTTTCTTTCTATGTGTTCCGTGAAATGGTGAAAGTGGATGTTTTTTAGACTGTATTTAGAATAGTGTTTTAGGATAGTTTTATTTTTGTGCTTGCAAAATGAAGATGAAGGATTTTATTCATTTCTTTGTAAGTTGGTTTCTTGGATATTCTATTTTTTTTAAATTATAAACAGCTAAGACATAATTAAGCAAAATAAAACTCATGAATATTTGTGCACAATTTCTTATCACGCAGTTCAAATAATTGCATTTTTCACCTTGAATTCATAATGATTTCTCTAGATGCAATGGCAACATTTAAAAATATTCAATAATTATTTAAATAAGCACCTATAGCGTCATCCTCCTTTTTGGACATAACTGTACAGTTGTCCGAATGGACAACTTATGTCCCGGGAAAGATGACGGTATTATTTCGTCTTCCATATGGTATCCCTTGCGCGCGCGCCCATATCAGCGATCTTTACAGATACCAACCCTTTATTTCCAGAAGATCCCTTATCTTTTTGAATTAAGAACTCTTGAACAACCATTAACCTCCACATGGTGGTGTCCTCAGATCACCAACGAGCATCAACACCTAACCACATCGCACGACTACAAGGGGGGATGGTCCTTCTACTTAATTCTAGCCGGGATAGTCACCACACTGGGCTCTTCGCTTCCTGTCGGCTACAATATAGGAGTTGTTAATACCCCTGCTGAGGTAAGTGCATATTTTAGAGTTATTATACACATGTGAGTACTATGTACCGACTATAAAGCTACCATTTAGGTACTGGGTATGTCTTTCATTGACTTGATGTGCCCTGGCGGCTGAGAGTATGTCATGGTCACTGTAATGTCTCGCTGATGGTGGCGCGTGTGTTGGATCATTTAGCTCCCTTCAAAATGGTTGAGCTGAATGGTGCTAATCCATGCGTCATGTTCGTGAACGGGCGCCGTCAGTAGGGACTGGTCATCTCTTAGCTGCCACGGCATATTTTAATTTAATTTAATTTTTGAATTGTTTTTTTTTATTTCTATTACGGACGCTTTCAATGTTTTGCATCGTTCTCACATGTATAACTTCAACATGAATGATGTAACCAATATTTTGTAACCAAATTTTGATTCAAAAGAGTGTCCATGGAGTTTCTTGCCCGTTCTTCTCCATAGGTACCTACTACGCTTTGGAATGGGCAACTAGCTTCATCTTTCTGACTAACCGACCCCTTGACATTTCAAAAGTGTCTGTAATTGGTTTATTTGAAATAAATGCTTTCAGTTTGAGAATTAGTCAGCAGTATGCTGCTCGAGCATTTTTACAGTGATCATTTGAAAATGAGCATAATCTTTACTTTTATAGAGTTCAAAATAGCGTGTGGGAGAGGATTCCCTGTGGCGTGTGTTCGAGCATTTTGCTCGATGACCCTTACACAGTTGGGTGTGACTCTTCTCTCACTTTGTAACTTTTAAAGTTTAAAATAGGACTTTCCAATGTGCGCAATGGTCAGTTGCAGTAACCATGTTACCATACAACAACTTTGGCAAAGGAAAGTGGGATTTTGTCCATTCAAATATAATAATTATAAGTTTCGCTGGCAAACATCTTGAAAAAGATGGCGCCGACTTGAATAGAAATGCGCCCCCGCACCCTAAACGTTCCGAAATGGCATCTTATTTATTGTTTTTCGCGCATATTCAGGATGTTTACCTATCCTCTCAAAATGTCACATTGCAGGGCAAATCATCTTCTCTTTAAAAGAAGGATTGTACTTGGATTAATGATCACTACGCTTGCTGATTATTAAGTTCAGTTTGAACAAGTCGGAAAGATTTTAGAGTGATTAAAGAAGTAGTAAACAAATTACGTGCCGCCTAGATATTTATGGTTTCTCAAACACGTGTAAGCAAGAAGAAAGCAATCAACTAGAGTCTTCATTTAGTGGATTCATTGATTGCATTTCACTCTTTTTATTGTCATTGTCATGCTTTATTGGATGTATTGGAAATCTACTCTTATTTATATTGCTTTTATAGACTATTATGAGCTACGCATATTTTTACCCCACTGCGGCGAAGCCAAAAAGGAGGGTTATGTTTTGACCTGTATGTATGCATGTGTGTATGTCCGTCTCTATGTTTCCTTGTAACCACTAAACGGCTGAACCGATTTTAATGAATGATATGTCGTTAGATTCGTTAGATGCGCCAAAATGGATGTTTAAAAAAAACTCAAATTTTCGAGTGGGGTATCAAAATGAAGGGTTTTAAAAATTGATTACAAAAATATATACAAATTATATATTTAAATGTAATTTGGAATGAGAAATGATAAAAAACTTCTTTATCTTTTCGTGTGGTAAGAACTAAAAACCTGAAAATGAAAAAAGTAATTTGAAAAACAAAAAATCCCGACACATTTATAGAATTTTGGTATCACAGGCCCCCACAAACAAAAGTTACACCATATTTCAAATGGAGCAGCAGCTTGCATGCCAGTTACACTGTGCAAGTAAATGTGTACATTTAGGTAATACCACAATGGGACATTCACTTTGCACAGTGCTACTGGCATGCAAGTTGTTGCTCGATTTTACAGGCATGTGTATTTTCGCCTATATGTATGACGTGGGTAGAAAAGTTATGATCAGTTTTGTGTTCATTAGGTAGAATTAAATAATTATGTTTTGTTGGCAAATACAACAAAACATTCCATTCGGTTCGAATCATCGTTAATTTTGCATGCTTTTATTGTATTTTTATGTCCGGGCCCACGTTCAAGCAATAAGAAGTTATTAAATGTTGAACAATAACTAATATTATAAATGCGAAAGTGAGTTTGTTTGTTACGCTTTCACGCTAAAACGGCTGAACGGATTTGGATGAAATTTGGCAAAATAAATTATGTATGAGCATATTGCCTCGTTGGTCTAGTGGTCGCAAGCGCGATTGCTGAGCATGAGGTCCTAGGTTCGATTCCCGGGTCGGGCAAAGTGATATTGAGTTTTTCTATATGGAATTTCTCAGTAGTTTCTCAGTTGGGGGCAATAAGCTCGCCTCCTATTATATGGGACTTAAATATGACTGGTGGAACATGGGTGTACTATCGGTACACCTCTGCTGAACCCTTCGGGGAAACAAGGCGTGATGTTATGATGATTAGGAATATTGTTTTAGTGAGGAAGGAATTTAAGAGTTTGCAGAGTTTTTTATCACCCGTCTCTCCATTACTCCATTACCTGCTCAAGGATGCATAATTATCCGGTATGATAGATAGATAAATCGTTTATGTAGTGCACACAAAAAACAGCACAACATACAAAAACACGATTAAATAAAAAAGGAAGAAAACAAGACATTGTGATGACACTATTGGCTATGACACACTTTAAAATAATGGATCGACGACGGTATGGCTCGCAAATCCTTCGATATCCTAATGGCACGTCTTTCTTACCATTACCGTGCCACCCGGTCTACTCCTTGATATGCAATGGCCTCTGTAGCCCCATGCAACATGAGACTCCAGGGGCTAGTGCAAATCTTGGGGTTCATTCGATTTATCGAGTCTGGTTAAACTACGCTGAGATCGGTGCACTTCATTTGTTGTTCATTCATTGTCTGCAAAAGTACAATTATGGAAGTTTATAACTCTCAAACACGTGGTCATCAATACTCGTTCTTCCTTTGTTTAAATGAGAACTTCGCCCTGCAGTAGAAAAAAACAAACAATAAAAAAACTTATAATGATAACTTCTTAGTCATAACGGGTGTTAGGGCACAGATTAATGCAGATGGTTCACTCCGCAAAATCATTTAAATAAAAAGGGACTTGCTACGTCACAATAAAGTGCAATTCAGTTCGCACAGCACTAATTACCTACAGTTATATTCACCTAGAAGTTGCCTCTCTTTCTATCGCGTGACTTAGATCTTCTGACTACGTTACACTCACTGAATTGGCCCAAGTCGAGCCCGCTGCGTACTTGTAGCTTCATACATAAAATGCGGAGTGAACCATCTGTTAAGCACAAGGGCAAGATACATAGTGATTTTTTAAGTAATGTAAGCGTTTCACACGAATAAATATGTAGGTTAATTCTATATGAATAAAGTTCAGATTAGTATGCAACGCATACTATACTTAGTGCAATCTGTGAATCTGGTCCTTAGTCACTTATAACTTATTATTACTCTGATTAATAGTGAATCTATAATAATATTAGAAAGAGGTATTTCTGAGTTTGTATATAGGGGGTAATCTTTGGAACTACTGATCCGATTCCGCGGGTTCCGAAGTCGCGGGCATAATCTAGTAACTCAATATATTTATTACTAGCTGCGCGGTTTCAACCGCATTAGTCTCGATCCCGTGGGAATATCGGGATAAAAGTATCCTATGTCCAAACCCAGGTTATGGTCTACCCATGTGCCAAATTTCATCCAAATTCGTTGAGCCGTTTTAGCGTGAAAGTGAAACTAACAAACAAACAAACACTTTCGCATTTATAATATTATATGTGTATAGTTAGGATTGCATTCCACAATGTCCACATGAAGATTGAATGCATCAAACCTACATTATGTTACTTTGTAAAAATTTCCAGGTAGTAAAACGCTTCTGCAACGAGAGTTTCATAAGCCGATACGACGTGGTCCTCAACGAAAAATGGCTGAACGTGCTTTGGTCTTCCATCGTGTCCATCTTCATTGTGGGCGGATGCACCGGGTCGATACTAGGTGCTGTGCTCGCCAACAGTTTGGGAAGGTAAGAAGAACATGAATCACTACATCACTACATAATAATAAAACAAAGTCCCGGGTACAGCGTCTGTCTGTCTGAACGCGATAAACTAGTAATCCGAACAGATTTTCATTCGGTTTTCATCAATGGACGGAGTGATTCATGACGAAGATTGAGGTGTATAATTCATTACAGAACTTTTCCTTAAGAGAAATGTTCTTATGGAACAAATCTAAATAAGTGTGATGTATTAATGATTCTAATTATTGTAATTCTATAAGGGAAGTACGTACAAAATGACATATACGGACAAAATGACACAGGCATGATATCTCAAATTCTGCCGCTTTTAGTCCGCCATAGACAACTACATCACGTGACTCCAGCCGGTAATACTAACCTGTCAAAACGTGAACTCGCGCCAGTCTTTCGTTTGGGTGTCATGGACGAAGATAAACTTTGGTAAGTTACGATTTTTTTTTAACTGCAGGGAGTTTTGTGTATTAATATTATGTTTTTCATAATATTATCTTGTGTTTACGTTTATTACATCCCTTAAGTATTTATTGTCGCGATCAAATAGTTTTTTCCGTAAATAATAATCATTTTGCATTTATTGTTGAATTTTGTTTTTTTATAACGCTTTATGGACAAAATGACATACATATGTAATGGACAAAATGACATAGGTATGTTCAATACAATGAGTTCATTGTAGGTACCCAATACCAGTTTCTCGTTAATCAGCTGTTAATTTCTTTACAGATATAACAATGCCTGATCTTTATTCGCGATCAAAACCTGGAGAAGACTGGTTGCGGTGTTTAAAATGTTCGCATTGGGCCCACGCTTCTTGCGCGGACGTTTCTAAACGAACCAAGCGGTTTATTTGTGAGCTTTGCTTGTAATTTTATATCTTTTGCCGTGTATGTCATTTAGTCCGTATGTGGTATGCCATTTTGTCCATAGCATATGGACAAAATGGATTTCGTTGATCTCAGTTAAATTTAAAAATATTATTTTTTCTAGTTGGTTTATCTTTTAAGTGTCTATTATAATTCAAAGATATGAAACCTAAGATTACTGGTGTGCAATATGAATGCGCTGTGATTTACCATTAAAGAGTTATGACCCAAAACCAAAACTGTATGTCATTTTGTACGTACTTCCCCTACTTCAACACATTTGTTATGGTCGCGAATCATATTTTGATCAAGATACAGCGTAAGAAAGTTTGATTTTCGCGGGCTACCACTGCGGGACCACCATAAGGTTTTGTGTAAACTAACATCTCATTGTACGGAAATCCTATACAATGCGAGATCAGCTTATACTGGAAATGTATAGCTTGATGTGTAGCCGTGTGTACAACAAACTAAGCAATTTTGAGCAATCATTATTGCGGAGCTCGTGGCTAAGTAATAACAGCCGCACGGGTCAATCCATCAGGTTAAGCTACGCTTGCCGGGGTTGGTCCATGGATAGGTGACCATCTTTACATACCGAGTTTCCTCCGTGCCTCGGAAAGCTTGTTAAGCCGTTGGTCCCGGCTGTCATTCGTGGATCTTTGACAGTCGTTACTGATCGTCAGACGCCCGAAAGTCTGACAACCAGTCTTACCAAGGGGTATCGTGTTACCCAGTGATTGGGTTGTGGAGGTCAGATAGGCAGTCGCTCCATGTAAAATACTGGTATTCAGCTGCATCCGGTTAGACTGGAAGCCGACCCCAACATAGTTGGGAAAAGGCTGGGCAGATTGATTATTGCTGAGGACCGTTGTTTTTGGTGTGAAAAATCACTGTTTACGGCATCGCGCAATGTAACGCACGAAAAGCATTGTACTTATGGGTGCATGCAATAGTATAGGACTTTTGGGGGTATAAAAGTTAAGTTATAAACATTTAAAACTTGTTTTCGTAAAAAAAGTAAAAAAGTTGCGGAACTTTGACCCTCAATATGTCCGCACCCAGAAGGTACCCAGGCATGGACCAGTATAAAAAAATTATCACAACGACAAGTTACGGCAATGACAGCGAGAAGTTACTCTCGGTTTTGTTAAGCGTCTTTTTACACCTTTTAAAAATATCATCAAGTTAGCAGTCTATCGTAGTCCACTGCAAAACAAAGGCACTTTCCAAGTTGCACCACAAGATTCTTCCGTATCAAGACTGTCCTCGCCGCCTTTTATAAGTTCTTCTGTCTATCTAGCCCAGGGGTTCCCAACCTTTTAACATACGCGCCCCCCTGACTTTCATTTAAAATTCTACGCGCCTGAGTTACTTTGTCGACAAAGCAAGTTGAGGTCGAAAATATTAGCATCCCCTTGGATATGTTCGGTTGTGTTTATTCCATTCAAGCAGTCGACTTATACAGAAAAACTGAACCATATTTTACAGCACGAAGTGAGTATTATGAAACGTTTGGGTTTTGAAAACTAGTTTTAATCTCTTCTAATAGGTACCAATAACATAACATTTAATTTAATAAATCTATACTTTATTATTAGAGCCGCCGCGCCCATTGGGCACTGCTACCATATTGCTGACTGACAAATGTTTGTAAAAACGTCGCATGCCATAATAGGTATATTCTGAGGAAAAAATAACAAATACCAGTCAGGGAAGTTATTTCAAGTTCCAGTTCTTTCGCAACCCCAACTTGTCAAGACAGGGGCTGCAGTCTAGACATAGCCATCGCTGTACGACCGAATTCGGTCGCAAAGTCCTAATGGCGATCCTAGACGGTCAAAATTGTGCTTGCTAAGTACGTCGCGCGCATTAGGACTTTGCGACCGAATTCGGTCGTATAGCGATCGCTATTTATGTCGAGACTGCAGCCCCTGGGCTGACATCATTTCAACCCAACACAATCCACTGCTATAGGTACTTATATCTCGCAAAGCAAATCCAATTAGTCAGTATTTACAGATTAGAAGACACGTTATTATGAAGACATCAGAGGCACGTCTTTGTTTGTGTCATATGCTTTATATGACACAAACAAGGATCAGATCATACGACACTAGTACTATAATGATGCATAGCTTCACGCGACCCGAGCCAGTTTGCAATAACAATGACTGGATATATTCAACATAATTATTGTGTTCTGATGTAATAGTGGATCCTTTATACACACATCAAAAAAGTCTAAGCAACACGTATCATTTATAAAAACTGCATGTTTTATTAATTGATACTTTATTCATTTCTTAACAAAGTAGATTGGTATACAATCTTTTTGTTCTCGGAAACATATACACTGGGTGATTTTAAATATATAAAATTTTCGATTGTGTTTTGTTTTCATTAAAATAAGAGCTAATTATTTTTTATTTCATGTCTTTTCGTTGCTTGATAAATTTGGTATTTATCTCACTTTTATCATTTTGAGATAAATATACAGTTTTTAAAAAAACTTAGTGTCGAATCATTTTTTTCTGTCATGGAGCGACGCCATTTGACTGCTGATTCGGATTCTGCTTTTTGGATTCATGTGCGTATTAATTTATCACTTGCTTCAAAAACGGCGAAGGAAAACATCGTGAGGAAACCGGCATGCCTATGAGATATCTCTCGATGGTATGTGAAGTCAAGTCAGAGGCCCATAGCCGGCATAAAAATTCTAACACCAGGTTAGTCGGTAACCACACGAAAAAGAAAGAAGAATTGCACCTGCGGTTGTAACAAGCTCCTCATAATAATTGAGCGAAAACGTCTGGCTCCCTCAGCTGCGTTCTCAGTTCGTGGTTTTTCTAGTTTTATCATTTAACTAACTGCGCCCCGCGGTTTCGCCCGCGTAAAGGTTCTACGGGAACGTACTACCAGGATAAAAGTACCCTATGTGTCCAGTTCGGGATAAAACGTACCCTATGTGTCGGGTTGTTTCAGGTTCGAAACTATATGTGTGCCAAAATTCATCCAAATCCGTTCAGCCGTTTTTGCGTGCATTAGTAACACCATACAAACTTCCACATTTATAACACTAGGACACACACACACACACACACACACACACACACACATTCACATCACTCACTTATTCAGTTTTACATTTTGTATATATAAGGTCCCATTAAAATAGATGGACAAAATTTTAGAAATCATTCAGACCACCAAATAAGGACAATGGTAAAAAAACAATAAGAAAAACGAAAATGTTGGTTACCGAATGGCATTTATTATTTTAGGTCAAAATAAAATCACTGTAATCTGTGTTTTTTCCTTGGATATCTTTGGTTAGACGTACTGAATGCTGTGTTAAAATTTGTCCGTCTATTTTAATGGGACCTGGTATAGTTAGGATGTCGATCGGAATTGAATCTGAAAACACAAAAAATCGTAACCAGTTAGATTTTATAGGCATAGATCTTGCATACATGAATAAAATAATATACAATATGTTTTGTTTGTTTCAGAAAAATGGCCACAGTACTAACGAATGTGCTGTCCATCGCTGGAGGACTATTGTTTTTCTTCTGCCAACAAGCTAACTCAGTTGAAATGCTTATTTTAGGGAGATTACTAGTCGGTTTGTCTGGAGGTAAGTTCTTACATTTATTTATTTATCACATCACATCACATGACAACAATACAATTACACACAACAATTTGCATTTAATTTTTTTTTATTACATACTATTTGTACCCTCTTTATTTTTGTCACTTTGATGAGAGGTGCAATTGGCTAAGTATAACAGCCGCACGGGTCGATCCATCAGGTTAAGCTACGCATACCGGGATTGGTCCGTGGATGGGTCACCATCTTTACATGCAGAGACTCCTCCGTGCCTCGGAAAGCACGTTAAGCCGTTGGCCCGCTATCTTTCGTGGATCTTTGACAGTCGTTACGGGTTGTCAGAAGCCCAAAAGTCTGACAACCAGTCTTACCAAGGGGTACCGTATTATTCAGTAACTGGAGGTCAGATAGGCAGTCGCTCCATGTAAAAAACTGGTATTCAGCTGCATCCGGGTAGACTGGAAGCCGACCCCATCATAGTTGGGAAAAAGCTAGGCAAATTGAATCATTTCGATGAAAATATACATTGGCATTTTAACTCTCTTTTAAGGGCTAGCAATATTGGTCCTTATAAGATCGTAAAATTGCCTTTTTTGTTATTATTATTTATGTACCATCGAAGAAGTTCATATCTATACACCGTAAGGACTATTTCTGCTTGCAGCGCTCGGTCGCTATAGTACCGGGGCGGTAACAGATGTGGTTATCGTGTTCACGGGATTTTATTTTCAAAATGCTTAGATATGAAGTTTTTCTATAGTAAAATACATAGAGAAACGACATACAACTTTTGAGTACAAAGATGCTTGACCAACTAGCTTTTTCCAATTCCAATGAAATATAACTTGCGAAAATCCTTGTTTCCTCATTTTATTATCTTCGAAAACTGCTTCAAACTCAAAGCATTTATTTCAATTAAACCATTTACAGACACTTTTGTACTGTCGAGGTCTTCCCTCCTGTTATATTGTGTGGTAAATAAAAATATTGATATATTTGGTTGCCCCCAGGTCTGACCACCAGCATAGTGCCCATGTACCTGACGGAGCTGGCGCCGGCGCGGCTCACGGGGGCCATGGGGGTGGCGTGTCCCATGGGCGTCAACGTGGGCGTGCTCGTCGGGCAGGTCATGGGCTTAGATGTTATATTGGGTGAGCAGGAAAGTGTAAGATTGTGGATTTAAAAAATACAAATGCTGTAATGAGTGTACCCGCTGGATATTTTAGAATTTTTGGAACTACAAAGTACCCATTACTAACCCAGGGTCTCAAAGTAAACGTAATGTAACGTAATGAAACCCCAAGTATTTGAAAAAAGAAACGGGTGGTCGTCTGTCCGTATCTGAGGGGCAATCCAATGCTCGTAATTTTAAGATTGAGTGAAATAAAAATACAGTAAATTTACCCACAATAATCTACAAATGTCTACCTGAGTAGACTCTGAAATCGAGCGGTATAAAAGACACCACTAGGCAAGCCTTTTTTTTTTGCATGGGAAATTATCAAATAACTTCTCCCGCTCTGGGCGGAGCGGTGTCAGATTCTTACTGACTAAAAAAACCCACCCCTGTTCCTTCAGTTGCATGTACGTTGCCAGGGGACACGGTATCCCTTTCGGACTTTTCTGCAACCCCGGCAGGCATCGGTCCAATCGGACCCCTTCCGTTGTGCTGACAGCTCTTTGAGGCGCGCGTGGAACACAACGCGCCGTTGACCCGGGCCTGGTCTTTATCGGACGGCGAGCTACCCATTGCTCACCGTCCGCAAGCCCGCGCCTACGGTGGCCGGGAATTGGACTGCGATTCCCGCCGCCCAGGGCGTCTCCTGCGAAGCTAGGAGCGTGAGGACGCGAAATTTGCCTCTCCCTCACGCGTTCCGCCTCCTCCTGACAAGGCACGCCTAACCTTGCATCCAAACCAACTAATTACTGAACTGTTAAACCCGATAGAGGTGGTAATAAAAACTCTGAAGACCATCTTCTATAAGTGCGCATCCCGCGCAGCACTGACTGCTCCACCACGACGCCATTTGACATGGAACGAATTCGCTTATGGTACGACGACCGATTGTAAATAAAACTTTGAAATTAACTTTGGTTGTTGCTTAAAAAACCCTTCTGTGTTATAACAAGCTGTAGTTCGTTTTTTTTAATGGTAATAATAAGGGTCGCCGTACAGAGGCGAATACTACGAGGAGCTATTAGGCTAGGTAGTGATGCATACACCTCACTGCCCCCGCGGGGCTGGGGTGGCCCACAAAGGCCGGCCGGCACTAGCCGGGAATCGTGGGAGGCGCACAAGATCCCACGATCCCCGATCCAAGAGTGGTAAGGGAACACCGCGGTGGTTTTTAGTCAGTAAGAGTTTGGACTTCTCCGCCCGATCCAGGGCGGAGCACATCCACGAGGATTACCGACCACAGAGCAAAAAAAAAGGTAGTGATGCATGAGCTACTACCCATTTAATCCAGAGATGATACTGCATTTCTTCATTTTAAACCGCCTTCCAAAACGAGCTAAGTTTTCAATTCGACCCGTATGTGTTTTAATTGCAATTCAAAAAACTGTTGTATTGTTTCAGGTCGCGATGTTGACTGGCCCTACCTTCTGTCCGTCTACGTGTTGCTAGTCATTATTTGTTTACCGTTGTTATTTATACTGCCAGAGAGCCCAAAGTACTTATTTGTAGTTAAGAAAAATGAGGAGAGAGGATTAAAAGGTGAATATAATATATTTTGGCATCAAACATTTTTCGTTAAAACACAAATTTATGTGTAAAAACACAGCAACAAACGCAACTCGCGAAATGTGGGTGTACCATGGTACACCCCTGCCTTACTCTTCGGGAATACAGGCATGATGTTATGTTGTGTTTATGTGTAGACTGGAAGCAGCTATATCTAAAATTAGTCCCTATTGATTCGCCATAGAAAATCCGAATATACTATAGTCGTATTTTTAATTAGACGAAGTCAACTGACGTTTACTGTGTTGTCAGTTTTTGATGAAATAAAAATGTGTTATGACAAAGTGATTGATTGAAAAAACTCCTGAATGAATGAAATTGCCTCGATTGTCTAGTGAATAGCTAGTGTGCCGAACTGCCGATATCGGGTACGGGGGTCGAATTTTAGTCGTGCTTTGTACATTCCAACGAGTTTTCGACGACTATGTTCCTATAGTATCTACCTATACTGAATAACGAGTGTTTTAAACATTAAGGAAAACATTGCGAGGAAACTTGTAAGACTGTCCTATTTTCAATACATCATGTAGTTGAAACTATAGATGTATAAAATATAACAATTATAGGTAGGTAATGAAAATAAAAAACATCGCTTATTTACTAGTAACTTTTATCTACTAGTAACTTTTATCAGAGCACTTTTATACAATTTTATTGTAAAATAGAAATAATATTCTTTTTATAGTTTGAAATGATTAACTATTCAAACTCATTGTTCATTCATCTGATTGAACGAGAACTGAACGCATCACTATTACTTTAAATATGGCAACATTATTTTACAAAGTGACATTAGCTACTGTCAGTTGGCTTCGTCTAATTAAAAATACGGCTATAACCACAGATGTATTTTTTTTAAAAAAAAACGTTGCACACTAGGAATTTCTCTTGTATCGTGGGTGCGTTTACAAACATTTAAACTCGCATACACAAACAGCCATACACTCCACATTTTAGATTACAGATACTCCACATTTTAGGTATGAAGCTACAAGTACACAGCGGGCTCGACTTGTCTGGCCAATTCAGTGAGTGTAATCAGATGACATTGCTGTCGTGCTCGGAATGTAATCCCATATAAACCTATAGAAAATTTATGGGGACCAATACTGACGCGGCAGAACTGCTGCGGCAGCCCTGCCGCGTGCGGTGGGGTTTGGAATCATACCCTGAATGAATTAAAGATCTTTATTAAATTGAATATCTTTTTATAGAACTGAGTCGCCTCCGCGGCGTATCCCCAAGTCTACTGACTGATGACGTGGAACTCCTCCGCGAAGAAGTTCGCTGCGGAGAATCAGCCTCAAACAATGGCGAGACCTGGTCTATGGTCCGGGTGTTGCAGGACAAGCGGCTGCGACTGCCACTGCTGCTCACCTGCTCCATGCAAGCAGGCCAGCAGACCAGCGGGATCAATGCTGTGAGTTATTTATTTATTTATAAAGGCCAGACTATCCATAAAAAAGTAAGTTATATGTCTGATTTCCTACGAAATGTATGGGAATAGTTTATTGCGATTTCTGACTTTTCTAGTACTCAAACCTCAGTTGGTCCCATAGAGATTTTTGATCCTTATAAGAAATAGGATCGATTGGCATCAAAAAAAGTTTTTGTCAAAATCTGTGAATACAGATCAAAATGTCTCCAAAAGTTAGGACACTCGTAAGACCGTTTTCTTGTAGGTATAACGGTTAAGGTACCTGCCCGTACTGCCCCATCTCAAAAATCCACCGTGTAGTAAGTTTAATATGAATGTATAATATACACTTAAACCGCATCTAAATCGGTTGCGTAGTTTAGAAGAACAACGCGGTCACACATACAGAAACGAAAAGGGACACACAAACAAATAACAATAAACAAAAACAAAACAAAAATACGAACGAACGAATATACTAGCGCCCCGCCCCTGCTTCGCATTGAGCGCCACTTATCGGGTCTAAAATGATCCTATCTTTCAAGCTGGAACCAACCATACACATTCACAGAATTTCATTGAAAACTTTTGGGTGGTGTCGGATATGTAGCGTGTACCGGTGTACGGACATATAGTAGCAAGATGTAGTATCGAAATAGATAACGGTTTACCAACAGCTTCTGTATGTAATAGATCTTAGCCAACAATAGCCTCGGACTTACACAGTTGCCAATAACATGTTAACTAGATATCTTATTGTGTAACACATTTTCGTAAATGATTAAGGCTAATCTGTTTCATTTTGACAGTTCAACAACATTCATTGCGTTATTTACGTTGTTGAGCAGATTTTTTTTTCGAACTTATGAAGCAATGTATTAGCAATCTCTTTCAAAATGATTCTGATAGTGATTGATCGTGCATTATGTATTTTCAGAAATAAGTGACAAGGATAACACATCTAAACTAATATTATAGAGAAAAGATTTGATTTTTTGTGTTTGTATATGTGTGGTTGTTTGTAATGGATAATCATCATCAAAATAATTAGAGATTCCTCCGAAAATTGCAATAATGTAACTCAAGGTATAAAACATGCGCGGGCTTGCGGACAGTGAGCAATGGGTAGCTCGCCGTCCGACAAGGACCAGCCGATCTATTCTGTAAAAAATATCACCGTGAAAACTTAGGTGAAGTGAGCGTGAAGTGAGCTGTAATTCCACTGATGCTAGGGATGGACAATATTGACAGCTCACTTCACTTAAGTTTTCACCGTGAGATTTTTATAGAATAGCACTGCGGGCTCGGGTCGACGGCGCGTTGTGTTCCACGCGTGCCTCAAAGAGATGTCACCAACTGAAGGGGTCTGATAAGACCGATGCCTGCCGGGGTTGCTGGAAAGTCCGAAAGGGATACCGTGGCCCCTGGCAAAGTACAGGCAACTGAAGGAACACGGGTGGATTTAGTCAGTAAGAGTCTGACACGCCCTCCCGCTCCGCCCAGAGCGGGAGAAGTTATTTGATAATTTCCTATCCAAAAAAAGGGTATAAAAAATTTGCGCATAAAAGTCATTACTTGGCGTGTGCTGTGAAAACTATTGAAGATACATGAAATAATGTACTACATGTTGGTAGTACTCATCATTACCCACAAGAAAGGATACCGCATCGGCTTCAAAAAGATGTGTTACCTCTCAGAATGCATGCGGACATGTCTTGCGTTATAAGTGTACTCAGTTCAGTTCATAGGAATGTGATCCCTAATTGTGATAAAAAATATCTGACATCACTTTGGCAGCATAAAAATCAGACCGTTAAATGTTTCGAGCCGTTTTCTTCTATATTGCAATCAGTGCCGATCATATAGCAAAAAAATAATTATATCACCGCACTTCTATTTATGTTCGTGACTACTTTCACGAGAAAAACGCTTTTGAATTTTGCGTAATTGTATTTATGCTTTTTGTTTGTACACTTGTACGGTTTTTCCGTGATTGAGTGATAGAGGAAGCCCGCGCGGTGGTCCTATTATGAACTTCTGATGAATAGTTTTTGAGTTAGCCCTCATACGCACTACTGTTAACCGCGCGGCTGACCTCCGCGGTTGATGGCGGTTAAGTGCGTGCAACCATAAGCGGTTGCATTTAAAAAAAATAAAAAGCGGCTAGCCGCCGCGCGGTTAATTCCAAAAACCGGATAATAACAAAATCGGGGCATACAGTTTGATGCTGCATCTACATATCTATCATCTATATCCAAAATTTAATTACACGTCGTTGGGGACTGTGACGCATCGCGGGCGGTGGAGGGGGAAGCATCGCCATTTTGAGGTCGTTTCGCTGCGTCACATAATGTCCGCTTAGTATAAATTTTGTCTTAGAGAAGCTAGAACGTTCGTTTGCATGTCAATCGTTAGCTCTCGTCAATATCTATCGATTGCGTATATAAAACATTAATGTGAAATAGTTATAGTGAATATTATATGGTGTTAAAGTAAAACATTTAAATTAATAATGCAATGTCGGTCGATACTCGTCAAAAAGCCAAATCTAAATACATTAGGTTGGAAAGGTCTTCTCAAAACCAATCCAAGTAGGCTACAAATGACTGCGCAGTAGTCAATCTCACTTATAAAACAGTAGCGCGCATGCGCAACCTAACTTCAGAACGGCAAAGTTTTTTGACGCGAACTGTAGCCATAAAACCATATGACAGAGTGAAGCGGTGCCAAGAACGTAAAAGAATGAAGGCGTCCGAGCGAATAAACGATGGCGTATCTACACATATTCACGTAAAACACACGGCCGTCTCCACGACACAGGCACACCCCATTTTTTTTCTTTTAAAAAGGTTTTTATCAATTTCTATACCTATCAATACTATTTCGACATCTTCATCTGTATCAACCTGTATTGATACGTAGTATCTCTATGTAGTCTGTGCTGTATTGTCAGTGTCAATTTTTTTATGAAACGTTTATTTTGTATAACATTTTATTTTTTATAGATATATTTTGTGTATGCTATTTATTTATTATTTTCCTTGACCTTATTCAATTAGTCTGAACAAAAATGGAAGAATCAGACGACAGTAACAGTGAGACGATGCCGGTCGAAGTGACATTTTCAGTCAATTCCCTGGTGAGTTCTGAGGTCCCGCCGATGGAAACCTGGTCTTCATTGGAAATATTTGTGCCTGAAGAAAACAAGAAGAAAATTTTATATAATGACGGGTTGTATGACCCTGGTAGCGGAGAAATATGCGGAAAAACTATTGCCATGTCTGCCAGTTCTGTGTTTAGACACCCGTACTACAATTACGCGGCGGTCACAGATTCAGGAATAGAAGAAGCATTGATTGGATCTGAAGATGCAATCAAATACCCGATCGATGGGCAAGCCTTGTACCTAGCTATCTGCAAGGAGATGAATCAGTGCCCAGTCAAAATTTTCTATAGAGGGCTACTTCAAAACCGAATAGATCTGAGGTATTACTGCATCGATCCGAATGGATTCCGTCCAATGGCCAAAGCTTTGCAACACAATACGACGGTCGAAGGATTAAACTTAACTGATAATTTTTTGAACGATGATGCCTGCTATCATATGGGAGAAATGCTTTTGACGAACACCTCAATTACTGAAATTAATTTGCGTGGTTGCAGGATTGGCCCTCAAGGTGCCAGACGATTGTTTCATAGCTTGCACCTTAACAGAACACTCAAGGTTCTTGATTTGAGTTATAACAAGTTGGGCGATGAAGCGATGGAGCATTTAGGAAAGGCTGTACTATTCGGACTTACTGTGAAAAATCTTAATTTATGCTACAATAACATAAGCGGGAAAGGATTCGCGTTACTGAGAGAACCTTTCGAAACCCATAACAATTTTACTCACTTAGATCTTTCGTGGAACTACATATTTTCTCCAGGAGGTTATGCGTTTCTTGTAAAATTATCTGAAAATACTTGTCTTGAAGTCTTGAATTTGTCTTGGAACTCCTTGGCTGGCGCTCGGATTGGCCTGGCCGTCGGTAAAATTTTATTGTGTCCGGTCTTGAAAGAGCTAAATCTTAGCAATAATCAGCTAGAAGGAGAAGCTATAACGACTATCATAGAAAATATAACGAAAGCAAAAGAAATGAAAACGTTGAATTTATCTTTCAATCCTATATCCGCTAGGGACGCCTTGAATGTTATGGACCAAGTAGCGATGCATGCTTCGAAAGTGAAAAATTTACTAATGGAGAACGTGTTTGTTAATAATGAATTTTTATTGCTACTCGAACGTACAAAACAAAAGAAATCAAAGAAAAACTTAGTGGTTACGTACGGGGGCGTTAAAGATGTTTTTAAAGCTGAAGGGCCAGACCCCAGGGAATTAGTTCTTAACAGAATTGAATATATTACAAAATCAAAAAAGGGCGCGTCTAATATTGCATTGATTGCGCTCCAACTCCAAAAAGATAATCACGTAATAATGGATATTAAAGAATTTACTACCGCTCTAGAGGCAGGCAGAGCGTATCTAGATGATGATCTTATAGATGAGTTGAGCAACGTTTTTCCAGCAGCAACGAGGAATCCTGATGTGAAAAATATAAATATAAACTTATTGGTGGAATATATCAAACGAAAATGGCCAAATAGGAAGTTACCTCTCACTCCTGAACTGGAAACCTAAACCACCGAAAAATAAAAGAAAAGGAAAATAGTGAATAATTAGAGTTACTTTCACATTTGTATTTTTATTTTTACATTTATTTTTATATTTTTCTTTACTTTTTATATATTTTTTTTTTATATTTTTGGAAGTTTTTATTTTTTAAGACGTAAATATTATATTTAAGCATTAACTTAAATATAATATTTGATGCCAGTTTTGTTTATATTTATTTTTGGAGCTCATGATATAGTTTTTTAACAAAGTTATTTTTGAAGCTTATGTCATAAGTTTCGTTAAATAAAGTATTTTTTTTAATTCTTTATATTTTTATTTATGAATGCTTTCGTATAAAACACGTACAGACATTTACGTTTTTTTCTTATGGGGAAAACAAAAACAGAACGAACTAATCCCCAATGAACGTCACACGAGCCGACGTGGTAGTCGGTATAAGCACCACACCGGATCGGCATACTCATTTTTAAGTTTACGTAGCCGAAGGGTGCCAAATGGAATCCTTACTAAGCCCCCGCTGTCCGTCCGTCCGCCTGTCTGTCTGCGGGCTGTATCCCATGAACCGTTATAGATAGACAGTTGAAATTTCACAGATTGTGAATTTGTAATGAAAATAAAATAAAGTTAAAAAAACGTGCTTCTTGTATGGTTTCGTTTACGTTAAACGAAACCATACAATAAACATGTTTTTTAGTAAAATGTAGTGTTGAATATTGTAGGGTGGTACGGAAACTTCGTGTGCAAGTCTGACTCGTAATTAGCCAGAATTTACTAGCTGATCTCGATCCAAGTCGATTCCGTTGCGTTGCTTATAAGTATTTTGTGCGTTGCAGTAAGGAGTATCATAAAAATAATGGTTAACGGCTCGAGTTCAGGCAATGCTGATCTGGTGCAGTGATTACACGTGTTCGTTCAGCTTAATCATCTACATTTTGAAGTATTAAAAATAAAAATTGCTAGCGTCTGTCACAATGAATATAGCACAAAAATCTCGATGTTTTGACTGATGTTTTGAACTTAATTCAATGTTTTGACTGCCTCGTTGGTCTAGTGGTCGCAAGCGGTACTGGGGAGCATGAGGTCCTGGGTTTGATTCGGGGTCGGGCAAAGTGTTATTGGGTTTTTCATCTGGAATTTCTTAGTAGCATCCTGGTTGTCTGGATTTGAGCCCGGTTGATGGCAATAGGCTCGCTATGGCTATCAAAGTCAAAGTCAAAGTCAAATAATTTATTTCAATTAGGCACAAAAAGGCACTTTTGAACGTCAACATTTAAATAATAATTGATTCTAGTTGCCCCTTCCAAAAGGTAGTTTTCGTATGGAGAAGAATGGGCAAGAAACTCCACCGTTACTCTTTTAAAATGTTTTCACAATATCTTGTATACATCAATTATATCATTATATGTGAAGACGATGCACCTAGAATAAGATTACTATACCACGTTAGGTAAAAATAATGAAAAATATATAGGGCTCGCCCCTATTACATGGGACTTAACTGGCGAAATGTGGGTGTGCTATAGGGTGTACATCTGCCCTACCCTTCGGAGAATACAGGCGTGATGTTTATTTATTTATTTTATTTAACAGTTTATGTACACACATATAAAGAGACAAGAAAAAGGAACACAAAAATACGTACAAAGGTGATGCTTATTTCTAAAGAAATCTCTTCCAGCATACCTGCGATAGGAGAGTGGATAAAAAGAGATGTAGACAATGTGTGTAAGAGTAGAAGAGAAAATAAAATACATAAAATAAAAACATTTAACCATTCACTAATATAAAATATGACCTTCAATATGAGAATATACTTACATACATACTTTCAAAATAAATATCTCTTAAATATATATACTAATAAATGTTATATTATTATTATTGTTTTTTTTTTATTCAAGAGGAACAATAAACAGCTACAATATAAAACATAGAAACAAGAAATACACAAAACATATAGACAATATTGCAGCCCACATCGCTGTTCACAGATTAACGATACAATACAGTGACAATAATTGCTAGGGTTACAAATACAATTTATGCATACAATTTTTTTTTTTACTAGTTTTTTAAATTAACTTTCATGTTTACGATGTATATAATACACAATGTAATGAATATATAATACAACTTAAGAAATGGCACAAAAAATAAAAATATAGAACATTCAAGAAAGCTCCTTAAGTATAAGACGGGGGAGCACATGCAAAAATGTCTATATATTCAAAAGTCCTATTGTAGGAATCGATCAATCGACCATTCTGCGAACAGGCGAACGCAGGCCAGAATTGGACTTACAAGTACCCACTGAAAATAATCGGCCAGCGCGCACCTTTCGCTTGTAGACTGTCCTAGCAACTGCATAGCATATCATGTTGGAGATTTCAATGCTGTCAAATTTATCTCTGACAATACTATATATTATGTTAATTGAATGTTCTTTCTAGGTATTCTACTACTCGCAAACGATCTTCAAGCAAGCTGGTCTAACGCCGAAGAACTCGCAGTACGCGACGATCGGCTGCGGCTTCATCAACGTGTGCACGGCGGTGCTGATGCTGAAGCTGTTGCCGCGCTTCGGTCGCCGGCCCCTGCTGCTCGCTTCTCTCTTCAGCGCCGCGCTTATACTAGCGGCGCTGGCCGCTTGCTTGCGGTTTTTGGTTAGTGTTTCATTGATTCTGAAGCTAAGGTGATGGAATAGGTACTTGAACAGGACTATGCGCAAACTGAATCACTACTCTAATACATTGCCTGATATTGCATTATTTTGCACTTTTATTTCTTCACATAATTACAACTCACACTCACTTCTCTCATACAAAAACTCACAACACATACATCCCCACACAAATTCACCCTTTCATATCACACAGGTATTTAATTGTTAGTTTAAACAATTTTTGTATTTTAGGGTTTCGTACCCAAAGGGTGAAACGGGACCCTATTACTAAGACGCCGCTGTCCGTCTGTCAACAGGCTGTATCTCATGAACCGTGATAGTTAGACAGTTGAAATTATCACAGATGATGTATTTCTGATGCCGCTATAACAACAAATACTAAAAACTGAATGAAATAAACATTTAAGTGGGGCTCCCATACAAGAGACATGATTTTTTTTGCCGTTTTAATCGTACGGAACCCTTCGTGCGCGAGTCCGACTCGTTCTTGGCCGGTTTTTCTTAGAATATAATATGTATAAAAGTAAATCTGACTATTAACACGAACACAGTTACAGGTTGCCACAGTCCGCAGTTGTATAATCCCAATTTTTTAAGTAACCTCACAGCTGAACACCGTCTCTTAAGATACAGGTTATCCTAGTTTAAGAGGCAGGGCTCACAATAATCAATTTTATTTACACTTACATAAAGTTGATGTTTGTTTGGGTGGAAATAACATTGATTACAAACGGTTAACAATTTGAAGTGTAATAGGCGAAAATGATTACTTATACGATGTGAATACGTTCTGTAGCGGTCGAAGATACAGTGGAGAGCCGGCCGCTGCTCGAGCGCCCCCTCCGCGCCGGTCGCCCGGTGTGGTGTGATATTCTCGATAAACTATTATTATTCACTCATCCCTGATTACGGGGTACCACAATGTATAATTTTTTGTATTATGTCCCTTGCTCAAAAGTGTTCTCTCTGTTCCCAGGACGTGGTGTCATGGATGCCTAACGTGTGCATGATAGCGGTGATGTCGTATGTTCTAGTCTTCGGGTTTGGACTCGGCCCGATACCTTACTTTATTGCCTCGGGTGAGTTATTAAGACCGGTCCATTATTGAGGAAAATATCGATGAACACATATATGTATATACCATGAAATCTTAATGGTTGTTTTCCCGCAGCGAAATGGTTTTGTCTTGGTAATACAATCGTTATATAATCAAATAAAATATAAAATGTTGCGTGCAAAAGCCGTATCACCGCGTGCGAGAGTTTATTTTGCTTCGAACATTTATTTATCGCTGTTCCCTTTGTCGGCGGCGCGTGCGATTCGAGTAGTACCTACAAGTTACCTGTTACTATTGATTCTCATGTTTTCGAGTTGATGAATATTTTTTAAATTATTTTAAAACAAGAACATCTTTATTTTTTTAACTTTTACTCTATGCTTCGAAAGTACTCTTTATGGCAAGTTGTTCTGCCGCGGGAAAACAACCATTAAGATAGTAGTATATCAAGGGGTATAAAAATAAAAAATAGTATGTAATGTACAGTTTTTTTTTTAAATCCGGAGTCACGTAATCTGTTCGATTTATGCCCACGATGTGTGACTCAGGATATTTAATTTGTCTGTCTGTGATGTCTTGTTTAAGTACATCTTTTTAGTTGTCGTTTTTGTCGTTGCTGAGTTTAGTTTTTATATCTTTTATTTTTATTCATTGTCGAAATGGAAGACTTCTTGTCAAAGTAGCGCCAAATGGTGGCCTGGATTTTCGTGAAAACCCTCATTACCCTGAGATACGCCGTTTTTCGCAGGGTATACAAGGTCCCATTAAAATAGATGGACAAATTTTAACACAGCGTTCAGTACGTCTAACCAAAGATATCCAAACAAAAAAAAAAAAACACTGATTTAAGTGATTTTATTTTGACTTAAAATAATAAATGGCATTGGGTAACCAACATTTTTTGAGTATTTTCGTTAGCTGATTTATTTTTCTTGTAAGTATCCAAAAAACCCAAAAGAACAGCCGAAAAATCGAATTTTTGCAGGACATCGTCTGACGGGTCAGCTAGTCGTAAATAAGTTCGATTTTGTATCGCGATCTTAGAAAGTGCGCGCAGCGTCACACGTCGGTGAGAATTGACATCTAATGGAAACGCATAAACTATATTGGAATATTATTTAAAAGTCAAATAACCAAACTGTTTTTTTCCCTCCTACAGAGATATTCGAAGTAGGTCCCCGACCTGCAGGCATGGCGTGGGGTTCCCTCGCCAACTGGGGCGGGAACTTCCTCGTTGGGATGTCCTTCCCCACCATGCGAGAAGCCATCGGACCGTACTCCTTCTTGGTCTTCTCTGCTGTCACTGCATCGCTGTTTGTGTTCCAGAAGTAAGTAGATGTGGAAGCTTTTTCAATACACGCCTCTAGTTGAGAACTTGGCAATGTTTTGACGTAGTGGGAGTAAGTTTGCACATGTACATATAGTGCAACAAAAAAAAAATACACTTTTATTGCTTGTTATAGCCATAATTTATTTTTAAACATGTCTGTTTTGTAAAATAAAAGAAAATGCATTTTGCACATCTACGACTCTTGCCAAGTTACGTGCAGTTACGTGTCTGTACACTGTACAGTGCTACAAGGATTTTTCCATGATATTTGGCAGACGGTTGAACATACGAAAATGGCGGATCCGTGGGGCCGTCTGCTACGTGTTTAGGCCCAATAACAAGGACCCAGGCCGCACGGATTTTTTTAAATTGCTGCGTTGCTCAAATTTAAAACGTTAATAATTAAATTAAAAAATAACAAAACTGGCAACTTTTTTTTTTCATCTATTATGATTGTAGAAACTAACATGTAAGTGTCTAGGAAAACATCTTTGGTAAGTTATTAATTTAAAACTAGAATATTAATAATAAATTGTAATTATAACACTGAATTGTAACCGTTTTAGGTGTAAAAGAGGCATTTGGAAAGTTTCCAAATACTTTTTTTACATCTAAAACTAAATATTCGGTGTTACGATATTAATTATTGCATTTTATAATCAGTATTTTAGTTCTCTAGTTAGCCACATTTCTTTTTTCATACAGTAATATCGCCAAATTAATCAAAACAGGTAAATATTTGACAGCTATTTGCGACGTTGTCAACTTTTAGGATAAGCGCTCTTAAGGGCTTGTGTTTAATTTTCTATAAATCATCTGCGTCAAATACGATTTTTTTAATATTCTACAGTTATTCAAGAAGAAAATAAAAATAAAATGTGGGATGGATGGCACATCGGTTGGAAGGATTCAAATCACAGAGCACAAAATCAGTTTCAAAGTCTATAACGGCCATAGGTAGAAACATTTTTGTATAGAATGAAAGAGCTCGCTCTCCCTCTTCCCCTCTCCCTCCTCTTAATTGTTATTCCTACATTAATTTATTTTTTTCTTCCCCAGGATCTACTTCCCGGAAACCCGAGGTAAGACACCTACCCAGGTGACCCAGTTATGCAGTCGTGGTCTCAAGTCGAAACCCCTATCCACACCAGACTTATCCAGCGTCTGACGGCAAGACACGTTATGCTTTTTATGTGTAATACGTAAGTGGACTGCGATGTTATTGTAATCAGTTTGGAAGTGAGAACTTGAGAGTTACATATTGAAAATATCAAAAAAAGTATAAAATACTGCTGTCGGTTTTAGAGGCTCGATATGCATGTAGGTACTGTCTTTTCAACAAGACAGTAGAGGAAAATTATGTAGCTAGCTTGCGCTCAGTTGCACAAAAATTCGGACACGAATTTTAGTCGTAAAAGTTTTGTGCTCTGTGGATTCACTGTTCTCACTTCTACAGCTGACCAAGTTGATAGATGAGATCAATTTTTTTATATGAGCACAGATTAATATAGATGGTTCCCTCCGCAAAATCATTTAAATAAAAAACGACTCTTGCTACGACACAATAAAGTGCAATTCAGGTCGCACAGCGCTAATTTCCTACAGTTATATTCACCTAGAAGTTGCCTCTCTTTTTATCTTGGTGGTGAATATAACTGTAGGTAATTAGCGCTGTGTGACCTGAATTGCACTTTATTGTGTCGTAGCAAGAGTTGCTTTTTATTTAAATGATTTTACGGAGTGTCCCGTTTATATTAATCTGTGTATCTGCACTGTACAGTTCGCATCAAATAACTTTGCCGCTTTGAAGCTGGGCTGCGCATGCGCGCTACTCGTTTATAAGTAAGATTGACTACTGCGCAATCTTTTGTAGCCTACTTCACAGCGGCAAAGTTATTTGACGCGAACTGTACTATTCTGTGATATGAGTAGGGAATGACCATCGAAGAATAACAGTACTTTAGAGACGTTTACTGCTAGATACATCTTCTTGACAGATATGGCTCTAAGAACAATACGGCTAGTGCATCTTAATAGAAAAAAAGTATAAAATAACGATTGGTTTCCAAAGACTATAGATTTGATGCATCACAAAAAGGTATAACAAATCACAAATTTTGATGAAAAAAATGTAATCGCATTTTAAATGATTCTATTGACATTGGTATAGTGAATAGATCTGTTCAGTATAAATTTTATGAAATTGTAAAAAAAGTTTTTTAAAAATCGCTAGAATATCTTCCAAATTATAATGAAATGCTATTTGAGTAAGGCAGCATACCGATGCCCAGCATATCTGTCTTATATTTTCGATTTTTTTTTAGCCAAATATCTAATTGTATTTTTATACTAGTCGGCAAGGAGAATCGAATTCATTTTATGTCATGTTTTGATGGAATCTCTAGAAACAAAATTGTTGATATTTATTTTGGTAATTGAATTTTTGTTTTATATGTTAATGACTTCGGAATACGCCCGTTTTTGTACTAAATATTAATAAATAGTTTATGCGTAAACCTCAATACACAAGGTATAATAAATCGTAGCGATTTATCTGAACACAACTTAGGAAGAAGTTTTATTTTTTTACAACCTATTTTGTAGCTGCTCTTCTATCCCTTAGTTACTGGTTAGCTACAATTTTTTAATATACAGGGTCAATTTAAATTAGCTAGTGAAGCGCCGCAGACGTGATTATCTAAGCACGACAAAATAAAAAGCTCTTTTTTTTTTGCTCCATGAACGTTGTTTTGTTACTTAAAGTGTGAGTTTATAAAATCTGTTTTATCTGTGATATCGGTACTTAGCACGTCTGTGAAGTTTGCACAAAAAAACTGATTTTTTAAACTGACATTTTAAAAGTGACTACAATAATGGTTGATGACCCCAAAAAAAAACATCTGATTAATTTATTTTTTATTTTATCCTGTGATGGTATGGATATCTAAACAATGGTCTGCAGAGTTTCGCTAGTTAATTTAATTAGACCCTGTATATTTTGGTTAGGTTTAATTAATTAAACACAATTACAGCATATCAATCAGTTAAGCGCTACGATTTATGACAAAGTTTTCGGTTAGTTCGTTAGCGGACTAAATTAGCCCGATTCCTGAAAGGCTGATCGGGTATAGTTTGACCGAGACCGCTGTTCTGCGCCTTAGGTATGTGCGCGTCGAGACAGGGGGACAGTACAGGCCGCTCATTTGTTAACGCTCACAGCGTCCTGCCGCTAATTCGACAACGCTCACGGCGTCCCGGGGGCTTTGCCGCGCATTCCTTAGACGCGGCACAGCGGTATCGGTCAAACTATAAATACTTGACATTGAGATTTGAATTAGGAATCAGAAACCACCCCCAGAGGTGAACGTGCTATTGAATAACGTGTGCTCGGTGTATTTGTGTTATTATATCGTTAATATTATAGTGTAAGTGCACTTTTTAACTATTTCGATAGTATGCCAAAAGTCCGAGACTTTTAGACAACTTCCAGCGTTTTTGTATTTTGTTAAAACAGATATCAGACGCTTCACTTTTTGATCATTCTCTTCTTTCATTCGAAAAATGAATTCATTAGTGAAACAATTAATCTAAAAGATGATTGGATTCTGGCACTCGGCATCTTACACTCGCTTACCAAATTATCGAAAAATTAAATGAGACGAGAGCAGATGAATGTTCATTCCTATGTTAAGGCGGGTCCACACCTGCGCACGCGCACGAACAGTGCGGTTCGCGTGCATCTTAGGAACATAGTAAGGACATCTTTGGACACGTTCGCGAGCCATTAGCGAATGGTTCGCGTGCAAGAGTCAAAACTCTTCTTCGCGAACACATCGTTTGCATACCATGTACCTGTGCTATCTCGGATGTGCTCAGTAGTTCGAGACCGTTCGGGGCACGTAGTGCGCGCGGTTCGTGCGCGTGAGTTTCAATTGGGCAGGTGTGGATCCTTGCACGTCCAAAGCCATTCGAGGCGCCAAGCGTGCACGGTTCATGCGCGTGCGCTGCTGTGGACACACGTGTACATCGGTGTCGTGTGAACGTGGAATGAAACAAAAATGAACTTCATTCGAGTGAAGCGTCTGATATCGTCTTTAATATTGCTGTATTTACATTAGTGACAGCTAAAAGCGAATGGATACCCATTTTAAAATGGCATTTGCCTGCTTTTAGCAGCTAACTCAAACTGTGACTGATGTAAATGCAACATTATACAACTAGGAACAAATTAGCTACTTATAGGTAAGTTTGAAGAAAATAGTTATAATAATTACCTACTTTGCCTCATCTCCAAGTATCTCAGAGATCTGTACTGTTTGGTGCTTGCATGTTTTATGCCGACCGAAGTGAGAGTATCGAAATATAAAGCAAGTGATACTGCTGAGGATCCTGGGTAGATCTGCGGGTCGGGAAAGGTGTTATTGGTTTTTACTATTAGGAAATTTTCAGAAGTAGCCCAGGACCAGGATGCCCAGTTAGTGGCAATTGGTACGCCCTCATAGTACAAAGGACTTATAACTGGCCCTATCCCACCCATTCGAGGAATAAGAGTGATAAATATATGTAATTTAATTTATTCGGTACTTAAGCTTCGGAACGGTGTCCGTCTTCAAGGCGTTTTAAAGTACAAAATACGTAGTAACGTATTATGGTTCCGTACCAACTTTGTAAGATGTTGAAATGAATACAGATCTGCCATATCATCTCAAATTGTATTTTTTTTTTGGCGTTTAGTATGCTAGATAATTATCTACCGTACTAAATGCACATTCGTGGTAGGCGCGGTCATAAAAATGTAAGCGAGATGGCATGACACTTAGTAGGTCTAAAGAAATCCTGTCCTGCTCGCTCTATTTATGACGCGACTGCCGTGAGTCTTGGCATGGAGTATAAAGCGCGCGAGTACATGATCGGTCGCGTGCTTATGTCACTTTTTGTTCGGAAAACCGGATCACGATCGCTTTTAAGTACGTAGGGTAAAGGGTACTATTGTGATAAATTCAAACTTCGTTGAACCTAGTCTAAGATTTAATTAACTTTGGTACGGAACCTACAGTTTGCTAATTAAGAGTCTAGTACTGCAGGTTTTTGATTCAAACATTTTTGTAAGGTATCAACGTGTCTTCAATATCGCACAAAGATTTTTTTTAGGCATTGAATACTTCCGATTTTAACGTCCACCAACTCGTGTCTTCGAATATATTTACAATTTTTACTAGAACATCACTTTTAGCGCATAATTTATAACTAAGTAGAGGGATAAGAATTATTTTGTTTTTTAATTAATTTGTTTTTAATAATTATAAGTTTGAATGTAAGCTCCAATTGTATGAGTTGAGCATATTTTATCGTGCATTTTTACAATAAACATTGAAGTACCATTTACTTGTGGATTTTATTTATTTCGTTTAACAGTTCGTTTATATCTTGTTAAACTAAATTGCAGCATACTCTAATAATCCTGAATATTTGAACATAAAAGAAGTTGTTGGGGATCTTTGAAAATTATCGTTGAAAAAAAAATGCAATTAATGAATAATTATAATTTTATTGAAAAAACATGATCAAGCAATATTTATACAGGTTTTTAACTAAATAAACTCGTTAAAATAACGTGACAAAACTAACAAAATTAAAATTTACTTGTCTAAATAAAACAATGTATAAAATGGTAATTATTCCTTATCACAGGATTGTTAAGTTTAATCTCATTATACATATATTTTTTTTTTACAGTGCCAGCAACAATAAAAAATCAAAATGTAATATTCTAAATGCAAATTCATTTATTTGCCAGATAGTAGGTTTACAACGTGTGATCTTATATCAATAATGGCCCCTTTACATTCTTGCATTACTTAAGTGTGCACAAACGGGATTGAAGATTTTTATATAGAGCCTATGCCAGGCTCTATATAAAAATCTTCAATCCCGCTGTCTCTACTGTCCGCCATTTTCTTTTTTTTTAATGGCGGCCATGCATTAATTTTTTATAAATCGATCGCAAATAGAAAACATAATGGGACCTAACCCCGTAAAACGTCACGTTTCCGAGATATTAACGTTCAAAGTAGATCACGTGACATCCATATTTTTTGAACTTTCGTCTATCTTGTTGCATAAATGTTTGAAATAATCACTTTGGTCAACTCGAGAGCTCTTCTGCCGCAACGGCTGTCAGTTAGGCTGTGACAATAGGTTTTTTAAGGAATTTATTTGTAAAGAAATGTTAGCAGGTTTATAACTAGCCCTAACCGGAGAATGCCTTACCACAGTAATTAATTTTTAGCTTGATATCTTTACTAAAATGATTACTTTAAACATTCAGACTGATTATTTCAAATATCTAGGCAACATTATTGAGGAAAATATTGATTATCAAATGCAATAATGAATATCGTAACACCGAATACTTAGTTTTAGTTTTTCTTTAAAGTTTTTGGAAGTTTTCCAAATGCCTGTTTTACACCTAAAACGGTTACAACATCAAATTCAATGTTATAATTGCAATTCATTATTCATATTCTAGTTCGCCACATTTCTTATTTCCATACAGTAATATTGCCAAATTAATCAAAACAGCGAAATATTTGACATCTATTTGCGACGTTGCCAACTTTCAGAATAAACGCTCTTAACGCACGGCAATTGATTTTTATATTTAAGACAGGTAGACATAATAATAAATAACAATAATAATATAATAGATAACGTCAATGACTTTCTTTTATGCGTTTGGAATTGGATCAATTTAGTTTTCTCCATATTAGTTTGTAAATTATTAGAAATTAACCAGTGTATATTATGCATTGTTTATTTCTAGTTCTGATTTATGATTTTAGGGGGTCAACTGCGAATGTAGTCATCAATGTCTTTCAACTTGTCCCAACAGACAAGTAGCAACACCGTATGGGGGCCAAGTCTTAAGTAGTTCGCCCCTACGCCTTTGTACAACGACATTGGTCCTTCGAGCCGGATCATCTTTAAACCGCAGTCTATCATGCCTTTGTAGAGTTTCCCTTTGTTTTGGGCGTCGACAGCTGAAATAAAATGTATTTAATTAGTCGGCTATACACAGTTAAATTCAATTACGGTTCGTTTTTTAATCACAGAGATTAATTTGACAGGTGCAAATGTCAAACTCCAAATTGTAAAAACAAACAAAAATCCCTTGAAATGTCAAATTATAGTCTCTGGGATTAAAAAAAACAAACTTTAGGTAAAATCTAGCTGCAGAATATGTCGGGATTTGTTTTGCTACGAAACTCAATTTAGGGCCATTGACTTCGTGATGTAAAGAAGGTGGATTGAGTTTTATTGCTTAGTATCGTATCATGATTTTTTTAACCTGTACTGACCCTCTGGTGGGCAAAGATCTCCCCCATAGTCTTCTGCACTTCTCTGTATAATGCCTTTTCTTGCCAATTATGAACTACTAAGCTCCGTCAGCGGTTTCCCCCGCGTGATATCTTTATAAATGAATAGTATTATTCAAGATAATGTTACTATCTACTGGTGAAAGAATTTTTTGAATCGGTCCAGGTTTTTAGGTTTTTCATTACAAACAAAAATAAAATCATTTCTCTATAATATATATTAGTGTAGACATCTAGCATTTTTTATTATTTTTTGGATGGGAAGTTATCAAATAACTTCTCCCGCTCTGGGCGGAGCGGGAGGGCGTGTCAGACTCTTGCTGACTAAAACTCACCCGTGTTCCTTCAGTTGCCTGTACTTGCCAGGGGCCACGGTATCCCTTTCGGACTTTCCTGCAACCCCGGCAGATATCTAGCATGACATCACAAGTTTCTTGCGCAAACCAACAAATTGAGCTCTTATCAAAGCAGACAGTTAATATGCATGGTTATCGCAACCGCTGCTAGAGATAGTATGTTGGAAATCAATCGACATGTTATCAAGCGTTTTATTAGGTAAATGATTTTTAAAAGAAAGATACATAAGTATTTTTACTTACGTTGATTACACAGTCTTGTAGCGATAACATCGAAGGGGTTCAAACACAGCGTCATGACGATTCCTCCGAGGTTTGCGCCGAAGAACGACAGCATCAGTGGCTGTTCAGTGAACCAGTGTTTTGCACGCAGCCAGTCTTTAGCGTATGTGAAGCTTAGGATTTGTGAGGCGCTGCCCGCCATGCCGCGAGGGATTTGAGGACCAACGCCTCGGAACAGACCTGTAATAGTGGTTAACAAAGTGATTAGAATTTTCTTTTTACCTAGGAACAATTTGACAATCAAACTATATCCGGTTCAATTCTAGTTCCAATGGTTCAGAAACCAAATGAAGTTTATATACAAACAATGCGATTATAACTTTTTTATACAACGTGTGAGCTTCGAATTCACGACCGTGCGGTTCGTACTGATTTTTATATATTTAGTCATTTTGTTACCCAGTGGTAACGGCCGCGACTTACGAGTTTTAGGTCGTAGATTCGAACCCAGACAGGCGTTTTACTTTGTGTAAATTATTTCATCACCACTGCTCTTAAAACGGTGAAGGAAAACATTGTGAGGAAACAGGAATGTACTAAAACCAAAAATTCGAACACATGTGACATCTACCAACCCGTACTGGGCCCGCGTGGTGGGTTACGGCCCACTCCCTCACAGAGGCCTGTGTCCCAAGAGTGAGAACATTATAGGCTGATTATGCTATTCATTTTGTCCTAGGCAAAAGATTACTTCCATTTCCCGATGAGTCTATGCTACTTCTTTCCAGTTTGTAATAACTGCTAAATATAAATAGAACAACGGCGTACCTTTAACACCTTCCTTTCTAAATATATCAGCGAGTGCGCTCATGGTGCTGCTGCATTCATGCTGGTGTCCCACAGCTATAGCCCTGGCGGCCTGGGACTGCAGCCTGACCTTCACTAGGTAGAATGGAGTGCCGGCTATGGAGCCCAGAGCTCCACCGACGCCTGCGACGCCTGCGCCCCTTAGCAACGATGTAGTGCCAGTCGAGTCTTTTAGTATGCCCCTTCTTTCAGCTATTCGGAACGACCCTAATCTGCAAATGTGAGAGGGTTTAGATAAAATGTCCATACATTTTGTCGAATACAGTCGAAGTCGCGGGAGTCTGGAATATGGATTCCAGACTCCCGCGACTTCGACTGTGGTCGCAAGCGCGACAGCGCGACTGCTGAACGTGGGATCCTGGATGGGCAGTGTTATTGGATTTTTACATTGGAAATTTCTTAGTAACAGCCCGGAGTATGGAAGTTGGCGGTGTAATACCCCCGTGCCTCGGAAAGCATGTTAAGCCGTTGGTCCTGCGCCTGAACCCTCTCCGGATGTGTCAGATTGCCGTCCCATCGGAATATGAGAGTGAGGGAAGAGAGAGTGCACCTGTGTCTACGCACACTTGTGATCTATAATATCTCCCGCGCACGAAGGCTGGTCTCCGCTGAGATTAGCCGCCAGGGTCGAAATTCGGCCTGGAGGTCTATTATTGTTTTTGTTTTATGATAGGCCATTGTTTTTCGCATGCATTTTTTTTTGCAACTAATTCACCTCGTAGTACCAATAATGTAAAATATTAAAGAGATCAAAGATAATCATCATTCTCTTGCTCCGTATCCCAATTTATTTGGGGTCAGCGCAAAATATTTTCATGTTTTCTTACATACTTCTATTAGTGATCATCTCGATAGCCATCATCTGGCTAGCTTCGCGGCTTCCAGTCTTCCTGGGTGCAGCTGAATACCAGTATTTTACACGGAGCGACTGCCTATCGGACTTCGACAACCCAGTTATTAGGTAACACCCCTTGGTAAGACTACTTGGGGTTCTGACTACCCGTGACAACTGTCAAAGATCTACAAATGACAGCCGGGACCTACGATTTAACGTGCTTTCCGGGACATGAAGGGGTCTCGGTAATGTAATGGATAGTTACACATCCACGAACCGACCGCGGCAAGCGTAGCTTGAGATACACTCAAGCAATCTGCCTAGCCTTTTCACAACTATGTTGGGGTCGGGTTCCAGTCTAACCGGATCCAGCTGAGTACCAGTATTTTACATGGAGCGACTGCCTATCTGACCTCCACAGCCCAGTAACTGGGTAATACGATACCCTTTGGTAAGACGGGTAAAGTTGTCAGACTTTCGGGCTTCTGACGACCCGTAATGACTGTCAAAGATCCACGAAGGACAGCTGGGACCAACGGCTTAACATGCTTTCCGAGGCACGGACTCCTCCGTGCCTCGGAAAGCATGTTAAGCCGTATGTAAAGATTGTCACCCATCCATCTGTCCAACCCCGGCAAGCGTAGATTGACCTTCGAACGACCCGTGCGGCTGTTATTATTTAGCCACGACCCCTCCTCGTTATCTCGGTAGTAGTCATCATTATAATGTAAAATTAAAATAAAACATTGCGACAGCAGATTTCATAAAAATTATAAATTTGTTAAAATATTTGAAATCTTACCTAAAAATATTCAAAAAGAACTGAAACCCAAGCATGGCCGTCAGTCCGCTCTGTAGCGCAACAAATCCTTCATTTTTGCCCACAACATACAGGCCGTGGGGTACGTTCTTATAGAATATGGCGTGTGTCCCGCTCTTCTTCAGTTCCCCTTGAAGCTGCAGCCTGACCTTCACCACTTCTATTGGGTTTGTGAAGATAGATGCAAACATGGCCGACACACCACCCATTAGCAAGTCGGTTATGTCACGACCAAATTCGTTTCGTTTGATTTTCGGTTCTGTTGGTTTCGTCATCTTGTCTTAAGTTCTGTGGAAGATCAGATATATTTGTTGGTAGGTCCAAAATACTATACAGGTTCAAATTCAAATTAAATTAGAGAAACTCCGTAGACGTGAAGGGTATTTTATATTCGATAAAATAAAATAGAGTATGATTTCATGTTTTTTTTATTGGGGTCAACGACCGCTGTTGGTGTTGAAATATGAGTTAGAAAATCAGTTTTTTTTTTACAATTTTAGATATCGATAACCACTACGTCTGTGAAGACACAAAAAAAACAAATTTATAAATTGATATTTCAAAGTAACTACACTACTTACGGTCGTTGACCCATTTTTTTTTTTGTTTTGTCATGTTTAGTTATAGATACTTATCACGCCTATGGAGTTTCGCTAGCTACTTTGATCTGACCTTGGATGTTTTTAACCAAAAAGATCTATTGTAATGTAATGCACAATTTTGCCTAAAAATAATAAGCACATACAGTAAAACTACACATAAAAGTCAATTTTGCACGAGAAAAGCCAGATTCATATTACTGTGTTGTGTAGTGTCATGATGACGCCTTTTGACACATTGTTAGCCAATCAAAACTCGTTATGATTTGACGTAGTCCTGAACAGATTCGTTTGATTGGTGTATCCCGCGTCACGACACAACACGACAAATAAATGGCTAATGTGTCGGTAGCTTAAGGCCCGTTTGCACCACAAATCACTAAATACGTTTAGGGCTAAACTGATTTACAAAATCGTTCTGATTCTATCAATCGTTTGAAGATAACAGAGCATCAATCAATCTGCCTAGCCATTTCCCCAGTATGTTTGGGTCGGCTTCCTGTCTAACCGGGTGCAGCTGAATACCAGTATTTTACATGGAGCGACTGCCTATCTGACCTCCACAACCCAGTTACTAGGAAACAGGATATCTCTTGGTTAGACCGGTTGTCAGACTTTCGGACTTCTGACTACCCGTAATGACTGTCAAAGATCTACGAATGACAGCCGGGACCAACGGCTTTGCGTGGCACGGAGGGGTCTCGATATGTAATGGATGGTCACCCATCCACGAACCGACCGCGGCAAGCTTAGCTTAACTTTCGATCGATCCGTGCAGCTGTTATAATTTAGCCCCGAGCCTATCAAGATGACGGAGACCGCATAATGTTTTAAATATGTTTAGCACTAAACTCATTCAGTGATTTGTGGTGCGAGCGAGCCTAAGTGTCATTTTTAAATACCTGCATAATAGGGATGATAACAAAAAAAAATAAATGAAGTGAAAACTACTTTAGCGGCGTTGTGCAATTTTTTTGTGATGGGTAAAAAATGTTAAACTCGCGTAAGGACACGTGACCTGATCGAAAATTCGTAAGACGGAGGGAGAGTAGACCGCAACGTTAATACACACATCAACACGGTCTAGGGATATTTTTAAAAAAGCGAATTACTATCAATGTGTTAATTATTTATATGACATGTATATATTTAAAAGATACGTTATTTAATATTCTACCATTTTTTAATAATGGTTAAGCTACTTCGATTAAAATTTCAGGATTTTATGGAAAAAAAATGAAGCATAGACGGAAACCGTATATGAATTAACTTTTAATTTATGAGTAAAAACTGAAAAAAATAGAAAAATCATTTAATTTGTGTTTATAAACTTGAAGTTAGTAGTCTGAGAAAGCGCCCATGATGTTCATAACACATCGGCAACGATTCGGCATGCTCAGAACAAGGTTGTCAATGTCTTGCTGCGGAATATTGTCCCATGTCCTTCTGAGGTGCGCAAAAAGTTGATCTTCTGTAGCCAGATTTTCAGGAACTTCCTTCAGAGCTCTTCTTTGCAGCATATCCCACGCATGCTCAATGGGATTTAGATCTGGCGATTGAGCAGGCCAGTCTAAGGCCCTAAATTGTGTGTATGTAACCAAGCTGCTACCGTTCTCGCCGTGTGTGCCCGGGCATTGTCGTGCATGAGCAGGAAATCTTGCCCCATTTGTGTTCTGTGGGGCAAGATTACGGGCCCCAGCACCTGTTGGACGTATCGTTCTGCCGTCATATTGCCCCGCACCCAAACGAGATCCGTCCGTCCTCCAAGACGAATTCCTGCCCAAACCATAATTGTTCCTCCTTGGTATGGGTGAACTTCCTGAGGGTTCTGAAGACGGCTCCATCGTCCAGGAACTCGCCAAACACGCGTCCTTCGTGAATCTGGATGGAAGCCGAACCTGGATTCATCCGTGAACAGCACATTGGACCATTGCTCACGGCCCCAGTCCACGTGGTTCCGAACCCATTCTAATCGTCGTCCACGATTGCCTCTCCGTAAAGGTGGGACCCGGAGTGGTCTACGAGAGCGTAGATTGCTTTCATGCAGTCGCCTTCTTACAGTTTGGTCACTCACAAGCACTTGGTGTTCCACTCGCAGCCTTTGGACCAATTGAGTCGCCGTTGCATTTGGTTGAGCTCGCGCAGTAATTTGCAAAAATCGATCTTGTCTGGGGGTAGTGATGCGACTTGGCCCCCGGTGCCTCTCCGCTACTTCACCTGTGGCACGATAGCGTGTCCACAATCTTGAAATTACATTTTGGTGGGTCCCTATGGCCTCAGCAACATTACGCTGAACAGACCCAGCTTCCAGCATTCCCACAGCTCGTAACATCTCCGCCCTCGTCAAATGTTGGCGTTGCATGGCTACGATACCTCAATTTTAACTTTATCTTTCGTTTAAAAATGAAAAAAAACTGTAACTAAACGTAATTCGTATTGTTTTCTAAATTTTGCACAAATGAAAATTCCCTCTCCTACACATCAAGACATTTTTATGCCACCGAAACAAAAGAATTTTCAAAAATTTGAATTTTGAATTAGTCTGAGATAAATTACAAACAAATCGGTGTATGAAAGATTACAATGCGGCCAGTACTTTTCGAGTTATTTAATTGAGTATGAAATATCCCTAGACCGTGTTGATGTGTGTATTAAAGTTTTCACTTCTGCCGGCACTCCCGGAGTGCAACCCGTTGTTTTTTTTGTGTCCGTCAGGTAGATATTTTAAAAATATTGGACCCGTATTTTTTCTTTTTTTACGTAATCATAAAATTACGGCAATAAATAGAGTTAAAATGTGCCATGACGTCACGAGTATGTAGATTTTATACTTACTTGTGACGTAGCGACCCCCACTCCCCAACTTTAATGCGTTTTATCTAAGTATTTTTTTTTTATATGATTAAGCAAAAAATATGTCTAATATTTTTTCGTCTGACGATCGACTGACGGACTAAATAGAATTTCTTTTTTTTATCCAAGCATCATCCCTATTCGGTTCTACATCAATACCGTTTCAGCTTAAACAAAAACACTTGGCGGTTTCAGTATTTTTTTTTAAACTTTATTTTATTATTTGTTGTTATAGCGGCAATAGAAATACACAATCTGTGAAAATTTCAACTGTCTACCTATTTATTACGGTTCATGAGATACAGCCCGCTGACAGACAGACGGACAGCGGAGGCTTAGTAATAGGATTCCGCTTGGCACACTTTAGGTACGGAATCCCAAAAACTATCAAAATTACTATAAATACATCACGTTTGTCCTATGTAAATCAAAAAGACCAGTTAGGAGGAGAATAATAAGAAAAATATACTAGAACGAACTTGAATGTTTCGCCACGATAAACACGTTGGATTCTGGATTCCGATAATAATATATCTTTGTCTTCTTAGGGGTGTTAACTCCATATTTTAAAGTTATCACTGAAAAAATGTATTTATTAATGTAATAAGTAGTTAGTGTTTGTATGGGAAAATCGGAATCATGTCAGCAATAAATAATTATACAGGCTGACTTTCTAGGAAACAAAATAAAGATATTTTGAGCAATTAACCGGCATTTAATGCCTGAAATAGCTATGGGCAAGCACTATGGGCAACAATATACTAAAATTTAAAAAAAAATGCAAACTCGTGTATAATAGCTTGTCCACTCTGAAATGACGCGCCCCACTACCGCATTTACGCACACGGTAATGCGGATTTCTATGTGGGGCGCGTCATTTCAGAGTGGACAAGTTATATACAACAAACAACAAACAGCAAATGAAACACCGTAATCAATTTAAAACTTTATATATACTCTCATAAAGCACAACTTTCAATATCACTACTCTATAAACATGTTTGTACATTTTCCTACATTTATTTATTTATTTATTTATGGCTAACAATACAAAATTTGTTCTAAAATGCACTAAGATTTGTTTAATGGAGATTTCAACATTGTAGAGGACATAGCATTATATTATAAGAGAAAAACGTATTTATCATTTTTATCCGATTTTGGAGTAGAATTTGTATAGTATAGTCGACCTCGTAATTTGACCCATTTGACAACAACTCAACAATTATGACATACGGTGCCGAAATGGGGAGACTGAGTCGGGCTGGTCCACAAGTTCAAGGTCGCTCAGCGCACTATGGATCTGGCTATGCTTGGAGTTTCTTTGAAGGATAAAATCAGGAATGAAGTTATCCGGAAACGAACTGGAGTAACCGACATAGCTTGCAGAGTAAGCAATGGCCGTGGCCGAGCTGAAATGGCAGTGGGCTGGCCATGTCGAAGGGCCGATGGCCAATGGAGCAGACGAGTCCTGGGTAAGACCGCGTATTGGCAAGCGTAGTGGGGACGCCCCCCAGCTAGATGGACCGACGACCTTAAGAGGGAACAGGGCCTGCGAAGAATTTGAAAAATAGGTATTTGAGGAAACTATTGGCGTCTTCATACCTCAAGTCTGCCCCGTAGAGTGCGATAGGGATAGCTACAGCTCAGACCAATTATATCACAAAAAAAAAAATGACGAAATCAACGTTTCGTATTCCCCTTTTTTCTCCTCGAAAACTGAATCGATTCAATTATTTTTTATATTAAAAATTTAAGAAAGAGTAAGTCTAGGTTTCCATCATTTTCATTTATGTTAAACACTTTTCGAATTTGTCTGGTACTCCCCTAATCACGGCGGTAAAAATGGGGCATTTTTGTAATTTTTGGAGGGTCTTATTTTCTTTACCGATAAGTTGCTAAAAAAAGGAAATAACAGGGACGTGACTACAGCAGACGTTGATGTTATACAAAAAAAAATGCTCTAGAGGCATTATTCAGGAAGAAAAAAGGAGACGCCTGTATGGAGAATCGCAGGCCCTGTTCCCTCTTAAGATGGTGGCTGGGACAGATAGGATGCGGAAGGCGGAGGAAAGGGTGTTGTGGCGCAGCCTGAGAGAGGCTTATATATTGCAAGAGAAATTCACTTTACAAATAAAAAACCAAGACATAGCGTTATCAACTGTGACGTGAGGCCGGTTTCATTAAACATGTTTGCCCTTAGTGAGGTGTAGTTTTGATTGTAAATGGTTATAAATGTACTGTATGCACAGAGTGTAGGTGTAGTTTTGGCATGCTTCACTGTATTGTTCGCAGCGCTATATCTTGGTTTTTTATTTGGTCTGAGAGGGTGGTACAGAAATTACGAGGTCAGCTATACTTTTTTTGTCTAATCCAGTCGAACGATTCAGTGTATTTTTAGAAATAACAATGTCGACAATAACAATTTAACTAATAAACAATACAAATGTGGTTTGGCTACCTACTTTATAACATGGTAACAAAATCATTAGTCACATTACTTTGGCTAAAACTTCAATCCATAAAAGGATACCCATATAAAATATAATCAACTATTTTTTTTGAGGACAACACTATTTGTACTTTGATTCAATTGAAATACATAGTATTTTTACTTTAATTATATTTCAGTTAAATGCTATATTTTTTAAGAAACACTAATGTGTAAATTAAAATGCTTAGAATAAGGTATTCGTTTCCAATAATACTGAGATACACACGGTTCGGGGTTATTAATAATGATAAAATTATCAGGTACTAAAATGTACATAAAAACTAATTTCTATTAAAAACTATTCACAATTAAAATGTAATTTAAGTAAACAGTTTTTTTTGTACGATAAAATTAAAGAATATCTCGACATAGAACTTGTCTATTATACCATTAGTGATTCTGATTACAAGCGGAAGTGAAAATAAACGTTAATACATACCTATATGCCATTAAGATAATGTCACAAATATAATGTAAGTAAACGAAGTAAAACATCTAAGATATTCCCCAGTCAAGGTCGTGACGCAAACTGATGTAAAATAGGTAGGAAGACATTTTTTAATACAATATCAATATTTATCAAACGTGTTTGTTACATTATCACATGATTTACAACATTCGCGATCGTTAAATAAAACATTTAAATTATATCATATTTATAATATGTTACATTTTATAGTTCTTGTACTAAAACGATAACAAAAAAATGGGATAAAAATCCTATTTAAAAACTTAATAAAAGTTAAAAAGTCGATAACATGGTAAAGACAATCTTAAATCTATCAGAATAAATATAATCTCACTTTTCTATTTCACACCTCGAATCGAGGCTAACGCTTCTCCGCGAGGCATACAATATTTCACCTACAAAATTAAATAATAATAAAAACTACGTGTGCAATTCAATACTTTTTTGCAGATCTTTAAGCATATCCCAGAAAACTAATAGTAGAACAGTGTGGGGCGCTTGCCGTAAGTAGGAAGGTCCCATGCCTTTACAAAAGGCTAAAAGGCCTTCCGCTTTGACGATCTTTCTCGCGCAGTCGGCGATGCCGGTGTACATAACGCCTTTACCGTGCGCGTCAACAGCTGAAACAAATATTTTGCATTAGAGTTGGTTGTGTATGATAATTGATAAGTATATCATACTTATTTTTATAAATGATACAGTTCTATAGGAAATTATTGTTTCTCCGTAACGCTAACAAAACAATAACAGATTGTTTCATGACAACAAAAAACAGAAACATTTAAGTAAATTTGTTTTTTTGTTTTTAGCCCGCTAAATTCATAATTTCTTTAGTTTTTTGCAATTTGCAGGTCAGTGTCAAGTTGTATGATTAAAATATGATTCACGACCATAACAAATATGGCTTTACAGAATTATAATCATTAGAATCAGCAATACAACTCTTTAAGTTAGCATAATCCTCAAATGTCATGATTTTATGAAATAGTCATTCAATAGGATGACATGAACTTAGAGAGTTGTATTGATGATTTTTATGATTATAATTCTATGAACAAACATTTGATACGGCCGCGAATCATATTTAGATCAACATACAACCTGATACTGACCTGCAAATTGCAAAAAATGTAAGAAAATTTTAATTTCGCGGGCTACCCTGACGCTTTTGCCTGAACAAATAAATAAACGACTCAAAGTTGGTGAGGCAGATAGATGATATCAAATAAATACACACATAGTATTTGTTTATGAAAATAAACAATTTTGATAATTTTTTTTATTTTTGATTTTGTTATTTCACTATAGGCTGCACCTGTTGACGTCATCACGTCAACGCCGGCTGTCGCTGAAAACCAGCGCTGGGGCTCTGTCTCGCATAGGGTCGCAGCATTATGCTGAGTGATGGCCGTTTTGCGTGGATGTGACGCATATTTTCCCCCAATTTGTTATTCTCGTGATTTTTTCTTTGCGTCATATTTACCGCAAATAAACGTATTTTCTTTCTTCTTTCTGATAAGGAATATTTTTCATTAGGATCAATCAAGACCGATACCGAAAAAGTTTGCTCTCGTTGCAATGCTTTCGGCACATTAACATAGGTACACTGTATAGAGGTATGAGGAACCGTGTAAAGACGGGGCTGTGTCTGGTGGGCTACTGTCCGAGGATTGGTTTTTTGAATGGCATCTCGCAGGTCAACCTAGGACCCCCCACCCGGACTTTCCTGTGGCTGCCTCAATAAATTAAGGCTTCCATCCAGCCAGGGCATAAAACTTAAAAACTAAGCAAGTACACGCTAAGGCCACCCTCTGTGGGGTACGGCTTAAGGCGTCGCTGGGGGAGGACAGCAAGGGACAAGCTGGATCGGATTAATCCGACGATTGCTGTCGGGACGTTGTATATATACTCGTCGCGCGGTAAACTCTGCTTGCGTCAGTGTGATACGTAGCATGTGGCGTTGTAGATGCCGACACACTAGGAATTTCACCTATATTGTGGGTGCGTTTACAAACATTTAAACTCACATACACAAACAGCCAGACCCGGAACAACTACTTGTAGGTTATACAAATATTTGTACCGTTTTTTTATTGTTGTGTTATGAAGGCTTTTTTTAACGGAAACATGTCATGATTTTTGACGCTGTAATTTTCAGCAGCAGTAAGATATTTTAATTATTTGATTATAATAACGATAGTGTCATTCTCTTTCTTGTAAGTTGGTGTTACCTACACATTATTTTCGTGTAATTTGCTGAATTGACGCGGAAATATCTATTATTAAATTAATAAACTATCTATCAATAGTCTATTAATTTTATTTATAGTAATTTTGTCTTATATTCAGAAACGAAAACTAATGAAACATATTCATTGTAGATAGAAGTTTTATATATTTATTTGATAAGATTGTGTTTATTCGGAATTTAATGGACGCTGGATCAAGAGATTTATTGCTTTTCGTTACGATTTATCCGTAAAAAGTCAAGGAATTTAAAGAAATTCTAGAACTCTAATAAACAAGTAAAACATTCAACTTATCTTTTAGTAATTTTAGCTTTTATTAGAATTGAATAAAACAATGTGAGCGATTTGAGCGTCAAAGTTCCATCGCCGACGGTTTTTCTAGTAAACTGAGTTCATAAAATAATAATAGTAAATTACACGAAAAGAAAAATTAAAATGTGTATCACCACCTTACAAGAAAGAGAATGACACTATCGTTATTCATAATCAATTAATTAAAATATCTTACTGGTGCTGAAAATTACAACGTCAAAAATCATGAATTTGCGTAAAAATGTAATAGGACTTAAGAGGGAACAGGGCCTGCGAGGAATTAAAAAAATAGGTATTTGAAGAAACTATTGCCATCGTGTTACCTCAAGTCTGCCTCTGAAGAGTGCGATAGGGACAGATGCAGCTCAGACCGATTATATCACAAAAAAACTAACGAGATCGACGTTTCGTATTCCCCTTTTTTCTCCTCGAAAACTGAGCCGATTCAATTATTTTTTACATTAAAATTTTAAGAAAGATTATGTCTAGGTTTCTATAATTTGTTTTATGTTAAAAACTTTTCGAATTTGTCTGCTAGTCCTCTAATCACGGCAGTAAAAACGGGGCATATTTGTAATTTTTGGAGGGTCATATTTTCTTTACCAATAATTTGTTGAAAAAGAGGAAATAACAGGGACGTGTCTACAGCAGGCCTTAATTTTATGAAAAAAAAATGATTGTTCTAGAGGCTTTATTCAGGAAGAAGAAAGGGGAATACATTTGCATGAAGAATCGCAGGCCCTGTTCTCTCTTAAGTTATTGACATTGACAGCCATCACGTCTGCGGAGTTTGGCTAGCTAATTTTCCCCTGAATTTGACCCTGTATTACTTGGCTAAAATTGCAGAAACTTTTAGAAAAAGAATGCTTTATCTACCTTGGTTATAAAGCCGCGTCATGATGACATCCATAGGGTTCAGGAATACGGTCTTCACCAGCGCTCCGATGTTACTCGCTATGAACGCTGACAAATACTTGGATTGTTGAAAAACGTCGTTGTTGTCCATCCATTCTTTACAACTGAAAAGACAAGAGAATGCATGGTAATTAATATAAGAATATTTGTCTTAAGAGTCCAGAATACCTCCGCTCAAATTCACTCTTTATCTCGCTCGCACACTGAGAGGCGCGGCGCGCGGCATTAAAAAGGCTCCAAGGCGCCGATAGTTTAGGTAATTTCTTTATCATATTTTTCTGTTGAGAAAATTTTATGGAATCGTGTTTTCATCAAACATACCTAGTACTTAACATTAATCATCAACTTTACCATAATTATATTTATTTCAAAATGAATACTGCAGTGTTTCCGATATAACGTAGGATCATGGAAGCAATTTGATTTATTATTATAGACTCTTAATTAAGAGTGGTGAATAATCGAGATAGATGGCGTGCGGTTTGAGATCGAATACAATAGAGGGCTCATGTTATCATGAGCCCTCGAGTTCTTCTAGCCACTTTAAACTTTGTTTTATTTATTTATTTTCTAAGAGCATAAATTTTATATTGTTCAAAGTTGGACTTATACCTAGGTCATTAGTTGTGGACTGTGGACCTGTGGCCGATTGTGCGTGAATTACAAAAAGCGACTGATATTTACTATAGTTCGATAGTAGAGGTCAGTGTAACATGTCTTAGCTGCAAATAACCGGGTGCTGTTACTAAGTTATCGCTAACGTGGCCTCTGCAACGAAGCATATGTATTGAACGAGAAAAAAACCACGTTCGTTACTGCCATCCAGATTGTCAGGTACAGTTGGCAAAAGTCGTTAACTTTTATATATTATCTAATTTGAAACAAAATTATTCGAAACATTGCTTTTCAGCATTTCATGTACAGTCACGAGCTTTAATTTGGGACCCACCTAAGGTTGAATATCGTGTAGCAAACTTTCGCCATTTAGAGCTATTATGTTAACGCTGTCACTGCACAAACAATAAACGTCATAATGTTTACCATCGACAACTTTAGGGTCGATTTAGCATCGATAACTTTACTTTTTCGACAACTTTTACTTTACTTTTTCGTTTCTAGGGGCTAACGTCAACTGGAGCGAGGGCAAACGATCATTACCGATTTCCGAGTAATAATTACTTTTTGGTCCTGTGGTCCCATAAGAAAAAAGAAACAAATAAAAAAGAACAAAATTATATTGTCAATATAATGATAGCTAGTCAACTAACCCGCTTATTCTTCAAACCTATATTAGTTAAAAAGTGTTGTCTCTTTCTCAAACATAAATATCAAAGTGACGGACCAAAACAACATATTTAAAATAAAATAGGTTTAAAGGCCGTTTATGATTATGGGGGCTTAGAAGATTTCAGCTAAAATATTGATTAATAAAATCTTTAGAAAAACAAAGTTTTTTATTCTTTATATTTTATGACACAAACCTCAATCTTAACACAATTATATAGAAAGCATGGTTAGCGGTGCACAAAATAAACACTTATCACCGAAGGCTACGACTAAATTAATTTAAATCTCTCCAGTAATTTTTTTATCATAAATATTCAAAACCGCGTATATCCACCTTCATTGTCAATCACAGCCTGGAGCCGGTTACGCATGGATCCAATCAATTTGTCACATATGTCAGTACCCCTTAAACTTTCCCAGACTGTGAGGCAGTGATCCATAAGTGCTTCTCTAGTTCTTTCGTTTCTATTTGACCATTTTTTAACCATTAAGCCTCATAAATTTTCTATAGGATTTAAATCGGCACACTTTGCAGGCCACGGAATACGATTTAAATTTGCTCTATTATTGTCGAACCAAGTTCTAACGATTCTTGCCGTATGAATTGTTGCGTTATCTTGAACAAAGTTTATTGGAGCAACATCTTCTTGTGGATAATATAGTTGCAATGTTGGAAGGACACTCTCGTCTAATAAATCGACATAATCTTGAGCAGTGGCCCTGGGTGGTAAATTTATTAGTTCTCCAATGCCGGCTGAACTAATCCAGCCAGACATGTTAACTGTAATGCGACCAGACGCGTTGTTAGCTATGACGTGGTCTTCCGTGTATCGCGTCCTGTCAATTCGCCACAAATGTAGTCTGCCCGTTTGGGAAGATTGAAAAGTCTTTTCATCGATGAAAGCCGTCGTCGTCCAATCAAAATTTAGATACTGACGTGCGAAAATAAGTCGAGCAGCTTTATGGGCATCCGTCAACGCAATTTTTTTTGCAGGCCGCCTGTGATGCAGTCCCATAGCTTTAAGATGCCTTCTAACTGTTGAAGGGTGGACTTCAAACGCTTCCGCAAAATGCCTCGTTGGCGTAAATCCATTCATCAGGTATTGCCTTTGCATCAAGCGACTCTGCTCTTGTGTTATAACTTGCGGGTGATGGTTGTTTCGTCGTAAGTCAATAATATTTTCCTCGTTCCCGTGGCGTCGAACCCAGCGGCGAATTGTGTTTCTTGTCACATTTATTCGTCGCGATATCTCGTGAATGCCTACTCCTTGTTCGTGCAAATCAATAATTTGGAGCCTTATTTGGTCACGATTAGCCCCAAGCATTTTATTAATTGGTAAATTATATTTTGTGAAAATATCACATTAAACTATTTTCTTAAATGACACTGACACGACACATGTTCGTAATTAGAAAATCGTAATGATAGCTTTTTGCAACGAGGTTATCATTTCATAGGTCGATTAGATAAGACATTTTATGTCTTAACTTGACATTCAACATTTCAACCTTAAAGCAAAGTTTCAAAGTTTCGACCTTATTGCATTATGATTGTTCTAACAACATTTAACGGAAATGGGTCCCAAATTAAAGCTCGTGACTGTAATAGTTAAGAGTTTTAAACTCTTTGAATTTTCTATGAGTTCATTTTTTTTAACGAATATATAGCTCAAAATAATTGAATTTTAAAATCTGAAGTGTTTCAACTTTTGTTACTGACCGTACCCATTGGACTTATTGTGCGCTCTTACAATTTCTAACGTGACGATAATATCGTGGACGTTCACGTCCACATCCATGAATTGTATGCAAATACGTGCATGTTATAACGTTATGGTGGACGGGAATTTAAAAGCATCTTTATATACTTATTTCAATTCATTTTATTTCCCTGTGTCTGATGCCGTGACATGGACGTGGACGTCCAATAATATTGTCACGAAAGTAATTACAAACACACACATAGGTTGGCAAAAAAAAAAGATTCTCAATAAAATAATAATCATTTAAACTGTAGTGTGGCTATCTCCGACGCAAGAAGGCGTTGTCTAGCAGTAGCACTGCGATAGGTCGAGTTAAATGATAACGCATACGCAACTCAAATAACAACAGTTTCATCAGCTGACTTTTGCAATAACTACGTCTTCTTTATGATTGTTATGTCTTTGGCCCAGTCAGAGATTAGTACAGATGGGGCACTCCGCAAAATCATTTAATTAAAAAGCAACTCTTGCTACGACACAATAAAGTGCAATTCAGGTGGCTGGTGGCGCTAATTACCGACAGTTATATTCACCTAGAAGTGGCCTCTCTTTCTATCGCGTAACTCTTATATCTTCTAATTACGTTACACTCACTGAATTCGACAAGTCAAGCCCGCCGCGTACCTACTTGTAGCTTCTTATCTAAAATGCGGAGTGTCCCATCTGTATTCATCTATGGCCCAGTTTATTTTTAGAACTGTGAATGAATGTATTACGAAAATGGACATTGTATTAGATGTTTCCTGCAAATTCTTGCTAGACAGGAAAATATAACTTAACTTTTTGGTTCTTCGTTATGAAATGAAATATGAAAAATAAAACTTACACAGCAAACGAAGCAATTTGCGACGCTGACCCAATGGAATTCCTCATCATCATTCCATGCGCACCTCTCCACAATCCCAATAGACCGCTATTAGTGTAAATCTTCTTCATAGCATCTATCATGCCTGGGTGAGCGTGCTGCGTCCCCACAGCTATCTTCTGCGAGGAGTAGGACATGAGCTGAGTCTTTACTAGTTGTAGGGGGCTCCCGCAAAGTCCCCCACTCATTCCTGATATACAGCCGAAGAAGAGACTGTTTGAGAATTTAGTTTTGTTGTCCTTGTCTCTGAGGAGACCGTAGTCATCTGCATGCTGGTAGATGCCTAACCTACAATGGAATTATTAATCAGTGAAAGTTTTAGATTTATTTTTATCCAATGTTTTATTGTGACTTTCGCAGAGGTACTTTTTAATGTTGGACTATTATATTGTGTTTATCAAACCATTTAATTATTATTATTTTTATTATTTAGTATCAATCTTTTACCACTACAATAAATATTTACAGATAGTACTACAGTTTTACTACTGTACTTTAGGGAGTGGGGCGCTTCTCCGTGGGTGGTTATCTCTAAATATCAATGCAAAAGAAAAATGTATAAAATAAAATCAACAACTTTATATCACAACATAGGACATGCTTTGGAGATTCAATTGGAAATAACTGACAGCTCAAATTCAATCAAAACATTACCATAAACAAACAAAAAACACATTAACTAAACAAAACCAAAAACAGCTTACCTTACCCCATTTACAACAAGTTGGAACCACAAAGCAGGTGCGAGTCCCTTCTGCAATGCAGTAAATCCATCATGTTTCACAATGTTTAACATCGCATGGGGCACGTTTTTATAGTGGACAGCGTGCTTTCCCCGGGCCCTGAGCTCCCCTTGCAACTGCATACGGGTCTTCACAACATCGAATGGGTTGCTGAAGAACCCAGCACCCACCCCTGCCAAACCACCCACCACGAAGTCCATTGTACTACGGAAGGTACGTTCTTTCAGCGTGTAATTTTGGTTAAAACTACCGTAAGGCAATAAGCTAGTAATATTCTATGCCCAGAAAGTTATAGGCTTCTTAAGTAGGCATGTCATAAAACTTTTTAACATTAAAACAATTTAATATTTTTAAAGAAAACCAACATGCAATCTTTTTTTTCACAAGTATTATTGATCTCAAACAATACACAATTACACAAGTAGAAATTCTAATTACATGTACCGTAGGTTATCTAACTAATAATGACAAGTCCGAAAGGTAGCTATTAGTCATTGACTCTGTTTCTTTTCCTCAGTTATTTTTCTACAGATATCTCATTTAACTCATTCAAAGTAACTGAATGAGACACAATATAAGTTTTATTCTTATAATGCGTATGGGCGTTTAGTGACCCTCACATTGATTTAAAAAGTGTCCAGCTAGTTGATGAATTCAATCAATCATCTGTTTTATTTATTTTTGTTCGCACGGTTCACACTTAACGCAGACTCTTTTGCTAAATAATTGCTGAATGACCTAGTTATTTTGTTTTGATTATATGGTAAATCAATATTTTCTATGTATATTGGTTTAAATATGAATCAAGAAGCAATGAAGTAAATAGAAAAAAAAAAAAATAAGTAATTCAGTTTGGTCATACCAAGTGAGAACTTTAACGTTTTAATAAAATTATTGTTTTTTTTATTAGTACTTACAAAATTGTTCATGACTTCAAACACATGATATTTTTGCACTCAAGTGCAGTTCTTGTACTTTATATTTTTAATATATCTGATCAGGTTTCTCTGGCTTTTAGGGGTTTAAATTATAATAAATACTGTACTTAAAAGAAGTTTTATACTTATCAAACAGACCTTAAACAGCAAAATAGAAGGTAAACAACAGCCAAATGTTAACATTACATCGCACAAACACACTCTAACATCTTCAGAATTTATTCAAACTTGATTTTATTCACCACAGGATTTTAGATTATTAGTTTTTCAAAATAATCAATAAAGTATTGTTATACAATCTTTTAGTCGCAGGATATTATTAACGAAGTTTAAACTATATTCATTAATATTAGTAATGAGTACTTTTAATTCATAAAAGAGAAAGATTCCGATTTTCACACCGTACCTTTTTGTAGTGGTGGTCACGTGTGAATTGAATCGCAATAATTAACGAACTGTGATGTAATAACAGTTAATTTACTCTGTATTATCGCACATGCGTCACTCAAAACACTATAAGCTATATGTTTATCAATATAATTTTATTTAGAGAACAAATACGTGCATTTGTAACATACCTAAATATTCAGTGTCGGTGAAAATATGTTGCAGTCATCTATTGTATTCTATTAATGATATATGGGTCACCATCATGGGCCGCTGTAAAGTCGATTACGCCACGGAAAACATTGGAAAATGTTATAATTCTATTTCCACTATGATTTCGTAATACACTGTAATGGGATTTTTCATATGTCAAACAAACACCGAGACAGGCTTGTCAAAATTGAAATTGACAGCAAGCAATCAGCTGTTAAAAAAGTGCGTTCATTCAAACATTAAGAACTGCCAAAAGCTAGCGTTCTAAAAAGATCATTGCAAATATGGAAATATAGCAATTATTATTTTTTTTGAGTTGATCACTATTTTGCAAGCAGAAACATGATAAAAGAATTTCAAACAAATCCAGAATCCAATCTGATACTGAGAAATTCATGGAAAAACCAAATAACACTTTGCCTAACCTAGAAATCAAACCCAGGCCGGCAGGCCTTCATGTTCAGCAGTAGTGCTTGTGCCCAGAACAAAGAGTGGGACGACGAAAACTATTTATCATATTCATAATACACGCATCAAAAGTGTCTAGGGATCAAGTACGTTTTAGAGTATCGCCGCAATTGAGGATTATTATTTTAACTTTTTTGGATCGTTATTGATTCATTTTAGTGAATTTCACTATTTGAATAAAAAAAATCTATAAATTTAGATTCAAAATAGAAAATCAACTGTTGATCAGTAAAAAACCATTACAATTTCTGCATCGGAACTGAAAAAAATGGCGTTGTGTTTGCTTTTCCGATGAATCTCGTTTCGGTATGAGGCCGGATACAAGACGTACTCGAGTTTGGAGGACCTGTGGACGTCAAGAACCGATGAAATTTTGTCAGGAAGTTCATTCATATGGAGGGGGAACAATAATGTTTTGGGCCGTTATTTGAATCGGTGGCAGAACCGATCTCATTCGGATCAGGGGCAACCTCAATGCTCAGATTTATACGGAGAGGGTTGTTTCAGAAGTGATCAACCCTTTGCGAAGCCGGTTGGGTGATTAGTTTCGACTATGCACGTCCACACACGGCTAGAGTCGTAACACGTAGTCATGCCAATGCTTGCATCAACGTTCTGCCTTGGTCTGCTCAATCACCAGACCTAAACCCAATTGAGCACGCATGGGATCTGCTCCAAAGAAGAGTTCTGCCGAGTATGTATGCCGTACATACCCCTCAACAACTTTTTGACTTGTTAGAAAGAACGTGGAAGGCCATTCCTCAAAGTGATTTTGATGAACTGATTAGAAGCATGCCAAATCGCTGTGATTGTGTGATCCGTGCCAAAGGTGGAAACACAGATTATTGGTTTTTTTATCTTTACAATAAAAAAAATAAAAATGCCCATTTTTGCCATTGACGACATTACCTTACCCACAATTTCTAAAAAATTCAATTTTTATTTTTTTTTACAAAATGTAGGGATACGTTGTTAACGTACACATAGGAAATAAAGAAGCCAGTCTAGAAGACTAGATTTGGTAAATATTAATTGGATGTTTTTTTATAGTTAAAAATGTTCTTGATCCTTAGACACTTTGGGCACGCCACTATTGCGGCGATAAGTCCCATCTTTGAGGAGTGGCTAGAGAGGCGCCACGGCGTCCTCACCTTCCGCCTGACGCAGGTCCTCACCGGACATGGTTGTTTTGGGGGGTTCCTGTTTCATATCAGGCGGGAGGAAACGCCCGGGTGTCATCACTGCGTGGATCGCCCGGAGGACACGGTGGAGCATACGGTGGAGGTCTGCCCGGCTTGGGCAGAACATCGCCGTGTCCTCGTGGAGGCGATCGGTGGCGGGGATCTCTCGCGTCCGGCCCTGGTCCAGGCCATGGTACGGAGCGAGAGGGCGCATGGGAGGCCGTCACCTCCTTCTGCGAAGCAGTAATACTCGCGAAGGAGGAGGCAGAATGCGTGAGGGAGAGGCAAACTTCGCGCCCTCACGCCCCTAGCCGCCGCAGGAGTCCCTCGGCGTCGGGAATCGCAGGCCGATTCCCGGCCACCGTAGGCGTGGGCTTGCGGACGGTGAGCAATGGGTAGCTCGCCGTCCGTTAAGGAGCAGGCCCGGGTCGATGGCACGTTGTGTTCCACGCGCGCCTCAAAGAGATGTCAGCAAGTGAAGGGGTCCGATAGGACCGATGCCTGCCGGGGTTGCGGGAAAGTCCGAAAGGGACCGTGGCCCCTGGCAACGTACAGGCAATGGAAGGAACACGGGTGGGTTTTAGGCAGTAAGAGTCTGACACGTCCTCCTCCCGCTCCACCCAGAGCGGGAGAAGTTATTTGATAATTTCCCACGCAAAAAAAAAAAAACCTTAGACACTTTTGATGTGTGTTTATCACGATGAAAAAAATCCTGCGTGGAGGTCGTAATCGTATTATTTCACCTGGCTGAAAATGAGTAGTAACCATAGATAGTAACTGGTAGTAACTTAGAGAAAAAATGTCAACAGAGTAAACAAATAATATCGTTTGACAATCTAAATAATTAAAATTTTAAGAGGTTTTGGGCAAAAAAAAATATATAAATTTACACTATAATGTAATTTACATTACACATATTCAAATAAAATCCAAAACAAAAACATGGCTGTAAGGACTGCAATGTTCTTATTCGAAGTGGTAGTAGAAAACATCACGACTATGGTAGAGAATCGAGACTTGGTTATAAAAAGTGATTTTGCAAACATATTTTCTTTGGAACTTAAAGATCCGAAACAAATGCATATAATTATGCCAGAACCGCTCCCTCTACCACCTGCGCCACCAAAAAAGAAAGGCAAAAACAAACCAAAGCCAAAACCCAAAAAGGGCAAAAAAGGTAAAAAGGGTAAAGTGGTGCCACCACCACCGGAACCAATTATACAATCCGGCCAGTCTGTGTTATTCGCAAGTAGCGCAGAGGTATTAATACAAAATATGATGAACTCCCCTCTGGAACTGTCATTATGGAGTAAGGAAGAAAATTTAGTGTTTATCGGCACAACTGTCATACCTTGGGACCCGATATTTATAACTTATTTATCACAGATAGCTAATTGTGTAGTACCTTCTCCCGTCACTTTAAAAGACGAATACAATATATTTGAAGAAGGCAAAGGGAAACTGATAGCGAAAATATCAATTCAAGTTAAACTATCATTCTTGAACGATAAGCTTACAACAGCATTTCGTACACTTTCAGAGGATCCTTCTATCAGAAAGTTTCTCTACACTGGAATTAATTCAAAAACGACGTCTTACATGTGTACTTTGAAGTCGACGGATGAAGCTTTTGAGGAAAATTGTAAAAAGATAGAAAATCAATTTATTGTAGACAAGCCAAAGCCCGCCAAAATTGCTTATGCCGATTATAAAAATGCTCCTGGGGCCAATCTCGCCTTCTTTAATGAAAACGATTATTGTTGTATGGGTCAAGCGGATAAACCCCCCGAATCGATTTACAAATCGCCTGAGACTTGTCCGGACATCAATTTTATTATTGATTATGTTAGGAAGATCATTGTGTCCTGTAATGATAATTTGAGAATGTTAACACCTCGCCCAACAATAAGTCCGAGAGTGAAAGCTACTGATATTGACAGACTATGTTACTGTCGGGAGACAGCGTGGCCTAAGGGCGCATTTGCTGACCGATTTAAGAACGAAGCAAAAACTGGTCCGTGCCCGCTTTGTATCGATTCTGGCAAAAAACCCAAGGGATCTATCGCCGCAACTTTCGACATTGCTAATATCCGAGGTCCATGCGGTAAACCAGAATGTAAAATTGCGAGAGATATGAGGGCTTACATTGAAAACCTCGTAGATGAGGACAATGAAGAATTTAAAATCGATGATCTTATAGGGCCGTGTGGAAGCAAAGATTGTACATTAGTTGCAACAATTCAAGACTTTCTGCGCCATGAGGGCGTGTTTACACACGGAGAAACACATGAGGGCATGTCTACTCAATGCGCTTGCATAGAAAAGATGAAAGATTCACTGATCAAGAGAGAGTCATGCGAATCTGTCTGTAGTAAAGATTGCGAGAATGCGTCGAGCAAAGGGAGTATCTGTGAAGGTAAAGGGTGCCCTTTTAAAAAACAGAAAGTGTTTAATGTGTTTTATTTCACAGTGCAATATGATTTCGAAAACAAATCTAATGTCAGTCCAGTGCCATCAGGCAATGAATCTGGTGCAAAAACTCCTGAAAGCAACGTTTCAAAAACACCTGAAAGCAAAGTATCCGATTCAAAAACTACTGAAAGCAAAGTATCCGGTTCAAAAACTCCTGAAAGCAAAGTATCCGGTTCAAAAACTCCTGAAAGCAAAGTATCCGGTTCAAAAACTCCTGAAAGAAAATCATCCGGTTCAAAAACTTCTGAAAGCAAAGTATCCGGTTCAAAAACTCCTGAAAGAAAATCAACCGGTTCAAAAACACCTGAAGGCAAACATAAAATAAAAATTTGTCATCCTGAATGCCCTTCTGTAAAACCAGAGGAAAAGATGCCATGCTCTAAACCCGTGTGTAATTTCGACATTCATGAAAACGATGACCCCGAGTCTCTGACGTGTATTGCACCAGTATGTCCATTATTCAAACACGACCCTCCCAGTCCTGCGGACAGTAACATAGAATTACGACTCGACGAAATTCACAACCTGTGTTGCGTAAAGTCCTGTGACACAGCCGAAAGAGTTAAAGATTTTATCACTGAAGGGGTGACAAAGAAAAATAAATGCCAAGATATAGAAGATGACCCTTGCTTCTGTGACTGCGTATGCACGTTTAAACTAACTAACAAAACTACTTATTGTGCGGTTTGCGGAGGCTACGAGTGTCTGGGAGACGATATGCGGTACCAGCCAGACCATATTAAGCCCCATCCATGTCCGGTGTACCACAAAATGTACGATAGAAAATACATAAAAGTTAAAAGTCCATGGCCAGAAGACGATCAAGCGAAGGAAACAGGGAGTACAAAGAGTTCTAGGGGCGGTTCAAGACCTGGAGATAAGAGTAGAGCTGCAAAAGGAGTTGTTGATAAAAAGGGTGTTCCTGAAAAGAAAGTGCCCGAAGAGAAAAGAGTTATAGAGAAGAAGGAAGGAGAGAAGCCACCAAGAGATCAAGAAGGTGCTGAAGAAGAAAAGGTTAAGAAGAAGCAGAAATCTAACAAGGGAGAAGGTGATGAGAACAAAAAAAAGAAATCTAAAATTGAGAAAGCTGGTAAGTCTCCTGCCACAACGAATCCTGCGTTGCCGCGTTGCGTCGTAACTGCATCTACTTATTTTTATGTTATCTTTCAGTTGTGCAAAAAGTGCCCATCAAAAAGGAAGATTTGAAATATAAATATCACTATCCTCCCGTTCCCAGTAATATGGGTTGGAATTGGGTAGCGGAAGACATACCCGGAATGAAAGTAAGACACTTCTGTAATTTAGTTTTGTGCACTACAGTCGACTACGTCCACGTCACGTCCATAGTAAAAAGACGACATTTACAGCGCCTATAAAGCGCAGGCTACTGAGAACGAAACTAAACGAACTTGGGTTCATAGTTCGCAGTGTGAACCGAAGTATGAGAAGACGCGATGGGTACATAAGCTTGAAGCTAAACGAACTTAGCTTCTTTTTCTTTCGTTGTCAGTGTGGCCGGGTTTCCACTTGATAAGAATAATAAATACACTAATGATATCAAACTGTCGTTAGAAACAATAATAAGATACGTAACTACATACATATACATATTGTATTCAGCATTTACTTTCTATATTTTCAAAAAGATTTTGCGTAATATTGAAATGAAAATACATCACGCTTATAAAGCGGGCTTGACAGAAAAGGGGACATTTACCGCGTGCATTTTGTTGTGAAATTGTTCCGGTTTCGATGTTGATTTCTGGAATGTATTTGTAAGGCAGCATGCCTTGCCTGCCGGGGTCGCGGGAAAGTCCGAAAGGGATACCGTGGCAACATACAGGCAACTGAAGGAACAAGGGTGGGTTTTAGTCAGTAAGTTATTTGATAATTTCACATAAAAAAAGCAGTATGCCTTTTTATTGTGCTTATCGATTCGTAAATATTATCACATTGTAGAATGTCAATTTGTATTTAAAATCAATGAAACAGAATATAGGTAAACTGTGATGTAAAGTTTGAGTAGGTAGATGTTTTTACGCTCATTTTCATATGTTTGTTTTGGTTACCCGACACTCGTAGACTAAACTTTTATCAGCCGTAACTCTGTCTGTGAACATGTGGACTAAACAATAGTTTAAGATAATATTCCAAGCCACTTAACCTCCAGCGTTCTCAGAAATTAAGTGTTTGAAGGTCCCTTTTTTTGAACCGCGCGCGGTCCAGCTAAATGACGTGGGATGACAAAATGTATGGGGAGGTGTTTTTTTTTTATTGATTAATTTAAAATAGTGTATCTTTATGTTGCGTCGTGGCTAAGTAATAACAACCGCACGGGTCGATCCATCAGGTTAAGCTACGCTTGCCGGGGTTGGATGGATGGGCGGGTGACAATCTTTAAAAAATAAATACCGCAGCGCTGGAGGAAAAAGGCCGGAGGAAATCTAAACGAGTTTAGCTTCGTTAGTTCTTTCCCAGTGTGGCCCGCGCTTAAGAGCGTTCATACAAAAAATTGGCAACGTCGCAAATAGCTGTCAAATATTTACCTGTTTTGAATTTTTGATTAATTTGGCAATTATATTACTATAAAGAAATATATAAAATATCGCTAACTGTAACTAGTGAACTAGAATATTAATAATGAATTCCAATTATAACACTGAATTTGATGTTGTAACCGTTATAGGTGTAAAAAAGGCATTTGGAAAGTTTCCAAATACTTTTTTTACATCTAAAGGTTATTATCGTGTTACGATATGCCATACAGTAATATACGATTCGAGTAATAATATTTTTTTTAAATAAAAAAACCCCTTTAAGAAAACATGGCTTTTTCACATTATTTTTTGAAATTTTCATTGTTATGGAATATTTTTTCAGCCATAAAATAATCATCATTTTCCTATCATTCATTCAAGATACAAATAAATTTGTACATGATAATTTTAGTCTTACCACTTTTTACTTAAATTCCTGCGACAGGTACTTTTTTGAGTAACTTGCAGGAATGTTAGGAAGTTTATTATTTTACAAAAAAAAAAAACTGAAAAACACTTACTTTCAAAAAGATACGAATTTTTAAGCCCCACTGGCAGAAAACTCAAAAAAATTACAAAAAAAACATATAACTAGAGAACTACAAAAAGCAAATATTTATTTATTTATTAAAACTTTATGCACAAGTAAAAAAAATACTGTACAAATACATGGGGTATTTCCGGATATCCCTGGACATGAGGAATCTCTCGGATTTTTTTTTTCTATCCTATCCACCCTCGTTGTATGCAGTTTGAAAAACATGTTCTCTCCACATTTTAAGTTTTTTATTGGGATAAATTCATCCCAACTACGGAACCCTTCAATGTGCGCACTTGGCTGGTTTTTTATTTATCTATATTTATAAACTAGCGACCCGCTCCTTCTTCGCACTGTGCTTGGGAAAACGACGGGATTTCTTTATTGCACTCATATGTAGGTAAGTTTAATATTAAATTAATTAATGTATTAAGTATATAGTTACATATAAACCTCCCGGAATTAATTCTCTAACTAAATTATGGTGAAAACCACCTCAGAGTTAAGAATAACATCGGAAAGCTACTTTAATTTATAATTTGTAGGTCTGTATAGATTTGTCATGATGGATTCAGGGTGCATAAAATGCTTTCATTCTAGTTCAATTTCTGTATCTGCCCGTGACAAATCACAGCGGACCCTATCAGAATCAGCGCAGTGACAATTTTTTTTTATTTTTTAATTTTGTTTGTGATCTTCTTATGCGAGTCGCAAAAAATACTTTTTTTTCTTTTGTTTCTTTTTTTTCCAGAAGTGGCGATCCTGTAATAATTGAACGTCTTGTGCAGTAAGCCTCGCTACTACCTTATTGACTGGATAGTAATCATATTTCTACGTCGTCGTGATAATCATGATAATCGTGCCGAAATAACAGAAGAAGAAGAGTCCAAGGGAAATTTTCACGAAGAAATTTTAGTTTTTATGCAGTGTGAAACGAGAAGAAGGAATTTATTTCTAACTATTTATACAGTGTGTTATTAACTTAATTTTAAACCTAGGTAATTAGAAATGTGAAGTTGGACTGTTGGAGATAGGAAACGAAACGGACGAAAAAGATGAACCGCACTGTACAGACGCCAGCAGGTCAACCTACCCGAAACTGTGAACATTTTCCAATCAACTTTGAACCTTATGGTTTAGTGATAAAGTTGAAAATCTATTAAAGAAATTTGACAGATTGTAGTAGGTTGATGTGCTGGCGTCTGTACCTACAGACAGAAGAAAAAGATGTATCTGACTGTACCTACAGCAGATATACAGGGTCAAATTACGTTAGCGCTACGCAGTTTCACTAGGTAATTTCACCCTGTATAGTGCGGAGTTTCGTACCAAGGAGGATATCTATAGGTGGGTCCAGCTGTAACTGCTGCAAGCTCTAACACCCACAGGATGTGTTTTTGATTACTATTACTTTATTTATTTTATTTTATTTATTTGGCTCACCAACAATTGAATACACTGATACAATGACATGATACATCCAAGAGACTTATAAACCAGTGTACCATTATTTCTTATAGGTAAGCACATCATGCATAATTATTGATGTTGAGCGGTGTTGTATGTATTTTACTAATATTACAAACAGGTAAAATTTGTTTGTAATATTAGTGTGTATGTAGGGGTAGGTAATCTACGGAACTACCAGTCGGATTTGACAAAATTATTTTTTTTTGCTATGGATAGCTCAATTCTTGAGTTAGGTTATAGGCTCGCGCACGAAATCATGGGCAGAAGCCAGTTTTGAATATGTCTAGGAATGTTGAATCCTTAAAGACGACAGTTATCTACCGTTGTGTTTGTTTTTAAGTAGGAGTGTCTAACACTAGATCAAAACCTGTTACTGTAGCATTTTTAAACGAAGAAAAAAAGGAGTTTTTCAATTCTGATGTTTTTTTTTTCTATGTATTTTCTTTTTATTAAACAATTTTTTTTTAAACGAATTTTGCTTTTATTATTTATGTTTTATATTTGGTAATATGTAGGAATACAAGATTATGATGTGATTGTGTGAAATATACATACATGAATCAAATGATCAGCACAATAAATACAAATAAATGTCTTCTTTTTTTTTCTCATGTTATTAGCATTTACAACATGTAACGAAAACCCTGTCCGATCCTTGAGGGTGTTGTTAGGTATAGTATTGAAAGTATATATGTGAACATTTTCAGGAAAACATAAAAAGAAAAATACGCCATTTTTTTTTTCAATGGTATATCTTACCGGTTTGGGCGAAGGCGGTCGTCTAGCGGTAGCGTGTGTCTTAAAACCATAAGCTCATAACTTATGACCCCTGTTGAAAATTTGCAAATTTTTTATGAATTTGGGGTAATTTTGGTACTGAAAATTTGAATGGTTTATAGCAATAACTTTTTAATTATCAATAGTATATTTTTTTTAATTACTTTTTGGTAATGTTATTGCATTACGTATATGCCCTGCTCTTGGATTGGACAGGTTTTTTTACATATTGTACAACTGGGTAAAAATGAATTTAGTTTTATGCCTTATGAAGTTATGACATAGGTACCTACGTAATAACTACTTGTATGTAATTTCAACATTATAGTGCCCTTTTTATATTTTTTAGGCCCGGCCAAACTGGAAACCCGGCGCTGCAAACGCAATCTTGGTGAGACGGTACAGGGCGCAAAGAATGGGCGGGGACAGCTTGAACAAGAAGAAGCGAGCTATGATGCAGCGCAAGAAAAAAATCGAGATGAAGCCCACATTGGTCGTTACAAAGCGAGATGGAGAATTCACCGTCCAAATGGAAGTGTTCAAGAAATTCTCTAAAGAGCGACTCCTATTTCAGTATCCATACGATGAAAAACCGCCTCTTATATACACCATAGGAAAGACGGCAGAAGAGAAACGTAAAATTCAGAGGCAACGCGATAGAAGAGAACGCAGAGAGAACAGGAGAAAGAATAAAATATTGCAGTCCACGTTCAGGGACAGGTGCCAAGAGATTTGTTTAAAAGCGTACAATCAAGCGATGGGGGTACTCCCTTTACCAAATCCCAACTCGCCAGACTGCCCTTGCGCAGGTAAACCTTTAAATGTCTCTCCACCTATTATTGATTCCTGTTCGTGCTCTGATGTCGCTAGTACAATTTCGACCAGCGATACTGATAATGATGAGTATGTCATAGAATTCACACCACCAGTAGCAAGATGGAATGCCAAAGCTAAACATCCACCCGTAATTGTTGAAAGTGAAACTCAGTACACTTATTTAGATTATAAAGTGAAAGTACTCGATAAGTCTGGCAACCAAGTAGCTAGGTATTTCAAGGGTCCAGATGGTAAACAGGAATGCACCGATTTAGGCGGATTCTGGGGTATGGTGGACAATGTGAAGACTTGGTTGGAGATAAATAAAGATGGTTTTATAGGGCCAGATGAACGGTGGGTGCCATTGAACTTTACAGGACCTGATGGAATGATGTATTCATCAGAAGAAGGTTTTTTCACAGACACTCAGATGCGAGTATTGAAAATAGGTATAGACGGATATATAGACAAGGATGCTAAGTGGGTTTTCTATTCTAAGAAAAAAGAACCAACTCCAGCAAAACCAAAGTCTACCCCCACGGCGTCAACAGCCGATCCGAAGAAAGTGATAAAAACTTCTCCGAATGCATCAATGAAGGCTGGTGATAGCAAAAACAACAAAAAAGAAGACACAAGTACAAAAGTCAAAACATTGAATGATAAGAACAAAACAATAGTAACTACTGCAACGCCACCACCAATACTCAAACTCACTAAAAACTCGGAAAATGTAAAGAATTCGCAAACGCCTCACAAAACTAAAAGCCCTGTAATCATGAGCATTTCCACGAACTTTGACAGAAAGCAACTACCACGTGTCTCACGGGTGGATCGTAAGCCATATATGGACCAGAAAGCACTGGCAAAGTATCGTGAAATAATAGAAGAACTAAGAGCATACGACGATATAGGAGAACTAAAGCCCCCTCGAAAACTAAAGGCCAATAGAGCTTCGAATACCCCCCTATCTCAGCTATCTACCTTCACAATGCAGGGTCATATCTGTGATAGGTCGCCGCCAACATTTACAGCAGATAGGTCTTATGATTTCGGGACATCAACCACTTTGACACACGTTGATTCGCAGATGGGTAAATCAATTAATGTAGATTAATAATAGAGAATCTCGAACAAAATTTTGTATTTTTTTTAATGTTTTACATTTTTAAATCCAAAGAAAAGACTACAGATTATACCTATTAAATTGTTTAGCTTTAATCTTAATTTTTTAGTTGTATTTTGGCTGAAAGATCACAGAAGTTCAAAATAAAAGTTCTTTGAATGTTTCGTCATCATCTTTCTTCCTCCTCTCCACTTCATTCCTTTATTTGCCTCCACTCTAAGGCCGCGCGCACTTTGGATGCTTTTTCGTACTATGTTCGTACGAATTAAGAAAAATACCAAAAAGTACGGATTGTTTTTAACGTCGGAACTATACGTACGCATATGTACGACTAAGTCGCATCCAGTCTGCGCGCTCCCTTTGTACTTGGAAGGTCGGGATCGTTCGTGCGTGTACGCAAGAGTGAAATTCGTACGAAAACGCATTCAAAGCGCACGCGGCCTTACGGTTCCGAAGTTCCAAAAGTCTGTCGTCCAGGCAATATAGGATATTGTGTAGCCCAACGCGTCCTTCCTTGAACGTTTAATAATAATAATACCAGGCTATTTTTGTTCTATTACTGGGCAATGGCCTCTTCTTATACTTACGTACTTACATTTGCGTTACGTTTATTATTATTTTATCAGCGTCCCCTTTGATTCATTCGCTTTGACTTCTTTCGTTTCACTCTGTCCGTCATGGTGCTAGTTTATGAGCTACTGACCCAGAACTCAGTCATCTAATCTCGCGACAATCTAAGAAAACCCCGATTTGACGTTTCTCATTATACATGCCGCGATAGCTTTGTATGAACGTCTACGTAAGTACCTATATCCTACTTAATTATTATGTTATCCATACACTATAACAATGGGTATCATTCGTAAGCACAAGTTTCACTTTATATTGGTAAAATCCACTCAAAACACGAATTAATCGTTGACTAATATTCCGACAGGACGTCATTACAATGTCATGTCTTTGGGTTCAATACCGTAGTGCTGTGACCGTTTTAAGCCATTTTCTGACCGAATAAAATCGATGTTTTGAAAAATCTATACTTTAACATACATTTAGAAAAGAGAGAAACTTATAATTACTGTATTATTAAATGTTAAAACATATAAAAACAAAATCTGATCACATATAGTTTTAGCTTTATTTTGATGTTTAATAGTTCAATTTAATAGCCACTCTGAAATGACACGGCCCACTACCGCATTACCGTGTGCGTAAATGCGGTATTGGGGTGCGTCATTTCAGAGTTTAGCAGCTTCATGAGAGTTGCAGGGAATCGAGCTGAAAGGCGTGCAATTGGAGAAGTCTATGTCCAGCAGTGGACTGCTGTATGATGATGATGATGACGTGTAATAAAACGATAGATATGCCTCGAGAATCCGTTTCAAGCAATGTAAATAAAATGTCAATTACAAAATCGATGTCTCTAAAATCGGTTTTTAAAGCAATATTTTTTTTCCGACACTACACAAAGTATTTTAATAGTTGTCAAATCGGGCTTCTTAGATTGTCGCGAGATTAGTTAACAAAACCTAGCAAGACTTATCGAGATAAGGTTGAGCTGGGATGAATCCTGTTTGTACCTATAAAAAATAATGCATAATGTCAAAACATGGCCGTCTCGATTGAAGCCTTCAAAAATTATAGAAAATGAATTTCAAAATTCATGACACAACGGTTTTGGCAAACTTAAATTGAAAACATTCTGAAAGCTAAATTTTGTAGTTATTCGTTTAATTCTGGAAGTGTAAGGTTTAGAAAGGCGCATAATTTAAATCACATACCAGCCAAGTCAACATAAGTGTAAATAATGAAAAATGGCCCCCACGGATTCAATGTTCTTGTTCGAGATAATAGTTGAAGAATTGACAAGCTTCGTCAACTGCAACGAGTTTTGCATCAGAGGTCAATTTGCAGATTTATTTAATGTTCATCTAAAAGATCCCAACGAACAAGAATGTTTTATACCAAAGCGGCCAGGGAAACTGAGAAGTAAGCGGAAAATAAAAAAATCAAAGAACAGCAAGGGCTTGGACAGGCCGTCAACAGCGACTACAGTGCAGACGGGGCAAGCGATCTTATTTGCGATTAATGTCAACACTTTGATTACAAACATGAAACAGTATCCATTGGAATTGTCGCTGTGGAGTACAGTTGTAGCTGACTATAAAATAGGATCGACTAATATTCCGTGGGGTGCGCCGTATTATGAATATTTGAATAAGCTCCACAGGAGGCAAGGACAGCAACCGATCTGTGTTAGAGGCAATTACAATGTATTTGACGAGGCTACTTCGAAACGTATGGCCATCATTAAACTTAATATAAAATTGAGGCACTTTAAAGATAAAATTACTACTCAAATTAGGTCTATATCTCAGGAAGCCCAACCAACTCTTATGAGCACTGGCTTAAATTCTAAGCCAGTTACCGGCATGATTAAAGATAGACCTATTAACTTAGCTGAAGAAACTGGTACTGTAAAAACTATTTTTAATGATGGCAAAGGTAAACCTACTCGCACCAAAAAGAGGAACATTAAAAAGAAAGAAACTACGAGTATTGACGACCTTAGCAGAAAGGAAAGCGTCACTGAAGTCAAAAGTGCAGAAGTGCATAGTAAGATCAATAATAGAAGATTAAATAGTCGCATTATCACTTTAGTAAGAAGTGATAGAAACATTGACAAAAACCCAACTTTAGCTGTTATAAAATCCAAATCTTGTTCATCAATTGATCAAAGAAACTTAATGAATAATTATATTTTCGGGGGCAAGCCTGCAGGGCCGTTTGGTAACCAGGTCTATTGTGTTAGTTATTTTACAGTAGAACACGACTTTGCTAACTCTCCATCTCCACAGTCTGCATCTCCACAGTCTGCATCTCCAAAGACTGCAACTCCAAGCTCTCGTACTCCAAAATCTCCAAAGTCTGAAAAATCTGCCTCTGAAAATTCGAAATCCGAAAAATCTGACGAATTGAAAGATAAAGAAAGATACAAAATTAAAATATGCAAGAGTGAATGTGCTAATATCAAAAAAACTGCTGGCGTACCTGGCATACAAAGTTCTTGTTCTTTGGATTTACCACAAAAAGCATCACATTTTATCACGGTGAAAAAATGTAAAGATATCAAATGCACGTTTGATAAAATGAGAGAAGTTCCCACGCCGCCAGATGATCGCATTTTATTAGACTTGAGTACTCGAAGAGCAGTCTGTTGCGATCGCTCCGAGAAAGTGGAGCAAGTGGTAGCGGGAATAACAGCAAAGATGAAATTTGGTAGCGAACCTTGTTATTGTGAATGCGAATGTCAATTTGGCTTTATGAAGAAAACAACATATTGTGAAATATGCGGCGGCTTTGAACGTTTTGGTGAAGACCATGGAAGAAAACCTGGATACGAGTTGCCTTTCCCCTGTCCTATCTTCCACAAATTAGCCGAAAAAAACAAGATGAAGGTGACTGCGTCTGGAAGCGACACTAAAAACAAAAAAGAGAAAGAAGTAACAAAAAAGGGAAAAAAGAGAAAAATAGACAGCAGATTCAAGTTTAACTACGGCTATACAGGTATACGTACGTATTTTTTTTTTTTTTTTGCTTCTGGATACTGAATATTTATTGATTATTATCTTTGTAATTTCCTTTATATTATAGCGCCTCATATTGGTCACAGCCGCTGCGCATTGCCTTGTGTTGGCACTTTGAGTGCGGTGCCCAAGCGCATGGGTTGGCTCTGGAGTTGTGAAAATGTACCTGGAATGAAGGTACGTGCTGATGATTATAGCTTTAGGTACACCTATTGGAAGTAGTGAAGATTTTTATTTATCTTTTTGTTTATAGTACCGTCCGTTGTGGAAGCCTGGTGCGGCAAATAAGCATGTCGTGAGATTACTTAAAATAGCCAAAAATCCTGAAGAATTCTTGGCTAAAAAGAGAAAGAAAGTTCCAGGAAAGCCAAAGAGGCCACTAAAGCGGCCTTTACTAACTGTGCAGAAGAAAGATGGTGAATTCACTGTGACTATGGAAACCATGAGAACTTTCTTAAAACAGAGGAGTTTTAATCAATATCCGTATGAAGACAAGCCTTTAGTGACTTACACGATCGGGAGGACTTCAGAAGAAAACCTAGAAAGAAAGATAAAGAAAGAACGTGCAAAAAGACGGCTGGAGAGACTTCAACGCGACTTCGTTCAGAGTGCATTCAGAGATATGTGTCAGGATATATGTGTAAAAACATACCAACAAGCGCTTGGTATACTGCCCGATGCCGAACAACCCGACTGTACCTGTTACCCAGCACAGCCTGGTCCTGACGACGTATACCTGGATCACTCCTGCTCTTGTTCTGAAGACAAGGACTTGTCTGAGTCTGACACTGACTCTGATGAATGGATTGTTGAATTTACTCCCCCTACTGCTAGATATGATCCAACGTTAAAAACCAAAAAAGTAATAACTACAGACAATACAACTCAATATGCATTCACAGACTACAAAGTTAAACTATTAGATAGGTTAGGAAATCCAGTGCCAAGATTCTTTAAAGGTCCTGATGGTAAACAGCAGTGCAGCGATTTAGGTGGATTTTGGGACCCAGATCATAAATGGTTAGAGATTAACGTGGATGGTTTTATAGGACCTGATGAGAAATGGGCTCCGCATATCTTCACAGGGCCTAATGGAGAGACAGTCGATGGTGAGTTTGGAAAATTTCAAGCCGCGAATGGTGAGTGGTTGGTTATTGGAGTTGATGGATATGTTGATCAAGGCAAATGGAAGTTCTACCCTAAGTTAAAAACTCCAGTGACAAAAAAGCGCAGGTCCTGGAAAAAAACCGGTGGTGAAGACAAGGACAAGCGATCCGTGGCCACTTGGAGTTGCTTCGGCAGTGTATCTCCGAAACTGCTATCCAAAATGGGAATTGTCGGTCATGGACACGATAAGAAGGTATTACATTCAAAATTACAAGACATGTTGGCGCAAGGAGAAGATGTAAACATTCCACAGCCTCCACCAGTACCGCGGTCAAGTAGGTCTAGAGGAAAACTTGGCGCTGCTCGAAAACAAACTTTAATTGAGAGAACACAATGTAAACATGCCACTCCTTCAGATAAAGGAATAGTGGCTGTAGATGGGCACGGCAATAAGACATATTTTAGATTGAAAGATTATGTTAATACAAGGCCCAAAGATAGGATGATCTCGCTTACAGATAAGGGTATTAGTGTAAACTCATTCCATGTGCCGTGTTTCCATTCGTTCATTAGTAGTGAAATTATGAAAAAGCAGCAATATGACCGCCTGGTGGCACTCGCTGAACGTCGGGCAGCGGGTGCCGGCCAGACCCACGCAAGTCAAGGGGGAGGAAGCAGTGCCCCATCCACACATGCTGACTATACCGGTGTCTACGTAATATAATTAGTTCTGAGTTCATTAATTATGAAACTATTTGGTGTAGGAATTTATAAGGTTTTGTCAGTTGAATTTTTAAGTAGTTTATTTGGTATTCGTCCTAAGTCAAATTTTGTAACGTTATGGTAACTTGTAAGATAAATAAATTATTTGTTTGTAAGCATGGCGTTTCATATTTTTACGATTAATATTTATAATAATTATTATGAGACAGGGATGTGGCATTGATGAAGTTTTTTTTTACTTTATTCAACATTAATATCCATCGAAATACCTATTTTAAACTACCAGTACCAAAAAAAACAACAATAGACACACCCCGTTGATGTTTGAATCAAGTAAGCTATTTTATTTTATTGTTTTTTTCATTTGGCGAAATGTGGATGCCCAATGTGTTTCGAATACTGCACCCACAGAGGTGTACCTCTGTGGGTGCAGTGTATATTCCATGAAGGGTTAGGTCTTCTTGAAATTGTTTAGTTTATTTGCTTTTTTTTGTTTTCATCAACGCTATTTAAATTTTTCGATCGTAGAGAATTGATTATCATTTTCTCTAATTTCAGGTGGGTCAGGGTTGGAAGCCCGGTGCGATATCCAATAGTCTTCTTAAGAAATTAAATAACGCAAAACGTCAAACTCAACCAGAGCAAAGAGTGAAACCGACAAAGAAGACGAATAAAAAGAGGGTTGAGGATAAACCGACCCTCATCATTTGTAAGAGGAACGGCGAATACCGCCTCGAGATGCAGGTCTCTCCCGAGGACAGTGACGTAGACCAGCAGCAGTGCAGTCCAGTGGTATACAGGATCAGCAGAGAAGACAACGAGGATAGGATTCAAAAACGGTTGAGGAAACGGCGACGTATTGTAAAAGAGGCCGTCGACAAAGTTTGGGTGGATCCCTATCATCCCGAGATTTGCGAGAAGACCTGTCTTAGAGCCTATAAAGAGGCCATAGGACTGTCCAACCCTAACAATCCCGAGTGCACATGTAGCGAAGAAGAAGAACTAGATGTATGTAGTTGTTGTAATGGCGAAGAAGATGACGATGTCAGTTCTGATTGTAGTTCCTTAGATCTCGAATGGGAGATACATTTTTCTCCTCCAATCGCGGCGCAAGCTTAATTTTATTTTTGCAGTCCTATATTCCTTGTTTTTGAAGTATTTAGAGATGAAATAAAACAAGAGTTTAAACGATGACTTTACTATCCATTTTACTGTTCGCCAAGAGGTTGTTCAGCATGTCCCATATGATGAGTGAGAGGGTAGTGTGAGGTGCTGTCCTCAAGTAGAGTGGTCCTAATCCTTTGTAGAGGCCGTGGATGCCTTCGGTCCTGTATATTTTGGACAGGCAGTCGAGTAATCCAGTGTATAGGACGGCACCGGTTGATGCAGACCCTGCAAATTGAGTTGGACATTAAATTATTATGTTTTTGTATACCTAGATGACAGTAAAAGCTTTAGAGAAAGTCAAAGGAAAGTAGTTACCTAAGATTTCCAAAACATACAAGTGGGTATTAAGATCGTGAACAACGTACGTATTTGTAGTTTTACAGCTCTATTCAATTAAGTTTATAACTGCTTAGATCTTCTACTACTTAGAGAATAATGTAGGATTAAATAAAACTGAAGAAGAATAACCCACTAGACAGATAAACATAATGGATCATTTAGACGGGGCCAATCCCTGAGACAATCCACTAAACTGATCCTTTAAGCCAGTCCAATGAAAAGTACGAAAATCGTGTCTTTCAGTGAAACATATGCCAGTTCAGTCAAATTGGGACGACAACTTCCCAAAATCAAAAACACCTGCGACCGGCTACTGAAAATAAGTAGTGGAATGGCTAACTGTCTCGGACGGTAACACGCGTTCACACGAAGCCAAGCCACTGCGAGAGCGGATGTGCATCTGGACTGGGGGCCCATATTTTTCTTATTTTTAAACAATTTGAGGCTTATGGGGAATTTTGTTGAATTTTCAGACGCTTGCATAAAATGGCATAGCTTTTTAACTAATCCACAGAGATGTTCAACTATAAGATATAAAAGGCATATTTATGTATTTCTACAGTTAAACTCATGTTTTGAAGATTCCTCAGTACAGACTGAGGGACCCAGTTAAACTGCCATAAATCTGTAACGTCATATTCTAGCGATATGGAAATTTCTTCTGGAAGAAAATCTAAACTAATTTCTATAAATTACTAACTTTCTGAGTGTATGCTATGCCACTTTATGCAAGCGTCTGGATTGAGAGCCCAAGTCATTTGTTCATAAAAGTTTTAATTCACGTTTAAGAAATTTATAAACCTTTGCTTTAAATTATTACTATTTTTAACTAATTTCCATAAAAGTCTCAATTGGTTTCGCCAGAAAAAAAATGGGCGCGGTGGGGGAAATTTTGGCGCCAGCAAATTTGCAATCGTTCAATTACAATGGACTAGCTTCATCAATGGCTTAAGGAAAATCCAATTCAGTGGACTGTCCCTATTTACACGATGCTATTATTGGATTGGCTTTGTGGATTGTCTCGGGGATTGGCCCCGTCTAAATGGTCCATGGACCATCCGATCTTCTGATGATTCGTCAGTCTGTCATGACAGACTGACGAATCATCAGAAGATCGTCCATCTACGGCATAGGCCTAAAAGCCTTAAACATTTATCTACTACAAGAAACATTGAAAGCACGTTTTCACTCGACGAAAGCTTCCCCATAGTTATACACCAGAGAGCTCCCAACCACCAATAAGCAGCGACAACGTTACCCTGATTATAAAGCAGCGTATTCACAACATCCATCGGCGTTTCGACACAGACAACGATCACACCGCATACGATGCTCGCCACGAAAAAGTCAGTGGCGACTCTTCAAAAATACCCCCGAGCATGCAGACTTTCCTTGAATCTGAAAATAAACTTGAGAATGTAGTATACGAACCCTGGTTGTATAAACGGACGGTGGCGACGTCGAAGGGGCAAATTGTGAGGGATACTACCACCCCGCTTACAGCGCTGGCGCCGAATGCGAGTCCAAGCGGAGAGTTTGAGAAAAAGCCGTGTGACAGCAACTCTTCTTTGGCTCTGAAGTGGAAAGTGTTTGGTTCTAATATTTTCCTGGACTGTCCTTTTTTGGCAATGTTTTCTTGGATTAGATGACATGGCATTTGTGTCGAATGTCTATAGATTACTTAGACTAGGTCACCAAGATTTAACCAGATTTTTTACTTACACAATAATACATTTTGGGCTTACATTTTTACTCTATCATGTCCGTCTATTGTTTAGCCTGCCATGATGAATATTTAACAATAAATTAGTCTTGGTTCTCAAATCACGTGAAACCGTGTTCAGATAACTAAGAGTAGGAGAAAGATTAGGATATTTTAAAACTGGTAACTAACGCGTTATCTAGTTCTATTGTCGCATTTGAGTTGAATTCTGGTTACGTACGACGTATGCCTGTTTATCCTCATCGTCATCATCACTGGCAGCATTGTTCCACCCATTGCTGAGTAAAGGCCTTCATAGGCGTTAGGTACATATAATTTCAAATGCCCCGTAACTTGGTTCTCTCTTAACGTTATGCCAATATTTCCTTTCTCCACGACCGCCTACTGTTACCATTTACTAGGAGGCCTTTCCAGCGGTGGAGGCCTATAGGACATAAAGCTTTCTTACTTGGTATATGTGGGGAGTTGAGCAGCGGTGCCTATGGCCAGCCTCGTGCAGGTCGCGGAGACCCCCGCGAAGAAACCCCTCATACCTTCAGTCTTGTAGATCGTGACGATGCCGTCACTCATTCCTGAAACAATAGCGTGAAATAAGTGAAATGGACGGTTGGGATTTTTTTTTGTTCGGGATTATTGTTGCCGATGTTTGGAAGAGAAAAGGCGTATTCAAAAATATCAATAATTTATTTTGGCGGTAATATTTCGTAGCATATAGACCAGCGCGTAGAACCTTGATTGAACAAGGACCACCAAAGTAGCACATTAGCGATGAATTAGATCATAAACGAGCTTACAGTCTACAGCTTTTATGCAGATGTACTAAAGATAGGACGAGTCTTTAGACTGTATTAAGGACAGATTATACACTGTTAAACAGCATAGCTGACTAATGACTCTATAAAGGCGAAAAAATATGATAAAAGCATTTGAGTAAAATTGTAAAATGGTCTAGTCCAGCTTTTGGCTGCATGTGATACTATTAGCTGGCTTAGAAGTCTAAAGGTTGTTAACCACTGGTTAATACGAAAAATTCGCCTCTCTTACCATTGTAAGAGGGTGTAATGTGAAGTAGCTTTAGAATAAAATGAGTGTACACCAATTAAAAGCCAGTGGTATTATTCGATACTTTATTGCAGTCCGCAGAATGCTGCAATCTACTTCAACGAGCTTGTAAATAGCTGATTAAAAGGAGATATTGAATCTCTACAAATGCCGTTACATTTTTAAGAGCATCATTGAACACCCTTTTTTTTTTTTTTTTTTGGGTGGGAAATTATCAAATAACTTCTCCCGCTCTGGGTGGAGCGGGAGGGCGTGTCAGACTCTTACTGACTAAAACCCACCCGTGTTCCTTCCGTTGCCTGTACATTGCCAGGGGCCACGGTATCCCTTTCGGACTTTCCCGCAACCCCGGCAGGCATTGGTCCTATCGGACCCCTTCACTTGCTGACATCTCTTTGAGGCGCGCGTGGAACACAACGCGCCGTAGACCCGGGCCTGGTCCTTATCGGACGGCGAGCTACCCATTGCTCACCGTCCGCAAGCCCGCGCCTACGGTGGCCGGGAATCGGCCTGCGATTCCCGACGCCCAGGGCGTCTCCTGCGGCGGCTAGGGGCGTGAGGGCGCGAAATTTGCCTCTCCCTCACGCGCTCTGCCTCCTCCTTCGCGAGCATTACTGCTTCGCAGAAGGAGGTGACGGCCTCCCATGCCCTCTCGCTCCGTACTATGGCCTGGACTAGGGCCGGACGCGAGAGATCCCCGCCGCCGATCGCCTCCACGAGGACACGGCGATGCTCTGCCCAAGCCGGACAGACCTCCACCGTATGCTCAACCGTGTCCTCCGGGCGATCCATGCAGTGATGACACCCGGGCGTTTCCTCCCGCCTGATACGAAACAGGAACCTCCCGAAACAACCATGTCCGGTGAGGACCTGCGTCAGGCGGAAGGTGAGGACGCCGTGGCGCCTCTCTAGCCACTCCTCAAAGAGGGGACTTATCGCCGCGATAGTGGCGTGCCCAATCATTGAACACCCTGAGTTGTAAATTGGAGTAAGTGTACTCCAACCTAATGCCAATGCATAAAGTGTAGCTGTATACTATTTTACAGCTTATGGCATTATTTAAGATTAATCTAGATTATCGGTGTATAAAAGTGGCTAAAAGGACAGGACAGGTCGTGAAATATTAAAAAATATTTCATCAACGAAACAAGGCTACCCAAGTAGCACATGACAGCTGCACAGTGGCTTGACCGCAGAAAGAGGTGACATACGAATTTTTTATTTTTTATTATTGTTTTTTAATGCACGAGCAGACATATTTAAGGGATATTTAATTTAATTTTCACGTTGGTTTTGCGTGTCCCTGTATGTATATTGAGTTGCGAGTGCCATTTTCCTGTAAATGTGTACACGTAATTACATCAAATATTTCACACACCATCAGAATAATATCGCTTTATCGAAAGTATTTCACAACATAAATGGTGTACAAATACTTAATAGATTTATCACTCAAATTATTGTATTCTATTAGGAAATAAGTGGAAAATATATTCTTAAATCTATAATAAATCATTTAGATATTTAGGTAACAAACCGTTTCAGTAATGTTAAAATGGCGTCCATTTGTTATCCAGCATAAATTCTCCGTAAACTGTCTTGAAAAGTTATTTACTGTACAGTGGTGTTTCTAAAGTCTATGTACCAGCATATAGCATTATGCTGGTTTGGATAAAGGATTTTAATTATCTTTCTGAGTGTGTACTGGTATAAAGAGAGAGCATACAACAGCTTTTCAGGAATAAAGAAATCTCGACAGAAAACCATTTCATTATGTGTGTGTGTTCGAGATATTATATTTTTGATTTAAAATTTATTAAACGTACGTATAACTCTCGCACCGTCATGCAATTTTTTTCAAATCTGACGTAGTTTAATGACGAAAAAACCACGTCTTGCCACACGCAATCCACTTCAAGCAGTCATCGTTCACACATTGGTCCTTCGAGCCGAGATTAAACCCTAGTATTCGCTTGTCGCTCTAAAGAGATCCCTAAAATAGAACTGCTAGATAAATAAGATACCTTTATACTTATGCTGCCTTCCAACAGCTATGCTAGGGTGCGCGCCTGCCTGTATCCTGGTCTTCACCACTGACGCAGGGTTGCCGGTAACTCCGCCCATGATGCCACTCACGCTTGACCAGAAGATGGCCTTTTCTATGCTTATATCGCCATCTTTATTTTTAGTCCAGCCGTTGACCTCTGCGACGTGGTACATGCCTAGCCTGAAATGATATTTAGGATGGTATGAAATTGATGACATTTTACGGGAAAAGCGTTCAAAAGTTTAGATTTAGACTGTGGATAAAGAAATATGACGAAAAAATCACGAAAAATAATCATGATCATGATCAGAAAAGATGCCAACAAAAACATTACGACCCGAAGGTCTTAATGTTTTTGTTGGCATTTTTTCTCATCCCAATATATTTGGTGTAGACAGTACATCTTCTTTTCCCATAGTTCTCCTTCTTTAAGCCGTAAGCATCAGTATTCACCCCCTTGATAGCCGTATTGTTTAGCACGCAATCTACCCAACGTTTAATTGATCTTCTAGAATATTTATAAAATGTTTTACAGTGGAAAATGCGTCTTGAATATATTATATACCTATATTAAAATTGCACAAAGTTATTATTACCGGACAGAATTCATAGTGAGCCCCAGCACCATAGCCGGTACTAGCCCCTTCTGTAATGCCATCGTGCCATCGGTCCTCGCGATCACAAACACCGCGTGAAAAATACCCCGATATCGCGTATTAGTGTCGGTGCGCGCGCGCAGCTCTCCTTGCAGCTGCAGCCGAGTCTTCACAACGTCCATCGGGTTTGTGAAGATCGTTGCTCCGGCGCCCGCTAGGCCGCCAATTATGAAGTCCATTTTTAAGTTACTGTAATTTAAAGGCCAGAAAAAATTATGTTTTTAGCAAATCTTACAAAAGTGGTAGTTAGAGAGTACTTTGATCAACAAAACCCCTTGATTAATAATTAATTTAGGCCTTAGTGCACTCGTAATTAAGCACCTTTTCATTATGTATGATTGGTCGCCGGCCACCGCACTGTGGATCGAAAAAAGGCTCTCGAACACATTGGAGCTTAAATTTTAAAGTCTCAGGTTTTTGCTTGAAATGGCTTCTGATAGCCAATATTATGCATAAATATATCATAGGATACAAACTGTTAACTTAGGGCCGATTTTTCAATCCTCAGATAGCAAAAAAATCAGTTGTTCAATCGTCAGATAGGCTTTATTCGTCGAATAATTCACTTATCTAAGGAATAAAGTTAACTGTCCCTTCAAGCCTCAGTGAAGTGCCTTATTCTAGGAAATAAATAATGTTTTGACGTATGTTTTGTTTGGGGTTTTAATGTGCTTTGCGTCTGCGTGTTTGCACGCTCTTGTATTGTTGCATAGGCTCAACTTTTAGTACCAAGTCGAAAACACAGTTAACACATAGAAGATTTATTTTTAACTGATTCTTTTGCAACTAAATACGTGCCCACTCTTATCAACATAGCTAAAACAACAACAAAAAAAAAGGTCGCCACAATTGCTGACCATCTGTGGATAAGAAATCTTGTCAAAATGTCAAACATACATTTTGTTTCAATTCTTGTCTAACACGTGGAATACTCTATCTGTGCATCTCGCTTGCACATGATAGTGTGAAATTGGTTAACAAAGACCACAGATAGCTATTCTTCAGTTAGGGCCGATTTTTCAATCCTCAGTTAAATCGTTGAATCTAGCCGTTCGTTCGATCTAGCGTATAAAATTATCTGCCTGTTTATCAGGTGAATAAATCTTTTCAATTTTTCAATCGCATATTAACTGAAGAATAGTTATCTGTGGTCTTTGTTAACCAACTTCACACTATCATGTGCAAGCGAGATGCACAGATACAGTATTCAACGTGTTAGACAAGAATAGAAACAAAACGTGTGTTTGAAATTTTGACGAGATTTCTTTTGTTTAGATCCACAGATGGTCAGCGATTGTGGCGACCTTTTTTTTTGTTGTTGTTTTTAGCTAAGTTCATAGGAGTGGGCACGTATTTAGTTGCAAAAGGATCAGTTAAAACTAAATCTTCTGTGTGTTAACTGTGTTTTCGACTTAGTACTAAAAGTTGAGCCTAATGGTTTTATATAGTTAAATAATGTCTTCCCGAAAACATGATATATTTGGAGACATTTCAAAAACTAAGTATAGTCAATTGAATCAAAAACATCCATGTTTTCAACAATAAAAGAGCACTAAAACACACAGAGGCAAAGCACATTAAAACCCCAAACAAAACAAACGTCAAAACATTATTTATTTCCTAGAATAAGGCACTAACTGAGGCTTGAAGGGACAGTTAACTTTATTCCTCAGATAAGTGAATTATTCGACGAATAAAGCCTATCTGACGATTGAACAACTGATTTTTTTGCTATCTATCGAATAAACCCTATCTGTCTGTTTATCTGAGGATTGAAAAATCGGCCCTTAATATACGATTGAAAAATTCCAAAGATTTATTCGCCTGATAAACAGACAGATAATTTTACTAGGCTATTTGGCTAGATAACTATTCAACGATTTAACTGAGGATTGAAAAATCGGTACTTAAACACTTCTTCACAAAAATAACTTTACCACCTAAATAACACAAAACTACACTTGACTTTGAAGTTATAGGGTTCAAAATCCAATGTCAGAGTCACGAGCAATAAAATCTAAAAGGTTAAAATCTAAATACTTTGTTGGTCAGCAGCTACCTGCGACCCTCGACTCACACCAAATGTCTAACAAAAGAATGCGTACTCTCAAAAACAAACCATTTTAGACATGGACATGGACTCATGCCAAATTACAACTTTCTAATACAAAGAGTCTCTGAGCTAAGCCGTGGACAGACAGACGGACAGACAGACAGACAGACGGACATGGCGAAACTATAAGGGTTCCTTGTTTATTAAGGAACCATAAAAATGAACTTTATTTTCTTTAAAGCTTGAGGAGTAAATGTCCTTCTTACTTAAAAATAAGCTTCAAGCTTTTAAGAAAATATTAAAGTTCTATATTTATTTATAAAATGGAGTCGGCAAAGGTGTTTAAATAGACTGTCTATTTTTTATTGTTTAGGAATAAAACCGAAAAAATTAAATCAAATGAAAATGTGCATTATTTTATTAAAATATTTAAAAAAAACTTGTCCAGAGCGAGTCGGACTCGCGCACCGAGGGTTCCGTACCATTATATATAAATATTTTGGATGTGTTACTTTACGTACAGTCCTTCAAAAGTAGGATAGATGGACAGGCGGACAGGTGGATGGGCGGACAGTACTTTACTATTAGCTTCATTCGTATAGGTACCTAAATAGTTCTGTGCCCAGAAATAACTACAACTGTGCTTCACCCAAAGCAACATGCGAGTAGGTAGGAAGGAGGACATTTTGGTTGTGAACCGTGAATTATTTTAAATTTTCATCGGCGAGGCCTATATTCTTCAGATAATTTTAACACTGTGGTGTAGAATATTGCAGTTTTAGGCCAGCGCCATCTCTTGACCGATAGTGGAGCTAATGCAATTTTTGTTGATGATTTCTGAAAAAATGTGCGATTACAGGAAAATAAAACGATGTCTCTAAATAATCGTTTTATTTTTCCAGTAATCTTTACATAAACTTCTATTACATAGAATAATTTCAGATTTTTCTCTATGCAAACTTCGGCGACAAGGGGGGAACGGTTTTTACATTTTTCGTCAACGAAAAACATGGGGCCTAAAAAAACAAAGTTTGTGAATGTGCAAATAGCGCTCTTTCATATGATACCCCACATGCTCTAGTAGCCCCAGTTCGATTTTTTATGACCCACGTTTAGACAGTTGAAAAAAAAAAAAGAATCTTTCTTATTTGCAAAATAGTTGGGCAAACGTCATCTAAAACTATTCCAAATTTCAAGTTGATAGCATTAGTAGTTCTTGAGATATCCAGACAGACAGTAGGACAGACAGAGTCGCACCATAGGGTTCCTTTTTACCATTTTGGTACGGAACCGTAAAAGTAAGTCGGAAGTTTGTATTTTGGGTTTTTGACACCGATTTCCGAAATTAAAGTAAATTTTCACTTTTTAGTGTGTTTTTTTGGAAGTCTGTTGTTATTTTTACCCGACTATGGGGGAGGGTTATGATTTTGACCGGTATGTATGTGGTTATGTATGTTCATCTGTTCCCTCATAAGTTCTATTAATGTGTATGTTAATTTGACAACGAGGTATCGTTGGAAGCACCTTGATCGTCCTCTCGTTATAGATATGGCTATGTGACGTCACAAAAATGAATATGGCGCCCATCCAATAAAAATGTTGATACCATGTTGGCTATCAAATGAAAGAGCTTAATAAATTAAATAAAAATAAAAGTTATAAAAACCATTGATGGCCATTACTCTTACACTTTCTTGATCTGGATATTTCTTGTCGTTTTTTATCCATAATCTGTTAGTATTTTTAAAACGATAAAAAAAAACGTATCTTAATTAACATTTTTGTGAATGTAAAGATGTAAAAGTGGCCAAATGTTTATTTAGTCAATTTTAAAGTAAGAATTTAAAACACTTACCATAAGTCTCAACAAACACAATCTTTACAATCTCTTTAATTCCAACATTATCCTCATTTAGAAACATTATTTTCTATTTTGTAAAGCCACTTAGTAGCAACAATTGTTTCGGGTAACAACCATAGAAATATTCTTATATCTATGGTAACAACAAAATATTAAAAGAAAAGGACTTGTCTAAAAGTAACTTTTCGTGATTTACGTAAAATACAAATGTTTGTGCGTTGTCACAGCTATTAGGCGTAGACAGTTGTCATTGTCACTGACGCGCGGTAATTTTATCAATATACCCTCTTCTTGATAAGTTTTAGATGATGTACTCTCAAGAGCGTTTATTCTGAAAGTAAAAAAAATACAGAGATATTATTTGACAGCTATTTGTCAAACACGGGTGGGTTTTAGTCAGTAAGAGTCTGACACACCCTCCCGCTCCGCACAGAGCGGGTAAAGTTATTTGAAAATTTCACATCCATAAAAAAACGTGTCTCGTTGTGTGTTCATTAAAATATGATTCGGGTTCGTAAACAATATGGCTTTACAGAATTATAATCATTATAATCAGCAATACAAAACCTTAAGTTAGCATAATCCTCAAATGTCATGATTTCAAGAAATAGTCATTCAATAGAATAGGACTACATTAACTTAGAGAGTTGTATTGATGATTTTTATGTTTATAATTCTATGAACAAACATTTGATACGGCCGCGAATCATATTTAGAATTAGATCAACATACAACCTGCTACTGACAGGACCTGCAAATTGCAAAAAACATATTAAAAAAATTTGAATTTCGCGGTAACCCTGACGCTTTCGCCTTAAGTTACCTATATATTTTTCACTTTGTACAGACGCCAGAAGGTCAACCTACCCGAAACTGTCAAATTTTCCAAAACAACTTTGAACCTTATACTTAAGTGATAAAGTTGAAAATCTGTTAAAGAAATTTGACAGATTGTAATAGGTTGATGTGCTGGCGTCTGTACTCAGTGTTTTTTTTAAAGTCAGTTCTTTTTTTTAAAGTTTTTACACAAAGATGTTGGATGGTGGTCTAAAGTACCCACCCCACTGTCTTGTAACTACCCCTTTAGGGTAAATCAAGCGAGTTTCGTTTTAAAGGGAACTATGTAGCAATCAATAAGGTCAATCAAAGAAACTGTCGTACGTATAAAAGTCTGGCACATCGCCATCTGATCTCATCACCACTGATAGAGAGATGGTATTATTTAATTACTCACAAAGATTACACGTGGCGTTTTTACACTTATGGCGTGATATAAGGTGCCTACCTATTTATTTCTTTTTCTTTTTCAACGCTCAGACTAAATAAAAAACCAAGACATAGCGCTGCCAACAATACAGTGAAGCATGCCAAAACTACGCCTCTGTTCTGTGCATACACGCTCACACGCACACATTTACAATCAAATTACAATCAAACTACACCTTATGCACAATGTTTACGAAACCGGCCTCACGTCACAGTTGACAGCGCTATGTCTTGGGAGTTTCAACGTAATATACAGAGTGTAGCAGAAAGGTGTGGTAAAATTTTACGGTGTTGTACAGACTATCAGACTGAGCAACTTTCTCCATGGGACCAACATCGTAATCGTAAAAAAAATATAAGTATGAACTGTCTCAGACAAAACTTCAATACCTACTCGACCCAAATGTATGGGACGACTGATTATTACGATGTTGTCGTCTTTTTTGGAAGTCGCGTCACAACGTCGCGTCGCGCCTGTCTGCGGGAGCCTTTACGGATTCAAGAGATGAAAACCGTTAGTGCAGTGAGTGAGTGAATGAATGAATTAATTAATGAAGGATTTATTACTGTCAGATAAGAGTTTTGGCGCGATATTCTGCAAACGGCTGCAAAATAATGGATCATTCTTGTGTAGCTAAACGTGTATTGGTATGTGATTTACATTTTATTGTTGGTAAATAGCAGTGCCGCGCGATTTCATCCGCATAAGTCTCGTTCCCTAGGGAATATCGGGATAAGAACTCCACTCCACTTTATTTTAAAAACTTGCTTTTGAGAAAACAAAAAAAGATAAAGTAAAAAAACAAAATTAAGGTTTTAAAATTCTAATTTAAGTTGATTGTGCAGTTTCTGACGCATCTGTCAAAGATAACTCAAAGTGAACAAAAAAGCTTTCCAAAAAAATCACTACAAAGTGAAAAATTACTTTAATTTCGGAAGTCGGTATCTTTTGGTATAGGTACGCGGGCTTAGACGTCAGCTAATTTACAGGACCTAAGTCACTAAAGTTGTATCATTCATTCATATGCATCAGTTTAAAAATATAATAAACATCTAATTAAGAGGAAACAGGGCCTGCGAATCTCCATACAAATGTATTCCCCTTTTTTCTTCCTGAATAATGCCTCTAGAGCATTATTTTTTTTCCCCTTAAATCAAGGTCTGCTGTAGACACGTCCCTGTTATTTCCTTTTTTTCAGCAACTCATTGGTAAAGAAAATATAACCCTCCAAAAATTACAAAAATCGCCCCATTTTTATTACCGCCGTGTTTAGAGGACTACCAGACAAATTCTAAAAGGTTTTAACATAAAAGAAAATGAAGGAACCTAAACATACTCTTTCTTAATTTTTTTATGTAAAAAAATAATTGAATCGGCTCCTTTTTTCGAGGAGCAAAAAGGGGAATACGAAACGTCGATATCGTCATTTTTTTTTTGTGATATAAGTATTCGGTCTGAGCTGCAGCTGTCCCTATCGCACTCTACGGAGGCAGACTTGAGGTAAGACGACGGCAATAGTTTCTTCAAATACCTATTTTTCAAATTTCTTGCAGCCCCTGTTCCCTCTTAAGGCCTCAATAAAATTATTTAACTCCTATAAATAACACAACCATTTTTCTGTATTTGTATTAGTTGGCAGTAGCAGCTGCAGTAGAAGCTGACCTCATCAGCTTCCTGATGAGGTCAGCTTCTACTGCAGTAGCATTGAGTGCTTGCATTGCGGATATTTGTACTAGTCTTATAATGACATAATAATTGTTTCACCCATTCGTATTCACATTATTAATTTGTCCTATTATAAACTTTAATAAATATAATGAACTATTATTTGTTTTGTATCAATATCCGGAATCCATCTTGAGTCAAGCACCTGTTTTTTCAGCCTGTTGTCAGCGTTTCCTTTGCCTCTCCGCTGGTGGCGTCCTCTATACTTACCGTTGGTACTAGTATTTTAAGCGCGCATCGGGTGGTGGCCCGATTTACCGCCATTATAGCGTCGTTTTTCGCGCCGTTTAGTTGTTAGCGTTATTTAAACTTCGCGAAATAATTCTACCTATTGAATTCATTTAAAAGTTTGGTAAAACTATTGCAGTTTTAGATTCGTGAATATTTTTACCTCTCCGTTGTTATTATGGAAAATTCTAATAATAATTTAGAGTCCGAAAGTGTTAAGGACGGCTCATTATCGCGAAAACGGGTTCGTTCTCCGACACCAAGTACAAAAGATAGTGATAGTGATTCTTCTACGAGTAGTGGACCCAGCCCTGAGAAACGCAGAGCGAGAAGGGACTCTCAAACCGTGAGTTATACACAATTTGAGTTCTTATCACAACAAGTGGCCTATTTAACAAATCTTTTATCGAAAAATTGCGACGTTGAAAATACAAATTCTAGTGCTAAAAACAATACGTCCAATAACACAAATGAATTAAACCTACGAAGACCTGAAAATTACAAACTTCAGATTTTATCGGAAGTCGGTACAACGGTAAAAGATCCGATTTACCCTAAGGCGAATGAAGCATTTCTCAAAAAATTAACGGAACTACAGCGTTTTATGTGTGATGATTGGTATGCCGTTCGGTTTTCGGATGCACAAAAGAAATATTCAGCTACCCCCGGTTTTGTCGAATTAAATGTTAACGACGAACTAAAGCGTTTTGAATCGGATATGTTAAAAGAAGATTCACGCTCATATTTATTAGAACGATCTTTTGCTGGATTAACGAACCGCGTATAGTAAGGTGACGGATGACTTGTTACAAATAGTGTGCGGTCGTAGAGCCGATTTAATAAATATACGTCGTGAGGCTGTGTTGCGCCAGATTTCCGAAGGTTTTCATCGCGACGTATTACATAAAATTCCTCCTAGTACAGAATCACTTTTTAATGACGAGGCAGTTCAAACCTACCTTCAAAAAATTGGCGGGGTGGATAAATTAACTGTATCGACAAAATCAGTACCTCAAGCTTATTCCAAAGATAATTTTTATCAAAATCAAAAACCGTCGACTAGTAAGCAAGCTGATGATAGATTTTTTCGTCGCGACAACTCCAATAAAAGACAAAAACATGGCTCACACGCTTCACAACAAAACAAAAACCGAGCAAATAACCATCGAGCCAAACCTAGGGGAAAGAAATCGCAATCGCAGGCTTTCACTAAAAACAAGCGTCGCGAATGACTGTCAGACATTTCAAGGCGGTTGTCTAAAGCAATTTCAGTATGCTTGGAGCAATCTAGGTGCGCCAGACAAAATATGCCGGCTGTTAAACGGTGCACGCATACCCTTCATACTGAAACCGCCGCTAATATTTCCGAGTCCCACGGTTCTCAAATATTACAGAACCAAAACATCTTCCAATATGACGATACAGATTCAAACCTTGTTAGAGTCAGATGTACTAGAACCTGCAGAACGGACGCCCAGCTACCTTTCCACGTTCTTTCTGGTACCTAAGTCAGATCGGACCTTCCGTCCTATCTTCATTCTGAAGCAACTGAATCAGTTCGTGGTAGCCAAACCATTTCAACTATTCAGTCACTTCCGTGTTCCAAATTTTATGCAACAACAAGATTGGATGGCCAAACTAGATCTGAGCCACGCATATTTTCATGTAGCCATCGCACAGCAACATCGCAGGTTCCTGAGATTAAATTATCATCAAGATTTACATCAGCATCAGCTACTTCAAATGACTTGTTTGCCGTTCGGCCTTTCATCCGCACCCAGAACGTTTGCCTCGATAACCAATTGGGTGGCGGAATTCCTGAGGAGTCACAACATCAGGTGCGTCGTATACTTGGAGCTCGCCCGTGTGCGCCCGCGTCTCTAAGACCGCGGGCGCTCGGGAACGAGGATCGTCCGCGCGCCGCGCCGGCGCCGCCCCACGGCGGCCGCCGGCGCGCGCGCGGCGTCTCTTTCGAACGATTTCCTTCTAGCAAACCAGTCAAAATCGCAGTTGGAAGACGACATCGCATTCACGATAAAGATTCTGCATTTACTGGGCTGGAACATCAACTTCGAAAAGTCTGTACTGGCTCCGACGCAATGCCTCGAGTTTCTCGGCATAACATGGGACACAAAACGCAACGCAAAGTCCCTGTCGGAGCCGAAGTGCCTATCGCTACGCAATGCACTTCACCAACAGCTCCAGACAAGCAAGTGGTCCCTCAAACAGTACCAAACTCTAATGGGGAGACTCAACTTTGCAACGTTCGTGACTCCGAGAGGTCGCCTTCACTGTCGCACTCTGCAATACTACAGTCGACAGCTGTCGGTGAAACACCCGTATCGGCTGATACCTATCCCTCAACCAGCTCGGTCAGAGATGGAGTGGTGGTGTCAAGCTATAGGAAAGTCGATGCCGATCCACTTGAGTTCGGTGACACACCTATTGACTACAGACGCATCAGACATCGGGTGGGGGGCACAACTCAGCGATACAAATATTGTGGGAACCTGGAAAAATTCACAAAAGACATGGCATGCCAACAAAAAAGAGATGTTCGCCGTTTACGCAGCTATACGTCAGAACCAACAGCAACTCCAAAATGCACAGATACTGCTGCAAACCGACAATCGAACAGTAGTGTCGTATATAAACAAGGAGGGCGGCACAAAATCCAAGAAACTGCTCCAACAAACCCGACAACTTCTTGCTGTTCTAGACAAGCAGAACATTCATCTGACAGCACATTATTTTCCGGGCAGATTCAATGCGGAGGTGGATGCTCTTTCCCGGCAGAAGGCTTGCCCAGAGTGGCACCTCACGAGGACAGCAACTACACAAATCTTTCAAATGTGGGGCACGCCGGAGATAGACCTTTTCGCATCGAGAACAGCTCACATAGTACCAAGGTACGCATCATTGGACGTGTACGATCAAGAAGCACAACACCACAACGCATTTTGTCATCAGTGGCACTACGACCTAGCTTGGTTGTTTCCGCCACCAAATCTGATTCCCAGGGTTCTCAGACACCTAAACCAAGCCAGCGGAGACTACATATTGATTGCCCCGAAGTGGAACAAGGTATTTTGGCAGGCAGATGTTCAACGGCGAGCGCGACATCCCCCATTTCTGATTCCAGATCTAGCCCGCACTCTGATAGACACCAGAACAGGGACGCATCCGCCGCAGGTGCAAGACCTACACTTGGAGGCATGGCTGATTTCGGGTGGCCAGATATTTTGACGGACTGGACAGATCAAGAACAAAAACTCCTTATGTCAAGCTGGAGAGGCTCCACAATCAATACCTACAGACCAGCGTGGCGCAGATGGAAGCGATGGTGTGAGTCGCATTCAGTTAATTACAAATACCCTAATGCGGATCAAGTAGCTCGATATTTAGCACATTTACACTGTGACATAGGTCTTGCTTATAGAACTATTTTGGTACACAAATCTGTTATTTCAACTTTCACACACTTAACATCAAATATTGATTTGTCGTCAAATTTCTTTATAAAACATATATTAAAAGCTATTGCTGTCGGTCGAGAGAAATCTGCTAAACCACCTATTTGGAACCCTAAAGTTTTATTGCAATACATGAGTACGTACAGTTTTGATAAAAATAATATATTTCATGTATCAAGACATGTGGCTACTCTCTTACTGTTAGCATCAGGACGCAGGGTTCACGATCTTACATTGTTGCGAATTGATAGCACTAGTTTAGTTGATGAAGATACCTCTATTGTATTGTGGCCAGCATTTGGTTCTAAAACAGACAACCATAACCATAGGCAGTCTGGATGGAGGCTTAGAGAACATCCTGATAAAAATTTAAATTTGATTTTTTGGTTAAGACAATTATTACATATTACTCTAAACCGTCGAGGAAATATAAAACATTTATTTATTACAGCTAAAGGCGATATAAAATTTTGTAGAAAACTTTCCAATTGATCAAATTCTTGCAACTGGTAACTGGAAAATGATTCATACCTTCCAAAATTATTATCAGAGGGAATTGCAAAATGATTCGAATATTCCCAATAACTCTGTATCATTATCTAATTATTTTGATCCTGTTCATTGAAAGACTACCATTATTTTTCGTTAGTTATTTATTTGGATATTTAATGCGGCTACAAGAAGTATGTCCTTGATTAATTATTGTAATACATTTACATAATTAAACATTATTATTTTATTAACCCATATTTTTTCTTATATCCTTGTACACATTATAGCGTCTTTGGGTTAAGCGCACCAGGTGATAACAAACACATCACTCAAGATGGATTCCGGATATTGATACAAAACAAATAATAGAGAGTTTTACATAAAATAAAACTTACCTATTATTTTTTCATCAATATCCGGAATCCAGGTAAGGTCTACCTGGTGCATCATGAGTTCCATAATGGCGGTAAATCGGGCCACCACCCGATGCGCGCTTAAAATACTAGTACCAACGGTAAGTATAGAGGACGCCACCAGCGGAGAGGCAAAGGAAACGCTGACAACAGGCTGAAAAAACAGGTGCTTGACTCAAGATGGATTCCGGATATTGATGAAAAAATAATAGGTAAGTTTTATTTTATGTAAAACTCTCTAATATCGCGTAATTTGTTAGATTTTATCACTTAAGGGTACCGTAGTCGGTCATTCTTCCATACAAAAGTACTTAGTATAGTGTTTACTCGTCTGTTTGGTGGAGTACGTTCAAAACTAAAAAGTATATCAATTTGTCTTGTAATTATCTAGTCCTCCATGAAAGCAGAACTAGAAAAAAATTTTTTTTTTTTTGCAACTTGTGAGCGTTGAAACGTATTTTTCGGGTGACCACTGAAAATCAGCGCTGTGCTGTGGGTCCCTCATAGCACAGCATTATGCTGAGTGGAAGCCTTCTTATCACAGTCAGCTGCCGAATATTTTTGTTATGTTTATATTGTTGTTTTGTTTGTATGCACGTGTTTCTGTGACAAATAAACCTATTTTTCTTTCTTTCTTTCATATTTGAACACAAATTTTAACTCATTTTTGGGCGTAAATAAATAAACTGGCGTATTAAAAAAATTGCAAATAAAAACCGTACAGGAATAGATAATTTATTAAATAGTTAAAATAATTTTATTTTGAGTAAATTAAGTAGTTTTCATTCACACCCACCAGCGAGTTCGAGGCGTCGACTAGTGTACCCTTAAGCGAGAAATTGTACCTTTGGAATCATTAATTAACCCCCACTACCTCAACATTTAAGATAATTAATAAATATTCATACGCAGTTCATTAGACTGCATAAGTATAAAAAAAAACTCACCTCTATAGCGTTATTTTATATCACAATCAATAAATGAATTACTAAATAAATTAAAACAGGAACCGCATGGATGTTACATCGTCCAAATACATTAAATTTATTATCACCATACAAACTATACTGAAACAAGACACAAAATATCGAACGCGCGTGACATTGAAAAATACAGTTACAGGCGTAACAGACATGATGTAACAAATCGTTTTTGGCGCGCGAATGCGGATACGTGCGACAGTGTTACATAACGCAGTCGACGGCTCGACGGTTGAGCGAATACTGGCGATTTTGCGAGATTGCACCTGCACGCACGGCACGGCCACTCGAACGCGGTTGAATGAACGATTTTGTTCCCAGAAATGGCATGACTTTTGGCATTGGCTTTTGAATTTCCCTTCTGCTATTGATTCGTAGAGTGTAAATGATTCAGATCGACTCGAAAGACCAAAACATTTGCAAGACAGCACGCTTTAGTTACGGCATAATAACGTATTATCGGTCTGTATCGTTACTCAGTACACATTATATTATTAAGTACTTAACTAGATTCTGCCCACGACTTCGTTCGCGTAGAAGTCGTAAGATTCAACAATATACGAGAACTTACTAAAATAACAGTCACATTTTGCAGCAGCTCGTCCTGAGGTCGACACCTACAGCCTTCAGTATCCCATTGCTTGCGAGTTTTTAGTTTTTAGTGAATTAAGTCGCAGATTTAGTGAAATAAGGATGTCTCCTAAGACGGTTTTCTTGTAGCGACAACGAACTCAAACTCACTCGCATTTATTAATAGGCACTTTTGAATTGTCAATGAGTCAGTCAGTTAGTCACAAGGTATTGAAGCTAGTTGCCCATTCCAAAACGTAGATCTCTATGGAGAAGAACGGTTAATGTACTTGCCCTTATTGCTCCATCTCAAAATACACCCTGTATAAGTTATGACTGACTGCTAGCTCCATAAAGGTAGAGCGTGATGATAATCTTTTAAAGGTTAAATCTGTAAATATCTGAAATATTCTAACCTTTTGGCTCGTCTTTTTATCATTTGCGGTAAACTATAGAATAACCTATTTATTATACATTGTAACAGCGAATCAATTTTTACGTCTCCCCATAAGACCTAGGCCAAATATTTTTTATATTCGGATAGTTCATGATCTAAAGAGGTGCCATAAAGAATATGAATTAAAAAGCTAAAAAGAAAATATAAATCCGCGTTTCGCGGGTATTCTGGTACGAACATAATGCATGCAACACACCCACCCGTCCCATCACACCCTCAAGTCCAGTTGAAAACCAGCGTCAGGCACTTATAGTTGTCTGGCATTTTTGCTGAACTGGCCCTTTTTGGCGCCCGCGCCACTTTACACTTCTTATTTGATTTTATTTGTTGGTTTTTTATCTGCTGTATAATTATATTGTGTGCTTTTTAGTGAGTGCTATATAAATGTATTTTCTTTCTTTTCGTTAAATATTGCTGATCCCCAATAGAAAATAGCGTGATAATTTGTAGCCTACAGACTGACTAGACTATACAGAATATTTATGCAAAATTTTAACAAAATCCATCCAGTAGTATCTGCGTGATGCTGGAACATACATTCTGACAAACAGACAACAATTCTAAAAACTATATTTTCGGCATTAGAATCGTTCCCAGACCTCGTCGCAATTACCTACTTTTTTTTATATTCATTGTATCTACAGTTTAGACTTCGCTACGATTTTATCACTTATGTATAGATTTAGATAGGCATTCATTTTAACCCCCTTAAGTGGGAACTGAGCCTGCGAGGAAGTTGTCTTGCCCGATGAAACGCCAGCCCGTGCCGCAGCTGAGCGTGTAGCTTTAAACTCCCCGCTCAATACTAATGATGCATCCTTGATCCAGCCTGTCCCATCTTGCTGTCCTCCCCCCAGTGACGCCCTAAGCCGAGGTTCGTACCCCACAGGGGGTGCCCTTAGGGAGCGTTCGCTTAGTTTTAACCTAGAATAGTTTGCATATGCTCCTGGCTGGAGGCTCTTAGTGTAGAAGCTAAAGACAACCACAGGAAAGTCTGGTTAAGCAGCCACGACCATAGTGGTCACCTGCGAGATGCCATAGTTAAAAAAAAAACCTAGGAATTTGAGAAATAGGTATTTGAAGAAACTATTGCCGTCGTCTTACCTCAAGTCTGTCTCCGTAGAGTGTGGTAGGGACAGCTGCAGCTCAGACCGATTATATCACAAAAAATATTGACGAGACCGACGTTTCATATTCCCCCTTTTTCTCCTCGAAAACTGAGCCGATGCAATAATTTTTTAATATTTAAATTTTAAGAAAGAGTATGTCTAGGTTCCTATCATTTTCTTTTATGTTAAAAACTTTTCGAATTTGTCTGGTAGTAGTTCCTCTATTTTACGAATCGTTATTACACAGTAACCAATCGTTTTTGGGTCACGAGTAAAGAGCTCTAAAGACGTTTTTAAAAGTTTTTTCGTCATCTACCTGCGAGGAACACATTTTGGTTACCCGCTGACCGAAGCCCTCTGACGTCATCTGTCCGGCGTTCATTCATGCGTTTCGTTATATAAACACAAGTTTTTTAAATCAAAATTAAAATGAACGAAAATTTTAAGTATTCACGATAATTTATTTTATAAAATAAATATTTTTCAATAATTTGATCTGAGTGCTAAAGAAATAATTAGATACTTATAATTAAAAAAAATATGTTATAGTCCGGGGAATTTATGCCGAATTTTGGCTAACTTTTCATTAATTTAAAACAGCGATTTTTGTCATTTAAAGTGTAGGGTATGGAAAAGTTCACCCCCGCGTGTACGTTTTTTTTTAAAGAAAACCTGTTATTTCAATTTTACTTGGTAGAAAAAAATATTAACATATATGTTTGTATGGAGTATTTGTCGAAGAGATGAGGTAAGTATTAAAAGTAGGTTTGAAAATTAAACAAATTCGTCCACGGAAATTTCGATGAAAATAAAATTGCGAATTTTTTAAATTGTGCTTCAAGCAAAAATATTAACAGCGGTTTTTTGGCATTAAACATATTGTACTAGCGCAAGATATTAAACAATGTTTTTTTTTGCAATTGTGGTTCAGGCAAAAATTAACTGACTATTTTTTTTTTACTTTTATTTAAAGGCTCTATCTCACCTAATTACAAGAAAATTAAACACATTAAAGCAAACCGTTATACTTCTATATTGCAAAGTGCATACGTTACAGTCCGTCTTCATTGTACAGACGCCAGCACATCAAGCTACTACAATCTGTCAAATTTCTTTAATAGATTTTCAACTTTATTACTAAAGCGTAAGGGTCAAAGTTGATTGTCAAAATTTGACAGTTTCGGGTAGGTTGACCTGCTGGCGTCTGTACGTACTGCACGGCCACACAGTTCAAAGATTTGCGCTCCATTGCTCTTTGGCAAACCCCAAAGCGGAACATTTGCGACTCGGTGAACGATCTGGTCTGAGCACCGTAGGTAAGGACGGGCAGAATACACATATCGATGAGTTTTCGCTTTAGGGAGATCGATAGATCGTCCTACATTAGCGCCTTCATGGACCAGTAGCTGTTCCAGGCATTTTCGATGCGGCGATTAATTTCCGTTTCTTGCCTGTTTTCGAAAGAAACTAACTGGCCCAAGTGATGTATTCATCGACATAATGTATTTCCTGCCCGTCTACCTCGACCCTTAGTGCATATATGGTCTATAGTCATAGCTTTTATTTTAGACCGATTCATAGCTAGTTCAATCTTGAAGCATAGTCTTTAGTTCCAGAGCCGTGGGAGCGAAAAGGACTATGTTGTCGGCAAATCGGAGGTTTGTCAACCTTCTGCTGCCGACTTCAATGGCCTTGGTCATCCATGAGGCTGCCAGTGTTCTAAATATCTTCTCGAGAGTGCTTGTGAATAATTTCGGAGAGAGCGGGTCACCCTGCTTAACACCCTTTTGTATCCTAAGCGAAGGTCCTGTAATACTCAGTTTGATGTCTACAGTGCTGTTGTGGTATGTGGCGGCATCTACATCGCCACATGCGAACTACGCATCAAAGACCTGACGTCACACAAAATACTCAACGTTTAACGATGAACAGTTAAACAAGACTACTTCATGATGTGGCCAAACATTAGTGATCATATCGTTAAATAGTTAGATTATTTACCGGTAGAGGTGTTGATGTCGCATTGTTTTTGTTGTGCATCATGGCGGCGGCATACAACCAAACTAAACCAAAATCAAACATAGTAGTCACCCTACTATGTTTGATTTTGGTTTGCAAAAATTGTCGATGGACTTTTATCGGGTTTCCAAATATGATATTATGGAAAGCGATCAATTTGGAAGTAGCGCTCGCCGACGGCCGCTGCCACGGCGTAAAATGCAACATGCACATAATTTTTTTTTTTTTTTAAATTTTCCCCTCTTTTGTGGCACTGACCAAATGGGTTAAGTTAGATTAGAACACTTTTACTACTTTTGACAAGTGTTGATAACATTACCACAGATCTGAACATTGAAGTCAATAATTTTTGTGTATCAGACGCCATCTAGCGACGATCCAAAAGAGCCGTAAGAAAGGGATCATCTAGCTAGCTGCTCCTAGCCGTACCACTATGGTAAAGTGTGCCCTTTGATGATTAAATGATTCTGTCTGCAAAAGGGGGCGCCACGTGTAGCAACTTTTCTTGCCACAATTGGAATCACCTCGCATGCTTGCTTGTTGTTTCCCGATCCAACGCAGATATGTAGTAAGTAGCGGTTTCCACAGTGCAAGAGTGCCAGGGGTGATAATAGCGCCACACCCGTCAAGGACCTGGGTAATAGTCCCCCTGTTATTGCAATAGCAACGTCGGCAGCGGCAGCAGCCCTGCAGGCTCCTGTTGCGACAGCGGCATCAGCTCGGTTGCAGTACCACTCCAGGGCACTCTGACCAAGCCCCCCGTTGCGGTGACTAAGGTATTGTCTCGAGTGGAGAGCGAACATGTTACTGATGGAGAACCCTCGCCAGATACGCAACTGACTTTTAGGGAGGAATTATAAGACTCTTCCGATCTCAGTGGTCGATGTTCATTTCATGAAAATTGATCAATTTTAAGATCTAGCCACGACAGATAAAGGCTATGCCATGGTTTTTGTTGTTGTTATTAGTAATTAACTGTTTATTTATTTATTTTTACTTTACTTCGATGGTCCTAGTTTATCATTTGTGATTTCCGAGTTACAGCTTTAATAATATGTAAACGGGCACGCCCTTTATGCCTGGAGGCTTTCGTTTGCGTATTAAGTTCTTTTTACTTTTTTGCTGGTATATTGGCGTGTGCTAGGTGACATATAGAAAATAATTTATTTTAAGGTTTTGTGTTGCGTAATGTAAATTATTTTACATAAGTACTATTGTATAGAATCAAGTTTTTCTAACTATTCAGACAGCTGTGCAGCTGGGAAGTTTGTTGAGCTAATTATTCTTCCTAGCTAAAGCACTAGGAAGTGGTGAAGGGCGGGCGTTTTTGGGGGACTGTCTTATGTAATTTTGACGTTCGAAAAGTGCTGATTCTCAGCCTAGTTTGAATAAATGACTTTTGAATTTTTAATTGAATATGGAATAATGATTGTAGACATTAAAATTGTTCCTTGTCCGTGGACATACCTGTTTTTGGGGTAACTGTACCTCTGCTTAACCCTTTATGGAGTAGAAGTTTTTTGTTTTGTTTTCATTAACGCTATTTAAAACTTTCGTCGTCGAAGAGAATTCATTATCATCTTCTCTAATTTCAGGTGGCTCAGGTTTGGAAACCTGGTGCGATATCCAATCGTCTTTAAAAAAAAATAAACATAGCAAAACGGCAAACTCAACCAGAGCCGAGATTGAAACTAACAAAGAAGACGAATAAAAAGAGGGTTGAGAATAAACCAACACTCAAATTTTTTAAGAGGAACGGGGAGCTGCTTTGAGATGCAGTTCTCTCCTGAGGACAGTGACGTCAATGTAGACCAGAATCAATGCAATCCACTGTTATACAGGATCAGCAGAGAAGACAATAAGGGAGGATTAAAAAACGGTTGAGGAAATGGCGACGGATTTTCAAAGAGGCTGTCGACAAAGTTTGGGTGGATCCCTATCATCCCGAGGTTTGCGAGAAGACCTGTCATAGAGCTTACAAAGAGAACTGTCTAACCATAACAATCCCGAGTGCACATGCAGCGAAGAAGAAAATAAATATAGTTGTTGTAATGGCGAAGAGGATGACGACGACAGCTTTGATTGTAGATCCTTAGATCTCGAATGGGAGATACACTTTTCTCCACCTGTTACAGCCTCCCTACTATCGCCATCTTGAAGCAAACTTCAAGCCCGCGAGCCTGTTACGGCCCCGCCGCCGCCAAATGGCGCACGGCATGACTTACCTTCGCCATGCCTGCGTCGCCAAGCCGCTGGGCCGGCCGCGCCCGCGCCTACACTTCGCGCCGCCAGGGGAGCCAGTGTCCCACCATAGCATTGCGGACGTCGCTAATTTTCTCATAAGATTTATATCAGATTCAAAATCAGTTTCATCTTCAGTCCATTATTTCGAAGCCCATAAAGAAAAACAGCGTCAGCAGCGTAAGTGGTCCTTCTACCGTCAGAAAATCCTGAATATATTCCTTGTTTTTAAAGTATTTTGAGGTGAAATAAAACAAGAGTTTACGTGACGACTTTACTATCCATTTTACTATTCGCCAGGAGGTTGTTCAGCATGTCCCAAATGACGAGTGAGAGGGTAGTGTGAGGTGCTATCCTCAAGTAGAGCGGCCCTAATCCTTTGTAGAGGCCGTGGATGCCTTCGGTCCTGTATATTTTGGACAGGCAGTCGAGTACTCCAGTGTATAGGACCGCACCGGTTGATGCAGACCCTGGAAATTGAGTTGGATATTAAATTAGCAGTATTATTATGTTATTGTAAAGATTACAGTAAAAGCTTTAGAGAAACTCAAGTGGGTACAGTAAGATCAAGAACAGAGTATTTGTAGTTTTGCAGGTACTTAGATGTTCTACTTTGATTTTACTTAGACAATAATTTTGAAATGAAAGTGTAGCAAAAAAGTAGTATAACCCACTAACTAAACAAGACAGGCTGAAATATCATCAGAAGATCGTCCATCTACAGCTTAGGCCTAAACTCCAAAAACATCTACATACAAAAAAAAAGAAAGCAAGAATTTCACTTGACAAAAGCTTCCCCATAGTCATGCACGAGAAGAGGCCACCCGATCACCAATAAGCAGCGACAACGTTACCCTGATTATAAAGCCGCGTATTCACAACATCCATCGGCGTTTCGACACAGACAACGATCACACCGCATACGATGCTCGCCACGAAAGACAAAGTCAGTGGCGACTCTTCAAAATACCCCCGAGCAAGCAGACTTTCCTTGAATCTGAAAAAAACTTGAGAATGTATTGTACGAACCCTGGTTGTATAAACGGACGGTGGTGACGTCGAAGGGGCAAATTGCGAGGGCTACTACCACCCCGCTTACAGCGCTGGCGCTGAAGGCGAGTCCAAGCGGAGAGTTTGAGAAAAAGGCGTGTGACTGCAACTCTTCTTTGGCTCTGAAGTGGAAAATATTAGTTGAGTGTTTGGTTCTAATATTTTCCTGGACTGTCCTTTTTTTACAGTATTTTTTTTAACGCTGTTATCTGCGTTTTGTCAAGGGCAATCAATTCTTTAGGTCCACCTGCCAAAACGCTTCAAACAACACACAATACAAATTATTTGATTCATATTAAACGAGTATATACTTATGTGTAATTGTGTATTAAGCTGTCTTATACGTATCTATTGAATAGCCTGCCATAATGCCTACTCATTTAAAAATAAATAATAATTAGTCTTGGTTCTCAAATCACGTGCAGTCTCGTCAATACAGACCACAGAGATACCTTCAATAAATTATCGTCTTGATTAGATTTCTTTGACAAGAAGTAATTGTAATAGATTTGAACATTCATTTCGTTATCTAGTTCTATTCTCGCATTAAGGCTGTTTAGTTGAATTCCATATGCCTGTTTGTCTTCATCATCATCACTAGCAACCTTGTTCAATATCTAGGTCTTACATAGTTGCAAATGCGCAGTAACTTGGTTCTCTCCTATCGTTATGCCAATATTCCTTTGCTCCTTGTTTACTGTTACCATTTACGACAACACCGTCCAGCAGTGGAGACCTATGGGTGGGCCTATATGAGGGTAGGCCTATGGCCATAAAGCATAATTACTTGGAAAATGTGGTGAGTTGAGCGGCGCTGCCTATTGCCAGCCTCGTGCAGGTCGCGGAGACTCCTGCGAAGAAACCCCTCATACCTTCAGTCTTGTAGATCGTGACGACTCCATCACACATTCCTGGAACATTAGGACAAAGTAAAATATATTTATTTATTTTATTATTTATGTACACACAGAAATATAATGACAGGAACATTTTTTATTCGGGTCGATCAATTCGGATCCCGATAATTTAGAAGGAAAAGGGTGCAATCCAAAAGTTTTTTTTTTTTTGTCAAATTTAAGAGCGTTCATTCAAAAAGTTGGCAACATCGTAAAAAGCTGTCAATTATTTACCTACCTGTTTTAATTATTTTAGCAATTTAACTGTATGGAAATATGAAATATTGCTAACTAAAAATACTTAAATCCCCCATCCCAAATCTTCAATCTTCCGTCTCAATAAATACTTTCTTTCTTTCTTTCTTTCTTTCTAACTAGTGAACTAGAATATTAATAATGAATTGCAATTATAACTTAAATTAATTAAAATAAATAATAATAATAATAAAATCTTTATTTTTCCAAAAACATACAGAGTTTGTAATAAAAACAGTGTGATATTTGGTTTAAAAAATACATTTATAGTTTAAGTTGCAAAATCTGTACAAGAATAAAATTCACTACCTCTTAAGCTAGGGTATACCTGTATTGTAAGAGGTAGTTTAATTAATGTGTCTCCTCGTTTACTAACATAGTTATAAGTTAATGTAATTAAATACTAACAAAATATGGACTGTATAGGTCTGAAATATTTTATTTTATTTATTTATTTATAACACTGAATTTGATGTTGTTACTGTTTTAGGTGTAAAAAACGCATTTGAAAAGTTTCAAAATACTTGTTTTACAACTAAAACTAAATATTCGGTGTTACGATATTAATTATTGCATTTCATAATCAATATTTTAGTTCACTAGTTAGCCATATTTCATATTTCCTTAAAGTAATAATTGCCAATTTAATAAAAACAGCGAAATATTTGACATCTATTTGGGACGTGGCCCACTTTCAGAATGCACGCTCTTAACATTAACCAGCAAAGATCCTTGTTCATTGATCATGGACCAGCCCATTCAGGGCAATATCTGGTATATTATCTTTTTTGTTTCGCTTAAATATTTCTTTATATTTCGCTTGTTGTCCAAAAGGAGGACTTTTGGACAACAAGAACACGTCACATAATTATTTGCTTAGGTTCTTCCACACACAATTCACATTCAGCAATCCTTGTTCACAGATTGTTCCTTCGAACCGAGATCAAACAAATATGTTACTTTCGCTTGTCGCTCCCTGAGATCCCTAGTTTAGAACTAGAAGGTAAAATAACCCGAAATTACCTTTATACTTATGCTGCCTTCCAACAGCTATGCTAGGGTGCGCGCCTGCCTGTATCCTGGTCTTCACCACAGACGCAGGGTTGCCGGTAACTCCGCTCATGATGCCACTCACGCTTGACCAGAAGATGGCCTTTTCTATGCTTATTTCGCCATCTTTGTTTCTAGTCCAGCCGTTGACCTCTGCGACGTGGTACATGCCTAGCCTGAAATGATATTTAAGATGGTATGAAATTGAAGGCAGTTTCAAAAGGTTCAAGGCTTTAGATTTTTTCATCACAGTCTAAATCAATATATATATTTTTTTTTATACGTTTCTTCACACTTGGAATTTCTCCTGTATCGCACAAACAGCCAGACCCGGAACAACTACTTGTAGGTCATACAAATATTTGTTCCGTGCGGGAATCGAACCCGCGACACGCAGTGCAGCAGTCAATCGCTCAACCACTGCGCCAACCGTGCCGTCAAATTGCTGAACAAGTGTGATGTTTTTGTTGTCATGTTTTCTCCTGTCCGTTTAGGAGTCAAGACAGCATGTATCGTATATACACATATACAATTTATTATACATATATCTGTTGCCTAGCACTCAATCTACCTAACGTTTGATCTCCCATAGAATCTTTATAAAATGTTTTATAGTGTGATATGCGTCTTGAAAATCACATGGTTGGTTTTCCATTCCGGTGGTTGGATTACCAGCGAGTAATAATTTCTAGGCACTAAAATCATTATTACCTGACAGAATTCATAGTGAACCCCAGCACCATAGCTGGTGCTAGCCCCTTCTGTAATGCCATCGCGCCATCGGCCCTCGCGATCACATACAGCGCGTGAAAAATCCCCCGATACCGCGTATTAGCCTCGGTGCGCGCGCGCAGCTCTCCTTGCAGCTGCAGTCGAGTTTTCACGACGTCCATCGGGTTTGTGAAGATCGTTGCGCCGGCGCCCGCTAGGCCGCCAATTATGAAGTCCATTTTTAAGTTACTGTAATTTAAAGGCGTTTTGTGTTTAGTAATTCTTACAAAAGCGGCAGGTAGAGCGTAGTGTGAAGTACCATCAAGAAGGTTCAAAATTATGTAAGAAGTAATTACCTAGTTAAAAAGTGTTTACGTGAGAAAAAATAACAGTTATAACACCTGCCATACTTGAAGTGTTCGAGTTAGGGAAAAAATAATTTTCGAAATATAATTCTTTTCAAAGAAACAAGGTTGTTTTGTTTTTTATTTCACTTTCACTACACTTGAAAGTTATGCAAAACAAGGCAATTATACTAACAGTCTGAATTTGGAAAAGCGCCACGGCTTCTTTTATGCAAATATGTAGGATGGTGGTCTCAAGTACCCACCCCTCAAAGAGATGTCAGCAAGTGAAGGGGTCCGATAGGACCGATGCCTGCCGGGGTTGCGGGAAAGTCCGAAAGGGATACCGTGGCCCCTGGCAACGTAAAGGCAACGGAAGGAACACGGGTGGGTTTTAGTCAGTAAGAGTCTGACACGCCCTCCCGCTCCACCCAGAGCGGGAGAAGTTATTTGATAATTTCCCACCCAAAAAAAAAAAAAAAAAAAAAAAAGTACCCACCCCTCTATCTTGTAACTATCGCTTTAGGGCAAATCGAGCAGGAACTATTTACCTATCAATAAGGTTACCTACCACGAACTGTCGTTTATCGTATAAAAGTCTGGGACATCGCCATCTGATCTCATCACGACTGATAGATTACAAAGATAAACAACATGTTTAATATGTATACACGTGGCGTTTTTACACATTATGGCATGAATATGGTGCCTACTTATAAATTTTTCAACGTAATACATTAATTTTTGGTTTTGTATTCCGTGTTTCCGCACCATTTCTTGTGCCGGGAACATAGGAAAGATGCGATGCTTGGGGGAGGTCTATGTCCAGCAGTGGACGTCTTTCGGCTAAAATGATGAAGACACAGAAAATACATGTCTACAATAAGGAGAACTACTTCCACAGCATTATTTTATGGTATCTTGGTAGACATTTGGGCCTCTTAAATTGTATGCTGTTAGTTTTTGGCTCATTTACTCCATTTTATATGACCCTTTACAGCATCATTTAATGTTATGTCAAAGTCAAATAATTTATTTCAATTAGACACAAAATAGGCAGTTTTGAACGTCAACATTTATAGAAAAATAATAATTGATTCTAGTCGCCCCTTCCAAAAGGTAGTTTTCGTATGGAGAAGAATGGGCAAGAAACTCCACCGTTACCCTTTTAAAATGTTTTACAATATCTTGTATACATCAATTATATTATATGTGAAGACGATGCACCTAGAATAAGATTACTATACCACGATAGGTAAAAATAATGAAAGATTAAGGAATGACAGATAAATTAATCATGTGATAGATGCATGGTGCTCACATATTTACAAACATTGTAAAATTATACGATATTCCTAACATTTTTTCAAGTAATAGGTACTAATAAGTCAGTGTGTAAGTTCAAGTAATCACAGAATGTAAAATCAATATTTTAAAAAAATAAAAATATTATACAATTAAATTAGCAATCAGTTAGATTTTGTCTAGATTCTAAATTGTCCTATGGAGCAGGACCAGCATGTTTCCAAGCATTTTTATCTTGGATATAATCCTCTAATTTGTAATAAACACATCAACACGGTCTAGGGATATTTTAAAAAAAGCGAATTACTATCAATGTTTTAATTATTTATATGACATGTATATATTTAAAAGATACGTTATTTAATATTCTACCATTTTTTAATAATGGTTAAGGTACTTCGATTAAAATTTCAGGATTTTATGGAAAAAAAATGAAGCATAGACGGAAACCGTATATGAATTAACTTTTAATTTATGAGTAAAACCTGAAAAAAATAGAAAAATCATTTAATTTGTGTTTATAAACTTGAAGTTAGTAGTCTGAGAAAGCGCCCATGATGTTCATAACACATCGGCAACGATTCGGCATGCTCAGAACAAGGTTGTCAATGTCTTGCTGCGGAATATTGTCCCATGTCCTTCTGAGGTGCGCAAAAAGTTGATCTTCTGTAGCCAGATTTTCAGGAACTTCCTTCAGAGCTCTTCTTTGCAGCATATCCCACGCATGCTCAATGGGATTTAGATCTGGCGATTGAGCAGGCCAGTCTAAGGCCCTAACATTGTGTGTATGTAACCAAGCTGCTACCGTTCTCGCCGTGTGTGCCCGGGCATTGTCGTGCATGAGCAGGAAATCTTGCCCCATTTGTGTTCTGTGGGGCAAGATTACGGGCCCCAGCACCTGTTGGACGTATCGTTCTGCCGTCATATTGCCCCGCACCCAAACGAGATCCGTCCGTCCTCCAAGACGAATTCCTGCCCAAACCATAATTGTTCCTCCTTGGTATGGGTGAACTTCCTGAGGGTTCTGAAGACGGCTCCATCGTCCAGGAACTCGTCAAACACGCGTCCTTCGTGAATCTGGATGGAAGCCGAACCTGGATTCATCCGTGAACAGCACATTGGACCATTGCTCACGGCCCCAGTCCACGTGGTTCCGAACCCATTCTAATCGTCGTCCACGATAGCCTCTCCGTAAAGGTGGGACCCGGAGTGGTCTACGAGAGCGTAGATTGCTTTCATGCAGTCGCCTTCTTACAGTTTGGTCACTCACAAGCACTTGGTGTTCCACTCGCAGCCTTTGGACCAATTGAGTCGCCGTTGCATTTGGTTGAGCTCGCGCAGTAATTTGCAAAAATAGATCTTGTCTGGGGGTAGTGATGCGACTTGGCCCCCGGTGCCTCGCCGCTACTTCACCTGTGGCACGATAGCGTGTCCACAATCTTGAAATTACATTTTGGTGGGTCCCTTAGGCCTCAGCAACATTACGCTGAACAGACCCAGCTTCCAGCATTCCCACAGCTCGTAACATCTCCGCCCTCGTCAAATGTTGGCGTTGCATGGCTACAATACCTCAATTTTAACTTTATCTTTCGTTTAAAAATGAAAAAAAACTGTAACTAAACGTAATTCGTATTGTTTTCTAAATTTCGCACAAATGAAAATTCCCTCTCCTACACATCAAGACATTTTTATGCCACCGAAACATAAGAATTTTCAAAAATTTGAATTTGGAATTAGTCTGAGATAAATTACAAACAAATCGGTGTATGAAAGATTACAATGCGGCCAGTACTTTTCGAGTTATTTAATTGAGTATGAAATATCCCTAGACCGTGTTGATGTGTGTATGCTTGTTTACAAAGTGTATTTTTTATATGAGTTTTAAATTTTCTTTCATTTAATTCTAATATATCACAAGGTATTCTGTTGTAACATTTAACACACAGATGAGAATCGTAATTGCAGTGAGTGAATGAATGAATGAAAGATTTATTACTGTCAGATTTAGGTTTTGGCGCGATATTCTGCAGACAGCTGCAATATAATGAATTACCCTTGTGAACGTGTAATTATGCTATGTTATTAAATTTTCTTATTGGTAACTAGCAGTGCCCTGCGGTTTCACCCGTATATGTCTGGATCGCGTGGGAATATCGGGATTAAAAAATTCACTTTTTTTTTTAGTCTATGCTAAATGTATTTTCTTTCACATTTATAATATTATACAGTGTGGCATCGACGCGAAAACTTTGACCATGGATTCAGAACATGTTATTTAAATAAAAACAACTGTTCCATACATTTTGCACTTTTCTATGAAACAGCAGATTTTTTTTTAAATAACTGACTGAACGTTTCAACGCAGGGGCGTTCAGAATCACTTACTGAATCCTTGGTAACAGTTTTCGCGGTTTTACAGTTGTCCCTGCCGAATAGTTACCTAGTAGTTAGTACCTACAGCATGAGTTTGTGTCATCTTAACAATGAAGAGAAATAAAGTTACAGCTATTTGATTATTATATCTGCGTGACTACAATATCTCCCTTGATGTACCGTTCTCTGACGTATTCTATTGTAGGTAATATCGTGACATTATGACGCTGTTCTGTATCATTCATTACATCTCGTCAAGAGTCATCTATTTAATATGTCGAGAGGCCTGTGATTATGCTGACATACTCGTACAATCAAATTGATTGTGTAGTTTCTGACGCATGTGTCAAAGATAACTCAAAGTGAACAAAATTTGGCGAATAGTCCTTTATACATAATAAGAACGCCTATTTGTAAATGTAATATAAAGGACTATTTATACGGAGAGAGTTTTTCGCCATCTTTTGTTCTTTTGATGAAAATGTGCATGCTATTGTGGATGGCGTGGAAGACCAAAGACAGATGGAGTGTATGGGCAATATCTAATATTAATTAAATATGGCTTTATCAACCCCTTTTTCATTAATATCAATATTAATTCGTCATTTATTAAAACATTAATACGGTGTTCTTTGTGTACAAATACAAAAACCTTTATGTAAAGGTACGCGGGCTGAGACGTCAGCTAATTTATTTAAGTCATTAAAGTTGTATTATTGGGCTCGTGACAGCTCGGCCCGAGTCAACTGGACCCGAATAATAATACCAGATTTTTCACTCCCGATTACGTTCATGTGCATCAGTTTAAAACATATAATAAATATCCAATTGAGGCTTCAAATAAAATATTTTAGTCCTATAAATAGCAGAATTTTTTATGTTTTTATTTGTTTATAAAAGTCAGGTTCGAGCCAACTATTACACTAGCATTGAGTGCTCGTGGTCTGTATCGCAGGTATTTGCACTGGTCTTATTTAAATGTCATTATAATTGTTTTACCTATTCGTATTCACATTAATTTGTCCTACCTATTATAAACTTTAATATAGATATGAACTAATTTAGCGTAATTAATTACAATAAGCAAGAAATAGTAGCCAACGCAATCATTAATTAACCCCCAACTTAACAGATGATTAATAAATATTCATACGCATTTCAATAGACTTCGTATAAAAAAAAAACTCACCTTTTACTATAGTAATAAGCGTTATTTTATATCACAATCAAATTAATTACTAAATAAATTAAAATAACAAGAACCACATGGATGTTACATAGTCCAAATTTATTATCACAATACAAACTATACTGAAATATGACACACAATGTCAAACGCGCGTGACATTGAAAAATACAGGTATACGCGTAACAGACACGCGAGCTTTACAATCAAGCGATTTTATCTATTACTTTTATGATCACAGAGTTAAAAATCGAACTATAACCATTTGACAGTTGAAGTACCACGTTTCTTGTTATCTAGTATTAGAGAATGACGTATAATCACTGACGTAACAGATGATTTTGGCGCGCGAATGCGGAAGTTTTGCGACTATGTTAGATAAGTTACATAACTCAGTCGACGGCTCGACGGTTGAGCGAATACTGGCGAGATGCACGGTTATCACGGTCACTCAAACGCGGTTGAATGAACGATTTGGTTCCCAGAAACGGCATGACTTTTGGCATTGGGGAGTTCCTGCATGGGAAATTTCCCTTCTGCTATTGATTATATTTAATGCGTAGAATGTAAATGATTCAGCCCGACTCGAAGGACCAAAAGCTTCGCAAGACAGAATGAAGGTTTAGTTACGGCCTATAACGTTTTATCGGCCTGTAGAGTTACTCACTATACATTATATAATTAATTACTTAGTCTGCACATAAGGTTAAATGACTACATTAATATCAAGTTTATTCATCACGTCCTTTGTCGATTTGAGGAAAACAGTTCACTGTACTTTTGGGCCATTAGATTCGTGATAAATAGGTTAGTAGGTCACAGCAGTCTTTAAAGGTCGCTGCGTTGGCAAGAAAAGGAAAATATTTATTTTTCCTTATTCTGAGGCTAATATCTATCACGATGAAGTTGAACTTATCCGACAGAGCACTTAGGTATAAATTGAATGTTGTTCCTGCACGTGAAAGAATCGTGCCTACGTGAAATCAGTTAGCGAGCCTTTGAGTCCTTAGGTACTCATTTTTAGGGTTCCGTATCTACCTCAAAAGGAAAAAACGGAACCCTTACAGGATCACTACGTTGTCCGTCTGTCTGTCAGTCTATCAAGACCCTTTTTCTCAGGAACGCGTGGAGGTATCAAGTTGCAACGTAGGTCTACGGTCCCTTAAACTTCTAAAAAAATCAAACTTGTTATGTCAAGGCAATAAAAAATTAAACCATTTTTGGCGACATTTTAATACTCGCATATAAATCAAAACTTCATGATTTACGATTGAATTTCAACGCAGGGGGGTTCAGATGCAATGGGTAGCTCGCCGTCCGATAAGGACCAGCCGGTCTATTCTGTAATAATCGCACGGTGAAAACTGAGGTGAAGTGAGCTGTCATTCCACCTGCTGCTAGGGACTGACAGCTCACTTCGAGTTCACTTCACCTAAATTTTCACGGTGAGATGGTTACAGAATACCACTGCAGGACCGGGTCGACGGCGCGTTGTGCTCCACGCGTGCCGACCGATGCCTGCCGGGGTTGCGGGAAAGACCGAAAGGGATACCGTGGCCCCTGGCAACGTACAGGCAACTGAAGGAACACGGGTGGGATTTAGTCAGTAAGAGTTTGACACGCCCTCCCGCTCCGCCCAGAGCGGGAGAAGTTATTTGATAAATTCCTATCCAAAAAAAAAAAAAAAAGGGGGGTTCAGATTAATGTACTGACTTCATGGTAAAAGTTTTCGCGCCGATGTCCCTGCCAACCCTGTATAGGTAGGATAATTACCTATATTGTTGATATTACCTCTTTCCGACAGCGAAACTTCTTAGTACGGCAGTGGTTCACAACATTTGTATGATAATTGATAACAGTTATCGCCCCTGCTGACTACTTCTCTGATAATAATGAGTGTTAATATAATATTGTGTAATATTCCAGATTGGTTATAATTAACACCTAGTTGTAAAGATAAGAGTCATAATACAAAAAATCTGCTATTCCATACATTTTGACCGTGTAGGTATTGCACTTTCTATGAAATAGCACATTTGTTAGGGTTCCGTACCCAAAAGGTGAAACGGGACCCTATTACTAAGACTCCGCTGTCCGTCTGTCACCAGGCTGTATCTCATGAACCGTGATAGTTAGATAGTTGAAATTTTCACAGATGATGTATTTCTGTTGCCGCTATAACAACAAATACTAAAACAGAATAAAATAAATATTAAACGGCAAAAAAATCACGTTTGTTATATGGGAGCCCCCATACAACAAACGTGATTTTTTTGCCGTTTTTATAGATAATGGTACCTACATAACACTTCGTGCGCGAGTCCAACTCGCAATTGGCATGAGAAGATTATAGTAGTAAGTATTTGTACAATACCCAGCACATTCTTAGTTAAAATTGTAATTTATAGTACAAATAATCAGCTTATCTTTGTGCCTACTATTCAAAACAGGCCTCTATAAGGTGTTCTTTTTGATATCCCGTAACTCTAGGATTATAAGCTATACCTAAGTAATCATACCTAATACAAAACGTCCTAGAACACGTGTTCCAAAAATACATAGTTTCGATGAGTCTAAATTCAACTTTATTTACACTTACATAAAGTTATACAAATCTAGATATAGAATAACTAACTAACTTATAATACAAACTAAAATAGGTATAGTGTAGAAAAATTCTTCCGCATCACTGTCGACTGGTAGTGTACCCAAGAGACTGGCCGCATTGCCACGTTGTAAGGCAATGCTTAGCCTCTGGCCAAGTTAAAAGCCAGCCCTTGGGTCACGGGAAGTGTCAACCAGTCGTTTGAAGATTTCATTGAACAAACCATGAGCACTCCGACCGCACAGCCCTAGTTTCAACCCTAAACGGCTCGAAAATATAGTTATCTATAATATATAGTCTAGTGTTATGTTATGATTTTTTCGATGATAACAAACACTAGACTCTCGATGTAAAGTACGAGTAGTAAATCATCTTCATTGAAATGAAATGAAATGAAATTGTTTATTCTGTAAATAGGATATTGCAATCAATTTTACAGGTCATATATTAAAAAAAAAAAAAAATTGTTAGATGAGTTCGGCGTTTCCTATTTAACTACTCTGAAAAGAAAGACCGAAACAAACTCAGAGGTCACAGTCTCTTTTAAAGTCCAGACATAATCTTGGTCAGCCCATATGAGGACCATGTAGATTAGTGTCTGAAATGGTCTTTTGAGAAAAGAACCACACGTACAGATTTGAGTGGACCTGTCCTGTCAGTGCAAGCATTTGTCAGTAATCGTGGAGCTCAACTCAGAACTTAAGAAGCTCAACTCGACGAACAATGCCAAAGAAAGGACATTTGGGTAGGCCGCATAAAGTAATCAAACTGCTAGACCATCATTAAAACTAACTGAGAAAGAAAAAAATAAAGAAAGAGGAAAACAAATAAAAATAAAATATCCACATAGTCCTCACATTCACAACATTAAAAAAAAAAAAAAATCTAACCAATCATTAATATTTAATGCTAAGAAAATGCGACGTTGTCATTTATTTTTAATTTTTATATTTCATTTAAGAGTATTTTACATAAATAATAATGACTTTGTCAAATTATTTTTTTGACATGGTCTCATTAATACCCTAGAGTTATGGGATATCAAAAGGCATACGTCGTTTTTTTGTTAACCTTCTCTGTCCCACTCCTGGGCTAATAGCCAATGGCCTCTCTCCAATCCTTCAACCGTTCACGAGCCCGCGCGTCCTCCTTCCAGACTTGGCGGAATCTGTGCAGTTCAACCCGCCATCCCACGTGTCCTACGGCTCCCGCCGCGGCCTCTCTGCCTCAGGGCGCCACTATTCAAAATAGGCCTATATAATATATATACAAAAATATACAAAATATAAAATAAACCCTGTCCGATCCGAGACGGTGTAAATTCAGGAAAAAAAATAACAAAATCCTTATATTTTTTTTCAATGGGTAGGTATTTTTACATGGGGGCGGCTGTCCTTTACCGGGTGTCCACAAGTTACAAGTATATAGATTTGGGGTCATTTTGATACAAAAAATGTGAATTTTAAATAGCAATAACTGTTTTATTTTCAATAATAAAAAACAAAAAAGTTTTTGGTTATGTTATTGTTATTGCAGTACCTATGTACCCCTTTCGGATCGGACAGGGCTTTTTCATATAACTCATTTGTCGGTTAGTAAGAATTGCCTTTCAAGCGTCGATATTGTATATCAGGTAAGTAGTTAAATAAATCAAAGCACGTTAAGCCGTTGGTCCCGGCTGTCATTCGTGAATCTTTGACAGTCGTTAAGTGTCGTCAGAAGCCCGAAAGTCTGAGAACCAGTCTTATCAGTAACTGGGTTGTGTAAGTCAGATAGCCTGGACTGGAAACCGAACCCAACATAGTTGGGAAAAGGCTAGGTAGGTGATGTGTTAAATCAATCAATGCTCAATTCTGGAGCTGGCAGACATCTCCCATATTGGCAGGCACCTTCATACAACACCCGGTGGGTGCTCCGTCTTGTGCAACCACTCTGTTATCATCGTCGGTCCATTCAAGAACTCTGTGGCCGGCCCACTGCCATTCCGGCTTGCTAAATTTCCTAGCTATGTCAGTAACTCTAGGTCTTTTCCGGATAATCTTATCCCGGATCTTATCCTTCGAATAAATTCTGAGCATAGTCTATTGCTCCATAGCGACTTTAAATTTGAGGACCAATCCAACTCATTCTGCCTAGCCTTCCCAACTATGTTTAGGTCGGCTTCCAGTCTAACCGGATTCAGCTGAATACCAGTATTTTACATGGAGCAACTGCTTATCTGAACTCCACAACCCAGTTACTGGGGAACACGATACTCCTTGGGAACTACCCGTAACGACTGTCAAAGATCTACGAATGACAGCCGGGACCAACGGCTTTAAGAGGCATGGAGGGATCCCGATATGTAATGTATGTCACCCATCCATGAACCGACCGCGGCAAGCGTAGCTAAACCTTCGATCGACCCCTGCGGTTGTTATCATTTAGCCACGAAACCAAAACAACTCTTCCACAGTTACTTACTCAGTAATTTATCATGACTTTGGTACCTAGCTGTCACTTTACCGATAAAATTATATTAGTGGTATAAAAAATACGCATAATTGCACTAATTGAACTAAAAAGTAATTAGCATCGATGTGTTATCAGAATACAAACAAGTAATGATGATAATAACTTTCGTTCAATTGTCGTATCGACCTCGACCCATAACAACGCGACAAAATTGCGATTAAAACTGAGTTGTACCTATCTATGAATTTTTATGGAATGTATTTAATATAATAGCACTTTAAATTTGATGAAAACCGCTATAAAATTGTATATCAGCACTTTAAAATAATAATACATTTATAATTTAATAATATCATTTTAATAAACATGAACCAAAACATAATAAAGTAATAATTTCATAAGCAACATAGTTAAAATAACTTCAAAAATAATGGTTTGCACTATAACTATGTTGTAAACCAACTCCAAAACCGAACATTATATTTTTTCTATTATATTTTAGTCGTTTTTGGCCTAACCTAATCTTTTTTGCGAGTAAAATTTTTAGATCATAGTTCATTCAATTTATTTTAAAGCTAAGCATAAACCATTATTTTTATAGTTTAATAAATTAATTTTAAAGCTAAATATTTTAAAGTGTGAAACATTATTTTTAAAGTGCGTTTATATATTCCCCATTTTTAATTACTGTTTTTACGTGTATTTTAATTAAATGTTTGTTTTATTACACATTCTCGCTCATTTACTCAGGTGTAATCAGTAAAAAATACTCCATACTAATACCTGTTTCCACTTTGTAATATCAGTAAATGGTACCTACTTAAACTAATTTGGCTTTCGAGTCCGTTCTTTCATTTTCTAAAAGTGATTTAAAACACATTAAATAGGGAAGTACCTAAATATTAAAAAACAAAATCAATACCTACCTAACCGACTAATATGATAATGTCATGTCCTTGAACCTAGGAAGGTCATAAACCCCGAGAACTTTGAACTTTTGAAGGGGAAAAACCACCTTTCTCATTATGTCCCTATCTCTTTTGTTTTACTTTTACCATTTGTAATAACACTTAAGAGTCATACTCACATACATCACTCTATAGCACACTAACGTTGAATTGTGTCTGTAAAGCGCGAATGAAGCGTAGACGCCACGTAGCGCATCGTAGACATTTCGTAGGCGCATCGTAGGTGCAACGTAGTGGAAGCGTAGGCGGACCGCAGGCGACTCGTAAGATAGCGGACCCATTGAGTTGAGTTTGCTCATCGTAGGCGCCTCGTAGGCATACGTAGGCGCGACTTAGGTGCGGCGTGTACGTATCGCGGACCCGCGGCGTATACCTTCCTGCCGACCCTTTGTTGCGTAAACACGTTCACGGCTCATTAAAATACAGTCATACATGAGACTTTTCAGTTACGACTCGGTCGCAATTAGTGTCCGACCGAAGGTGCAATTCTGGCCGAAGCCGAAGCCGAAGCCGATTAATCGGTATTCACCAAAACCTTCGGCCGAAGCCGAAGCCGAAGCCGAAGGTGTCATTGACCTTGAGAAATACGATAGTTACTTTGATCTCAGAATATACTAGATACATATTGTGAGAGCTTTAGAGATTTAGCCCAATAACGAGCCGAGTGACCAACATATACAAGTCTGCTGCTCTGCACACTCTCCGTCTCGCTCTAGCATCGTTCAGTGAATTTCAAATTTTGACAACTAGCAAACCTTCGGCTTCGGCCAAACCTTCGGCAAATTTTTGGCCGAAGCCGAAGATTTGGCCGAAGGTGCTTTTTTGGCCGAAGGCGGCCGAAGCCGAAGCCGAAGCCGAAGCTTCGGTCGGACACTAGTCGCAATAAATACGTAGGGTCAGCCTAAAAACCAGATGACTACGTACTTAAATAAAAAATTAATTATAATAAAATACCTACTTACAATTTGTGATATCTTACCCCTAAAAGTGTTCACCGTACACAAACAATAGTAATACAACCGACTATCAGAACACAACAGTTGAAGTTTTAATTAAAATTACGTAAGAAACACAAAAGCTATTAATATAATTAATGTGATAAACACTATTGTTTCCATGTGCATTGATAACAGTTAGGTGCTTTAGAGAATATCAGGTGACTTGAAATGGAAGTGTTGTGGTCCTGACGTGCATTAACCGCTTTCACGACCATCACGCTGTTGTGTCTACCGTGTCCATTAGAGCATTAACTCGGTGACGTCGTGGCGCCAGATAAAGTTACATTTACTTTTGTGTTTCATAAATAATAGCCTAGAGAAAGAACTGGAAATGTTAGGTCATCCCAACTGCATCGCCACGAAGGACCAGAAATTCTTCGCGAGGCGGGTATGAAGCACACAAGAAATAGACGAGGATTTATTTATGTCATGATGACCAAGTAGGTGATCATCATCATCATGTAGTGTAATATGTAAGCATGTTACAGAAGGGTGTGTGTGTTTATATTACAATACGTGTTACAATAAAATACCTCCCCACAGACTTCAACTGAATGAAACGAAATTTAAATCTTTTAAACGCACACTATGCAGCCAAGCATATTATAAGTTGGGGGATTTTATCGCTGATAAAAATGCTTGGCTCAAAACTGGTCCTGCTCCACAAGCATAAACTAATTGATTAGCATTTGAAAATACCGTTGGAGCTGCTGAAGATTTTAAAAACTGTCTTTACATTGTATAAATTCAATCTCTTAGCATTGTATAATTGCATAGCACATATGTGAGTACTATGTACCGACTATAAAGCTACCATTTAGGTACCGGTAAACTGCCCTAACTTTGCCTGGCGTCCTAAGTTTGCCTATAATGAAAATGATGGAATATCTTTTTCATTTTACTTGTATGGCAATCGAAACTTAAAGCTGTCTATAAAATCTCAAAGTTTCCTTTGCCATACAAGTAAAATGAAAAAGATATTACATCATTTTCATTATAGGCAAACTTAGGACGCCAGGCAAAGTTAGGGCAGTTTACGGTACTGGGTATGTCTTTCATTGACTTGAATGTACCCTGGCGGCTGAGAGTATGTCATGTTCACTCTAATGTCTCGCTGGCGGTGGCGCGTGTGTTGGATCATTTAGCTCCCTTCAAAATGGTTGAGCTGAATGGTGCTAATCCATGCGTCATGTTCGTGAACGGGCGCCGTCAGTAGGGACTGGTAATCTCTTAGCTGCCACGGCGATTTTAATTTAATTTAATGTTTGAATTAGTTTATATTTTTATTTATAACGGACGCTTTTAATGTTTTGCATCGTTCTCACATGTATAACTTCAACTTGAATGATATAACCAATATTATGTAATATTTTTTTTAATTTAAAAGAGTGTCCGTGGAGTTTCTTGACCATTCTTCTTCATAGGTACCTACTATGCTTTGGAATGGGCGACTAGCTTCATATTTCTGACTGATCGACCCCTTGACAATTCATAAGTGCCTGTAATTGGTTTATTTGAAATAAATGCTTTGAGTTTGAGTTTGAGTTGATTGTCATTGAATGGTCCAAATATACGCAGTGTCTAACCAGTATTCGAGATGTTTCATTGTCTTTAAATCCCGTCTACATGGCGACCCTGCCATTCGAGCGGGGAATTAAATCATATTCGCGTTTAGTTTGGACTGTGCTCTGCGTGATACTCATCAATTTGCACACTATTTGCAAAACTATCATCATGTGCCAATCGAAGGTACGGGACGAAGAAGTCTTTGTAAACCAGAATAGTGCCGGTGGAGGCCAAAATTCAGCCACCGAGGATCTCTTATCTGCAATAAGCATTGTGCTAATGATCACATGCACGATATTGTTTCTTAGGACCATCTATATTTTGTACCGGGTGTACAAAAAATGTCATCAAACTTGGATGAGCTAAAAAAAAATACTTATCGTTTTTTTTTTCTTTTTTATTACCATTGGAGGTGTAAAGCATGTTACAGTATGTGTGTGTTTATATTGTCATTGAATGGACCAAATATACGCAGTGTCTAACCAGTATTCGAGATGTTTCATTGTCTTTAAATCCCGTCCTTATAATCATTATCATTAGCAGCCTTGTTCTACGCAGCGCTGAGTAAAGGTCTACTCCCTTTTGTGCCATGCTTCCCTGGTCTGTGGGAGTCTCAACCAGGTCATAGGTACCCGCGATCTTCTGAATGTCATCCACCGATCTGGCTACTACCCCCTACTTTCTTCCGTACGCAAAATACGCGCTTTGACGTGGAGTTGCGGAAAACGGCCCGTATTACTTAATACCCTACCCCCTACTTGGTAAGTACCCAGGAAGGAATATTTGTTAAATATGTACGTAGAAAATTTCATTTTTATGTTAAAAAGCTAACAATATTTTCAGACTTAAAGTTTTTATGAAAGAGAAAGTCGTGACACTTCAGAAGGTATATTTACTCCTCATCATTTCTGCAACAAAACTAAACCTAATCCACTGTAGACGGTTTGTTAATAAACGAGGACTCTGCTGCCCTATAACCTTTTGCCACAATCATTCACACCTACAACAACATGCTTATCGGTCACAGATTTCTAGATTACCCCAAAAAGGTCTTACGCATCAATTTGATTATATTTCTATGCAAATTCTCAGATATCTTGGTCTGAGATCGCTAAACGTGGAGGGATTATTCAGACTCGTCTCCGGTCAACACGCTAAGGTTAGAAGGTCACTCTTTCATGATGAAAGTCAAGGTCAATGTCATATTTAAGCGTTTCAAGGTTAAGTGCTGTTGACTAATACATTTCTTTAGATACTTGAGTACGGTTTGTCGTTTTAAAAGTTCAAGACCAAATCAACTAAGTGGTGTCTACTAAAATATTGGTTGTATTCATTGGTATAAGAGATAATATCATTGTCATCAGCAGTTCACTGCTGGACTCAAGCCTCTCGAATTACAAGTAATTTAAATCGATTCGTTTATTCTAATGTATTGTAATATTAGCTGTGGCCCGCGGTTTCACCCGCATAAGTCTCGATCCCGTAAAAATATCGGGATACAAATTATCTATGTCCTAATCCAGGTCATGGTCTAACCATGTGCCAAATTTCATCCAAATCCGTTCAGCCGTTTTAGCGTGAAAGCGTAACAAACAAACTCACTTTCGCATTTATAATATTAATTTGTTATTTATGCTCTACTGATTAGAGCATAAATAATACATTTGTTGCGGGAGATTAGGCTAATCTAATAACAATGTAGTTATGGCCGCCTATGCACGAAGTAACTTTTAACAGTGATTTTTTCCTCATCATTTCAGTCGAGAGACGTCCACTGTTGGATATAGGCCTCCCCCAAGCACCGCCACTTCGACCGGTTCTCTGCTTCCCGCATCCAGCGTATTCCTGCGGCCTTCACAATGTCATTGGTCCACCTTGTGGGAGAGTTTCCACCGCTACGTCTTCCGGTACGCGGTCACCACTCCAGAACCTTTCGGCTCCATCGGCCATCTGTTCTGCGAGCAATGTGCCCTGACCATTTTCTCTGACTGCATTGATTTTAATTTTATGTTATTATAAACATAGTATTTTGGAATCCATACTAAGTATGTTATTAGGTCTAATTTCAAAGTTTACAATCTATGTATATTCAACGTGAAAATCGTACAACTGTATACATATTTGTGCTTGTAACTTGTACTATCGAAGAATTTCATATCTAAGCAGTTTGAAAACAAAATCTCGTGAACACGATGACCACATCTGTTACCGCCCCGGTTCTATAGCGGCCGAGCGCTGCAAGCAGAAATAGTCCTTACGGTGTATAGATTGCTTCGGTGGTACACATCCATAAGCGTCATGCAGACCGGCGCTCCGACAGTTATGAACCGCTTTCATATAACTTATATTACGGTATATAGCTATATCCTAGGGGATATAACTATATCACGGCTTCAACCATATTACTGCGACATATACACACATGGCCGAGTTAATAGTACCCACGTAACTATTGAATAACTAGCGAACTGCTCCTGCTTCGCACAGTTTTTGCGACTTGGCAAAATATCGAGATTTCCTGAATACATGTCAGTTTTTTTTTCCTGGCCCGAATGGTGAATCCACTCCCTCTTACACAAAGGAGATCTGTGTCCCAGCAGTGGGCACGATATAGGCTAATTATTTATAAGGTTAAAAGTCAGTAATCATAATCATAATCATTTCTTTATTTGTGTAACATAGGTAGTGAATACAGTTCTTAAATTAAAGTTCATAGGTCGCTATGTTATGCCAAGAGGCGTATACATATGGTTGTGTGTATATTATACAGTGTAATATTTATGTATACATGATGGAGAAGGTGGAGGTCGTGGGCTCGTGGCTAAGTAATACCTGCCGCACGGGTCGATCCATCAGGTTAAGCTACGCTTGCCGAGGTGGGTCTGTGGATGGAAGAAAAAAAACCTCCCGTTGTACATACGCCAGCAGGTCAACCTACCCGAAACTGTCAAATTTCCCCAATCAACTTTGAACCTTATGCTGTAGTAATAAAGTTGAAAATCTATTAAAGAAATTTGACAGATTGTAGTAGGTTGATGTGCTGGCGTCTGTACATAAAAGAAAGAGTGTTTTCGATGAACTCTGGCACCCCTGTTTAGGTGACCATCTTTACTTACCGAGACGCCTCCGTGCCTCGGAAAGCACGTTAAGCCGTTGGTCCCGGCTGTCATTCGTGAATCTTTGACAGACGTTACGGGGTAGAAGCCCGAGAGTCTGACAACCAGGCTTACCAAGGGGTATCGTATTACCCAGTTACTTTGTTGTGGAGGTCAGATAGGCAGTCGCTCCATGTAAAATAGTTAGGTAGTGTGGGGCAACGTTTTTAAAAAAAAAAAAAAAAAAAAAAAAAAATACTGGTATTCAGCTGCATCCGGTTAGACTGGAAGCCGACCCCAATATAGTTGGGAAAAGGCTAGGCAGATTGCAGATTGATACGTGACGGAGAAAGGAATGGGTCTCTTTCGTCATTAACAACCATATTTTAACTTCTGTGGGCGTACTGTGGATTGTGTTGCGTAATAGAAAAACCGTTTACAGTTCAGATCAAATTAATCACACTAGCAATTCACACACTGTAGGTACACGACACAACTATTCGGAATGCGCGACAGTTTCTAAACGTGTTCACTGCTTGACCGCTACCGATGAACTCTGCTTAGCTCCGGCTGGTCCGACCGTTATGTTGTAGACTTTGTCTAGCGCCGCTAGGCAGCGCTGGCGTCCCGATTAGACAACTCAGCAACATATTTCCGACATACACATAAACCTTCTGGAATAAAGTCTCTAAATGATGGTGAAATCCGCAAAAAAATCCATTGCATATTTTAGAAGAACAACGCGGTCACACACATACACGAAAATTGACTTTAATTTAAAATAAGAATGGATATATACAAGGTCCCATTAAAATAGATTGACAAAATCTTAACACAGCGTTCAGTACGTCTAAGCAAAGATATCCAAGCAAAAAAACACTGATTAAAGTGATTTTATTTTGACCTAAAATAATAAATGGCATTGGGTAACCAACATTTTTAGTGTATTTTCGTTAGCTGATTTATTTTTCTTGTAAGTATCGAATGCGTTTTTCTAATATTTTTTTACCATTGTCCTTATTTTAGTGGTCTGAATGATTTCTAAAAGTTTGTCCATCTTTTTTATATGGGACCTTATATAGAAAATATAATGTAGATATGGAAAGGCAAGTATAAATCATAATAGAACCACGCGTTAAGGATCCGATACATTTTTGATGGGAACGTAACACGTCCTCGACATGTTACCCGAACTTGACCCAAATAACGTAACTTCTACTATCTATTGTTGATTTTATTGAGCTTTCTAATAGCTATTACAACAGCGAGGTTAAAACGAGTTTGTCCTGTCCCTGTGACTAAATAATTATGTATGCTCTGTATACCGAAACAATACCGCACTGCATTAATTTACGGACCTGACGATGTGTTTTCGGCATAATTTGTGCAGTAGGTACCGCTTAAATCCTCGCGACAAAATGTCTTCGAGTGATGAAGATTTTGTGGCGCATATTTAAAAAAAACGAAAGTGCTACTGGCAAAATCCGTGTAAAATATGTTTTTTTAATATATGGTCAATTAAAACGCGTGAGGTGTCTTTGTAAACACCGAGTGGGCACTGGATGTTTCTGCCGAGATGCGGTAAACCGAAATGATCCTGCCCTTCTCCCGTGCATACCGAGCCAATGAGGAAACGCTCATTGAAATATAGGCGCTCAGTGAGCTTTCGGTACCGGAAATACCGAGCATACCTACTGATCCCGCACCGCTGACGCACCGACCAATGAGGCAAAATATAACAGAATATTAATGTATATATATTAAAAACAAAACCGGCCGGGTGCGTGTCGGACTATGCACAAAGAAGGGTTCCGTAGTTGGGATGAATTTATCCTAACACTTGACATTATTGTTAAAAAACATGTTCTCCCATCGTTCAACATACATCAAAAAAGTCTAAGCAAAATGTACGGTTTTGAACTTTTGAACGATTTTTACTATTGTAATATATTTATATTTCTTTTATAAATAATAACTAAGCATTTTTTCATGTATTAGTGACTAAAGCAACAAAATCCTTCATTCAATGGTTCACTTAATCACAATATGTGTACCGTAAAATACGTAGTATAAAATAAAGTTAAAACGAAATTAAACTTTTCGTGTTTTACAAAATTAAATAACGACATTTTTTTTAATTATTTAAAAAATTCTAAATATTTTATTTCACATAAACCTACACGGGCACTTATGAAACGTCAGAAGCTAGGTGCACGGTTCCAATTGGTTGTTTCCTATGGAGAAGAGCCGGCAAGAAACTCCACGGTTAATTGTTAAATTTGGTAATTCAATACAAAATGTGAACGCCTCTGTTGTTTAAAACTTGCCCGCAACAAAATTAAATTAAATGTATAAGATTGTTTATCTGATCCTGCGGCATTCGCTCCCAATGGAATTTTAACAAGTCTTTCATTTGGGTTGTTGACACTCCATCCAGGTTCTCTAGAACACGTCTCTGGAGCATGTCCCATGCGTGCTCGATGGGATTGAGGTCTGGCGATTGTGCAGGCCACGGTAATACCCGGATGTTTTCCATTGCCAAGTACTCTCTGGTCCTCCGAGCTATGTGCGAACGCGCATTGTCATGCATCAGCGTGAAATCTGAGCTAAGACTTTGTGCAAATGGATGAACATAAGGCCCGAGGACATCTTAAACGTAACTTTTAGCGTTCATATTGCCATCTACAAAAATGAGCTCAGTTCGTCTGGTCTTCATAATACCCGTACATACCATCACTGTGGAGCCACTGTAAGGGTGCACTTTCTGGATGCATCTCAGCCGTTCAGCATTTCCGGGACGACGATACACTCTAACCCTTCTCGTATCAGGCCTACATCCAAACTGGGACTCATCGCAAAATAAAATTGTATCCCCTTGCTCCTGGGTCCATGTCAAGTGTTCCCTACACCATTCGTTTCGACGGGCGAAAATCCCATGGCGTATAGGTGGGCACCTAATTGGGTGTCGTGCTCGTAGGCCGTATACATGCCTATTTCTCACGGTTTGGTGGCTAACAACAACACCGCTTGAGAATTGTAGCTCTAAACCTATCTCCCGGGTTGTTAACATCGGCTAACGTCTTGCAGTCAGTTGTATGTATCGGTCCTGTCGAGCAGTTGTACTCCTTCCACGTCCTGGGTGCTGCTCAGCAGGATCCCCTGTATTAACGTAGCACTGCCAAAGACGACAAATCACGCTCCTATTGACACCAAAATGCTGAGATACCTGGGACTGATTTCTTCTCGCTTGTAGCATTCCTACAGCTCTTTGCATTTCATCAGCAGTCAAATGGCGTCGCTCCATGGCATAAAAAATGACTCACCACAATTTTTTTTTCAAATACTCTTTAACTGAAAATGATAAAAGTGAGATAAATACCAAATTTATCAAGCAACGAAAACACATGAAATCGGGAAAATTTAATTAGCTTTTAATTGAATGAAAACAAATCACAATCGCAAAGTTTCTATTTTTAAAATCAACCAGTATATGTTTCCGAGAACCAAAAGATTGTACCCAATCAACATCGTTAAAAAAAAAAAAGTATCAATTAATAAAACATGCAGTTTCTGTAAATGATGTGTACTTACGTCACGGTCAAATCTCCGAATGAAAATGTAAGATTGCAACAAAAAAAAATTGTGTGGTTAAACTACAAATTAAATATTTTCGGAGTTTTTCCTTTACCTGGTGCTGTGAGACCTGGCTTCCTGTCAAATTTCATGATTCTAGGTCAACGGGAAGTCCCTATAGGTTTTGATTTATTTGCGAGACTAAAATATCATTGTTTGCGAGTATCAAAATATGTCGCATAATTGGCCTTATTTTTTTATTGCGTTGACTCAGAAGCTTGATTTTTTTAGAGCTCCAAAGGACCATAGACCTACGTATTTGATATACTTAAATTTCAACTTGATACCTCCACGCGTTCCTGAGAAAAAGGGTCTGGACAGACTGACAGACGGACGGACAAGGAATTAGTGATCCTATAAGGGTTCCGTTTTTCCTTTTGAGGTACGGAACCCTAAAAACAAAAATGAAAAGTGGTTAATAAAATAATAATATAAATAAATAAAAAATAATAATAAACCATTTATTTCAGGCGACGCAGGCCCGTAACTTTTTACCTAAACATACTTTCATATTTTAATATAAAACATAAAACAAAACTTGTGGTAATAAGCGTTAATACCTATTGATCTTACCTTCCAGGGTCCGCCTCTTGTCATTCGGAAACATAACAAAATTAAAAAGATTTGAGGTACCTGGCAAGGCATATCTAAGGTCTGTTTTCCATTTAAAACTCATCGACTAAAAAACGTCAAGATTCAGGCAAAGGTGCAGCATTTTATTCCAATTCTAGATCTTTCTGGAAAGACTCGGGTGGTGTTTCCTCTGAATCAATGCAGGTATTAAGAATTTTGCTGTAATAAGGTCTCACGTCTGTGAATACCTTGCTTTCTTACCCTCAGAAAACTAAAAAAAATGAAAACTACGAATGCCAAATAACTAACACTAACAATGCACCGGATGCCGTCTTTATGTCATGGTTTTTATTTCGTATAGATATAAAAATGTCCCCACTCTCGTGGCAGTCATTCGTCAAAAATTCAAAATTCAAGAGTCATTTATTCAAACTAGGCTGAGAATCAGCATTTTTCGAACGTCAAATTACATAAGACAGTCCCCCAAAATGCCCACCCTTCACCACTTCCTAGTGCTTTAGCTGGGATGAAGAAGTGGCGCAACAAACTCCCCAGCAGCCCCGTCACAATCCACCAGTCCGTCGTATACTGGTTCATATTCAGTTATTCCATACCAGTGAACGCCACATTAGCGGCATATTTAAGGCCCCCAGTAGGAAGCAGTCATACGAGCTAATTATCACCCTCAAGGGGCTGCCCTTGGAAAGGGTGAAAGAAACCAAATATCTGGGGCATTACGTAACGGAGGACTTTAAAGATTATGAAGATATCGAACGTGAGCGCCGGGCTCGTGCTGTGAGAAGCAATATGCTGGTATGTGTACCAGCATATTGCTATTGTGGGTTTCCTTGTTGAAGTAAGGAGGTTAAGATAACATTGTTCAAGACTTACTGCCAGACCTTCTACACGAGCAGCCTGTGGGCCAGCTACACGCGGAAAACAAAAGCCCTGAGGGTCCAATACAATAATATCTTCAGAATGCTTTTGGGGTTGCCGCGCTTTTGTAGTGCCTCTGGCATGTTCGCGCAGGCGCAAGCTCATGACTACCACGCAATGGTGAGGAGAAAGACGGCGTCGGTATTGGATAGAACGCGGTCAAGCCCTAATGGAATTCTGAAGATGTTAGTGGACAAATTTGACTCACCGATAATGAATCACTTCATGCAAGTATTGGTTAGGCAGAAGTGATGCATTACAATCGGTGAAATGTGATACATTCACATTTATGTATGTAAATATAGTTTCGTCTGTGAGCTTAGTACCTACTTATAATAACACAATATCATAGCATTTAAGTTTTTTGTAACTAACATTTAAATGGATCATTGTTGTCTCAGAAAAGAAAAAAAAAAATTAATTTAATTTATATCAAATGGAAGGGCTTATTGTGACGATTTTTTTTATAATTTTGAAATATTATATATATATATAAAAATAGATGAAAATTGCTCATTATCTCCGAAACTACTGAGCCTAAAGTTTTGAAAAAAATACAGAGAATGGTTCTTTATTCAAAGATTACAGGAAAACCTATAAGAAGTTTAAAAATAACATGGTAAATCTCTCAATATTCTGCGTACTAACTTACATTTGCAGTTGGAATGTATGGGAGAACATGTTTTTGAACTACAAAGTTAAGTTAATTCTTGGAATAAATTCAACGGAACCCTTCATTGTGCGTGGTCCGACACGCACTTGGCCGGTTTTTCACCATAATCGTGTTATCTGGTAGGTGTATATAACGAAAAATATTTAAAAAAAAACTTTCTCTCATGGGTTAATTCTATCCAGGATTCAGCCCTTTCCAGGATCATATGGTACTACCGAGTACCGCTACATAAAATATGGTACTTATTCCTACAAAACGTTATTGTAACGCATTCATTGCACGTGCTGTGTTTACAGACAGCTGCAGTTATACATATAATTTAGGAATTTATTTGTAACAACCGTTTGTGTTTAGGTGTTCATAAGTAGCGGTAACTTTTGTTTAGATTCTTCGAAGTAGGTACCTTATTCTTCCACAACAAAAAAGACCTTCAACCCACAGAATAAGTACCATTTTTAGTTACCACCTTTAATAATTTCTATACGATTTGTCCCTATCCATTTCAAATCAATTATACTGAAAGCTGTTTGTCCATACGCGTGTGTCACCTGGCAAACAATATTTTTCCGACTCGCCCGCCTGAAGGTCATCGCAGTCGATCGATGGTGGTAATAATGGTCATTACTCCTCGTCCCGCAGTCCCGCCGTCCCGCCCAGCGTGCAGCGTGACGATGTTACAGCGTGACAGGTGGTATAAGTACCCCTTAAGAACGATCACAAACGCTCGTACGTGATTATGACGTTGTAACACATCTTTCTTGGATTTTTTTAAACTAATATGTACCCTGTGCACTATATCTAGGTTTCTATGAAAGCAAAAAATATAAATTTGAAAAAGAAATTCGGTATAAGCCTCCTCTAAAACTCTGCTTTTTTGCACAAATTTTACCTGAACTTTGGCCGGTCATAATGTACTCATAAATAGTAAAAGTAAAGAAAACATCTTCATAGAAACCTCGTACATGTAATGGAGATTCTACATTTACTTCACAAACTTGTAAGGCTTACTCAAAAAACACGTATTTCCTGAATCAAATTTTTACACACGTTTTTCGAACAATGTTATCGCGTTCTCACTTGTTTGTTAGCAGTTCTCACTTGCGCTCGATGAAACAACAAGCTTTTCGAACATGCTCACGTTGACGATAGACGGACCAGGAAGGGCGCTCGTAAAGTAATCCTTTATTTGTTACGGAAAATTGTTGGCTGATGTTATTTATGGAATATAGTGTGCCTGAACTCAAAGAGCTTTGGTGATATTATTGTGCCACTATTTGTCTAGGGACTGTCTCGATGGTTGCTAAATTGAGTAGTCTTAGGTTCAATCCCAAGGCAAAGTGTGATTAATTTTTTCCATCACGAAATTCTCAGTTTTAGTACCTATTAATCTTGCCCATGATTTTATGGGACTACTTATTAGACGTACTTATATTATGTACATTTTGCGGAGCTAAAGGTAATTTTACGAAACAAATTAGTTTCTCATTTTGATACCTAAACTAAACTGTCATCCTAGATATGTGTTGGTAGAATATAAGTAGATACTTTTGTGAAGCTAACAAAAGTTTTCACTTTTGTTGAACTTGAATATTGGGAAACTGAAATTACGACTTGTTATTTGTCACAATTCAGTATTATATGTTTTTAAACAAAGTGCAGACAACCTGGTTTTATTAATTTGATTAGTTTATGACTAGTGACCCGTTCCTGCTTCGCACGGTTTTTATGACTCGACAAAACATCGAGATTTCTTAGGCAAACGTAACTTTAATACTAACATGTTATACGCATAAATCTTCCGGAATAAATTCTCTAAACGATGGTGGAAACCTCATCAAAATCTGTTGCGTGGTTTAGAAGAACAACGCGGACATACAGACAAACGCGAAAAGCGACTTTGTTTTATAATACGAGAATGTATGGATATATGTCATTATTTGTATAATTAACTTAATAGGGGAGTTCAACAAAAAGGGATTGTACGCAATAAAACCATACTGGCCACTTTTAAGACCCCGTGACAGTTGCTTTGACAGTAAATTTTGGAACTGAAATGCTAAGAAATAAATTCTTCGAGAAAATTGGGAAACTGCAGCGGTCACGGCAAAGAGTATAATAATAATATGGCCACGAACCGTTGAGGGTTACGGTTTCATGGTGCGTTGTTCGTTCAGACGCCGCGCGTTGTTGCAGCGGTGTGCTTGTGTGCGCACGTGGTCAAGCGAAGGGCAGCGCGCGTGAGCGACGTACAGGGGGGAGTCGTTAGCCAAGGTCGGACGCGGCTGTCGGCGGGCAGGCTCGCGCGCCGCCGCACGTTCCATGCTGCCCGGGCCACTTGCGCCGCTCGACCCACACAAAACGCGCGCGCTCACCACGATATACGCGCCGCGGAAGCTCAACACGCGGAAGAACAAAACGGCACAAATGAGAATGCTCGCCAACGACATTCAAATCAAACCGTCCCTATCTCCCTTCCATCCTCTCCCCGCCATCGGACAGAAGCTGGAGAGATCCAACACAAAAGTGATCGTGTTTGACCTCAACAAGAACGAATCTGGCACGTTGAACCGCTCCGTCAAAATTCGCGATGTGCTCAAGCCTCTGACTCCGTTGCGGATACATGGGCTGACAAGGAAGAATTCCCTGGACCAGCTGGACGTGAAAAGGCCGCAACAGTTACTCAGAGAGAACACTTACGATGTTATAAAACCGATATTCGTGACTGCAGAAAATGTTAAAGTGAGTAAGGATGACATGTCCATTACAAAGAAGACGCAGGTGATACAGCCGGCGCCAAATTCAGAGAATACGATAAAGCAGGTAGAACAGCCAAAAGCTTCACCGAAGACGAGGTTTAAGAAAGCAGCTCTGCAAGTAGCGAAGATGTCGACGATGCCGGAGACAGGGAAGCTGCTCTGTTTAAGAGAGAGACAGGTCAGGGTCTGTAGAGTAGATGAGGACAAGAGTATATGCAAACTGCAGGAGTTGCCGCAGAGTCCAGCGCAGAATCTAGACAAACTATCTGAGATATTCCAGAGCCTAGAAATGAAAGGTCGCCATAGAGACAAGATGAAAAAGGAGAACAGTTGGTTCTAAGAATTACATAGATATAAGAGAGTGCAATCATTTACTTGAATATGTGAACATCCGTTGACAAACGTTAAGTTACCATGTTTAAGTAAAAGTTTATTTTTGTTAACGTTAAATGTATACGAAGATATTGATATTGCTCAAAGTGTAGTGTGGTGTCCTGTTCTGTCCGTCTTGATATTTTATTAAAGTGTGTCGAACTTTCTAATGGAGGCTTTTATTTAAATACTTGGAAGAGTAATTTTTATAATCTTTCCGTCATCGATAATTGATATGGGAAAGGACACGTGTGCAAAGTAGATTCAATGTCGTGACCTTGAATAAGTTTTTCAACAAGTGGCGGCTTGAAGCTTGCGTGATTTTCCACCAGTTCTTAATGAACCTTTTACACAATCGCTAATGTTGGCCACACTTCTACATCCGATGAGGAATTATTAACAGGTTTGATTGTGCTTTTGTAAACAAACACCGCGATGAATAATAAAACGAATTGACAAACAGCCTGGGTGTACGACAGCACAAAAAGCGCGATGTTATCGGTAGTTTAGGTGCTGAATCATTTTTCTAGCAAATGATTCATTCCTCTGATTATTTGTCGAATAGGAATGATCGATGTGAAAACGGAACAGAACTTTTCATACTTAAACACAGTCGTTCTAACTATAAAAGCCTTAAATAAATTACACTGGGAGTTACTTTATGGAGGCGGAACGAATGTAATCCTGCAAAGTCAAAGTCAAATCAATTATTTCAATTAGGCACATAAAAGGAACTTTTGAATGTCAAAAATTACAAAGAAAAGGAATTGATTCTTCTAAAGGTAGTTTCGTATGGTGAAGAGAAGAATGGGCAAGGAACTCCATAGGTGTACGTTATCCCGACCAGAAAATGTCGAATATCGTCATTTGAGTGTTATATATTTAGGATATCAGCTTCTTTAATTGTGGAGGCAGAACGCGTGAGGGAGAGGCAAATTTCGCGCCCTCACGCCCTTAGCCGCTGCAGGAGACGCCCTGGGCGTCGGGAATCGCAGGCCGATTCCCGGCCACCGTAGGCGCGAGCCTGCGGACGGTGAGCAATGGGTAGCTCGCCGTCCGATAAGGACCAGGCCCGGGTCGACGGCGCGTTGTGTTCCATGCGCGCCTCAAAGGGATGTCAGCAAGTGAAGGGGTCCGATAGGACCGATGCCTGCCGGGGTTGCGGGAAAGTCCGAAAGGGATACCGTGGCCCCTGGCAACGTACAGGTAACTGAAGGAATACGGGTGGGTTTTAGTCAGTAAGAGTCTGACACGCCCTCCCTCTCCGCCCAGAGCGGGAGAAGTTATTTGACAATTTCCCACAAAAAAAAGGTTCTTTAATTGTTGCGTAGATTTACTAGAACAGTAGAACTAAGCACAACAAAGATAAAAATCTACAGAAAAATACAGAAGTTGATGTTCTAATTATCTAACCTCACACACTGACTTATTAATTGTAAAATTTTAGGAAAATCGTCTACTTTTACAATGTTTGTTGTAAATATGTGAGCACCGTGTATCTATCACATAATTAATTTATCTGTTGTTGCTTAATTTTTAATTCTTTTTACCTATTGTGGTATAGTAATTTTATTCTAGGTGTTTTCACATATAATTATATAACTAATGTACTTATACAAAATATTGTAAAACATTTTATAAGAGTAACGGTGTAGTTTCTTGCCCATTCTTCTCCATGCGAAAACTACTAACTATTTTAGAAGGGGCGACTAGAATCAATTCAAGATTTTTGTAATTTTTAAGTTCAAAAGTGCCTTGTATGGGCCTATTTGAAATAAATGATTTAACTTTGACTTTGAATAAGTACTTATTACAGTTACGTTAATCGACATTTTCTGGCTGGGGTAACGCACACACTCTATAGTTACTCTTTTAAATGCGTATGAGTATTGTATCCCTCGTAGCGTAGGTCTCATTGCGTAGCGTCTCGCGTAGCGCGCCCGTAGCGCATGTAGTCGCGTAGTAGCATAGCATCTCATTCGTAGCGTATCATTCGTAGACGGTCCCGTTCCGTAGCGAGGTCGTAGACTGGATTTTTCTTTCGTTTGTCTATTAAGTTGGTATATTCTCATATTTACTTTTGCATTCCTGTTTCGTTTTTTTATCAACTTAAACGTTTAAAAATAAAAGTATGTTATCTAACACAGAAAAATATAAAGCAGTGCCCTTGCTTGATAGCCTTGAAAGGGCTATCCTCAAATAACTTTGGTGTAAATTAGCCACATTAACATCGAGCCATGCGGGTGATAAGTTAAGTTACAACATTTCACCTTGTTACACTTTTTTGGCAGTAGATAAACAAACTTGGGTAACAGAGACTAACGTTATGGCCTGCATCGCTGCGGTGTACTTCTAAAAGGACTGTAGGTAACTATAAATACCTAATTTACAGACACCTATATTATTAGGCTAAAAGTCACCCAAAGGGCAATGGAGAAAATGCTTGGAGTTTCCCTACGTGATCGAATCAGAAATGAAGAGATCCGCAGGAGAACCAAGGTAAATATTATGTTATGTAGTTTATTTATTTATTTAGAGGTATAAAAAGTATGTATTAGGTATGTTGAAACTGTTGGTACTCCCCGTCACTTGTCCATAAGGGTTCATTAGAAAACCAGCGTCAGACAGCATTTGTCTGGCATTAATGCTGAAATGAACCTTTTTGGCGCAGCCGTGAGGCACACTATTATCGCTTTATAATTATTTTCACTTTTTTATTTTTATTTTTGTATTATGTGTTTCACGAACTGTGTTCAAATAAATATTATTCTTTCTTTCTTTCTTTCTTTCTAACCAACATAGCCCGATGAATTGCCAAACATAAGTGGCAATGGGCAGGGCACATTGCTCGCAGAACATATGGCCGATGGGGCCGAAAGGTTCTGGAGTGGCGACCGCGTACCGGAAGACGTAGCGTTGGAAGGCCTCCCACAAGATGGACCGATGACATTGTGAAGGCCGCAGGAATCCGCTGGATGCGGGAGGCACAGAATCGGTCGAAGTGGCGGTGCTTGGGGGAGGCCTATGTCCAGCAGTGGACGTCTTTCGGCTGAAATAATGATGATGATGATGATATTATTATGATGCATTTAGCGTAAAATTCGGCCGAAAACCTCAACGGTTATGATAAAACCAAAAAAATATTGCCTTCACTATAATAATCTAGATTAGATTTTTAAATGTGAAGGTTTCATAGCAATCGATGAGTGAAGGCACAGACTGGCTTTTAAATAAGGTTTACCAGATTGGTTTTTACGAAGTGCATAACTGCCATTTTGAAACATATCCTACCTACATGTGTGTGATGTGACTGATGTGTGTTCCCGTACATAAAAAATATTACCTATAGATAGTTACACTAGCATATAAACTTGTTTAGAGAAGTTATAAACTTATCGTGACAATTAAACAAAAAAATAATAAAAAAACAATTTATATGCTAGTTTTTATCTGGCGAAATGTGGGTGTGCAAAAAGGTACACCTCTGCCCAACCTTTTTTACAACACAGGCGTGATGTTATGTTATGTATTTATCTAATATCCCTGAGTAAAATATACTATTTAATTCTCTTCTGACTAGGCCTCATTATTGCCACTAGTCAGTGACAGCTCGGCCCGAGTCAACTCAACCCGAATAATAATACCTACGTAGTCAAAACGCCAAAAAAATGGGGTGTACCGGTAAATTTTTCGCAGAAATCGCCTTCTTGTTTTTGATGTCCTAGACTATTGTAAGCTTGATGTGCAAGAGTGAGATAGAAAACTTTTCTATTGTCGAAGGAAGGTTGTCTTTTTTGGTCCAGAAAATGTAAAAAACTATGTAATGAACTTAGGGCTACTTATATAGGTATCATAATTGAAATAGGCGTTGTAGATAATTATGTTTTCCTGCTTTATATGTGAATAAAAAAACAAAATCTTCGGAAAACATAATTAAATTCGTAATTTATTTAAAAATATTGATTTTCTGCCTGATCGTAGAAATCACCGTAATCGGGAATAAAATATCTGGTATTATTATTCGGGTTGAGTTGACTTGGGCCGAGCTGTCACTGACCCATTATTGCTGCAGTTTAACACAATATACCTAGAATTTCGTCGATAACCTACACAACGAATAACTAGCGTGATACCGATACAACAGATAAGTGCAGTGTTCATGTCAGCATGTTCACGCGATCTGTCGAACGACGCTCTTTGCTTAACCTAGATATAACGTTTGTTGACCAAATTAAACATTTTATTAAAGACTCCATTGTTCGGAAAGTTGAATTTCTCTTTTTATTCGAAAATCCAGGGTTAAAATTGGTTATACGTACTACGCTATGACTCAGTGTCTCTCTGATAGTGTCGCGTGTGTTGGATCACTAAGTTCCCTTCAAAATGGTTGAATTGAATGGTACTGATCTATGCGTCACGTTCGTGAACGGGCGTCAAAGGGACTGGTCATTTCTTAGCTAGCTCCTACGGCTTATTTATAAATCAAATTTTAGAATTGTTTTTTTTTTTAAACCTTTTTGTTAAGGATGCTTTTAACGTTCTGCATTGTTCTCACATGTATAATTTCAACATGAATATTGTACCAATTTTTTGTAACCAATTTTTTATTTTAAATAAGTAAATAAATAATTTAGTATTGACAACGTCACTACAAGTAATAATTTAGTATAGACAACGTCACGACAAGTCAGGGTGAGTTTTATGTGGATAATTCACTTTTTTCTTTAAGGGGCCAGCAAGGTTATGTCAGAGCTTCCTAACTGCTGGGGGTGCGAGATTTGTGATTTGGGAGTCGAGGTAACTACCACATTTAAAAGAGTGTCCGTGGAGTTTCTTGCCCGTTCTTCTCCATAGTAACCTACTACGCTTTGGAACGTGCAACTAGCTTCATCTTTCTGACTGACCGACCCCCTGTAACCTGGTTTATTTGAAATTAAATGCTTTGAGTTTGAGTTCTAATAGTACGCTTGGTAATCGCGGCTTTCTGGGTTCGATTACTAAAGTCTGGCAAATTATATTTAGCAAGTTATATTGTGTTTTTTAATTTTCTCAGTAGCAGCCCGGAGTTTGTCTGAATTTGTACCCAGTTGATGGTAACAGCATCGCTTGGCAAAATATGGGTGTAGGTTATGTGAGCACATGTGCCTACCCCGTCGAGGATTACAAGCGTGATGTTAAGTATGTGATAGTTACCTATCACACAGATTAATACAGATGGTTCAATCTGCAAAATGATTTAAATAAAGAGCGACTCTTGCTACGACACAATAAAGTGCAAATCAGGTCGCTCAGCGCTAATTACCGACAGTTATATTCACCTAGAAGTTGCCTCTCTTTCTATCGCGTAACTCTTATGTCTTCTGACTACGTTACGCTCACTGAATTGGCCCGACAAGACGAGCCCGCCGCGTACTTGTAGCTTCATACCTAAAATGCGGAGTGCGTCTTCTGTATTATACTGGGCCTATCACCAAAGACCTTTACAATGCTATTCCAGTTTGTCGGCAAACTAACGGAAAACTCCATTAATGTAATAACTCTTTTGTGTGGCTTTCGTATTTGAATGCAACGATGAATGTTTTCATCAATGTGGGTCAATCAGGTACCTCAGGTACCTGTATGCCAATTCTATAGAATAAGGTAGTTCAATGTCCCGAGGTTACAAATCAATAGATTTACAAAATTTGTTAGGGTTCTATACCCGACGGGAAGCCTCCGGTGTCCGTCTGTCGGTCAGCGGGCTGTATCGCATGAACCGTAATAGGTAGACAGTTGAAATTTTCATTTAGTGTAGTGTGTAGTATTTCTATTGCCGCTATTAAACAACCATACAAGACACGTGTTTTTTTGGCGTATTTTTGCTAAATAGTACGTAACGGAACGGTACGAAACCCTTCGGGTGCTAGGCCGACAGGCACATGCCCGGTTTTTTTTGGAATTATACATTTAGCGATAAAGAGCATGTTTAGCTCATTTTATTTTTAATACTAAACGTTTAGACATAAAGAGAACGGTTAGCTCATTTTATTTGAATTTTATTTAGGTATCTATTATATACATGCACAACAGTACCTACAGAATAGAGAATCCCAAGGCGTTGTACAGTCCAATTTACAAACTTAAGAAACCAACAAAATTACACTCACACGGGATCTGTCATTGACGATTCGTCAAAAAAAACGATACGTCATGACGGATGCACGATCGCATTGCACACGGAAACGAGTTTTTTCGCGCTTCGACCAAATATCCGAATAGATGTTCACACTTGATTCGTGATTCAGAGTTCAGTCTTGGACGAGCGAGAAATCACGATTCATGTTTTTTGACGAACGTGATTTTTAAAAGACGATACGTGATTTAAGACGTGTCCGTAATTTTTCACGATTCGTGATGCGTGTGAACACAGGCATTTAATTACAAAAAAAAACAACCGACTTCCAAAAAAAACACTTAAAAGAGAAAAATAACTTGAATTTCGGAAGTCGGTGGCAAAAACGAAAATACAGATCCATATAGTTATATTTTAAGATGGTTCGCAGTTCGCATAGTTGAAGCCGTGATATAGTTATATCCCTAGGGAAATAGTTATGAATGCTTATGCTTTCATATATATTACGGTAGGTATATTTTACTATATATGTATCTAATAAAATACTATTGTTTTTGCCACCGACTTCCGAAATTCAAGTTATTTTTCTCTTTTAAGTGTTTTTTTTGGAAGTCGGTTGTTTTTTTTTTGTAAAATAGTTTTTATTTTTCACTTTTTAGTTGTGTTTATACCTACCCCGCACAAATTCGTATACCAGTCGAATAATGGAACCATAACAAAAGATTTTTCAAAAATTAACGAATCATTCCAAGCGCCCCGCTGGTGGGGCAAAGAGGAATGCCTAAAAATTTTCAGTGGAATATGCCCCACTAGTTCGACTTGGTGGGGCAGATTCCACTAGTCTAAAATCTTTATGGATTCTGCCCCACTAGGGTTGGCACCTTAGAAATAACTATAAGTCCATGTTTCCTCACAATGTTTTCCTTCCCTGATGTCAATAATGTCCAAGATAAACTCAGAAAGTTCATATGAATTGAAAAAGTCACATTAGAACCCACAACCTCATGCATGAGAGGCGAGGCCTCAACCTCTGGGCCATCATAACATATTAAATTACCAAAAAATATATATTTTACTTAACTATACCTTTCTTTCTTTTCCAAACAAATATAAAATACGAGCTTATCCCCTAACCTTCTAACCTTTCACTGTAAGTTCCTATATGTACTGTTCACCGATGAGGAGTTCCATGCGGTATCTTCGAAGACTATAATTAGTTCACCACGGATGGATAGATAGAACCAGCAATTATTTTTGATCTTTAGTACAATATCCAAATCACATTACGTGTACTGTTTGTTTTTGAGGAGTTCCTTCGTTTATCTCCCAAAGTATACATCAAATCTTCACAAAATTAATATGGGACCACCTCAGGAGTATACCCTTACGAATAAAAAAAGAATTTTCAAAATCGGTTGACAATTGGCGGAGAAATCGGTGAACATACATAAAAAAAAAAAAAAAAAATACATACAGTCGAACATATAACCTCCTCCTTTTTTTGAAGTCGGTTAAAAAGCATTGCCGACGTCAAAAAAAAACCGAATCGTAAAAAAAAAATAGTGCAAAAAACACGAATTGTCTTCGTGTGAACGAGCCCTTACTTGTAAAAATAAACAAAATGCAATCGAGTGAAAACAAAAAACATTATTTATACTTATCTAATTTATCTTTCATCCATCTTCTCGCAGAATCGAATGTCTTTCCGTGGTATAAGTTTAGATATCATATAGTGCTAGTTTCGCCCGCGTGATATCTTTATAAATTATTATAATGTTACTTAGTGATAATCAGTGATCGGAGTAGGTAGATTGAATTGGGGTCATTGATCCGAAACGTATATATTAATATGGACATTCCTCCGGAATCGGTTGATCATTAAAAAAAAAACCGGTAACTTAGGTAGGAATTGTATTAAAATGAGCAATATTATATTCTTCATTTTTTTTTAACGGCACATAGTCACGATTTGACACAACCCAACGACCAATCAGAACAAAGGATCATGGGTGGTGCACTAACCGGTTATCAAAACAATGCGTACGCCCCCCGACAACATGCCAGGTAGCTCACTCGTTTACTAGGGTCCGTAGAGTGCGCTTCTTTGTTTGTTACTGTGTTGTGAAAATAATATCACTACCAACATTATCAATATTTAATTGAATCCGGAAATATCGGAATTGCTTTCCGGAAAAATGGCTTATCCATGTTATTCTTTCTGTGTGCATTTATGATACAAGTACCAAAATCATCTCTTATCTGCCATTGCTTATTTTTAATCTTATATTTTTAATCGTTTTTGATTATTATTTTATTTTACATTGTTCTCACATATAGAAGCAACAAAAGTATTGTACCCAGGATTTTGTAATTTCTATATTTAAAAGAGTGTCCTTGGAGTTTCTTGCCCGTTCTTCTCCATAGAGATCTACGTTTTGGAATGGGCAACTAGCTTCAACTTTCTGACTAACTGACCGACTCTTTGACAATTCAAAAGTGCCTGTAAATGGTTTAATTGAAATAAATGCTTTGAGTTTGAGTTTGAGTTTGAAAAATCAATCTACCTACTCCGATCACTGGTGATAATACAGCATTCTACTGGTGAAAGAATTTTTAAAATCGTTCCAGTAGTTTTTGAGTTTATTCATTACACAGAAAAATACATTAATATATTAAGTTATTAAGAAAATGCTCTAATTTAACATATATTTTTTTACACTACTCGTTTAGACGTGATCTTCAGTATAAAATCATTCAAAGTCGGTTATCGTCACCTTAAGCTCCTGAAATCGTCTCAAATTGCTGTGAACCTACTGCTTACTGTGTTACCTGGACAATAAATATTTTATTATTTCTATTTTCTAATTTCCTACCAACATAAATTTTATTACATGACCTCTAGAGACCAATTTCTCCATTTCTCTTTTAACTTCATAGTCATTTCAAATAATAGCCGTGATTTCAGTCTGAGCGAAGTCCATAACAGATTGACATATAGCTCGTGCGGCAACAAGCAAAGGCCACGCGTGGGAGTAGGTACCTGCACTATGAGTAACTGAGGCGTTTGAATGTGAAGGCCCCAGAATAGCAGATTGCATGAATCATGAAAGTTTCTGAAAGTAGGTAATGACTGGGTTTCATGCTGGATATTGATCAATATCAATCAGCTTCCCAACTATGTTCGGGTCGGCTTCCAGTCTAACCGGATGCAGCTGAATACCAGTATTTTACATAGAGCGACTGCCTATCTGAGCTCCACAACCCAGTAACCGGGTAATACGATACCCCTTGGCTAAGACTGGTTGTCAGACTTTCGGGCTTCTGACGACCCGTAACGACTGTCAAAGATCCACAAACGACAGCCGGGACCAACGGCTTAACGTGCTCGGTATGTAAAGATGGTCACCCATCCACGGACCAACCCTGGCAAGAGTAGCTTAACCTGTTGGATCGACCCGTGCGGTTGTTATTACTTAGCCACGAGCTCCTCACCCCCCCTCACTCCCTATATATGGTGGACATTGATCAATGATCGTATATATGTAGGTGTATAGAATAGACCTGCATACAAAGCGAGGTGAACTTCGTGTCTTATCATAAGTGAGAAATTCCTACAGTATAGATCGACATAAAAGAGTATGTCGTGATGACAATTGAAACTAAATATTTTACTTAATGCAGACCTTTATGATGATGGCAATACTTGGTCGACAAGTGCTAGTTAGTAGGTTTTGATTTGAGTCACCTACAGGCAGCGTTTTTTGACCATTTATTTCCCGTTCGTAGAGACCTAAGAGCGATAGTGGCGTGGCGCCCTCAGTTTTCTAGACTCTTTTTTGCCAAGCTATACGTAGTACTCGTAACAGGTGTGCTTGTATGACCCTGGATATATGAACGTTAACCAAGCAAAATGAGTATATAAAGACCGTAGCAGGTGGCGTTCTGTAGTTACTACCTACCTTCATTGTAAGAAGGCGTGAGTTTATGTAGATATGTGTGTATAAATTCCTATTGGAAAAATCTATTTGTCCACCAAGCACGCGTAGCATAACCACCATAGAAACGTGTTTTCTGGACGGAGGAATAGACAAAATGACAGATTCTGATTGTTTATCTATCATTTTGTCTATTCTTCCGTCGACAAAACCCGTTTTTACGGTGGTCATGCTACGCGTGCTGGGGATCTAGTTTAGAACCGCTTAGTACCCGCACTTGTAACCACTAGACTAGTGGGTAATTGCGTAACACATAAAATAACAATTTATCGCAATGGGTTTCATTTTGACAGCTCACCCACGTTCATTACGTTATCCACGTTGTTGAGCAGACGATTTCATCAAACCTATGAAGCAATGGATTAGCAATATCCTTAAAAACTCTAAGATTGTGATTGAAAGTATGTTACGAAATTAGGGTGCAGTATAACAACGAGGCTGTAGGTCTACTTTCTTGGGATCTTTGCCAGTAAGTACCTACCTAAGTTAGTTAGGAATGTTGAGAATAATAAATCAATTTTTGCGACGTTGAACTTCAGTCACAGAATAGTACAGAAGGCGCACTCCGCATTTTAGGTATGAAACTACAAGTACGCGGCGGGCTCGTCTTGTCGGGTCAATTCAGTGAGTAATGTAGTCAGAAGATATACCTAAGAGTTACGCGATAGAAAGAGAGGCAACTTCTAGGTGAATATATATAACTGTAGGTAAATAGCGCTGTGCGACCTATACGCGTAGCATGAACACCGTAGAAGCGGGTTTTGTCGACGGAATAATAGACAAAATGACGGATAAACAATCACAATCTGTCATTTTGTCTATTCTTGCGTCGACAAAACCCGTTTCTACGGTGGTCATGCTAGGCGTGCTGCACGCATTTTGTTTATTCTTCCGTCGACAAAACCCGTTTCTATTGTGCTCATGCTACGCGTGCAGAATAGCACTTTATTGTGTCATAGCAAGAGTCGCTTTTTCTTTAAATGATTTTGCGGACTGAACCATCTGTATTAATCTGTGCTACATTGATCGATATCAATATTAAGAGTGGCAGCTAATCCGGTATAAAGAAGAATTTGTCGTTAAAAATATTGTGAAAGTGTTTAGTCTAGTTTTGCAACATTCAAAAACCTACCTATAATAACAAAGAGCAGTGGTGGCCCAGTAGTAACGGCCCAACATACGAGTTGTAAGGTACCTAGGCAGGCGTTTTACTTTGTGTAGGTAAATAATTTCATCACTCTCAAAACGGTGATGGAAAACATCGTGAGAAAGCCGACGTCCTAGAACAAAAAATTAAAAGACGTGACATCTACCAAACCGCACTGCATCTACCAGCCCGCGTGGTAGATTGCAGCCCACTCCCTTTCGAAGAGAGGAGGTCATTGTCCGAGCAGTGGGAACATTATAGGAGGATTATACTTATGCTAATAACAAAGAACTCTTCAACTGTGACGTCGAAACTAGAATTCGTAGATAAAACTGTTTTCCTGGGGATCACGCTCGACTCAAGGCTGCAATGAAAATTTGAATTTATTTTTATTTTATTTTGATTTTGTTTTTTTATTTTTCATAATTGATTGTATTATGTTATGAATGTGTTATTTTTATTTTATTTTTTTATTTATGATTTCAAACACAATGTGAATTGTTCCTGAATAAATTGAATTGAATTGAATTGAATGGGGTCCTCATTTAACATGGCATTTTCTTGCAGGACGGCTAAGTTCAGCAGCATATGCTGTAAGAAAAATCCGTCAATTTACTGATATAGATACCGTAAGGCTAGTCTATTTCAGTTACTTTCATAGTATCATGTCTTACGGTATTTTACTATGGGGACGGGCTGCAGATATCGACTCTATTTTTATTCTGGAGAAAAGAGCCATTAGAGCAATATATTGCCTCCGCAGGCGCGACTGTTTAAAAATATTAACATCATGACAGTACCTTGTCAATATATCTATGAAAACATCATGTACGTCAGGAAAAATCTTAATCCTTTCAGCAAAAGAGGTGAAAGACACAATTAAAGTACTAGAAATAGGGACCAATAAGTTCAACCGGGTTTCATACTGGCTAAAGTAGACTCATCCTTCATGGGGTAATGTTTAAAATATTACAATAAAATACCTCCTCACATACTACAACTAAATTAAACGAAATTTAAATCTTGTATAAAACGCACACTATGCTGCCAAGCATATTATAAGCTGGGGGATTATATCGCTGACAAAAATGCTTGTCTCAACGCTGGTCCAGCTCCACAAAGGCGCATAAACTAATTTTATTAGCATTCTAAATTATTGTTGGAGCTGCTGAAGATTGCAAAAACTATCTTTGAATTGTATAACTTCAATCTCTTAGTATTGTATAATTGCATAGCACATGTGTGAGCACTGTGACCTTCTATAAAGCTACCATTTACTGGGTACGTCTTTCATTGACTTGAATGTGCCCTGGCGGCTGAGTATGTCATGCTCACTCAAATGTCTCGCTGGTGGTGGCGTGTGTGTTGGATCGTGAAGTTCCCTTCAAAATGGTTGAGCTAAACGGTGCTGATCCATGCGTCATGTTCGTGAACGGGCGCCGTCAGTAGGGACTGGTCATCTCTTATCTGCCACGGCTTATTTGAATTGTTTTTATCTTTTTATTACGGACGCTTTTTACGTGCGCGTCTTTCTACATTGTTCTCACCATAGACGTATATGAGTTTATATAATTGTTTATAATTTTACTAATTTTACTTTATTTATTGTTGACATAATCTACTCATTACAATGTTTTTTTTAATGAGTTGTATTGCAATATGTGGTTAGCTAGCGACCTCGATAATTTTTTAATTTACCTCAATGGTCCTAGTTTATCAATTATAACTTCTAGTTACAGCTATATGTAAGCGGGCACGCCCTTTATGTCTGGAGGCTTTTATTTAGATATTGTTTTCGTTAAGTTATTTTTATTTCTGCTTGAGTATAGTTCTCGATGTTTTTGGTTGGTATATTGGCGTGTGCTAGCTGTCATATGGCTATTAATTTTATAATTTAAATTATGTTTTGTGTTGCGTAATGTAAATATCATTTTGCATACTATTATATAGAATCTTCTTTACTGAACAGACAGCTGTGCTGCTGGGGAGTTTGTTGCGCCACTTCTTCTTCCCAGCTAAAGCACTAGGAAGTGGTGAAGGGTGGGCGTGGGGGACTGTCTTATGTAATTTTGACGTTCGAAAAGTGCTGATTCTCAGCCTAGTTTGAATAAATGACTTATGAATTTTGAATTTTATATTTTATACGTCTATGGTTCTCACATGTATAATTTCAACATGAATGATGTAGGTAACCAATATTTTGATTTAAAAGAGTGTCCGTGGAGTTTCTTGCCCGTTCTTCTCCATAGGAACCTACGCTTTGGAATGGGCAACTAGCTTCATATTTCTGACTGACTGACCCCTTGACAATTCAAAAGTGCCTGTAAATGGTTTAATTGAAATAAATGCTTTGAGTTTGAGTTTGAATTTCGAGTTGGTTTCCGAATATCCTTTTCCTCAAACGGAATTGGCAAAAGTGTAACACTGATTTGTCATGTTTTGCTATAAATTAATTTGGTTTTAGGTTTAATATACCAGCCTATTATTGTATTGAGCATTGATGACCACGCTTGCTCAAGACGGGTTGGCGATTTCAGACAGTAATGTCCAAATAAACTTAGAAAGTACATATGAATTGAAAAAGTCACATTAGTACTTGCCCGGATTTGAACCCACAACCTCGTACATGAGAGGCGAGGCCTTAACCACTGGGCCATCACGACATCACGTTTTAAGTTTATCCCATGTTATTGGAGCGCGTCTATGGCCATTTCCTGCGCAATGTATCCTAACTCCGGGTTATTTCTTGCCCAACCTGGAAATCAAACCCAAAACCTCACGACCGAACTAGCGAGCCCTAGACAAACGAGGTAGTTTTGTTTACATTATGAAACTAATATTCATATCTTGTTTGACATATTGTGTTACCTCACTGGCAATGGTAGGTCCATTGCCAGTGAGTGTGGATCGATACTAAACAACTAATATTGTATTGTAGCTAAAAATAGCACTTAATGATGGCTAGAGGTAAGTTAAGTGGTGATGGGCACTAATGGGCAGTCTGTTTAACTTATGAAAGAACCCGACTTTGCTTGCTCGGATAAGACAGCCGCTCAAAGTGCAAAGGTCGATAGTATAGTTATATAAAAAACTTCAAAAGTATTTAGTGCCAAAAGTATTTAATAAAATAGATCTGTTACTACGACAAAACCCGAAATTAAGTAAAGGTATGTTAAAATCAAAGTTGAGGGATTTGATGGCGGGGGCTCTGCCCCGGCCGGGAGATAGATTCGTACCTTTTGTTAGGGTATCGTTGATTCATTATTATAAAAAATAAGTAGTAATGAGTTAATGATGCTATGATGTAGGGTGTGACTTTGTCTCTCGGTGGGGATGGAGTCCTCGTTATCGGTGGAAAACTCCTTAATTTTCCGGCTGGGGCCTTGGTGTGAATCACAGGTTATTTTAGATTCACACTAAGGTTTTGGTCGAGACGGCGCGGGCGGAGTGCGTAAGCGCGCGACTCCGAGCACGGACACCTCCAGACCGGTCCAGACGGGTACATACTTTAGACTCTGTCAGTGTCCGGTGTCCGCGGCTCGTCCGTGATCTGTCCGTGGCGGTGCAGCTGTGTGGCCGATCCTCCTTGAGTTAAATAGTGCTTAGTTGATAGTTTTAAGGCATTTTTTTACTGTAGGTATATAACAAGCGCTTCTCGCCATCAAACTTGAAAGTTTGGCGAGTAAAGGAGGATGCAAATCCTGGTCCCACCTTCCAATAGCTATGTGTGTTACATCGTTGGATAGGTATTTTTGAGCTGAATAAAAGTTACTACGGCGCCAAGTTCCAAATCTTAGTCCGTTCAGAGTTATTCTTTAATAAACATGGTAGTTTTATCAGAAGTAATGCTATTTTTACGTAATAATTGCATTTGTGCTTTATACTACTACTTACTTGTACTTTTATTCAGCTCAAAAATACCTATCCAACGATGTAACATACATAGCTATTGGAAGGTGGGACCAGATGTCATAGAAACTCTGGCATCATCCTTTGTAAAAGAACAAACAATGTACCTACCTATGTGTGAGAATAAATTAAAAGAAAAAAAAACTTAACAAGCGACCGGCCCCGGCTTCGTACGGGTGCAATTTGCATGTGAAAACGGTTCCTTTTCTGTTCACGACACGTTGTGCACAACTCTGAGCAGTAGCTAACTTAACAAAAAGTACTAGGCTTGCATGAATTCAAGATAGTGTTTCTTTAGTAAGTTCTTTAGTAGTAGTTAAGTACTTCTTTTTGTATATATTTACATAATATAGGTATAGGTAGCTTAAGTCCATCAGCACAGGTTTTGTCGACGGAAGAACAGACATAATGACAGATTCACAATCACATGTCATTTTGTCTATTCTTCCGTCGACAAAACTCATTTATATAGTGGCCATTCTACGCGTGCTAGAATAATGTAGGTACCTTTCAAATGGTGAAAGAATTTTTCTAATAGGAAATGTGGTTCCGGAGATTACCCTCCACATATAAACAAACTAACAAAATTCGCTCGCTCTCTTTATAATCCTTATCCTTACATATTATAAAACAAAGTCCCCCGCCGCGTCTGTCTCTCTGAACGCGATAAACTCAAAAACTACCGAACGGATTTCACCAATGGAGTGATTCATGAAGAAGGTTTTGGTGTATAATTCATTAAGGTTTTGTGTAAATAGGATGAAATATGACGATTATTGATGAAGATATCGAAAAAAATCATGCCGACTGGGAGCTGTTCTGGAGTGTGCTGTGTAAACCGTAAAAGATACATAAAATGTATGTTCTACAGGATTGTTTATCTTAAAAATTTCAACAAAAATGTCCTGGATGGCATAAGGATGACCCACAGTAACCATTATTATCTTTCAGAATTTGATTAAATTTTTATTGTAATTTCCGAAGCAATTTTGACCTGTATCATATTCCTTATCCAATAAAATATGGTATTTAAATTGGGCATTTGATTTAGATTCAAATATGCCTTGACATCATATCATTTAAATAAATAGTTTAAAAGATTTATTCCCTTTATGTCGAGCCTGGAAGTCTATTGTTCTCCAAAGTATTGATATTTTACGCTTTCTATTACCTTTATGTCGAGTTTGGTGAACAGGTACAGTCAGGGATGTAAATTAAAAGCCAATGGCATAAAAACATTGTTTTATTATTTGTTCTATTACTTATTTTCATATATATATCTAATCTTTCTTACAGATTTAAAATTATGCATAGTAAAATAATTATGGTTGACGGCAACGCTGGCGCGCAGCGGTAGAAGTCAATGACCTTTTCCTCAGCTATTAGGTATGTAATCCCGGTAGTACGTTCCCGTGGGATATTTTGCGACATCCACGCGGGCGTAACCACGGGCAAAAACTGGTATTATTATAAATAGTAAGTACAGTCAGCCTCAAAAAGACTGAAATAAGAATCGACAAGAATTTATTTGATTATCAACAATATTGTAGGCAATGTTCCTTATTATTGTAATCGTGTGTAGTCACAATTAGCACAAAACAGACAAACAACAGAAATTGTAGACAATCTTTGTGAGGCTGACTGTACCAATAAATCATCGAACACGAATATAAGATTTAGTAAAGTTACAGATTCTTGCTTTTATCCTTATTTCATAGACCGGTATTAAACAGGAACCGCTGCGAACTTATCAATAAACTACTAAAGCAGTACCAACAGTGCACAGTGTTTCCCGAAATTATCAGGAATCGAACCTAGGACGGCAAACCGGAATGCAACTTTTTGTAGAATAGTGAGGAATGTTAATAAAACGACAGATTCCACATCTTAGTTTATTACTTTTATTAAAATGATCACTTAGGAGAATACAACTTTCAGTACCTAATATTCTTTCCTAGACCTAATATAAACTTCCAAAAACCTCACCCTGCTACACTCCTTTTAGGGTTCCGTAGCCAAATAGCAAAAACGGAACCCTTATTTTTTTTTATTCAGGTTCAAAACTTACATTTCCATCAAATATCGGATGTTTGATCTTACCCTTATCAGTCTTCTGGCCAGTCAATTACAACGTTTCGACGTGTTCAAGTTCTTTTCGAAATTCATGTACTTATACATATTTTTATTATGCACTTGTAGATATGATTAGGTACCTGTCCCATCACCAGCGATCAACGAAAAGCGAGTAGCCAAAACTGGTTAAGTGCGAGTCGGCTTCGTTCACAAAGGGTTCCGTACCAACGTACAATATGTAAACGCTTTTTACTTTAGTAAAATTAATACGTTTCTTGTATGGTAACCCCTTTTAATTTTTATATTTATATATATATTTGTTTTACAATTGATGGTCTGAACGATTTCTAAAAGTTTGTCCATCTATTTAATGGGACTTTATCTATGCATGATATTATATAGAAGCCATTTTAAGCAAAAAATCGACACTTTGAAACTACCAAGAGCCTTTTTTCGATCCATAGTGCGGCGGTGTGAACGGTCAGCGATCAACCATTAATATATGTATCTCTTTTACTTACACGGGACCTAAAATCTTTTGTACGTTTCTTGAGCGAAAAATCGTTGATAGCTAGTCGCTTCCCCGTCGCCAGTGGGACAGGTGCCTCAAGTCTACTTTAAATGGATGGGAGGTGGATTCTAATTTACCTTACCTCTACAATCTACGTACAGACATATTAATAATTATTTAGATGAGCATAAAAATGCTTCACAAAATTTAATATCAAAACCACACCAAATGCTTGAGATGACTGAATAAAAGCTGCTATTTGCTACAGTTTTCACTACAGATACCACTGGAAAATATGCTTGTATTCATGATTATTAGGGATGTAACGATACATTATTTTCCCGATACGATACCGATCATTGTAGTAATTAATCGGCGATACCGATATTAATAGCTTACTAGTTAATAAATCAAATAAATAATGAAGTACGAGGGCGACACTGACAGTTTTTAGAACTGGCCACTTGTAAACGATATAATAAATCAAATAAGTCCAAATTTTGAAAATGGAACTCTTTGCCAATATTAGTGTGTATGTATTTTATTCATTTGTCATTTGTTTACGATTTGGCGGCAAATTGAAAATTGTCTGTGTCACGTCAGCATGAATTTAACGCGAGAAAATTTTCGTACTATGATTTTTTATGACTTTCGATGTAATTTAAGTCAACAAGAAAGTTATGATAGACTTCGATTGGCCATTCACGATGAAGCCCCATCTCGTGCCACTGTTTACAATTGGTTTAATGAGTTTATTTAGTTTTATTTGCGTGAAGGACGGCCTACTACGGCGACGACTGAAGATAACATCATTGTTGTGCGGCGTATGATAGAGACTGACAAAAGAGTGACTTATCAGCAGATTTGGACAAGCTTAGGCATCGGTATGAGTCAAGTGCACAAAATCCTCCATAAACATTTAGCGGTCAGGAAGCTTTGTGCCCGGTGGATACCACATAATTTGACAGATGCCCAAAAACTCCGCCGTGTTGATTGGTGTCGTGAAATATTTCAAAGATTTAACGGAGGTGACTCAAATGCCGTGTTCGACATACTTACGGGTGACGAAAGCTGGATTTATTGTTATGATCCTGAAACTAAGAGACAGTCTGCTGTCTGGGTGTTTCCTTCCGAGTAGTTGCCAACTAAAGTGACGAGAGGTCGAAGCGTGGGAAAAAAGATGGTGGCCTCGTTTTTCGGAAGGACAGGTCATTACGCAACAATTGTTTTAGAGGATCGAAAAACAGTTACTGCAGTGTGGTACACTAACAATTGTTTGCCACTTGTCTTGGAAAAAGTTCGGGAGAAACGACCTCGCAGTAGGATCCTCCTTCACCACGACAACGCCTCATCGCACACCGCCAAGCAAACAATCGACCACTTGGCGACGTCAGACGTGGAATTACTGGGTCACCCGCCCTATAGCCCCGACCTCGCACCTTGCGATTTTTATTTATTTCCGAAAATAAAAGAAAAACTTCGAGGAAAACGTTTTATGGACGCCGAGGAAGCAGCGGCTGCGTTTCAAAATGCCGTCGAAGAGACCCCTAAAGACGAGTGGGCAAAGTGGTTTTCTCAGTGGTTCCATCAGATTCAGCGATGTATTGATGTAAATGGACACTATTTTGAAAAGATATAATAAAACTAATAACTTGCTAGTTTGTTCAGTTTTTGATTTTCTAAGAACTTTCAGTGTCACCCTCCTATGTACCTCGGGCACTGTTTAATAGTGCGTAAGCTCAGGTTCGCACAGACGTATTTTTTTTATCGCGGCGATTTTTTTTCGCGTATTGGATTTGCGACGCTCTGTTTAGCGCCGAGAGTTGAATATCCAACAATGTGTTTTCTTGACGCGTTGGTATACGCGCTGGATGCTTTCTGTTGGATTCTCAATGCTCGGCTCAATACCGAGAGTTGAATATCCAGTGTACGAAAAAAAATCGTCGCGATAAAAAGACGTCCGAGATGTGAAACAGGCACGAAAAAATACATCGTTCAGCCAACGCTCAGCAAACTGCAAACACTGCCGTTTGTCGTGTTGCCATGTCGCTAAGCATGTTGCACGCGCGTCGTCGTTTTGCGCGCTTTTCGAACTGTTTGATATCGGTTGTATATAATCGGGGATGCCGATATATCGGCCTGCCGACTATATGGGCATCGGATCGGAATCGTTACATCCCTAATGTTATAGAAGAAAAACCACCCAAATGAACACTAAGGCTTATATCTCATTAGGAAACTATGGTGGCGCGTATCGTGTTACCAGCAAAATATACACAGCTTTATGGTCGGCATCTCACCAAGCGTCCAATTGGTTGCGCAACCAACCAGACATTTTTGGCAGTGCGACCATGGTCGTGCCGCCACTGGTGACCTAGTGAGATAAGGTGATTAGGTGACATAGTCAGACAGTAGTATAAGTTATATAAAATGCAATATTGTTGAGTCTAGTCATCTATATAAATTCACAATCAAAACACGAAAAACATTCTAATACCGTTTTGCTTTTATCACAAATGAATACAGAAGGTTTACTCCGCAAAATCATTTATATAAAAAGCGACTCTTGATACGACACAATAAAGTGCAATTCAGGTCGCACAGCGCTAATCACCTAGAAGTTGCCTCTCTTTCTATCGCGTAACTCTCATATCTTCTGACTACGTTACACTCACTGAATTAGCCCGACAAGACGGGCCCGCCGCGTACTTGTAGCTTCATACCTAAAATACTGAGTGAACCAGCTATATTCATCTGTACTTTTATTTTACTTGTTCTTATCAAAATAACTTATATCCCAGTTAGCATACTGCCGCCCCCGCTGTTCTGTAGCTTCGCTATTTCGTCTTTGAACTTCGAGATAGTTTCTTTAGCCAGGTGTAACTTGTCCTTAAGGTCTGATATCTCTGTGCGGACCTTTGTTTGAGATGCCAATATCTTTTGTAGTGTTTTGTCTTTCTTGTCTTCAACTGTAACAAATAAGAAAAGTTAATAACAAAATATCACGTCATAATTTCTGCAGACTTAAGTTCTAAATCTACACCACTGACTACCTGCAGTATTGTCTCTCCTGTTACCTTTAATCCATCCAAAGGTTGTCTGTAAAAGATCGCTTTAAGCGACAAGACCGCCCATTGTGTCACCCTATGTAAAATTTCTAAATTTATGTCTGTAATTTTTATGGTGTACAGTAAAGAGTATTCTTAATTTATCTACACTAAAATTATCTACACTTAAAGGAAAAATATCGGCTAAATGCGTGTCGGACTACGCACAATGAAAGGGTTCCGTATTTGGGATTAATTTATCCCAAGAACAAAATTAACTTAGTAGTTGAGAAACATGTTCTTCCACATATGTCACGATCAATCCTCCAACTGCAAATGTAAGTTTGTAGTCGCAATTTTTTTATTATAAAACTACAAATTATAAATTTTCTGACATTTTCCTTTATTTGTGCTGTGACATCATGCTTCCTGTCAAATTTCATGATTCTAGGTCAATGGGAATTACCCTGTAGGTTTAGAATTATTTGCGAGTATCAAAATATGTCGCATAAATGGCCGTATTTTTTTTGATGATTGATTTTTTGGAGCTTTGAGGGACCATAGACGTATTTGATATTAATTTTAATTTGATACCTCGACGAGTGCCTGAGAAAAAAAGTCTTGACAGACTGACGGACGGACATCCAAGTGATGCTGTAAGGGTTCCGTTTTATTCTTTTAGGGTACGGAACCCTAAAATGAGACATAAAAGAAATAATAGCATTTTTGTTTGTAATGAATAAACTAAAAAACTACTGGACCGTTTAAAAAAAATCTTTTACCAGTAAATGTTCTAGTATCAATGAGTAACATAGGCTCTAATTTATAAAGATATCACGCGGGCGAAGCTGCTGGCGGAAGATAGTCAAAAATATAATTATATACTCAGGGAGTCAATTAATTCTTTTGTCATAGAATAACTTTGATACTATTTAGAGCCTTAAACTTACAATCAGTATCATGCTTCCAGGGTCCATTGGTGATGGGCTTCACACTGTTGAGCAGATGCTGCATCAGCTGGGTCGGCTCTTGGAAGACTATCTCCTCATAGGATTCACTGACGAGGTTCCGGCCGACTGTGGGTTGAGCACTGGCGCCCTCTGTTGCTGGTGATTGGAACAACTTCAGAATGTGGTATAGGGTTACCTGTAATGTATTAGTTCGTTAGTTTTGAGTGTTAGCTTGACTAATGTTAAGTAAAGAATTAAATGTTATATCTGCGGCCCGCGAAGACGCCCGCATGAACACTAATTCTTTTTCTAAAATAAAAGTAGTCAAGTTACTCCTTATAACATCCACTAGCTGCCAGTCAAAGTCCCGTCAAAATCGGCCCAACTGTTTCGGAGATAAGCCGGAACAAACAGACAGACTCTCTGAATTTGTTTCAGCCTTTCTTCTCAGAGTAGTATATAGAAACCGCCGACCTCATCCAGCTTATTTTTAATATTTTTTTTAATGACGTGTTAAAGTGATTCCGATATCCCATTTACAGAATAAACAATTTCATTCCAGACAGATAGACACAAAAAATTTAAAAATTGTTTTTTGTTATAGTAAAAAGCTATTATTCTGACTACACACAAACAACTTCAATTTTATTTATTTGTATGTTTGTATAGATTAATGTAAGGTACAGACAGTGCCAGCCACGAAGACACACCCCACTCTTCTTCCTAAACGCTTACAGTACTAGAGTGCAACATTCTGCTAGTGTTTTAGTATTGTCGATACACACTAATTACCTATGAGTGCGTAATTGGTAAACAACACAACTAAAACACTAGCAGTATGTTGCACACTTTTACTGTAAGCGATTAGGAAGAAGAGTGGGGGGTGCCCCTTCGTAGACGGCAATATCTGTAAGGAATCTGTAAAGAATTTTATGATGGTGGAACGATTTAGAAAATTGTATGAAAATGCTAGTTCATAGTTGCAAGTGTACATACTCAACAGGGATGGTTCTTTCTCTATTTAAGGGTAATGTCTAGCTAGAAAGCATGTTTGGATATTTTATGAATATTTATATAGTTGAGTGAAGCAGAACTTGCCAAGCAAGTGGTCAGCTTTAGCTAGATGCAGCTTTACTTCAACTGAATGAAACGAAATTTAAATCTTATATTAAACGCACACTATGCAGCCAAGCATATTATAAGTTGGGGGATTACATCGCTGATAAAAATGCTTGGCTCAACGCTGGTCCTGCTCCACAAGCATAAACTAATTGATTAGCATTTGAAAATACCATTGGAGCTGCTGAAGATTTTAAAAACTATTTTTGCATTGTATAAATTCAATGTCTTAGCATTGTATAATTGCATGGCACATGTGTGGGCACCATGTACCGACTATAAAGCTACCATTTAGGTACTGAGTATGTCTTTCATTGACTTGATTGTGCCCTGGCGGCTGAGAGTATGTCATGCTCACTCTAATGTCTCGCTGGCGGTGGCGCGTGTGTTGGATCATTAAGCTCCCTTCAAAATGGTTGAGCTGAATGGTGCTAATCCATGCGTCATGTTCGTGAACGGGCGCCGTCAGTAGGGACTGGTCATCTCTTAGCTGCCACGGCGATTTTAATTTAATTTATATTTTTATTTCTAACGGACGCTTTTAATGTTTTGCATCGTTCTCACATTGTATAACTTCAACTTGAATGATGTAACCAATATTATGTAACCATTTTATTTTATTTAAAAGAGTGTCCGTGGAGTTTCTTGCCCGTTCTTCTCCATAGGTACCTACTACGCTTTGGAATGGGCGACTAGCTTCATATTTCTGACTGACTGACCCCTTGACTATTCAAAAGTGCCTGTAATTGGTTTATTTGAAATAAATGCTTTGAGTTTGAGTTTGAGTTTGAGATGACAAAAAGTGTTGTACTTCTTGTAGTTGGCAAACAAATTCAAACTGATATCCCTACCATTGAGGTAATTATTAAAAATTTGCAGTTATAACTTAACTTTAAAATATATCAATTTTACTTTAAATGATACTCACGGGCCTCTCATTAGGGTCATGGAAGTATATTTTGATGACAATCTCAAACTCTCCCCAGCCAGTCTCCGTTAACTCATATGGAGGCTTTGTTATTATCCTGTTCGGGTTCGTGTAACTCTCGTGCAGTTTGAAGTGAATCTTCTTGATGTACGCTGACATGTCCTCGTTGTCATAAGGCTTGACATACACTGTCCATTGATGAGTATGGCCGTCCTCTTCACGTTTTTTACCAAAGTATCTTGCTATGTTGCCATATATTACAGGTTTCACAATAACTAACCCCTGAAATTGATAGGAAGTATGTTTGAAAGATGCAATAGTCTATACTATTCTTTACAACACCCTTCTTGACCTATACAGAAAGAGCTTTGAAAGATTTCCCGCCCGAGTTTAACCTTTTAATTAAGGACATTTACATTCAGTAAATACAGAACTGCCAAACCATTCTGTATTTATTTGAGAAAATGTAGTATTTAGAGACTGTAATAACTCATTGTGGCAATTTACTGGATATGGGTATGTTCAGTGAAGATACCAGCTATTTGTTTTCAAGATTTAGCTATGTATATTTTCACTATTGTGAATGTCAACAAAAGTTCTTATAAAAACCATATAAACAACATAGTTAAGGTAACATACCTTGACTCTTCCCCCTGAGTCGGGTCCGAAGTCTGTTTGCAAGCTCATATCCGAATCTTTTTTGGCCGACAGCTTGGAAACTGTAATTTTAGCTCTTTTGTATACAAATATAACCTCACTTTTGTGAGAAATTCGTATAACAATCACTTTGACACTACGTTTTTTTTTAGGGCTTGGAATCATGTATTTTTATATTTTAGAATAAAATATAAAAAAAATATAAAAGGAATACTGTAACCCTTCACATCTTCAATGTCAAATGCTAATAAGTATAAGTTTTTCATTATTACCACCAAACCAATACGCTGACAGCACAGAACGACCAAAGAAAGCAAGAAATAGAAAACATTAATAAAAAATTAGAAAAACTTCAAACAGAAAATGAAAACCTAAAGAAAGAAATAAGAAAACTAGCTACACAAGTATCGAGAGTCCCAAACATACAAGAAAATAATCGTAGAAAAATTGTACTCTACGGCCTGGCCGACTACTACAAAGAGCCTGAAAGTTCACTTCACAATAGATTGATAGAACTGTTCCGTGATATAGTCAACATAGACGTCTCAGGATATATAGAAGACCTGTATAGACTTGGAAGACCCGGTGGACCAAAGTACCGACCCCTTGTTATTGAATTTATCAGCAAGAGAATGACTAAATATATCATTAACAATAGCAGCTATTTTCAGGGAACCGGACTATTCATATCTGAATTCTTAGATGCCAATGCACGAAAGCACAGAGCACAAATGCGAGAAGAATTGTTTAAAGCCAGAAAAAACGGATCTCATGCAATTATAAGAAACAACCAACTATATATAGACGGAAAACTCATTAACCTAGAAAAAAACGAACTTCAATATGATTACAACACCCGAGAAGACGATATAACATTGAACAACATCAACCAAACTTGTCCTACAAACATGACTAATGAAACTGAGACAGAGAACCAGACATTTCGTAAACAACGACCAACCATTTAAAATAATGTTCCAAAATTTTCAAAGCCTTTATAACAAACAAGATACACTCGAAGCATTTCTTGATCAAAATCCAATGTATAATGTAATATGTATTTCGGAAACATGGCTAACTCAAAAAAAACTTGATCTCATCCATTTTAGCGGATATAAATTTGCATCTTCCTTCTGTCGCACTACAAGAACAGGCGGCGGTGTTTGTATGCTTCTACAGGAACATATCGAATGCATAAATAGAAATGATATTTCAGAAATGTCTAAAGAATACATAATTGAACTATGCGCCACGGAATTACTAAAAGAGAATTTATTGATAGTAACTATGTACTGGAATAGAAGAGAGGAGGAAGTTTTTTATCAACAATTAAAACAAATTCTTAAATATATACACAATAAATACTACAAACTGAATGTAATAATAGGAGGCGATTTTAATATTAATGTAATTTCAGACAATTTAAAAACAAATCAATTTTTAAATCTCATGCAGGAACATAACTACACTCAACATGTAAAGACCCCTACACGTATTACACCAAACACTGAAACGTGCATAGATTTAATATTCACAAATTTTAACAACAAAGACATGTACACAACCACTGAAGAGCTAGGTTTTTCCGACCATCATAGTGCAATTCTACATTTAAAAATACCTGAACAATCAGAAAAATACAACTGGTACACAATGAAAAGACTATTTAATAATACAAATATAACAAAATTCAAAGAGGAGATACAAAAACTCAACTGGAACGATATTCTTACAAATAATAACAACATTAACATAAATTATAAAACATTTCATGACAAACTTATTTCCATTCTAAATCAATGTATGCCGATGCGTAAAATAAAACTAAAAACAGAATATAAAAAATACTGGCTAACTGTAGGTATAAAAAAATCTAGTTTAAATAAAAGACTATTAAAGACATTGACCACAAAAACAAAAAATCCAATAATAACAAAATACTATAAAACGTATGAAAAAACACTGAAAAAAGCTGTAATAGTTGCAAAGAAACTACACTTTAAAAATAAAATGATGCAATCTAACAACAAAGTAAAAACAATGTGGGGAATTATCAATGAACGCACAAACAAGAAACTAAAGAGTGAAAAGCATAACATAACCCTACAAATGAATAATAACGTAACTTCAAAACCTCAAGAGGTAGCCAACATATTTAATAATTTCTTTTCCTCTATTGGTGGGGACACCACACTAACTTCTGCCAGCACACAAAAACGCTCCCCGGTGGTTTCAGCTACACAAAATACACTATATCTTAGCCCAGTAGATCCTTACGAAGTAAATACAATAATTAAAAATTTAAAAAACAAAAGAAGCCATGGTATTGACGAAATTCCACCCACCCTATTAAGACAATGCGCTAACGAATTAACCTTGCCATTTTACATACTAATTAACCAATCTTTTGAAGAAGGCGTTTTTCCCGATTTGTTAAAAAAAGCTCTCATAAAACCGATTCACAAGAAAAATAAAAAGACTGACCCAAATAACTACCGTCCCATTGCTCTCCTACCAACAGCCTCAAAGATATTTGAGAAAGCTATGTGCGTTCGTGTATATGCATTTTGTGAGAAATACAATATATTCAATGATAGCCAAAATGGTTTTCGCAAAAACCGATCTACCGTTTTGGCTGTTTATAAATATATACAAGAGGCACTCAATACAATAAACAATAAAAAGTACGCTGTTGGATTGTTATTAGACATGACAAAAGCCTATGACAAGGTTCAGTTCGATATATTATTAAATAAACTATACAACATTGGCATCCGCGGGAAAAGTTACGAATGGTTTACATCATATTTAAAAAACAGAGAACAAGTTGTAGAAATAGAACACTGTAATCATAAATCAAAAGAAATAGAACTAATACGATCTCAAAACATACCCGTAAAAGCATCTATACCACAAGGAAGTGTAATAGGGTGTCTGCTATTCCTTGTTTACATAAATGATCTCCCCAACCATATCAATGAGTCATGCGTATTATTCGCCGATGATATCTCTATTTTAACATCATGTGACAACAATATAAATTTAAATCAAAAACTTACTTCTATACTGGACGCTACAACACACTGGATGAACGAACACAACCTTGAAATTAATTTCAATAAGACAAAAATAATAACTTTCCACCCCCGACAAAAAATACCTATAACAATAAATTTCAAATACAATGGATCAAAATTAGAAGCAGTAAATAAATTCACCCTTTTAGGCCTTGACATAGATTCACACGTAGATTGGAAATCGCACATTCAAAAAGTAAGAACAAAATTGTCTAAGTTTTCATACGCCCTCCGTGAAATCAAGAAAACAACAGACCTAAAAACAGCTATAGTAACGTATTACGCATACGCATTTGCGTGGCTCAAATATGGAGTCATTTTATGGGGAAATAGTACCGACGCACCTACACTGTTCACTCTGCAGAAAAAAATGATCAGAATATTAATGAATATCAAGGAAACATACTCATGTAAACCCCATTTTAGAGACCTCAAAATATTAACCCTGCCCTCCCTCTACATACTCGAAATTTGTAAATTTGTACGAAATTATCCCCAATTCTATTCCAAAAGAGGAGATATTCAAAATAAAATTACACTCAGACATGAAAACAGACTAAACATACCCACTTCACGATTAAAAATGCACTCTTCTGGTACATATGTTATGTCCATTAAAATATATAACAAGCTTCCGGAAAACATAAAAAATATTGATAAAAATAATATATTTACTAATAAATTGAAACAATTTCTAATAACTAAAAGCTATTACACTATTGACGAGTACTTAAACGATAATTTCAACAACAATAAAACCATTTTGACATGAAAATTTAGGTGACATTTCATTTTACATATTAAATTATTTAATTTTTAATCAATTACTTATTTTTAAATTGCAAAAATACTATTAAAATGATTAGATACACTTTTGTATTGTATGTATTATATTTTAGCCTATACCTATGTATTATATTTGTAATTTTAATTAAATACTTATTTTAATAATGCAATAACATTTAACCAACGACTCATATAAATAGCACAAAAAACTATTTTAGGTACTATTTCATTTATTATTTTTCTAAACAAGTAAGCGCCTTCATCCTCTCTCCTAATGAAATGTTTGTAAATAATTGTAAAAATTCACTTTGCTGTGCCCGACAGGGTCCATAATTGATTCTATGTTTAACATACCAACTGTTTTTATGTACACATTATGGCATGCAATAAAGTATTGAGTATTGAGTATTGAGTATTGAGGTGCTAAATTGATCGAAGGCTGATTAGCACAGACCAAGTAGTAACTCGTTATAAAAATAATGATTAAGAATGATGACTGCCTCGTTGGTCTAGTGGTCGCAAGCGCTACTGCTGCGCATGAGGTCCTAGGTTCGATTTCCAAAGTGGGCAAAGCGTTAATGGGTTTTTCTAGGCAGTGGGTAAAATAAGGGTTTAATATAGGTACACCTCTGCGCACACCACACCACTCCATATTATTCGCAATACATTACACGATCCATTACATTATACACGTCTGGGTCGGGCTGAAAAGTTTGTTGCCAGAAATTTTTAGTTTTACCCGATTTGTTCGTTGTGGTTCACATACCCCACAGAGTAAATTATAATATACTCGTACCCGGTTTGTCCTTTTGACCGTAACAATTGAACACCAGTGGCGGCGTAAAGGGGGGGTGGGGGTGGTCCGCCCCGGGTGCCAAGGACCAAGGGGTGACAACGTGGTGACAACACGATGGACTAACATTTCCAGAAGAGCTGCAGAGAGCTATGTTAGAATGTCTTGATAGATTTTACGGAGAAATAAACCATCGTTACAGGGCATTGGATAACATTCTCTTAACATTTGGTGTTTTATGCTTAAAACTGCTTAAAATGTGTCAAAAATCTGTGATGAATTTTCTGCAGAGGACACTATTTTGGAGATTTTACGACTGAGGCGCCACCTTCAGCATTTCTTTCCAAGAAATGGTCCAATGGACTACCTTGGAGCTTCTGAAATTGATTGTAAAATGGGACTATTCTGAGTCTGTTCCGAGTCTAGCGCTGTGTTAAGTTTTTTTTTAACTATTTGTGTTTCGTCAGCATTGTGTATTTTGTCTTTTTTTTCCTTTAATTAAATATGCGTTTTGTTTGTGCAGAACAAACATTTTTTTTTCTTTTCTTTTTATCATAATTTGTAATAACAATGTAAAAAAATTATGTGTAACTATTGTATGCCATAAGGGCGGGACATAACTGATCACAATTTAATTATTTTAGACTGTATTAGTAGGAACACTACTTAGGATCCACAATAAAGATATTGATTGATTGATTGAAGTTTCTCAAAATTAAAGTTGATAAAATCTTACAAGCGCGACTTATAAATTTTTTCATGTTTTCCATTGAAAAAATATTCAAATATATTTAACCGACTTAAAAAAGGAGGAGCTCAATTCGTATGTTTAAAAAAAAATATGTTTGGGCATACCTAACTCCGTCATATGTTTAGGATTAGCAAAATTATTTTTTGTTTGAAAGGGTATGCTCTCGATGTAGTCCCATATAAATTTTATTAACATTACTTGGGTACTTTTTGAGTCCTAAGCTTCAATAATACGTATTTTTCCCGCTGAGTCTTTATAATTATTATGTCGTTATTTACATAACAGGTAGTGGTATTCAAATTTGTGTGGGGTAGGTACCAAAGACACCGACTTCCGATAAAAAAGTATTTAGCAAAAATAAAGTCAATTAAGCACGTTTAGTATTTGTTGTTTTATTTTGAGGGTGCTCAGTAGAAAACCGCCCGGGTGCCAACTCGTGCTACGCCGCCATTGTTGAACACAGAATATTACAGCCCCGGATCTAGATTTTTTTCGAGACGGGGCAAGAACTACCGTCTGCCGCCCCTCGCCAACCCTTTAAACTTTATGTTTCTCTATGAAGCCTTATTTTTTTTTAATGTACAGACGCCAGCACATCAACTTACTACAATCTGTCAAATTTCTTTAACAGATTTTCAACTTTCTCTTAAGTATAAGGTTCAAAATTGATTGGGAAGATTTGACAGATTCGAGTAGGTTGACATGCGGGCGTCTGTACATCAGCATGTCGGACATTTATTATAATTAGGCTAGGACAGGATAGGGTTTGAATAAGTCGTGATATTATAGCATATTAGAATTACAATTTTACTCTTCGAACCATAACTAATTTGATGTGCAGTCCGATTTTCGATTGACTTATGCAGAAAGTTTAACACCAATTAAAACAATCTAGAATGCAAGAGCGAGCGGAGCGAGCTCGAAAAATTTTGCAGTCTGCCTGAGATAAGTTCGATTTTCTTTTGCAATTTAAGAATTATAAATAAATTCATAATAAGGAGTTACAAAACTGTAAGAGCAAGCGTTGATAAAACGCCAATCCAACAGGGGCGCCAAAACTATGCTAAAAATTAAAGGAAATCGTGTCTCCTTTGCACGTACAGATTTCGGAAAGGGCTGGATGCCGGAAGTGCGAACTAAAACTTCAAAAGTAAAGGATTATTTACGTTATTTTTTTACCACAGAGATTTATTTTTTATCATTGAGTTCCAGAATTCAAATGCGCCCGCTCGCAATCGGCTCACACCGTTTGACGAGTATGCCTACGCTATACTCGTATAGTGATTACCTGCAGTGAAAGATTTTATCTAAGTGCTGCGCATCTCATTTATTGCAAAGTTGCGGTGCGTTGGGTGGAGAACTTGTCTGCTACGCTTGAGTTTGTCGCCCCCCTGAAGTTGGCGCCCGGGGCATGGGCCCCGGTTTGCCCCCCCCTAGATCCGGGGCTGGAATATTATATACCTACTCTGCAATTGAATTACTACATTGATACGTATCCACTACGTATTCCTCGTAATTAATGTGTCATTAAAATTTGAGCATAACTAGAAGTTTGTGGGTGTCATTACTTACATATCCGTAAGTACTAGATTTACTATGGGATATTGTAGGTAGTATGGCCGCGTGGAGCATACTTTTTCTACAGAAGCTTTCAAATGAAACACGCGGTTTATTTTCATATTTATTATTACATCTTATTAGAAGGCAAGTGAACAATGGTCCAACAAGCTCTTTTCTTAATCGCGATATTATATTTGAATAATTAACATTAAACTAACAACATAATTGCATAGGCTCTAAGATATAATGAGCACAGTAAACAATCACAACATTAAGAATTGAATGTGTTGTCGTCACACGTCGGCTACGATGGGGGGTTAACTGTTTAGGCCTTTTGGCAAAAAATACACCAATATTAAAATCTTACGTTATGACATGCATCTATTAACATCGATGGGGATTTTAATCAAGGGTCTGATTAGAGCACATTTACAAAAAGTAGGTATATAAGCAATCATTAGCCTCGTGTGACATTTAAAATTTGTGGTCCGTGCGTGTGTTTTCTAAATCTGCCAGAAGTGGATCGCTCTCCTCCTTGAACTTTGACGAGCGTGAGCCATGTCGTGACGCTGATACTCTCTGCGAAAACGTGAGCAGGGTAGGCACAAGAGAACTGCAAGGGGTGGCTGGTGCAGAGCGCGATGAAGTCCGAGTTCCGGGTGAAATTCGTGAAGTCCTAACGGGGTAAGCGACCGATAATGGCATGTATAAGCTCGTTTTTCTTTGCCTTGGCGTCTTTTTTACGCTTTCAAGGCGTCTATGACGACGTTCGTCACTCGTCCTCCTCAAAGTAGAATCCCTGGATGTCTGTGTGGGGCTGGTAGGCTGTGGGGGCGACTCGGGTGGATCAGGTTTACCGGTGTAGTACTGTCGCAAGCTACCGTATGCCTCATGCATGTACATATTGTTATCATCATCTTCATCGAGGTTCTGTTGAATTGGCGGAGATGACCCGAGCCTCGGCTTGCACCCTCCATCGCAGTACATCTCGCAATCAATAAGCTCCAATTCAAGGTCAAAGTTAGAGTCCTGCAAAAGTAAAAAAATGTGTATTGATAATGTGATCATTTCGTTATCATCTCTTTTGTTAACGTCAGTCGTGACTTAAACTATGTAGATGTGGAGTGTAATGTCTATCTCTACATTTTTCTTTGTAACCAAATAAATTTCCAGCAGTAGACTAAACCCACTAACCAAGGGTTGGACTGGCGAAGTAATAAGATTGTCCCGGAAGGCAGCGGGCGGTTCACGGGGTCTGGTGGGCGTGGATTCGGTGCGGGAGCGCTGGGGGGCAGGGGCGGCGGTGGTGCGCTGCTCAGTCAGCGAGGACAGGGATCGTAGCAGCGGTCCGCACCCCACGCCGCACTCTTCGTAGTTGCTCGCGCACGAGTACGGTGGTGGAATGATTGAATTTGCCTGAGGACAGAATGGAATTCCATTATTTTCGGCCTAAAGCCCTCAAGTTTACGTTTTCTAAAACAGCGGTAGGGATGGCCGTCCTTATTAAAAACGCTTTTTTATGACACCTTAAAGTCAAACTGTACTGGGTCCGATCGGTTCTTGACGGCCTTCATTGCGGCCGATAGTTGGCGGCCACCAGTGTTTTCTTTACCTCAGCCTAGGCATTCACAGTTAGCCATGAACCTAATCTAAATAGGTATTATGTTGTTGACAATGACCATGTGGAATGTGAAACAGTAAAATATCGCATAATGTATAGATAGGTAGATGACGGCTGAAGCCCCACTGTGATAACAAAAGGAATGCAGGTACCTATGCAACTGCTACCTACCTACTTACCAGTTTATTATAAATATATTTTAAGACAATATTACTTTAGCTAGTTTGTTAATTGATGGCTTATCGTTATCATATATTTCCGAAGATGGACATTGTATCATCTTTCACTATCACACGACCGGTTTAGACCAGCGCCCATATTGTAACACATGATCAATCACAATCTAAATCATTTTGAAGGATATTGGTAATCCATTGCTTCATATGTTCGAAAAAATTGTTTGCTCAACAACAACGCAATGAATGTTGTTGAACTGTCAAAATGAAACATATTGTGATTGATCGCGTGGTATGCAATTAGGGTGCATTTCATGCAATGCATAGTGACCCTGACGCATGTCGAGGCAATCAATCGATCAATGCTGTTGAAATGCCAGATTCAATATTTTTACCTCATTTGCCGCGTTGCATATGAAACTGGAGTTGAGAGATTCTGCAGTACTCGTCGCTGATAGAGAGCCTGAAATGATAAAGAACTTTTTTAACACACTGTACTTTTGATCTCGGTTGTTGACCAAATTCATACTGACTGTGGTAACGTTAAGTTTGGCGAGTCTCAGCACTCCTTCACGTTTTTTAAAAGCATTTTTGACGGGGTCCAACATTTTTATACATCGCAACGGTTTGAACCTACACGTTTTTAGAACGACTGTTTACGCTGAGAGCGTAGTTATATTATTTACTACTCAGTAATTCAATTAGGTTGAAAACTGGTTGCGCTCTCTGTCTCGTCGATATAAGCCGATTAGATGCAGATCACTTGGCTGGCTTTTTATAAAGTTGGTATGAAAAATAAGTATAGGTATCTGTCTGTTGCAATGTCTGACTGACTATCGTTTTCGATTAAATTGGAAAAACCGATATTGGTCATGAGGGGCATCTGTGAGGGTCATGGCCATTCGGCTGGTCCAGGGATACCGCACGGTCTCCGGTGAGGTGGCGAACCTCCTTGCCGGATTGCTGCCATGGGACCTGGAGGCAAAAGTCCTCGCGCACATTTGGGAGTGGCGCGAGGAGGCGAAACGCCGGGGCGTAACTCCGCTGCCGTGAAAAATCACGGCACAGCGGCCGTCTGCTTTGCAGAAGGAGGCCATAACCTCCTTCTGCAAAGCAGTAATGCTCGCGAAGGAGGAAGCGGAACGCGTGAGGGAGAAGCAAATTTTGCGCCGTCACGCCCCTAGCCGCCGCAGGAGAGGCCCTGGGCGTCGGGAATCGCAAGCCGATTCCTGGCCACCGTAGGCGCGGGCTTACGGACGGTGAGCAATGGGTAGCTCACCATCCGATAAGGACCAGGCCCGGGTCGACGGCGCGGTGTGTTCCACGCCACCTCAAAGAGATGTCAGCACAACTGACGGGGCCCGCTAGGACCGATGCCTGCAGGGGTCGCGGGAAAGTCCGAAAGGAATACTGTGGCCCCTGGCAACGTACAGGCAACTGAAAGAACACGGGTGGGTTTTAGTCAGTAAGAGTCTGACACGCCCTCCCGCTCCGCCCAGAGCGGGAGAAGTTATTTGATAATTTTCCACCCAAAAAGAATAAAACATTAAATGGAGCCTACTGTAATTATTTAGTTTCTAAGTAGGAAATGTTGTTTACTATACCAACAGCGAGAACGAACCTGAAGGAAGCGTACTTAAATGGAGTTTACTCCATTTATAAATTAATTTATGTACGATTTCTATCAAAAATTCATTATTAAAAAAAAATTGCGAAAATATAAGTACCTGGTGCACGAATAACGTAGTTCCTGAAGTAATGAACCATGAGATAGTTTCCGGCTTTACCATCGCCTTCTCCGCAAGTGATGACAAGTGGGTAAAGATCTGGCTTAGATGCAACCTGCGACAATAGAAGATTATGTTAAAGAATGCAGAACCTCTTTTTTTGTAGTCGGTTAACCGGTTTAGGGCAACCGTACCACATCTTTCACGACAAACTTAAAAAAAGAGAAATAAAGAAACTATTATTAAATAATGATTGAAAATACACTACTATAAAAAGCATTTTAACCCGTTAACATTCTCATTTTTAAAGAATTACAAACTCTAAACAGTCAGCTGAGAAACATGCAAACATCTTAAACAACAAACATCCCAATATTACTTTTCCCAAAAATGATAAGAAAGTATCAATAAAAATAAAACTGGCGAAAACAAATAAACCTCCAACTGTAGTAGTTTCACAATAAATCACTTCAGAATAGGGCGGTGGTGCCTGATGGAAGGATCCGCAGCGGCTGTAGCGAGGCGGAGGGTACACCGAGCCGGCTGAGTCGTGCTCAGAGGTCGGCCGACGCACGCAGCATGCCATCGAACACATGTACACCCCATGAGTAGAAGACCTCTTGAAGAATAGGCACCAGATGCAGCAAATCATAATACCGCCTAGAGTTCCCAGAAGAAAAAGCACGGGCCTGTAAAATAATAAACAACATATTTAAGTATAAAACATCAAAATTATTAAGGTAAATATCATGAGGTGGGTATTGTGCCACATTTCGCAATTTACTTTAGTTTGCGTCGAGTGAGGTCCAAGTCCAAACAGCAAACATAACTTTAGCGCATAGAATGACGTATTGATTACTCATAAAAAGGGTATTTCTCAAAACGTGACAACACCCATGATTTTACTCAATCAAGAGGCACAGGACAAAAGTTTATTATGCCAAAAGCATGGAATTAATAAGTACTATCGTACAAAGCCGAAAATGTATTTTCTGATTTTTCTTTACAATATTTGAAACCCTTACCACTGCGCATACCAAGCATAAGTGTATGGTAAGCTATGCTCTTTCAGCGGTGTATCGTCGGCATCTCGCGGAAGCGGCGCGGGCGGAGTGTTGTTGACGTGTATCTGTGTCATGTTGACGCGCCGCGGCTTTGCCATACCGGTGCTGATCTCGCAGCAACCGAGGTCGCAGCACACCCAGTGTTGTGGACATAGATGCCCTTCCTTGCATTCCTCTTCAGACACGCACTATAAAAAACGGGCCTTGTTAGATGACTATACGATACTGATGGCATTTAATATGCTCGCCACAGATTCATGGGAAGAATGAAAGACAATGTCGCTCAACTGATTAGGATATCCATTAGGTACCTACCATAACGGAATCCTTCCTTCACTAAATAATGTATTTATAACCTAGTAATAATGCTCTCAAATATACATAATTATGCTGTGAGGGTACGGTAGTTGTAATTAACTTCAAATATTTCTACAATGCAACTGAAACTTTTAGAGGTAAGTACCTCTATAGGTACTAAAGAGCAAAGAGATGGTGTAAAGAGCAGTGGTGGCTCAAAGAAACGGCCGCGACTTACGAGTTGTAAGTCATAGGTTCGAACCCAAGCAGGCACTTATATTTGTGTAAATTATTTCATCAACACGGTGAAGGAAAAATTCGTGAGGAAACTGACATGTCCTAGAACAAAAAAATCGAAGACATGATGTGACATCCAACCCGCACTGGGGCCTGCGTGCTGAATTCCGGCCCGCTCCCTCTCACAAAGAGTGTCCCAGCAGTGAATGGTATGATTTGCTACAGGTAGAAACCCTGAGTCCAGAAGCCACCCACTGCGACATTCCTGTTCCATTTCCGAACAGACGATCCATTTTTAGTATTTTTGTTCGAAAATCAAAGTACTTAAATACGAAAACCGAATTTGTTAAAATTGTTCCCAATTTCCCGCCAGATTTTAATTTCAATTCGATGTCGATATTTTAACGCAAATTAATTGGAAAACGCAGCGAACCATAATTGATTGATATATGAAGCTTTTAGCTCTCTGAAAGCCGCATGAAGTAGGCTCTTACATCAGTGAATGTGTGACCTATAAATACGACAGAATGCAGACTGGCTTTTCGTATTGAAAGCTAAGCATTTTCTAAAAGATGCTTCAAGAGGTTGACTTCTTTCCGAGTGACTCTTCGTGTGACCCAAAAGATACTTGGTCGTTTTCTCATCTGTGACTTGTTTACTTTTCTTGGTTCTTTCTGTATTTCTCTTTGGGAAGACTTGGTTTTAATGGCCTTTATACAACGTGTTCCCTTTGATGTCCCATAGCTCTAAGGTTAGGTATAATTATGCTATAAGTAAAAATAATACAATAAGTCCTAGAACACGTGTTCCGAAAATAGGTACTTAGTTTCATAGGTGTGTATCTTAGTTTCATTGATAATTTTTGTACGAGTAGGTAAATTATTTTCATTCAAAACAATCCATAAAGAAAATGAAAATGCGACATTGCCATTTTTATATTTTTATGGACAAAAATACTTAGTCAGAAATTAACTTTTTTTTTGTAACAATATAAAGTAAGTATTTTTGTCGTACTTCCATAAAAAATAATTCAAAATATATTATTGAAAGCGTGCATTATACACAGCGAGTGGTTGCCATGGCAACGCTCGTTGTTTGTAGTTACGATAGCCATTGTTTTGTTGAAATATTTTCAATTTCCTAAACTTAAAAAAAATTTAAAGAGAGAACTAATAAAATGGCCTTCTTAAATCCTATGCATCGTAATAAGCGAGATGCAAGACTTCATTTTAAGGGTACAGTCTTGTTTTTATTTACAGTTTTCAATCCGCCCACGTTCAACTTCCTCACACGGAACACAGCAAAGGGCATACATAGTTCATACAGCCATAAATCAATACTCCGTTGCATCCTTGTTAATAATACAGGTGACCAATGATAAAAATATATTGTACGTCGGTAGTTTTAGCGGGAAAACCGGGCGGCCTGCAACGCGCATGATTTCCACCGATCGATCGCGCCATCAAACCGGGTACTATAGACACGATACGCTACAAGTGCTTCGATACAACCTTGTTACCTAGATCCGAGCTAAAATTAGCTTTTATTTCATATAATATGTATTTCGAGATGTTTTTTTTTTTAAACTGTCTTAGTATGAGAAAAAATGGTTTGAATTGACGCTGTGGGCATTTGTTTCACGGTATTTTATTAAATGTTAGTAGAACGTGTGAAATTTTGAGTGTAGAGGAACTGCTATAAGAACTTGCATTTGAAAAGCTAGTTAGTTATATTCTTAATGACTATTATAAAACCACACCATAAAAGACACAAAAAAATAAAAAATAGAAAAAAACAAAATACTTACAGGAGCAGGTTTTGTCATTAAAATCCCGATAATAGAAAAAGCATACAAGACGAAAATCATTGTGGATATAATGAGCAGCAATTTCTGGCACGACATGGAGTAATCAATCACATCATTAATTATAATGAACGAAAGTGCAGTGTGCACTAACACTTAAGTCACGGGGCGACAGTAAAAGCTATGTTTTGGCCGCCATATTGACATCTGTCCTCACCACGGGCGCGCGTGCCACTGGCTGGCTCACTCTGCCGCTATGCCGACGCCAGTGCTGTATCAAATGCAGAGCCAGAGAAGGCCAAGTCCGACCAATATTACACTACTACAAGGATCTTCTAGCGGACAGGGGGCGCTGTAGGTAAACATTTGTGCAAATTGCTATGTGAAATGTATTGAAAAACCAAGATGGCGGCTTTAGTTCCGATTTTGGCCACGCGCCGAAAGAACCTTGTAGCACTATATATCCCACCATTGTTTTGTTTCTAGTCATATACATACCATTGCATACCATCAATCTTTGCTACAGGCTGCAGTATGATTGCTGATTTGTCAACCAATTAAATAGCTGTAGCAAACCAATTGGCTAAAAACATAAATATAGAGCTTGCCACAAGTCACCGTGACGCGACTTGTGAAGTGACGGACGGAAAAAACCAAGTGGCCAGTGCTACAGACCCACGCTTGTTCGCAGCAGCATCATACAAACGCGTGATTTACGCACGCGCGTCTCGCTTGACGAAAGTCGCGTCGCTAGTCGCATCGCTCGCGGTCGTGTACGGTGCCTATAAGTTGCCCTTCTGTGTCCATTTACTAGTGGTTCCATACATCCCCCCTTCCTCCCTCGTTGTATGATGCTGCCACGAACAAGCGTGGTTCTGTAGCACTGGACACATGGTTTTTTTTCACCAACATAACATCTGCGGCTGGGAGAGAGAAAACTTTCCTCTAAGTGATTTTTTGTTGCGGAAACATTGTTCGAACGAAACAATACATGTTCAATTGTTCAGTGTAAAAGCTAGCTTGTTTTTCCGTCTGTGTTCGTGTGGCTGTTTGCTGTGTACCAGGAGTCCAGGAATGGGAGGATATAAATTGTTGTGTTCATTAATGATACGGAGTATGTAAGGGTTTTGCAAGGTATAAAGGTCGAAGAAAGACGCATTACGAAAGTCCTAAAGGATGGAATTACACGTACAAATTACAATACATGCGGTCTTAGGTGCGTTGCGTGGGGAACAAGTTATTATTATTATTATGTGACTTTAAGGGAAAAATATACTTAACTGTGAAAATTCTATGAGGTTTAGTACACAAGTTTAATAATAATATAGGTTATAATATATGTTATAATAGAGGTAATAATATAGGCTCCTTGCTTCCACATCGCTGTCAGTGCGGTGGAAGCTGTTTACCGCCTCGGACACCACGGCCTTTCCTGCAACAAGAGCGCTGGTCGATTGGCACGGCACGCAAGCATTAATCCGTTGGGCTTTCTTCTTCCAAATTATATCTTAACTAGAAAATAACACCTTCAATTCGTAGAAAAAATTAACAGAAAAAATACGACGACGTTTTGTAAAGAACTAATTAACATATTACTAGCTGCGCCCCACATAAGTCTCGATCCCGTGGGAATATCGGGATAAAAAGTATACTATGCCCTCACCCAGGTCATGGTCTATCCATGTGCCAAATTTTATCCAAATTCGTTCAGCCGTTTTAGCGTGAAAAAGTAGCAACTATAATATAATAACTCACTTTCGCATTTATAATATTAGTTAGGATTATATGTACTTGTTTTCTAAACCTTGTAGCATCACCATCATTTGCCCCACCCACTGTTGTGTATGGGCCTCCTCCCTTTTGTACCATGCTTCCCTTGCAAACCTTGTATACCTACAATAAATTACTCATTTACAATTTTTCATATCACAATTGAATCAAATGTATTTACAAGGCAGATGTGAGTGGAAACGCCGGGAGGGGGCGCCCTAAGAGGACATATACTGATCTTATTGGTGTTGTTCTTCAGAAAGGACAGGTGCGTAGTACTCGCAACCGGCGTGCGTGTATAGCCTGATGACGTGTATGAACGTAAACGGGGCAAAAGGAGTATGTAAGGATCGAAGCAGGCGGCGTTCTGTAGTTACAGCCTACCCCCTATGTGTAGTATATTTTTATGCAAGCAGAATTAATCTTAATAATACAAATGAAACAAAAATAGTGGGACTACGAATACATAAACTCCTTCAAAGTATATTACCATAAAACCATATGTCCTCGTACATTTACGTACTATCCCAGTTGTCTGCAAACTTGGCCTTGACCTCTGCCAGACCCAGATTAAATTTGGCGCAATGAAAGTCGTATAAAATACATAAAATATTTTATTTAGGCGCCGCGCTGGCTACGGCGTAGCGTTGCTCGTAGCATCGTAGCATCGTAGTAAACTTGCTGAATTACTTATTCAATAAGTACGAGTAGTTTGTAGGAAAAAATATGTCTAAAGTAGGATTCGATTCCCTTGAGATGGAGGGGTTGGCTGTTGTTAGAGGAAATTGGGGTTTTCTATGAAATAGTACTTAGTAAAAAACCGGCCAAGTGCGTGTCGGACTACCCAAGAACAAACATAACATTGTAGCTGAAAAACATGTTCTCCCATACATTCGAACTGCAAATATAAGTTTGTACGCACAATATTGAGAGATTTACCATGTTGGTTTAAGACCATAGACTTCTTATAGGTTTTCCTGTAATCTATGAGTAAAGAACTATTCTCTGTATTTGTTTCAAAATTTTAGGCTCAGTAGTTTCGGAGATAAGCGGGGCGCATGGTAATTTTTTATCTATTTTCTTAAATATCTTTAAAAGTATTTATTTTAAAACTCATTATTAAAAAAAAAAACTCGCAGCAAAGCCTTTCATTTGATATGTGATAAGATACAGTTTCCAAAACTTGTTTTTTGTGTATGACAATATTTTTTAGTCAGATTTAGTTAGACAATCAAAATTTTAGGTGAAACACGTCAAATTGAGTGCCATCGTGCTGTCAAACTAAAATATAGTTAAGTTGTGTCACTTTAGTCTATTTCAGAATGGGAAATCATCGTTTGACAGGAATAAACTAAATTTTGGTGATTTTTTTGTCTAGTTTAGAGGCATTTGTGACAAGAGAATCGGCACCAATGGCAATTTTTTTAGCGCGTTTCTATGTTTATACTGAGCTCGTGGTGGAACTTTTGGTAGAGGTCTTTTGGTTTCGACCAAGAAATCACTAGCATCTTTCTGCATGTCTGATGGTCCAGCCACCGGTTCATAAGACATATGCGCTGTCATCAATCCGGGGAGTCATCAACCCCGCCGATTTGTTAATTAAAGCCCCAAAGGTACATTTTTTGTATTAAATAACATAACAAAATATTGGTTAATAGTTACATTCATAGAGCAATGTAGCATTATCAAGTATGAAATATGCTTCTAGGAAAACAATTAACATAATCATAACACCGTATCTTTCAAGCTTAAACCAAAAAATATAAAAGTTAAAAATGTTCGTTCCGTGCCTGAAAATGTCGTCCTGCACACAACACATTCGCACGACGCGCAGACAGCAACTCTGCCGTATTATTATTATACTCTTTGCAGCAACTGACCAACCCCGAGCCATGCGGCGTGATCAGCACACGCTGTAGGTGTAGTGTGTATAGTTTTAGAGAAACTCACTTGTTAATACTTACCTCTGTTAATTTTTAGCCCCGGTCTCCCCGACTGAAGTTCCATTTTGATAGTTTGATTTTATTTAGTTTGTAGCTTTTTACGCCTTGCAAGGCAAAACATAGTGATACAACGCAAATTTTATACCATATTACCTATGTTCAACAAATAAAATACTTTGACTTTGACTTTGACTATAGTATACGTGACTGTTTCAGAATATGAATGCAAATTAACGTATAATTTAGGGAGCCTCCTCTCAATGCAAAAAAATCAGTAATACTACCTACTTTATAAGCAAACAGTAACGTTACAAAAATACTAACGTACGTTTAAATTATAAAACTGAATACTCGGGTTCCCTGTTTAGAAACATCCCATTCTAACGCTTTTGACGCTGCATCCACGTAATTTTTTCAAATGATTAAGAGATCTTCTTTTAGTTTTACTTTCACCTTTTACGGTCCAAGTAGGTATCGAAATGTACTTAGCACCGCCTGAGTTATCGTGACTTTTGAAGAAGAATTTATTTATAACCTCCCAGTTTGGTATCTATTTTTTCAAATGAAAGATCGTTAAATGAATATCACACCCATTTTGGATGACTATAAAATATATTCGGCCAGGGAAGCACCCATGATACTTAATATAATTATTCCAGAAATAAAAATAAATGCCTTGAATCGGGATTATCTTTATTCAATCTCTTTGCTACGCATGGCGTAGCACCTGTGCTACGGCGTAGCAACATCGAGAATTCGAGATTACAGTCCACACGGCTACACATCAATCTATACATTTCCAGTTTATGCTGATCTCGCATTGTATAGGATTTCCGTACAATGCGAGGTCAGTTTAAACTGGAAATATATAGATTGATGAGTAGCCGTGTGTACCTATATTATAAAAATATTGTTTATCATGCTTTTTATTTCTTATCAGTTTCCCATAGTACTTCAAGTATTAATATATTAATTTGCCATCTAATATAAATCAAAAAAAGTTTGTTCGTTTTTTTTATAATATTCGTCTGGAGCTACTCTCGTTGCAAATTAATGCATGTCTCGGACTCCATAGTGGTCTTAGTAGGCGCCGTCTCCACGGGTGAGAGAACCGCGACGATACGGTTGCCGTTACATCGAATTCTCGCCGCGATGATATCGCCGTGTGGAGTTTGCTCCATACACTTCACTTTCTTTTGAACGTAATGCCACGCGGCGTGAGTGTCGCCGCGATACTCTCGCCCGTTGAGATGGCGCCTTATTTTGGTTTCTAAAGCGGTCACTCAGCGATACTCTAAGCACAGACCTCTCCATTGCCCTTTGGGTAACTTCCAACTATCGTAAACGACCAATTGGCACCGTGCACCTAGCTTCTGAAAGTACCGATGTAGGTTTATGTGAAATAAAATATTTTGAATTTGAATTTGGGCGGAGAATCTACACTCGAAGTTGTCGAGTTTCAGAAGCTAGGTGCACGGTGCCAATTGGTCGTTTCCTATGGAGAAGAGCCGGCAAGAAACTCCACGGTTACTCTTTTAAAAATAATTGGCTTTTACAATATTTTCAAATAAAAGTGTTATTCGGTATGGGATGACAGTGTAGGTCTTTCAACAAGTACCAGGTACTTAACAGAATAATGATGGTCAACAAATCTACAGTCCACTAGGCCTACAGCGTTCTCACATTCACAAAATAGAAAATAATCTATATAAAGATAAATAGATTAATAAAAATAAAAACGTATTTTAAACGAAATGACGTGATTGCTATTACAGCTGTAACAAATCTGAATAATTATCATGTCCACAAAAGGCACTAATAAAGAGTGGAAATTAAACTGTAGGTATATTGTCAAATAATAGGGTGATTATGTCAAGGAAGAATGTAAAAAATATAAACATGGTAATTTGGGAGCAATTAATAGACTCTCACATAATTTGCCGTTAATGAGGTACCAGGGAAGCCACATGTGCAGAAGGAATTATTGCCAAACTTCCTTGACTTCAACGTAGTCTTTAATTTTATAATATGCTTTCTTGATAAGGACGCGTTTGAACTTCCCATAGCTAAGTTCTGTAACAGACTTAGGCAACTTGTTATAAAAGTGGATACTGTTTATAAGAAATGACTTGCTTGTTTTAGTTAATCTAAATTTGGGTATCACAATTTCATATCTACTATGTGTATATATATTCGATCTTCATGAGAGTGGGTGTTACATGGGCATTTGACATGACCTTTGTTTTGTCCATGTTCATTTTATATGCTGTCACAAGCCGTGCACTCGATAGTATTGCTCATCAGCAAAAATTACGAACTTCCATTCATAATTTTAGGGGATGAATTTACAAAAATCCTAATTCCTGACGCCCGGACTCCACCCAAGCGCGATGATGTACGGAGATGACCGAAGCGGAGACGAGAAGAGATGTTTATCAGCTAGGGTGTATGGACCACCAAAGCTGTGCGGGGATACGTACTGGTTAGACTGGAGCGGCGATGTGATAATTTATAATAATAAATAAAACAACACAGTTTTTTTTGGTTGCCTTTATTGAGATCATCAAAGTTCTACAATACTGATTAGTTATAAATGATGAGTATTTCACTTATTAATATTAATTGTTATTTGACACATTTCCTTGATGTTAATTGTTAGGTTGACATTGAGACTGGTAGTTCGGTAATTACGGGGTACATCGATAGTAAATTATACATCTAAACATTCATACATTTAAAATTGCCTGTCGGCTTTCCTATTATGCTATTTAAGTTTAACTTACTACTTAATAATTAGCGAATGATTTAAATAATACGTAAATAGTAGTATATTATATTTAAAAAAATCACAGAAGTTTTTAGAGCTGACCCGTAAATACAATAAGAGATAATTAATAATATGAATATGAAGATGAAACACACTAATTTAGTTACGATTTCATGATTCCCTTATTCACTATGAACATTGATAATGAATTGATGATTAATGTCTAACACTGACAATAATAATAATATGATTAAAATGCGGTTAAATATATTTGGCTTTCGCCCCTGTATCAGTATAAGCAACATCTTTTGACATCCTCATTAATTCCGAAATATTAAGAGCATTTATCCTAAAAGTTGGCAACGTCGCAAATAGCTGTCAAATATTTACCTGTTTTGATTAATTTGGCAATATTACTGTATGGAAATATGAAATGTGGCTAACTAGCGAACTAGAACGTTTATTATGATATGCAATAATTAATATCGTAACACCGAACATTTAGTTTTACATAATGCCTTTTTTTACTTATAGAACGGTTACAAAATCAAAATCAGTGTTTTAATTGCAATTCATTATTAATATTCTAGTTCACTAGTTAGCCACACTTCATATTTCCATACAGTAATATTGCCAAACTAATCAAAACAGCGAAATATTTGACATCTATTTGCGACGCTGCCTACTTTTAGAATAAGCGCTCTTTACACACATTCAATGTGATTCATTCTGCATTGTAAACAATTTCTATATCACACAAATTCCGCCCTTATCATTCACCCTGATCAGTCCGAAACATTCACCCTCATCCACCTTCATCCACATCCTCCTTCATCCACATCCTCCTCTACCCTCATCCACCCACAACTTAGTTGTCGCCGCAGCGGTGCTTCCATAAGTCCTTAATCATGTGGATACGGCTCTGGATGGTAGCAATGTGCTCCTCAAGCTCGCGGGACACTATCTGGAGACGGTCCAGTTGGTTCTCCAGGATTTGCTTCTGAGGTTCGCCATCATCTATGGATAGAAAAATGTAATTGGCATTTCTTGTATGTCGTGCAACGCGTAAATAATTTTAGTACAACAAGGATGATGCCTAGGTCAAAAAAAAAAAAAACTATTTAGTCCATCAGTTAGATAATAAAAAAATATTAGACCCGTATTTTTTGCTCTATCATATTAATAAAAAATGACTTAGATAAAAACGCATTAAAGTTGGGGAGTGGGGGTTGATACGTCACAAGTAAGTATAAAATCTACATACTAGTGACGTCATGGGACATTTTAACCCAATGTATCGCCGTAATCTTTGGATAACGTAAAAAAGAAAAAATACGTTTTTTTGTCATCATCACTATTGCATAATTGTGTTCCGTGTGAATCTCACTATGTGTTGGCGACGGGACCCTATCTATGCACCAGGGCACAAGTAGCAGGTAGTCTACTAACGAATATTAGCGCGATAGATTGCAAATTTTAAAGTTTTAACTTGTTTTTTATTAGAATTTGTATATTATAATGTTATTTTGAGCAATAGGACCATATCCGTGCACTAGGGTACAAGTAGCGGGTAGATTGCGACGGAAATCTTGTAATATTTTCATACTAAATTGTAGATTAGGAACATTTATTGTATGTCAAATTAGATTCCAACTAGAATTGATTATTGTGCTATTGTTTAGGTATATTCATGTTAGATTCATATTAGATTTGTGTTAGAATTCTTATCTTGAGCCATTAAGAGCATTAAAACTAAATTTGAAAGGAAATTTTTGTAAGGAAAAATTGTCACAGATAATTACGTAACTTGAAAACATACTTTTTTGTTTATGGATATATTTTGCTAATTTTGGTCTCAAATGAAAGGTGTAGGCTTAAAACTAATTTGTATGTTTAGTTTGTAAAAATCGGTCCGTGCAATAAAAAGATATAGTCACTTTTATGTAACAAAATTTTACTTGACTAGAAATGTATAATTGTTTGTTCTAAAACGTTTTAATTACCTAAGTAAATGACTTGTAATTGTGTTTTATATAGATATTAGTTATGTAAGGATATAATGTACTAAGTTTTATAAGGTTTTTTGAAAAAAGGCAAAATAAATGCAAAATTCTGAGAATACGGCTTGCACCCAAAAATCCTTAAGGATTTTAGTATAAAAGGCGTGCAATTTTTTTTATAAAATGTAGTCGTAAATCAACCATCAACAAGGAATCAACTAAGCAAGCTGGAGTCTCAGAATTAAGTCAAAAACAAGGTGTCTTATTTCTTAAGTCAAAAACAAGGTGTCTTATTTCTTTAACAGACAGTCTGTGTCGTGGTCTCTGGGTAGTGATACCCAAAACCAGGTACGTATTCAGGGGTACGTGGTGGTGTGTGTAGCCAGCAGAGCCGTCTAGGCTCAGGTAAGTACGGAGCACACATCAAAATCAGTGGGAGATTGTCCCAGGGCGACTGCGGTACTGTAGGTACCTAGGCCGTCCGCAACAGTTGGTCCTTCAAGTTCCGGATTCCCTGCAAGAAGATAGAAGAGTTCAGAACATAAGAAGACTTCAAGATGCCGGTTACCAGATCGCAGAAGGATGCCCCCTCACGCTCTGCGTCCCGTCCAACGGAAAAGGACGCGACAGAAGAAACGGCAGGGTCAGAAGGGGTCACGTCCGCGTCAGGGTCATCGGAGACTGAAGCTACATCGAACACTTCTTCGGGTACCACGACTACGGAAGAAACCACGACATCAGAAGCTACGATTACGACTGCGAACACGGCGGCGTCCGAGAAGAACGGACAGAAGAAGCAAGGTGCCGCCCAGAAGAAGACGAACGAGAAGATCCCAGAAGATACTCCGGAACAGGGAGGCCATGGCTCCGCCACGACCCTGAAGCCGAAGGGGGTCGTTCGTCGAGCCAGGTCCACGAAGACCACGAGTTCTACAGCCAGAAGACGCGAGTTAGAAGCCAGAGAAGAAGTAGCACGCCTGGAGTTGAAGCAAGCACAGGCTGCGGCAAAGCTAGCCCGTGTCAGATTGGAGCTGGCACAGTGTGAAGATGGGGACTCTGTGGATGAAGACCTGGCAGAACAAGAAGATAGAACAGCACAGGTGCAGAACTGGATCCAGTCATCAGTATTGGAAGATGGCAACATGGAGCAACCAGAGCAACGAAACCAGACGTCAGAAGAGCCTCAGAAGGTCAAGCCTGAAGTGAATACTGCAACGAAAGGAGCTTCGATCGAGATTCAAGCATTGACGACAGCGTTAAGAGAAGCTTTCACTTCAAGAGGCGGACCAGCAGCGCAGCCGAAGTACATACACGAGTTACCCTACTTCGACGGCAGCAGCAGCGAGTGGTTGGCGTTCAAGGTCGTCTACGAAGATACAGCACCGATGTTCAACGAAGTTCAAAACATGGCGCGACTCAGAAGAGCGCTGAAAGGCAACGCAAGAGAAGCAATCAAGAGTCTGCTGTACTCCGAAGCTTCTCCGTTGGAAGTAATGCAAGCCCTCAGGAGAAGATATGGAAGACCTGATGCGCTGGTGCTGGCTGAACTGGACAAGGTCAAGGCACTACCGAAGATTTCAGAAAACCCAAGAGACATCTGCATCTTCGCAAGCCAGATCAACAACAGCGTAGCAGCAATCAAGGGACTGAAGAAACCACAGTACCTACATTCACCTGAGATGGTGAAACAAATAGTGGAGAAGATACCTACAGTTCTCAAGTTCCGTTGGTACGACTTCACTGCAGCATCAGAAGAAGGCGAGTTCTCCGACCTGACGTTGATATCCAGATTCTTAAACGCAGAAGCAGACAAGTGTGGAGCCTTCGCGACTTCAGAAGAGAAGAGCGGCTTCAAGAGAATCCAGCGGCAAGCGGCACATTCGACCAAAGAAAAGGACTTCAAAGAAAAGGATTCAAGAAAATCAGAGAAGACTTGCCCTGTATGTGAGGGTGAACACTTCCTGGTTGAATGTCAGAAGTTCCAGAAGGCATCGGTGCAAGATCGCTGGGCAGCTGTAAAGAAGAGTCACGTCTGTTTCAAATGTCTTCAAGGGAGACACAGGAAGGAGAGCTGCAAGAAACCACCGTGCAAGGAATGCAAAAGGTGGCATCATCATTTCCTGCACGTCCAGTCAGAAGATAACACTTCTGAAGACAAGAAGAAGGAGACACCGCAGGAGGTGGCAAGCGTCACTGCATCAGTGAATGCAGTCAACAACGCAAGAGCATACCTGAAGATAGTTCCGGTGGAAGTCTTCGGGTCACAAGGATCACAGAAGATATTAGCCCTTATGGATGAAGGGTCAACAGTATCACTTCTGAACAAGAAGGTGGCAGAAGAAATCGGCGCTCAAGGAAACAACGAAGAACTTGTCATCGAAACAGTGGGCGGCAAGCTGATAAGGAAGAAGGATTCTCAAGTGCTGGACCTGACAGTGAAGGGGGTTCATCAAGAAGCCAAGAAGACACTGAAGAGAGCCCGGACCGTTGACGAGTTGAAGCTTACGCCGCAGTTCCTGGACAAGAAGAGGATTCAAGACTGTCAACACTTGAAGAAGATTGCCGATTCTCTGTACTACGAAGGAGAGTCACCACAGCTGCTCATCGGGCAAGACAACTGGGAGCTGATAGTGACTCAAGAGATAAGAAGAGGGAAGCCAGGGGAACCAGTGGCTTCGCGAACGGGACTTGGATGGGTGCTCCACGGGTCAGACATCGGAGGTGCAAGACCGGTACACTTCATGAACACATGTCTGCATGTCAACACGCCAGAAGAAGAAATGCATCAAGCGATCAAGGATCACTTCGCCATCGAAGCACTCGGCGTGCAACCGAGAAGACCCACTACGGACTCAGAAGGAAGAGCACTCACCATCCTGGAGAAGACCTGCAGGAGACTTGAAGATGGTCGATTCGAAGCTGGACTTCTGTGGAAGAACGAAGAAGAACGGATGCCAGAGAGCTACATTTCTGCCAAGAACCGACTGACTAACATCGAAAAGAAGATGGATAAGGATTCCCAGTTGAAGGCAGAGTACTGCAAGCAGATACAGCATCTAATCGACAGCAAGTATGCAGAAGAAGCACCCGCTGGACAAGAAGACTCCAAGAAAACATGGTACCTCCCTCACTTCTCTGTGGTTCATCCGTTGAAGAAGAAGATTAGGATCGTCTTCGACGCTGCAGCCAAGTCAAAAGGAAGAAGCCTCAACGATGCTCTGCTGCCGGGACCAGATCTACTGCAGTCGCTGTTTGGAGTATTGCTGAGATTCAGACAAGGACCCCTAGCAGTGGCGGCTGACATCAAGGAAATGTTCCTGCAAGTTCGCATCAGACCAGAAGATCGAGACAGCCTGAGGTTCCTGTGGCGTGGAGATCAACGCGACGTGTCACCGAAGAAGTATAGGATGACATCAGTTATCTTCGGTGCAACATCATCTCCGAGCACAGCAATCTACGTCAAGAATCGAAACGCAGCGGACTACAAGGAACAGTATCCAGAGGCAGTCAAGGCAATCGAGCTGAATCACTACATGGACGACTATCTGCACAGCTTCCATTCAGAAGAGGATTTCAGAAGAGTGACAGAGCAAGTAAACTTCATACATAAGAAGGCGGGCTTCGAACTCAGGGGATGGGCATCAAATCAACCTGAGCTGCTGCGAGACGTGAAGACTGAAACCACTTTTGGCAACGTTGGCTGCGAGAATACCTGCCCACCCTGCTGCCGAGGAAGACTCCAGGAAGAACCAGCGCCACAGACCTACACGTCGGGGACATCGTGATGATCGTCGACCACAGCCTGCCGAGATGCACTTGGCCACGCGGCAGAATCCAGCAAGTGTATCCAGGACCAGATGGGCGAATCCGAATCGTCGACGTCGAGACAAGTGGAGGTGGAGTGCTGCGAAGACCCAGTTCGAGAGTGGTGCTGTTGGTGCCGGGAGTGTCGCCGAGTCTGGAGAATGGTGCGACGCACGAGGGGGAGAATGTTGGCGACGGGACCCTATCTATGCACCAGGGCACAAGTAGCAGGTAGTCTACTAACGAATATTAGCGCGATAGATTGCAAATTTTAAAGTTTTAACTTGTTTTTTATTAGAATTTGTATATTATAATGTTATTTTGAGCAATAGGACCATATCCGTGCACTAGGGTACAAGTAGCGGGTAGATTGCGACGGAAATCTTGTAATATTTTCATACTAAATTGTAGATTAGGAACATTTATTGTATGTCAAATTAGATTCCAACTAGAATTGATTATTGTGCTATTGTTTAGGTATATTCATGTTAGATTCATATTAGATTTGTGTTAGAATTCTTATCTTGAGCCATTAAGAGCATTAAAACTAAATTTGAAAGGAAATTTTTGTAAGGAAAAATTGTCACAGATAATTACGTAACTTGAAAACATACTTTTTTGTTTATGGATATATTTTGCTAATTTTGGTCTCAAATGAAAGGTGTAGGCTTAAAACTAATTTGTATGTTTAGTTTGTAAAAATCGGTCCGTGCAATAAAAAGATATAGTCACTTTTATGTAACAAAATTTTACTTGACTAGAAATGTATAATTGTTTGTTCTAAAATGTTTTAATTACCTAAGTAAATGACTTGTAATTGTGTTTTATATAGATATTAGTTATGTAAGGATATAATGTACTAAGTTTTATAAGGTTTTTTGAAAAAAGGCAAAATAAATGCAAAATTCTGAGAATACGGCTTGCACCCAAAAATCCTTAAGGATTTTAGTATAAAAGGCGTGCAATTTTTTTTATAAAATGTAGTCGTAAATCAACCATCAACAAGGAATCAACTAAGCAAGCTGGAGTCTCAGAATTAAGTCAAAAACAAGGTGTCTTATTTCTTAAGTCAAAAACAAGGTGTCTTATTTCTTTAACAGACAGTCTGTGTCGTGGTCTCTGGGTAGTGATACCCAAAACCAGGTACGTATTCAGGGGTACGTGGTGGTGTGTGTAGCCAGCAGAGCCGTCTAGGCTCAGGTAAGTACGGAGCACACATCAAAATCAGTGGGAGATTGTCCCAGGGCGACTGCGGTACTGTAGGTACCTAGGCCGTCCGCAACACTATGAGTAAAAAATATACCTACTGTCGCGCAATCGGAAATAAGAAAAGGCGACTTCTCTTCTCATGTCATGTGATGAATGAGGTGTTTACACTATAAAAATGATGTCAATACAATAGTTTTCCAAACTTGCGTCAGTGCAAGATACCTACTATGCTCGTGACCGCACTTATGAGATCCCTCATGAGCATGACTATGACAAATCTAGAAGAGAAGTCGCCTTTTATTATTTTTATTTAATGTGAAAGTTTTTGTATGGTTTCCATTTTTTTTTAATGGTTTTATACTAATATGAAATACGTCTTTTCTCAAAGTTTGTAATCGTTGAATTTTGCGTACCTAAGTGTAAGTTAATTAACAATTTTTAGGTCAAAGAATCAGCATTGCCATCCAACGTGGCAATGTTGCCAGCCTTTTGGGCACTTTTCCCACTGACAGCGATGGGACCAAATTTTTTTATGCCCTATGATCTCTTACTTTATTTTTATTTATTTTTCCTTTCTATACTTGTACATAATTTATATATTCTAGTGTTAGATGTGTATTATATGACATAGTAAAACACAGCATACATTTATTTTTTATATTTATTTATTTTTCGGTATTTTGCTCTCGTGACTGTAGTTTCGTACTTACCAATATTTTCATCAAAGATGATCTTTAGTTTCTTTGTCACATCAGCTGGGTCTGAAACGAAATTAATTACATTGATTTAGTATTTAAATTCCCAACACAAAGAATAGCATTCTTTACAAAAGTGGAAATAAAAGAATATTTTTTAATGGATAAATTCGAAGGGATCTCACCAATAGGATCATCTTCCTTCACGTGAATGGTCCTCTTCTTAGGTCCATCTGGACAGGCGTTCTCGTCATTCGTAGCCTGGGATACATTCATCAGCTGGACCTTCACCTTGATACAATTATCTGATGCGCCAGTGATGTCATGCTTGGGCTGTTCTGCACCGAAATTACCTGTGTAGGTCACATCCTGGAAAACAATGTGTTCTATAAATCTAAAGTCAAATAATTTATTTTATTAAGGCACTTTTGAACGTCAACATTTACAAAAAACAGAATTGTTCTAGTCGCCCCTTCCAAAAGGTAGTTTTCGCATAGAGAAGAATGGGCAAGAAATACCACCGTTACTCTTTTAAAATGTTTTCACACTATCTTGTATACATTATATGTGAAGACGATGCACCTAGAATAAGATTACTATCCACGATAGGTAAAAATAATGAAAAATGAAGCAATGACAGATAAATTAATTATGTGATAGATGCACGGTGCTCACATAGGTATTTACAAACATTGTAAAATTATACGATACTCCTAACACTGGTAAAAAAATGGCGTTCGTTGTGATTTGTGCACCTATAATTTCTCATCGGCTCTAAAATATCTGTGTGGGTAGTAAAATATTCAAGTTAGTTATTATTTTTTATCCTGCTCTTGGCCTGCATCTCACCTGATGGTAAGTGTTGATCAAGCCGAATGTGGAAGAGAGCTTCACCCGGAATCCTCAACGACAGAGGAAATGGCTATCCTACCTCTAACTGCCGAAACTTTTCGGCGACAGACTTAGATAAAATGGTGGTAGCTAGCCAAGCTTAGAACAAGTTCTACCAACCAAACCGAGTAGAAAATTTTGCCCCCACTGGGAATCGAACCCACCTCTGGGTCTGACACAGGTGGTCTAACCACTAGACCAGAGGCGGTTTAAAACATGCAGGCACTTCTACCATCACTTGTCTATTTTGTTCATTGGACATTGAGCGGATTATATAATTAGGTACTATTTTGTCCACATTGGTGCCGATTCTCTTGTACACCGAACTTTACTAACTAAACTTCCACAAATATCCTTTTGGCTACGAGAATCCTAACACTATTCTGTAAAAAAATAATCGCGACTCCAAGTGGTATTTCCCCCCGTGAATTTTTTTTAGAGACGGAGGTGCGCATCCTCGACGTGTTATAATATCGAATTTTTTACTTTACGTATGGAAAATATGAAAAATGATTGACTATAAACCTAAAACTCAACATGTAGGCTACATGTTGAGTTGTCGGGGTGTATAGGATTTTTAAGGGGGTCAAAATTTTCATTATTTTTGCAAAAGGACACACCATTTCCGAGATATACTTACGCAAAAGAAAAGAAAAAAAAAGATATAGTACTGTTTTTGCACCTGAAGTCTAGGAGTTAATGGTGTGAATGAGTTCATGATAACTAATTTTATTCCACACCTTTTTAATTGCGATTAAAAATAGTATTAGTTAGACAATCAAAAATTTTGGTGAAAAACGTCAAATTCCGAATAGCGAAATTGCGATTTTCACTAAATTAATAACTCAGTGCCATCGTGCTTTCAAACTAAAATATAGTTAAGTTTTGTCACTGTAGTCTATTTCAGAATGGGAAATCGTCGTTTGTTAGGAATAAACTAAATTTGGGTAATTTTTAGTTCAGTTTAGAGGCATTTGTGACAAGAGAATCGGCACCATAAGTGACTTGACTTGAGTATGGAAAAAACCTCACTGTAATTTAGTTTTGAAATTATTTAACCTTCCAGACCCCGATGCGCCTTCCGTGAGTTACTGACGTCACGCAATTAGTTAGATGGTCGTCAACGTTCCCGGAACCGACATCGCGTCCGGTGAGACTATTGCGGAGTACGTCGGCTCCGGTCCGTCACAGGGCAGCGGATACGTGTTCCTGGTCTACGAGCAACCTTCCGAACTTGAGTTTGACGAGCCTAGACTTATTCAAAAGTTATTTATTCAAACTAGGCTGAGAATCAGCACTTTTCGAACGTCAAAATTACATATGACAGTCCCCCAAAACGCCCACCCTTCACCACTTCTTAGCGCTTTAGCTGGGAAGAAGAAATGGCGCAACAAACTCCCCAGCAGCACAGCTGTCTGTTCAGTTAGAAAAAAAACGATTCTATATAAAAAATTATTTACATTACGCAAAACAAAATTTAAATTGTAAATTAATAGCCTTATGACAGCAATATATATACCAACCAAAAACATCGAGAACTATACTCAGGCAGAAATAAAAATAACTAAACGTAAACAATATCTAAATAAAAGCCTCCAGGCATACAGGGCGTGCCCGCTTACATATACCTAGCTGTAACTAGAAGTTATAATTGATAAACTAGGACCATCGAGGTAAAATAAATACTCCTAACTGTCGAGGTCGCTGTAATACAACTCATAAAAAAAACATTGTAATGAGTAGATTATGCCATCAATAAATAAAAATAAATTGACATATAAAGTAAAATTATAAACTCATATAACCTGTCAGTAGGTAAGCTAACTCTAGAGAAAGAACATTGTCTTGAGTTAATCAAATTTGTCTTGAGTTATTAAAGATAAACTTACGACAATCTCCTTGGCGTCTTCCCTCTTCATGAAATTGTAGAATCGCCTCTCCAAGCGAGTCAGTTCCTTCGCCTCCTTCAGGGTAATCGCTGGATTCGACTTGTTAAATGAAAGCCGTTCTCTGGACATAACGTCGACCCCTTTCTTTACATTTTCGGCCCAGAAACGCAGCACCTATTGTAGAAGATTTAATATTTTAAGCTGGCTTTGATCCAGTATTAAATACAATCTAACACTACAATATTTATAATGTACAAGTATAATATAACCAATATTTCAATTCAGCGTTTCAGTAGCGTTTGATCGGCCATCGGCGCTAATAATACCCAGCGCTAAATATCTACTGGACGTTGGACTAGCGATCCAGCATCCCTGGATTGAAATACTGGATCAATGTAAATCAGTCTTTACGGAGAAAATCGTCGGATCGATCTTGAGTCAGGGGCAAAGAGCAAAATATGACATTTTACTAAATCTTTAGGGTTAAAATTGCAGAATAAAATAAAAGCTTTAGGATGTAAATGGCTAATATCCTCGCAACGAAAAATAAGTTTTGCGTTTGTGTGCACAATGTGCTATGTCATGTGCGAAATTCGGCAGATTTTTGACAAATTAGACAGCAGAGCCCCAAGCTAAGCTCATGTTCCATAGCAAGAATGAACCATTTAGAATAGACGAAGCCAATCCTCGAGACATCCACTAAGCCAATTCATTAACGAAAAAGTGAGTAAAGATTTTTATTTATTTATTAATTCCTTCATCAATGGGTTTGATGACAATCCAATGCAGTGGACTGTCTATATTTACACGATGCTATTATTTATTACTAAAGTTTTTACGAGTAGATACGTTTTTATCTTTATTGTGCGTGTTGTGGGTTTAAATGAAGAAGTGCACCTACTTAATACCTGATGTTGCCTTTATTTATGTGTCGTATATTGTATACATCTTTTGTTGGAGATCCTAAATCAATAAATAAATAAAGACTTACATATTTCCAGCTCTGAGTATTAAGTAGTGCGCCGTCGAAACATTCGTTCAATGTATCAGAAAGTTTCAACCATTTCTGGATGTTCAGAAATGTGATCATGTCGGACTCTGAGGCGTTGTACATCGAGGGGTCGCTCTCGACTGCCGATAACAGTATGCGTAGTTGAGATACCGACACTTTCGGCTTCGGTCTGGGCCTGAGTCCAGCTTTAGTGGCCATCTAGAAGTAAAGCAAGAAAAAGATTTAAAGGCTTTCTTTGTCAATTTATAAGATCATGTAGGTATTGACTTTATAAATGTATGAGGAAGAGGAACAGGGTTTAAAGTTTACTCATCCTCCAAAAGGGAGGATCCTCCGACCTTACGGGTGTCGTGTCTGGTGGGCAACTGCCCAATGATTGTCGGGATGTTGTATACAAGGTGTTTTTTTTAATATCCCATCTAGGGTATGAATGAGATCATATCAAAGAATCAACTGGCAAATGTTTTTTTTTTTTATTCAAAATATTTCGACAGTCACGATTATTTATGTAAAAAACCCTTAGGTGAATTTAATATAAAAAAATAAAAAACATTAAATATTGGTTGGTTTGAATGAAAATGATTTACTCGTATAATATCAATGAAACTTACATACACACATCGAGAGTCTAATGGTATGTTATCTTAAAAACATTGAAAATAATTTTAATGTTAATTGATTCGGTCGTGCGGTAATCTGCTTGCGCGATGCAGAATTCGTGTGACGTCATGTCTTTGATGCGTAGTTCGTTGAAGATGCCTCCACAAGTTCGCCAAAAAAAATACAAGCGCTGCACGCAACGATTTATATAATAAAATAATATATAGGTAATACAGATCGATACGTCTCCGCTCTTTTTCAAGATCCGCTCTGCTCATCGCTGCTCTCCTTTGTCTCAGTGGAAATACACCCTAAGATTGAGCGTTACATAACGCCTTTAGGTATAAGTAGGTACATTTACTACCACGCATAATGAAGGGTTCCGTAGTTGGGATGAATTTATCCCAATAACAAACTTAACATTTTAGTTGAAAAACATGTTCTCCCATGCGGAATGTATGGGAGAACATGTTTTTGAAACTGCAAATTTAATTAGGTCCATTATTACCTACTCGTTAACCTGTAAAGCCTACTTAGCTGTGATAGTTGTCCTTTATTAACACTTACCTTATGAATATTTTAGATTATTTTATATTACATAGCGATTATATATTATAGTATATATTATATTATATATTTATTATATTTTATATTACATAGATTTTGTGTGACTGTCAGTTTTTTATCCGCTTTAAACATAACATTACATATTAATTACGTTGTCCTTTTAACTTCGTTATACATACTACTGCAATGATTTTTTTCACATATCCAACTATAACCATTTAGCTGGCAGGAGCGAGCGGGACACGTAACTCTAACAAAAATTGGCACTTTAAAGCTTAATAGGTATTTTGCAACCGGATCCCTGAATTGGAAAATGGTTTTCACACACCCACAATATTTTTAACAATACCTCACACGATGGGATAGACGAGAAAAAAAAATATCCCCACTTTACGTGTAGGGGAGGCACCCTCGAAAAAAAGTTTTTATTGAATTTATTTTACTACCACTTTGTCGGCGCTATTAATATGTCATGCCAAATTACAGCTTTCTAGTACTAACCGTCTCTGAGCTAAGACGCAAACAGACGGACAGACAGACGGACTGACAAACAGACAGACGGACATGGCGAGACTATAAGGGTTCTTTGTTTACTACGGAACCCTAAAAATGATCTAATTAATATTTACCAAATCTAGTCTTCCAGACTGGCTTCTTACTTTAATTCCTATGTTTAAGTTAACAACATACCCCTATATTTTGTAAAAATTAAGAAAAATTGCAATTTTTGCAAATTGTGGGAACCTAAGTTAATGTCGTCAATTAAATGGCAAAGAAAGGCAGAGATCAGGATTTTAAATTTTTATTGAAAAGATAAAAAAATAAAATAAAAACTGTGTTTTCACCATTATCACGAGTCACACAATCACAGTAATTTTGCATGCGTAAAATCAGTTCATCAAAATCACTTTGAGGAATGGCCGCCCACGTTCTTTCTAACAAGTCAAAAAGTTGTTGTGGGGTATGCACGGCATCCATACCCATGCGTGCTCAATTGGGTTGAGATCTGGCACTTGAGCATGCCACGGCAGAACGTTGATGCGAGCATCGGCAAGAGTGCATGTTACGACTCTAACCGTGTGAGGACATGCATTGTCGTGCATTAATTCGAAACGAATCACCCAACCGGCTTCGCAAAGGGATGATCACGTCTGAAGCAATCCTCTCCGCATAAATCTGAGCATTGAGGTTGCACCTGATCCAAATGAGATTTATATATTTTGCATTTGTATTATTGTATTTGTTTAGTCTTACTTTTTATATGAGTTTTTAATTTTCTTTCATTTAATTGTAATATATCACAAGGTACTGGTACTGGTACAAGGTACTGTTGTTACAATTAACACAGTACCCCATAAAAAGATGTATGTACAGACGCCAGCACATCAACCTACTACAATCTGTACACTTTCAACTTTATCACTAAAGTATAAGATTCAAAGTATATTGGGAAAATTTGACAGTTTCGGGTAGCTTGACCTGCTGGCGTCTGTACTTTAGATAATCTGAAAAATGGTTGATCTATTTTATCTTTATTTCTAGTATTAAAATTATGGCTATCACTTATTTTATTAATAAGATGTAGATTTTTTCTCACATACATAATATGTTCATAAATGAATTGGCAAGGTACCGTCATAACATTTTTTTTGTTAATAGTTCCCTGAGAGATTCGAGACAACGTAGATTATAAATGGCTCTGACAGCTCTCTTTTGTAAAATAAAGATGGATTCAATGTCAGCAGCCCGACCCCACAGTAAAATGCCATAAGACGATTTATACATATATTACATATGTGTCGGAAATACGTTACTGAATTGACTAATCGGGACGCCAGCGTAACGCTCGAACCGGCTGGTGCTAGGCAGACTTCATCGGTGGCGGTCAAGCAGTGAACACGTTTAGAACCTGTCGCGCATTCCGAATAGTTGTGTCGTGTGCCTACAGTGTGTGAATAGCTAGTGTGATTAATTTGATAGTAAATTATAATTTGATTTGAACTGTAAACGGTTTTTTTATTGGGCAATAACCAACACTACCCACAGTACGCCCACAGTAATTAAAGAAGTAAGTTCAAAACTAATACCCGACTACTGAAAAATCACGCTCTAAAAAGTATGAAACAAGAAAATATTTCAGACAGAAATCAAGACACATAGGTACAAAAATTGTCAAGGTAAAGCCGTGGTCGCACGCCATTATAGTTTTTGAACTTACTTTTTATTTAAATTATTTTGGGGTTAAGTATAATTTCGTGATAAAGTATTAAGTATTCTACAAAGCCGCTTTAATTTTGTTTGTTTAAGTTTTATTGTATAATAGCAGCGTTTTACCTGAAATAAAACGCATATTAAAATACTTACCTCACTGGAAGCTTTATTATGAGATGGCATTTCCGTTTCCCGTCGATTTCTTACCAGTTTTCGTACTTTTGTCCCCTCTATACTTCCGGCTCAGTGGCGCCACCTGGTGGTTGCGGGTAGTTTTTAGTTCTTGTAAAAAGTATCGCGCCATTTTGTTCATTGTCTCATATAACCAGGCAGAAATAAAGTGAAAGCTTCCAGTGAGGTAAGTATTTTAATATGCGTTTTATTTCAGGTAAAACGCTGCTATTAAACTACTTGACCGTCACTGGAAGCTTTATTATGAGATCTGTTTGTTATCGCCTGGTGACGCCACTTTGATGTTATATACTTGGAAGTATGTAGTATTATACTATAGGCCAATGTGATAAAGCATGAAATTAAACAAAAGTGTAATTAATAAGTATGCATATATTTAACTAAATGTATAAGTAAAGTAATTCAATTAAAGTACCTAGATATGTGTACTTTAGCTTACAAATATAATTAGTATATTTTTAAGTATATGAAAAATCATTAATTCTAATCCTTAACCAATTTAAGAATATCCGTTCTAGGTAACAAAATATTTATTCAGCAATGTTAATCGATTGGATTGAACAATTGTGTCACGTTTTGTGAATCAGTACTTTTCATTATTTCTCGTCTATAAAACTTCTGGAATGTATTGGCTGATCGCCAATTTCCACGAGCCAAGATTTCGTCGAGGGGATGGTTTTGAAACCAGCTTTTGGAGGCTACAGCAGACCGGGTGCTATCTGGAGTGGCTGCAATGCCAGCTTCCCCAAACAAGGTCTTTACCCACCCTGCAATTACTGTACGTGAAGCAGGTTTAGCCACACCTCATACCGTAATAAATAAATTAGTTGATTTTGCCGCATTACGTCTGTCGTTTAATAATGCTATAGTTCTTTCTATCCAGAATATAGGGTCAAGACTAGAACTTTCGGTATTTAAAAGCAATTTCCGGCCGGATTGTCTATAATTACTGCTGTCAGTTTTGGAGCCAAACCGAGGCCATAATATTATACCGTTATCCGATCTTATGCAATGATTAGGATCAATATCAAGCAGAGTTAGATCGTGTATTCGCCTACCAGAGCAAAGCAACAGTAAAATTGCAGTATGACGCGACGTTTGAAATAGGTTATTTGAATCAATTATGTAATTAGTCAGAAATGAAATTAATTTATCAACATCCCAAACTGGAGGCTTAGTGACCTTTGGATTTTTTAGGGCAATTGATTTTAAAACATGTCTTACTAGAACGTGTGAACTTAACTGACCTGAATTTTCAGCGTTACCTAGTGTAGATAAAACTGATTTATGTAAAAGTATTGAATTATACGACAACTTGTCAATTAAATATAAATCACATAAAAACTGCGCTAATTGTGAACCAGGGGGATTCATTAAGTCAAGGTTTTTATTACGACACCACGACGCCCAGCGCTTCCAGGCTACCTCATAGGTTTTTAGAGTAGATTTTCGCCAAGAATTTTTAAGCAGTGATAGTTGTTGAGCGTTCCAGGTCTTTATCGTGTCGGACCACCCCCACATTTCCAAACTTCGAGGACGATGTTCTCGACCTTCGGTGGTGAGAGGCCCGTCGACGTGTCTATTAGGTAACTCTGTAGGTTTCTCAGGGTTAATGGAGCCGCGAGCGCTCGGGCTTTGAGATCCGCACGCCAGAATACCCTCTCCCATCGAGGTACTACTATTAGGAATATTCCTGTCGACTGGTTTAAGTGAGACAGGACTTTGGGGACTAGGAATGGTGGTGGAAATATCCATGCGAGCTGGTAATTCCATGGGACACTGAAGGCATCGTGGAACAGAGCTTGACGATCTTTTAGATCTAGAGACACATAATTGTACACTACGTGAGCAGTCGCCGAGGCAAATAGATCTATTATTGGGGTTCCCCATTTTGCAAACACTATTTCTACACAAGTCGGTAGTAAGTGCCATTCTGGAGGTTGGCGAAGGCGCGATAAGTGGTCCGCATGATTGTTGTATTTGCCCGGAATATAGTGTATGCTGAAGTGTATCTGATGTTGGTCTAACAAATTCAGAATTCGATAGGTTATTTCCAACAGGGATAATGTCCTCGTACCTCCTTCCTTTCGTAGGTACGTGACCGCAGTTCTGTTGTCGCTTTGAATGAGGAGCGAACTTTGATGAAGCTAATGAACTTGGTTCTGAAGAGCGTATAATATTGCTAGCATTTCTTTTTGATTGCAATGCAGCATTTTCTCTTCTTGCGACCAAGTTCCTGACAACGCCAAATTGTTCAATTGTGCCCCCCACGCTTGATCCGACGCATCTGTAGCCAGAAAATTTATTGGGGGAGGGTACTGAAGAGGTGTTGACCTTTGACAATTTTGGGGCCACCAATTTAGTTCCTCTAAGACACCTTGTGGTAGTGGGTAGGTCTTTAGTGGCAGGACTGGCAGTGAATTCATGAAAATTACCAACTGTCGATGATTGAGCCGACCCCGTGGGACAACAAAACTGGCAAAATTTAAAAGTCCTACTATTTTCTGCAACTCCTTCAGAGTTAACTGCTCTTGTTCGAGAGCCCCATTTATCTTTGTGATGATGCCCTGAGCCTTTACTTTTGGTAAGATTTTTTGATTTTCCCATGGTTTCCATAGTATCCCTAAATAAATTATACTCTTTTGAGGAGAAAGAACAGATTTTTTCTAAATTTATTTGCCACCCCAGTTTTTGTAATATTTGTACAGTAATTTTGACATGCTCGCGAAGCGTGTGAACATTCTGGTGTACTAGCAAGTAATCGTCCAGGTATACCAGGATCCTCATGTTCCATTTTTCCCACAATATTTGGGCCACCCAGTTCGTGAGCATGGAAAAGGTTTTTGGAGCAGTGCTCAGACCGAATGGAAGACAAGTCATTTCTAACAACTCCTGGTTGTATATTAGGCGCAGAAAGCGTCTGTGCGATTTGTTTATGCTTACATGAAAATATGCTTGGGACAAATCTATTTTGCACATCCAGTCCTGAGATTGTAGAAAGTCCGGAATGCGGTACATATTTATTAAATGAAACGGCTCGGTCATCACATATTCGTTTAGTGATTTTAGATTGAATATGGGACGTGCAGATCCGTCGGATTTTGGAACCAGAAATAGAGGGGAAATGAAGCTTGGCGAGGGTAGCGCTTTCTTTAGGATTCCCTGCTGTTTCATTTTGTCTACAATTGAGGACATTTGTTCTGAAACAGGAGTTTGAAAAGGCCCCTTCGTTACATCTGGATAGACAAGTGGGGGCTTTTGAAAGAAAGGTATGCGATACCCTTGAATTAATTTTAGAACTATTTCTGTTGCTCCCATTTCCGCCCATTGTGTTTGGTAGTGTATCAACCGACCCGCCCGAAACGGTGTCATGTCATTGTTTATACCTTTTTCCCCTGGAACTTTTTGAGGAGTTTGCACGTCCTCGTGTACTTCCACGTTCGGGCCGCGAGCCTCGGTTTCGAAATGAACTTCTAGTATTGAAGTGGTCACCTTGATTACTCGAGGAGTTACCTCTGAAAGAGTGATGTGTATGTTGGCACTGACCATGGTATTCACCCCGCGAGGGTGGATTATGACAGGTATGCATATGCGATCCTGGTTCATTAAATTGAGTTCCACGCGATGGAACTTTTGGTTTTCGTACGCCTTGCCCCCGCGAGGGGTGGCTACTAGGTTGGTATGACTTTTGTGAAGACCTTTCAGTTTTTGGGGGCCAAAACGCCTTACGAACCCCGCCAGCCTTCTCTAGAGTAGAGGTAAAGGGCTCGGCATTAAATATGTAAGTACTTGAAGGAGGTATTTTATTCAGGAATGCTTTCACTAGTGGATCTCTAACTTGACTCGTTATAGTTTCTCTACGCATTTCAATACATTCGGCTCTATGGCCGCAGGCTAATTGCAAAAGGTCTGAGGATATTTTATGAAATTCGCCCTTCTGAAATAATTCGTCAATCTTACCATTTAAATTATCAAAATTGATACATTCTGTATTTTTTGCCCATGAAAGAAGATTACGAAAACCTTCCTGCAATGATTGTCTTTGTTTTAATATGCAGTAGGTTAAGGCTGCATAGGATTTATCGGCATGTGCCAGATGACGTAAGGTGTCATATGCTTTTACCTCCTCATTTGTTTCCAGGTCTATAAAGCCAGGAGTATGATTATAAAATTTTTGCGTATCGGCGTATCTCACTTCTGACCAAGAAGTACTACCAAAACGCTGGATATCTACTAACTTCTTCAAAAAACTATCGGGGGTTTTTGGAACTATTGGTTCCTTAAGCTTAGTATCAATGTCAAAAGTGAAATCTAAACTTGTATTTTGATGTTCTTGATTTGAACAACCCTCGTCACTAATTTGTTCATAAAGTTGACCACTAATTCCAGAACAAACAGAAGCGTTATCATAACAAGCTGTATCTATGTTACTTGTACTATTAATTTGCTTGCGATTTAGTCCACTCGGACCAGCCACAGCCTGTGGCTGGGTATCAGTGTTGTGGTTATTACTCTCCATTACTGCAAACGAATTACGTTAGATCTCATGCAATGGATTTAACACTTTACACAGTTACATTCAAATATATTACGAAATTTACTGGTAATATTCAAAGTAAAAAATTACAGTAGTGATCCGAACGGAAAACCCGTTTAAAAACTATGATCACGTACGAATTATTCAAAAAGTGTTACCTCTAAAAGAGGGTACTTACGGTTCAAGACTTATCCTCTTTGAAGAACACTTTACACTTTTTACATAAAAGTATAAAATATGTATTCACTTAATATTCACTTTTACGTATTTCTACAACTGTCGCGGACGCAGTCACTGCGCACAAGTTGCTTCGACGGAGAATAAAAAGCCAATGAACAAAATGGCGCGATACTTTTTACAAGAACTAAAAACTACCCGCAACCACCAGGTGGCGCCACTGAGCCGGAAGTATAGAGGGGACAAAAGTACGAAAACTGGTAAGAAATCGACGGGAAACGGAAATGCCATCTCATAATAAAGCTTCCAGTGACGGTCAAGTAGTTTAATAGATATTAATTTTAGCCGCGCCGTTGTAGCACAGTCTCACTTTTGCTTTTTTTTACATTTTAAACATCATTGTAATGTGCTCGTCAAGCCCTTGCATTTGATAACCAAAATGGGATAATTTCAAAAAAAATATTTTTGTTCATGACTTTATGTCTGTCGCCGCGAAAGCGTCTACCTGTAAAGATTATAACATAATCTTATGCGTAACTACTTATTATAATTGTTATTCACCATAAAGTCTTTGATCCTGCCCTCTATGGGTAACTGTGGAATACTGTTACAGCCGCATGTGTGAAGATTATCGATTCCTTTGCGATTAAACTCCCATCTATTATCAACTTTGTGAACTCAGTCAATATACTGTGCGTTCGCCCGAAAGATAAATTATTACTCATTTCGATGTTGGGGCAAAAACTAAAGTTAAAATTAAAAGGGAACATTTATTTAATGATTTATGGGTTTTTAGTCATATTAACAAGTGGTCATTTGACATAGTAAATTTGTTTATGACAAAGCGTTACCGAAGATGGCGCGGTTTCCGAATATTATGATCAATAACCGAATGTAATAATTTAATACAAGAACTAAATAAGTTTCAATAATAGAAAACCAACTATAAAGTAATAAGATTATTTTACAATGCAATTTACTAGTGAATACCTGTTGTTTGATTAAATTCCTTGAACCACAGGAAGTGTTGTCAAAGGAGCAATAGAAAAAGTTGTAGAAAGTAATGAAGCGTCTAATTCAACTTTAATCTGAATAACCTTTGTATTTGTGAATATTAGCATTGTTTAATTGTAAAAGAATTAACTGATAAGCATTTAGCATTGTTTGTAAGTTTTATTGAACAAACTTAGTAATAAGATATTGTATTGAAATTCGGGGTATGTCGCCGAACTTTGACAAAAAGCGAGGCGCACCCAATGGCGGGTGTTGGAAATAAACATGAAAAGAAAAGTCGTGTTAGAAAGAACTGTGATTGTAATTGTTGAACAAATAACCTCTGTACCATAATGTTTTGATTTAAAAGAGTGTCCATGGAGTTTCTTGCCCGTTCTTCTCCATCAGGAACCTACTTCATTTGGAATGGGCGACTAGCTTCAAAAAATAACTCAAACTGAATGACTCCTTGATAAGTGATAACTCAAAAGTGACTGTAAATGTTATAATTGAAATAAATGCTTTGAGTTTGAGTTAAGAGTTGTGTGTGATTGAAAACCAACTACCTACCTATTCTACTATCAACGAAGAATTAAACCGGAGACTGGTTAGACACGGCACAGGATAGATACCCCGCCGTGTTATCAGAAGTGGGATCGCACTGTGCGATCCCTTTTCCGCTCATGGTTATGTCGGACATCCAAAGAATTACGGACAACTACGAAACCTGCTTGCAGTGCAGTGACCGAGTGCGTGCCAAAAGATTTTTTCTCTGAAACCATGAACATGGTGTGTTCTAAGAGTGAGCGACTGGTTGCCCAGCACAGCCAAGACTACTCGAATATTTCTTCCTTACTACGACCTTGATGACAACATGAAGATTGATCACAAATTTAATGATGATGGCAACTTCTGGCTGTGGCAGTGGACTTATATGAGCTTCATGGTGCACTCAAGCAGAACAACATGTACAGCACAGAATGACCGAAGCAGCAGAATAAACCAGAAAAGCAAATATAATGATCACTCCGTCAATGGATTTCAACATCCACCCGGGAAGTATTTTGTTTTATTATTTTAGCATATTGTTATTGAATCACTAACACTTTTTGAACTATGTTCATTACACACTGGCAAGGTTAATGTCACTTTTGCTTGAAAACTTGTGGAAGTACAATAACAACACAAGATAAATTACACTACAAAATAAGCTCATTACAAGGTCAATGTTATTAATAATAAAAGTTTATACTAAACTTTTCTTAAGAAATGGATCTCAAACTTGTTTTGTTGAATTAGTGTTCACTACATTTAGGAACTAAGTACTTTTTGACTATTTTCAAGATTTGTTGTTAGCTACATACACACAATAATAATGAAATAGACTTGTTATGTTTGAAATTCGCACTGCTCTTTGTTTATGTCCTGCAATTTCTCTATAGCTTGTGTTTAAAGCAAGGTTTAGGACCTTGTTTATCATCTCCGGGTAAAGCGTTAATTAGTTGAAAGTTATTAGTTCCAAACAAAAGTTCTATTCTATTCTATTTTTAATAAATGGCAAGCAAAACAGATGTCTACTATTCTGCCAATGTGTAAAGTGAGTTGGATAAATAAGAGTGCGTGATATAAAGAAATAAAAATTAAATTAGTTACAAACAAATAAAATCCTTAGATCCCAATGAGAGTTATTTGGCGAGTAAAAGTAATGTTATGAAATTCATAGCTATGGGGAACTTTGATTGGCGATTAGAGTTTCCCAAATAAGTATGTAAACATTGAAACATATAGTGGACAACATGTTGCAAAATTCATACAGAAACATTTAAGTATGCAATAGGTTTGTAAAATAAGTCAACGAGATAAGTATGAGATACCATCAAACAAGAAGTTTTCAATGAAAACACAATTTGATAAATTGACAGAAAACATAATTTTCAACATGTTTTTATGCATTCAAATAAAAAAATAACCAATGCATTGTTGCTCATAGTACACCTCTTCTGTTTAACTTCATCAAACTGTAATAGCCATTACATAACAATAGATTAATTTAATTATTTATTACTGCTTGTTCCTTCTAATCTAAATATTAGTAGGAACACCTTTTCCTGCATTATTATTTATCTGCATAACGTCTCACATTCCAGGTTCCAGGTGATTGCATATCAAAAAGAAAATGATAACCTGCAGAACTACTATCAAAATTATCATAACAAAATTCAAACCAATTGTTATCAAGGTCGCCTTAAAAGGCGACTCAACCACTGTAGCCTGTTGAACAAGTGACCGTGTCGCCAGCCCAGGAAAAACCAACCTACATCCCACCAAATGAAAGCCAACTTAAGGACAGCCAATCAGAGATGACTGTTCCAGCTCTTCACACATCATAGCTCAAATAAAAGGTTCCAGGTCGCCTTAAAAGGCGACTCAACCACTGTAGCCTGTTGAACAAGTGACCGTGTCGCCAGCCCAGGAAAAACCAACCTACATCCCACCAAATGAAAGCCAACTTAAGGACAGCCAATCAGAGATGACTGTTCCAGCTCTTCACACATCATAGCTCAAATAAAAGGTGAGGAGTTTTCAAACTACTTTCTACTCACCTTGCTCAAAGGCCCAATACAATAGCCAAGTCAACAAGTACCTGCCCACATGATTCTCACATGTGATGCATATCATGCACCAAAGTACTTCTTGATTTATTTTTACCATCTTTATATTTTTGCAATCTTACCTGTAACAACTAATTCTAGTCTATTGCAAAGTACTATTAGTATTTTAACTTACTTACGGGTTAACTGATAAAGAACTCAATAAGTAATACTCACACCAAAACTATTAGTAAGCCCTAGAGGTAACTAATAGGTAATACTCTCATGTTATCCTGCTGGGTCCACGGCGGACAATACCGCCCAGAGCTTGATTCCTTATATCCTGTCTAATACAAGACTTCATGCCTGTCATGGAGCAATGGTCCTAATCTCCTAAACCTTTAATCCTATCAAATCAAAGACTTTGTGTCTACCACAGAGCGGTGTTCCTGATCCTATCCTTTAATCCTGTCAAATCCAAGACTTTGTGTCTACCACAGAGCATTACCTTACTATGTAAATGAAACTATTCAGCTAACAGCTGATCATACAACACCACTACACACTATTCTTAACAAGTGTGCTTATGTAAGGTGCAACATCAATGCATTCATTATTTCAATTATGTAAATGAAACTATTCAGCTAACAGCTGATCATAAAACACTACTACACACTATTCTTAATAAGTGTGCTTGTGTAAGGTGCAATACCAATGCATCCAATATGACAATAAAAAAAAAAAAAAATAAATAAATAAATAAAAAAAAAAAAAAAAAAAAAATACAAGACTTCGTGCCTGACACGGAGCAATTGTCCTAAACTCCTATACCTTTATCCTATCAAATCAAAGACTTTGTGTCTACCACAGAGCAGTGTTCCTGATCCTATCCTTTAATCCTGTCAAATCCAAGACTTTGTGTCTACCACAGAGCATTACCTTCCTATGTAAATGAAACTATTCAGCTAACAGCTGATTATATAACACTACTACACACTATTCTTAACAAGTGTGCTTATGTAAGATGCAAAATCAATGCATTCAATATTTCTAATAAAGAAAAGACTTCGTGCCTGACACGGAGCAATGGTCCTAAACTCCTTAATATTTAATCCTATCAAATCAAAGACTTTGTGTCAATCACAGAGCATTACTATGTGAATGAAACTATTCAGCTTACAGCTGATCATACAACAGTACTACACACTATTCTTCAGAAGTGTGCTTATGTAAAGTGCAATATCAATGCATTCAATATTTCAACAAAAAAAAAACAAGACTTCGTGCCTGACACGGAGCAATGGTCCTAAACTCCTAAACCTTTTATCCTATCAAATCAAAGACTTTGTGTCTACCACAGAGCGGTGTTCCTGATCCTATCCTTTAATCCTGTCAAATCCAAGACTTTGTGTCTACCACAGAGCATTACCTTTTGATGACTAAAATGAAACTTCAGCTAACAGCTGATCATAAAACACTACTACACACTATTCTTAACAAGTGTGATCAAATCAAAGACTTTGTGTCAATCACGGAGCATTACCTTCCTATGTGAATGAAACCATTCAACTAACAGCTGATCATACAACAGTACTACACACTATTCTTAACAAGTGTGCTCAAATCCAAGACTTTGTGTCTAACACAGAGCATTACTTTCTTATGTGAATAAACCTATTCAGCTAACAGCTGATCGTACAACACTACTACACACTATTCTTAACAAGTGTGTTTATGTAAGGTGCAAAAACAATGCATTCAATATTTCAATTAAAAATAAATTAAGTAGACAGCAAATCTACAACAAGCTGTCACTAACTAAAACTGTTTACTACCAACTCCTACAATTCAATGGAAATTGTAGGATAATACAAGCAACAACATCCTGTGAAAATGAAACTAATTAGCTAACAGTTGATCATACAATAAACTGAAATACAAATTGTATGCCTTCAATGGCATGAAGCACTAGTTATTTTTATCTCCATTGCATGGCACATCTCTATATTGTAATCTGCTCAGATTACAGGAAAAAGTTGATCTTAGTCTTACTTGCAAGTGACTACTCTGTGTAGCCGTACTTATTAAGGTGTTCCATATTAAATGCATTCGATATTTCAATTTAAAACAAATTTGGTAGACAGCAGATCTATTATACGATTTTAATGTTACCTAGAACTAACTATTAACAAATTCTACAATTTCTGCATGCATGTGAAAATGAAACTATTCAACTACATCACATACAACAGCTGATCACGCAATATCAATTAAAACAAATTGCAAGTAAAATACCCAAAGCTAGACTTTGTTTCATAAATGCAATCAATATTTCAATTTAAGGAAAACTGAATAGATGTCAGATCTATCACAAGCTTTAAATGGTAACTAAACTGTCTGTCACCAAATCCTACAATTCATTGAATATCGTAGGACAATAAAAGCAACAATAATCTGCCGACAAAATTTATCCCCTTTGTTTCAGATAACAACCCACACCCACGCAACTAGGTAGGATGAGGGTATCGGCAGGTGCAGAGCGCGCACTGCTTTTCAGAATGGCCGTGTCGCCGCGAAAGCGTCTACCTGTAAAGATTATAACATAATCTTATGCGTAACTACTTATTATAATTGTTATTCACCATAAAGTCTTTGATCCTGCCCTCTATGGGTAACTGTGGAATACTGTTACAGCCGCATGTGTGAAGATTATCGATTCCTTTGCGATTAAACTCCCATCTATTATCAACTTTGTGAACTCAGTCAATATACTGTGCGTTCGCCCGAAAGATAAATTATTACTCATTTCGATGTTGGGGCAAAAACTAAAGTTAAAATTAAAAGGGAACATTTATTTAATGATTTATGGGTTTTTAGTCATATTAACAAGTGGTCATTTGACATAGTAAATTTGTTTATGACAAAGCGTTACCGAAGATGGCGCGGTTTCCGAATATTATGATCAATAACCGAATGTAATAATTTAATACAAGAACTAAATAAGTTTCAATAATAGAAAACCAACTATAAAGTAATAAGATTATTTTACAATGCAATTTACTAGTGAATACCTGTTGTTTGATTAAATTCCTTGAACCACAGGAAGTGTTGTCAAAGGAGCAATAGAAAAAGTTGTAGAAAGTAATGAAGCGTCTAATTCAACTTTAATCTGAATAACCTTTGTATTTGTGAATATTAGCATTGTTTAATTGTAAAAGAATTAACTGATAAGCATTTAGCATTGTTTGTAAGTTTTATTGAACAAACTTAGTAATAAGATATTGTATTGAAATTCGGGGTATGTCGCCGAACTTTGACAAAAAGCGAGGCGCACCCAATGGCGGGTGTTGGAAATAAACATGAAAAGAAAAGTCGTGTTAGAAAGAACTGTGATTGTAATTGTTGAACAAATAACCTCTGTACCATAATGTTTTGATTTAAAAGAGTGTCCATGGAGTTTCTTGCCCGTTCTTCTCCATCAGGAACCTACTTCATTTGGAATGGGCGACTAGCTTCAAAAAATAACTCAAACTGAATGACTCCTTGATAAGTGATAACTCAAAAGTGACTGTAAATGTTATAATTGAAATAAATGCTTTGAGTTTGAGTTAAGAGTTGTGTGTGATTGAAAACCAACTACCTACCTATTCTACTATCAACGAAGAATTAAACCGGAGACTGGTTAGACACGGCACAGGATAGATACCCCGCCGTGTTATGTCCTCTAGAGGACGCCATATTTAATGTGACATCACATAGCCTCTATAACCAGCGGACGATCAAGACGCTTCCAACCATATATTTTTTTTTTTTGGTGGGAAATTATCAAATATAGAAGTTATTTGATAATTTCTCTTTAGACTTTTACTGACTAAAACCCACCCGTGTTCCTTCAGTTGCCTGTTCGTTGCCAGGGGCCACTGTATTCCTTTCGGACTTTCCCGCGACCCCGGCAGGCATCGGTCCTAGCAGACCCCGTCAGTTGTGCTGACATCTCTTTGAGGCGCGCGTGGATCACGACGGGCCGTCGACCCGGGCCTGGTCCTTATCGGACGGCGAGCTAACCATTGCTCACTGTCCGGAAACCCGCGCCTGCGGTGGCCGAGCATCGGCCTGCGATTCCCGACGCCCAGGGCGTCTCCTGCGGCGGCTAGGGGCGTGAGGGTGCGAAATGCTTCTCCCTCACGCGTTCCGCCGCCTCCTTCGCGAGCATTGCTGTTTCGCAGAAGGAGGTGACGGCCTCTCATACCTTCTCGCTCTGTACCATGGCCTGGACCAGGGACGGACGCGAGAAATCACCGCCACCGATCGCCTCCACGAGGACACGGCGATGCTCTGCCCAAGCCGGGCAGCGAACCAACGAAGGTATCGTTGGTTTGCTACCCGGCTTGGGCATTTGTAAAATTATAATATAATAATTTTTGCTTCGCCGTAGTCGGGTAAAAATATGGCTGATACTAACGAAAGAGACAAAATTCAAATTCAAAATTCAAATTCAAAAGTCATTTATTCAAACTAGGCTGAGAATCAGCACTTTTCGAACGTCAAAATTACATAAGACAGTCCCCCAAAACGCCCACCCTTCACCACTTCCTAGTGCTTTAGCTGGGAAGAAGAAGTGGCGCAACAAACTCCCCAGCAGCACAGCTGTCTGTTCAGTAAAAAAGATTCTATATAATAGTATGCAAAATGATATTTACATTACGCAACACAAAACATAATTTAAATTATAAAATTAATAGCCATATGACAGCTAGCACACGCCAATATACCAACCAAAAACATCGAGAACTATACTCAAGCAGAAATAAAAATAACTTAACGAAAACAATATCTAAATAAAAGCCTCCAGACATAAAGGGCGTGCCCGCTTACATATAGCTGTAACTAGAAGTTATAATTGATAAACTAGGACCATTGAGGTAAATTAAAAAATTATCGAGGTCGCTAGCTAACCACATATTGCAATACAACTCATAAAAAAAAACATTGTAATGAGTAGATTATGTCAACAATAAATAAAGTAAAATTAGTAAAATTATAAACAATTATATAAACTCATATAACCTGTCAGTAAGTAAGCTAATTCTGGAGAAAGAACATTTAAACATTGTCTTGAGTTAATCACAGCGACCAGTAGACACATACCCTCCTCCGTTATATGTATATAATATAATACTAACTATAATATTATAAATGCGAAAGTGAGTTTGTTTATTTGTTACGCTTTCACGCTAAAATTGCTGAACTGATTTGGATGAAATTTGGCACAGGATAGACCATGACAGCCTACTTTTCAACTTGGATCGTAATAACATTATAAAGACAAAAGATTTGTTTTTTTAAATGTTTGTATGTTTGTATATTTGTTTGTTACGCTTTCACGGAAGAATGGCTGAACGGATTTGGATGAAATTTGACACAAGGGAAGGTGACTTGGGTTAAGACATATTTACATATAGGCGTATTTATCCCGATATTCCCACGGGACTTTGCGGGTGAAACAGCGGGGCGCAGCTAGTTTTGTATAAAGATAACAGCTTTAACAGACTTCCGTTGCTGACCATTTAGGTACTGGGTATGTCTTTCATTGACTTGAATGTGCCCTGGCGGCTAAGATTATGTCATGCTCACTCTAATGTCTCACTGGCGGTGGCGCGTGTGTTGGATCATTTAGCTCCCTTCAAAATGGTTGAGCTGAATGGTGCTAATCCATGCGTCATGTTCGTGAACGGGCGCCGTCAGTAGAGAGAGACTGGTCATCTCTTAGCTGCCATGGCTTATTTTAATTTTTGAATTGTTCTTTGTTTTTTATATTTTTATTACAGACGCTTTTAACGTGCACGTCTTTCTACATTGTCCTCACATGTATAATTTCAAAATTAATGATGTAACCGATATTTTGTAACAATTTTTATTTTATTTAAAAGAGTGTCCGTGGAGTTTCTTGCCCGTTCTTCTCCATAGGTACGCTTTGGAATGGGCAACTAAAGTCCCCGTCACGAGAAGCTATAAATTTTGTAAACCTAGAACTACTACTAAGTTACGTAGCGAAAAGAAGAATCCCAAATTCAATTAACTTAAAGTAACATAAGTATGCTCAGAGCCGTTCCAGTACCACAAAACATTGAATTTGGGATTATTTGTTGTTGATTGAATTGTCGCTACGTAACTTAGTAGAAGTTCTTTATTTACAAAATTTATAGCTTCTCGTGGCGGGGACTTTAGCTTCATATTTCTGACTGACCGACTTCTTGACAATTCAAAAGTGCCTGTAAATGGTTTAATTGAAATAAATGCTTTGAGTTTGAGTTTGAGTTTGAGACCGTATCTATGCACCTGCAGCCTGCTGAACTGCTGCTGGTACCTTTATACTATACGAGGTGGATTTTTAAGATGGAGCAGTAAGAGCAGGTACCATTTGTAGCTACGGGAGAACGGTCCTAGGAGACTGTCCTTAACTTTTTGAGATATTTTGATCTGCATTCACAGATTTTGAAAAAGAGTACAGACAGCAAGAAAATTGGCAATTTTAACAAAATACTTTTTTGATGACAGTCAGTCCTGTTTCTTATGGCGATCAAAAAACTCTTTGCGAGACCAACTGAAGCTTGAGTAGATACTAGAAAAGTCAGAAATCGCAAAAAAAAATCTTTTCATTTAGACATTTTTTTTTTGTTTTTTTTTTACATTTTATTCTCAGAATGTCAGAAATCACAACCAGCTAAATTCTGTTCTACGAAAATAAAATTATAACCAGAACAATAATCTAACGGGTAATTATAACGTAACTTCGTTCGATATTCGAACATTAAAATTTTTTTGTTCATATTTGGCCAGTCCTTCACTGTTTCATAAATGGCCGCCCCGCCGTATTACAAATATTACCGAGGGCGGGGGTGGGCGGCTAAATAAACTTAGCCTTTAAAATATAAGAGAACCCGCGTAGTTCCAGTACCTAGTTTCTAATTGTAAAGTGCTGAACACGCACATATTATATACAAATCATAAAATAATGGCACTTATTAATAGATAGTTATGGATGGGGCATAAAATAAAAGGAGCAAAATTTATTAGAAGAGGAGTTAAACCGAATTTAAACATGGAAAGAAACATAGGTAAACAATACGTTTATAAAATTAAAATAAAGAAATATTTAAAGTAATTAACATTAATATTACCTTTAATATTTTGTGAGGTGCAGCGCGATGCAAAGGGCAGCAGTGAAAAGGAAAACAGAGGAAAACAGTATCAGAGATTTATCGATCCAAAAGTGAAGGGACAATGCACAATTTTTTTATTGCCAATGTTTGGATATCAAAATATTGGCACAGCCTGTTTCTCTGATTACACCACAGTAATAAAAACCGAGAAGATAATACCGAACCATTGTCATTTGTACATGCAAGCAAGAAAAGTACTGTGGAAAAGTAGAAAAGTTGTAAATATATTTATGTTCTAAGATTTTTGTCATTTATTCTAAGATAAGCAAAATTACCCTATAATTGAAGCTGTAAAGTTACACTAAGGTCTAAGCTTTTGGTATATAAAATAATAGTCTAAGAATGTTTTAGTATTTTAACTAAGAATGATTTAGAATTTTAGTCGATTAATCATATTGTAAAGTTTTTACTATTAGTGTTTGATACATACATCACTATGGTCCAGCCAGCTGGTGAGTTGTCATTGTCAAATTCATGTGTGGTGAATCTGTCAAAAAAAGGGAAACCGCAGTTTAGTCCCAATATTGCACAAAAGTAACATGATTTTTAAATTAAAAATAGATTGAGCTAGGCTTTATAAGATGCGGTGGTGTTTATTGGTATTGTGTACGCTCATTTTGGGCGCGAAGGCCTGGGATGACGGTGACTTGGAAGTGTTCGACGTGGTCGAAGAAGTTAACCAGAACTTTTACGAATTAATAGGTGTTGCACAGGTAAGTGCTAATTTTTTCTTCACAAAGTAACTACAAGTCTTTATTTTATATAGGATAATCCACCGAATATAATAATAGATGAGTTTCAGACGTTGAAATAACTAACCAACTGGTACTTTAGCAAGTTTCATCTTCCTTCGGCAGATTAAGTCGTTATCGTTAAATACAGATAATATACTTGTATAAGATAATTGAAATTTTAATCCAAGTATTAATTAAAAAAGAGTATAGAGATTTTGAAATATCTAATTTATACAACTATGTTTATAATTCATACCTAACATTGTTCAGCTTGCTGCTACACAATATGCCATTGTTTCCAAATATAACTCTCGAGATAATCAACATTCATTTACTACAAGCCAAATAGACATTGTATAGTTCTCACATAAAGCAACGTTTGTTTCTGGCAGCCTGAACATGTTCTAGACCGATAAATTGGTCAATCTTATGCTAGAAAAAACGAAAAGTGATATATTCTACAATATTATTATTTCAATTAAAATTTGCAGGATGCATCACCGTCAGAAATTAAGTCTGCGTTCAAGAAGCTCACATTAAAACTCCATCCGGATAAGAATGACTCTCCTGATGCAGATGTCCAATTCAGAAACCTGGTGTCAGTGCACAACATTCTCAAGGACCCGGGGAAAAGAGAAAAGTATGTAGTTTCAAGTTATTTTAGAATGTAGTACAGAAGCCAGCAGGTCAACCTACCCGAAACTGTCAAATTTTCCCATTCAACTTTAAACCTTATGCTTTAGTGATAAAGTTGAAAATCTGCTAAAGAAATTTGACAGATTGTAGTAGGTTGATGTACTGGCGACTGTACATAAAAATAAATTGATGTATTTAAAAGTTACTCAGTAGCTAAAAATGGCTAGATTGTCATAGTCTAAAAATTAATGATTAGTTTGTGTTTAATAATGTAGGGGTAAAAATAAAATTTTGGTTAAATAACTAAAAACGTTATTTGGCAGACACTAATATTTTTTGTTTCAAGGTTTCTTATCATGACTTCATGTGTCACTATCAATCTCTCATAAATTATTTTTGTGATTATTTTTTCATCGTAATGAATTTACTCTGAGTAAAACACCATCACAAACAGTTCAGCTTAGTACAGGATCAACCGTGCTATACTGTAAAAAAAAATCCTTAGGTGAACTGAGCTGTCATTCCGCCTGATGCTAGGGATTGACAGCTCAGCTCACCTAAGTTTTCACAGTAATATTTTTACAGATCTGCACTGCAGGTTAACTTTATTCAAAATCAGTCTTAACTCTTCAGGTATAATGAGGTTCTCAAGAATGGTCTTCCAAACTGGCGCTCCGCCATATACTACTACCGCCACGTGAGGAAGATGGGCTTGGCTGAAGGCTCCATCATCCTGTTCATCATCATCACATTCGGGCAGTATGCTGTTGGATGGGCCGCTTATGCTGAAAAAAGGTTTACTGCAGTAAGTGCATAGTATAGGTAATACGGGCTGGTATCTGCAATTCCACGGCAAAGCGCGTATTTTGCGTACGGGTGGGAAGTCGGTTATTTGATCCACCCCAGCTCCTTAAAGAAGGCCAGCAACGTCTTGGTGCTACTTACAATCTCACATAGTTACCAAAGTACTTTGCCCTGTATGAGGCAACCACCAAGCAGTTTAACAGCACATGAGCTGCTGTCTCGTCGTCCTCCGTGCAGGCTCTGCACAGTGGACTGTCTGTGACTCGTATGACAAAGTGCTGTATATTAAATGACCCATGGCCAGTTACAGCTGTTGTAACTGTACGTAGCTGTTGTTTCGTTAGTCAGACAACCTGTTACATGAGTCGGTCGTCGGTGTCGTCTTATAAATCTGTTTATAATGTGGAACAAGGTTTTCCTAATACACTATTATATTGTTTTGAGGCATTTGATTCCTTCACCATTTTTCAGAAATGGAACAAGGTGAAAAAAGCATATGCTTGAGTTGAGCCGATAAAATAGTCATTTTTTTAAACATTTGTGGTTCACATTTTGCCGAATCTGCAGTGGTTTTTATTTTCTTGAGTGACACAATCTTATGAGCAAGTTTATCAGTCTTGATTGATAAGCGCTCATCATCATCATTCGCAGTTAAAAACATAATTTAGAATCTCAAATTTTTTAATCACATTATTATTACATTTTCCAGGAGCAAATACTAAACAGTAGAGGCAGGAAACACTCCAAAAAGTCGGGATTCGACCAGGGCTTGTCAGAAATCTTAGACCAGCTCCCCAAACCCAGTGTTAAAGACACATTGCCGTTCCAAATACCGAGGTGTGCATGGTGGATGGTGACGGCCATACCTTATGGAATCATAGAGCTTCGGAGAAGGTTGAAAGAGCAAGAGGAAGAAGCTAAAAGGCAGAAAAAGAGGTATTTTCTATTTTGAATAGAAGTTTGTGTATATTTGAAGTTATCCTATTCCTTATTCAAATTTGTGTTTCCAAATTGATATCATTTCCACTTAAACAAATATCAACTTTAAACTAGTTCATTAAATTTATTTTTAAATGACTAGTACTATAAAAAAGTCATTAAAGAAATTGAAGTTAGTAGGCAAAACTGATCATATGGATTAAAGTAATTTTCGCGAGGCACACGGTGCTATTATAAGTTTTTTTTATTTTTTTTGTTTTTGTGTAAATATTGTGTGCCTTGACCTGAGTCAAATAAATTTATTTTCTTTCTTTCTTTTTTCTCCAAAAACATATTTTTGTTTACATGTTCAAAAAGCAAATTGCGAACGCAGGATATTATGTTTATTGGTCATAGTCATCATTTAGATTCCGATTAGCCAAATACCAAATCAAATACAACTTAATTTTAAGTCACCACTTAAAATACGTTACACGAAATCATTTAAAGTGGGTCGAAGTTGTTCAATAGTTGCGGCGCTGCAATAGTTTCCATAGTGACGCACGAATGACTTTCGTTGGACTATTGCAGACAATTGAATCAATATTATGTAACAAAAGCCATGCAATAGTAGGTGCTATAGTTGTTTTTAAATAATAAACACGGCGGCTAACGATTGCAAATTTCATGTTTAGTCAAGGGTATAATACGGTAATTGCGTTGCTATCATAATGTGTTACAAAGCGTATCGTGACAGATTTACTCAAGTTTTGCCCTTACTAAAATTACTATTTATTGAAATGTTTATTTTTGGCGCTTAACACTAATTTTATAAAAGCGTAGGATTGTTTGCTGTTTTTGTTATAGTAGAAGTCAAATAATTGATTTCAAATAGGCAAATGAAAGGCACTTTTGAACGTTAATATTTACAGAAAAATATAACGAGTTATTAATTTAAATTAAATTATCAGATTATCATAAAAACGCGAACAAAAATTGCGGGGCACAACTGTTAGAAAAAAGATTTTTTCTCGAAAAACTACAATAGAGATATGGGGACGTGGGACTACTCCATATCTAGGCTGTATTGCAGTTACAAAAAAAAATGTCTAGAACAATACTAACTATATTTATTCAAATAAATCCCTATTTTCCTCAGGGAAGAAGATGAAAGAGCCCGTGCGGACCGCGAGGCGGCCGCAGCGGCTGAAGCCAAAGCAGCCGGCGGCGGCGTGCGCAAGCGCCGCGGGTTCGTGCCGCCCGCGAGAGATGCGGACTGTTTGCTGGATCCTGCCGACGAGCCTGAAGGGGGACCTGTCGTTGTGGCTGTTAAACAGGTAACTTTTAAGTTATAAATTCTTCAAAGATCATTTAATCAAATTAGGCTGAGAATCAGAACTTTTTGAACGTCAAAATTACATAAGACAGTCCCCCAAACGCCCACCCTTTTTTTTTTTTTGGGTGGGAAATTATCGAATAACTTCTCCCGCTCTGGGTGGAGCGGGAGGGCGTGTCAGACTCTTACTGACTAAAACCCACCCGTGTTCCTTCCGTTGCCTGTACGTTGCCAGGGGCCACGGTATCCCTTTCGGACTTTCCCGCAACCCCGGCAGGCATCGGTCCTGTCGGACCCCTTCACTTGCTGACATCTCTTTGAGGCGCGCGTGGAACACAACGCGCCGTCGACCCGGGCCTGGTCCTTATCGGACGGCGAGCTACCCATTGCTCACCGTCCGCAAACCCGCGCCTACGGTGGCCGGGAATCGGCCTGCGATTCCCGACGCCCAGGGCGTCTCCTGCGGCGGCTGGGGGCGTGAGGGCGCGAAATTTACCTCTCCCTCACGCGTTCTGCCTCCTCCTTCGCGAGCATTACTGCTTCGCAGAAGGAGGTGACGGCCTCCCATGCCCTCTCGCTCCGTACCATGGCCTGGACTAGGGCCGGACGCGAGAGATCCCCGCCGCCGATCGCCTCCACGAGGACACGGCGATGCTCTGCCCAAGCCGGACAGACCTCCACCGTATGCTCCACCGTGTCCTCCGGGCGATCCACGCAGTGATGACACCCGGGCGTTTCCTCCCACCCTTCACAAAGTCAAAGTCAAATAATTTATTTCAATTAGGCACAAAAAAGGCACTTTTGAACGTCAACATTTACAGAAAAATAATAATTGATTCTAGTCGCCCCTTCCAAAAGGTAGTTTTCGTACGGAGAAGAATGGGCAAGAAACTCCACCGTTACTCTTTTAAAATGTTTTCACAATATCTTGTATACATCAATTATATAATTATTTGTGAAGACGATGCACCTAGAATAAGATTACTATACCACGGTAGGTAAAAATAATGAAAGATTAAGGAATGACAGATAAATTAATCATGTGATAGATGCATGGTGCTCACATATTTACAAACATTGTAAAATTATACGATTTTCCTAAAATTTTTACAAGTAAAAATATTATACAATTAAATTAGCAACCAGTTAGATCTTGTCTAGATTCTAAATTGTCCTATGGAGCAGAACCAGCATGTTTCCAAGCATTTTTATCTTGGATATAATCCTCTGATTTGTAATATGCTTGTTTGCAAAGTGTATTTTTTACCACTTCCTAGTGCTTTAGCTGGGAAGAAAAAGTGTCTGCTTGCGCGATGCAGGATCTGTGTGACGTCAGGACATTGATGCGTAGTCCGCATGTGGCGTTGTAGATGCCGCCACACTTTCTTTGGTTTTTTCTAAGAATTATTGCTTGTTTTATATACTAACTGCCTCAGAAAATATCGTTCCTATATAAGTTTCAATTTGCTAGAAATGATTTCATTATCTACTGGTGGTTACAGAAATCAGGCCTCACTTACAGTCGTTGTTCGTAACTACCTGCAAATTACACTGAGATAACGAAATTTTGTTCTGTCTTGGTGTAATAGGCAGCATAACTTCTCCCACGAAAAACTCGCCTGTTTTTTTTTGTGTTTATCGGAAATCGAATCAAGATCACCCAGCCACTTACATTGTATCACACATACCAATTTACATGAAATAAATGTATCATTACTGACCCATCATTGCTGTCAGTACAGTTCTGCACTGCACGTTGACTTGGTCCCAAATTCACTAATGAAACTGAACGCGATCAGCACATCTAAACTGCGTTCAAGAACTGTCAGTGTCAATATTCCACAACAATAATGAAACTGACTCTTGAAGCCAGCTTAAGCCTGCTCTAAGCGTCGACAGATTCATCAGCAGATGTCATCTGCGGATGCGTCCGCCGACATGTAGACGGGGGAATTTGCTCGTCTGTGGTAGGTATTTAACGTCGGCAGATGCGTCTGCCACCAATGCGTTTGTTGTCGGTTTTTGTGCACGCAACAAAGGGTTTCAGCGCGAGCGCTCGGCGTCTGACCTCACGTCTGACGACGCATCATTGTTTCGAAGTTGCGAATGAGAGTGCACGCGTGCTTCTTGCAGTTTTTAATGACTTTGATAACTCTGCGATGCACGCTCAAGTAGTAGTTAAAAGTACTATCTAAATAGCTCGTTGCGTCCGTTTAGTATTAACACAGACTGAACGACCTACAGACGTGGACGACTCGTGCTGATCCATCTGCTCATGAATCTGTCGACGTCCGCTGACGCATCTGTCGACATGAAGAGCAAGGCTTTAGATGTGCTAATCGCATTCAGTTTCATTGGTGAAAATCGCCCGATTGACTGAAATCATGTCGTTTTTTTTATCTTATTTTCTAGTCCGCCGCCCCATTGGTAACCGGGGGTCTCTGGACAGACGACGACTTAGCCGAGTTAGTGCGCCTCGTGAAGAAGTACCCGGGCGGCTCCGCGGAGCGCTGGGAACGCATAGCGGAGGCCATGTGCCGGAGTGTGCCCGAAGTGACGCATATGGCCGCCAAAATGAAGGTATTAAAATTAATTATTTAATTTCTTAAAATTATACACCTCGTAACGTAACTTCACGCCGGTTTTGCCAACAGGTTTAGGCAGAGGTGTAAATATAGTACGCCCATATTTCACAAATGTTTCAAGTCCCATATAATGGGGGCGAGCCTATTGCCATCAACAGGGTACAACTCCAGACTCCAAGCTGCTACTGAGATTTTTTTTATTGATTAAGTAATTATCTCATTTTTGTACGCCGAAATTAGAGGCAGAATAGGAAATCTATGTAATTATCTTTAAGAACTTTCTGTACATTATTTGCCCAAATTAATTATTGTGTTTTTTTATTTTTTTTAAGGAAAACTGCTATAAGATACCAGGACAGGAGCCTGAAGTGCCGGTAGTGGTGGAGGCGCCAAAGAAGGTTAGTTAAAATATTGTGTGTAACTTCATTGATGAAGTAGTATAACCCGATTTTTCTGACTGTGCGCCTGTCAACGTGAAAACATTACAGTTTATGTGGTTTAAATAATAACAATAACATCTTAACGAATAATATAAACTGTGGAGACGACACGAGTTGTGTAGAGCGTATTAAGAGGGAACAGGGGCTTCGAGGAATTTGAATAAACTATTGCCGTCGTCTTACCTCAAGTCTGCCTCCGTAGAGTGCGATAGGGACAGCTGCAGCTCAGACCAATTATAACACACAAAAAAATGTCGTGATCGACGTTTCGTATTCCCCTTTTTTCTCCTTGAAAACAGAGCTGATTCAATTACTTTTTACATAAAATTATTAAGAAAGAGTGTGAGAGATGTCTAGGTTCCTATCATTTTCTTTTATGTTAAAAACTTTTCGAATTTGTCTGATAGTCCTCTAACCACGGCGTTAAAAATGGGGCATTTTTTGTAATTTTTGGAGGGTCATATTTTCTTTACCAAGAAGATGCCGAAAAAAGGAAATAACAAGGACGTGTCTACAGCAGACCATGATTTTAGGAAAAAAAAATGAATGCTCTAGACTTCTAGAGGCATTATTCAGGAAGAAAAATGACATTTGTATGGAGACTCGCAGGCCCTGTTCCCTCTTAAGAGCGTGATGTATCCTGAAAGTGGACAACGTCCAAATAGATGTCAAATATTTCGCTGTTTTGATTAATTTGGCAATTTTACTGTATGGCATTAAGAAATATCGCTAACTAGTGAACTAGAATATTAATAATGAATTGCAATAATAACACTGAATTTAATGTTGTAACCGTTTTAGGTGTAAAAAAGGCATTTGGAAAGTTTCAAATTAAATATGGCTAACTAGTGAACTAAAATATTGATTATAAAAACTAAAAAAATAAATAACTTTATTTCAGACCTTGATCCATATGATGTTAGTAATACACACTACTTATATGCTATGTTAGTAACAAACGAGAGAAAGAAAAATATTTAATTCATATATCTGGTGCACTCACCAGACGCACCGGGTGTATGTACATGTACACGTACCCAATGCGCCATAATGGTGCAGCACGGCTTATTACTAATGACCTTCAGAATGTCATTGCCGCTCCCACGCACTCTGCGCATCATAGATGCAGTCTTCTTACGCAGAATGGTACTGAAATTATGAAATGCAATAATTAATATGGTACACTGAATAAATAGTTTTAGATGTAAAAAAATATTTTGAAACTTTCCAACAATAATTAATATGGTACACTGAATAAATAGTTTTAGATGTAAAAAAATATTTGGAAACTTTCCAAGTGCCCTTTTTACACCTAAAACGGTTACAACATCAAATTCAGTGTTATAATAGCAATTCATTGTTAATATTCTAGTTCACTAATCAGCGACATTTCTTAATGTCATACAGTCATATTGCCATATTAATCAAAACAGGTAAATATTTGACAGCTATTTGCGACGTTGCCAACTTTTTGAATAAACGCTCTTAAGAGGCGTCGGGGCACTGAGGAGATAACCGGGCGGGTGATTTCAATACTAACAACCTATGACTTTAACAGCTCCAAGCTTACAGTTAGAAAAATCGAGTTATACGCTGTTGTAGAATTATAGCGTAAAGTAGCAACATTGTGTTGAACGACGACTTCCTGTCCGGTAGTCGTCAATTTCGTTTCGAAACACTTTTGTCTGCTGCTTCAAAAATTGCACATGGACATGCTCTAGTGTTGTGACTGCTTAAAGTTTCCATTTACACTTCCTATTGTTTGAAGCATTCATCGAATGAAGATGTGGTCCTGCTTTGCATTAATTATTACTCAAAATAATGGCATTCTCGCAATCAGTCTTTACTTTTTTTTGGTTTACATTAGATTTTTTATCACACATAACATCTCGCCAATAATCCTCAAAGGGTTAGGCAGAGATTTACCTATAGTACACCCACATTTTGCCAGTTATTTAAGTCCCATGTGGGCAACTTTTTTTTTTAAATCACTGGCCAGTAAATAAAGATTTTTAAACCAGACCAATCTAGACTATTTCAGGATGAAACTAATACTGAATCGTTTAACATATTTCCAGGTAAAAACGCGCAAAGCAGAGGAGACGAGTAGCGGCAATTGGTCGCAGACGCAGCAGAAGGCGCTAGAGAACGCGCTCGCCAAGTATCCCAAGGGCGGCGCCGGCGACCGTTGGCAGAAGATAGCCAACACTGTGCCCGGGAAGACCAAAGTACGTAGCGATTTATACAAATATGTAGTACCTACAATCTTCTTCTGTCGATGGTAATCTAAATAAAGTCGACCCAGAATTCGGCTACGTGTTTGACGTCATCAGTAGCGTCCATCAGTTCCTGTAAGGTGCAGACGACAGGACCAGGTCATGATATGAAGTGTACCATCGTTTGTGGAATAGCAACCCATTTACACTGTAGGGTGGAGTCATGTATGAATCTCAACCTGAACAGGGAATAAAATATATAAAGAACCAGGCAGCCAATTACAATATTTTTCCAGAGTTCCGTAGTTAAATGGCAATAACGGAACCCTTATAATTTCATCGTCTGTCTGTCTTACTTTTACTCGAAGACTATTATTTAAACCATGTTCTGCTTGTGTCAAATCTCCGATATTGTTCATCAGAATTTGTCTTATGATGTTGAAAGTTTAAATATTACTTATTACACACACACACGTTTTAGTTTATTGATTGGTTTTACTGTGTTTGTTTTTTTAATGTATGCACGTAAACGAGGCAAAAGGAGTATGTAAGGATCGTAGCAGGTGGCGTTCTGTAGTTACTGCCTACCCCTATTGAAGGCGTGAGTTTGTGTGTGTGTATGTAGTAGTTTTTTTTGCTGGTTAATTTGTGTCTGTTATTTAATTATAATGAGCTTGATGATTCATTAGTACTTCCGGCCCACACTGGGTAGTGAGTCCTTCAAGCATTCTTGCCAGAATCAAAGATAAATCAGATGGTTCACTCCAAAAAATCATTTGTATAAAAAGCGACTCTTGCTCCGACACAATAAAGTGCAATTCAGATCGCATAGCGCTAATTACCAACAGTTATATTCACCTAGAAGTTGCCTCTCTTTCTATAGCGTAACTCTGACTCCGTTACTTTCACTGAATTGGCCCGACAAGACGGGCCCGCTGTGTACTCGTAGCTGCATACCTAAGATGTGGGGTGTATTCATCTGTGCCGGAATACAGTTCAAACTGACATGACACGAGAACACAAGAACTATAAGTTAATCCTGCCAAATTAAAACCCATTTTTCGAACCCCTGGGGCCTTATTATGAAGTACAAATGCCATCATTATTCCACTGCGAAAAAAGGATGGTCCTAGCGGCCTTGTGTAGCTCCGTCTCCCATTCACATTGGAATAATGGTGGCATTAATACGTTATAATACGGCCCCAGGTTTTGGATGACATTATATTTCTTCTAGTCACTTTGATCTCAAGAACTTGTCGTATTATTGATATCCAAAAATTAAGATAAGATTATTAAGTTTAGTTTCTAATAAGATTATTCTTATTTCAGGAGGAATGCATGCAAAGATGTAAATATCTATCAGACATGGTCAGAAAACAGAAGCAGAAGGAAGAAGAAGAAGCTCAGCAGAATGCAGAAGGTGACGTCATCACAGAAGATCAACAAGACGAAGAGTGATATAGGAATAGGCACTAATTGTAAACTCGACACACGATTCACAACTTTATAACGACATAAGGTTCAATATACATTTTTATAAAATTGAATCAGTTTAATATGTTATGTCATGGTATCCGGTTTTTGTTTTGGTACCGCTCAATAAAGTATTGAAATGAAATTATGGGTGTTTATTTTTTAGATCATACGTTTATTGCCGCGATATTTCTACCGTGCTCGGAATGTAATCTTATTTAAACCTATAGAAAATCTATGGGGACCAGGAGTGACGCAGCAGAACTGCCGTGGGGTTCGGAATCATATTTTAATTCTCATAATCTTTTGATCAGTAGCGTGGCAGTAATAACTATGGAATTAGCGTCTACACCAGGTCGTTGAGGGCCCTTCCCGGTCTGTCTATCGTCAACGCGGGCATAGTCGAAAAGCTTGTTGTTTCATCCAGCGTAATTCCTTCTTGACAAGTGAGAACGCGATAACATTGAACGAAAAATGGTGTGCGGAAATTTCATAAAATTAGTTCCAGGAAATAACTGTTTTTGAGTAAGCCTACAAGTTTGTAAAATACATAAATGTTTGTCATTTAGAATCTCCATTACATATGCGAGGTTTCTATGAAGATGTTTTCTTTACTCTTGCAATTTATGAGTACAATATGAACGGCCAAAGTTCAAGTAAAAATTGTGCAAAAAAGCAGTTATTTTGAGGTTTATACTAAATTCGTTTCTTTAAATTTCTATTTTTTGCTTTCATAGAAACATAGATATAGTGCACAAGATACCTACTAGTTTAAAACATTAAAAGAAAGACGTGTTACAACGCCATAATCACGTTTGTATGAAAATTATGTCGGGTTAGCCGCTCTAAGAAGTTTTCCCAAAATCATTTCATAAACAAAATATTATATTCATGCTAAAACATTTCAAGATTGCAATTATGTGTTACCGTTTAAATCATTCAAAAATTTAAAAAAGTAAATTGACTACCACATTAAGCTCAGTTACGCACGGGCGTTTTTGTTATCGCGGCGATTTTATTCGCCCACTGGATTTTCAACGCTCTGCTTAGTGTTTCCAGTTCACTAGTTAGCGTTATTTCATACAGTAATATTGCCAAATTAATCAAAACTGGTAAACATTTGACAGCTATTTGCGACGTTGTCAACTGTGAGAATAAACGCTCTCCATTTGACGACTATAAAAGTAGACGAAGAACCACGATTATATAAGTATGATCATTTCAACATGTTATGTGATGTGGTAGTACTTTTTTCTAAATAAATAAATAAATGATCGGAGTCTCGAACCGTCGCGTCGCTTCGAAGCCGCTTTGTTTGGACTACAGTCCGGTTGTCGAGAGAATGCTTTTTTGACATCTGTCAGTTTCATACCAACGAATATATGTTTTGCAAATTTGATCCTTATTACTATTAGTCTATAGTCCAACTGACAGGTATCAGAAACACACATTCTCTCGACAGCCGGCGGGCAGTTCGCAGGTTCGCTGAGAGAAATGCTAAAATCCCCGGTCACTTTGTTGGGAAAAAAAAATCAATAAATTAAACGAACATTATTTTTCAATTATTGCTTTATTTCTTATTTACAAAAATATACATATTACTGAAACTATTTGAGCAAAGTACCTATTTGCGATTACATAATTCATTTGAACTTTATTGGGTTGTCATAAGGAGTATTATCGATTATCGTATCGGGCGAGGGGACGATCCAAATCGTTGGTATATCTCGGGTATTATGTCCTCGTCGTAACTGTTTGGTCTTGAAGGAGTCTTCACTCCAGCGTAACCTGTAATTAAAATTATAGTATTTTGTTAAAGCAGACGACAAATGAAATTGTTGTTGAAATTGTATTTTTTACTTATTAATTAAAGTCTTGCAAGGCAAAAGGAGTCACAGATATCTTGCTCAGCGCTGCTTTAATTACAGCAAAAAATCATGTAGAAAGACTTGCTTGGACAAGAAATTTTTCTTTGAATCATCACCCCTTTCCCGCCAAGAATTTGAAGTTGACTCATGCAAGCGGCTCATAGAATCCTAACTAATATTATAAATGCGAAAGTGAGTTTGTTTGTTGGTTACGCTTTCACGCTAAAACGGCTGAACAGATTTGGATGAAGCTTGGCACATGGTTAGACCATGACCTGGATTAGAACATAGGATACTTTTTATCCCGATATTCCCACGGGATCGAAACTTATGCGGGTGAAACCGCGGGACGCAGCTAGTTATAGATCGTTGACACAGATATGATATCAAATTTATGTAATCATTTCTGCCTAGAGTTTTCTCAGCTCCGAGGTACAAGTATTCTACTGTGACTCTCACAACCCAGTTACTGGGTGATACAAAAAAAAATTACTTGTCTATCTATCTGGATTAAATCTACGTAACATGAAGGAAAACATGGTAAAGAAACCTGGACTTATAGTTAATATAAGTCTGAAATACTGAACTCCAAGTCTGTTAGTCTAAGGCTGTCTGTATGTTATATTGTCTTTGGTCCGTGGCCTTGACATCAACCGATGAACAACATTTCCAAGCGTTTATTTGTTGGTTGAATACGAGGCTTTTAGCTACTTTTGTATTTTTTCTTTAAATGTGCGTTTTGTTTGTGCAGAATAAAGATATTTCTTTTTTCTAAATCGAAAACCCGTCATGAATAGACTTGAATAGAATATAATAATTTATTTGCGAAACATAACTAGTGTGCTATGGTTTGCTAATCATCAGGGTTGTTAAGGATGTCGTATAACGGGCGAGGATATCGAGATAATCGGGTTTATGGATGCGGATGAGGAAACGTATTCCTTATTGAAGGTGCGGATGCGGATGTCATCTGTCATAGGACAGGGACATTGCGAATTCCGCCAAAATTAACGCGCAACTCACACTCCGGCCAGTCCCTTTAGCTCGGCGCGAGTTTTTTAAATCATTCACAATTTGAGCGAACAACGTAGGGTCACATCTTGATTGAAGTTACTAGGAAGCATATGAGGGTGCGGAGCCTTTAAAATCAAAAGTTGACGAAGTGAATGTTTTGCAGATATCAAAATTTATGCGGATGCGCATAATGACACAAATGATTAATTGAAAATTTTAAGTGGCCTTTGCTCTGCAGTGGGACAATAATAGGCTGGTATTATAATCTGTCGGCAATATTGTCATAGTATTGCACGTTACCTGGTTTAGTCTTGCTGGGCAACAGCGGCCTGTCGCCCCCGCAGGCGGCGCAGGCGCAGGCCAGCGGCGACGCCACGCGGTGCGGCTGGCGCGAGCCGTCCGCGCAGCTCAGCGTCACGTCTAGCGGGCCGTACTTAGTCGCCTGGCAACACTCGCATTTGGAGTCGTGGACGCCGGTTTCTGGAGGAAAATAAATAGATTTTGAAACAGAAAATTAGAAAGTTAAAAAAAAAAAAACTAAAAAAAAAACTCAAAGCATTTATTTCAATTAAACCATTTACAGGCACTTTTGAATTGTCAAGAAGTCGGTCAGTCAGAAATATGAAGCTAGTTGCCCATTCCAAAGCGTAGTAGGTACCTATGGAGAAGAACGGGCAAGAAACGCCACGGACACTCTTTTAAATAAAAAAATTGTTACAAAATATTGGTTACATCATTAACGTTGAAATTATACATGTGAGAACAATGTAGAAAGACGTGCACGTTAAAAGCGTCCGTAATAAAAATATAAAAAACAAAGAACAATTCAAAAATTAAAATAAGCCATGGCAGCTAAGAGATGACCAGTCTCTACTGACGGCGCCCGTTCACGAACATGACCCATGGATTAGCACCATTCAGCTCAACCATTTTGAAGGGAGCTAAATGATCCAACACACGCGCCACCGCCAGCGAGACATTAGAGTGAGCATGACATACTCTCAGCCGCCAGGGCACATTCAAGTCAATGAAAGACATACCCAGAACCTAAATGGTAGCTTTATAGTCGGTACATAGTACTCACACATGTGCTATGCAATTATACAATGCTAAGACATTGAATTTATATAATGCAAAGATAGTTTTTAAAATCTTCAGCAGCTCCAACGGTATTTTCAAATGCTAATCAATTAGTTTATGCTTGTGGAGCAGGACCAGCAGTGAGCCAAGCATTTTTATCAATTATGTAATCCCCCAACTTATAATATGCCTGCCTACATAGTGTGCGTTTTATACAAGATTTGAATTTCGTCTCATTCAGTTGAAGTATGTGGGGAGGAATTTTATTGTAACATTATAAACAGTACCCCATGAAAGATGAGTCTACTTTAGCCAGTCTGAAACCTGGTTGAACTAATAGATCCCTATTTCTTGTACAATAATTATGTCTATCACCTCTTTTACTAAAAAGATGTAATTTTTTTCTTACGTACATGATGTTTTCATAGATATATTGACAAGGTACCGTCATGATGTTAATGTCCTTAAACAGTTCCCTTAGAGAATCGCGCCTACGGAGATAATATATGGCTCTGATAGCTCTTTTCTGCAGAATAAAAATAGACTCGATGTCTGCAGCCCGTCCCCACAGCAGAATACCATAAGACATGATACTATGAAAATAACTGAAATAGACTAGCCTCGCGGTATCTACATCAGTTAATTGACGGATTTTTCTGACAGCATATGCTGCTGAACTTAGCCGTCCGGCAAGAGATGTTAAATGAGGACCCCATTGTAGCCTTGAGTCGAGCGTGATCCCCAGGAAAACAGTTTTATCGACAAATTCTAGTTTCTCTTGATTCAATACTATCTCACAATTACTACTTTTAACATTTGGTAAAGAAAATTTTATGCACTTAGTTTTTTTTCCATTTAATACTAAATTATTAGCAGTGAACCAAGTTTGGACCTGCAGTAGGGCGTTATTTACGTCGTCAAAATTTGTAGCACGTCTATCTACTTTAAAAATTAAGGAAGTATCGTCAGCAAATAACACCATTTGTGGTTGATTTTTTTAAATTTGATTACCTATTTTATCGTCTCGTCCTAAAAGTTAAAAAACATCATTAAATTATGATTTACGTTTTCATTAAAACTTAGGTCGAAAAATGATAATTATTATTACACATAAACGAAGGAAATACATAATTTATTGTTAAATAGATAAAAAGTTGGTCGTCAACAACTAAAAATAAAAATCATAATCTCCTAAATAGTTTAACATGATCTTATGAAGAGATGGTTGAACATGTTCTATGATACTTTCATAAATAAAAAAGGTTATTCATTTAGAATTAATTTCTATCAGTACTCATAATACTCGCGTTCCTAGTAATCTAGCGTTGTGTAGGTGCAGAAATTGCTAAAAAATACTCAAAATAAGCGTCCAACAAGATGGCGTGTACAGACGCCAGCAGGTCAACCTACCCGAAACTGTCAAATTTTCCCAATCAACTTTGAACCTTATGCTTTAGTGATAAAGTTGAAAATCTATTAAATAAATTTGACAGATTGTAGTAGGTTGATGTGCTAGCGTCTGTACATATATTATAAATTAAAGTCGCTTTTCGTGTTTGTCGGTGTGACCGCTGAGATCTCCTAAAATACACAATGGATTTTGATGCAGTTTTCATCATAATATAGAGCATTTATTCCGGAAGGTTTATGCGTATAATATCAAGTATTTATATAAGATTTAGCACAGAAATCTTGATGTTTTAAAATGTCGCCATTGCACACAGTAATGAATACTTACGGTTATTATAAAGAGTGCCGGAGTCGCAAGTCCCGCGACACTCCTTGAACCCTTTGAGCGGCTGCTTGTTGACGCACCGGCCGTGCGCGCCCAGGTGCAGGCGCACCAGGCCCACCGAGTCCGCGGGGGCTATGCTTGTGGGTACGCATTTACCTGGAAAGGAAAGTTTTGTTACAGTTCACTATTTTTTTTTTTGATCTTCTATCTTTTTTTTCCTTGTCCGCGTTTTGTATGGAGCGGATGAAATGAATTAAATTCTTGCTAAGTAGCGTGTGATCCCGCTTTGAAACGTTATTTTTCTTATACCTTGTTTAGTCTACTATCATTTGATGCTATAAACATGTGCATAAAGTTGCAACAGTGCCCAATAAATGGATCAAAAAAAAAACATAGTTTTTTTATGTTTAATTTGATATGGAATAAATGTAAAAGCACGTAATAATACACATAATTACCTAACAACTAACTACTGAATAGTATTAAGTCTAACAAACATACTAATACAAATTAGTTAAGGTAAACTAATTTACTACTAGCACAAGTAAACTACACGGTAGTGAGAAACCTGGAAACGAACATGTCCGTGGGTTAGTGAGAAACCTGGTGTCATAATTTTAAAGCCGCCCATGGGCCTCTGACCTGGCTTCACATGCCGTCGAGAAACATTTCTCAGGCATGCCGGTTTCCTCACGATGTTTTCCTTCACCGTTTTTGAAGAAAGTGATAATTACTATTATTATTTATTTGGTACAACAACAACAGTGCATACAAAGAATTAAAACAACAATTACATATAATGAACTTACTAGTATGTATGCCTATTATAGGTATTTATATATGAAATAGGTACAGTAATATCTTAGACATCTGTTGAAATATAGCCTCAAGAAAGTATATTTCATGGGTTACGTACGACAAACTAGTGTTACAAACTTGGCAAGTCTTGTAAGTATATATATGTCACAGTAAGACGGTTATAGCCGTGATATAGTTATATGCCTAGGGATATAACTATATAACTGTCTTACTAGAAATATAACTATGTACGAGCATGATCTAGCAATATAACTATTAGGGCACTCCGACCAAATAGGTTAGGTAATGTTAGAACTGTTACCAACTACGTCAAAATTCGCCACAGTAACAAAATTAGGGCACACGCGACAGTCATGAACCGCTTTCATATAACTATATTACGATATATAGCTATATCCCTAGGGATATAACTATATCACGGCTTCAACATCTTACTGCGACATATACATGAGTGTGTCAATAAGGTACAGCTAGTATGTTTATCAAAGAAATAATATAATAATATGCAGGTAAGTAAAACCTGTTTCACTTTTTGGGAAAACTTGTTATAAACAATGTTAAAAAAAAAAGAAATGAAAACTGTTAATCTTACACTTGTTGGTCGTAAATAACGCTACTTTTTTTCTACATTTATGTCATTTTAATATTTTCCAACACTATAATCCAATGACTATAATCAATCAAACATAATGCCGACAGCAGTAAAATATTGCTCCAGGCGAGGCTCGAACTCGCAACCCCGGCATCGCTCACGAACACTGTCTTATAAGTACCGTGCGCTAACCAATTGCGCCACTGGAGCTATGTGTACCCTTGTCTATTATAGGTAGGTATGCCTTCGAAACTATTGTTGGATTCTGAACTATTTCATTGTTAGATAGTGTACTGTTGAAATGTAGGGAATGCTCAACGCAAAAGTAATTAATCTTTGTATTGTTATTGTCAACGTGTGTTATGTCAGGCCATGCGCACTCCGCATTTTAGGTATGAAGCTACAAGTACGCGGCGGGCTCGACTTGTCGGGCCAATTCTGTGAGCGTAACGTAGTCAGAAGATAATAAGAGTTACGCGATAGAAAGCGAGGCAATTTCTAGGTGAATATAATAGTAGGTAATTAACGCTGTGCGACCTGAATTGCACTTTATTGTGTCGTAGCAAGAGTCGCTATTTATTTAAATGGTTTTGCGGAGTGAATCTTCTGTACTTGTACTATTATGTATTTTGTGGTTATGTGAGGAAGATTCTGTAAGCGTGTAGAATACGAGGACGACGACTTCAATATTTTTATTGAACTCTGGTACCCAGGATAAGGTTTTATTTCTAAATTTATGGGTAACTTGGCTAATTGGTTACAGCTGGTTTCTCATTGTTTGCTAGGTGTTGAAAAGACTTCTTCGTCGAGACGAAACAGATGCTGGCTACGATTTTCAATGTGACCCATAAATTTTCACCTCGTATTGAAAAACAACATTATGAGGAAGACACGTCAGACTTCTTATAATGATATAGCAGGGTGAAGGCAATATTCAAAATCAGCACCAATTTTCAGTGACCCTATAGTTTAGAGAATTTCAGTATTGAGAAATGTTTTTATTTTTTTCCATTTCTCATCTCATTATGTATGGATAATGAACCACTGTAAGTAGTGACACTGTTCTATAATACAGGTTCCACTTACTCAAAGCCTCAGGATGCTCCTTGCACACTTGACAGCAGGTCTCGTTGATGAGGTTCTCGGGCGCGCACGACGACACGTCGGGACAGAGCTGTCGCGATGACGTCACGAACACTTCGTCGCCGGCCTTGTCGCAGGAGTAGGTAGTGCAGTTGTCCTCGGAATGCCATGTCGTGCCTGGAGATGGTGGAATTAAGGGGGATAAGTGAAGGGTTGTGATATCAGTGGATAATTCATAGTTTTTAACCGACTTATAAAAAATGAGGAGGTTATCAAGTCGGATGTTTTTTGTTTCGACCATAACTCCGTCATATGTAGACAGATTTTAAAAATTATTTTTTCGCTTGAAAGAGTATGATCTCGAGCTGGTCCCATATAAATATTATTAACTTTGCTTGGGTACTTTTTGAGTTAGCTTCAATAATACGTATTTTACCCACTTAGTCTACATGGATGATGTTATTTTTTATTTATTTGTTTGTGCACAATTATTACTATAAGTATAACTGTTGACATTACAAATTTACAATATATAAGGCCGCCAGTAAGAGTCACGATACCCCCTGAATAACTTTCTATCACTGTTATTTATAAAGCAGGTATTTATATTCGAATTTGTATGGGGTAAGTACCTCAACAAAAAAGTGAAAAATAAATGTATTTTTTTTTTAAAGTCGGATGATATTTTTTGTAAAAGAGTTTTTTTACTGCTGGTTTTTGATCCTGATCTTGTCAATCCTCGTGTCGCATATTTTTTCATTGACAAGATTTAATTTGAGATTTTATAGGAGACTAACTGCCGCCCGGGACTTATACCGCGTGAAATTACCATGTGTCATAGGATATGTTTTCGGTTATAGTTGACTTCATTTAACATAAAATATATCCTATGATAATTGGCAATACTGTAGCCTCCCATTAGTGAAAGAATTTTCGGAATCGGATCAGTAGTTCCGAAGATTAGCATACAAAACTACATACAAAATATTTTTTTTTATCTCTTTATAATATTATGTATAGAACACTGAGATTTGATGTATAGACTTAGAGACGATGCTGATGATGATCAGGCTTCTTGAAGCCGGCGGTCTCATAGCATGGTGCTGCACGGCAACGATTTGGGGTAAGAAAGTCATTTCATAATATAGTTTTCTTGTCATTCCCGCCATCAGTTAGAGGTTTGTGGCTAAATAATAATAGCTGCACGGGACAATCGATCAGGTTAAGCTACGCTTGCCGCGGCTGGTCCATGGATGGGTGACCATCTTTACATACCGAGATTCTTTCGTGCCTCGGACAGCACGTTTCGCTGTTGGTATTGGCTGTCATTCGTGGATCTTTTTCAGTTGTTATCTACGGGTCGTCAGAAGCCCAAAATTCAGACAACCAGTCTTACCAAAGGGTCAGATGTGCAGTCGTTCCATGTAAAATACTGGTGTTCAGCTGAATGTGGTTAGACTGGAAGCCGACCCCAAAAGAGTGGGAAAAGGCCAGGCAGACGATGCTTCCCGCCATCAGATAACTCAGCTTTCGTAAATGAATGAATAGTTGTTGTAGCAAACATATTTTTTGTATTTTTTCCTGCCTACCAACTATTTCTAAATGCGTAACATTGTGATCTGCCCCGACTTCTTCGAAATAATAAATTATAGTCTGCCCAAGGTCTCACCAGGTTCTACCGTCTTCTCATCCAGCACACAAGCAACCTGCTGGCAGTGCCCGCAGCAGTCCCCGGCCGGCGGCAGCAGGTAGGCCCAGCCCGTCTTGCAGTCGCGGCCGCACGTGGCGACGCGCTCCGTGTGCGCGAGGCGCCCGCTGTAGTCGCGGCCGCACGTGATGTTCTTGCACGGGTCGCCGGGGGAGGGCCAGGTTTGTCCTTCCTGGGAGTGGAGGGAGGTGGTTAGAAGAGCAGTGTTGGGTAAGAAGTCCAAACTATTGCGTTAATCATGTGAACTCATTTTAAGCAAATTTAATTTTAAGAAAACTTGTGTCCAAATCGCAAAACTGGTATAAAATAAAAATTTCAGAAAGACGATCGTACCCAAAAATGCAAAGTTGGAGAAAATACTGTAATCTCAAGCAAAAACAAACAAACAAAGGCTCAGCCACGTTGGTACGTGCCATCCTTATCTCGAAGCCATTCAGGACATTTTCGACCCCCGTAACTTCGTTATGGATAAAGCTAAGAGCCATATATGTATAGGTAGATTTTGGTGTATGTAGATTCACTAGATTCTATTGCCGCGTGCGATTGGCAGGTCATTCAATTTATTAAAGAAATAATGTCTAATATTAATACGGTCGCTATAAAATGTTGTTACTAATTAGGTTACAATTTATGACCAAGTTGTTGGATAGATACTCCCATAGATAAGTACTGATGAATAAACCGACTTAGTTTTACATTAGATCTCACAACGCGGTAGAAGAATTACGTTGAGAGATTTGCATTTTTTTTCATATAATTCTGTTTTGGGTTTTTTTTCCCTACATGTTTTGGTTTTGCTCTTTCAACACAAATTCTTATTTTTTGCTTTTGGTTAACTCTTTATTTTACCATCTGCTAGATACGAGCAGCGCAAGACCGGTCCTTATGGCGATTTTTAGAAGACCTATAAATCCAGCAATACACGTCTTCTGGCTAAAATGACTTAAATAATGATATTACCTTAAAACGTTGTTAAAGATTACCTGATAGATCTTGTTGCCAACTCTGCAGGCGACGGGCTCTTCGTTGGGACAGCACTTGCCCGGCAGCTTCTCTTGGTTGAGCACGAACTGCTTCTTAGTGGCGTCCGACACTTCAGTGCACGTCTCGTTGGAGCATTGTACTTGTAACTGAAATGAAATGAAATGAAATTGTTTATTCTGTAAATAGGATATTGCAATCACTTTTACACGTCATATTAAAAAAATATTTAAAAAAAAAGAAGAAAATGCTAGATGAGTTCGGCGTTTCCTATCTGACTACTCTGAGAAGAAAGACCGAAACAAACTCAGAGGTCACAGTCTCTTTTAAAGTCCAGACATAATCTTGGTCAGGCCATATGATACTGTAAGGAGAAATATGAGGATGGTCAGATTTTCGCAGTAATGTAGTTAAGAAAATATTGGATTTGAAAGAGGTTCAATAGCTTTTTTCTTGTTTAAAATTTGGTGCATAGCGTGTTATTTTCGACACGAACGACACGTCACGGTTGGCGCAGTGGTTAAGCGTTTGACTGATGCGCTGTGTGTCGCGGGTTCGATTCCCACACGGAACAAATATTTGTATAACCTACAAGTAGTTGTTCCGGGTCTGGCTGTTTGTGTATGTGAGTTTAAATGTTTGTAAACGCACCCACAATACAGGAGAAACTCCTAGTGTGGGGCAAGGTTGTTTTAATAATAAAAAATGATAAAATACAAATCATTTTTGATATCATGAGATAGAATTCAACCTCGATGTCAGTCACTGAACTCACATAAAATGGTCGCTATTATTGGTCTTGACAAAAAAATTGTAGACAAAAGTATGACTGATTGCAAGTGGTCAGCTGGCCTGAACAAGATGTAAAATATCTACCGATTTCTTTTAAAATCCAAAGATTTCATGATAAAATCTGTCTCTTTTAAGAGGGAAGAGGGCCTGCGATTCTCCATACAAATGTATTCTCCTTTTTTCTTCCTGAATAATGCCTCTAGAGCAATCTTTTTTTTTTCATAAAATCAAGGTCTGCTGTAGTCACGTCCCTGTAATTTCCTTTTTTTCAGCAACTTATCGGACATTACAAAAATTATCCATTTTTACCGCCGTGATTAGAGGAGTACCAGACAAATTCGAAAAGTTTTTAACATAAATGAAAATGATAGGAAGCTAGACATACTCTTTCTTAAAATTTTAATGTAAAAAATAATTGAATCGGCTCAGTTTTGGAGGAGAAAAAAGGGGAATACGAAACGTCGATTTCGTCAATATATTTTTGTGATATAATTGGTCTGAGCTGTAGCTATCCCTATTGCAATCTACGGGGGCAGACTTGAGGTAAGAAGACGGCAATAGTTTCTTCAAATACCTTTCTTTCAAATTCCTCGCAGGCCCTGTTCCCTCTTAATCGCTGTAGTAGTAGTAGGTCGCGTTAAACTTACAAAACTATCTTACTATAGACTACTCACCGTCCCGTCCAGGTTGACACAGGTGTAATTAGCACAGAAGTCTGAGGAGGTCCACTTCTCTCCGATGGCTCGCTCCTTGCCGTCAACAACACATGCGACAGGTTTGCAGTTTCCGCAGCATTCGTTACTCTCAGGAGTTGCTGGGAAGTACTTCGAACCCTGGAGGCGAAGGAAAGGTTCGTAAAAAGTTTGGGTAGATTGATAAATGTGGCTAACTAGTGAAGTATAATATTGATTACGAAATGCAATAATTAATATTAAGATGTAAAAAAAGTTCGAAATGGCTTTTTAGCGACTAAAACGGTTACAACATCAAATTCAATGTTATATTTGCAATTCATTATTAATATTCTAGATCGCTAGTTACCCACATTTCTTATTTAGATTCTATATAGTAATATTGCCAAATTAATAAACAGCGAAATATTTGACATCTATTTGCGATGTTGCCCAATTTCAGAATAAACGCTCTTAAAATGGACGCGTCGATAAAATATAAATTTATAAGAAAAAGTCACTTAAAACTGTTTTCTGGAGTCCAATTATTATTGTGCCTGAGAGGAAAGATATTTTCATTTTACAAGGAAGCCTACCTGGCTTTCCTGTAAAATGAAGAATGCCTCTTCAGAATCCAGTGCTACAGTTTTGGCAAAGCACAGCGGAATCTAGTCATGATATCATGTAGGTATTCTTACCAGCTGGCATTCAGAGTGGCATTGTTGTACAGTGGTGATCTTCTCAAGTTTGCCGTCCGTGTCGGTCTGCTCGCACTTGTAGCTCTCGCACGGATTCGTTGGAGACGTCCAGTTCTCGCCGACCTGTAGAAATAATTATTAATTATTTGAAATAAATTTTTATTTACTTATTTAATGAAAAAATATATAATAATAATATGCCTCGTTTCATTAAACATGTCTAACGGGCATCTGCGAGTTGGCTTCGGCCCCTCGTATGCCTTCCAAAGGTCTGGGACCCGAAAAATGTCAAAGAGGAAAAAAAAAAACAAAAAAATATTAATACACAATAAAACCACTTTTATACGTCAATAACATTTTATAAATTAGATGAGGTTGGTGTTTCCTATCCGATTACTTTAAGAATAATAAATAAATAAATTCTTTATTGCCTTATACATGTTGCAGAAAAATATGAGACCTAGGAGAGAGCTAGGGTAGAGTACCTGTATTTCAGGAGCCAGTGACTTATTTAAATACATGTGGATTAAAACAAAATTAGCTTAAAAATCGAGAACAAAATATTATTAAATAAAATAAAATTATAACAAAAACAAATTACAATAAAGTCGGAAGAAGCACCGATACAAACTCAATTGTGTGTGTAAGTTTCTGACTAAACATAATGTCCACATAAATCTGGCACCATCGTGGGAATCGGCTGAATGCGAGCACAGACCGGTCAATGTGGCGATGCTTTGGAGAGGCAACGTCCAGCAGTGGACGAATGGTGATTACGCTATGCTTACCTTGTAAATGTTATCCGCATCTCTGCACGCAACCTGGCGCGGCTGCGGGCAGCACTGGAAGGGCACGGGGCGCGCCTCCAGCACGAACTGCTCCGTGCTGGCGATGGCGGGGCACTCGCTCAGCGTGCAGCGCGCTGACGCCCCTAGGGCGCTCGCCTCGCAGCGGCACGTGCGGCACGGGCCGTCCAGCCATACGGCGTCAATCTGGGGGACACATTTGGGGTAAGAAGGCCTGTTTCAATATACCATGGGGAAATAAACCCGGTGTGTGGTCTGTTTCATAATCTTTGTCTTTACTAACATATAGGGAAAAAGTTGTTAATATTCTGCTTGATTTAAGACTATCTTAAAGTTTCATACTAGAACTTAAAGAATCATTATTGATAAGGCACGTAACTTGGCAAGGTTTTGGCGTATTGGGAGCAAGTTTGCGCATGTTCACTTAGCGCAACAAAAAAAATGACACTTTTATTGAATGTCATTATTTTAAGGTTATTGCCATAATTTATTTTTGAACATGTCTGTTAAGAAAACCAAGCAAAAACGAATCCTGATCATCTATGATTCTTGCCAAGTTACGTGCCAGCGACTATAAACCTTTGAAAATCTGGGAATAAAATTTTGGTTTTCTAAATTAAAGTATCAAAACTGAGTGTGTGTGTGTGTGGTAACTTACATCTTTCAGAATAGTTTGCTGTGTGGTTCGCGACTTCTCGCCGCCCTTAGATGCAGCTTCCCATTCCAATGTTACCACACATTTGTCTTTAGGCAGTTCTGAAACAAATAATAAAAGGTTACAGAGTTATGAGAAACAAGGTGTAAAGTTCACTCATCCTCTATAGGAAAGGGAGGATCCTCCGAACAGATGGATGAAGAGTCTAGTGGGCAACTGCTCAACGATTGATGTCGGGAAGTTATATATATGCTGATCGCGTGGTAAACTCTGCTTGCGCGATGCAGGATTTATGTGACGTCAGGTCTTTGATGCGTAGTTCGCATGTGGCGTTGTAGATGCCGCCACAAAGTTAATGCTAACAATTTTAAGCAAACCTCAGTAAATCAGCGACCGATAATGTTTCCAACTCATCGAATGTTGACTGTTGTGGTTGGTTCACCAGTCATATAAGTTCACATGGGGGATTTGAAAACAGGCTGCTCTTTTACAAGCTAAAAATTGCATGACCGTCTTGCAGATACAGAGGGAAAAGATCTGATTATAAAATGCTAACTCTATTATCACCACTTAGAAGGAAATGTTCGACGAATACCTTGCTGTATTGCCACTTACCACACTTATACTCCGCGCAGCACTTCCCAGTAACATTATTGGTCTTCAAGTCCTGGAACTTGGGGCACTCAGGTGGTTTAGGACAAGTCTCCACTCGACAGAGGTACTGCGCACGAGGACAACACCCACTGTTGTCTACAACTCGCTCTATCCCCGGTTCAAACACTTCTACGTCTTTCTCGTTGAGAGAGGCGCATTGGTCCGTTGGCATGCATTCTGGAAGTACCGAATCATTTAATTTACGTTCATAGTTTGTTTCACAGGTCAAGGTGATGTTTTTTTTAAATGTGTAACATCTTTCTTCTCACTTTCCTGCAATCTGCGCAAGGAACATAATTATACTCAGCTACGGCGAGAATCTGTGGGAGTGATTTTGTGAAAAGGGACGGAAGTGTGTAACAGGAAGCCGGGGAAGCGCGCGCTATTTGATTTGACCAATGAGCGCGCGCGGTGCTAGAGTTGGCCGTCAGATGGTACCAGCCTATTTTCAGAGAGGTTGTAAACAGGATGATACTAATGGATGATGATGATGAATATTGTTTATATCATGTACACGTCAGCCAAGATGTCAGATTTCGCATCATATGGGACTACAGAAAAGCCTGCTCGTTTTTAAAAAAAATCTTCTGTATCAAAACTAGCTGTGTACCTGTAAGGCCCCAAATACACTATCATATATTTATCATACAAATATGATTTCATATCTGTCAAATTCTATGATCTTAGTTAAATGATGCTGTTCTTCATCTTTACATATTACACTTATATGATCATACAAACGTCATACTTAATCAAGATGTATAACGATTTAGCCGTGTTTGGTTTAGCCATTTTTTAGGTTAGACGGATATGATCATATTTGTATGCTTGCTTTTAATTAGGATCCCTCAACTATGATCATAGAAAATATGAATCATATTTAGTTATAATACCGTCATAGGTTCTTCATATAAAAATGACTCATACTATGATGTATATTTCTATGATAGTCTATTAAGGCTCTTAGCCTTGTTTGGTTTAGTACTTTTTGAGGTAAGACGAATATAATCATATTTGTACGCTAGCTATCAATTAGGATTCCTTATGATCATAGACAATATGAATCATATTTTAGTTACTATACCGTCATAGGTTCTTCATATAAAAATGACTATTTCTATGATAATCTAATATGGCCCTAACACGAGATGTAAACAACTAGTTTTAATGTGAAAAGTGCTAATTGAGCTGGTGAAAGGACCAAGAAATATGAGCACGTATACATACATACATACAAACATAAAATCACGCCTATTTCCTATGGGGGTAGGCAGAAACTACAGAACGTCACCTGCTACGATCTTTACATACTGAACACGTTTAATACGAATTAATTAGAAATGACGGTTAAACATTGGCTCGTTTCTAGTTACACGAGGTTTATTAAATTACTGAAAATATTTGGGTTCACCTGTTATGTTGCAAAGAAATGATTGACTTAACATATTAGTGTTTTTAAAGAACAGAATATTTTGTCTTTTTTATTGATATATCAAGAAAACATAAGTTTGTATTTGCTTACCACAAGCAAACTCCGTACATCCATCAGGTGTAGTCTTCTGCTTCAGGACTTGTCCGAAACCGCAATCCATCTTCTTGGCTTCAGTGCAGTTCTTCTTCGGTTTAGGTACTAGAAGTCAAAATAATTAAATCGATTATTTTGAACTTAGAGATATGTATTGATGATTCTTATAGTTATAATTATGTACATATAATAATTTTATTATAATCGCGAATCATATTTTGATCAACATACAACGTTTGAAAATTTGAATTTCGCGAACTACCTTTGCGCATCTACCTTAAGAGGGAACAGGGCCTGCGAGGAATTAGAAAAATTGGTATTTGAAGATACTATTGCCGTCGTCTTACCTCAAGTCTACCCCAGTAAAGTGCGATAGGGACAGCTGCAGCTCAGACCGATTCTATCAAAAAAAAAAAAAAAATACGAAATCGACGTTTCGTATTCCCCTTTTTTCTCCTCAAAAACTGAGCCGATTCAATTATTTTTTATAGTATGTCTAGGTTCCTATAATTTTTTTTTCTGTTAAAATCTTTTCGAATTTGTCTGGTAGTCCTCTAATCACATCGGTATTTATGGGGCATTTTTGTAATTTTAGGAGGGTCATATTTTCATTACCAATAAGTTGCTGAAAAAAAGGAAATGACAGAGACGTGTCTACAGCAGATCTTGATTTGATGAAAAAAATAAGATTACTCTAGAGACATTATTCAGGAAGAAAAAAGGGGAATACATTTGTATGGAGAATCGCAGGCCCTGTTCCCTCTTAAAATGGTGGCTGGGACAGACTGGATGCACAAAAAGAACCGGCTGTTGTGTGTGGCGCAACTTAGGAGCGGTCTATGTCCAGCAATGGACTGAAATATTCCGAGTATATTTATTAAAGGGATATATTGAATAGCACTTTAAAAACAGCTATAAAATTGTATATCAGCACTTTAAAATAATACATCTATAATTTAATATTAGGTATCACTTTAATAAACATGAACCAAATTTACAAAATAAATATACACTATAAAGTAATAATTTCATAAATAAAATACCTAAAAAAATAATGGTTTGCACTATAACTGTATCGAAAACCAACTCCGAAACCGAAAAGGTATTTTTTTCTATATATTCTAGTTGTTTTTGGCGGTCTCTGGCGTTAGGTTAGGTTAGGTTAGGCACCCCACCGAAGGTGTCTCCACGTTGTTGTCGTGGTGGGGCTTGTGCGTCTCAATGATCTTGGGGCTCTGCCGGTAGAGTTACTCATGCCGGAAAGGTCCAAGTGAGAGACCAGACTAAGAGAGACACCGGGATGGGGTCGCTCCTGATCGGTCGACGATAGTCGATCGACATTGGACGCGACCATGCCGCTGCGGTGTAGGCACACCAAAGCGGCGCGTGTTCTCTCCTTGGGAGAGAACTTTCGGCGGGTTCGCTGAGTCGGGTTGCCGGACAGCGGACGGAGGCATGTTTAATGCCGCCGCCGGGGGCTTGGCTTCATTGCCTGGCCCAGAGGAAGGCTACCTCTAAGATAAAAAACCACCCAATCCTAAACTTTGAAGCGCGGTGAGAGGATGAATGGCTGGAGGGAGTCCAGTCGTTAGCGCTTCCCCTGTAGAGCACCTGCCGCACTCTACAGTATGTAGGCTTACCGGGTATCTAGGCTCTGCCTGGTGGACATTTGTGACCTATATCTACTCGTGGGATTTATATGGAAGACCAAAACAAAAAATCAAAAGAAGTGCCGATCGTGCTGATCGAGCAGATGGGTGTGGGTGCGGTGTCAGATTCTGACACCACATCCGAAAGGATGAGTGTGGTGAGTGTGGCGAGCGTAAGCTCAAAGCATTCACGAACGGAAGAGGCTGAGCGTCATTCCAAATTTTGGAAACGCGGAAAACGCTCGCGTAAAGAAGAGGAAAAGCTGGCAGGGCTGGCAGGCCTCTCTTCTAGTGAGGAGAACCTACCGGCCGCCAAAATACCGACAGGTAGAAGAGGGCGAGGTCGCGCAATTGCTGGAGCGAAAGCTCCTTCCACGTCGCGCGACCCTCAAGGGCGCTTTCTCAAGCGCCCCGACACGCCGGCACCCAGCGGAGGTAGTGGGGACTCAGGGACCAAACAAGTGGAGGGTGCTTCTACCCAAAACCCCGTTTCCTTGGTCGCCACAAAGAGGAAAATGAACTCCGCTAAGAGAGAGGAGAGACGGGCAGTGGCCCTGGATGAGGTGGCTGTAATGGCCAGTCAGGCTAGAGACCGGCCGGCGGTCTGCTCGCATAGCCGCTGCCGAAGATCTCTCAGCGGTGGCCCTAAGTCGCCAGGTGATGGACGGTGTGGAGGTCGTCCCGAAGGTTGCCACCAAATCGGGCAACCTGAAGGGCACATTCACGCGCGCTTTAAAGGAGGCGGCGGATGGCATTAAGGAGGCGGTTGGGGTCCTCCTTAATCGCACGAGCTCGGATGAGACGGCTAAGTTGTGGGAGGAGAACAGCCGTCTCCGATCCGAACTAGAGGACCTCAAGCGGGAGTTCGCCGCCCAGAGGACAGAATTGAGAGGGCAAGAGCGTGCAGCTCCCGCCGCTGCCGGCTCCTCTATGGCCGTCGCCCCGTCATCGTCGTCGTCTGCCCCCATACTTGCGGATGTGGATCTAGAGAAGATCGCACGTATCTGCATGCTACAATGTGGGGGCATGGTGAATGCCCGTCTGCAGGCCCTGGAGTCGAGACTCCTCCCGGCCCAGACCCTCCGACCACCGCTTGCAGCGGACAAGCGGAGGACGGAGGAGGTCGCTAAGCCGGGGCCTGCAATCACAGCGGCCAAACCGGCGATGTCTGGGAAGGGGGCCAAAAAGCCCGCACAGGGGCCAGGGAAGCCCTCGGAGGGAGCGCCCGCACCCCCTTCCCACACAGGTGCACCCTCGGCGAACGCGCCCGTGCCCACGGAGGAGTCCTGGGCGACAGTGGTCAAGCGCAGCCGGAAGAAGAAGGGAAAGGCGGCAACGCCACCCGCTCCGCCCGCTGCCGCAGCCACCAAGACGAAGAGGCCGCGCAGAGCACGTGCCCCACGCTCCGCGGCTGTAGTGATCACGCTGCAGCCCGGAGCCGTAGAGAGGGGTCTGCTGTACAAGACGGTCCTCGAGGAGGCAAAAGCCAAGGTCGCATTCCCTGACCTTGGCACACCGACCGGCTTCAAATTGAGGCCGACGGTAACGGGGGCGCGGCTGTTCGAGCTATCGGGTGCCTCGAGCAGCGAAAAGGCGGACATCCTGGCTGCCAAGCTGAGGGAGGTCCTCAACCCGGAGGACGTCCGGGTGTCCAGGCCCGTAAAGAGCGCTGAACTGCGCGTCGATGGCCTGGACGACTCGACGACCCCGGCTGAGGTCGTGGCGGCCATCGCCCGAGACGGAGGGTGTCCGCCTGACGCCGTGCACACAGGCGACATCCGCGCCGATGCCTCCGGGCTCGGCACGATTTGGGTGCGGTGCCCGGTGGCAGCGGCGAACAAGGTCGCTGACCAGGGTCGATTGCTGGTGGGGTGGGTTGCAGCAAGAGCAAGATTGCTGCAGCCCAGGGCCATGCGGTGCTACCGTTGCCTAGACATTGGGCATGTCAGGGCACGGTGCACCTGTGAAACAGACCGCAGCGATCAGTGTTTCCGCTGTGGTCGGCCCGGCCACAAGGCGGCCGAGTGCTCCGAGGCACCGAACTGCAGCCTGTGTACAGCTGCAGGGAGGCCCGCGGGGCACAGAGCTGGCGGAAAGGCCTGTGGCGCCCCAAAGGGCAACAATAAAAAAAAGAGAGGGGCAACCAAGGCTGCCGGGGGCTCTTTACACCCCCCTCAGCCTGGCTGCCCTCCGGCCGACTCCCGGCCTAGGAATGGTGCGGAGGGGATGGACTGTGCCTAATGGCGCTGTTCCATGTCCTCCAGGGCAACATCAACCACTCTGCTAGAGCTCAGGATCTCTTGCTGCAGAGTATGGCAGAGTGGTCGATTCACGTGGCTGTGGTCGCCGAGCCGTATTTTGTCCCCGCCAGGGATAACTGGTTGGGTGACTTGGACGGTTTGGTGGCCATCATCGGCGGGGCTCTTGTCAACCCGTCCCGAGGTCATGGCTGGGTAGCCGCCCTCGCGGACGGCATTGGTATTGTTGGGGCATATTTCTCGCCCAACAAGAGTCTCGCCGACTTCGAGAGCTTCCTTGTCGAGTTGGGTGCCGTCGTTGGCCGGTCCCATCCTCGCCCGGTGCTGTTGCTCGGGGATCTTAACGCCAAGTCTGCGGCGTGGGGATCTCCGATCACGGATGCTAAGGGCGAGGCGCTGGAGGAGTGGGCGGTCACGACCGGCTTGGCCGTCCTCAACCGGGGTTCGGAGTACACGTGCGTGCGGCAGCGGGGCGGGTCTATTGTGGACGTCTCGTTCGCTAGCCCCGCTGTCGCGAGCCGTGTCCACGACTGGCGTGTCGCCGTGGAGGTGGAGACGTTGTCGGATCACCGATACATTCGTTTCGATGTCTCCGCCCAGACCGCGGGCGGCCGCAGTCCGTCGGCCCCGCGGACGGACGGTCCGCGCTGGGCGCGAAAGCGCATTGACAGGGAATTGCTCGAGGAGGCCGCTTTTGTCCAGGCCTGGTTCCGGGAGTCGGCAACTGCCGGACCCGTCGACGTCGATGAGGAGGCGCAGTGGTTCCACGGGGCGATGACGCAAATTTGCGACGCGTCCATGCCCCGGGTTCACACGCAATTTACAAGGCGCCAGGTGTACTGGTGGTCTGCCGAAATCGCGCAGATGCGCGTCACGTGTATAGACGTCAGACGCCAGTACACCCGATACCGGAGAAGACGTCGTCGGGTCTCTGACGAAGAAGCCGCGCTGTATGAGGTGTACCGCGCGGCGAAGCAGGCTCTGTGGCTGGCCATAGGTGAGGCGAAGACGCGTGCTAGGGAGGAGAGTTTGGAGACCCTGGACCGTGATCCATGGGGGCGCCCTTATCGTGCGGTCCGGGGGAAACTCCGGGCCTGGGCGCCTCCGCTTACGGAGAGTCTCCAACCAGAGCTGCTGGAGGAGGTGGTCGCAGCCCTCTTCCCGGCGAGAGCGGAGCATGCTCCGCCACCGATGGCATTGCCCACAGCCACAGAGCTTGAGGAAGAGAACGCCAGCGTCCCACGGGTGACACAGGCAGAGATGAGGGCGGCCGTGATGCGGCTCCGGGCAAAAACCGTTGCCCCGGGGCCCGATGGCATCCACGGCTTAGTGCTAGCCCTCGCTCTGAAGGAGCTTGAGCCCCAACTGACAGGACTCTTCTCAGCGTGCCTAGAGCAGGGCCAGTTTCCCACTCAGTGGAAATCTGGTCGTCTGGTCCTGCTCAGGAAGGCGGGGCGCCCTGCGGACTCGCCGTCCGCGTACCGGCCCATAGTGCTGCTAGACGAGGTGGGAAAACTGCTCGAGCGGATTATCGCAGCCCGCCTCGTAAGCCACTTGTGCAGAGAGGGGCCGGACCTGGACGATAGCCAGTTCGGGTTTCGGCATGGGCGCTCCACTATCCACGCTATATCGCGAGTGAGAGCCCTGGCGGAGGAAGCGGTGTCTCGGGGCGGGGTGATGTTGGCGGTGTCCTTGGACATTTCTAACGCCTTCAACACCCTGCCCTGGAGTTGTATTCGGGAGGCACTGCGTTACCATCGGGTGCCTCCCTACCTCCGCCGCATTGTTGGGGCTTATTTGGCGGAGAGGTGTGTCACCTACGTGGGACGTGATGGCGGAAAGCAGCGCCGCATGTCGTGCGGTGTTCCGCAGGGCTCGGTCGTGGGACCGCTCCTGTGGAATATCGGGTACGACTGGGTGCTGCGGGGCGAGCTCCAGCCGGGCGTGGACCTGACGTGTTACGCGGACGACACGCTGGTCACGGTCCGGGGGAGCTCGTACAGGGAGGCAGCGTTGCTGGCGACGGCTGCGGTCTCACAGGTGGTGGGCCGCATACGGCGCCTAGGCCTGGAGGTGGCCCTCAACAAGTCGGAGGCCATGGTCTTTCATGGCCCCCGGCGGGCGCCGCCGCCGGGATTACACATCGTGGTGGGGGGGGCCCAAATAGCTGTCGAGTCTACCATGAAGTACCTAGGATTGGTGCTCGACAGCCGGTGGAATTTCGGCCCCCACTTCCGGCGGCTTGCGCCCAAGTTGTTGGGCGCGGCTGGGGCGCTGTCAACGCTGCTTCCCAATCTGGGGGGCCCGAGCGCCGCCTGTAGGCGGCTCTACGTGGGGATCGTGCGATCGATGGCCCTGTATGGGGCCCCGATCTGGGCGGCTGACCTGACGGCCAACAGCTTAATCGTTCTGCGGAAACCGCAGCGGGCTATGGCCGTCAGAGTCATAAGGGGTTATCGCACGATCTCCTACGAGGCGGGTTGTATACTGGCCGGATCCCCGCCCTGGGACCTGGAGGCGAAGGTGCTCGCGTCACTGTACTGGTGGCGCGAGGAAACGCGGGCGCGGGGCGAGCGACTGACGCAGCAACATTTGGAGCTGCGCCGGTCACAGCTCCGCGAGGTCCTGGTGGCGGAATGGCGGAACAGGCTTTCGAGCCCTACCGCCGGCCTCGGCACCATCGAGGCGGTCCGGCCAGTGCTCGACCACTGGCTCGGGAGGAGGCACGGCTCCCTGTCGTTTCGGGCGACGCAGGTGCTCTCGGGGCATGGCTGCTTCGGGAAGTACCTGTGTCGCATAAACAGGGAGCCGGACGCTCGGTGTCACCACTGCGTCGACTGCCGGGAGGACACGGCGCGGCATACGCTGGCAGAGTGTGCCGCTTGGGAGGAGCCGCGCCGTGCCCTCATCAGTGAAGTAGGCAGTGACCTGTCGCTGCCGGCCGTAGTGAGTGCGATGGTCGGCAGCGAAGAGTCCTGGGACGCGGTGGTCTCCTTCTGCGAAACTGTCATCTCGCAGAAGGAGGCTGCGGAGAGGGAGAGGGAGATCACGACTCTACTCCCGATCCGCAGCAGGCGCACCGGGCGTCGGCGGAGGGCGGACAACGCCCTCTTCCAGCCCCCCTAAATGGGTCCAGGGGTGACGGACATGGGGACGTCCGTCGCCCCCCATTCAACAGGACCCGAGGCGGCGGCGCGTAGTGTTCCACGCGCGCCCCTCTTGGACGTCGCGGAGGGAGTCAAACACCTCACTCCCTCCGCTGACCTGAGGAGAGGCCCGCAGAGGCGGGCCGGCACCAGTCGGGGATTGCGGAAGTCGCTTTTGTTCCCGCGATCCCCGGCGTAGGTGTGGGTTGGGAACACCGGGGTGGTTTTTAGTCAGTAAGAGTCTGACAGACCCCTCTGCCCCCCCCAGGGCGGAGGACATCCATGAGGATTTTCCACCCCGGAACAAAAAAAAAAAAAAAAAAAGGTTAGGTTAGGCAAGTTAAATTTATAGTTCATTCAATTAATTTTAAACCTAAGCATATTTATAATGGAAACCATTATGTTTATAGTTCTTTCAATTAACTTTAAAGCAAAACATTTTAAAGTGTGAAACATTCTTTTTAAAGTTCGCCCCTTTATTAAACGACTTTTTCAGATGTCTAGGAGGTTCGTTTTCAACAGCAGAGTCTGCTGTTGAAAACGAACCTCCTAAACACGGTCGAAACACGGTCTGCTGAGCAGACCGTGTTTCTTCTTCTCTTCTGCTCGCTGTATCTCTAAAGAAGATAATCTTACCGCACAAGTAGTCAGCGCAGCAGTCCGCGGGCTTGGCCGGCTGGGTGATGAGGTCCTCCAGCTGCGAGCACACGGGCGCCACGCACGTCTGTTTGGTGCACGACACGTGCGCCGTGTTCTCGCCCGATAGTTTGCTGCACGTGCATTTTGTGCAGGCATCCTCCTGTTAGTAGAAATTTTGTTTGAAGAGAAAAAAAGAAAAGAAAGAAAGAAAAATATGTTTATTTGCGGTAAATATGACGCAAAGAAAAATCAAATCACGTGAATAACAAATTGAGGGAAAATATGCGTCACATCCACACAAAACGGCCATCGCTCAGCAAAATGCTGTGGCCCTATGCGAGACAGAGCCCCAACGCTGGTTTTCAGTGATAGCCGGCGTTGACGTGATGACGTCAACCAAAAGAGTATTGTCTGAGGTTAAGTTTACTGTCTTCGCGAGGACTCACAAACGTAACGTGTTGTCGCCGGTTCTACTCAAAATACTAATTTCGTTTGCTTTCATGTTAGAATAATTATCGTCGTGAATTATTTTTTGTCGATAATTATGAGTTTATAAAAAAAAAACGAGTGAGTCTTCTTCTAGTTGCATACTGAGGCCCTAGTGTGAGTTTCTTTTAACCATCTCGACTTCACGCATCGAGCGCGTTCGGCGCTCCGATTGGCAGCCGGCCGGCCTTCACGAGTGAAGGGCCAATCGGAGCGCCAAACGCGGTCGATGCGTAAAATCGAGATGGTTAAAAGAAACTCGCACTAGGGCCTCTGATGTGTAACATCTCACATCTCACCTTGTTAATAAGCTACATTAAAGGGGCGGGGCCTCGTCAAAGTCGTTTCTGACGGGCAAATCTAGCACCGCGCGCGCTCGTTAGTCAAATCAAATAGCGCGCGCTTCCCCGGCTTCTTGTTACACACTTCCGTCCCTTTTCATGAAATCACTCCCACTGATTTTTAGGGTATATATTATGTTCTGTGCACAGATTTTAGATTTTGGAAAGCAAGAGGAAAGATGTTACATAAAAAAAAAACAAAGTATTTAAATGTGTGTTGTGTGTGTGTGTGCGCATAATGTAGTGCATGCTGTGCTTTTCTTTAAGTAATGAGGCGTTTAGACTTAAGTTTTCAAAGTACAAAAAGTAAAGTAATAGTGTACTCAGAGTTGAAGAGCTTCATAATAAATAAATAATAATTTATTATATTTTTATATGTTTTATTCTAATATTTAAAAATATAATTTATATGTAAATATTGAAAGTTTGCATTCTTTCTAAATGGTTTTGAATAGTTGTTACCTGCCATTCGTCGCCAGCGTAATGTTCCTTATTAGCGTCGCATGGGAAACATTTCGTTGGTTCGATACAAGTGTTGTTCACGCGCACCTAGAAATAACAGATAATTAAATATTAACTCAAATAGTTTATTCTGTGGGACAGCAAAATGCGTTGCCTTTGGTATTGCAGATGTCAATAGCTGTCAGTTACCGCTTACTGTGTGGGCCACCCGTTTGGTTTCCATCAAATAACATTTTAACCACCTCTATGGTCTAGTCGTTAGACCACCTGTCCCAGAACCAGAGGTCTCCCGGGTTTGATTCTCAGTGGGGGCAAAATTTTCTGCTCGGTTTTGGTTGGTGGTAGGGCTTGTTCTAAGTCAATCTGGCTAGCTACTATCATTTTGTCTAAGTCTATCGCCATAACAACAATGTTAACGGCATTGTTGTGTTTCGGGAGTTATAGGTAAGATAGCCAGTTCCTCAGTGGTTGAGGATTCCGGGTGAAGCTCGCTTCCACCTTCGGCCTGATCATCACTTACCATCAGGTGAGATGCAGGCCAAGAGCTTCCCCGTCGTGGATTAATAAAAAATAAAAGGAATAATTTATTATTACCTTTCCTTCAGGACAGAAGCATCCCTCAACAGCTGGTTTGTCACACTTGTCAGGGTTCTTGGTCAGCTCGTCACTGTTCTCGCATGTCATCTCGCATTTCACACACGTACGGTATACTAGAGGCTCCTCACTAAAAACAATACAGTGATGTATATACTTTTAGCGATTTGTCGAAAATTCAAAGCGTTAAAAATACACAATATTATAACCAATACATAGATGATGATGAAACTCCCGCTTCGAACGTATTCAAAAATGCACTCTAACCCGTCAGCTTTAAGGCTTGTGGTAGGCACTTAGGGCGAATTTCACATTTAAACCGAGTTCAAGAGCTGTCAGTGTTGATAATCTAAATAAAAGAAAATAATGACATTGACAGCTCTTAAAACGTAGTTTATGTGCTGATCGCGTTCAGTTTCATTGGTGAAATTCGCACTTAGTTGAATCTTCATACGCCTTGGGGCGTATCCCCTAAAATCGCGTTGTTGCACTACAATTTCGGAACGTATAATAGACCCAGTTTCACTTTAATAAACATAAAGAATTTGTGATTTGTTTTTTGGTGGTAGCACAGATTTGTACAGATGGTTCACTCCGCAAAATCATTTAAATAAAAAGCGACTCTTGCTACGACACAATAAAGTGCAATTCAGGTCGCACAGCGCTAATTCCCTACAGTTATATTCACCTAGAAGTTGCCTCTCTTTCTATCGCGTAACTCTTATATCTTCTGACTACGCTACGCCCACTGAATTCGACAAGTCGGGCCCGCCGCGTACCTACTTATAGCTACATAGCTAAAATGCGGAGTGACCCATTTGTATTCATTTATGGTAAAATTTTAAAGCCTGGCTGGCTGGATGCTTAACAAATTGCATTTATTAGCTTATTTTTATATTTTGCAGTAAAGTAAGTCATCTTGTCAGGACACTTACCAAGGGAAAGGACAGAGGTCAGTCCTCCAGTCTTGCAGACAAACTCCTTGCCTCCTGCACTCCGCTACGTATCGTTCCGCCGCGACACAGAAGTCCGTTGCGTTTGCGCACAGATCCGCCTCGCAAGCTTCCACGAATGACTGCGGTTCTACTAACGCGTGGCACTAAAAATACGGAGAATATATTTTATATAATATGTATTATCTATAGGTATACATAAATATTAGGTTCTCATAAAAACTTTACGACAATATTTAGTAACTTGGTAAAATACAGGTACCTAAATATAATTTTTATTTTTTAAAACATAGGCAGTCATGTATACATGACACAAACAATATTCATTATCATTCTGTTGCCCTGTATCCCTACAATAAGAAAAAATATTAATATAAAAAAATGGTTCTAGCGCCATCTACATTCTATAGCCCAGCACTACGAATCCATAAGTTTACTCCCTACCCGCCTAAAGGAGATTTTCACATAAAGACATCGAGAATTTAACCTGGCGGGGTTCGCAGTTTACAGTTATATCCTAAATCCATACCAATTCCTGCCGCCATGCACCGTTACTGTGATCCAATTAAAAAAGGTAAGGATGCCTGTGTCCAGGTACTTCCACTTTGTCTTGATGGTAACTCACCTGCGATATCGCTGATATTACAGATATCCATAGCCCACGTTGACCACTAACCATCAGGAAGGTAACCTTCAAAATAACAAAGTAATACTTACAGCTCCAAACCTATCCGCATTATAGAGGTTGTAGCAAGGATTAGACTCGGGCGGCGGTAGTACACACTCTGGTATGAGAGGCTGGTCACACTGCGCTTGTTCTGAGATGTCCAGGGTTTTCAAGGTGGTTGGAGAAGCTTGCCAGGATTTGCCATACTGGTGAGGGAAAGATAAATCTTGTTAGTCTTTGTTGAACTTCATAACAGCAGTGATAGCCTAGTGTTGTGACCGTCGGACTGCAAAGTCTAGATCTCGAGTTCAAACCCGATGCACGCACCTCCGACTTTTCGGATTAATTTTCGTACTTATTGTATAATTATCACTTGCTTCAAACGGTGAAGAAAAACATCGTGAGGAAACTGGCATGCCTGAGAGATATTTCTCGACGGCATGTGAAGCCAGGTCAGAGGTACATGGGTGGCTTAAGAACTCTGACACCAGGGGGTCTACTCCCTAAGCGAATTCCGTAGTTACGGACGTAGCGCGCTTCTTCTGACTCACGGACATACCATAAGTGAGAGGGAGAGCGAAGCCTCCGTAACTACGGCCGAAACTACGGACTTCGCTTAAGGAGTAGACCCTCCCGTTAGTCACTAACCACACGAAAAAGAAGATAAGGTAAGTCAAGATATTGTTTTAATGTCATACCTTCAGCTTTTGTAATAATATTCTTTCTGTAATAAATAAATAAGTGACAGGTCCATAATTTGTGGCTTGGTTATTTCATTTAATGCCATTTCAGATCGACACCGACAAATTCCGAGACGAACGGATAACAACAAAAAAATTGTGCATTCCCCCCCCCCCCCTTCCCTTATCTCCGAAACTAATGAGTTTAAAATTTTGATAAAATACAGAGAATGGTTCGTTACTCAGGAAAAGCTATAAGAAGTATATAGTCTAAAAATAACATGGTCAATCTCTCAATATTGTGCGGACAAACTTACATTTGCAATTGAAATGTATGAGAGAACATGTTTTTCAACTACAATGTTATGTTTGTTCTTGGGTAGTCCGACACTCACTTGGCCGGTTTTTTATTTTAACTAGATACTACTGCCATTGTCTTACTCTTTACTCTCCTTACACCGAGTTGCACAAAGATAAACATTAATGCCCCATTACGTATTGGATCATAAACGCTAATGATTTCATTAATTTCATCAAAGAACCATAAAAATCGAGTCTAATATTGCTTTCTACAGCAAGTTAAGACAATTTAATGAAAGATTAGTATTAATGACAGCTTTAATAGTTAAAGTTCCTTTCTGCAACTGGCTGTTGGTTGGTCTTACCTCATCAAAGTCGTCAGTTTCCGTGCCGTTGCTGGTGAGCAACACTTCTTGGTAGCCGGCGCACACGCCGCACAGACCCTCCGTCTTGTTAGCGTACACGTAGGAGGGCACGCGGACTCTAAACTCCATCTTTGATTGGAGGACTGTTAGCTGTTGAGTGGATAACCAAGAAGGAATTTTAGAAAGAAAAAGAAGAAAGAAAATACGTTTATTTGCGGTAAATATGACGCCAAGAAAAAAAAACACGAGAATAACAAATTGGGGGAAAATATGCGTCACATCCACACAAAACGGCCATCGCTCAGCATAATGCTGCGACCCTATGCAAGACAGAGCCCCAGCGCTGGTTTTCAGCGAAAGCTGGTTTTACTGACGATATTTTCATTATGATTTGAATGGAAATAGTTCTAATAATCTGAAAATAGAAAAACTCGGCACACGAAAAATTTGAGAACCTTTTCTTGACTCTTTGTGGAGACAATCTTAGAAAACGATAAACTGGGCGGAAAGACTTAAGGGAATTTGTCTGCATGTCCCACCACTGAAGGACTAAACATGGTTGGTGGAGGCAGTGCCAAAAGGACTACTAGAAGTGGAGTTAAAAGTACGTAAAAATTAGAGATTTGGGCAATAATACAAAAATTTTGCTCCAGACTTTTCTTATCATAAAATATCAAGTACAAGTAATAATTCCTATATGATGGTTTTTAAAAACTTCGTCATTAAAATCTTACCTCAACATGTATATCCGGTAGCAGAATGGTGACGTCTTGTCCGTTGTCTTGGCTGATGATGACCCAGTCCTTCTTCACCGGGTACTTGAACAGTGCCTCATCGTCAATCGTTGTTAGCAACTGTCGAAGCATGCAAATAGTGTTATCTTAGTTAATGTGATAAAAATTATACTCTTGTCGGGAAGAATCATAACATAACATCACGCTTGATATCCTCGAAGGCTTGGGCAGAGGTGTAGGTACCTATAATACACCCACTCTTCGCCAGTTATGTTTAATTCCCATGTAATAGGAGGCGAGCCTATTGCCACCAACTGGGCACACATCCAGACTCCGGGCTGCTACTGAGATATTCCAGATGAAAAACCCAATAACACTTTGCCCGACCTTGGAATCGTACCCGGGACCTAAGAACACACCAGATTGACTGGAAGAAATTTTTATGATTTTTCTTGCTTACAAGCCGAAAACAGTATTATTTTTAACCCTGTTGAAATGGGAACTATGATTATTTTTGTAAGCAAATAACTTCTCCCGCTCTGGGTGGAGCGGGAGGACGTGTCAGACTCTTACTGACTAACACCCACCCGTGTTCCTTCCGTTGCCTGTACGTTGCCAGGGGCCACGGTATCCCTTTCGGACATACCGCAATTTTTTTTTCTACTCCCTAAATTGTATTCTTATTTTTCGTTTTGTTGCGCAGTTTTAGTTTTAAGTGTTTGAAACTTTACCCTGTTTATTAGACTAGATTTTAGTGGTTCATGCATAAAGCAATAAAAACCAGCAAACTCACCTTCTTAGTCTCTGCATTCTTGCTGACATGTATAACCTTCTTCTCATAGAGAAGATGTACAACCTTCGTGCAGACAACGTCACCGTTGTCTTCACAAGGCCCATTCGTGGAGTACACTTCATACTTGTGCTGACCACTCTCGTTCCTGTCTCTTGAAGCTAAGTAGGTGCAGTTGCCCAGGAACGGAAGGTCGTCACCTTCGAAGGTCACGTACTTGGCTGGGGTTCCTACTCCATTGCAGGTGCCTAGGAAAAGGTGGAAGGTCTTTAAAGTAGTGATCAACAACAAAATATTTACTATGTATTTAAAAATATTTATGTAAAGAGCTTAATTAAAGTTTATTTACATATAATATCTTATATCTAATTAATTAATAAAAATAGCAAAATTATACATAAACCGAACTATTCGGTAAATAACTAAAACCAGTGGTCAGAACCAAACCAGTGATCAAAGTGGTTTTAGTTCTTTACCGAATAGTTCGGTTTGATAAGGGGTTTGAGGTTATCTATCTGGACCATTTTTTATTTATAAAGTTTTGCAAAAAACAAAAACATGAAAATGGAACCTGTTTATGCAAGGTGTAAATTGAAATGGACTGAAAACCTGAAAAGGAACTTGATTTTAGGGATGGTACATGGCAACAGTTGTTGATAATGATGAGTTCAGTGACTTCTTTTTTCAGGTTTTCAGTAATTTCGATAACACTTTGTATGTAATTGCATAAAACACAATTACTGTTAATTCTAGTAACACTTGTTCGTATTAACTTTTAACTAACGAACAGAGAAATGTAAACTGGGGCGTTTTTGTGATACTTTTTCCGAGTTTACGGCTCACTTGCACCACAAATCTGGTCATCGATCACATATTTGTTAATTTATTACGTTTATTTGAATATTTTAGTTTAAGACTTCGCATATTTATATTTTTCTCTTCTTGTTCTCACACACTATTGTCTACATTTCTTTCTCATTTCTCGTGTCGCAGGTCTGCTGGAAGAAATTTCTTAAGAAATAAGCAGTACATATGTAGTCACAATTATGATTATGTCTTATCTGTATCTATTTTTCTGTGTGTACATTAATAATAAAATGAATAAATATTTAAAACATCGTTCTGCAAATTGCAAAAAACTTAAGGAAATTTGCATTTCGCGGGATACCTAGGTACATCCCCCTTAAGCGTTAAAAGCATTAAGTGATTTATGGTGTAAGTGGGCCTAAAAAGTGATAAAACGCGTTTTTGGGGGCGTCTTACGCACCTTTTACCTGCTGATTCTCAGCCTGTTCATCGTATGTCATCAATACTCACAATCTAGACATTCAGTAGGCGGTATACACTGGTCTTTCATCCTCAGCTTGCCCTCGGGACAGTAGCAGCCTGGGAAGCACTGCCCGTCTTCAGTGGGACAGGAGTGGGTGACTGCGCCGTACTGTGAGCAGGTCGGCTCGCACTGCTTGCGGTAGCAGTCGTAGTGGACTAGGGGAGCTGGGCAGTCGGCAGCTGTGGGAATAAAGGGTTAAATTAATAAAAAAACGAGCGAGCCTTACAGTAGTCGCAAATAATGTGTTACATCTGACATCTCATCAGCAGCATTAAAGGGGCGGGGCCTCGGCAAGGCCGCCAAATTTACCACCGCGCGCGCTCATTGGTCAAATCAAATAGCGCGCGCTTCCCCAGCTTCCTGTTACACACTTCCGTCCCTTTTCACGAAATCACTCCTACTTAAGGGTGTATTATGTTCTGTGCTCCCACTGATTGCAGAAAAGCGAGAGGCAAGATGTTAAAAATCAAAAATCTTAGGTTAAGAAGAATTATAAGGCTTCAGAAGTAGGCGAAATCTTTCGTGCGACCCTGTCTTGTGTATTAAAGGCGAATGTGAAATGTATTTACTAGGCAACAACTCAACACACACACAAGGCGGGCGCGTGTCGGGCGCGGGTCGGGCGCGGGTCGGGCGCGGGTCGGGCGCGGGTCGGGACGGCAGTACGGCGGGCTTGTATTATATTGCAATTCCTTGTATTATACGAGTATGAGTCTACTAGTTTCAAAAACAAAAATGTCCACTTTTGTAAAATGTCCACAATCCCTTATTAATTATTTTTTTGGGTTCAAAATACTAATTTATATATTGGACATTGTTGATTTTGTAACATAAATTGATTTTGTAATGTGATTTTAAACGGGTTTTGCTATTTTTGTTGCATACGGAGTAGTGCATCAACTGCTATTTTACAAATACAATTCGAAACCATGGACAACTAAATTTTTGCAAAGTAAGGACATTGCTGTTTTTGAAACTAGTGGACTCATATGGATGTCAGCACACGGGTCGGGCGCAGAGCGGGTCGGGAGCGGGAGTGGCGCACGCGTTTCGTGTGTGCTGAGCTTTAATTCCCTGGTAATAACATAAGCTTTCGTGTCGCCGGCGCATTTCATTCCCCTCTCCACCTACTCCAGTCAGTAGCTTGGTCGCGATATCTGCGTCAAATTACAAGCTCAAGCCAGATTTTCAGTTTAATTGCTAAGATGGCAAATTGGCAACTTACCGTGAGCTGCGATTCTTCTGTTATTGATGACTAGCAGCGCTCCGCGGTTTCACCCGCATAAATCTCGATCCCGTGGGAATATTGGGATAAAAAGTATCCTATGTGTTAATCCAGGTTATAAACTATCTGTGTGCCAAATTTCATCCAAATCCGTTTAGCAGTTTTTGCGTGAAAGAGTAACAAAAATTCATCCATCCATCTTCACAAAGTTGCGCGTTTATAATATTAGTAGGATGTCCGTAGCCAGTAAGGACAACTTACCATTAGGTGGGGTGCTTGCATTTTTGCCACAGATTCATTAAAAAAAAAAAGGTATAACTCACGGCAGTCCATCATCATCCTCCAATTGGACAGGTCTACATTCTTGTCGGCGGCGAGACACTCGGCCACCAGCTGTTCCACCAGCAGACAGCGACATTCCTCCTCAGTGCGATGGGTTCCATTCACGACCAGTTGCGAGCACTCGCAGATCTTCTCTAAGCAAATGTTGCGCCATTTGTGCAGGTTAAGGACGTTGCCGCATTGGGAGAGGGGCTCTTTCCTAGAGAGGAACAGAAAATATAAATATTTCAAAATGCAAACACGTAGGGATTTATTTATAAGCGTTGCTTAAACTAAAGTAATGATTAGCGACTGTATAACCATACATTTTTGACGTTTGAACGTCACTTAAGAGAGAACAGGGGCTGCGAGGAATTTGAAAAATAGGTATTTGAATAAACTATTGCCATATATAGAATAGACTATTGAATAAAACATTGACAGCTGCAGCTCAGACCGATTATATCACAAAAAAAAAGACGAGGTCGACGTTTCGTATTCCCCTCCTCGAAAACAGAGCCGATTCAATTATTTTTTACATATATTTTTTAAGAAAGAGTATGTCTAGGTTCCTATCATTTTCTTTTATGTTAACAACTTCGAATTTGTCTGGTAGTCCTCTAATTACGGCGGTAAAACTGGGGCATTTTTTGTAATTTTTGGAGGGTCATATTTTCTTTACCAATAAGTTGCTGAAAAAAAAGGAAATAACAGAGACGTGTCTACAACAGACCTTGATTTTATGGAAAAAAAATGCTCTAGAGGCATTATTCAGGAAGAAAAAAGGGGAATACATTTGTATGGAGATTCGCAGGCCCTGTTCTCTCTTAACTTTAAGCAACGTTTATAAATAAACCCCGTCAAGTTGAGAAAAAGTCAAAAATGGATATCGTCTTGTTAAAGATCTACCAGTTAAGAACGGTAGAAAAAGTCGGAGAAATTTATGAGCGTGTAAGAGACGTCCACATTATTATTTTTTCATCACAATTTCACAAATATCATCATTCGTTTTTGTGGTTTTTCTTAATAAACCAAAATCCAATCGAACTATGATAAGACTTGTTTGTTAAACAGTTCCCTTGATATTCGAATAATTGTATTGTTGCTGTACTAAAGCCGATACAGAGATTCGTTTTATTTACTAAGTATCATAATTTTAGTTACTTATCCTTTTTATACGCACGCACGCATTTTTTTTTCTATTAGGCTAAGAAATCATTAAGATATAGGAAGATATAATTTATTTAAAAGTAAAAAGGTCAGGGGTTCGCCCTCCCCCCCTCCCGGAAAAGGTCAGGTGCGTAGTACTTGCAACGTACGGATTGAACGTAAGGATCGTAGCAGGTGGCTTCTGTAGTTACCCTAGCCTTTAGTTTACCCCCATTGGAGGAAGGCGTGAGTTTATGTATGTATGTATATGTCGTCGCAAGCGATTTCAAGACGACAATTTTATCAAAATTACTACCCGTTGATTTCATAATATTGGTCAAACTGTAACTTAATTCTTATTGGTTGATCGGCTAGTACAGTGAACGTCGTGAGGTGGCGCTTTAATTTTCCCGCCACAAACGTGGACAGAGTCGATCGAGAATGCGAGATTCATATTGCTGTAGCTGACGCCTTACAGTGTAGATCATACGATCGAAACTGTCACGTTCACCGTATAAGGCTTTGTTCCTTGCTACTAATAACGACAACTATTGTAAATTGACGAATAAACGTGACTCTGATTGTACTTCTACCTACGTTTTACTGGTTTGCCCGAGTACCCAGCTACCTCATCATGGAGCTCGTACCAAGAAACGAAGACGATGACGCTATCGCTACGCCCACGTTACCACCGTCATATATAATATATTTTTATTTTATTTTATTGCTGTGCTTACGTTATAACTTCGCACAGCTCCCAAGCCTTCCTCTGCTTCTGGTCGGATATGACCTTGGTCTGGCACGCATTGGCGGGCAGGCCAGGCTTGGCCCACGCCCGGCCGAACTCGTCGATGCTGGTGGCGAGCCTGCCGTCGGGCAGGCGCCGGTCGTTGGCCGGCTGGCCGTCGAAAGCGCCGCAGAGGCCGTCCACAGCGCCCATGTTGCTTTTGAAGACCTGGGCAGTTTAGGTGGTATTTTGAGAACAGCTACATTTCCAGCTTAGTCTATACAAATATTATAAAGAGAGAGAGAGCGAACTTTGTGAGTTTGTGTATATGTGGAAGGTAATCTCCGGAACTACAGCTCCTATTTGAAAAATTCTTTCACCATTTGAAAGGAACATTATTCCAGAAAGACATAGGCTATATATTAGGTAAATACTTACACAAAAATAAGTACTTAATAATACTAATGAAATACTATCTTGAATTCATGTGAGCCTAGTAGTTTTTGTTGGGTTAGGCTTTTAATTTGTGCACAAGGTGTCATGAATAGAAAACCATCTTCACATGTTAATTGCACACGTGCGAAGCTGGAGCGGGTCTGTAGTCAAATCTCAAATCGTTTATTGCAATCCATAATGTACAATTACAGGTGGTAAATAAAAGAAATAATACTAGAAACCATTATGGACCCTGTCGGGCACAGCAACTTTTTAAATAGGTAGAGAGAGGAAGAGCGCTTTATTAATTTTCCTTATTATTAAGTTAAAATTATTTTATATCCTATTACCTATGTACTTATATTTCCATTCATTCACTTATTCTATTAATATTTTATATGCAGGTCTATCTATAGTCAATACATAAACAGACAAGTTCTGCATTCACGTGTGATTTCTAGAGTCCGAAAGGAGGTCCATTAGAAATAGTAATGGTGGTGGTGTTGTATGGTGACCATCTTTGAAATTCTTTATTAGATTTTGGCAAAATTCGGTTCGTAACTAAGTTTACAAGTTTTTCTGACAAAGGATTGTTATCCGCATCGATTGAATCCGCAGTGGTAGTTCGCGAAATTCAAATTTTCTTACGTCTTTTGCAGTTTGCAGGTCAGTGTCAGGTTGTATCTTGATTCTATGTTGCTTGATTGTATCTAGGTTGTATTTGATTTGCGACTATTATTTACAGAATTATAATCATTCGAATTATTAATGAATACATCTCTCTAAGTTAGATTTGTTTTTGTGGAAAAGTTCTTTTTATCGATCGATGATGCTGTAAAATATTTTTTTTCTCAAACAAGATTAGAAATTCGAGCATTATTTTGAAAAAGTTCTTCGAGATAAATCGAAATTGCTGTAGGTACTGGCCGAATACATGCGAGCGCCCGGCCGGCAATGTTTGTATGAAAATCCATATCAGTCGTGTTTAGCGGTCAAATAATGACTATGAAAACTCATAACTGTCGTGTTATTTAAAAATGGAACGAACTTTTTACTTCAACACATGTCATGGCAACCAACGAGGTAACCTATCAAAGATTTTATTTAAATTTTGATTTGGCTTTATTCTTTTAGTTGCAAATGGAGTTGTGAAAGTAAAGAAGAAACAAATGAACATATTGGCGCGAATTAATTTCCACGCATTATTTGAGAAAATTACTATACAAGCCTTGGCTAAAGTTATTTAAAATTGAAACTAAAACTCACCCCAATCTTAATATCTCCTTCAGAACTATACAGCACAGTGAAGTTATACTTCCTGGACTTGATAGCGATGCCATTGCCCAGCCGGTCCACGTTGAAGCTGTTCTTCTGGAAGCAGATCTTACTGGTCTGTTCCACCGTGTACTCGTAGTTGTCGTACTCTATCATCATGTTCGGTTTGACGAGGATTAGCTGGTCGTCTTGCAGGATTAGGAGCTCGTTTTGGCAGCCGTCCAGGCGGCATTTTTTGCGGACTGTGGGGGGATTGTTGGTTTTAGAGTAGTTTTTTGTAAGTAATCAATTTATTTGTTAGAATATTGTTGTTACATAGGTGTTACACATAATATAATGTCCATAATATTCTGCTGTTTCCAGCGTACAAATATTTCAAAAAATCAAATTTAAGAGTATTTGAACAACATATCAACTTAAACCATACAGTGTCAAGAATAAGGAAAACGTTAACTGCTATCAAATACAATGTCAGGGGTTATTAATTATAATGTCAAGAATTATTAAAAACAATGACAGGGGTTATTAATTATAATGTCAAAAATTATTAAATACAATGTCAGGGGTTATTAATTATAATGTCAAGAATTATTAAATACAATGTCAGGGATTATTAATTATAATGTCAAAAATGATTAAATACAATGTCAGGGGTTATTAATTATAATGTCAAGAAAAATTAATACAAACAAGAAAAAAAAAAGAAAAAATTTCAATACAATGTCATAGAAATTAAATTCCATTCAATATTAGGAGCACAAAGGTAAGTCGTCGTCTAATTTAAATTTTGAATCAAATTTGTTTTTTGTGTTCAACTGCGTGTTATCGGGATTAAAAGCAGCCTTTGTCTTTTTCCAGGTTAAAAAACAATTTTTCTGTCAAAGATTGGTTGAATAACTTTAACGATTCCAAACAAACAAACTATTTAACATACATCATACAACCACCTCTGTGGTCTAGTGGGTAGACGACCTGTCTCAGACCCAGAGTTCGATTCCCAGTGGGGGCAAAACTTTCTGCTCGGTTTTGTTAGTGCTTGTTCTAAGTCCGCCTGGCTAGTTACCACCATCTTATCTAAGTCTGTCGCCATAGCAACAATGGTAACAGCATTGTTGTAGGTATTTCGGCAGTTAGTGATAAGATATCCAGTTCCTCTGTGGTTGAGGATTCTGCGTGAAGCTCGTTTCCACCTTCGGCCTGATTATGACTTACCATCAGGTGAGATGCAAGCCAAGAGCTCCCCCAACGTGGTTAAAAAAAACATGTTTTTTTTTTTTTTAAACATTGCCCCACTCTAAGAATCTCTCCTGTATCGTGGGTGCGTTTACAAACATTTATACTCGCATACACAAACAGCCAAACCCGGGACAACTACTTGTAGGTCATACAAATATTTGTTCCGTGCGGGAATCGAACCCGCGACACGTAGCGCAGCAGTCAATCGCTAACCACTGCGCCAACCGTGCCGTTTTTCCCAGGGGGCTGCACTTCTTATGATACGCCCATGTTCTTATATCTTGTCACTTACACGCGCCGGTTGGGAGTGACATGCGCCTGATCTTTTTCAAAGACATCAGCAATTTAATCAGTCTATGTTCTTCTTGAAGAGTGCTATATTTCTAATTATTTTGAAAACAGTTTTTCACGATGACTGTTACCCACGTATAACATTGGTGGTTGGTGGTTTCTGTTGTCATTTGATATTAGCAGTAAGAACTTACCCAAGATAGTCCACGCGTCGAATCTGTTCTCCCTGGCCAGTATATGGAAGCAGGCATCGTATTTGTACTCGGTGCCATCAAACGTGTTGAACGTGCGACCTGTCACGTTGCAGAACACGAGACGTTCAGGTGGCGGCACGCATTCGTATCTGATAGGAATTGTGGTGAAAGTGATGTTAGATTGGTGATTATTGAGTGAAGACTTTGCAGATAAGCAACTTTATGACTATCTTAAAACACGCCGACCTTTACTGTCTCGGCGCCTTTCTGGTTCGTCGCCACAGTAAACTCAAACTCAAACTCAAAGCATTTATTTCAAATAAACCAATTACAGGCACTTTTGAATAGTCAAGGGGTCGGTCAGTCAGAAATATGAAGCTAGTCGCCCATTCCAAAGCGTAGTAGGTACCTATGGAGAAGAACGGGCAAGAAACTCCACGGACACTCTTTTAAATAAAATAAAATGGTTACATAATATTGGTGACATCATTCAAGTTGAAGTTATACGTGTGAGAACGATGCAAAACATTAAAAGCGTCCGTTAGAAATAAAAATATAAATTAAATTAAAATCGCCGTGGCAGCTAAGAGATGACCAGTCCTTACTGACGGCGCCCGTTCACGAACATGACGCATGGATTAGCACCATTCAGCTCAACCATTTTGAAGGGAGCTAAATGATCCAACACACGCGCCACCGCCAGCGAGACATTAGAGTGAGCATGACATACTCTCAGCCGCCAGGGCACAATCAAGTCAATGAAAGACATACTCAGTACCTAAATGGTAGCTTTATAGTCGGTACATGGTGCCCACACATGTGCCATGCAATTATACAATGCTAAGACAGTAGATTCTGGCTTTTAAGAAACTAGCTGCGCCCAGTGGTTTCATCTGCATAAGTCTCCATCCCGTGGGAATATCGGGATAGAAAGTAAGTCCTAACCCAGGTTTATATCATTTCATACAGATCTGTTCAACCGTTTTAGAGTGAATGCTAAACAAACAAAAAACAAGCTCAATTTCGCATTTATAATAGGAAGTGTATAGAGTACCGCTAGCGGCACTTTATCCCTGTCGGCTAAAGTGCCACTATTTGCGCCATATTAATAGCGCTGCCTCGGCCTGACTAAAGTGCTGTAAGCATTGCACTGTCATTGTCACTTGTTATTTTCTTTGATTGTTGAGCATTGCATTGTCATTGTCGCTGTCACTTGTTATTTTGTTTTTGAGGAAAGGCTAATGTTAATTTCTTTCATCTATAGCCAGCTAAACTTAAGTGTAGCCATAACCCCTTGGCTTAGCAAATGAAAATGATTGAAAGGTAGGTTAGGTTAGGTTAGAACAGTGACCATACAACAGCCAGGGTCCGTTTAGGCCAGGGGTTCCCAACCTTTTTTTGTCTACTGCCCACTTTAAGAATAAATTATTTTTTAACGCCCCCCTTTTTAAACATACTTAAAAACCGCTAAGTACTTATAACTGATTATTGAAACGCAAATTTATAGTATTCGGACAGAGTATCTTTTATTGAAAATAAAACAAACATAATCAATTCTTATATAAAAACGTATGTGAAGGTTAAATCTGATGCTGTTCAATAAGTTTGTTGATATCAGGTTCCAATTTACTCAAAAACAGCCGCAAGTCACCACGTTCGGTAACACGCAAACGATTTCTCTTTTTAGTAAGCAGCGTTGCCACAGCACTAAATCCACGTTCACACAAATATGACGATGGGAATGCTATCAAAAATCGTTGAACAATTGACCACAATCCAGGGTACAATTGCGGGATCGGTTTTTGTAGCCAAAATTCTTGATATCCATTTTTGAACTTGATTTTTATTTCTTCGTTTGTTGTCAATTCTATAAGTTCTTCTTCCAGCTGAGGTGACATTGCTGTGTTGACATTTGAAAACGGATCCAACACCCAGTCTGGTATTTCCAAGTTTAAAATGTCCTGGTATCGTTCGGTGAAGTCAATGTGGAGGTTTTCCAAATGTTGGCAGTAGGCAAACAAGTCGTCGTTACTGTAGTATACTGATAAATTCGGAAAATTGTGAAACTCACGTCTGCCCATATTCTTTTTGTGCAGAAGCAGTTTGGCTGCGAAAGCAGCAACGACATTTTTTGTTTTAATTAAATTTAGTTCATCGCCTTGCAGTTGGAGGTTCATGTCGTTGAACATTTTATACAGGTCTGTCATGTAAGCTATATCATTCTTTGATGTTATGAGCTTGTTGCGCAGTTCTGTATCTTTAGTTTCCAAGAACTCTATCATAGAGTCAAACAGGTTGTAAAATCGAACGAACTTCAGTATGAAGCAACAAACGGTTGAAATCTTCGTCATTAGTAACACAAAGCTGATGAAATAATCTATCATTCAAAGAGCTGCTACGGATTTTATTGACTGCTTTGATGACATATTGCAGTGATTGAAATAGTCGTTCACTTAAGTTTCTAGCAACCAAATGTTGTCTATGAATAACGCAATGTATAGCAAGGACATCTGGAATTTTATTCTTTAAGTATGCTATGAAGCCTTTATGGCGCCCTGTCATAGCCGGAGCGCCATCCGTAGCAACTGATATAATATTTTTCAAAGGAATCTCTTTCTCTTCACAAAACTTTTCCAATGTATTGAATATGGTTTCGCCTTTTGTATCTGTCTCCAAATTTCTGGCAAACAATAGTTCTTCACGTATTTTCTCATCTTTAATAAACCTCACGTAAGATAGCAACAACGCTTCATTAGTTGGTAAAGTGGACTCATCGAGCTGAATTGAGAATTGACTAGTCCTCAGATGATTGCACAATGATTCTTCAATGTTTTCAGCCAAATGGCTGAAAACATTGAAGAATCATCAATTCGTCTTTGCACAGAATTATTACTCAAAGGAATTTTTCGGATAATATCTGCGGCCGGTTTATGAAGCACAGTAGTTATTACTTCCTTTATTGGTGGCAAAATTAACTCTTCTCCGATGTTGTGTGGTTTGCCTTTTTGAGCAATTAACAAAGAGATATTGTACGAAGCTCGAAGTCCGTCGTCATCTTGCTTAGCAGCCGCCGAAAATAGTTTTGATACACTTGGCTGAGTATTATGCTTCTTCTCTAGGTCTTGAAAATATGCTACATTCTTTTCTGTCTTATCTGGATGCATTTTATTCAAATGATCTTGCAGTCTTGAAGGCTTCATTGCTTCGTTCGAAAATGTTTTTAGACATAGAAGACACAAAGGCGACGACGGGTTTGTGGGATTTTCAATAAATCCGAATTTAATATATTCCGCAGAGTATTGCCGTCTCTTCTTTTTTACTTCCGACATTGTTTTGTTTTAAGAAATACGTAAGTGTTGAAATCAAGTACTGCTTATCTATTATGCGCGAAACCGCAAATTAAAATAAAATAAATTTACGTCGTTTATATAGGATTGCATAAGCAGCACGCACCAACAGGAATAAGACAAACGTGCATAAACTCGTTTATCTCATTCGACGCCCAATCGTACTCGACAAGCAAGAACAAGTATTATAGAACCAGCCGATTGGTATAGGAATGTACAATTCGGATTATTTAACAAAAACTTGTTAAAACATGATTGCCCGCGGTCTTTTATATCGAACCGAGTTTGAGCTATATCTTAATTAATATTAGTTGATGTTCACAAGATGTAGTCGAGAGTCGAGAGCTCAGTCGGTGTCTAAGAGTCTTCCTAGCTAGGTAGATGAAATTATAAATCGACCCCAAAGCCCTACACCAGTGATGTCAGAGTTCGAGGGGAAGGTGGGGCATTTTTACTGGAAAATAGGAATTTTAAACTGACTGGTGGGGCCCCTTTACACAAAAAAGAGGGAATTTCAAACGACTGGTGGGGCCTTTTACACAAAAAAGTGGGGATTCTTAACTGATAAGTGGGGCCAAGAAATATCTCACGTGGGGCCCTAAGGGCCCCATGGGACGGGGGTTTGACATCACTGCCCTACACAATGCCCCCTTTTTTTTCTGGGTCTCTTACCGCCCCCTTTTAGGCCTGCAGCGCCCACAAGGGGGCGTAATCGCCCACGTTGGGAAAGACTGGTTTAGGCACTAGAAAATGTAATGTTTTGGGAATGTGGTGTTTTACAGCGAACTAACCTCAACAATCAAACAAAATAACAAGTGACAGTGATAGTGACAATGATAATGCAATTCTTACGGCATTTTAGTCCAGTCGAGGCAGCGCCACTATTATGCTGCTAACGGCACTTTATTCGAGAGGTGTATAAGTACGCTTATACACCTCTCGGATAAAGATTGATTTTTAATTTCTGCCTTTATAATATTAATTAGTTAGGAAGTTAGGATAGGAATAGGGAGGCGGGATTGTCAAAACAATAGTACAGTACGGTCCCGCAGAAGAAGTAGTGCTGCAGGCACAAGAAGAAGTGGTGTTGAGAAAAAATGGAGCACACATTTTTTTGTCAACATCACAGGTTATTATTTAATAAGGGAGTGATATTTCAAAATGTTGACACAGTCTACTTACTGAGGACATTTATTGTATCCCTTGGCAGCAGTATCCAACTTCAGCGAGTAGCCTGATGGACAGGTGACTACCGAACAGACTGGCGGAGTAATCACACCTCCAGGTTTGTAGGGAGGAAGCTTCGGGATGCACTTGAACTGCTGGCATTCTTGTTTGGGAGTCTGTGGGGTTGTGTTCACGTCAGGTTTGTCGAGAGAGAAGGCCTGGTTTGGACGAGATGGTGGTGGTAGACCTGTAGAAGTTAGAAAACTGTTTTAAAAGGTTGGTAGAAAATGCGGTTGAACATTCGAATTGTCTTCTCAACCCTTAATGTTTATGTGTTGTGAGTTGCCTGCTCTTCTATAGCTACCTCTAGAAGAGCAGAAACTCGATGTGATAATGCGGATGTAAAATGGTGTGTTTTCCATTAAAAAAATGGGAACTGACTCATTTCAATCTTACAGAATCCTTAAAAAGTATGTGGTCTGAAAGAACAAAAGCTTCTTTAATCTCATTTTGGGCTATTTCATGTAACCAAAAAACCGGCCAAGTGCGAGTTGGACTTGCACACGAAGGGTTCCGTACCGTATTAAGATCGAGCAAAAAACGCCGAAAAAAAACACGCGTTTATTGTATAGGGACCCCCTTCAGTTATTAACTTTATTACATTTTTATTATTCGTTGTTATAGCCGCAATAGAAATACGTAATCTGAAATACACAATCAGTGAAATTTTCAACTGTCCACTTATTATTTATTTATTTATTTAATACTTCAAGCACACAAATGTACAGAGGCGGACTTAATGCTTAGGCATTTTCTACCAGTCAACCTTTGGGTGATGCAGAGACAAACAAACACAGCTATTACGGTTCATGAGATACAGCTCGCTGGCAGACAGAGACGGACAGACGGACGAAGGGTACCGTTTGGTAATTATCGGGTATGGAACCCTAAAAAGTATCCTATGTCGTATTATCTGGGTCGTATTAAGCTCTCTGAGATGTTATAAGCATAAGAACGTCAGTAAATAACAAACAAACAGTCAAACCCACTTTCGGTTTTATACAAAAAGTATTCAAACTCAAACTCAAAGCATTTATTTCAATTAAACCATTTACAGGCAGGTTAGTCAGAAAGTTGAATCTAGTTGCCCATTCTAAAACTTAAATCTCTATGGAGAAGAACGGGCAAGAAACTCCAAGGACACTCTTTTAAATATAGAAATTACAAAATCCTGGGTACATTACTCTTGCTGCTTCTATATGTGAGAACGATGTAAAAAAAAACGATTAATAATAATGAATGATTCATTTGACGTGTCTGAATTAAATGCGAATAAAATAATTGAAAAATCGCTTACCATAACCTCCTTTAGAGTATCCTCCCTTAGAGTAACCACCCTTCGAGAATCCAGTCTTGGCATATCCTCCCTTAGAATAACCTCCTTTAGAGTACCCTCCTCTCTGGTACCTCTGGTAGGAGTATCTAGGTCTTGGCGGTGGCAGTTCAGTGGCAGAACCGTATGAAGATCGAGAGGAACTGGGTTCAGTGGTGGTGTAATGGATACTGTAGCCAGGAGGACATTCCACCTTCGGACATACTAGAGCTGAAATAAATTGTGGTGGTTAGGATTTTAGTCGGACTGTTTAGTTTTAGTTAACTTTGAGTGTTAAATTGTTGAGTTGTGTGTTAGAAATAAAGTCATAAATTTGGAGTCAAATTGCCAATAAGAAGTCGTTTGGTGTTAGTCGTCGTTCCGAATTGAAATAATTAAGTCATGATACCATCCATATGGTGTTATGTACATGTTATCCATACAAACTGTCAAACGTACTCAAACTCAAAGCATTTAATTCAATTAAACCATTTACAGGCACTTTTGAATTGTCAAAGAGTCGGTCGGTTAGTCAGAAAGTTGAAGCTAGTTGCCCATTCAAAAACGTAGATCTCTATGCAGAAGAACGGGCAAGAAACTCCAAGGACACTCTTTTAAATATAGAAATTACAAAATCCTAGGTACATTATCTACTCTTGTTGCTATGTGTATACTTCACATAAAAGTAATCTTACGATTGAAAATCGATCGGCCCTTACAGTGATAAATTATCTTTATTATCTGGTCAAATATAAATAAACGTAATTGAAAAATACTAGATACCCAAGGAGTTTAGAAAATATTCATTAACAAACTCTCGTTAGCAATAAGCAAATGGATGAAGCTCTTTTTGTTTAGAAATTGTTACTGGGATTAAACGGCCATGTGGAAGGTTTGCTTGGCGACTTTTTGCCATAATAATGACGCTAATTTAATCATTGCAAAGGCCTAAACTCAATTCATGGTAATAATTAGTCCTTACCACGTGGTTTAGTATTTATTTTGTGGTACAATTTAGTGTGCCCATTGGTTTTGAGGAGGCGAGTTCGGGAGGATCTTCTTGAGGATGCTAACATTCTTGTATTGGGCCGAGACTGGCCAATGAAAGGGTACCCTAAAACCATATACATATAATTGATTTTTGTCTAGTTCAATGCCAATTTAATCAGTCAAAATTTTGGAATGTTGGTTTCATCATCACAGTCCAGTCAATTTGTTAAATGGATGTGTAACTTATACATAATTTTGCTAAAAGATAATAAGTACAGACGCCAGCGGGTCAACCTACCCGAAACTGTCAAATTTTCCCAAACAACTTTGAACCTTATGCTTTAGTGATAAAGTTGAAAATCTATTAAAGAAATTTGACGGATTGTAGTAGGTTGATGTGCTGGCGTCTGTACAACTCTTCACCATTCTGGGTAAAAAGAGTTTTAAGTAAATTTTGAGTTTTTTGTCTGTAGAAAACGTCGCTGGTCGTATTATATCATAATAAAAATTAAAATAAAAAAGTCGTACTTCAATTTTTGTTTTTATAATAGTGTAACTGTCACAGTTTACCTCCTAGTGTGTTTATTAATGGTACTCTGTGAACAGCACTGTGGGTTACATTGTTACATTACTTTTAAAAGTTGGCAACGTCGCAAATAGCTGTCAAATATTTACCTGTTTTGGTTAATTTGGCAATATGACTGTATGGAAATATGAAATATCGCTAACTAGTGAACTAGAATATTAATAATGGATTGCAATTATAACACTGAATTTGATGTTGTAACAGTTTTTAGTGTAAGAAAGGTATTCGGAAAGTTTCCAAATACTTTTTTGACATCTAAAACTAATTATTCGGTGTTACGATATTAATACCTAATTGAATTTCATATTCTATATTTTAGTTCACTAGTTAGCCAGTTTTCTTATTTCCATATTGCCAAATTAATCAAAACAGCAAAATATTTGACATCCGTTTGCGACGTTGACCACTTTCAGAATCCACGCTCTTAAGTTATTTATGTTTTACTGTATTTAATATTGCATAATGTAGCTGTATGTTGTTCCAATTTAATTAATTATTTAACAGTACCCTAATTACGTAATACACGATCAATCGGAATTTGAATCGTTTTGAAACAAATTGCTAATCCATTGCTTCACAAGTTCGAAAAAATATTCAGCTTAACAACGTAAATAACGCAATGAATGTTGTTGAACTGTCAACATGAAACAAATTTGTTTTAATCGTTTGTGAAAATGTGTTGCGTAATTAGATAGCTGGTCACACTAACGGTTAAGGTGCTTCTATCCTTAAACACTCACGTTTAGGCGTAGTAACAGCACCAGCAACGGTAGCGGGCGTCTGTGTGGTCACGACCACCGGCTCGGCGGCCGTGGTCCGCACCGCGCAGGCCTTCTCGTCGTCGGGGCAGTCCTGCAGGCCGTCGCACCACTTCTCGAGGGGAAGGCACAGCTTGCTCGTGGGACAGATCTTGCTACCAGCCGGACAAGGCTGGCAGATGCACTCGCAGGTCGATGGGGATAGTTTTGGTACTAGGTCCTAGAGAGAAGTGTGGATTTTATAGTGGAAATTGATGTTGTCTGTGGGTTTACTCACATTCTAGAAATCTAGAAAAACTCTTTGATAAACTCGGATAAATAGTATTCGATGTAAGTAATTCTGTAAAAGTCTGACAACCAGCCTTAGCAAGGGGGATACCCCTTACACAACACAAACCCGACAACCCAACCCTAAAAATAAACTGCCTGTTTATATTTGTTCGCCAATATGGCAAAACATAACTGTGATATAATTTAATGTAACATCTTGTATGCCATGTGTGTGTATACTTGTGTTCTTTTTTCAATTCAATTATTTATTTCGGAAAAAATCCGTATTGTATTAGTATTAGAACTTAGAAAATATGTTAGTAGCATTAAACTCAAAAACAATATACAACCAAAAACAAAAATTAAATTAATATCAATATTAAAATCGGAATTAAATTAGAATTACATCCAAATTAAATTACAATAAAAACAAAATTAAGTCAAATCAGAATTAAATTAACATTAAATTAAAACAAAATCAAATTTAACCAAAATTAAACTAAAACATGACCATAACTTATCTTCTACATCAAAATAATTGTAAATATCTTTCCACAGCACCGGACAAATAAATGACCTTATTTTTTCCCAGTTAGAAATCTCGTGCACTAGACGGCCACGACCAAGACTTTTGGTCGCACCGACCAAGTAAACTATAGAAACCGGCTAGTTGGCCGTTATGACCAACCGCGCGACTCGTATAGGTTTCTATAGTTTAACTGGTCGCAGTCGTGGTAACACTTTCGTGTTACCCAGTAACTATTTTAAGGTATAATTTGATTAATGCAAAGAGTGACTAGACCAACTGTAAGAATATTTATAAAAATAATAACGTAATAGAATATTGTACACCTTATAGGTATGTTACAGTGCTACTATTATAATTACGATAAGATATTTATCTACATGAAACAAACAATAAACGTATTTGAATTTGAATTAGGTTGTGGAGGTAAGTTAGGCGGTCGCTCCATGTAAAACACTAGTATTCAGCTGCACCCGGTTAGACTGGAAGCCGACCCCAACACAGTTAAGACAGATGATGATATTACTTACCGGTGCACATTTACATTTTTTGACAGGCTCGCAAGCGGTGATACCTCCGAGCTTGCACACGCACTCGTCGCAGTTTGCACCACGGAATGTTGACCCTACTGGGTACCTGATAAATATAACATGATAAGTTAGTTCATAGATCATACTAGCTGCTGTCCGTGGCTTCACCCGCGTAGACCCTAATTCTTTTCCTTCTAAAATAAAAGTAGCCTAAGTTGCTCCTTATAACACCAGCTATAAGCCAGTGAAAGTGACTCATGGAGGGTATATACAAGTATGAACGCTTTTTCGTGTGACGATTTCTAATAGTCAGCTTCGTTCCAAAAATAAGAACAATCGAAAACCGCACGTATCCTTATAGAACGTCAAACACATAGGACATTCAATGGACTTAAGAGGTCAAATTACAGCACATCGCTACTTATACTCCAACAATATGCCTATGGCATTAAGTCCGCCTCTGTACATTTATGTGCTTGAAGTATTAAATAAATAAATAAATAATAAACAATAGGTCGTCTTCTATGGAGACGAGCCGACAAGAAACTCCACGCTAAATCTTTAAAAAATACTTGGCTAATACAATGTTTTAAACCAGAATACCCGCGAAATTTCACGGATTTATATATATATTTTTTTTACGATTTTTATTTCATATATGCTAGCTGAGCTATTCGAATATTAAAACATATTTGGCCTAGATCTTAAGGGGGAGGCGTGAAGATTGATTCGCTGTTACAATGTATAATAGATACAAACTCAAACTCAAAGCATTTATTACAATTAAACCATTTACAGGCACTTTTGAATTGTCAAGGGGTCAGTCAGTCAGAAATATGAAGCTAGTTGCCCATTCCAAAGCGTAGGTTCCTATGGAGAAGAACGGGCAAGAAACTCCACGGACACTCTTTTAAATCATAATGTTGTTACAAAAAATTGGTTACATCATTCATGTTGAAATTATACATGTGAGACCAATGTAGAAAGACGTGCACGTAAAAAGCGTCCGTTATAAAAAGATAAAAACAATTCAAAAATTAAAATAAGCCGTGGCAGATAAGAGATGACCAGTCCCTACTGACGGCGCCCGTTCACGAACATGACGCATGGATCAGCACCGTTTAGCTCAACCATTTTGAAGGGAACTTAACGATCCAACACACATAACATAAGATACAGTGTTAAGAGGTATGGGAGATCAGTGTAGATAAACGTTATACTTACGACATAAACGACTCGATACAGGGACACTGGTCCCTAGTCACGCAGTTCTCTCCGTCATAGTACTTGGCAGGTGGTTTGCAGTCACAATTGTCTTCTTCAGTCTTCTGTACGCCGGGACATATCTCGCAGGTTGTACGCTCTGTGAGTACGGGCTCTCTGTAGCGGGATGTTGTTACTTCTGGTAGGATTTCGGTTACGGCTGGAGAAGGAATACCTTGGTTAATGATATTAAAATTGCGTGTTTGAAAGTGCAGGCCTAATTGCGGGAAAGTCCGAAAGGGATACCGTGGCCCCTGGCAACGTACAGGCAACTGAAGGAACACGGGTGGGTTTTAGTCAGTAAGAGTCTGACACGCCCGGAAGAAGTTATTGGATAATTACCCACCCAAAAAAAAAAAAAATAAGCCCTAAATATATTTCACAAAATAGAAACAAAATATGTAGTCGTGAAATGAAAAGAAAATATATATAGACTCCTGAATAATATAGAATACTGCCTAAATAGGGAATATGCACGTAATTCAAAATGTATTCAATATTTAAATATACATTATATAGGAATCAAGAAACATATTCATATACATTTTTTTATTTTACAATTTTTATTTTATGTTATGTTTTTTTTTGGTGGAACGGAGCGCGTTGTCTTAGAAAATCCCGAAAGTGACCTCAAAAGGCATCTGAATAAATATATTTTCTTAGCAAACTGCTTGAATTCTCACTAAGGTAAGTTTGTTAGTGCGATTTCTGCTTGAATAAAGCACAAAAACAATTTAATTTATATGATTCGGGGCTAAAAAAACTGATGTAAACAAAGTAGTAACGTGAAAAATGACGTCACATCCTGACCGTTGAACTGTAGTATAAAATTGTTTTAGTTTCATAATTTTTTTGAGCAACAAGCCATTATATTACTCTTTTATTGATAAAATGAAAAAAATAAATCATATTCCCTATTATTAAAGAAAATTTCAGTTAGAAACGTAGCATTTTACAGGTGTGCAGGAAAATAATGTATTTAAAAATTGCTTAACCTCAGTTAAAACAACATTTAATCAAATTCAGTCATGTAACAGTACCATATACCATATATACATATTACAAATTAAAGTCGCTTTATGTTTGTCTGTATGTCCGCGTTGTTCTTCTAAACCACGCAACAGATTTTGATGAGGTTTTCACCATCATTTAGAGAATTTATTCCGGCAGGTTTATGTGTATAACACGTTAATATTAAACAAAGAAATCTCGATGTTTTGTCAAGTCGTAAAAACCGCGCGAAGCGGGAGCGTAAGCAGAGCGTATCAGAGGTCACTGTAATCTATAAAGTACAATGCAAAAATCCAAAGAAAAAAAATACTCACGGTAAGGCTCAAAGCACCCAATAGGCTCGATCCTCATTTCAATATTATCCTTCCATTTAATTGGCAACACTTTCAAATACTGCGCATGTATCGGGGGATAGAACTCTGTAACTGCAGTAGTATCTCTGTCGAAGTTCCCTGGGAACACCCGCTCTGCTCCCTTGCTGTCCACTATAGGGTTGAAGGTGGACAAGTCTGAGGTGTACATTATCTTGAAGGTGGATACCCAGCCGTAGGGACCGCCTTTAGTTTTGATGCCTGTTATGTTGCGCGGTGAAGTGAAGTTGAACTGCGGAAGGAAATGATTGTTAAAGATTTGCATCGAGAGGTTTAGTACTAGTACTGCTGAAATGAAGCTTTTTGGCGCATCCGTGAGGCACACAATATTATTGCTTTAAGATTATTTTGTTATTATGTGTTTCATGAACTGTAGTAGATAAATATCAAAATATGGAGCGAAGAGTTTTTTTATAATATCATGTCACCTGGAACCATCCTAGGCCAAGAAAAAACCAATAAGTGTAGTTTTAAACAAACTGTATTATTTTTAATCTCAAAAAGTTTTCAAGACAAAAATATTTAACCATGAATAGGTAGTTAATATGCAGATGCAGTTGGGATGTCATGAAATTGAACTGGAATTATGGTGCATTTAATCTAGCTTACTCAAACGTCAACCCCTTTAAAATGTTTAGTACCGCCCAATTTCAGAAGAGCCTTATCTATGCATACATCTTGGCTACTATAGGAAGCGCATAAGAGTCCTATAGAGCTCTGGATGATGGAACTAAAGCAACCTGGCCAACCTAACTAACCTGACTGGCTAATCATTATTGTATAGCTTGTGACAAGAAGAGAAAAAGGTTTTACACAGCACGGCATAGCATCCTGACAACTGTAGCAAACAGGTGGGACAGGCCATACTGGGACATTGGATACGCCTACCTGCCCACGCGTTGGGGTAGGCCTATGTCCAGCAGTGGACGTCTTTCGGCTGAAATGATGATGATGATGATGACCAGCCACTGTGGCGTTATCTGGTAGACTTAATAGTACTAAAACTAGTCTTTAACTCGTGTGTATGGTGACCAAATGGACTTTAACAATATCATTCTAATTATAAATTAATATAAAGTGTAAAAAATATATATGAATAGTTCAATTAGTTCTTACCATGATCCACTCCCCGGGAGTACTGTACAGCGGCCTCCAACCCCTGTCTCCGTCCAGTTTGAAGTACTGTCGCGCGTCACTGTTGGAGCTGACCTCGATCATCTGCACGGGCAGGTCCGCGCCTAAGCCGAGCGGTTCCATGCAGCGTTCGGGTGGAGGCTATAGGGAAAATGTCAAAGTTATTTCTAGGATTGAATAGCGTAAAAGTAGCTGTAAAAAAATTCATTATCTGTGTGGCATTTTCCTAAATAACTTGAGGGTGTAAGTGAAGTAAAATACTACAGAAAAATTTCTGCAATATAAATCTGTCTGTTAGTTGAATACTTAAACACAAATCAATTTTAAGTCACCGTAACTAGTGACCGACCGAAGCTTCGTTTTCATTTTCGGTCGTTTTCGGCCATAAATCAATCGTAGTCACGGCCAAGCTGAAAATCATTGCCGCGCGTCATAATCAATACAACAAGGAATACACGAAATTTTGTATTCTGTGATGGAATTATAGTGTATTCGTATTAACATTAAATTACACAAAGGAGCAATCCCTTCCAGGTAGACTCCAGATTGCGACAAAGAATTTCTAAAAAGGAAAAACTTAATAACACTTAACTCTCAATGGAAATCGAACCCAGGACCGCACGCAAACCAGTTGCTCTTGCGACTAGACCTACGAGGTACTAAGCTAAGAGGGCTTTCAGAAATCCCTGCTTCATTTCGGTGGTTGACACCACCGGAATGAACGTTTCATTTCGCCATCTTTGCCATGTATAAATTCCTAATGGAATTTAGCCCTCAATATAACTTACTTTATTAGTAGTGGTAGTAGTCTCCATATTGAAAGGTTGCCTGCAGCCAATGAGCTCGAACCTGACGGCGATCTCTTCGTGCCACGTCAGAGGCTGCACGCGGTACACCTTGGCTTCTATTGGAGGCACTATCATCTGCTTCGATGGGGTCTTGTGGTCTACTGGGCCGCGGAAAACCTGGCGGAGTAGGAAAAAAAGGATAGAAAAAAAAACCTTATTAAAATTACGTGTTTCACTAGTTTATGTCCCATGAAATAGACATGAATAGTCTATTGTTATCGATCGGGCATAATTCTAGACTAGGCTGCTACTGTGAAATTTTAATGAAAAATACCGGCCAAGTGCGTGTCGGCACTCATATAGAAGGGGTTAAGTTTGTTATTAGGATAAATTCATCCCAACTACGGAAGTAGTTAGATATATCCCAATAACAAACTTAACATTGTAGTTGAAAAATATGTTCTTCCATACGGAATGTATGGGAGAATACGTTTTTCAAACTGCAAATTTAAGTTGTTCGATTATTACTCGTTAACCTGTGAAGTCTACTTAGCTGTGATAGTTTTCCTTTTAACTTTGTTATATATACAACTGCTGTGTTTTTTTTTTACGAATCCATTTTAAGCCCCTGAATTGAAAAATGGTTTTCCCACAATTCACAATCCACCCCGACAAAAAAAGGCAGTTTATTTTGATTTTATATTTGATTTTAAACTGCAATTTAGAATCTCATATATTTATCAATTTTAAGACACACTCAATATCCTACATATCGATTGTCATGGTATGGGTATGTGATGCAGAGGAATGAGGAACATATCGTGAGGAAAGTTTTGAGTATGAATGTCGATGGCTATAAGAGTAAAGAAGACCAAAGAAACGATGGATAGACTGTGTGAAATATGATATGGCTAGAAAGGGGTCACCCCTTTCTAGCGAGATGACGATTATAAGAGAAATATGGAAGAAAACGACATGTTGCGCTGACCCCATATAAATTGGGTTAAGGGCAGGAAAATTATGACTCAACATCATCATACGACAAAGTTCAAATTCCATGGCAACCAAGAAACTTTTTATCACACTAACACCAACTTAAACTACAAAACATTAAAGTTTAAAATTGAGTATGTTACAATTAATATAAATTATCAAAGATTTTGAATTCAAGTTTAGAAACGTACAAATTCAATACAAGGTAAATTCCTTTCTCACCTTCGGCTTGCCATCAGGTCCATTAACAGTGGAGAAGGTGTTGCCATCGTCTCCATATAACACGTGGTAGCTGGTGACGTACTGGTCGAAGAGCGGGCTGCCCTGCATCACCACGCCATACACAGGCTCGCGTCGAGGGAACTGCACTTGGATGTACTGGTTTGTGTCTTGAGTTGCTGGGTTCCAGCTGCCGGCTAAATAAAATTGATGATGATTGATTTTCACTTTTTAGTTATAGTACCTACCCACACCAATTCGTATACCACTAGTTGCTATGTATACTACAGTGACAGGTTGACATCGCCAGGTAGGTCAGGTAGTGGTATGTCTTGGTGATATCACATCATCAAGATACAAAAAGTGGGTTAAATACCAATTATCGAAGCTAACTCAAAAACTACTCAAGCAAAGATAAAAATTTTCAAAATGGTTCACAATTGTTGACAATAATATTGAAGATCATTAAAAAAAAAACATTCAGACGGACATATAATCTCCTCCTTTTTGGAAGTCGGTTAAATTTTTTGGACAACTTCCGTTTTCAAAATATTGTTTCATTTCACAAAACTGTTTGAAGCAAAAAATCTTTATTTTGCTTTGCAAAAATGCTGGAAAGTTTATAAACGTCTGATCAAGTCTCTGTTTAAGAAATTAGCAGTTAATTTCTACGTTTCTAAAACTGACCGTGGAAAAAGTCTTTTCTAAATCAAATCCCAACGCGGCCCCAAGAAGCAGAGCATTAATATCACAATATACAGCAGTAATAGCCTAGTAATGTGACCGTCGGACTGTCAAGTCTTAGGTCTCGAGTTTGAACCCAAGGCAGCTCTGATTTTTCGGATTCATATATTATGCGTATTGTATAATTATCACTTGCTTCAAAAATGGCGAAGAAAAACTTCGTGAGGAAACCGGCATGCCTTAGAGATATTTCTCGGCATGTGAAGCCAAGTCAGAGGCCCATGAGCGGCATAAAAACTCTGACACCAGGCTAGTCACTAACCACACGACAAAAAAAGAAGACAATATAGTATTTTTTTCATAAATTTGGATTTAGTACACAAAATTAAGACAGATTCAAATAGCAGCGTTTTAAATAAGGAGATATTTAAATCGTTCTTACCTGTGACATCAAGTGGGTGTCCATTCAGCTTGGCGTACTGCGGCTCGAACAGTCCGCTGGCGATGGAGCTGGCGGAGAAGGCCGAGTCTGGGAGGGGCTGGTCTCCCCACATCAGGTCCATGAAGCTGTTTTGTAAAGAGAAACGCAGGTTTATGTTATTGAAATAATAAACTTGTAATGTTACTGTTAGCCTGTGTCATCCCACTGCTGGGCAAAGGCCTCTCCCCAAGACTTCCAGTGCTTGCGATCCAGTGCTAATGTGGATCATTGGTCGTTTTATTTTGTCCAGCTCATTCCGCCATCTTCTACGGGGTTCTTTCCAGCTGTCTCAGGGTTCCACATAGTGGTTATTTGACCCACAGCTTGGCCATGTAATAATAAATAATAATAATAATAAATGTCTTTATTGCAGACCACATGGTCCATAAAAAAAACATACATTAAAAAAATCAAAATAGCAATTAAAATTAATATTAAAATCAAATTTAAAATTAATAATCTAAATTAAAATTAAAAACATTTACGCGGCTATTTGCAGCCACCGTTTGTAGGTCTCGGTAGCATACATCCTATCAGCAAGATCCTTAACTATTCTGTTTCTACACAGTAATGTCGGTTGCATATTGTTTTTATTAATAGTTCGCTTGTTAACAAAGTCGCTTTTCATGTTTGTGTGACCCGTCAGATCTCCTAAACTGCACAATGTATTTTAATGCGGTTTTCACCTCTTTAGTGAAGATTTTCATCATTTTACAAAATGACTCCGGATGGTTTGTGTGTATAATAAATTAATATTAAATGAGATATAGCACAGATTCCAAATCCCGATGTTTTGACATGACGCCACTTCTGTCAGTACATTGCACACGTACGAAGCAGGGGAGGGTCGCTAGTCCTTTTTTGGCTTCGCTGCAGTCGCGTAATAAGCTAAAGTCGTCAATCACCTTTAGACATTATGGAAAACTTCAAATATGGTGTTTTGCTCACAAATATGATGCCCTAGTGGCGAGGTCTTTGGGTTTAAAAAAAATAATAATATTAATAATAATAATTTGCCGCTGGATAATTAACCCTTTGTTTTAGCGGCAATTTAATTTACAACAAAAAAAAATTCAAACTTTAAATTAAAAATACTGATACGAAACGAATTATTAAATTTTTTAAATCATAGAAAAAAGTCTCACCTGGCGGGATTACACTGAGGCGGCGGAGATACAGTACTCGTTATAATCAGTGGAGCAGCAATCGTAGTCTTAGGTGTAGGCGTACTTGGCGTAGTCGGCGTCGTTGGCGTAGTCGGCGTCGTTGGCGTATTCGGCGTCGTAGGCGTAGTTGACTCCGAAGTTGGAGGTGCGTATGTAGATGCTGAAGTCTCTTCAGCTTCAGTGGTTGACGCTAGAGAGAAATACATATAGATAACTAATAACGCACCAAAAAAAAGGCAAAAAAAAAAAAACAATGGATGCTTGTTTATGACATTTAACGATTTCTGTCAGACACTTTACAATAAAAACTACGCCTCAACATCAACCACCATTGCATGCCTCGCATTAAACGTTTATTTAATAAGTTTGCGAAAATTCACTGTTTACTTGAACTTGTGATTATAGCAAATCATTTTATTTTTGTTTTATTCCTATTAGGACAAATTTCACAAATGAAACTGAGAGCAATCAAGACATTTAAACCGCTTTCAAGATCTGTCAGTGTCAATAATCCACAACAATGTTGACTCTGACAGCTCTTGGACGCGGTTTTGATATGCTTATCCCGTTCAGTCTCATTTGTGAAATTCGCCTTTAGCGCCAATACCTGAAATTTCACCAACATATTGAAAAAATACCCTGTATATTTCATATTCACATATACTTACTTGGTTCCCTGCAGCCAATGAGCTCGAACCTGACGGCGATCTCTTCGTGCCACGTCAGAGGACGGATGCGCAAGACCTTGGCCTCTATTGGAGGCTCTATCATCTGCTTCTTTGGAGTGTTGTTGTTTGACGGGCCTTCGAATACCTGAGAGTGGGAGGAAATACTTAGAATAGGTAAACTTATTTCAAATTATTTATTATTTTCGGGAAAAGGCCGGTGAAGTGTCAAGCGAATTTAAACCATTCGCGGTTAACGGTTATGGTACGGACCCTGAAGGCAACTTTTACCTTTGAAAGCGTTCTCTAATTAAAAGCGAACTCACACCTGGCAGAGCGTAAGTTTAACAGCCAAACAAATACCAATTTTGCGTACGTTTAAATAAAGTAAAAAATAAATAAATGTGAAGCTCTTGCGGATTTGTTATTAGTTTTTTTTTTACTTTGTTCTAACAGCGCTACGCTTCGCAAAATGTTTTTCTGAGACATAGCAAATAGTCCATAAACCATAAGTTCATACCTTGGGTTTTCCATCAGATCCCTTCAAGATGTTTAGCTTATCAGGACTATCTCCATACAAGACTTCGTAGCTGGTGACGTACTGGTCGAAGAGCGGGCTGCCCTGCATCACCACGCCGAAGATAGGCTCTGGGTGTGGCAGGTCCACTTGGATGTACTGGTTTGTGTCTTGAGTTGCTGGGTTCCAACTGCCAGCTGTTAAGAATTTTATGTTATAGACTTGTGACGATAATATGACTTTTTTAGCTTTTCACCAAACTCAAACTCGAAGCATTTATTTCAATTAAACCATTGGCAGGCATTTTTGAATTGTCAAAGAGTCGGTCAGTCCGAAATATGAAGCTAGTTGCCCATTTCAAAGCGTAGTAGGTACCTATGGAGAAGAACGGGCAAGAAACTCCACGGACATCTTAGTCTCTCTCTACAGATCCAGTAGATGAAAGAAAAATAAAGAAAATCAGAGTGGTCAAAGAAGTCATGATCACGATTTTTAAGGAAACAATATGGTTTTTAAGAAAACTCTTTGTTTACACTCTGATTTAGACTCGAATGGAAGCTCATCACGCCAAGGACGATGGTGATGATTGATACGTCCATAATAAGAAAGTTCTGATCAAGTTGATAACTATTCGGGCAGACCGAAATAAATACGAGTCATCATTATCAGCCTATAATGTTCCACAGGCGTCCTCTCTGTGAGAGTGGCCCGTAATCCACCACACGGGCCCTGGTGCGTGTTGGTAGATGTCACATGTCTTCGAATTTTTGGTTTTAGGACATGCCGGTTTCCTCACGATGTTTTCCTTCACCGTTTTGAGAGCAGTGGTGATGAAATTATTTACACAAAGTAAAGCGCCCGTCCAGGTGGAACCTACGACTTACAATTCGTAAGTCGCAGTCGGGTGTCGTTGTAATATTTGTTTCACAAAACTTAAATAACAAAAGTAATATTTTTCAAAGGTGCTGGTAAATAATTTAACTTTGATAAAAATTACCTGTGACATCTAAGGGATGTCCGTTCAGCTTGGCGTACTGCGGCTCGAACAGTCCGCTGGCGATGGAGCTGGCGGAGAAGGCCGAGTCTGGGAGGGGCTGGTCTCCCCACATCAGGTCCATGTAGCTGTAATGAAAGATTTAAGCTGTTTTTAGGGTACCTAAAATATATTTTTAACATTGGAGGCAGCTAGACAATAGTTTTAATTCAAGTTACGATTAAATTCAATTCAAATATAATATCAAAAATATAAAAATGAAAATATAAACGTATCTCTTTAAAAAAACCCTACTCCCCCCCTGTATACAAGTATACACATGATTTCAAAGTGAAAGGTGCGCAAGGTACGATGCGCAAAAAACGTAACGCTTTTGAGTTAAGAGGGAATAGGGCCTGCGAGGAATTTAAAAAATAGGTATTTGGAGGAACGATTGCCGTCATCTTACCTCAAGTCTGCACCCGTAGAGTGCGAGTGCGACAGCTCAGACCAATTACATCACAAAAAAAAATTGACGAAATCGACGTTTCGTATTCCCCTTTTTTCTCTTCGAAAACTGAACCGATTCATTTATTTTTTACATTAAAATTTTAAGAAAGAGTAAGTCCAAAAATTTTTAACATAAAAGAAAATGATAGGAATGATTTTCTTTTATGTTAATTTTTTTTGTAATTTTTGTAGGGTCATATTTTCAAAAAATGATTACTTTAGAGGCATTATTCAGGAAGAAAAATGGGGAATACATTCGTATGGAGAATCGCAGGCCCTGTTCCCTCTTAACGCTTGTATAAATTTCACTCCTCATAAAATTTCCATACCGGGGGCCTTATATGAAAATCGAATCTTAAGGAGTAAACTCCAAAAATAAATAGTCCCTTACTCCTCCGGGTTACATTCAGGCGGAGTCAGCACCGTCGTCGGTTTCTCCGTGGTGGTGGTGCGCCTGCGCGGCGTCTTGGTGCTGGGCGTGGGCAGCACGTGCGGCTCGATGATGGGCTGGTGAGTGGAGCCTTCTAGCGGAGTACTGATGACCACGCACTCGCTGGAGTCGCAGTGGTACTCGTTGTTGAGGCACTGGCATTTGATGCAGCCGTCTACTACCACGCCGCCCGGCTGTTGGGAGAGATGGCCGTTAGTTAAAAAGGAAATACGTTTATTTGTGGTAAACATGACGCAAAGAAAGAACAAAGACATGAAAACAACAATTTGGGGGAAAATATGCGTTATGGCCATCGCTCAGCATAATGCTGCGACTCTATGCGAGACAGAGCCCCAGCGCTGTTTTCAGCGACAGCCGGCGTTGACGTGATGACGTCAAACCGGTGCAGGGTATAATGAAAAAAAAAATACAATATGTACTTAGTCCTAAATGTTTATATAAATATAATATTTAAAATGGTAACATTTACTTAGTTACAAAACATCATTCCTGTATTCCTCGCAAGGGTTAGGTACAAGAGTAGAGTTGACTCACATTTCGCCAGCTGTGAGCCTATTGCCATCAACGAGACATTAATAAATCCAGGCATAGATGCTGTATTGAGAAATTCATATTGGAATAACCTAATACCACTTTGCCAAACCTGGGGAATGAACCCAAGACCCGACGCTCAGCAGTTGTGCTAGCCACCACTAGACTAACGAAGAAGTTCTCATACCTTACAACACACCGCACTTTGTACGTTTGTTGATTCATTATTTTAAAGTGTGTCATAGGCAATAGTGTCATCACAATGTCTTGTTTTCTTTTTTTTTTTATATTGGCACCTTCTAGCTATTTCCTGTTAGTAGTGATATTCTAGTGGTGTGACCGTCGGCCTGCCAAATCATAGGTCTCCAGTTCGAACCCAAGGCCACCACTGACTTTTCGGATTCTAGTGCCTATTGTATTATCATCAATTGCTTCAAAAACGGTGAAGGAAAACATCGCGAGGAAACCGGCATGCCTGAGAGGTATTTCTCGACGGCATGTGAAGCCAAGTCAGAGGCCCATGGGCGGTATAAAAACTCTGACATCAGGTTAATCGCTAAAGACACAAAAAAGAAGAAGCTATTTCTTAATATTCATGTAATTAGTTATTATTTAATCGTGCTTTTGTATGTTGTGCTGTCTTTTGTGTGAGCAAATAAACGATCTATCTATCTATAAATAAACCTGTCCTGTTAATATAATATCTGATTCTGCAGTGCATCGGGCATTTTTGTCGACGCAAGAGTCGATGACTTTTACGCCATTATGCGTAAGGAAACAGCTTCTCTGATGCGCCGGATTCGGGGGAGCGCCAACAGAATCCTAAGGATGATCTCGGAGAGGCCAGAGTCTGCAGTGCTGGGTAGGTTCATCCAGCTTCACGTGACGAGAAGATAGTATGATTTTTTTGACATGAGTGAATTTTGTATTTTGAATTTTATAAATGATGACTAACATAGTTTTAACACCTTTGTAACTAACAATTTATGGAGAAATCAATAGTCTGAATTAAATTAATATAATAATCGGAATCTTATACCTATGGATTGATGGTATTTTGATAAACCAGAAATTGAACTCCTGAATCTTTACTAAAAAAAAAACGGTTTCTGAGTTATGAGTTTATAACATACCTTAACAATCTTTTCATCAGCGAAGCAGGTGCAGTCCTTCTTAGGCACGCAGGTCTTCTCGTCACGCCAGTACGAGTTGGAATCACAAGGTTTATCAACGCAGCCTTCCACGCACATCTGTAGAAGAGAAAATAATATAAAGCGAAAATTATTTTTCTCCAGGATTTGTGGAGGTCCGGCAAAACCGATCGATTTCAATATATTTTATTTGCAACAAGGAACTTGGTACGTTCAGTGGCAAAAGTCGATTAAAATAGCATAGCACATAATCCTTAATGACACAAATTATTCGATACAATTTTAATTTACTGTTTAGTTAGAAGAAGAAAAGAAAAAAAAAGAAGTAGAATTAAAGAATATTGACTCTTAGCTATTATGTGAGATGCTGAAACGTTTTAGAGCACTTTTATCCTGAAAAAATCGAATAGACCACATCGTGTTTTAAAAGAAGTTCGGCTTTACAAAACGTCGTGACTGTTTCTCAATTTCGATGTTGTCACACTTATACCCGGGTACTGTATAGACGCCAGTAGATCAACCTACCCGAAACTGTCAAATTTTCCCAATCAACTTTGAACCCTATGCATTAGTGCTAAAGTTGGAAATCTATTAAAGAAATTTGACAGATTGTAGTAGGGTGATGTGCTGTCTGTACATGATGTTTTTCATGTTCTTACCTCTCCGACGCAGCGTCCTTTAGCTACGAGCGACCTTCGGAAGTAGTCGCACAGTCTGTCACAGCGGTACGCGCACGCGCTGTACTCTTGTCCGGGGGGACAACGAGACGTGGTCGCCGTAGGAGTGCTGTACTCCTGAGATGATCCTGGAGAGGAATAGATACGAGTTCAATTGTATGACTGTACAAGGACCTTGGCCAAAATCGGCACTAACGCAGCCATCTTGATTTTAAAAAATATATCACATTTTTTTGAATCAAAAGCGACCCTCTGTCAATTTATTTTGATTTTTTTGTTAGTCTACATTGTCCCACTGCTGAACAAAGGCTAATCTTTCCAGGCATCCTTTTTCTAGGGCCATTTCGGTCCAACTCTTGCTGTACCCGTCTAGGTCGCCTCGCCAGTCGCCACCTGCAGTGGTATTCTGTAACCATCTCACCGTGAGAACTTAGGTGAAGTGAGGTCGGAGTGAGCTGTCAGTCCCTAGCAGCTGTGGAATGACAGCTCACTTCACGTTCACTTCACCTAAGTTTCCACAGTGAGATTATTACAGAATAGACCGGCTGTTTCTGGGCCGGCCTCAGGCACCACCGTGTGGAGTGTTGTCCAGCGGTCACTATACATGCGGCCGACATGTCAACGTCATACGAGCACCAGCGCATCTGAGCATCTTTGTAGCAGAGCAGCTTTGTATATGAGGTTTGAACGATATCAATCTGTGTGTTTGCAGTTGAAAAATATACATATTCTAGTCTATGCTCAGACAATGATGACGGTGACGACGCAGTGGCGCAGTCTGTGATCCAACTGTGTTTGACCAGAACTAGATACTACGCCAGAACGAGTTAGAGGAAGAGGTACGCAGTAAATTAAACAACAAGAGGATAATGTCACAGGCGCTTATAACGAATACAACTTCATCCCCAAGGAGAATAGTCTACTTTTCCGACCTTCTGCGAGATAATAAAAATTAAGCAATTCTATTTTCAAATATTGTTTTTGGTAAAAGTTTACAAACGATTTTTTTTATTGATGTTCCAAAATCAAATCACATTATTGACCAGTAGGTTATTATAAAATTCAGTACAATATAATTACCCGGCTAGAGTCCAAGGCTATAATGACTTACTTTAAGTAAGGTTTTCATGGCATATAATTTGACATTATTGAGCAGGTGGTGTGAAAAGGTTTTATTTTAATGTTTGAATGAAGGAATATTGGAAAGAACTTTGTAAAGCAATATGTCAAATTGATTGTGGTTGGTTGATAAGTACCTGGCGCGACTGTTGTGGGTGTCGTCGGGACGGTCGTTTTCACAGCACCTACAATAAATTAAATATTACAGTATTGTTGAAATAATATTATTATATAAATAAGTCCACAATGCAACTTAAAACAAAATTTAAATTAACATTCATGCTGTTAACTGTTTACATTGATATAAATAAATAATAAATAAATATAATACATAATTTTGATTAAATTTTAATTTAAAGTTTAATTTTTATTCTGATTTGATTATGATTTAATTTTGTTTTGATTGTAATGTAATTTAATTCTATTTTTAATATTGATCTTAATTTAAATTTTGGTTTTGATTGTAATAATTTTTATTTTTAATGCTACTAACATATTTTTCTAAGTTCTAACACTAATACAATATGGATATTTTTCGAAATAAATTTAATGATTGAATTGAAAAAAAAATTGTTTTCAGAATGGAGATTAAAACTGTAAAATTAGCCCAGACAATATCGACACAATAAATGCAAACATCGCAAAAGCGCATGTATCTACCCCATTAGAGTAGTTTATACCCATGTTTGCAACCTGTGCTACTCCCATGGTGCTCGAACGCACGACGCATTTTTAGGTATAGGGAAGCAAGCTAAATTTAAGACAAGAAAACTTGTCGATTTAGGGTTATTTGCCAAGACACGAACTAATGGTCCTAGAGAAAGCTCAAGTAGCACAAGGTTTTCAGGGTTGCAACCTTGGGTATAAACTACTCTCACTGACCAAGATTATGTCTGGACTTTAAAAGAGACTGTGACCTCTGAGTTTGTTTCGGTCTTTCTTCTCAGAGTAGTCAGATAGGAAACGCCGAACTCATCTAGCATTTTCTTCTTATTTTTTTTTAATATGACGTGTAAAAGTGATTGCAATATCCTATTTACAGAATAAACAATTTCATTTCATTTCATTTCATTTCAGGGGGACCTACCAAAATAAAAATAAATCGTAGTTAAATGCTCGTTTACGATGTTTGATGGTGGTATTGAGTGGGCTAAATTCCTTAATGTACCTATTTTTATTTTACAAGAAAGACGTCAACATCGTTTTGTGTCCCGGAACGTGTACAAGGAAATTTTCCCCGTACTCGTAAAAATACTAGCTAAGAAATCAAATTGTTTATTCTGTAAATAGGATATTGGAAACGCTTTGACCAGTCATCATAAAAAAAAAATAAGAAGAAAATGCTAGATGAGTTCGGCGTTTCCTATCTGACTACTCTGAGAAGAAAGACCGAAACAAACTCAGAGGTCACAGTCTCTTTTAAAGTCCAGACATAATCTTGGTCAGTGAGAGTAGTTTATACCCAAGGTTGCAACCCTGAAAACCTTGTGCTACTTGAGCTTTCTCTAGGACCATTAGTTCGTGTCTTGGCAAATAACCCTAAATCGACAAGTTTTCTTGTCTTAAATTTAGCTTGCTTCCCTATACCTAAAAATGCGTCGTGCACTGACTACTCTGAGAAGAAAGGCCGAAACAAACTCAGAGGTCACGGTCTCTTTTTAAAGTCCAGACATAATCTTGGTCAGGCCATATGAGGTCCGTGTAGATTAATTAGTGTCTGAAATGGTCTTTTGAGAAAAGAACCACACAGATTTGAGTGGACGTGTCCTGTCATTGCAAGCATTTGTCAGTAATCGTGGAGCTCAACTCAGAACATAAGAAGCTCAACTCGACGAACAATACCAAAGAAAGGACATTTGGGTAGCATAAGCGAAAATATAGTTTAAATATATCAAAAGAATTAACCCCACTAACCAGCAGTAGTACCCCCACACTCGGGCCTGACCACGACCACATTGTAAGGCCAGTCGCACACCATAGTAACGTTGTTGTACATAGTGCCGGGTCCACACGACTTCAATACGGGACCGCTCGGGGCGCATTCGTAAAACTTCGTGCAGTCCGTCGGGTGAGGCTCGTTGGGACGAACTGAGTTCTCGCAAAGAGATGGTTCTGTATAAAGAGACATGTAAGATTTGAATAAACTGAAGTGAACCTAAAATACAAGAATATATAGATTGTAAAAGATTAGGTGGGAGAACGTTTAAAAAGCAAGTTATTTATGAGACCCTTGCTGGAGTTTTATGATCGTAACACTATACTCCGTTGGTTTAAGTAGTTAAATAAAGGTAAGCAAAAACAACCACGTGACGAGAGAACTGTCAAGTAACCGACTAAATGTTATACTTACCTGTCACTTCAGTTGTCATGCTACGTCACAGTTGTACTCATAATTCGCGGAGGTTTAGAGAACCTGACTTTTTGGGGTCTTTATGTAAAGAGCCCAAAAAGACAGGTTCTCTAAACAAATAATTATTAATGCAATAAAGGAAATATAATAATATTTTTTATTAGTTAAAAATAATTAAATTAAATAATAATATGATTTAATTATTTATTATTTACTTGTTTATTTCACTATTTACATATAAAAAACCTTGTTGTGATTTGTTTACCTTTATTTAATTACCTAAACCAATGGAGTATAGTGTATATTGAGTCCACATTTCAGATATTACCCACTTGATCATCATAGGTCCAAAATTGTGTTAAAATGATGGTTCTTCTACTTAGCAGTGTACTCATATTACAGCATAAGGTCGATATGCATATATAAGAGGCAATCAAAGTTCAAGACAGTACTTGTTTCTGACAAGTTGAGAGTAATGCACTATCTCAAACGCTTTGCGTTATGAGGACTGGAATTGTTGTGTGAATGAACATTACCATGACCTGATGATGAACTTGAGAGATACATAACGGAACTCTTCTTAGAACGATTGCAAATCTTTGGTAACAACGAATTTTGTTCAGTATACATAAACGTGTTGTTGATAACCTCAATCCTAAGTGGGGAGGAAGGGGTTGAGGTATTAGTAGGTATATGTGGCGGGAATCTCTCGCGTCCGGCCCTACTCCAGGCCATGTTACGGAGCGAGAGGGCATGGGAGGCCGTCACCTCCTTCTGCGAAGCAGTAATGCTCGTGAAGGAGGAGGCGGAACGCGTGAGGGAGAGGCAAACTTCGCGCCCTCACGCCCCTAGCCGCCGCAGGAGACGCCCTGGGCGTCGGGAATCGCAGGCGCGGGCTTGCGGACGGTGAGCAATGGGTAGCTCGCCGTCCGATAAGGACCAGGCCCGGGTCGACGGCGCGTTTTGTTCCACGCGCGCCTCAAAGAGATGTCAGCAGAACTGGTGGATCCTATAGGACTGATGCCTGTCAGGGTTGCGAGAAAGTCCGAAAGAGATACCGTGGTCCTCGGTAAGTACAGGCAACTGATGGAACACGGGTGGGTTTTAGTCAGTAAGAGCCTGACACGCCCTCCCGCTCCACCCAGAGCGGGAGAAGTTATCTTCTACAGTAATTATTGTTACTCACCCTCACACTCGCAGTATACTCGAATCTCGAAGTCTAAACACTTCTTGCCGACCTCCTTGCAGTACAGTCCTCGTTGTAAGCTACATTCCGCGTCAAGTCCCGTTTCCTTGGGAGACTTGTGATCGCCCACTGTACGGCATTCTATCTCCTTCATCATGCTTTCTTTACACATTGGTGTGCCGATTGCCTAATAACGAGAAAAAAATATTTATAGAATAAAATAATAGTGAAAACTTCTTTAGGCGCCTTGAGCCATTTTTGGTAGGGGATAAACTCATGGATTCGCGACACCGATATGCTCGCGCCGTAATACTATGCTATAGAATATGTATATCTATCTATAGATGGCGCGAATACCAGTTTTAAGTTTACACTTCTGTCAGCAGTCCCCACGACTGCCTATTTTTTTTTAGGCTTCAAGTAAGCCTCTAAGTTGCATTTACACGAGTAGATTTTCTCGCCCATCAAGAATGTCCATACAGGTTTATGTTCTTCATCGTTACGGGTCATTTACAAGAACAAGTTTTTCAATAAAAAAATTGTGAAATAAAACTTGACTCGTGTAAACACTAAGTACGATATTCGCATCTCGAAATGCGAGAAACGCCTCGCCCGTCAAAAATGTCAAATACATAAAACTTGACCGAGCTTCAACGAGCTATCAAATACAAGTTCAAGATAATAGCCTGAAGAACTTTGTATAATTTTATTTCCCTACCAACAAGCGAAATTAATCTGTGTTCGCAATTCATTTGGCAAATATGTAAACAAACACGAGGCCTTTTTATAAGGTTCAGTTTGCGCTACAACTTCATATTTTTTATGACTTTTCAATAGGGTTAGTCAGTCTAAAATCAACTTTATTTACATTTCCATAAAGTTGATGTTTGTCTGAGTGGAAAACTCGTGTTTGTTTACATGTTTGGGAAATAAATTACGAACGCAAATTACATGGAAGTACAGTTTGTCAACTCTGAAATGACGCGTCCCACTACCGCATTACCCATAGAAATCCGCATAAACGTGTGCGTAAATGCGGTAGTGGGGCGCTTCATTTCAGAGTGGACAAGCTATACATTGTGAAGTTTAGAAATCAAACGTTCGACTTTAAACTGAGTCACTGTTGTACAACATAATCTTAAGACACTACATTGTACTATTTAGTTATTGTGTACTAAATAAAATACAAAAAAAAAAACGAGTGAACCTTACAGTAGTTGCATACGATGTGTAACATCAGACATCTCACCTTGGCAACATTAAAGGGACGGGGCCTCGTCAAGGTCGTACTGACAGCCAACTCTAGCACCGCGCGCGCTCATTGGTCAAATCTAATAGCGCGCACTTCCCCGGCTTCCTGTGACACACTTCCGTCCCTTTTCGCGAAATCACTCCCACAGATTTTGATTTTGATTGCAGGAAAGCGGGAGGAAAAATGATACACATTAAAAAAAAACTGTTCTTACCAGTTCATTAGGTCGTGGCAGTGGCTCGTTGTCAATAGATTCTCCGTTGGGTCCTGTCTCGGGTGCTCCTCTGTTGATCCAAGAGGTCCAGCCCGTCACGCACTTCAGTGGCTCGTCGTGAGGTTTCGGAGATGTTACTTCTTGCGGCTGTGAGAACAATGCGCAAGTTTATTTTCGTCTACTTACTTAGAAAATTATTTTATCAGTCAAAAGTCTAAATAATATAGGGTGGCAGGGACATCGAAGCGAAAACCTTCTTCATCTACCACCTCTTTCCAAACATTTTACTTCATATAAAAACTCACCGCCTCAATAGTAGTACAAGGCTGGCCCGTACAAATCTTCTGCTTCTTTGAACAGCGGCAGGTATGGCACTCATCTTCCTCCATGACCTCGCCCTCCGCGACCTCCCGTCCGTCTTCTAGAGTCATGCACACTGGCTTGCACTTAGCGCGGGGCACGCAGTCTTTGTGGGTACTGTTCTTGTACACTTGGCCTTCGGGGCAGGACTTTTTGGGTTTACAACCTGTGGTGAATAGAAGGTAATATTTTTAAACGAGTATTTTTAATATGGACCTTATGTCTCAAATAATAAGGATCAGTTTATAGTTTTATTTATTTATATGTGAATTTATTTGGTGTGACATTATGCTCAAAATGTGAGCTTTCTGTACCGTAAGAAAGGAATTCATGGACGTTTTACCTGTTCTTTTGAAACTTCAAAAATACGTAAACTTTACTACTAGCTTTTTGTCAGTTCAAAGTTCAACGCATGTTTCTATTCAAAATTGAAAATTCTAACTACATTTCTTGAATCGTTTTATAAAAGGTACTGGCTGCTGCTTGGCCCGCGTGGAACCTAATTCTTTTTCTTATTCTAAAATAAAAGTAGCCTAAGTTTCTCCTTATAACATCGACTATCTGCTAGTGAGTGTCCTGTCAAAATCGGTCCAGCCGTTTCGGAGATTAGTCAAACAAACAGACAGACAAGAGAGTATGTAATGTTGTTACAGTAATTGCGCAATATTGTCTTTGACTGTGGCCTTGACATCAACCGATGAATGAATCAATTTTATAAATAGCATTTGTTTCTTGGCTGAATACGAGGCTTTTGGCTACTTTTGTATTTGTGTTTTTATTTTATTTAAATGTGCGTTTTGTTTGTGCAGAATAAACGTATTTTCTTTCTTTTTTCTTTTTTTCTTTAGACAGACAGATAAAATTTAGAAAAAAAAAATTTTTTGTTATATATTGTATTTATACTTGCTTAAGCATTTAGTAAAACTAAAAAGCATTTTGACATTACTAACAGACACTTTAATTTTATCTTTTTGTATAGATTCCTTGCAGGTATTCAAAGAACTTACCTTCGACACAAGTGTCCTGTTCACAGTTGGACTTCATGTCAGTGTAGTACAGGGTGTTGTCGCAGGTCTCCACAGGACACGGAGATAGACACGCGTCGTAGTTGGAGCATTCCTCATCGCATTGCATTGCTGGTGGACAAATTAACATAGACATTTTAGTTTCAAGGTATATGTCATTATATCCGGTCGTGGCTAAATAATAACAGCTGCACGGAAAGATCTTCAAGGTTAAGCAACACTTGCCGAGGTCGGTCCGTGGATGGGTGACCATGGATTACATATCGAGACCTCTGTGCCTTGGAAAGCACGTAAAGCCAGTGGTCCCAGCTGTCATTTGTAGATCTTTGACAGTCGTTACGGGTCGTCAGAAGCCCTAAATTCTGAAATCCAGTCTTACCAAAGAGTAGCGTGTTACCCACTGCACTGAATGCATTTTCTATGGGATTTTGTATGAATTATTGAAATTTGGACAGAACAACGTGTATCGGGTCAGCTAGTTTATAATGTGTAGATTTAGCGGTGATATTGTTATTTGGTATTTTCTTTGTTAAAGGTTAATACACTATATCGTAGTTACTGGGTTGTGGAGGTCAGATAGGTAGTCAGTTCATGTAAAATACGGTATTCAGATGTATCCGGTTAGCCTGGAAGATGACCCCAACATAGTTGGTAAAAGGCTAGGCAGATTAACACTAAGTATATTGTTGTTACATCTGGTCGATCATCATTTTCACCTGCTACAGATACAATTTCCTAAACATCAGATTTCATAAATCTTTCAAGTCAAGTCAATACTCACGACAAGTCGCCTGCGTCCTCCACTTAAACGTAACGCCTCTCCCGGCACACGCCTGCGCATACGCCGCTAAGGCCGTGCACGCACACTCGCAGTCTGCGCCCGCGTCGCACGCGCACGCGTCGCGCGTGCAGCGCGAGATGTACGGCGAGGGAGATACTTCCGCGTGGCACAGAGTGAAGGGGTACTGTTTCATTGTGCTGCAGATTGAGGAAGCCCATTCCTTTCGTTCGGGACGTTGTTTGCAGTGGTCCTGTCCAGGAAAAGAAGCTTAAAGATCTCGTTTTGCTACTGTGACACTGTTTTTTTTTTGTAATAATAATAATATTGTATGCAACAATTTAAAATTCGCGTAAATGATTTTAATTTAGATTTTTGATTTTACATTTGATTTTAATGTTATTTTTAATATTCATTTTGATTTTGTTATTTTTTTGTGTGGATCATGTGCTCTGCAATAAAGATTTATTTTTATTAATGGCCTAATAGCGGAGAGTATCGATCAACACATCAGAAGACTCTCATTGCGCAGCTGGGTCAAGAGCTTGATTCAGAAAGCAGTACTCCTGGACACGGCACGCATAGTGAGGAGGTTTCTCTCTCTAGAGCCCTGACCACCGGCAGCTTGGACCCTGTGCCTGATGCCGATAGGCTACAATTTTTTAAATCTTGTTATAGAAATATTTAAAAAGGAAAACAGTATTTAAAATGAAATAAAGGATAAAGAATAAGGTACAGGTACAAAAGTTGAGTGTACCACCTTAACTAGTGTTGATATGAACGTATTCAGTCTCTACTACTAATGGATTGACGAATTTAAAGGCTTCGCCAAATTGAACGCGTACTAAGCGCGCGTTAGAGCGTTAGCTTAACGCCGAGCTATAGCGCCGAATTGAGTTGCACGATGACGTACGTTTACTGTCAAAAAGAGCGCCGGCACTAGCGTTGCGTGCTGCGCTGTACTTAGCGGTTTACCGCGCGCTAAGTACGCGTTCTGTTTGGCGAAGCCTTAAAGGTTTGAACGTCATATTAAACATTTTGGATCAGGCTAATTCTATGAAATTTCAGCCTATTTCTCAAAAGTTTCCTTTAGTCGTTCCTGCCACGTTGGTCTAGTGATCGCAAGCGCTACTGCTAACCATGAGGTCCTGGGTTCGGGGTTTTTCCATCTGGAATTTGTCAATAGCAGCCTGGAGTCTGGATTTGTGCCCGATTGATGGCAATATAGTCAGTGACCTTCATAGCCCGACCCCTCTTCCATTCTTCGTTTTTGTAAGACGGTACGGGGTCAGGTAATGCAGAGTAATGACCGTACTATAGGTACACCTCTGACCAACCCTTTGGAAGATATAGGCGTGGTGTTAAGAATATGTGTTCCTTTAGTCAGTATGAAATGCCTAAAATTTCATTAAAACTTCTTGAAGAGTTAATTCAATTGAAAGTAACTGGTGCAAAATATATGTCTTATTAACCCAAGTTATTTTACGGAACAAGGATTATATACAGATTACAGCTGCAGTACATTAGGTAATAAGTAATACGGGCTGGTTTCCGCACTTCAAAGCGCGTATTTTGCTTAAGGGTGGGAAAAATCGGTTATTCTATCCACCCCAGCTCCTCAAAGAAGGCCAGCAACGCCTTACTGCTGCAGTACATTAAAAAAACTTACCAAAAGCTGCTGCGGTTTAGGACACGTCGGCTTAAGTTTCCAGGAGTCAGCGAAGATGAGTGCTGAAGACTCAGCCATGCCACCGCCAGAGGGCGTCTGGAAGTCGTCGCGTCTATCGCTGTTGTAGTTACCGCATAGACCTTTCACCTGGAATTATGCATTGGTTAGTTTAATAGTCCTAGGACCAAAACGAAGGGGCGCCGCTACTATAAAATCATCATCATCATCATTTCAGCCGACAGACGTCCACTGCTGGACATAGGCCTCCCCCAAGCACCGCCACTTCGACCGGTTCTGTGCCTCCCGCAGCCAGCGGATTCCTGCAGCCTTTGCAAGATCATCGGTCCATCTTGTGGGAGGCCTTCCAACGCTACGTCTTTCGGTACACGGATACTTTCTATCCCAATATGGCCACTCCAGAAGCTTTCGGCCCTATCGGCCATCTGTTCTGCGAACAATGTGCCCTGCCCTTTGCCACTTAAGTTTGGCAATTCTTCGGGCTATGTCGGATACCTTGGTTCTCCTACTATAATATAAATAAAAATATTTCAAATTAGCTGCGCCCCGCGGTTTCACCCGCATAAGTCTCGATCCCGTGGAAATATTGGGATAAAAAATGTCCTGTCCTAATGGATGAAATTTGGCACATGGGTAGACCATGACTTGGGTTAGGTCATATGATACTTTTAAACCCGTTAGTGCCTTCCCGTGGGATAATTTTCGACCTCCACGCGGAAAGAAAAAGCTAGTCTAATATAAAAGGCAGGTCATTTTTTAAATGCCTTGGTTTTATGTCTCGTGACTATCACTAATCTTGTTTCTATCATTCTTGCAAACTTATTTGGCTTTTCTTCAATTAAAGCATAATAAAGTTCAACAGAAAAAATCTGAATTCATCATCAATCTGAATCACAAAAGTGAAAATAAAAGTTTAAGAAGAATATTTTTTGATATTTTATTATTATTTTTATTAGTTATTATTTTAATTTAGCTAATATAATTGTTATAAATCTGTATTATTTTATTATTTATATCAGTATTATTATTATCGTTTCACATAAATTACCAAAAATTAATTAATAACTTAAATTTTAAATTTCCCTTTTGGCTTTTATACTAAATATGTAAAACCATAATTGGTGCATGTTGTGTTAGCCTGTAAGTAATTGTTGCACTTATAAACGTACTATTAAGGTATTGATTGTAAATGTATTGTGTAATAAAGAATTGTTGGTTAACCTAAATAAATAAATAAATACTCACCCTTCCTTGCCAGATGGAATCAACTTTGACGTAGACTCTCATTCCGCGGTCCCATTGAAGACTCATACCAAGTGTTGGAACATCCAGGAATACGTAAACACCAGCCATACGCATTTTGATCCTAGACAACGTAATGAACATAATTATTATGGTAACAAATATAGAAATTTTCAATTTCGCAGGCTACATTGAACACCTTAAGTAATGCTAGAGTTGAGTTTGACCAGCTTTCAACTAGAGATTCTCTATAAAGGTTACGCTAGTCAGTCATACTTCCATACTAACGTCGTATGGAGTTTACTTCACTGTTTGACATTGTACATAAAAAAATATAATCTACATGTCTCGTCATTATCTAGCCCTGTACGGAAAAAAAAAAAAATACAATTGGTTTGAGAGTTATGAGCGTCGAAATTACCATATTTCAACACTAATTTTACTAACTCATCTTTGGTCGTAAATAAATAACTCCCAAAGTATGAAAAAAAATTGTTACCGTACAGGGATATATAGGTAATTTATTCAAGAATTCAAACAACTTTATTTTGAATAAATACATTCAGAAGTTTTTTCATAATATATATACGCTCAAAGGTCTGTTTATGAAATTTTACGCACTCATTTTCGTTATAAATCATCGTCTATTTCACTTTCTCATACAATGGTAGGTGAAATAGCATGTATATAAGCCACGCCCACCGACGAGTTAGAGCCGTCGGCTAGCGGAACCTTAAGAAATCGGATGAGTTAATGGTTAAGCAGTATTGCAAAAATAAACATTTTATTCTCGGTAAAAAAAGGCTTCGTTTTTTCTGAACACAGCAGATAACACAGGCATGGTCAATTTAGTCGGACGGATCAAGGGATCAAAGGAACCCGATGGGCAAGTTCACAAGCGCAAGCCTGATGTCCACGCGTCATGTTCGTGAACGGGCGCCGTCAGTTGAGACTGGTCATCTCTTATCTGCCAGAGCTTATTTTTAATCTTATATTTTTAATCGCTTTGTTTTATTTTTTACATTGTTCTCACATATAGAAGCAACAAGAGAAATGTACCCAGGATTTTGTAATTTCTATAATTATTTAAAAGAGTGTCCTTGTTGTTTCTTGCCCTTTCTTCTCCATAGAGATCTAGAATGTGCAACTAGCTTCAACTTTCTGACTAACTGACCGAATCTTTGACAATTCAAAAGCGCCTGTAAATGGTTTAATTGAAATAAATGCTTTGAGTTTGAGTTTGATGATCACAGTCGGATATTTATTTTACTACAAATCATTTTAAAATTGCTCATTGTAATATGTAACGACTTACCTCTTTAACTTCGATATATCCGGAATGGGTGAATCCTTTGTAAGTGAGACGATCTCTTCATTACCACCGCCGCCGACCTTCAGAGTCACCGACTTAGAGCAGGTGGCACCAGTCGTGCCGCATGGTACATTCTTTAAAAAAACAAAAGAATGAATACCGTTTTTCAGAGTATTCCGTTCTAGTTCAGTAGTAAGAGGAAAAGTAAGTCCTAAAATACTGCCATAACAGGGTTTAGCACGCTGTTATGGCAGTATTTTAGGACTTACTTTTCTGGGGCATTGTTGCTCTCTGTGGTAAACCAGCTTGTTTGCTAACTGTACTGCATTTATCTGTGATAAATGCAGATGGTTCACTCCGCATTTTAGGCATGAAGATACAAGTACGCGGTGGGCCCGTCTTGTCGGGCCAATTCAGTGAGTGTAACGTAGTCAGAAGATATAAGAGTTACGCGTTAGAGAGGCAGCTTCTAGGTGAATATAACTGTAGGTAATAAGCGCTGTGCGACCTGAATTGCACTTTATTGTGTCTTAGCAAGAGTCGCTTTTTATTTAAATGATTTGCGGAGTGAACCATCTGTATTCTTCTGTGGCTGTACTCGTTAGAAGTTGCTCTTGTAGCTTTTCAGTATAAGTACTCTTATAGTTAGGCTGTAATGCAGAAAACACAACACAACAATTGCAGTAAACACTAACAACAGGGAGGATGTCTGGGTCAAAAAAAAAACTATTTAGACCGTCAGTTAAAAATATTAGACCCTTATTTTTTGCTTTATCATATTAATAAAAAATGACTTAGATAAAAACGCATTAAAGTTGGGGAGTGGGAGTTGATATGTCACAAGTATAAAATCTACATATTCGTGACGTCATGGCACATTTTACCTCAATGTATCGCCGTAATGTTTTGAGAACGTAAAAAAAAGAAAAAATACGTGTACGGGTGTTTACCCTTTAATTTTTAATGAAAATTGCAATACACTTTAGCCAAGTAACTCGTTTCCCCTCACCTGAATCTCCACATCGAACCCATCCTTGCTGTCCATGACGCCCTTAGCCAGCAGATAGGTGCAGACCCCTTCGAAGTCGTAGTCTGTCCCGTCGAAGGTCACCACGTGCGAGTCGCCCCAAGCGGAACACACGCCGGCGCATTTGCGTTCGCTGCACGACCAGTTGCCGCTCTTGCATTCGCTGTGCAGAGAAATGCAAATATAAAATGTGCCAGACATGCGCTGAATACCTCTTCCTCTGTGGATGACAGAGGAATGGTCAATGAAAGACCGAGTAACTTTTATAAAGAAAACAATATGTTATGTATTTAATTTATTTTTTATTCAATTTATAATAATATTTAATAAAGTAAAATGTTAATTGTGTAATTGAGGAAATGTTTATGTTGTTTTAGTTTTTTAATTATTTCTTTTTGTTTGTGTAAATTTTGATGTACAGACGCCAGCACATCAACCTACTACAATCTGTCAAATTTCTTTAATAGATTTTCAGCTTTATCACTAAACTATAAGGTTCAAAGTTGATTGCTGGCGTCCGTACTTTTTACGATTTACGGTAGAATACAGGCTTTTTATCTTAATTTTTACCCGACTACGGAAAAGCAGAAAGGAGAGTTATGATTTTGACCGGTATGTATGTATGTTCATCTGTCCCTCATAACTTCAAAGCTACTCATCTTGAATATAAAAATGAAAACCCAACTACGACAAAAAGTCAACTAAAAAGGGTTTAAACAGACAGACAAATTAAAAAAATCCAGAGTCACGTTAGCATAAATCGAACAGATTACGTGTGATTCCGAATTTTTAATTTGTCTGTCTGTGATGTCTTGTTTATATTGTTTATACCCTTTTTAGTTGACTTTTTGTCGGACTTTGATTTTAGTTTCTATAACTTTAATTTTAATTTTATTAATACATCTGCCTCATAATTGTCATATTTTGGGAATTCATAAGAATAAATTACTATGAGGGTTTTCTGAAATGACGTGCACCAGACGGTAGCACTGACACGTCAGGCCAGGTCACTTATCAAAAGTGTCAAAACGCCGATATTTTCTTTAGTCGCGATGAGCGAATGGTGAAAGTCATTATATATTTCATATTCATTGTGTAAGTGGAAGACCTCTTGTCAAAGTGGCGCCAACTAGTGGCGTGAATTTTCATGAAAACTCTCACTAGCGGAGCATCCAGCTTTGGCCTTCCAAAGGATGATAACACAAAGCTATTCAAATGGAGTTCTTTTGCCTCTCATAGCCCTGTTATATAGGTAAGAATTTTTTGAACTTCCATAATAGGTATAGCAAAGATATTACATACCGAATATTAATGCCAATAGTTACGGGGCAAATATCTCAGTACCTTATCAAATCATAAATTAAATGAAGATAATCAATGTTTATTTATTGTAGTTCTGTTATCTTCAGTTATAAATAAAACTCCAGGTCTAGGCACTTTCCATTCATTATCTAAGCCTAGTTTTATTGATCCATTAGATAGGACTTAACTTTTTTATGACTCGATAAAATGTGTAGACGAGTTTTTAAAAATACGCATAGGTAACCCAAATTGGCGTCATGCCAGAAGTATTTATTGTAGATATTTAAACCTATAGGTGTTTACTTCCGAAATACAAAGTGAAGTACGAGTACAGTGTAATTGCTGAATAGTAATTAAAGATAACATCTTCGCTTCGTCCTTTTTAGAGGACCTCAGCAATCTACACAAGCAAATAAATACAATCTGTTTGTAATGTCAAAATTATAACTTTTTACTTAATGCTTATGGAAGTATATACGGTAAAGGTACTTCAAAAAAACAATTTTTAATATTTTTGTCTGTCTGTATGACTGTTTTTTTCAGCTAATCTCCGAAACGGCTGGATCGATTTTGACGGGACTTTCACTGGCAGATGATTTTATAAGGAGTAACTAAGGCTACTTTCATTTTAGAAAATTTAATTAGGGTCCAGCAGCTTAGTATAAATTAATAAAAAAAGAAATAATTTATAATTTTTTTATAAGTAGGTACTGCAAACTAGAATCAATTTTTTTTTTTGTAAATTTGTTTCTTTTGACGTTCTTAAGTGCCTTTGTTGTGCTTAATTGAAATAAATTATTTGGCTTTGACTTTGAAACCAGCTTGCCGATACAATAGTGTGTCAATGTTGATCAAGCAGTATCGATAACGCATTGGCTCACGTTCTACAAAGAAAGTGAAAGGCACGTACGCATTGGCAGCACGTATACATACAAATATACGCAATGTCCAGTAAGTATTGTTTCATTTGAAACTAAGACACAACGGGGGCGTAGCTCAGATGGTAGAGCGCTCGCTTAGCATGCGAGAGGTACCGGGATCGATACCCGGCGCCTCCAAATTGATTTTTTAATTAGGACGAATAATTATTCTTTTACGTAAAAATCTGAAAAAAATTCTGTGAAATAGTCAATGGCACCTTTAGATTTATTTAATGCAACATATAATACCCGGTTGCATACTATAGAGTAACGTGGAACTTTTCAACCTCTGTAATGCTGCACGGGCCGGGGTCTTTAATGTTCTATCGCGACCTAACTCAAAATACCCTAACCCCTTAATTTGAAGACTAATGTGGGACTTGTACAGACGCCAGCAGGTCAACGTACCCGAAACTGTCAAATTTTCCCAATCAACTTTTAACCTTACACTTTAGTGATAAAATTGAAAATCTGTTAAAGAAATTTGACAAGTCGTAATAGGTTGATGTGCTGGCGTTTGTATATACATACCGACTCGACTAAAACCTTCACGACGTTGCACATTTTCAGGGTAGCTGGACGGTTCCTCTTATGCTACGCTTTTGGCATGTCCCGGGAAACCAGGGAGGGACTTATTTACAAATCTGTAAGTACATATTTGTATGTTACATACCATTTGTTACACTCCTCCTGCATGACATGTCCATCAGGGTAGCTCCTTCCTCCGTGGTGGCAGGGGCACTGAGCTGGTGGTAAACATTTCTTGGACATGGTGTCAAGGACGAAGCCTTTCTTGCATTGGCAGCCTGGACGGCATTCGGCCGTTGTTGATGTTGGCGGGAGATGCATGTTCTGTATGGAAAAATTAAATCATAATTTAATCCTCTTCATCTCGTAAACAGCGTCTCGTTGTACACCACGTCAAAAATGTTCCTATTAAATGGCCACAAAATAAGTACAACGGTACAGGGATCTTACGGCGCGATGCCTAAATTGGAACTAACACCGCCATCTTGTTATTTCAATACAATTTCACAAAATAATGTTTACCGACAATGCCTGACAATGGCAATGAAATTGACAGGGGGATGACCCTGTCAGTGATATTCAGGCGCCGAAAGATCCTTGTAGCACAAAAATGAAACTGTTATGACAGCTTTAAAAAAATCTGCTGTTTTCGCTGATCCTAGATGTCACCGATATCATACCCCAGCTTAGCCCACATTTTCGACAAGATTTTTTTTCGCCCGGTTTATAATAGGTATTTACATAATATGAAATTGCCGTTTTGTATGAAAAAATTTAAACAAATTTTTTTCATGTATTTTTTATTTGTATTAATCGAAGTAATCACCCATGCAATCAATGCATCTTTGCCAACGCAGTGGCAGTTTATTGATGCCCTTCTTAAAGAAATCAGCTGGACGGGAGGCAACAAATTCTTCAAAGGCATTTTGTACTGCCTCTTGGGTATTGAATTTTTTTCCCGCCAAGAAGTTATCCAAATTCTGGAAAAAGTACTACTGGTGAGTAGGGCGGATGACGGAGAGCTTCCAACCCCAGTTCTTGCAACTTGGAGACCGTCTGCTGTGCAGTATGAGGTCGCGCGTTGTCGTGCAGGAGCAGCGGAGACGAGTGATTGACCAATGTTGGTTGGAGATGTGCCAGCTTCTCCATCATTGTGTTCAGTTCTTCACAGTACACATCTGCAGTAATGCTCACCCCGTTTGGTAAGAAGCTGTGATGAATCACACCGGCGCTAGACCACCAAACAGTGACCATCACTTTTCTAGGGGTAAGTTTTCGTTTAGGGCATTGTTTAGGTGCTGAACCAGGATCCAACCAACTTGCTGAGCGCTTGCGGTTATCAAACAGAATCCATTTTTCATCGCAGGTGACAATGCGGTTCAAAATTCCTTCATTTGTGTGTCTGTTGAGCAGTGCAAGGCACGTCTCGACGCGTACTTCGCGCTGGCGATCATTGAGTTCGTGGGGCACCCATTTGTCAAGCTTTTTTTCCTCGCCAATTTGACGCAAATGGAACAATATTGTTTTGACGCTAACGTTGAAAGCTGCTGCTAATTCAGCCGTAGATTGTGTATCATCAGCTTCCACAATCGCCTTTAATTCGTCATTATCGACCTAAGTCTTCGGACGACTGCGAGGTTCATTTTTCAGGTCGAAATTTCCAGAACGGAAGCGAGCAAACCAATAACAGGTGGTGCGTTGGTTTGTAGTGTTAGCTCCGTAAACGTCGTTGATGTTGCGTGCCGCTTGTGCCGCGTTGCTGCCACGACGGTACTCATATTCCATAATTACTAGAATTTTTTACGTATCCATGATGACGAAAAATATTGAAATGCGATGAAAATGTAACACTAATCAATAAACAAATGACTACTTTTGGAAAAAAAATTAAATTAGAATTCTTAGCCAAACAAAAATTATTTAGATTTGAAATGGCCAGTACTGCAGAACGGTAATTTCATTGGTAAAGACCTAATATTCAGTATACGCCATATGATACCATGTGGTATAAAACTGCATTAGAAAATTCGGGCGAATTTTAATCGTAGTGTGGGCTTGGCCTAAAAGGCGTCAGCGTCTTTTTTTTAAAATCCTTTGTTGTTGTGTTAAAGCTAGTGTCAGATACGTTAAGAAGTAAATAAGTGGCCGCCTAACTCGTAGCAGCTCTCGTACTTAAGAGCGTTTATCCTAAAAGTTGGCAACGTCCCAAATAGCTGTCAAGTATTTATCTGTTTTGATTTAATTTGGCAATATTACTGTATGGAAATATGAAAAATGGGTAACTAGCGAACTATAATATGAATAATGAATTACAATTATAACACTGAATTTCATGCTGTAACTGTTTTAGGTGTAAAAAAGGCATTTGGAAAGTTTCCAAATACTTTTTTTAGATCTAAAACGAAATATTTTAGTTCACTAGTCAAGCACATTTCTTAATTTCATACAAAACAGCGAAATATTTGACATCTATTGGCGACGTTGCCCACTCTCAGAATAAACGCTCTTAAAAAAGGATATGATTTCTGAACGAACCTTGCAAGTAAGCGGCTCAGCAATCTCACAGGTGGTAAACTCCATGTTGTTTGTCGCGCTGCAGTTACTGCGCAGATCCTCAGCGGGCGGGTAGTTCTGTATCTCCATCGGAGTGGCGGGCTTGCAGTCCCAGCGGGCACCCACGCAAGTGCTGGGTCAATATAGGGGAGTAGTTAGTGGCTGTCGTAGGTACATCGGGGCGGTCGCGGAGGACCTCGGCAGCGAGGTCGGTATGACGGGTGTCGTTTGTTTCTGTGTACTGTACTGATGGCTCTACGTTATGGGGTCATCTGGGTCGGACAGAACAGTCGATGGAGAGAATAATAATATTTATTGAGTTGACCTATTGATTTGATATTTTAGCTTGTAGTAGTAATAGTAATGGCATATTATTGTAGAAGCATAGACGTGTAGAAGTTGAAACTAGATAACACAGCTCTGTGAAAGCCCGTTTAATTTTACTAGATAAGCAGAAGTCAAAAGATGAAATGATAGGAATTATGGTATTTCAAAAATATTCTGTTAATTAAGGGTGATGTGATGCATAATTCAGATTGTTACAACTAGCTAACGGATTCAATTGAATTAATACCTAATATAATACAGTCAGGCATTTTATTGCCACTATTATTAAATGAAATATTAATTGTGAGATAGTTATATTTAATTCAATTAAGGATTATTCTTAGTTTACAATAATATAAAATAATATTTTCTGTGTCGTTTATGAAAATATTTAATAATGTAATTGGTTTGGTTAAAGTTTTACAAAGGAGGGAAGGATAGTACAATCAGCGACAGAAGTAGGTTGACACTATCCAAACTTTTATCAAAGATTTATAAATGAAGACTTATTTTTTTTTTAACAAAATATAAAAGTGAAGATAATACTAGATTTCACCCCCTATTACATGGCGAAATGAGGGTGTACTATAGGTACACCTCTGCCTAACTCTTCGGGAGTACAGGCGTGATGTTATATTATGTATGTGTAAGGATTTAAAACAGTAATTCGATTCGAAGATAATTATGAAATAATTGGAATTGCAAAATGATCACCGACCTCTGTTGATGTCTGTACCATGTATATTCAAACTAGTTTAGCGGACTACGGGCATGAATGAAATTATGCAATTCCGTATTACTATGCGAAGTGAAAGGTAAGCAAGTTTTACGCACTTGAATATTTTACGTAATGTCCACTACTGGTGGTTAATTTCGATCTAGTTCACAACGGGGGCGTAGCTCAGATGGTAGAGCGCTCGCTTAGCATGCGAGAGGTACCGGGATCGATACCCGGCGCCTCCAAAATATTTTTTTATTTATTAAATATAATAGTGGTATAGTTGTGGATAATAATAATACATTAAGGGCCTGGCTTCTAGTGTCCGAAACTCCAAATAACCTCCTGCATCGCCACTGTCCACTACAGAGTTAAATTTACTGGAACAGATGATTCGAAGATGGAGAAAAAACAATGTGCTGAGTTTGTTGATTTGTTTGTAACGCTTTCACGCTAAAACGGCTGAACGGATTTGGATGAAATTTGGCACATGGGTAGACCATGATCTGGGATACTTTTTATCCCGGTAAACGCAGACCTAACCGCGGGCAGAAGCTAGTTTTTATTAATACTTACCATAGTTCCCTTTCTCTTCTGCCAGCTCTAACTTCTTTGTAGCCAGCATTGAATTGCAGTCCTTTGTGGTAGCACGGACACAGTCCGGTCGGCACGCATACGTTGTTGTCATCTAACAGCTGATAACAAGCAATACAAGTCAGTATGTTTGAGGAAACTTTCTTGGAACATAAAATGCGAGTGCAAATGTATTGAAGAACCGCAGTTTTATTTTGAAATATCATAATTCATTAGTGGTTGGCATTTAGAAATTAGAGAGCAGTTGCTCCGATTAAAATCTCGATCTCAACTTTGTAGGAGGCTGATCTTAACATTTACTATGTTGAAAACTTTAGGCAAGTGAACAAATCCTGACTTTTTAATGACATTATTTGAGGCAACCGTACTTTCTTAGTGTCAATCTCAGAAAAAAAGGGCAATACAAATATAGAGATAATAATAACAGCTGCACGGGATGATCGATCAGGTTAAGCTACCATTTCCATAGTGACCATCTCTACACACCAAGACCCCTCAGTGCCTCGGAAAGCACGTTAAGCCGTTGGTCCCGGCTGTCATTCGAAGATCTTTGACAGTCATAACGGATCGTCAGAAGCCCGAAAGTTTGTCAACCAGTCTTACCAAGGGGTACCGTATTACCCAGTAACTGGGTTGTGGATGTTGATAAGGTAGTCGCTCCATGTAAAATACTGGTATTCGGTTGCATCCGGTAAGACTGGGAGCCGACCCCAACAAAGTTGAGAAAAGGCTAGGCAGATGTTGACAAATATATACAGGATTATTGGTTATATGTCGGCAATCCGTTAAGGGGATGTAGGAGAGGTCATTTGCAACCAAATGGCCCCTGATCCCCTATACCAATTTCAACCATTTTTAAATAATTTGAAATGTTATATTTATTTTTAAAATGACGTACACATAAACTCACGCCTTCTTCCCATGGGGCTAGGCAGAAACAGAACGCTACCTGCTACGATCCTTACATACTCCTGTCGCCTCGTTTACGTTCATACATCTGGTCATACCCGCACGCCGGTTGCGAGTACTACGCACCTGTCCTTTCTGAAGAACATCATCATTTCTGAATGAAATAAACATATAAAATGTCAAATGACCCGATTTTTTTTGACAATTATATAGCCCTCCAGACCGTAATTCGGCCACGGCGGCCAATCTCAACGGAGACTAGCCTTCGGCGCGGGAGACGTTATAGTAAACAAGTGTGTACGCAGACAAAGATGCACACTCTCGCGTAGGAGTCAAAATGGGTAATTTGGTTGTAAATGACCTCTCCTACGTCCCCTTAACCAATAACCCTGTGTATCCCTACAGTTCCGTCTGCATTCTCTAATATGTACCTGTCCCGGCGGGCAGGCGCAGCCCTCGACGCAGCTCGGCCGGCACGCCCCGCTGGCCGCCAGCGACATGTCGGCGCACTTGCGCAGGCAGCTGTCGGCACACACCGTGTACTCTTGTCCTCCCGTGCATTGCAGTTCTGGACAAAACATACTTGCGTAAAGAAATACAGCTTTCGATAGAAAAGTATCTGCTTCGGGAATCATCGTCTATTTTCGGAAGTACGAACTCGCGATGATGAGGTCTAATATAGAGCTGTTATAACCATGGAAGTATTTGCCAATTTTTTTATGAATATGTCTAGAAAATTACAAACTACTCTATGCAATTCCAAAGATCTTTGCAAAACTTTTTTTTTAAGTAATCCGACAAAGAGAAAATGTTAGAATGAAGTTAGAATTTGCCTCATGATTTGATGAAATTGACATTAAATAGGATAATTTGGTCTAAGAGAGTTGTATTGATGATAATAATTCGGTTATTACATACTTTTTACGGTCACTATTATTTTGATCAACATACAACTTAATACAGACCTGAAAGCTGAAAAATCGTTAAAAAAAAAGTTCGCGGGCTTCCCTGGCGACGCCTTAACGATCAAGGAACTTCATTTTCTAATGGCCGCAGACGACATAAGTATCAAATTTCTCTCTGTGAATACATACCACACTCGTCCACGTTGTACCGCCACTGTATGATGACGCCCGCCTTGGCGCAGGTCATGGCGTAGTCGCCCAGCACGGGGCACAGGCAGCGCGTGATGTCGGAGCCGCATGCGCACATGTCGTATACGCACGCTTCGTAGTATGGTTCTACGTCCACGTACCAGTGGCAAGCTGGGGGAGAAAAATATAAGTTTAAATTTTGATAATATACAATAACAAAGCTCTAACAATTTGGACATCATTTGCATGGGTTTAATATACCATTATTGTGGCCTTCGATGAGGGGTAAAATGAGGTTTATATGATTATGTTATGTCGAAGCAACGTTTTCAATATTTTATAGCAATGATATCGGTCAAATGCATTTTTTTTTTGTTCAAATTCAAATCTTTTTATTTGTAGAACATAGGTAAACAAAGTAAGTACAGGTGTTAATATAAATAACATGAACACTATGTCTTGCCGTCAACGGCACACAAATATTCTAATTATAATTTCAAATGAATTAATAATAAATGCAACAAAAACATTAAAATAATAAATAAAACTAAATTATAATAATTCAAAATATATACTTACTTATCTAAAAAAATATTCGTTATTTGATTCAATTATTGTAATATGTATATTGAACCACATTCATCAATTTGTTTCTTCGTTAAGGGTGATACGCTAAGATAGCCCGCGAGCTTCAAATTTTCTTACGCTTTTTGCAATTTCCAGTTCAGTGTCAGGTTATATCTTGATTAAAATATAATTCGCGACCGTAACAAATATGGCTTGCATAATCATAATCATAATCCTATGATTATGATAAATTACTATTAATTTATTTGCAATAAGTATTGGTGGTACAGTGTTCGTGTTATAGTTAGTTGTAAGTTCCTAATACAAAGTCAGACATTTGACATGCAAAACATTACAATGTATTTAATGCTAGAGTTATTATTTATGTCCAATGGCATGCTTTATGTGTTCATACATCAACCTGATACTGACCTGTAAATTGCAAAAAAAGTAAGAAAATTTCAATTTCGCGGGCTACCCTGACGTTTTCGCCTTAAGATCAATATCCAATCTATGAAGTGAAAACCATGCTTAAGAAGAATCGACGATTCATTGAATACCAATATAAATAACATTGTTGATATTGGTCATGCTGACGATGCAAGTCTTACAAAATTGTATCAAGAGAAAGGTACGTGACATTCGAAGGTTATTTTTACATGTCTTGAATGTGGCGTTTAATTTTATCTAGAGTAACAACGGGGGCGTAGCTCAGATGGTAGAGCGCTCGCTTAGCATGCGAGAGGTACCGGGATCGATACCCGGCGCCTCCAAACTACCCTTTTATATTTTTTAGGAGTATTTCGAAAATCATCATATTAAAGTTATTAAATGCAAGCCTAGCATTCGAAAGGTCAAAAATTATGACCGGAATAGGAAACGAATGTATTCCTTCCTTCGTCAAATTTTACCCCCTTTTAGAAAAGACAGTGGACTTATTAGTTCTGCTGGGGAGTTTGTTACTCCACTTCTTCCTCCCAGCTAAAGCACTAGGAAGTGGTGAAGGGTGGGCTTATTTGGGGGACTGTCTTATGTAATTTTAAAGTTCAAAAAGTGCTTATTCTCAGCCTAATTTGAATAAATGACTTTTGATTTTGAAGTTCGGTGATATCGTTACAAAACTTATAATTATATTAATAAGATCATATCGATAAAATATTTATATAAAAAGGATCTTTTTCTAAAATTGTCTTTGAAAAATAATTTTAATACTCAAACAGTAACTTTGCATTGATTTAACAAAGATTACTGATGCCCGTTTTCACTTACAGTAGACGACACATAAATTAATAGCTAAATAAAAGCGTGCTGTTTCATTTACAACGCTCGGTTCAGCGCCGAAAGTTTAAAATCCAACAAGGATGCTCGGGCTCTTTTGTGTCTATGTCAGAACAGAACTCTCTGGTCTTCCACTTGTTGGCGAACGCTAGAGCTGACTTGGTTGTAGAACTTACCTTCAAACACCTCACTCTTCAGTTTACTACAGTACTTCTCAGCGGCCTCCTTGTTTTCAATATTGGCCTTACAAGGATGCTCGGGCTCTTTTGTGTCTATGTCAGAACAGAACTCTCTGGTCTTCCACTTGTTGCCGAACGCTAGAGCTGACTTGGTTATAGAACTTACCTTCAAACATCTTACTCTTCAGTTTACTACAGTACTTCTCAGCGGCCTCCTTGTTCTCAATATTAGCCTTACAAGGATGCTCGGGCTCTTTTGTGTCTATGTCAGAACAGAACTCTCTGGTCTTCCACTTGTTGGCAAATGCTAGAGCTGATTGTTCGATGTCGTTTTCTGGAGTTAGGAAGTCGTCTTTTTGGTTTAAGTTGAAGGTGCCGCAGAGACCCTGAAGAAAAAGAGTGAATAAAATTAATTAAAAAAAGCCTAGGCATCCAGAAAAATTAAGGCATGGGAATACAATTCAAAATAAAATTTGGTTGTTGTAAGTGGTGATAAATGGCATGTGTCATGGTGTTAATCATCTTCGTTATCTGTAAAGAGACCGCAGCATGCATCAAATTGCCTCTCTATGGAAGATAGACAACCACTTATTGACATTATAATTATTCATCATTGACATTATCGTATTTCATTAAATATTGACATTACCAAATACTATCTATTGCATTTTTATTAAATTACATTTTTTATTTTTTATTTATATAAGTAAATTGACATTGATACTACTGAATTATTATAAATTAAGATAAGTACTTAATTGGCAAAAGCCTTCCATAAATGTATATTTGTACGCCAAATGGCAAAACACAGAGAAACTATAATTATATCAATTGTAACATCTTGCACACTGTTGGAACTTATGTTTACAAATAAAGACTATTGATTGATTGATTGATTGATTGAAGTCACTTGTTAGGGTTCCGTACACGGACGGTGCCAAACGGATCCCTAGAACTAAGCCGTCCGTATGTCTGTCAGCGGGCTATATGTCATGAACCGTAATAGGTAGACAGTTGAAATTTTCCCAGATTTTGTATTTCTATTGTCGCTATAACAACAAATTATAAAAAAATCACGATTAATCATTAAAGGTCCTCATACAAGAAACGTATTTTTTCCACGGTTTTTGCTCGATCTTAATACGGTACGGAAACCTTCGCGTGCGAGTCCGAGTCGCACTTGGCCGGTTTTTATACCGTATCGTCTGTATCATTCTCCTATATTTTTTGAAGGTCATATTGTTGACTTTTCAGGTCGATTTGACTGATCCTCATTATTACCTTAGTTTGTCCTTGGAATTCGGCTGGCACGTCAATGAAAACACGAGTATTGCCGTCCCACCACAGGTCAACTTTGTTGGGTAGTTGCACTAAAATCAAAGAAAAACATTTACTCATCAAGTTACCGACAATCAATAAAAAAATGTCCAACGATAAACGTCCTAGTATGTCTCTTTTTTTCCTACTAAAGATTCTATGAACATATTATTTTGTCGCTTTTACTTTTTTTTTATATAAACAGTTGGTCGAGAAGAGAAATTATCTATCCTACCTTTAATTTATATCTATAATTTTTACAGGTTCCTGCGATGGTTTTGTACTGTGTGCCGGTGGTCAATAAATAAATAAATATTTATTCAGTATTAAAATTGGTAAAATATTAACATACAATCTTAAAAATAATTTATAAAAGAAATAATTTATTGTAAGAGATCTCTATACAGGGTGGCGATTTAGACTCCTGCATCCCTCAAGGGGTGATTCTACCCGCCATACTAAACAACTTTCATCATGAAACTCATATCCGATTCGTGAAAAAAATCTCATACCTATTCAAAAGTAGACAGACCATTTGGATTCATTCATGTGTGAAAAGTTTTTGTTTTTACAAATCGTATAATAGAAAAAAAGAAAATACGTTTATTTGCGGTAAACATGACGCAAAAAAAGAGAACACAAAATAAAAAAAATATCAAGTTTAGGGAAAATTTGCGTCACATCCACGCAAAACGGCAAATATGTGTTTAATAGTGAAAGTTGTATAGTATGACATGTAATAAATTAAATCGCCATCCTGTACAGGTTGGCCCAAATATTGACGTCATAAAAAAAAAAAATTCTTCATGCCCAGGGGTATCCGAAAATACCCCATGTACGTTGTGCGATTCTTGATAGTTTATGAGACACAACGATTTACCGATTTAAAAAAATCTATCTTTATTTTTATACGGCTTTTTCACATTCTTTTTTTGGAATTTTCATTGTTATGGAATATTCTTGTAGACATAAAATAATTATCTTCCTATAATTAATTCAAGATACAAACATTTTGATCGAAAAGGAGTAATTTACGTTCGAGTGATACAGACTACAGTCGAATTTTTTTTATGCTACCTGGTTCCTAAATCATTTAAAAAACCTAGGCGGAATGTATGCTTGCACAATATAATATAAAAGTTGGTACATAATTGAATAAATGGTTGGAATCGTTGAAAAAAAATTTTCAAGAAATTAAATAAAAAACATTATAACTGGAAAATTATCAAGAATCCAATAACATACTCGTAAATGGGGTATTTTCGGATACCCGTATTTCGGGCCTGAGGAATCTATTTTTTTTAACTCACTATTATTATTTGTCATATCTCTATGTATTTTATGTTTGATTTGAATGAATTGAATGTTTGTATTTTATATTTATTGTATTGTAAATTTGTTTAGTATTTATATTTTAATTTAATGTAATGGACTATGTCTGAAAATAAATGAATTAATAAAAGACTATTTGCACCAGCCTGTACAAGTTATTACTTTAAGATTTTTACTTACCAATAATAAACATAGAAGAAGCTGCTCTAATCCTAACATCGCCCACCATGACAGGTAGTGTTGAAACCTCCTTCCCGTTCACAAGTATAAAACCTCCTTGCTTCATGTGAACGCTAGCGCCGTCGTAGTTCAAGTTGACGGCTTTAGTACAGGACGGCTTGCCCTCGCCTTTGTAGGGGCTAAGATTCATTGCCTAGAAGGGAAAGGATTTTATTAAATTTTGTTTTTATGAGATTTGAACAGTATTTATTCCGACCGCACAGTACTGAACTTTTTTCTCGAAACTTGCGGCTACCGAGGGATTATTATTCGTAGGGTTTGTTATTCATTAAGAGCGTGCATTCTGAAAGTGAGCAAGGTCACAAATAGCTGTCAAATATTTCGCTGTTTTGTTTAATTTGGCAATATTATTGTATTGTACGTATTTTCTTTCTTTTTCTTTCTTTTGTATGGAAATATGAAATATTGCTAACTAGTGAACTAAAATATTGTTTAATGAAATGCAATAATTAATATCGTAACACCGAATATTTAGTTTTAGATGTAAAAAATAAAAAAAGCATTTGCAAACTTTCCAAATACCCTTTTTACACCTAAAACGGTTAGAACATCAAATTCAGTGTTATAATTGCAATTCATTATTAAAATTTTAGGTCACTAGTTAGCGATATTTCATATTTCCATACAGTAATATTGGCAAATTAATCAAATCAGGTAAATAATTGACAGCTATTCGCGACGTTGCCAAATTTTAGAATGAACGCTCTTATATAAAGTTTTATTGTTGCAAAAATTCAGCTTAGCTGTATGACTTCACGAGCGACTTAGTTGCTACATGAAGTCTATAGATTTTGGCCATATCTACAGTTCTGTTAATAGATCTGGGAGAATCATCAGTCTATCGAAACCACCAATTCAATTAAAATTCAACTTTTTTACAACTAGTGCACAGCTGAGTGGGTGGGAGATTATCAAATAACTTCTCCCGCTCTGGGCGGAGCGGGAAGGCGTGTCAGACTCTTACTGAATAAAACCCACCCATGTTCCTTCAGTTACTTGTACTTGCCGGGGGCCACGGTATCCCTTTCGGACTTTCCCTCGACCCCGGCAGGCATCGGTCCTAGCGGACCCCTTCACTTGCTGACATCTCTTTGAGGCGCGCGTGGAACACAACGTGCCGTCGACCCGGGCCAGCAGTGCTATTCTGTAAAAATCTCATCGTGAAAACTTAGGTGAAGTGAGCGTGAAGTGAGCTGTCATCGCACTGATGCTAGGGATGGACACTATTGACACTCACGTCACCTAGGTTTTCACCGTGTGATTTTTACAGAATAGCACTGCTGGTCCTTATCGGACGGCGAGCTACCCATTGCTCACCGTCCGCAAGCCCGCGCCTACGGTGGCCGGGAATCGGCCTGCCTTCCCGACGCCCAGGGCATCTCCTGCGGCGGCTGGGGGGTGAGGGCGCGAAATTTGCCTCTCCCTCACGCGTTCCACCTCCTCCTTCGCAAGCATTAATGCTTCGCAAAAGGAGGTGACGGCCTCCCAGGCCCTCTCGCTCCGTATCCGTACCATGAAGGTTTAAATCTTTCATGATTTGCGGTGAACCTGATAAAGAGATATCGGAGAGATGGAGAATAATCTAAAAACAATTGTTTTCTTCTCGGGGTCACTCTAGACAGTAAGTTAAACTGGAGTAGTCATCTAGACAATAAGCTAAACAGGGCCTGCATCACCTTCTGGCAGTGCAGAAAAATGATAGGTAAGAAGTGGGGCCTATCCCCCAAAATAATACTATGGCTGTACACCGCAGTGATCCGCCCCATGATAGCCTATGCGGGCGTAGTCTGGTGGCCCCGCATCCAGCTGGTTACAGCCTCCATCAAACTACAACGCATGCAAAGGCTTGCCTGCATGGCGACCACGGGCTGCATGAGAACAACTACTCCGACTGCAGCTCCTTGCTGGGATTACCACCGCTGCACCTGTTTATACAGCAGGAAGCGACGATGGCGGCAGTGCGTCTAAATGCAGTAAATCTCTGGGGTAAGAGAAACACACAACACACCGCGCTGCTTGAGGGACTCAGCAAGGAGTTCCCCATTACGAAAGCCATTAATGACCGGGTACCCAAACAATTTATCTTCGATAAAAAATACAGAATCCAACTTCACGAGGATCGCCGATGTGAGGGTTTGCGCCCAATAGAGCTGCGCATCTTCACGGATGGATCCAAAACAGGTAGTGGTACAGGTGCTGGAGTCTTCTCGGAGTACTTCAACATCCACATAGCTATACCATTGGGAGTCCATAACACAGTGTTCCAGGCCGAATGCTTGGGTATTTCTCTTGCCGCTTCAGCAATTCTGGCTAGGGAAGTTAAGGACCACTCGATTCGTATACTCTCAGACAGCATGGTGGTTCTGCAAGCACTGAACAGTCACACTGTGGACTCTGGGCTAATATACGAGTGCCACCAGAACGTTAACCAGGTGGGTGACCTCAATAATATAACCATTCAATGGATCAAAGGACACAGCGGTTCGCTGGGGAACGATGCAGCCGACGAACTTGCTAGAAGGGGGTCGAACATGGCACCAGTGGGGCCCGAACCCATTGTACCACTCCCCTTCGGTTACCTGCGCACTCTGGTAAGGAAACGAACTAGGGATCAGCATCACAAACTATGGTCGGACCAAGGTGAGTGCAGGCAGGCTAAGGAGGCACTGCCTTCTATCGATGGCCGCCTCACGAAACAGGTTCTCCGATTAACTAAACAGCAGCTGCGCACGGTTACAGCAGCTATAACTGGCCATGGGTCATTTAATAAACACCTCTTTGTCATAGGAGTTACAGACAGTCCGCTCTGCAGAGCCTGCATGGAGGACGACGAGACAGCAGCTCACGTGCTGTTAAACTGCCCGGTGGTCGCCACTTACAGGGCAAAGTACTTCGGTAACCCAGGTACCCTACATGAGATTGCCAGTAACACCAAGGCGTTGCTGGCCTTCTTTGAGGAGCTGGGGTGGATCGAATAACAGAATCTTCCCACCCGTACGCAAAATACGCGCTTTGACGTGGAGTTGCGGAAACCAGCCCGTATTACCTATTACCTAATTGTTTTCTGCGATTTCTTACCTCAGTAATAGCTCCAGAACAAGCCACATTTTCGACCTCGATAGTCAGGTTGTTGGCCTGTAGCATGGTGTAGGTGCAATGGCCCATGAAGTCGTACCGCAGGCCGTCGAACGTGGAGTAGTGCGGGTCACCTACTGCCCCGCATCGGGCACCGCATGCTACTTTGGTGCATGTCCATTCGCCGGATTGGCAAGTGCTGGTAGGAGGAAAAGCGATATTGTTAAAATTTCACTTGTGTATTCTGAATGAAGTTAAAATGACTAAGTACAATTTTGCTAGGTGTAAATGAATAAGCATTTTCGTCTTTGGCTGACAAGAAATTATCTGACCAACATCAAATGAATTGCAGCAAATTTTTGGACAATTCATTGTAGATCTTGTTCGTGATATATTTTAGTACCAAAAAAATGTTATTCTTCTTTCTTTTCTTGTTCTAACTTATTAGAAAACTAGCGACCCGCCCCTGACTCGCAAGGTTTTTACGACTTGACAAAACCTCGAGATTTCTTAATTATCTATAACTTTAAAATTAATGTATTATACACATAAACCTTTCGGAATACATTCTCCAAATTTTGTTGAAAACCTCATCAAAATCAGTTGCGTATTTTAGAAGAACAACGCGGACATAGTTCGCGACTTCGTTTCCTAATATGTATAGATTTACAAAACATGTTTCGGTTTCTTTTGGACTTTAGACAAATTCTAAAATCTCGATCAATGCAATGTAACGAGATTATCATCATCTGCCTAGCCTTTTCCCAATTGTGTAAAGGTCGGCTTCCAGTCTAACCGGATGCAGCTGAATACTATTATTTTACATGGAGCGACTGCCTACCTGACCTCCACAACCCAGTTACTGGGTAATGCGATACCCCTTGGTAAGACTGGTTGTCAGACTTTCCGGTTTCTGACGATCCGTAACGACTGTCAAAGATTCACGAATGACAGCCGGGACCAACGGCTTAGCGTGCTTTCCGAGGCAGCGTAGCTTAACTGACTTTCAAGCTTAGCTTAACTGATCGATCAACCTAGGCGGCTGTTACTTAGCCACAAGCCCTCAAGGCAATGTAACGTGATTATAGGAAAGATTTAATATAGATATTACTTGTTAAGACAATAATTTACACAGTCACGTATTATAAGGCCTGGCTATCTATCATCCCGAGTATAAAATCGAATAAACTAGAAACACACCTTAATAAAAACCAAACACTCACCAAGTATTACAATCCTTCCGTATCGTTGCACCTGGTTTAAAGTTCTTGTTCCTCAACCTACAAGGGCACTCGGTCTTGGGCACACACTTGCCGCCCTCTAGCAGTAACCCTTCGGGACAGAAACATCCTTCGACGCAGGAACTGTTGCCAGTCTTGGCTGGGACCAGGGGGAAGGCACAGCTGGGTTGGGCGTCGGGCCCGCAGGACTTGTAGATCTTGCCTTCGGGACACTTCATTGCTATTTGGAAGGTGAATAGAAAAATAACAAGGGGTTACAGAAGTTTTCTCATCGGTTTCTGAAAGCTGTGATTGGTTGAACATGAAACTGTACGGTTGTACTTAAATGGAGGACATGACACCAGAAAAAAAAACGAACGAGCCTTACAGTAGTCGCATATGATCATCTGACATCTTGGCTGACAGTAACAACCTCTCGGAAAATGGGTTGGTACCATCTGATGGCCAACTCTAGCACCGCGCGCGCTCATTGGTCAAATTGTTCAAATCAAATAGCGCGCGCTTCCCCGGCTTCCTATTACACACTTCCGTCCCTTTTCAAGAAATCACTCCCACAAATTGCAGGAAAGCAAGAGGAAAGGTGTTAACATCAAAAACCGGAGAAATAAGCTACTGGAACCGGAAAAAAAAATCTCTCACATCGAGATGTTCTATTAGCTCTAGAAGGTTATAGAAGTAAGTACTTACGACAGGTGTCAGCGTCGCGCCAGTCCTTCATCTCTTCAACGCCATGCCTCAAGCATTCCTTAGCGTACACCGACACTGTACTGCAAGCACATTCCTCAGGACCTGTAGAAAGTATAACAGATTAGTTTAGAATTACACCTTTTCCTAGCCCTAATAAATAGATAATTTAGTAGTTACTCACTCAAACTGGTGGTGCAAGCGCAGAAGTCCCATTGACAAGCGTCAAGTAAAAGCGTGACGTCCATAGCCTATAAGAAAAAACATGGGTCAAGAAAATGAACAGTAGAACTCGATAGAAATAGAAAAAATTGTAGATAGCAAGGTAATACTGAAACAGATTAAAATTCTTAGTTGTAATGAGAGAAAAATTAAAGGGTTTTTGACTTAATCATTAAATCACTTAATCATCTTTTACTTTTTTGTTGTTGGTATATTGGCGTGTGCTAGGTGACATATAGAAAATAATTTAATTTAATGTTTTGTGTTGCGTAAAGTAAATTATTTTGCATAAGTACTATTGTATAGAATCATGTTTTTCTAACTATTCAGACAGCTGTGCTGCTGGGGAGTTTGTTGCGCCACTTCTTCCCAGCTTAAGCACTAGGAAGTGGTGAAGGGTGAGCGTTTTTGGGGGACTGTCTTATGTAATTTTGACGTTCGAAAAGTGCTGATTTTCAGCCTAGTTTGAATCTAGAAGTGGCCCAATTTTGAGCTCATACTTGCACGATTCTCGACACTTACCTTAGAGCATTTCCTGAATTTTTCTTTAGCGAAGATCGTTGTGCAGAACTGCTGAGCTTTCTTCATATCATCGTCAGATTTGGAAGCACAGGCACTGGTCTCCGTAGGTTTGCTGTCGCATACATCTGCAAAATAAAAAAAATAAGAGTAGTTCAGCTAATTTAGAAATTGATAGGAATAAAAAATCTTCAGGAGATGAAATATACGTAAGTAAAGCCTTTTTCATACTATGGGACACTGTTTCGAACACATTAAACAAATGTGACAACCTATTCTCGAAACAATATTTAATTCGATGAAGCTACAGTCATGTGGACTTTGTGTGGACGAGACTCTCTATGCAGAAAACTATTCTCATGTAAACACAAATTCCTATACAAATCAAAAGTGGTACAGTGCGACACAAACTCAAAGCATTTATTTCAATTAAACCATTTACAGGCACTTTTGAACTGTCAAGATGTCGGTCAGTCAGAAATATGAAGCTAGTTGCCCATTCCAAAGCGTAGTAGGTACCTATGGAGAAGAACGGGCAAGAAACTCCACGGACACTCTTTTAAATCATTTTTTTTTTTAATTATACATGTGAGAACAATGTAGAAAGTAGTGCACGTTAAAAGCGTCCGTAATAAAAATATAAAAAACAAAGAATAATTCAAAAATTAAAATAAGCCATGGCAGCTAAGAGATGACCAGTCTCTACTAACGGCACCCGTTCACGAACATGACAACTTAGATGTACCATCGACATAATCTACGCATCAATTTTACAATAAATGATAAATGATAATACTTTATTTGCCAAAATGTAGGTGTACAAAGTAGTATGATCTTATTATAATATGGCCCATTTACATTCTACCATTACATGTGGTACGAATGACTTTACAAGTTATTGCATTTCCATAAAGATCATTTTCGCCTAAAGCACTAATAAAGATTGGTGATTTTGAAGGCGCACTCAGTTCGGATGTGATCGGTTTTACGAATATTGCCGATGCTACATCTAAGTTATGTCGTACTGTAGTAACATACCTCCGATCTTATTAACCTGCCACGATGACGCCAGCACCGACTTGGTCTTCGCAATAGTTCTGTCCCTGGTCATGAAGTCATTCTCCGGGTTCCCGTCCAACGTCCCACATAGACCTTCTGTGTTGTTCCACAGCAGAACTGAACCTTCCACCAGGATAATGTTCTGAAAAACGGTATTATGTTACGTTAAGAGTTAATGTGACTTTTATATATTTGATTTAAGGTTTAAATTTCAATGATTGACGCAGTAACTTTGTAAATGTGTCATGTTTAAATGATTTTGCGGAGTAAACCATCTGTATTAATCTGTGCCCCGGGTTAAAAGATGTAAGGTAGGTATTGTCATCACAAGTTATCGTTTGTCAAATCTGGATGTATGTCCAGCCACCTGGGTTTGCCAAAGCTTAATGTTTTGAGAGATACCAAGATCAATTTGTTGCTTTTTTAAGAGTTATTTTCCATGTTTTGTCCTTCTAGAAGTAGCAACGGTTCAAGTATTTTTGTGTCCATGTTTGCACAAAGTAATTTTATTTTGTTATCACAAAGAATGATAAAGTTGGCTTACTTTAGTATTACAAAAGGCTTAAATCCTAGCTTAGATATATATTTATTTACATTTCAACATAAATACAAAATTATCTTATAAAGGATGCAGACAGTGCGGATGCAGATTATCCAGGATCATAATAATATTAACGGATGTTCGATAAGCCAAATGCCCCGAAAATGTACTAGACTAATGTCATTGACACTTCGCTACACATTATAAACTTTAATGTAAAGTGGTTGACCTCACAAGGTCATAGAAGAGCTTATCAAAGTGTTTCTGAAAGTCAATTTAAATGATTTGATTATCTGTTGTAGTTTCGACCAACAAATCAAAACAGAGTATGTCCACTCTGAAATGACGCGCCCCACTACCGCGTGCGTAAAATACGGCGTTACAACTGAAGTGGATTTGACTGTACCTTAAAAACATTTGTACAAACATTATTTTATTATTACTTATAGGGTCGCGTTTGACCACTATCCCACTTCCTCCACGTAACGTTTTTTTATTTTATTTCAACGACAAACTTAAAAAATCAGCACAAACCTAACGAGAACAAATAAAGTAAAGTACATCCTTACATTGGTATCCCATTTGATTGTGACGCCCACAGCGTCCAGGTTGATGAGCACGAAGTCGCTGGGCATGGCCACGCGGATGCCGGGGAGGGATGCCGGCATTGGGATCAGGCGTTTTGTGTTACGGAAGAGTACGGAGCCGTCCTCTGGTGAAGATACAAGACATATTAGAAGAGGGATGTTGAATGATTTTTTGTTCGTCAGATAGATTATTAAATAACATTGGACACGTATTTTTTCTTTTTTTACGTAATCATAAGATTACGGCAATACTTTGAGTTAAAATATGGCATGACGTCACTCCCCGGTAGATTTTATACTGACTTGTGACGTAGCGAGCCCCACTCCTCAACTTTAATGCGTTTTATACTAACCATTTTTATTAATATGATAAAGCAAAAAATAGAAAGAAAGAAAAATAGGTTTATTTGTCACAGAAACCCGTGCATACAAAAAAACAACAATATAAACATAACAGAAATATTCGGCAGCTGCACGTCATGACTGTGATAAGAAGGCTTCCACTCAGCATAATGCTGTGCTATGAGGGACCCACAGCACAGCGCTGATTTTCAGTAGTCACCCGAAAAATACGTACGGACATCAAGTCAGGATATTCGAAGTCAGGTCAATAAGTCAGGAAATACGTGTCTAATATTTTTTTATTATCTGACTAACGGACTAAATAGTTTTTTTTTTCTCCAGTCAACATATTGTGGCATGGCAATCAAGTCAGAAAATAATTAAAAAGATTGATTTCATTTTGAAATCAATCTTTTTAATTATTTTCAGGAACCAAATTATCTTAGATATTTTTAATAATAATAGCAAGCTATTATTGTCCCACAGCAGGGCAAGGCCTCTTCTCATACAGAGAAGGCACGAGCATTGATCACCACGCTTGCTCAAGCCGGGCTGGCGATTTCAGAATTATATTAAGTCCATTGACCTTATTATGAAGTATTAATGCCATCCTTATTCCACTGCGAAAAAAGGATGGTGCTAGCGGCCTTGTATAGCTCCGTCTCTCACTCACACTGGAATAATGGTGGCATTAATACGTCATAATACGGCCCCTGGTTTCCTAACGATGTTCTCCTTCACCGATGTCAGTAATGTCCAAGATATACTCAGAACGTACAGGTCCTGCCATTAAAGTTGAGACTTGACCGCGCCCCCCGCCGCTCTTCCCGCCGCCCAGATGACGCCCCAGCGGGGACCTCATACCACTAAAGAGACCATAAATCGTCTACTGCGCAAGTCAACTTTAATGGCATGACCTGTACATATGAATTGTAAAAGGTAGATAATGTTTTTTTGATAAACTATAAAAGGAAATCTGTTGCCCAAAAACAGTACAGTTGCTGAATTTTACAGATTATGTGTGTCAGTTTTCAATTAAAGATAAAAGTGCCTGTTAAACGCTGAACTGGGCTGAACTAGCTAACACTAATGGAAAAAATATTTTAAGAGGAGGCTCCCTAAATTGTATGTTAATTTGCATTAATATTCTGAAACTGTCACGAATACTATCAAAATGGAACTTTAGTATATGATTTATTGATACTTTTTCTTTCCATGTACAAGACAGTTATGTAATTGTAACATTTTCGCTCGATTCATTTTTTATTCGAAAATCATGTTTTTTTTTTTAAGGATTATTTAAATAAAATCAAGATTCCTCGACTTTAATGTCTAAAATAAGTATTAACAATAAGAAAATATAGTTTATTATACAGCCACAAAATATTTTTTCTATATATCAATGATATATTTAGTAATAAACGAAATAAGAATTGAGACTTACGCCATTTAGTTTCGATCAAAGAGTGCACGCGATATTCAACTTTATTACTGATGTGTTAGCGTTTAGCACATAGTGGAGTGGCGGGGTGCATGGGAGCAGAGCTTGCGTGGAAATTGTCTTAAGAGTGCCTGGTGTTAACCAATAGAACATACTGCATTGAAGAGCTAAGAAACGCTTAATAATTTAAACCTTATAAAACTAAGCTCAAGGCTAATTTTCATTCAATTTAAACACAACACTATTTCTCTCACCTCCAACAGACAGAACGTAGAACTTCTCATCGAGGTAGACCGTCAGCTCGCTGGGACAATGCGCCGTGTTCTTGCACTCGCTGTGTTTGACCTCTACTGAGTATCTGTGTTCCTTTGCGTCGCGGACCAAGATGTGTTGGCATGGCGATTGGAAGCTGAAGATAAATTATTGTATTTAGTTCATGAACAAAAAGGAGTAAAATTCTTCTAACATCGATTCGGTTTCCAGATTATCAAGTTATTTTTTCTGGTATATTTTACTGTTACGACCAGATTCAAAGACCGCTATAGAAATGCAAGCATGATTAAATCGTTATGACCATCAGCGATTTAATTGAATAATAATGATTCGATCGTTACCAAATAGAAAGATGAAATTCAAATAAACTTCTTCTTGGGCCTAAGGAGTAAGTACCAAAGCCTTTTTTCTCGAATTTACAAGGAACAACTACCTACCTACGTTTAAATGGTTTTCACAAATCATCCTAAAATTATGGCGTTACTGAACAATTCGGCAAAATAAACAATATCCCTAAGATAAACATACCTATAAATCTTCCCATCAAAAGTTTTATAATGTACACCAGCCCAACTAAGACAGGTTCCTCCTTTGGGTGTCATATCCTGCACAACAACAATAGGCCGGCCCGTGCCGTACGTGGTGACCGAGCCGTGCATGCCGTGCGAAGCGTGCGCGTCGTACGAGCTCGCGTCGTGCGTGCTGCCCGACAGCGAGTGGTGCGTGTGACTCTCGCTGACTTGTTGGTGCCCATGGGATTCGCTTGACGTTTCAGAGTAGTAGGTGTAGGTCTGTAGGGAAGGATTATAGTTTTAGGTAATTACGATCGTCGAGGGTGGCTGGTTAATATTAGATGAGAGTGGCCTAGAATCGAGACCAACTGTTCTATATTATCAAACTAAATAAAAACTGAATAAGATGAAAAAGTTGTGAATTAGGTACGCCAAAATAACGACTATTTATAAAAGAAACTAGGTGGGTTATTTTAAAAGTAACTTACGCTATTATATCTGTGACTTCCTGGAGTGATAACGACGACTTCAGCTGTCAGAAAGAAATTGTTATTAGTAAAATCAATACGAACAATATTTACAAACAAATAACAGAACAATTAAAATGATGGTAGACTTTTATTCCTAAAACCAGATTTTATTGAAGTGTAACGTAAACGCAGCACATTTTATTGAGCTGTAGTGTCAGCGCAGGATATTTTATTGAAGTGTAAAGTCAGCGCAGGACATTTTATTGAGGTGTAACGTCAGCGCAGGAGATTTTATTGAAGTGTAACGTCAGCGCAGGAGATTTTATTGAAGTGTAACGTCAACGCAGGATATTTTATTGAAGTGTAACGTTAGCGCAGGACACTGTATTTAGGTGTAATGTCATTGTGGCGATGCTGTTGTATTCAGTAGACGAGGTCTTTTGACTGAGATTATAATAATAAAACTCACGGTAAACGCAGTGCGGTATCGGCTGCGGCTCAAATACTCCCGTAGAGTATTTGCACGTGTACAGCTCAGCGGCCGGAGAGCTGTAGGTACTGCCGGATGGACACGTCAACATGCAGCTGGATGACTCGCTGTCACCGAAGCAGTCGTAGGCGCCGTTGAACGCTAGCTTTCGGACGTCGCATTCGCTTACGGCTGTAAGTAATTGGCGATGAAAAGCGGTCCTTATATAAATGTAGGGTGTGATGTAAGGTGACGAATACAAACAGTAACTGACTCTTCTATAATTTTCATTCAAAAGCATACAAAAATGAAGTAAAAAAAAAATGTTTTGCAGGCAATTTTTCTTGGGCTCGGGAATCCAATCATATTAATCCATAAAAGTAATGTTAAGTTGTTTCAAGTTCGCCACTCATATCGGCACTATCATTTATCATCATTATCGAAAACCAAGTTTATAAGCTGATATGTTTCAACTTGTCGTAAAATTAATTTTACCATAGCTTACTTTACCTCGACTGCATCAAAAAAATCTAACTTCAATTGTTTGAAACTTTTAATTTTATTTTATTTTCACCAATTTAAAGTCTAGTTATGCACGTTGACTACCAACTTAAATTGTCCGTATATTCAAATCACGTATTGTACATACGTATATTCAATACACGGCAAATTTACATAGGGTGTCAATATTTTTAACATATAATTTTCCTGACAGTACAACGTGTTTAGAAAAAAGTGATAAATTTGATTTGAAATACTCACAGTACTGGCACTGAGCCCCTCTAAACTCAGCCGGACACTCGCACATGTTCACTGCTAGACAAACCCCTCCGTTGGTACAAGGCGGGCTACACTCTGGCATACAGTCTGGTATGGTCGAGAAGTCAGCTCGGGTTGGCTGCCATTGGCCGTCAGTGCAACGCATGTTGGCGACGTTGGACCCGTCAATGAATTTGTGGCCTTCTATGCAGGTGATTGTGCAGGTTCTGTAATACAACTCGAGGTCTAAAACTTCGTTTTGGGTGATTTGCATGACGCTTTTGTTATAAGATCAAAAAGGATTTTGGAATGCTCAAAGTATATACGGATTTCAGAAACAGGTGGGGCTAGGATTCTTCATTTGAGTAGACAGTGGCACAGAAAAGATTTTCCGCCATAGCCTAATCAGTCCTTAATGTACCCACAGCTGTGAAAACGCAGGCCTCCTCTCGGTGACAGGGACTGGGCCATAATCTACCACGCGAGCCCAGTGCAGGCTAGTAGATGTCACATATCTTCGAATTTTTGGTTCTAGGGCATTTTGTTGACATAATCTACTCATTACAATGTTTTTTTATGAGTATTGCAATATGTGGTTAGCTAGCGACCTCGATATTTTTTTAATTTACCTCGATGGTCCTAGTTTATCAATTATAACTTCTAGTTACAGCTATATGTAAGCGGGCACGCCCTTTATGCCTGGAGGCTTTTATTTAGATATTGTTTTCGTTAAGTTATTTTTATTTCAGCTTGAGTATAGTTCTCGATGTTTTTGGTTGGTATATTGGCGTGTGCTAGCTGTCATATGGCTATTAATTTTATAATTTAAATTATGTTTTGTGTTGCGTAATGTAAATTTTATATCATTTTGCATACTATTATATAGAATCATTTTTTTCTAACTGAACAGACAGACAGCTGTGCTGCTGGGGAGTTTGTTGCGCCACTTCTTCTTCCCAGCTAAAGCACTAGGAAGTGGGCGTTTTGGGGGACTGTCATATGTAATTTTGACGTTCGAAAAGTGCTGATTCTCAGCCTAGTTTGAATAAATGAATTTAGAATTTTGAATTGAATTTCATGCCGGTTTCCTCACGATGTTTTTCTTCACCGTTTTGAGAGAAGTGGTGGTGAAATTATTTAACACAAAATAACCTTTAAATTCGTCTAGGTGAAGTGCGATTTGGACGTAGACTTTTTACTCCTAGATACTTTGTGTAGATATCGGACTTTTTACTGAATATATCAACAAACTGACTATGCAGCATAATAAAGCCTGCTGAGTAACACACTCACAATGGCAATCATTTTCATGTTGACAGCTCAACAACATTAATTGCGTTATTTACGTTGTAGAGCAAACGAATTAGTCAATCCTATGAAGCAATGAATTAGGAATTTCCTTCAAAATCCGAAGGAATCGTTAGGGATGCTGGTCGGACACCCTGGAACTCTGCTTCGAAAACCTACATAGGAATGAGCCTTATATTGAATTTTAAATTTAAAAAACTTACTCAGTGGAGCATTTCCTCGCGGAATTCATAGGCAGAGGAGGGTAAGAGAGACACGGCTTCTTCTCGAACTCGCAGTACTTTCCGTGGAAGTTGGCGGGGCACTCACAGGTGTTCGTGTCGATGCAGATGCCCGAGTTCTTGCAGCCGGGCTCGCATTTTGCTGTTAGAGATAAAAACTAATTTTAAGTCGAAAATATAGGCTTGAATAAGAAAATAATTCAGCAAAGATTTTAGTTTTCTTCTGCCTCTCTTTGTTCAATAGGTATAGAATATATATTAACCCTAAAGTACCCTTCTAAGACTTTTCCAGGAGGCACAAGCTAAATAAATTACATTACGACGCACAGTGGATCGAAAATCGGCTGTAGAAGACATAGGATCTCGATTTCTTAAATGTTATTTTTTTTGCTGGAAATGACTTCTGCTGATCATTACTGTTCTATAAAATGTCATATGAAGTAATTGTGTGCACAAATGGAAGAGTTATAATTTTTATAAGAAAAAAATGTATGGAGCTGACATGAAAAATGAGGATATCTCTGGAATCGAAAGGTTGGCCATTATATCCTTGCACACTGTTATAGTACTATTTATTTGTGAATTTTTGACATACTTAATATTGCGAAATCACTTGCGATTTTTTTTTAAAAAATCCTCAAATTTAAAAAAAAATTAATGTTTATGATATGTACATTTGAATGCTTAAATATGGCTATGCCAAGTGTAACTTACAATATTTTTTATGCTTAGACCAAAACATTCTAAGAAATCACAAAGTCGTATTACCTACTTTGTGATTTTCATTTGAAATGACATGGTAATTATGAATTACGTAATACGTAATCTTGTCTAATGCCTCAAGTCCACATTAGCTAATGATTAATAAAACTTAATACCTATATACCTAGTTAAAAGGATAAGTACCAAAATAATTTGGGGTACTCGCTAATTTAGCAATTAGTGCAGGATTAACTTAATGAAAGTAATTAGATAAATGTGATACCATCATTAGTCAATAACAATAAATAGTCAAACATTGGATTCACAACTTCAGTTCATTTAGAGCATTTCTAATACTAACATCTATCCTAATCCTACCGTGTCTTTTTACTCAGTGATCGTGAATAATGGAAAGCATCGTTACAAATTTTTATTTGTTTGTTATTCTGAGCAATCAGGATGCTTCGTCTTTCGATCATGAAATATTGTTCAACACACTTGTTATTCGACTGGGGTCTAGCCTTTCAGATGAAGACAGTGTTACCGTGAAAGAAATTTGTCGAAGATTTACACGGGCATTTCAAAAGAGATGGTTACGATCTCACAGGAAAAGTGAAGTTTTTAGAGGTGATTACAGTAATTGGCTTGAGGCAAATATTGACTGGCCAAACTGCGTGCAAACCAATTTGCTCATTCAAGAATCAACAAGTGAAAATATTTCTACAGAACCTGTACCTGAACCTGTACCATCAACTTCAACAATGAAATCAACTTCAACGATGACAAAAAGATCTCGAAAGCCGTTTGAAGATCTAAGTAACAAGCAGAAGAAGAGACGATCTGATGAACATAATTATAGGCAATGACCCTAATGAAGTAGCTTATTCAGCTGCAGCACTTTTGAAAGGAGATGGTCATGAGGATATTGCATCTGTTATTGTACATATGCTCCAAAATCCAGAAGCAGCAGGAAAAATCAAGGAAATGTTGAACAAACCAGCTCCTTCAATAATAGTTTCACCAGAAAAAGCACTGGGTTTGCTACTTTCATTAAAACTATCGAAATGGCAATATATCACATTAAGGGAAACGACTATTCGAGAAGGTTCAAAGGAGATATATCCGTCTTACTATAAAGTGCAAAAAGCTAAGCTACAGTGCTACCCTCCGAAGACATTTGTGACTGTAACGGATTCATTTGCTAAGATTGCACTACAAGCGTTACTAGATTTAACAGTGAACAGAATTTTTGAAACTATTCGTAGTCCTGATGCGATACAAGATAAACAATTGATATTAATATCAAAGTGGGGATTTGACGGTGCATCTAACCAAAGTAGATATAAGCAAAACATAGTGGTCAAGATGATTCCAGCATATTTATGACCTCTTTGGTTCCATTAAAGTTGACAGCTGACGGTGATACCGTATGGGTGAATCCAAAACCCTGCTCACCTAGGTATTGCCGTCCAGTCCAGTTTAGTTTTGTGAAAGAAACCAAAGACGTTGTCATAAATGAAAAAACTGCAATGGATAACGAAATTGAAGCTCTCGTTCCCTCAAAATGTCAAGGACATGAAATTAGTCACAAATTAATGATGACGATGATTGACGGCAAAATTTGTACATATCTGTCTGAAGCTAAGTCAAATGCGGCCTGCTACCTGTGTTTGGCTAAGCCTACAGAAATGAATAAGTTAGATGTCATTGCGTCAAAAACCATTTCTTCTGGTGTGTATGAGTTCGGATTATCATCACTTCATGCCCGCATTAATGTGATGGAATGTCTTCTACACATAGCGTATCGTCTCGACTTCAAAAAGTGGTCTGCAAGAGGAGAAGGTCATCAAGAGTTATTGCATTCACGAAAAAAACTCATTCAAGATCGATTCAAAGATGATCTCAACCTTTTGATTGACATCGTTAAGCAAGGATCAGGCACAACTAACGACGGGAACACAGCAAGGCGGTTTTTTGAATTTCCTGATAAAACTGCAGCGATCACTGGATTAGATGAAGAACTAATACGCAGATTTGCTGTGATTCTGCAAGCTATCACATCTGGAGAGATTGTAGACGTGCCGAAATTTAAAGAATACGCTAGAACAACCGCTGAAAAATACGTGGAACTGTACGATTGGTACTACATGTCATCAACCGTCCACAAATTGTTGATTCACGGAGGGGACATAATTGCAGAAAATGCTATTGTACCAATTGGAAGTCTTTCGGAAGAAGCTTCAGAGGCCCGAAACAAAGACTTTAGGAGGTTCAGAGAACACCATTCGAGGAAAAAGAATAGACAAGCATCAAACGAGGATATCCTCAATATGCTTATCGTCTCTTCTGATCCTCTAATTTCGTCCACAAGACCAAAATTAAATGCCCACAAGAGGCAGACATACTTTAAGGAAACAGTAGAACTACTGAAACTTCAGGATCAGGAAGCTCCGACAGAAGTCTTAGAAGTTATATCTATTGTAGAGCCTGATTCTCAAGTGGATTCTGATGGTGACGAAGTATAAAATAAGTTAACTTTTATTGTTTATGTTAGGTTAGGTTAAGTTATTTTTTTTTTTAATAATTTGCTTTTATTTTTAATCATACAATAGTTTACCATTTATTGTTATTGACTAATGATCACGTTTATCTAATTACCCTCATTATGGTACGTATCCTTTTAACAGGTATATAGGTATTAAGTTTTATTAATCATTAGCTAATGCGGACTTGAGGCATTAGATAAGATTACGTATTACGTAATTCATAATTACCATGTCATTTCAAATGAAAATCACAAAGTAGGTAATACGACTTTGTGATTTCTTAGAATGTTTTGGTCTAAGCATAAAAAATATTGTAAGTTACACTTGGCATAGCCATATTTAAGCATTAAAATGTACATATCATAAACATTTTTAATTTTTTAATTTTGAGGATTTTTAAAAAAAAAATCGCAAGTGATTTCGCAATATTAAGTATGTCAAAAATTCACAAATAAATAGTACTATAACAGTGTGCAAGGATATAATGGCCAACCTTTCGATTCCAGAGATATCCTCATTTTTCATGTCAGCTCCATACATTTTTTTCTTATAAAAATTATAACTCTTCCATTTGTGCACACAATTACTTCATATGACATTTTATAGAACAGTAATGATCAGCAGAAGTCATTTCCAGCAAAAAAAATAACATTTAAGAAATCGAGATCCTATGTCTTCTACAGCCGATTTTCGATCCACCGTGCGACGGCACGGTTGACGGCACGGTTGGCGCAGTGGTTAAGCGATTGACTGCTGCGCTGCGTGTCGCGGGTTCGATTCCCGCACGGAACAAATATTTGTATGACCTACAATTAGTTGTTCCGGGTCTGGCTGTTAGTGTATGTGAGTTTAAATGTTTGTAAACGCACCCACGATACAGGAGAAATTCCTAGTGTGGGGCAACGTTTAAAAAAAAAAAAAAAAATTAATTAATTAAATAATATGTCTGATGACTGTCTCGTTGGTCTAGTTGTATCAAACGCTACTGCTGACCATGACGTCCTGGGTTCAATTCCCGGATCGAGCAAAGTGTTATTGGGTTTTTCCATCTGTAATTTCTCAGTAGCAGCCCGGAGTCTGGATTTGTGCCCGGTTGATGGCAATAGGCTCGCCCCCTATTACATGGGACTCAAACATAACTGGCAAAATGTCGGTGTACTATAGGTACACCTCTGCCTAACCCTTCGGGGAATACAGGCGTGATGTTATGGTATGTTATGTAAAAAATATGTAAAATCTCGTTTATAGAAAAGATGCCTCCTGAATAATAAAATGAAAAATGGTGAAAATCCTTTTCCAAAAAGTGTAATTATTTATGGCATAATCAAATGAAGTAGTTTGTTAAAAATGTGAATTGTGATTATTGAAGGCTCATTATACCTAATTGTTTTCAGTAAAACAGGCATATTTTCCGCTTAAAATCCTTGAATTATCAAGGAACCGTCTGAATCAAGGAACAGACTCCTGAAACCATAAGTCAGACTATCCTGAAACTGTAAACAAGTCTAGGACACAACCCTGACCTGAACTGCATCAAATCCTTGCATTATCATTGACATTGGTAACAATTGGGTCGCAATTTATTATTTGCAAATCAAATCGGACGGACGGCAACGCCGGGCGCCGGCTTAGATTTGAGCCGCTTCCGTTAGGGCAGATAGCGTGCCCACGCGCTTTGATAATCGCTTATACCTACTCTGGTAGGTATTGTGTCTATTTTGATCTTATCAAACTGTTGTTTTAGTTTTAGTTTCAAGTTCGTTGGAGAGCATTGGTCTTATGGGTTCTCCAGCTTTCCTCTTTAGCTGATAATTATGTTATGTATACCCAGGCCAAAGAGGATCTGGTGACAGATATAAGGACGATAGTTTAAGGACAAAGGACAATCCATCCAAAAAGGCTCTAAATTTAAATAATCTGGGATATTACAGAATATTCCAAATACTTTTAGAGGTAACGATGATGTTAAGGACTCAGTCCGCGGTGACTAAACTGCTTATTCACTTAATAATGTGTAACTGACCGCATATTATTTGGTACGTTTACATAACAGACTAAGGTCAGGGGCTCATGGATAAATAATACCAGCCGCACGGGTCGATCGAAGGTTAAGCTACGCTTGCCGCGGTCGGGTAATCACACCCCTCCGGGCCTCGGAAAACACGTAGTTGGTCCCGAACTCCCGCCTGTCATTCGTAGATCTTTGACATTCGTTACGGCGTTACGGGTCGTCAGATGCCCAAATTCTGACAACCACGCTTACCAAGGGGTATCGTGTTACCCAGTAACTGAGTTGTGGAGGTCAGATAGGCAGTCGCTCCATGTAAAATACTGGTATTCAGCTGTACCCGTTTAGATTAAGTGGACCTCAACTTTACTTGGGAAAAGGCTAGGTAGATTGAATGATACATAACTTAGGTCATACCTCATTTGAGACAAATTAACATCCGAGGGAATAAGACTCATATTATGGAGAACAGTGACTGGACACTGTTTTACTCACTCCAGTTCTGAAAACCTTTTGATTTGTACTGTGGTCAAATGTCACGTCATCTTTTAATCGGTGTTGTTTTTACCCGACTACGGCGAAACAAAAAGGAGGGTTATGTTTTTAACCGGTATGTACGTATGTGGGTACTTTACGGTGGGTAATTTGACAAATAAGGTATCGTTGGAAGCGTCTTGATCGTCCGCCGTCGACTGGTTATAGGCTATGTGACGTCACATTAAATATCCACCACGGCATCCTCTGAGCATCACTATGAATATGTATTAAATACATTAAAATATATTACGTGTAAGTTGTGTATTTAAGACGATAAAATATTGAATAGTTTGTATACAACGTGCCGCTACAATGGCGGCATTACCATTAATAGCTTTTAACTTTGATTTTGATACTGCACGACTTGACACACGTAATATCGCCGTTACACAGCGATAATCAATTAAAACGCAAAAATCAGTATTGAAATAAATGCAAAGAGCACGAAAAGTAGAGTAGGATAGTACCTATTGTTAAGTCATTTTTCACAAAATGTCGAGATAACTGGTTTTCGCTGTATAACAGCGATATATTTTCTCGACATCATCATTCTCTTGTCCTAATCCCAATTTCATTAAATTCAATCTCGATATTTATATATCAATATGTCTACATTGTAATCTGTTTATTTATTTACTCAAATCGCTGTAACTGGTTAACGCGAGTAACTCATAGCTAATTAGATATATAGGTACATGTGGAAGCTTCTAATTAGCAAATATCACTACTTATGCATGATATTTTATGATTGTAATAATTAGCCGGTAAGCTTTTTTTAAAATTATATTAATTTAACACACGGCTAGGGCTAGTGGCCAGTAATCATAAAAATATAATAAGAAAAAATAATTAGTTAATTGAAAAACTAAAATGTTCAAACGCTCGCCGACATAGGGCTCTCCCTTTCCTGCAATTCACCCTCTTTGCACGTTAGGGTCGGTACATATCTGACAGAAAATGCGTCACGTATTATCGGTCGCGTAACGCCAGAACAGACAAATATATAATAAAACATTCAGCCTTACACACTCAACCGATGATGCGTTAGTGCGTCGACCATACTATCAAAATTACGCCCGACGCATTTTCCGTCAGATATTTTAGATATTGTCTTATTTGTTTTATTTTCAATGATGTGATGTTATGATCCGTGACCCCGGTAAAATAAATCAATAAATAATAACGTTTAATGAAATTAAAATATCTTCATAAAAAGAGAACGCTAATCCGTATACAATACGTGTGTTAAATTAATGTCACCATTAAATTGCCACGCAGTATATGTAATAATTTCAGATAAGAATATTTTCTTGTGTCATACTTTTTAGAGCGTGATTTTTCAGTAGTCATGTTTTAGTTTTTGAACTTACTTTTTGTCAAAGAATGGCAACAGAACTAGGCTTTAAGAAATGGCACCTGTGTATGAAATTAAGTAGAAATTAAGATTGTACTTACGCATGAACGGCTGGTTGGCGTTGTTGTGGAATTCGTAATAATTGGGCCTGAAAAATTATAATTGTTGTTATGATGACAATATTTTAAAAGGTTCCACTTTAACAGGGTCTTCGCTCGTATCTTGAGAACGCTAAGCTTTAGTAAGTACAGCATTAAGAGCGTACATTCTGAAAGTGGGCAACGTCGCAAATAGTTGTCAAATATTTCACTGTTTTGATTTATTTGGCAATATTACTGTATGGAAATATGAAATATGGCTAACTAGTAAACTAAAATTTAGATTATGAAATGCAATAATTAATATCTTAACACCAAATATTGAAATATGTGAAACAAGTATTTGGAAACTTTCCGAATGCCTTTTTTACACCTTAAACGGTTACATCAAATTCAGTGATATAATTGCAATTCATTAATAATATTCTAGTTCACTAGTTAGCGATATTTCATATTTCCATACAGTAATATTGCCAAATTAATTAAAACAGGTAAATATTTGACAGCTATTTGGGACGTTGCCAACTTTTGGAATGAACGCTCTTAAGCTTTAATGATCCTGTATCTGTTTTATTATTTTGTAACAGAAGCTATACTAAAGAAAGGATGACAGAGCCTTCTAAAGATAGGAGCGGAGACAAGACTAGAACTCATAAAAGAAGGTAGGTACGTACGCGGCTCCATTGTTAGAATACCAGGTTTTACTCTCGGAATATTTAGACTTGGTCCCAGAATACCCATTCTTTGTGCCCGAATATCCAGTCTTAGTCCCACTATAACCGGTTTTTGTCCCACTATAACCGGTTTTCGTCCCACTATACCCAGTTTTCGTCCCGCTATAACCAGTTTTGGTCCCACCGTAACCGGTTTTGGTTCCGTATCCATACCGCTGGTTCTTTAAATACGACGGTACGTATTCCGGAGCTTGCACGTCCGATTGTCTGTAAAGTTAAATAATTTTTAATACAGTTATTTTGCTTATCCATGAAAGAACACATGATAAGCATATGATAAGATCTGCCAAGAAGCCAGGTGAGCCGCTGCACGTACAACTTAGTCAGGTGGGGGTACTCCGATGAGCCACAATGCGTCTTTGGAACCACATCGCAAACGATGCCTCACCTCTTGTCGTGCCCGCTGTGCAATAACACCTGCACTATGGTTTAACTTTGCGAGGGCAACTCTAACGCTGTCGAAGTGGCCGAATTCTGATCGAAGCTTATTTAGGATTTACATAGAATCATCGATACGACGAAGAAGAGGTTCTGCCAAGATTATTATATAAACTTAACATGACGCCTGTTATCCCCAACGGCATAGGCAGAGGTATACCTTTAGTATCTACAATTCTACACCCAACATTTCGCCAGTTATGTTTAAGTCCCATGTAATAGAGGGTGAGTCTATTGCCATCAACCGGGCGTAAATCCACTCCGGACTGCTACTGAGAAATTCCTGATGGAAAACCTTGAATACACTTTGCCCAACCTGGGAATCGAACCCAGTACCTCATGATCAGCAGTAGCGTTTGCAACCACTAGATGAACGCGCCAGTTCGAAGAGTTTATTATATGCAAGTGAATTCTATGTCTATGAAACTGTAGACAACTTTAAAGTACCTAAATAGCGTAAGTAGCAGGTAAGTATCTACCAAATACCTATCAGATGTTTGCTTTCTATCCGACAGCAGTGCTGGGTTAACCACGTAGCAAGAGTAGCAAATGCTACAGGCCCCGCGCAAAAGGGGGCCCCGCGTGTCTAAACCCGCTCACCTCTGTCTGAGCGTAATTTTTTGAGTGAAACTTATTAAGACGTGGTGGGTATATTTAATTTATCAAGTAATTCACAAAAGCGTGAAACGTTTGGATAGAAGGTTCAATGAAATATTATTTAAGAACGGTCAAAACAAATTGAACCTCCGAGGCGCGGTATGCAAAAATTTTTCGAGCTCGCTTCGTTCGTTCTTGATCCTAGTTTCTCTTAATTCTACAGCTTTTCTACATAACTCAACAAAGCAACTCCTATTTCTGTATGTATTGTCAAAAGAACCTCTCATAAAATAAAAACAAAAAAGAAAATAAATTGCTGAAAAATTTCGAGCAAGTTTCTCTTCATTCATAAAGTTTTTGTGAATAGCTCACCTAACCAATCAGAGTTTAAAAAAAAATCGACATCGCTTCGCTCGCTCTTGCATCTTAGTTTCTCTTCCTTCATAAACATTTCTACATTAGTCAACAAAATAACTCCTATTTCAGTATAAATGGTCAATAGGAAGCCTAGAATATCCGGGGTGCAAAAAAAAATCTATCTTTGATGCCCCTAGGTAGAATTTGCTACAGGCCCCGCGCTGGCTTAATCCGGCACTGTCCGACAGCTATACAGAAAGTTTATAAAGCAGTCTGAGTTTTTTTTATACTTAATTCTAGGTACACACACAGCGATTTTACCTAGCAGAATATGACATAAATAAGACAACCAGCTATCTAATTACGCAACACATTTTCGTAAACAATTACGACAAATTTGTTTCATTTTGACAGTTCAACAACATTCATTGCGGTATTTACGTTGTTGAGCAGTTTTTTTTTTCTAACTTATGAAGCAATGGATTAGCAATTTGTTGAGCACGATTCAAATTCCGATTGATCGTGTATTACGTAATTAGGGTACTGGTTTTAATATTCCCGCTACTGGGTGACGAGCCTCTCTGCGAGGGAGTGGGCGGCAATCCACCACGCGGGCCCAGTGCGAGTTGGTAGATGTCACATATTTTCTAATTTATGGTTCTAGGACACACCGGTTTCCTCACGATGTTTTTCCTTAACCGTTTTGAGAGCAGTGCTGATGAAAATAATTTAGATACACAGACTGTCAGGGTTCGAATCTACGAACTTCAACTCACAAGTCACGGCTGTTACCACTGCTCCAATAAACTACCACTGTGTATTATAAACGTTTAGAGAATAAAATAAACGTTGACTAAAGTTAAAGGGATGTTTAAACGTCAGAAATGTATGGATAAGCAGACGTTAATCATAACTGAATTTTAAGCAACGTTTATAAATAAGGGGGATATTGTTTTAAAGGTTATTAAAAATAGTTTCTGTTTAGCCCACTACTCTACGACCGTATTTATTAAGAAAGGCAGACTTGGTATAGTCCTACCAACTACCTACGCATTAGGTACGCACACTTTACAAAAATAACGGAATTACAATAAGAAAATTATTCCATATCTGGGTATCAGTTATTACTCCTAGTTCCTGCTTGGTATTATTCTATTCTATTTTCTATTGTTTTTGTTATATTTTAGAACAACTTAATAAATAAATAATAGAAAAATGAAGTTTGACACGTTACCGAGGCCGAGATACCAACGAAAAATCAATATTACTAAATATTTAAATTTTAAATAATCCCTAAAGCAGTCAAACAGCCTACAACCTTTTATAAGAAAATCCAGGCGTAACCCGCCCGGCTGTTTGACCATAAAATGGCGCGAAAATAAATTATTGGCTACACTTGTACCTAGGTATTGGTACATACAGCCAAAAATCTGAAAAGAACTTACCCATATTGATCGCCAGATGTTGCCGTTATCCCATATCCAGCATTGCTGAGATATGCTGCTAGTAATAAAATAATTGCTTGAGTTACTAAATACATTTTATTTTAATGAATAATCCATGAATTAGAGTTCTAATAAACCACAGTTGTCGTGTCGGATGACACGGACAAACTGACTCCCGAATGGTTTTGCGGTATATTATCTTCAGTTTATATAACACAGGATACTCAGAAATCATCCTCCTGATAACAACAAAAAGTTATCAACAGTTGCAGGATTTAAGAGTAAAATGCAAATAATTTCAGGCGACAGGAAACCGAGTTTCATGCTGAAAGAATATGCTTTTAAACAAAAGAAATTTAAAAAAAAAAGTTATATCGAAACAAGCGAATTGCGTTCTTTTTTCAAAAAAGACGCCAAACTAATTTCGTGACATCACCAGTTTTATTGCGAAGAAATAAATAAAATGCCGAAAAAAAGAAATACCTCTTGGTCCCGAAATAAGAAGGAGGTAAGAACTGATTACTTACTTACATATTTTACAAGTATTGCAATTACTAGGTGGCGACTTGTTCTTTCAACTTAGCCTTGAAAGAACTAAGCTTTTCGCGGTAAAGCTAGCAAAGGAAAGCCCCGAAGGTATCTACTGATTCGTTCGGGACCTTTTCTCGCTATATAGTCGCTCGCTATATCTAGTTCAACCAGGTTTCAGACTGGCTAAAGTAGACTCATCTTTCATGGGGTACTGTTTAAAATGTTACAATAAAATTCCTCTACATACCTACTTCAACTGAATGAGACGAAATTCAAATCTTGTATATAACGCACACTATGTAGGCAGGCATATTATAAGTTGGGGGATTGCATCACTGATAAAAATGCTTGGCTCATTGCTGGTCCTGCTCCACAACCACAACTAATTAAATAAAATAAAAATTAAACCTGTCGGAGCTGCTGAATTGTAAGACCATCTTTGTATTGTATAAACTCAATCTCCTTTGTATTATATAATTGCATAGCACAAGTGTGAGTACTATGTACTAAAGAGCTACCATTTACCGGGTAATATGTCTTTTATTGACTTGAAAGTGCCCTGGCGGCTATATGTCATGCTCACTCAGATGTCTCGCTGATGGTGGCGCGTGTGTTGGATCATTTAGCTCCCTTCAAAATGGTTGAGCTGAATGGTGCTGATCCATGCGTCATGTTCGTGAACGGGCGCCGTCAGTTGGGACTGGTCTTCTCTAAGCTGCCATGGCTTATTTTAAATTTTTGAATGGTTAGTTCTGTTTTCTTTTTATTACGGACTATTCTACAAACGTGCACGTCTTTCTACATTGTTCTCACATGACAATGATGTAACCAATATTTTGTATCAATTTTTTTATTTAAAAGAGTGTCCGTGGAGTTTCTTGCCCGTTTTTCTCCATAGGTACCTACTACGCTTTGGAATGGGCAACTAGCTTCATATTTCGGACTGACCGACTTCTTGACAATTCAAAAGTGCCTGTAAATGGTTTAATTGAAATAAATGCTTTGAGTTTGAGTTATAAGCGTTTAGGCAAATTTTTTTTTTCCATGTTCGTTACTCTGATAGTGCTGGGAAAAATGTAGCGTAATTTTTTAATAGTTACGTTAGCAAATGTATGGTCTATCTTTAGATTTATTTAAATCATGTTTTTGTCTGCCCATCGTGTTGAACATAGGTATCCGCTAGTCGACTTTTACAAAAAAAACACGGTAGGTAATAATTGTGACCTCTGCCACCACAAATTTATTTAAAGACTGTGGAAAGCATGGCTCGATTCCACATGACACATTCTTCCTCCATCAGTAGGTAGCTATAGTCGATCTAATTGCTTTATATCTCTACGGTTGAATATCACTTGCACATAATAAAAAACAACTTCTTCTTGACAGTTAAACAGTTTCAACTTTAGAGAACTTTCAAACGATTGGGAATTGTTGTCAAGAGGTAATAAAATTACGAAATCGACTATTACTATCTACAACCTACCCAGGGTATGTACTCATCCGGGTACAGACGCCAGCACATCAACCTACTACAAACTGTCAAATTTCTTTAATATATTTTCAACTTTATCACTAAAGTATAAGGTTCAAAGTTGATTGGGAAAATTTGACAGTTTCGGGTAGGTTGACCTGCTGGCGTCTGTACGTATTCCCCGAAGAGTTAGGCAGAGGTGTACCTAATAGTACACCCACATTTCGCCAATTAAGTTTAAGTCCCATGTAATAAATAGGTCTTCATCTAGTGTATAATTTTGTCTAAACTTGTTACAGAAACAAATCATAACTGCAAGGCTGATGCAAATAAGCCTCAAAATAGAGGATTACATTTACAAACATAAGCTGATCTCAGTATGTGAAGCAGAAGAATACATGAGAGAAGTAACTTCCTACAAAATACAATGTAGTCAAGACGAGCGATCCCTACAGGTAAGAAAACAATTTTTTCTTAGTAATATCGGTAATTAATAATGGCACTGATTTAAAGCGGCATCCAGCTGTTTATTGTAGCTTTGGTAAATTAAAAATGACAAAATGCAGGTTTACAGTACAAACTGAGCAGTAGACTAAATAAAACTGAGTAATTCATAACAAATATTGAAATTTCAATCAATTGCAATTGTAGTAATATTATTTTAGCCTGACCAAGATTACGTCAGGGCTTTAAAAGAGACAGCGACCTCTCAGTTTGTTTCGGCCTTTTTTCTCAGAGTAGTCAGATAGGAAACGCCGAACTCATAGCATATATATATATTTTTTTTAAATATGACGTGTGAATGTGATTCCGATATCCTATTAACAGAATTTACAATTTAATTTCATTGTCAATCGCTTCAATTGCACTTGATCGAATCGTTGCAAATTGATTGTCTAGATCAATTTGCACCTCAATGTGTATTAATCACGTAAAAATTAACAATTGCAATTGATCGTTTCGGGGATTGTTTAAGAGCGTTTATACATAGGTAAAGTGAGCAACGTCGCATAAAGCTGTCAAATATTTCGATGTTTTGATTAATTTAGCCATATTATAAGTATTTATATGAAATAAAGGAATTATTAATACGTGTCCAAGTCATCTCGCCACCTCTTTCTGGCGAGTCGGGGAAGTATTTCTACCACACATAATATAACATCACACCTTTAATTCCGGAAGGGTTAGGCAGAGGTGTACGGTACGTGTACCTAAAGTACACCCACATTTGGCCATACCACCAGTAGTAGTCACTAGATTTCGTCATAGTATTCCTACCATACACCTACCTTCTTATATCTGCCGCGAAGAAGCAGCTTACAGATACAAGACATTTTAGCTCTATCTCTGGCATGGCAACGCACCTGCGATATCTTTTGTATTATAGGTTATCATATCGGCGGGGACCAATTACCGGCACCTGAAGGAACACGGGTGGGTTTTAGTCAGTAAGAGTCTGACACGCCCTCCCGCTCCGCCCAGAGCAGGGGAAGTTATTTCACAATTTCCCACCCAAAAAGAAAAAAACAAATCACCCTAGTTCACCACCTAATAACATATCATTAGTTGGTAAGCAACACATTGTTTTGTCTGACCTCATATAATTTGATTTTAGGCTTATTAACGTAAAAAAGACTAAACTTTATTCGTTATCAAGTACAAGTACCTACTAAAAATAAATTACAAATTGAGCTTAGCAACAGTGCCATAAATTATTAAGGTTAGATAAATAGCGGTGACACAATCCGACTGACGGTCAGTAACGGTACCGGTACTGTCCCTGAATAAACCCACCGAGCAGAGCTTACATATCACGACGAAGTGATTAAATAAAGTTCGGTAAAATACCTATTATTTTTATCTATTTAACTGCAAAGAAAAGTTTTCTTTTACCCTGATGTCGATGGCACGCATATTAAGTTTTAACAGTCGAGTATGTTTTTACGCGGCCATTTTTGCAAGCCTTGATCTTCTTCTGTTTCTCCCCTACATTATAGGCTTAAGAAAATAATAATGTTATAAAAACATACCCTTTTGACTTTAGAATAACCCTTTTGACATAGGACATGGGATGTGATACCCACAGCGCCGGCGCTGCTTCCGAACGGAAACTCAGGGGCGTAGATATCTAGATCTTCTTGGAATTATGCATATTATTAATGTTTCCTATTAATTTACAACTAAAGTTGATAATGATTGTACAGTTTTTTTTACGCATTTTAATAGATTTCATGACGTGTTGTTTACCCATAGGACTGATAAGGCAAGGCTACTGATTGCAAAATCAGTTGAAAAAATACAGCAGCTAACTGTTTTGCTCCCACATTTTATTAAGATAAAATATCCTGCTGACCTATTTTTGAAAATAAAATTATCAACTTCAGGTCTAAAAATACACTTTGATTTAACTGCGACCCCTTTTTTTCAGGTTATTGAGAAAATAACTCGCTGTATGAAAGCTATAATTTTAGATCATCATGAACTAAGGCCTAACATTCATACCGAAAACAATGTCAATTCTATCGCAGACGGTGGTGATCGTGCAGGGTCGACATCACCAGTATACTCTTTACCTGATGAAGATAGGACTCAACTAACACAAATAGCTGAGGCAACATCTATAGATGTCACGGTAGCAAATAAAGATGTTGAAATAATAGACCTCTCCAACATTGACGATGATAATGATTTAATTCATGAAACTAGTACCGCAACAGCAGATAATACAGGTTCTAGAATAACTGTTGAAGTGGATATACATAGGGGTATGTCTAGTCTTTCTCTGAGAGACGTAGAAGCTCCATTTAATATAACATTTTCTGATGTAAATTGTTCGCAAAGTATACTCAATAACTATGAAGACATAGATCAAATGCAGCAGAATAAAATTAATATTGTTTCTCAAGGAGCAGTTGCTGGTGAATTAGAGGGTTATGTAACCGAAAAAGAAAAAACTAGAAATGTAATGCAGGTTGGTGGTAGCACTACACTTGGTAATATACCGAACAAGACCAATTTTATAATTGAGCCTAATAAAACCATGGAAAATAGTATAGCCCCAAATGAGTCAAAAATTATTCATAATACTAACTGTAATTTAATATGCAAAACTGTTGTACTAAATAAAGATCCCAAAAACTACAGTCTAACAACGACTTCCAAGCAAAGGGATAATATCTCATCCCAAGTACCATTTTATCCCGCTACCAATAACGTTCCTGAAAGTCAAAGACAGACTTGGCATGATACGAACGAAACTTGTGCAATAAATGATTCCAGCCATACATTGAAAGATGCTACTAACTCAACACAGCCTGCACAGATTTATAAGGCTGTGAACCCAATCATAGTTAAAAATGCAGCAAACATTGCTGTTAATATTCCAACAAATACTTTTAATGCAGCTGAGAAAGAAAACCAACCAATCAAAACTGTTGGAAATTCAAGAGCACTGACTAATAATACAGCTATCGTACAAGATGATTCTACAACTATTAAGAAGAAAAGAGGTCCACGCAAGAAGAAAACTTTAAAAGATGAAAAGGAAAAAAACCCTAAAAATAAAAGGGTATATCAACCCCCTAAAAGATATAAAGAGAATACTTTTACTAATTCGGAGAAAAATAAAAGAATACCGATTTACAATGAAAATGTGATCAACGATCTATCATGGATGGAAAATATAAGATACGTCAGGGAAATAAAAGTCGATGAAAATGATCCTACACTTAATTTAGAAGAGTCTTTTTGGGATAATTATTACTTACCCGCTAACTGGGGTGACAATGAATTTCTGTAATATTTTGATTTGTTCTATTAAAATTATTGAAATGTACTTCCTGTTTTCAATTTGTGTTCTCGTCCTGTATGGTCCCATCATCCAAAGTGTTGTGTTTCTAATTACCTGTTTATGGACTGATTTTTCCAACTTCAGATGACACACGGAATAATTTTGAACGTTTAATGGTTTTTTTATACAAATATTGTTTAGACATCAATTTTATTCCATGGATAAAAGATATCTACCGTTGGACAGTAAGGGGTTTAGTTATAACCGACGCTTGAAATTAAGTTATGATTAACGTGTGCTTAGTCATCATTTTTTAACGTTAAAACTTCTTAAATAACTATAGTTTGAGCGGGACCGCTGTTCTGCCTCTTAGATAAGCAGCGGCCTTAGTTCGGCAGCGTTGACGCATAAGCGCCGTGAGCATTGACGAATGAGCGGCCTGCACTGCCACCTTCTTGCCGCGTACATACCTAATTCGCAGAACAGCGGTCTCGGTCAAACTATACCCTTATGAATACTGCTGCTACTGTGATTTCTATTCGTAGCTTACTCATACTTTTGCAAACGACTTCAATTCCTTTGGTAATGTAAGTGTATGTGTTATCAATAAAACTACATAAAATTATGATTCAAATATTTAATAGGTAAAGATAATAAGACAAACTTCAACGACACGAAGGTCAAAACTATACGAGTACACAAACAGCAACATAATATAATTTGTATATTATTTGAATATTGTATGTAAATGTGTAAATATAATATTTTCTGTTCAATAATATTTGCCTAGTGTTAATTGATGTGATAACATGTTTCTCTATGCTTATTGTTATGGCGTCACTTCACTTGACAAATATACACGTTATTACGCTAATATAAAAAATACCTTATCTGAGTAAAGATTGGGTATATGTTGTATTGGCTAATTGACGAAATATTAAGACAAACATGCCGTGGAGTGCCAGCGTTAGAACCATTATTTTAGTGTAGGCCTGCAAAACATGAACGCACTTAAATATATTGTGTTTGGTGTTATTATTACTAATTCAATTATTTATATCGCTGATTTAACTCGACCACATTGGCCAAAATAAATAAAAAATTAATTCTAATCAATAAATTCTGTTCCGGTCTTAAAGGGTTTCTCCCTTTAAGAACGGAACAGAATTAAACGTGCTTTTAAAACAATTTCCTTTTTTAAGAAGGGTTCTGTGTTTTAAGTACTTGTCTGTCATTATTACTATCGCTCATCTAACTCGACCACATTGACCAATGTTGAATGCTAGTCCTAGCATTTAACTGTTTTTCAATGGATTCAACCAATGACAGAAAAGTACTCAAAACACAGAACCCTTCTTAAAAAAGGAAATTATTTTAAAAGCACGTTTGATTCTGTTCCATTCTTATAGGGTCTCTCCGTATGGTAAGAATATATTCAACGGAACAGTGAATTATGCAAAATTATCTTTCATATTAATAGAAGCATTTTAACAGAAATTATTATTATTATCACTAGCACATAATTTATGAAATCACGTGAAGCACACTCATCAATAACATTACAATACACCGTAAAATCGTGGTTATGTGACATGGAACTGCAAAAACATTTTTATAAATATTTAATTTTTTAATTATTACATTACACCAGATATGTAGAGTATTTTTTTATATACTGTAATTATTATGTTTTACCTTCACCCATAACTTCAATATATGTAAATTCACAGAACAAGCCGTATTTTAGTGATACCTACCTAAATGTCGCTTTATCAAAAAAAAAAAAGCATTGCTAACTCATATAATATCACGGGAGTAAAAATACCCTTAACGAAGCCGAGAGTCAATTGTTCTTCCCGTTATTATGATCCTGTTTTTGTACTGTACCATATCTTCTGGTTACTTAATGGTTGTTTTCCCGCGGCAAAACAATTTGCCATAAGAAATACATAGAGTAAAAGTAAAAAATAAAGATGTTTTTGTTTTAAAATTATTTAAAAAAAAATCATCAACTCGAAAACGTGAGAATCAATAGTAACAGGAAACTTGTAGGTACTACTCGAATCGCACGCGCCGCCGACAAAGGGAACATTGATGCATAAATGTTCAAAGCAAAATAAACTCTCGCACGTGGTGATACGGCATAAACTACACACAACAATACAAAATTTGTTTTCAAAATTGTTTCTAATATTTTATTTGTTTATATAACGATTGTATTACCAAGACAAAACCATTTCGCTGCGGGAAAACAACCATTAAGATTTCACATTGTATATGAAATTGCTTCCAATCCAATCTTTTATGGTTATTTTTACGGAATCAGAATGGAAATTACATTATTGTTACCAGCACACCGCAATCTAAAAGGTACTAATAATAATTAATAACTGCACTAACAAATTCCAAAAATATGTAATTATATCAATGTAAGTATCTAATTTATTAACTTCAGACCTTCAACGGCCATTATTACAAATTAAATTTATAAACACAACACATGATTAAGTATAACATCAACTAAATATATTCTAATATAAAGTATATTTACATAAACTTTAAGCACATAACCTAATGGTAAATATAGAAGCAGGTACATCATCAAACCATGTGTATCTATCAAATAAAACTATATACTAGCTATGAAGCAAGAAACAGTTTAATAAATACTATATTGTAATAATCAGAATTTTTACAAACAAATGTGTTAAAATGAAGGCCAACATACCTTTCAATGGAGTAGAAATTACAAGTATCGATAGTATTGTCGACCTATTTGACGAGCCTTAAGAGGGAACACGGCCTGCGATTCTCCATGCAAATGTATTCTCCTTTTTTCTTCCTGAATAATGCATCTAGACCAAATTTTTTTTTTCATATTATCAAGGTCTGCTGTAGACACGTCACCGTTATTTCCTTTTTTTCAGCAACTTATTGGTAAATAAAATATGACCCTCCAAAAATAATAAAAATGCCCCATATTTACCGCCGTGATTAGAGGACTACCAGAAAAATTCGAAACGTTTTTAACATAAAAGAAAATGATAGGAACCTAAACATACACTTTCTTAATTTTAATTGAATCGGCTCAATTTTCGAGGAGAAAAAAGGAGAATACTAAACCTCGATCTCGTAATTTTTTTTTGTGATATAATCGGTCTGAGCTGCAGCAATCCCTATCACACTCTACGGAGACTTGAGGTAAGACGACGGCAATAGTTTCTTCAAATACCTATTTTTCAAATTCCTCACAGGCCCTGTTCCCTCTTAATGATGCTCTCAGCATTATATATATTATTTTTTTAAATAATTAAAGATAGTCACACATAATAATCACATTATTTCTGAGCACAACTTACACTAGGTACAGTAGATACTAAATTAAATAACATATACCTAACTGTAAGTGTTATGAATTATGATAATGAAATTGTTATTAGAAGATTATAATGGAAAATTCTATAACTATTATATGAGCAAAATTTGTAAATGCAATTCAATCTGTAATGTAATATAAATATTAGTACAGTTGTTTCGTAATAAATACAAACTAAACAGGTAAGTATATACCTATTTAAGTACAAACAAATCAGTGCTTTAACTTATCGACTTACGAACAGCACTAGCTCAATTCCTTAGTAGTCGGGTAGTACAGTCATGAGCGCCGATATGTATCCACTTAATAAAATTCAAAAGCGATTTTTTCGTGGAATATTGACTACAACTTTGATATAAGACCTATTTCATATTAGTGTGGGTTCCAAAATACTGTGTTCGTAACAACATAACATTACAATCAACACAGTAGGAGAAAATCACTTTTAAAGGTTGCTAACTGTATATATATTAGCTCGTGACTGTACAACGAGCTACACTTAGTAATAATTCTCTTTAATATTCCAGTTTATATCATCCGACTAATACTGTGTCTGTGAGAAACTACTTAATTGTATATGTTTATAAATACATAGAATATTATTATGTATCGTATTATTAACCACCTAGATGATCTATTTGTATGGACTGTAAAAACAATCTCTTGGTAATAAACATAATTTAATATTAATAAAATAAATAAAATATACAGTATGTATATTATTATTTGATATATACAAAAGCTACGATACGCTATTCAATATTCCCTTTCTAATGTCATTCATTTTGTTATTACATTTGAGACTAATTTATTATCACTTACTCATATACAACATTTTATAAACCCCTTGACGAATAGTTTATAATAACCATGAACAAGCTTAACGCTCTATAGAACTCTAGCATTCTCATTTAATTTAAAATATATTACATACTTGAAAGACAATTTAGTAATAGGAAATGTATTTTTTTATTATATGATGGATATTATTATATATTTTAAATTTTAATATTATTTTCCGAGTAGTTAAAAACGAAACACAGTGTATAAACAACATAATTATATTTTTTTTTTTTAAGTGGCTAATATATTTAAAATTATCACAAGCAAGTAGGTAATGTCCTAAGGCCAAGAATTCACGACGTCTTTTTCCCGTTGCGGTCCCGATTACAGTCTTACACGGCCGTGTTTCCTTGGGCGCTTAGACTTATTGCACCTGATGGCTGATTGAAAGCAATGATGCCATCGACGATGGCATGTTTAAAAGTAATTCTTAAACTCGACATTTTTAATATAGCTATCTGAATACAGCTCAATTCGACTAGCAGCAACGTCCAACAGTTGCTGCAATTGAAAATCCAATTTTGAATGTACATATTGAACCTATAATCACGATGTTGCACTCAAAATACGATCGACACGAGGTGCGAAATCGGAACTCCTCAGGCGCGTGCGGTCATCGCGTCTTGATCTAGGAGATCAAGTCTAAAGCACCTGTCCCAAGGCCGCGCGCGCAACGAGCAGCGAGTGCGCAAAGGCAACGAGTGATTGGTCGCTGGTATGCGTAAGTCTCTCAGCGAGTGGTCTGCCTGCCAAGCGAGAGCGAGAACGAGAGCGTCGCTGAGCGAGTACTGTCTTTGATCTTGTCGCTGCGACAAACGAGTACTCACCGGCCGGTGTGAACAGTCAGCGATCAACCATTAATGTATGTTTCTCTTTTACTTACACGGGACTTACAATCTTTTGTACGTTTCTTGACCGAAAAATCGTTGATAGCTAGTCGCTTCCCCGTCGATGGTGGGACAGGTGCCTAAAACCATTTTACATCTCTTTTTAATCCTACCCCCATCTCTTTCTAACATGAGCTTCCAATACGCCCTTTAGCAAGGCTTATACAACTAACACGCCTTAAACCAGTCTAAAGCTGCATCGCTTCCAGTAATTTATAAATTTATTATCATAAGGCTTAGAACAAACGAATCTATTATTTTTATTGATTAAGTACTCGTACACTGGAACCTTGCTATGTTCACTTTATTTTAATTGTAGTTATATAACAAAATCAACTTTCTTTCTTCTTTTCTTTTAGGGTCGACGGCAAAAGAAAAAAAAAATTAATTATGTTAGATTTTTGTAACAATATTATTTGATTTAAAAGAGTGTCCGTGGAGTTTCTTGCCCGTTCTTCTCCATACCTACTACGCTTTGGAATGGACAATTAGCTTCATCTTTCTGATTGACCGACCCTTTGAAAATTCAAAAGCGTAATTGATTTATTTGAAATAAATGGTTTGAGTTTGATGAGTTTGGCCCAGTCAGTGGCGTTTCAATAAATGCAAATTGCATACAATTATAGAAAATTAAAAAGTATAGGCCCCACATAAAATACTTGTGAAGACCTTTATCAGCTTTTTAATCACACATAGATTTAAAGAACGAACTCTTTTATTTATGACTTTTTCTATCAAAACATTTAATTACATCTCAAAGCGATCCATAAAACCGAAGTCCGAACAATGAAAATTCCAGATCTCTGTTACGCCACAGATTAGTACAGATGCAGATGGTTCACTCCGCAGAATCATTTAAATAAAAAGCGACTCTTGTTACGACACAATTAAGTGCAATTCAGGTCGCACAGCACTAATTACCTACAGTTATATTCACCTAGAAGTTTCCTCTTTTTCTATCGCGTAACTCTTATATAATTTATTTATTACATATGTTCTGACTACATTACGCCCACTGAATTCAACAGGTCAAGCCCGCCGCGTACCTACCTTTAGCTTAGAAACATAACAAAGTCCCAGCCTTTATTATCTAACTACCTCCAGAATTATAACATCGCCTATCGCAACCGTCAATCAACATAATACCTTAACAAAGGGGAAATACCTTTCAAATTAGAAGCTGAACTTCCCCCTGACCTTGAAAAATCCCATGCCAGTCTTGTTGTGGAGTAGTGACGTCACTCCTACGTAGCTCTGGATGACTATGGGGGAGTGGTGTATGCAGCACGCCGATGATGTCATGTGTTCTATTGCCCTTTGTATCTTTAGCGCGAATGTTTCCATGTCGTAGGTCGATTTTTCTTCTGCTGTTCCCTCTGAAAATTAATACGGCTGAGGTGAATGTGTGTAATATATATATATACTAGCTGGCCCGGCAAATGTTGTTTTGCAAAAATGAAAAAAATAAATAAAAAAATATGGTATGAAAAATAGATGTTGGCCGATTCTCAGACCTACTCAATATGCTCACAAAATTTCATGAGAATCGGTCAAGCCGTTTCGGAGGAGTACGGGAACGAACATTGTGACACGAGAATTTTATATATAAGAAGATATAGTTCGGCCGAATTTCGTTTACGGTTTTCGGCAATTTTCGGTGAATTTCGTTTTCAGCCACAAAAATGCATTTTCGGCAGTGGGCGAATTAAAAAAAAACTGGTAAATAAACTTGATTTAGGTACCTTATTAAGGCCTTAGTATTGAAATGTTATGTATACTCGTACAAACGTGATTTTATCACCAAAAATAAAAAAGCCCAAAAACCGTGTCTCCGGGCAGCGACACAAATTCCTAAATATAAAACCAAAGAATGGAGATTGAACCAGGAACAAGCTGAAGTCACGATTACTGAGCTTAACCCAGGCTACAAACAAACGAATTCCGTCGCCCCCTACTCACGCGCGCCTCTCTATGACGTAAGGGGGGAGTTTAACACCTCACTCCCCCCTAACTCGAGGTGGCTGACTAGCCGGGGATCGCGGAAGTCGCATTAGATCCCGTGATCCCCGGTGCAAGTGAGAGACGGAACACCGGGGTGGTTTTAGTCAGTAAGAGTCTGACAGACCCCTCCGCGCTCCCCACGACGGAGGAAATCCATGAGGATTTACCCCAGTAATAATAAAAAAACTACTTCAAACCCACCGTCATCATCTACCTAGCCTTTCCCACGTTGTAGTCAGCTTCCAGTCTAACCAGATGCAGCTGAATACCAAACCGTTGAGTTCCTTAAGTTCGGAGGTGAGCTGCACGTTTACTGACAAATGCGTGCACTGACTGGACAGGTCCACTCAATTTGTGTGGTTCTTTTCTCAAAAGACCATTTCAGACGCCAATCTACATGGTCTTCACATGATCTGAACAAGATTACGAGTGGAGTTTAAAAGAGACTGCGATCTCTGAGTTTGCTTCGGCCTTTCTTATCAGAGTAGTCAGATAGGAAATGCGGACCTCTTCTAGTTTTTAAAACATTATTGACGTGTAAAAGTGTTTATACAAACCTATTTACAGAAAATAACATTTCATTTACCAGCATTTTACATGGAGCGACTGCCTGTCTGACCTCCACAACCCAGTTACTGGGTAATACTCCGATCTACAAACACACACAAAAAACACATATATAAAAAAAAAGTTGTCTGTACATATTCACCTTCACCTTTATGCCAGAAGATGGGATGCGAGGCGTACGTGAGGAAGGGCACATCTTGACTGAATGGATTCCACACCGTCTTCAGGGGAACTGGCTCGCCTTTGTTCCACATCAGTCGCACGCCGCGGAGGTGGCGCTCTCTGTAGTCAATATTCATGTTATTAGCAATCGTTGCTTTAAAAATTGGGTAGGAGGAACTTCATTCTTTAGTTGACTTTGTTCATTGGGTTTTTAGAGTAAAATTATTGCCGGTAGTTAAGCGGAACCATTTTTCTTTTCGGAAGCTGTCTTTGACTTTCATTATCATTCATTCTGCGGAATGCGCAGAATGAATGATAATGAAAGTCCATAATACCTCAGCTCATATTCACTCCTTATCTCGCTCGCGGACTGAGTGAGAGCGAGACTGAGCGGCGGGGAGAAGGCTCCAAGGCGCCAATAGTTTAGGTAATTTATTTTTATAAAATTGATTTGTATAATAACGGTATTAAAAAAAAACATAACATTTGCTTTATAGTTAGTTCAGTTATTATGCAGTTTCATGATCTAATTCGAAGTACTTTTTTTAATACTAGCGGTTGATTGTTCGGTTTGAAGGTAGCTTTTTTTAAGTCAGATTTTTTTCCATCGAGAAATAATCCTCAACTTTACCATATATTTATTTCAAAATGAATGCTGATATAATTTTGATATAACGGAGGATCATGCTTCAGCAATTTGAGGTATTAGACTCTTAAGAGGGCCCTTCCCGGCCCGTCTATCATCAACCCGAGCATGGTCGAAAGGCTTGTTGTTTCATCCAGCGCGTGAGAACTGCTAACAAGCAAGTGAGAACGCGGTAACATTGTACGAAAAATAGTGAGCGGAAATTTTATAAAACTTGTTTAAGGAAATAAGTGTTTTTGAGTAAGCCTTACAATTTTGTGAAATAAATGTTTGTCATTTAGAATCTCCATTACATGTGCAAGGTTTCTATGAAGATGTTTTCTTTACTTTTACAATTATTGAGTAAAAAAGCAGATTTTTGGAGGCTTAGACTGAATTCAAACTCAATTTTTTTTTACACAGGATATCTATTAATTTCATAACTTCAAAGAAAGATGTGTACACAATGCCATAATCACGTAATAAACGGGACGGCCGCCCGAAAATAGGAGATTTTCGCAACATAGTGCTCTAGAGGACAGCCGGCCGTCCCCTATTTTCGCGTCATAGGTACAGACCTATAACGTCGAAAAAAGACAACAACATCGCTTTTATGCTCACAGGAGCATAAAAGCGATGTTGTTGTCTTTCTTCACGACAACTCGTCTGGGGAAATACTTACAAAGGCGAATAAAACTATTTAATAATACTAAAAATATTTTTGTCGATAAGAAGCTAAACTAATACAACTAGAAACATGCATGTTTTACAATATATTATGAAAAGTTAAAGTGTAAATAATATTAGTATAGTGATTCAGGTGTAATATCTTATTGCTATTTAGTGTTCTGACTGCCATTTTGATACATGCTTTAGATAAAATTATTTTACGACAGAATGGCAAAGATTCCATTGGCTAGATTTTAGAGAGAATATACGAGCGAAAAACTTAACTTTTCTTGGAAGTTGGATAAAAATAATTGCAAATTAAGACAATGAATGAAGACATGTATTCAGTATGTGGTTGCATATCATAGAAAAGTTTATCTTTGTTATGCGTCATATTATTTATAAAGCGTTGTTTAAAGTTGAGTAGATAATGATCGTCTACTTAACCACACATTTTTTGACGTTTAAACGTATCTTTAACTTTATGCAACGTTTATAAATTATAAGGGGCATGGCGCAGAACAAAGATAAACTTTTGTTCTTTTGTGTAAGCAACGTTGTGTATGCAACTTCAAAGCGTTGTTCAAAGCGCATACTGTTAAAAACAGTATAATACAGTTTTTCACTCTAAAATACTGCTTACAAAAATAAAGTATACGAATATACTGTTTTCATTGAGCTGTTACAAATAAATATCTCTACTGCGTAGAACATGGTACATGCAACGGGGCATGGAGTTTTAGCCAGTCTTAATTTAATTAAAATAAAATAATACATAAATTACTGTGTATTTTTAATTTTTCTGTTTATTTTCCCTCTCTAACCATAATACTATATTTCTTGTACAAAAAGTTGACAACCCTATTTGCTTTTACCTGGCAATAACATAAGTGTTGCCACGTCACCAAATCGAGCGTCACGCTAATTGATGCCTCGCAAATACACAGATACTGCCGTTACTTTCTAACTTTACAACATCGAAATGTTAAAAAAGCGTAGTGATATGGTCAGAATTTATCTGAATTACTTCAAACTACATCATGAACATAATATTGTGAATGAGGAAAATAATTTGTTTGTGGTCAGCTAAGCAAGAAAAATAATTTACAATTGCAATTACCTCTTGACTATTCATAATTCCCCACTTAATATTATATTTTTTTTTAAGTTAACCTAATGAAGAAACCACATAAATAAATGTGAACAGCCAAGCATAACAGAAAAACTATTAGTAAATTAATTTATTGCAGACTTGTATGTTTATATTATACTCCCTATGCATTCTGTCTACACAATTTAGGGCGCTCGCAAACAGGCGCGACGCGACAGCTCGAAACGACTTTATTAGAACCATTTCGATGGCAACTTCTTAGAAATTGTTCTACCAGAATCGCATCACACAGTCACGTCGCGCCTGTCTGCGAGCCTTTAGAACATAAAATCAGACCTGATTTCCCCAAAGGGTTAAACAGAGGTGTAGATACATAGAGTACACCCAAATTTCGCCAGTTAATAGGAGGCGAGCGGTCAGCGGTTTAGTTCATGTTCGGTATTACCCCAGAAAGTTAAGACGATAAATTTAACACAAAAAATATTAGCCCTTAAGTGGAAAAACTTACACTAGCATGGCACATACATTCTCTACATCAAGCTACGCAAATATACATCAAAATACAAAATTAACCCAAAAGAAGCTAGCAACGTTTAGTGTATCCTACAGCAACTGAAAGGTACCTAGGTTCAAAATACTTGGGATCGAACAGTCTACTGTTCTGGTGGTCCACGTCTTCGTGCGAGGGTCGGCGGCACAACCGGTCTATGACGCAGTCTTTCACGACCGTTGAGACGCCGGAAGCGATGCCGTTCAGTCGACTGTGTACCAACACATGGGTTATTTATAGGCCCTATGCGTACTGTGTAGCTATCTGAATTGATACTACATTTCTGAGTCAGCCATTGCTAATATATTTAGATATAAAATGAATATTTTTAAAGACACCAATACTTGATGGATATTATAATAAAATCTGATCTTAGGTCCATTTGTACCACATATCACTATTTTTGTGTTTAGCGCTAAACGTATTTAAAACATCGTTCTGTTTCTGTTAATCGTTTAAAGATGACCGAGACAAAATTATGTTTTAAATTCGTTAGCGATTCGTAGTGCAAGCGGGCCTTGGACTTGAAAATGGAAAAAATCCCACGGGAAGGTACTACCGGGATCAACAGTACCCTACGTGTTAATCCATGGATTTGGATGAAATTTGGCACATGGGTAGACCATGACCTGCGTTAGGACATAGGATACTTTTATCCCGGTAGTATCTTCCCTTCGGATATTTTCCGACATCCACGCGGTCGAAGCCGCGGGCCAGACATAATTTTACTATAGTGCTCATGTAATGCGCTTACCAATTTCTTAAAATATAAAGTTCATGAACAAATAATATTAATATGTTATCTATATGTAATAGGTCTGTGACAGATTATATCAATAAAATAATCATGTGCAATATGTTGTCTTGTCTGAATTTATTGTTAAGTACCTACAAAGATTACACATAGGTAACAAGATAAGTGAGCAGTATTTTAATTTTCCTAAAGAAATATTGGGATTACCGAGTATGTTAGTAATTTTAAATAGGTTTATTTATGTCAATCAATCTGCCTAGCCTTTTCCCAACTATGTTGGCCACGACTTCCAGAAGCTAACCGGAAGCAGCTGAATACAAGTATTTTACATGAAGCGACTGCTTAACTCCTCAACCCAGCAACTTTGTAATACGATACCCCTTAGTATGACTGGTTGTCAGACTTTAGTGCTTCTAATGACCCGTAACGACTGTCAAAGATCCATGAATGACAGCCGGAACCAACGGCTTAACGTACTTTCCGAGGCATGGAATAGTCTCGGTATGTAAAGATGCTCACCCATCTACGCACCAACCCTGGCAAGCATAGCTTAACCTGATGGATCCACCCGTGTGGCTGTTATTACTTAGCAGCAAGCTCGTCTTTAAATAGTTTTATGTGTTTATTAAAATAGTAATTCCACACAAGCAAACATTAGATGCCAACTTGAATTAACTAACCATTTTTTAAATGATGTATTGTTTGCATATAGTCAAATACAAATAGTGATGTTGTTTTCTAGATCTATCACAAAATCACAAGATAAACCAGTTGTTGGCTAATAATAAAACAATTCTTAGGTTCTGAGCTATCAAGTTTTTTTTTTCTTTTATTTAAAAACAAGTTTTGTCCTATATTTTGTTTTCCTATTCACTTCTAGTCCCAATTATGTTTCAAATGTTTTTTGTTCCTCCTTTAGCAATTTACATTTAATTCATATTGAAATTGGAAAAATACTTCTCTCTATTCAAATATTTTTTCAACAGTGTTTTCATTTATTTAATTACTCGCCAAATTTTTTCTTTTCAGTAAGAAGTTCAAACTTACGGTACTAAAGATGAAGGTGGGTAGACCAGCTCCCCGATGACAATAGTGTCCAGGTCATCCAAATACGTCTTCTTGAATTCAAGCTGCTTCATGGCAATGAAGTCATACTTGATAGTCATGACCAATCGTGAAGTGAGGAGCACAATCCTTTCCTTCTCATTATCCCATAGAGTAATCCTGGAAAGTCATTATAAAATGTTGTATGAGAGGGTTTAAAGCTCTGGTCAAACTTCCCTCGCGCGATACGGTACTAAATTCGCTCGCGTCGATTGTGTAATCTAACTTGTATGGTGGTGGTCAAAGGAGCGCCAATAGTCGTGTGACTTCCTAGTCATTAAAACAATAAACGCGCACAGTCATTGAGTCGCCTCAGTTTGACCGACGCATAATAAATAAGGAAAAATGATCCAATCAGATGTTTTTAAGCTTACAGAAGATAAAATTAATAAATATTTGCAGTAGTTAGATATGATAACAACATTGCCCATACATAACAAATTTTTGATAATTTTAATTTCTGATCTTGCCAACATTGCTAAATGGCAATTTTATAATTAAAAAAACTGCTGTGTTTATCCTTTAGTTTATTAAAGCCCACTTTTTACCATGATATGCATAGAAATTTAGTTAGGGAAATTAATTGTTAAGCAAATTGATTAACTCAAATTGTACTAATATTCAATTCACAAGTCATTCTTTGATAGTTGCATGAAATGGCTTTAATGATAATTGTGTTTTTTATACAAGGTGGCAGGGACATTGACGGGCAACTTGTTACCATGGATTCAGTACAAAATTCAAAAGTGCCTTATACGGGCCTACTTGAAATAAATGATTTGACTTTGATTCTGGACCCCATGCATTGAAATTTAACATTGGTTATTTAAAAAAAATATGGTCTGCCATACATTTTGACTGCGTAGGTATTGCACTTTTGTAGGATACAGCTGTATTTTTTTTTTATAAATGACGAAAATTTTCAACACAGGTGGTCCAGAATCATGTCTGAATCCATGGTAACATGTTGCACGTTGATGTCTCTGCCACCCTGTATATGGGCAATTTAAGTTGTTAGTCACGTTGCTTTATTTTCCACAACTGTACAAATAAAGTATGTTGACAATTTGCTTACTCAGTCAACAGCCAGGATCCCAAGTACTCTCCATCTTCAGGGAACAATAGTCCAGTAATACATTCCCGTATAGCAGTCTCCACAACTCCCTTGCGGAATGTGAAGAAGTCTTTAATGTTTTCCTTGTCAAACGGCACATCATAACGAGGGAATACTGCCTGTATGCTTGTTGGTGTAACTGCAGCTGCTGTTGCTGGAGGGTTTGTTTGATCCTCGGATGCTCTGGCATCTGTAGCATGAGTTGACATATTGTAGTCTACATTCATACTGTGGAAAGATCTTCGATGATAGTATGAAAATTGATAAATTCTAATCAAACTAAACCACTTTATATTATTTTAACTATGTAGGTACCTGTTATATATTTATAGGTACTTAATGGATTAGTTCTATTCCATATCGGGAATTTTATAGTTACCTAGTCTACACCAATTATAATGTTCACCTTCGCGCATTATATAGCATACCTACGTTAAATATATTTTTATACAGAATAAGTTTATTTTTACCTCACTGTGAGCCTCAGAAAAAACATTCGACATGGAATGTGCTATGGCATAATATTTTCAAAACATACCGGCAAAGGAAGATGTGGAAGAGGTCAAGGAATTTTCACCAGACAACACCGAGGGATTAACACTAGTCGGGGGTTTCCTTCTCGCCGATTTATCCGTAGTATTATTGCTATTACTTTCTGAATTCTCCGCCACGGTGGTATCCGTCGACAGCTGCAGGGTACCGCCTCGGAACTCCAAGTCTTCATCTTGTAAGTCACTCATCCTGTATTTATGTAGTTTTCTTTGTTCTATACACTGTTTTCTTTTTATATTAATATTTGCTCTGCGTAAATAAAATAATCGACCGACGCACTGATAAGTTACGTCAATGTCAAATCACAAATGCGTTTCATTTCATGATTTCAACGCTATGATTACTTTTCGTGTAGTTTACACTTTCTTGAATCGAATAAACAAAATAGTTTCTATATAATTTTCATAAAAATCATAATTTTATAAAGCTTAATTTCAAGGTTATGATTTTATTATTTTTTCATTGATCAAATAACAAATTAAACACTATAACTAAACGGAGAATACTGCCAATGGCGGGTATTTATCAGTTTTCCAATCTTTCAAAAAGTTTGGTTGTTGTAGTCATCTCGCCCATTTCATATTTTTGTGATGTGTTTTGTATTAGTCTTAGGAAATTGGTAATTCCATTGCTTTGCCGTTCGACATTACTTCACACATAATTCACAGGTGGGTGCGCGACTCTACTGGCTGAAGTTTATTTATTTATTCAAAATTGGTAGATACGCCAAAAGAATAAGTACACATTTTACATTAATTAATAAAAGTTATAGGTGTTCAGGTAGGTATAGACTAATTACAGGAATAGGTACACGACATTCACACATTTAATTAAAACAACATATTATTAGCTTCATGCTAGCTTTCATATCGTCGGTCCACGGCACTGAGAAATTAATCAGAAAAATCGTAGCCTCCGCACTGATAAACTTTGATGTGCCGTGGCTCCTGCTTCACTGAAGCTATGGATGCCTGGAGACTCACTTGCCTGAATTCAGATCCACCTGACAATCCATCTTCGCAGAGACGGGATGGGATGAGCCGCTCCGCAGAGCAGAACAGAACAATTTACTTGACACGTCGGCTACTATACTACGGAGCGTGCGTACCTGCTGGCTGTGGGTAAGTGGGAGTGTGGCTTTATGTATTACCGTCGTCGAACATAGGCACTTTGTTCGACGACACTACTTTCCGTCTCGCACACCACGGCCTGTCTTGCAGCCTTAGTGCGGGTCGCTTACTGCGGCACGCGAACACCAACGAGCCCTTGTCACCGTCGGCGTTCCAGCTGTGTTAGAAACCAATGGCCTTAGCACGCGACGATGGCAAGAGATTTTGGAAGGTGGGTAGGCCTTGAGTGTGGGATGCAACGTGTACCGATACTCCTGCGGGGTTGCGGCCATCCCATTCTGGGTGTCCGTTTCGACCGCGCGGCCACGGCGAAATTTTAAAAAAAAAACCACGCCAAGATTTTGTAAAACTTTGTAGAAGTTGATTCCCAAAACCATAAATTTGTCAAAGTTATGGTTAAAAAGTTATAAGGGTTTGAACGTGGCCGCGCCATTGAAACGCGGCGAACCGCGCGGCCACGGAGATCTTTAAAACTAAGCGTTGCAGAGATCTGAAATTCAGGTAAATAACAGATTGAATTTGTAAAAAAATTGTAAAAATATAGAAAAAAATCCTAGGTTTATATTTTGGGAGCTATAAGACTAAAACTCCATGGCCGCGCCATCGAAACGATGAAAAATACGTTATCGCCGATATCTCGCTGAAAAAGCATCGCAGGGGTCTGAAGTTTTTTGTAAAACGTAGATTTGAATTTGTCGAAACTTGTAAAAATACTACAAAAAATCCTAGGTTTATGTTTCAGGAGCTGTAAGACTAAAACCTCATGGCCGCGCCATTGAAACGGTCAAAAAACACGTTATCGCCGATATCTCGCTGAAAAAGCATCGTAGGGGTCTGAAGATTTTTGTAAAACCTAGATTTGAATTTGTCGAAACTTGTAAAAATACTACAAAAAATCCTAGGCTAATATTTCAGGAGCTGTAGTACGGTATCGCGTAGAAATAAGTCGTGATTATTTATCGAAGAAAGTAATTGTAAAGCGAGTTTTTTTTTGTAAACAACACCAATTAATATGTAAAACTACCGATACTAGGCAAAAAACATGTATTTTTTTCGGTATTTATAACTTTCAATACGTTTTGAATATTTCGATAGGGTGACCATGGCTTTTTGTTTACAGAAAACTTTCCACCTATCGTTTTGGAAATTGTATCTCAAGGATTCTAAACTGTGCTTCGGCACGAAGGCGAAGTTGAGGTGCTTTGTGTGAGTGAACTTTCTTCATCATATCGTTGGCCAAAAATCGTCTTGAAATTTCTCTTCAGTCTCATGAACAATGAATACCTACGGCGTTATTTCATTGTTCAGTTCTTGAGCAATAGTTATAAATATAGGATTATTGTATGATATTTTTTCATTTCTACAAGTAGCTGCAAACTGAAACTTGTTATTCAGTTGCACCGCATCAATTTTCGGTTTTCTACCTCTGACCATGTCTCTGTAACAATATAGTAATAACATTGACCAACATCTCTACTTCTTAATCTTTTGTTTTATACATATTTGTTTGACCGCGTGAGAACGATCAGCCAACAATCACGTAGGTAATAAAATTATTTATTGTTTTACTAGTTTCAAAGACCGTTACCGTGCTAATGAAAAGAACAAAGAGCAGTATAATGGCAGCGCCAAAACTACGGTTTGTCTTTAGTGGATTTTCAACTTTATGCCCTAGAGCATAAAGTTAAAAATGTATTAAAGACAAACTGTTTCGGTACTCGTCGTCGAGACAGTTTGTCTTTAATGGATTTTCAACTTTATGCTCTAGAGCACATAGTTAAAAATCTATTGGGGACCAAACTAGTATTGGCGACGAGCTCGTCGTAGTCTTTTAGAGAATAGCATAGCAGAATTCGTTGAACTAAACAAAAGAACGCCTAGGTAAACATAGCTCGCATAGACTATCTACCTACGCCCCGCTCGGTAAAAAAACAAAAAATACTTTTTTTTAAATATTTTAACCATGTATTCCTACAAAACTAACCCTCAGTTAGCAATATCTTTGTTCAAGCAATTTAAAAATTTGTTCAAGCAGTTTCTTAGAGAGAATTTTTGGTGCCAAAGAGTATGTCTTTTTAAAAATAAGTATAGTAGTATTTATTTATTTATTTAATACTTCAAGCACACAAATGTACAGAGGCGGACTTAATGCCATAGGCATTTTCTACCAGTCAACCTTCGGGTGATGCAGAGACAAACAGTGGTAGGTGCAATAGCGAGAAAAGAAGATTTTTTACATTTAAATATAAAGATATACATATATACCTATTTAAAACTATAAATATAATAAATACACCTAATTATATATAAATATAAGCACAAATAAAACAAACAATGGGAAAACATTACCGTTGTGATGATACTGCCAGCTTCTTGCGAATATGCTCGCGAACTTTAATTCTAAAAGATAATCGGTTGGTCGCCATCCTGATTTCCTGAGGGAGCGCATTCCACAGAGAGATAGACTGAATGAAGAAGGAAGAGTGAATGAAGTCTGTGCGGTGAGTGGGACATTGAAGAAGACGATTGTGAGATGAACGTAGATTTCTATTGTGGTTGGCGCAAATGTACTGAAAGTGGGGGGCCAGATAACTAGGGGAAGAGGGAGAGTTAAGAAATGAAAACAAGGTGGTCAGCGCCCTTTGCTCTCTGCGCTGGCGTATGGGCAACCACCTTAGAAGCGACCAATGCGCAGAAACATGATCATATTTACGCAGATTGAAAACGAATCGAATGCAGTTATTGAGAAGACGGTCAAGTTTGTTGAGGAGATCTGCATTCAGGTCATAGTAGCACACATCACCATAATCGATGATAGGGAAGATTAAGGACTGCACAAGCATTGTCTTCGTACTTGATGGCAATAAATTTTTCAATCGGTATAGAGCCAGCAGCGTTCCAGTAACCTTCTGGCTTACCCTAGCGACTTGAGTACGCCAGTTTAGGGTATTATCAATGTGCAAGCCTAAGTCCTTCACGTCAGTGCTAAAAGGAACGATCGTACCATTGAAGAGAACTGGTGGCAAGGTTGTACCATCCACCTTGCAAATACCGCGAGGACTGCCAATGATGATCGCTTGACACTTCGTAGGGTTTACGGCTACACCAAATCTATCAGCCCAGGTTTTTATGGCTATCAAGTCCCTGTTTAATTTGTCGATAGCGTCAGGTAATTCATCAACCCTTCCCTGACAGTACAACTGCAAGTCATCTGCATACAGATGATACGCACACTGAAGTTCGGAAGTTATAAGATTAATAAAAATAGAAAACAGAAGAGGAGAAAGTATACCGCCTTGAGGAACGCCAGTATCCAAATCACACCAGCATGAAGAAGAATCCCCAACCTGAATAGACTGCTGACGTACAAGTAGCACTAAGTAGTATAAGTAGCACTTTTTCCAGAGTTCTAAAAATAAATACCTAGCAAATACACAATTTGGACACCTTTCCGCATAAAAATATCATCACGATAGAGCAACCAGTATTAAAATAGGTACCTAAGTAGGTACACATTATCATTACAAGACTAGTTCAACTAGGTTGATAAAAAAATAGGAAAAGTATTAAGTGGTAAGAGAAGAGAGTAATTAGTATGAATTACTTACCTTGATAAGAAGTATTAATTTGAAATCAAATCCTAAGGCTTACGCCTTACGCTTTCGAAGTTGTAACAGCAGAACGTAGTTTTCCAAAGATAACAAATGTCCGAAACAGTGCACAAATTAAAGTCCGTAGGAATGTCAAAATTTAAAACACCAACGAGCAACCCGTGCGAATTAACTGAAAGTAAAACGACGACTGATCAACAAAAAAGCCTTTGGCGGGAAGACGGGGTGCAGCGGCCGGGATATCTCTCACATATTGGACTGCTGTGATTGGTTATACAGCCTTCGTCTCCCGCGCTGCACCCGCGTTCTGTTCGCTCCTGTGTACTGTAGTGTGTGTGGCCTTATGGTTAATTCCTTTAGTGCAATTCAATGTTGGAATGCATGAGTTAATTACACGTTACTTATGACATAATACTGTTAATTACAGGGGGTTATTTCTGGCAGAATTTAGTCTTAGACATAAGTTATGTGTTTGATTCCACAATTATTCATCAAATAATGCTATCTTACAGGAATTACGAATGTTGTGCAAAGTTATTTGTTATGGTTCTGGCACGTGTACTCAAAACCACAGTATTGTCAAATCAAGCAATGATTTAAGTGAATTTAAAAGAAATAAACATATGATTTTGTATTTTATCCGTTTCATTTTAATTGAATTTAGAATCCTTGAGATACAATTTCTAAAACGATAGGTGGAAAGTTTTCTGTAAACAAAAAGCCATGGTCATATCGAAATATTCAAAACGTATTGAAAGTTATAAATACCGAAAAAAATACATGGTTTTTGCCTAGTATCGGTAGTTTTACATATTTATTGGTGTTGTTTACAAAAAAAAACTCGCTTTACAATTACTTTCTTCGATAAATAATCACGACTTATTTCTACGCGATACCGTACTACAGCTCCTGAAATATTAGCCTAGGATTTTTTGTAGTATTTTTACAAGTTTCGACAAATTCAAATCTAGGTTTTACAAAAATCTTCAGACCCCTACGATGCTTTTTCAGCGAGATATCGGCGATAACGTGTTTTTTGACCGTTTCAATGGCGCGGCCATGAGGTTTTAGTCTTACAGCTCCTGAAACATAAACCTAGGATTTTTTGTAGTATTTTTACAAGTTTCGACAAATTCAAATCTACGTTTTACAAAAAACTTCAGACCCCTGCGATGCTTTTTCAGCGAGATATCGGCGATAACGTATTTTCATCGTTTCGATGGCGCGGCCATGGAGTTTTAGTCTTATAGCTCCCAAAATATAAACCTAGGATTTTTTTCTATATTTTTACAAATTTTTTACAAATTCAATCTGTTATTTACCTGAATTTCAGATCTCTGCAACGCTTAGTTTTAAAGATCTCCGTGGCCGCGCGGTTCGCCGCGTTTCAATGGCGCGGCCACGTTCAAACCCTTATAACTTTTTAACCATAACTTTGACAAATTTATGGTTTTGGGAATCAACTTCTACAAATTTTTACAAAATCTTGGCGTGGTTTTTTTTTTTAAATTTCGCCGTGGCCGCGCGGTCGAAACGGACACCATTCTGGCTCGTCGTGCTGTGCTGGCGTTAGTGCTGCGGCTGCGGAAAACCTCAAGCGGCGAACTAAACCTTACCGGTAATTACCGGTAAGCAAAACTATATTTTTTTTTTAATTTTAATGTAAAAATTTATTGAATCGGCTCAGTTTTCGAGGAGAATACGAAACGTCGATCTTGTCATTTTTTTTGTGATATAATCGGTCTGAGCTGCAGCTATCCCTATCGCACTCTACGGGGGCAGACTTGAGGTAGCACGACGGCAATAGTTTCTTCAAATACCTATTTTTCAAATTCCTCGCAGGCCCCGTAGGAGAAACTTTGTCGACAACAGAAAACTTAGAGCATCAGACGAACGCATTTGACGGTTTCTTGAAATCATCAAATAAAATTGTGTTTTAAATTTATTTTAGAATGTTATACGTTGTTATAAATAAACAGGATTAGCTATCTACCTACAGAACCTGGCACCATTTAGATCCCAATTCTTTTGTCGGGAAAGTCGACAGCCACGCATATTCTGAATAATGAACTTGGCTTCCATTTTCACATTTATGTTTTCGATGGGATAATAATAATACAGAATGTTCTTTTTCAAAATCAAATAATTTTTTCAAGCCGCGTTTCGATCGAACGCGGCTTGAAAAAATTATTTTTTAAAAAATCGGCCTGAAGGCTCCTGTAGTATTTTTTGCTGTTTCTTATAGTTTCAGGGGCCGTATTATGACGTATTAATGCCGTCATTATTCCAGTGTGAGTGAGAGACGGAGCTATACAAGGCCGCAAGCACCATCCTTTTTTCGCAGTGTAATAATGATGGCATTAATAATTCATAATAAGGCCCCAAATAAATTTTGCGATCCACGCAGCCACAAACGCATGGTAAATTAATTCCGTTTACCTACTTTTTCTGTTAGAGACTAAATTACTTCTAAAGTTTCCTTGACATTTAAAGAGTAACTTTGAAGTTTCTTGCCCATTGTTTTCCATACGTAACTAACTTAGAATCAACCAATTCGTTTTTTTTTGAAAATTTTGACTTTCAAAAGTGCGTTTTTAAATGGTCTGCTTGAAATAAATGATTTGACTTTGACTCTGAAATACAGAAAGCACCTATCGTAAGTAGGTAGTAACATTCGTTTGGTGGAGGCAGATGGGATATTTAAAAAAAAACAGTTACACAATATTTATTTATTTTACAAAAATGATTGAACTAAATAAAAAAGCACTAAATTCTTAGTTTCTACTTTCTGGCACAAGTTATCAAGTACTTAATATGGCAAAAAAATATTTAGACTGGTAAATATTCGATACCTAGTACAGACGCCAGCACATCAACCTACTATAATCTGTCAAATTTCTTTAATTGATTTTCAACTTTATCACTAAAGTGTAAGGTTCAAAGTTGATTGGGAAAATGTGACAGTTTCGGGTAGGTTGACCTGCTGGCGTCTGTACATTCACTATTTTTGCTTACGTAGGCTTATACGCATTGACAAAATTGCACTTAAATAATATCCTAAAAACTGTACAGTGTACCTATATCATTTATAAATACAATATAATAATTACATAAGTTTAAGTAATTGCTCAGTTTATAATAAAATTAAGTACAGTATTGCAAATTCGAATTGCACAAAAAAATTGATTTAACAAAAAACAGAGCCCTCAACTGCGTTACTCTTCAAAATCCATTAATTGAGTTTGAGTTTGAAGTGTCAAAATGACAGACATTGCAATTGTAGATATGTGTTAATCAATTACCCTGCAGGTTTTGTTGACAAGTATGTAATATGATTATAATCTTCAATATACCTACATTTTGCAAATCAACGTTTTAAAACCAATAATCCACAAGCGCGATGTGGAGGAATTTAAGTATACATCAATAATTATACCATAGTTATACATAGTCAATCACTCAGCTGTCAAAATTTTTCTGACAAGTGAGGGATTCAACTTTTGAAATAATATTAAAGTAATATAGTTATTTACTTAGTTATAATATTATACAAATGTATACAGAATATGAGCTACTTCGAGAAAACAAAAGAACTGCGTTTTTTAATTAAAATAATCCATTTATACTTTTTTCTACATGATCCTTTTATATTAAGAATTGGAATTTACACACTAGTGTATTTTTTTTTTTACCTATTTTGTTTTTCTCTTCTATGTCTTCGGAAGTAGCTCAATAAACAATCCTCTCACAGTATTTTTACCTTTGATTATGAATCACTGTCAAAATCACAGTGATCTTTATGGTCCTTGCAATAAGGCTGCTGTTGGGTTGCAGCTGTCAGAGGTAAAATAACTGTGAAAAGACTAGGCGTCCTAGTAACAGCTACACCGGTTGGCGGGGCAATGCGGCGGGTACACGATGCACTGGTCCATGCAGTACACATCAGCCCCCGCGCGACCTTCCAGCTCGCCCACAGCAACGCATTCTTGCCTGGAAATAATCACAGAAAAATATTGCAATGTGGGTAGTTAGAGATACAAACACAACAAAGTTTCATGCCACAGATGGCGCTACTTGTTTGTTCTGTGGGCATCATGAATTTTTAATCTACTTATTCCATATTTAAATCCTCGTTTCCAATAATAATTGATGTTATTTTCACTTAAATATATATCAGCTATGAACAAGTGTAAATTAAGTTAATTTCAGAATGACTAGTAGGGACTTTTGAAAATTGTTTGAAGTTATTGAGCAAAACTAAATTTTTGTGTAGGTTTTTAATGTGTGTTTCAAAAGTTGGCAATGTCGCAAATAGCTGTCAAATACTTACTTACCTGTTTTTTATTAATTTGTTAATATTCCTAGAAATATGAAATATCGCTTTTTATTGACCTAAAATATTAATAACTATAGCTGCTGCCCGCGACTTCTCCGCAACCTCCTCCTCAGGACTCCTTCGACCTTCCTCAAGAATTGGGCTATCCAATGCAAAAATAATTTTTCATAACTTACAAATAAAAAACAAAAAAAAAATCCTTCTTATAATATTAGTATAGATGAATTGCAAGTACAACACTGAATTTGATGTTGTAACCGTTTTAGGTGTAAAAAAGGGCATTTTTACATCTAAAACTAAATATTCAGTGTTACGATATTGTTTATTACATTTCATAATCAAAATTTTCGTTCACATAGAGCATTGTTTTATATTTCTTTACAGTAATATTGCCAAATTAATCAAAACAGCGAAATATTTTACAGCTACTGCGACGTTGCCCAATTTCAGAGTGCGTTCTTATAGCACAATAATGCTTAAAGTTACTTTTCCAAAAACATATGTTTACATTTTTGGAAACAGAATTGCAAACTCAAGATAGGTAATCTACCTATACCAGTTTTTATTTTATTGACAACGAAACGTCATTGATACTCACGGGCAAGTACACAAGTCTTCAGGACAGTTGGGGGGGTACCGCAAACAGTTGGTCTGACACCAGCTCAGCATGCCCGGGAGTCTTCGGAAAGTTTTAGTCGGCACACAGACTTGGTCCCTGGAAAGTTAATAAAGTATATTAAAGTTAGCCTAAAATTGTCTCATTTGGCATTTTTATTTACACAACCAAAGGTTGAATACCTATAGCCCGGGAGGTCGTTTGAAACCAGTTCGGTTGGTGACAATAAACTAGAAACTAATGGAAACGAGTTTCATCTCACATTATTACCGTACACCTAAGCAAGAATACCTAAACGATAGAAATGTTGATGTAAGAATTAAAAAGGAAAAAAGGTTATAAGTTTTGCGCGCGCACATTGCAGCATAGTTTTAATGCATCTACAATTAGGGGAAATAAAGTTGCTGAAGATCGGTTTCGTGTTAGGTAGATATATCATTCTAGTCAACCGTTCCTGAAAACTTAAGATTCATCACTAGGACATTATATTTCTATCACAAAGCCTAGAAATTAAGCGTCTACTCTAAACAGGTAAAATACAAAGGTTTTCTGTACATTCTTGCAACACAGGATCATGTTAGTCACAACTAAGGCTTTATACAACTGTACATTTCTTAATAAACGAAGAAAAGAGATTTAGGGTTTTGACAGCTTGTTAGTGACGTCATAACTAAACTACGACACATAACATTCAAGAGGGGTGGAAAGTTTATTCACAAAGGTACCACCACGTCGTCAGCCAAAACCTTTTAATCATTCCAAGGACATGTCAAAGTATACCTAATGATCGGTGGAACAAAGTCCTCCACAGAATCTGTATCAATATCATTGCTGAAAGAAAACGATCAATATTATAGTGCACGTTATTGACAGAAAACATACATTTTATACATATTTATGGTTTACCTAGTTACGTACGATTCCTTTCGGATATCCTTCAGTTTTTGTCTGAAATAATGAAGCCACAAGATACATATAGTATTATATATGGTACTTATATAAATAATGAGACACGTACAGACATATAACAGATAATAATAATGTGACAAAAGATACACACAATATAGACAAGAATGATACATGGGATGAGCAAAATTGTAGATAGTGTTATCGAACCTGACGACAAGAGGGTAGACGTTTCTGGGCATGTTAAAGTCTTTGTAGTATAAGAGGAAGGGATAGTCCCTCCTGAGGTCTCCGGCGAAGGCCGGTGGTAGACCACCGGTGCTGGTGATCACGCTGACGTCAGCGCAGTTCCTGAAGGTCTCCGAGCGACCACACCCGACGGCCTCTGTGCCGTTAGAACATACTCCCCACATATTTCCTGGAAAAAGTTAAGGTCCTTTTAGTTCTCACGACCTGCCCTATTTAATAGTGCCTCGTGGATTATTTATTCCCTTCATCATATGTTCCAGTTTCCCGGTTATTGGGTTGTGGAGGTCAGATAGGCAGTCGCTCCATGTAAAATACTGTTATTCAGCTGCATTCGGTTAGACTGGAAGCCGACCCCAACATACATAATTGGGAAAAGGTGAGGCAGAGATGATGAAGTGCCTGGGATTTCATTTTCTTTATCTTCAATAGTTAAAAAAAACTGGTAGTTTCCACATTCTCAAAATGGTGTATTTTACCTTATACCAATCTATAAACAGTATGTGGTGGAGCAGCGAAGACTTATTTTCTGAGAGCAGAAAGGGCGCAAAGGGCTGTACCTACTTAAAGTCGTGACAAGGAAACCCTATAGATACCTACAACGCAATTATACGCTGAATGTCAAGTTCTGACGGTGTTCGATAACTCTATGTTCTTCGATCTGTTCTTAGGATACATGGCTGCTTGTCTCCGTCTGATCCAAGGAAGCGAACATATTATGTTCCGCCACGTGTACAACACAAAACCTCGTTTGCAAGACGACGATACTTCGTTCTAAGCATTCACGTCTCTAAAAAACTACAGAAGGAACTAGACGTATCTAATAAACTAAAATAATTTTAATGTTAAATCTAAAATAACAGAATGCCTCAATAAGCAGGACTATTTTAAAGCGTAAACTTACATCTTTTGACATTATCACTAATAAAAGTAACAACAGCACAAAAATCCACATACGAGTATCTAATATAATATACATACCTACACACACCCACTCACAAACCCGCTTACAACACACACACACACACACATACGCACCCTGACACACATACAGCACACTACAAACAGATTCCATCATCATTTTAGCCGAAAGACGTGTCGACTGCTGGACATAGGCCTCCCTCAAGGACTAGCACTTCGACCGATTCTGTGCCTCCCGCATCCAGCGGATTCCTGCGGCCTTTACAAGGTCATCGGTCCATCTTGTGGGAGGCCTTCAGATTTAATTTAATTGAACCACAAATGTAGGAAGTGTTCACTTAAAATGTTACAGATAATATTGTTCACCGTGTAATGATGATAGATCAACACTATTTCACTTTTAAAGGGTACAACTTAATTTACGCAACTATCTGACCGAACAGATACAGTCCTCCTAGTTTGAGAGACAAGGTTTATATTTTGTCGTATACATTTTGGTAACCTTTCAACATTTATATATAATTTTAGTACATCTACTACTGTGTTAAATGAACCTGTGTCTATGTATTGTTTTTGTACAAATAAACATTATTTTATACGAAGTTGCTGATAGTTAGTTTATCTCACCAGTATAATAAGTCCATTGCAACACACACTGGGTGCATGTTATGTAGGGAGGCAGCCGCACCCTGTACCTGAAGATCTCCTTCTTAGCAGTATCCAGTGGAATCAGGAACCTGTCTTCTCTAGTCTCAGATATGTACAATGGGAACCTGGAAATTATGAAATTGAATCTTTTAAGGATATCCCTTCTAAAAGCCTAGTTCCTATCGTTCATTATGTATAAGTATATAATAGGTATTAAGACTCATAGTAATAAAATCGTTGTCGAGAGATAAAGGGGCTAGGAATATGATGGAAATGATCATTATATTGTCCGTGCGCGACTGGTAGTCACCGCCTGACGTTTGTGAGCGGTGAGAAGGGGGAAGGCGCCATTGATATAATTGTCAGACTGAGTTAGCTTGGTCTACCTTCACCGTCTCACCGCTCACAAACTTCAGGCGGTGACTAGAAGTCGCGGCCGGTTTTTTAAAACGATAAAACAAAAAATACGTGTCTAATATTTTTTATTATCTGACTGACGGACTAAATAGAATTTCTTTTTTTTACTCAAGCATTATCCCTATTGATAGCTCACTTAAAGCTCTCTTCACCGAAGTTTTTACGGTGAGATTTTACAAAATAGACTGGCAGATGTGATTACCAACCTGTCAAAGCATTCCTGTGTGGCTTCTTGCTTCGGGTTATTGTTTGGACATAGCTTCATTACGAACGTTCCGAGATGGTTTGCTGTCAACTCCACTTCCACTTCGATTTCCTGTTGAATTGGATTAGTTTCCTACTTAACTACACTGTACTAAATTGCCAAATGTACAGTGTACAGACACATCAACCTACTACAATCTGTCAAATTTCTTTTAATAGATTTTCAACTTTAGTACTAAAGCATAAGGTTCAAAGTTGATTGGGAAAATTTGACAGTTTCGGGTAGGTTGGTTGACCTGCTGGCGTCTGTACCTAAGTCATCATAATCAGCCTATAATGTTCCAGGCCTCCTCTCTGTGAGAGGGAGTGGGCTGTACCTAATCCACCACGCTAACTCAGTGCGTGTCATAATATATCTTCGAATTTTTTGATTCGAAAACAGTGTCCGGTTTTCCTTCACTGTTTTGAGCAGATCTTCAGAGCAGTGGTGATGAAATAATTTACACAAAGTAAAGTGCCTGCCTGGGTTTGAACTCACAAACTACAACCCGTAAGTCGCGGCCGTTACCACTGGGTAAGTATTCTTTGTTAATATTTCAGACATCGCCGAAATTCAAGGACGCTCACTAGCTCTTAGCCTGGTTCCATGCTTTGGGAATTTGGGATGAATACTTTATTGCATGCAACACTATCATATGTAGAATATTAGCCAAGCAACCTGTGCTAAGTCTTTCCCAGTACCAGGGGTTCTAGTCCCTAAGGACTCTTCGCGCTCCGTCTAACTTACGGTATGTCCGCGAGTCAGAAGGAGCGCGAAGCGTCCGTAACTTCGGCCGAAACTACGGATGTCCCTTAGGGAGTAGACCCCCTGAAGTATTTAACCCAATGCTGATGAGAACGTCGCTAACACTTTCTGGTTACCTACTTCCCATCAAAACAATGATATTTGCTAACACTGACCTGTCCAACGCTGTAATGCCTGGTGACGATACCTTTGCCGTACATACCACCAGCTTCATGAGGCCGAGGTTCAGGCACGTGGTGCGCGTCTCCACAAACCCCACATTTACCTTCATTCTGCTCCCATTGGACTGAAATGTTTTAATAATTATGAAAAGATGAAACGATTCTAACACCGTTTAAGGGTCTGTATAAGGCCGTTGACCTTGGCCATACAAATGCCCGTTGCGCACACGCCGCGCCGCCCGTTCAGCTTCATATGGGAATATTTATTTTTAGTAACGAAAATATGAATATTTGAAAAAAATCACAGATATAATTATAGATAATAAAATAGTCTGTTCATATAAAAAAAAAACATGAAAATATATTAAGTAGTTTGTAAGTACTAATAACGTTTTTTTTTTTTATGTTTTGGGTAGACATTACTTCCTGAATTCATTTCATAAAGTATTTTACCACAATACTTAAGAGGGAACAGGGCCTGCGAGGAATTTGAAAAAAAGGTATTTGAAGAAACTATTGCCGTCTTCTTACCTGAAGTCTGCCCCCGTAGAGTGCGATAGGGATAGCTACAGCTCAGACCATTTATATCACAATAAATAAAATACGAATTCGACGTTTCGTATTCCCGTTTTTGCTCCTCGAAAACTGAACCGATTCAATTATTTTTTACATTAAAATTTTATGATTGAACATGTCTAGGTTTCTAAAATTGCCTTTTATGTTAAAAACTTTTCTAATTTGTCTGGTACTCCTCTAATCACGGCGGTAAAAACAGGGCATTTTTGTAATTTTTGGAGGGTCATATTTTCCTTACCGATAAGTTGCTGAAAAAAAGGAAATAACAGGGACGTGACTACAGCAGGCCTTGCTTTATGTATAAAAAATAATTGCTCTAGAGGCATTATTCAGGAAGAAAAAAGGGGAATACAATTGTATATAGAATCGCAGGCCCTGTTCCCTCTTAAATATTCACATATTGATGTGTAGGTACGCGTTCTAGTTCACACCTTCCGATATATAAATAATAGGAAAATAAACGTATTATTGAAATCCTTAGAACGGTCTTTCCTTTCGTGTCCAACTTTTAACCCTAACACATACATTATTTGAAGTCAATTTTTTTTTTTTTTTGGTTGGGAAATTATCAAATAACTTCTCCCGCTCTGGGCGGAGCGGGAGAAGTACCAGACAGAGATACCTAAGACATTAATATTTGAGTAAAGAATATTATATCTTGGCAGGTAGGTACAATAAATATCTCTAAACAATGTTTACTTATTACAATTATACGTTTGCTTTAGTAGCTGAACAATTTTTTTTAAACTTGGTACTTACTGTAGTTATATCGGTAGGTATTATTATGACGATGTAGAATATTAATTTATTTAATAAATAAATAAGTATACCTACCTAAATTCGAAGTAAATTTGGTGAAATACAATAAAATTAATATTACATAATTATGCTGCTTGTTTTATAATATCGACACCCACTCTGCCAAAAAAACCAACAAAAAATATACGCCAGAGGGATTTGTTTAATTGAATTTGAATATTTCAATTTCAATTTATGTTTATTGCAATCCATAATGTACACATACACGTGGTAAGAATAAATAAATAGAAACAATTGAGGACCCTATCATACAGTAAATTTTTAAATAAGTAGGAGAGAGGAAGCTTATTACAAAATATTTAAATTATTTCCTACATATCTATTTTTTTTTTCATAACAGTAGTAGTTATTATATTTATGTTAATCACTCATTTATTCCTTCACAATGGTCAGATTCTTTAGATGAGAATACAGAATCCGAATTACACGAACGTGACTCGCATTCGTTATTTAGTAAATTAACAAATGAAATAGACTTCACCTTGGAGGCTTTCATTGATAGGTCATTGAACTTAATTTTCCGTAAGTAGGTACATTGGCTCCTCGCATCATTAGTGGAATCAATAGACTAAGATAAAAAAATATGTTTGCGGTAATGTTCAAGCGAATGCAAGGATAATGCCCTGTCTAGAGATTCAATACGGATGTGATAAAACTATAAACCAATCTAGCCTCTTCCCAACTATGTTAGGGTCAGCTACCAGTCTAACCGGATGCAGCAAATTTTTGAGATGGAACGATTGCCTATCTGACCTCCACAACTGGGTAACACGATATACCCCTTGGCTTGACTATTTTATCTTTATTTCTAATATTATTTTTTTATCTCTTGCTTATTTTATTATTCAGATGTAGATTTTTCTTACATACATACTATTTTCAGAAATGAATTGGCAAGGTATACCATCATAATATTTAATCTTTTAAAAGGTACTTATTTCCCTAAGAGATTCGCGGCGACGTAGATTGTAAATGGCCAGGCAGCTCCTTTTTAACCGACTTCCAAAAGGAGGAGGTTATCAATTTGGACGTTTATATATTTTTTTTTTAATGTGTGTTCGGGAGAATTTCCGTCATATATGGATATTAATTATAGTAACTCGTGCAGTTCCTCTCGAAAACTAGAGAAATGGAACTGGTGAAATTATTAACCGTAAACCAATCTTGGACCTGAAGAATAGAGTTATTCACGTCGTCAAGATTTTGTGGACATCGGTCGGTCTATTTTAAAGATCAATGATGTGTCATCTGCAAATAACACCATCTTCGGTTGATTTTGAAGTAGATTTCCTAGATCTACAAATGACTGCCGGGACCAACGGCTTAACGTGCTTTTAGAGGCACGGAGGGGTAGATATTAATGGATGGTCAATTGGTCACCCATCCACGAACCGACCACGGCAAGCGTAGCTTAAATCGACCCGTGCGGCTGTTATTACTTATTTAGCCACGATCTCCTCCTCCTCTGCCTCGTCCACCTTGTGATTAAATTAAAAATGACAAAATACATAAATCTAATTCGTCGACAGTTAAATTGACAGCTTATGTCACTTCGAGTTTAGCGCGTGCTTGTCATGTTTATTGATTTAATCCACTAATTCCATACATTACACGACATTAAACAGGTATGTTGATCCTTTAAATAAGACTTTAATACCATGCTTAGAATTTTTTAATATTTTTGATAGTTGGTTTATGTTTTTTTTTTCAATACTTAGTACAGTAGGTACCTAAATAACATTTTGTATAATTCTGACATTACACTGGCATTTACGGGTTAAAGTGGGTGTGGCCATAACTATTATTTATAGGTATAATTTAATTTGAATATTTGATTTCATGAACAAATAATTACGGAAGTGTCTCGTTACATATTGTTTTTACTCTAAATTAGCATATAAATTGACATTAATCGACATCTAATAAAAAAAGTGGATAGGTAAGTAGGTACTTCTATATAACGTGTTCCTATTGATGTAAAAACAATATAAGCACCTAGAACATAGTTTCGAAGATACATAACATATTAACACTAAATTCTCTGTGTAAATATCTAGAATCATTGATAAGTACGAGTAAATCATTTTCATTCAAACCAATCATTCATATTTAAAGCTAAGAAAATGCGACGTTGTCATTTTTATTTTTGGTCAAAAATAGTCCAAAAATAGTCAGTTTTTTTTATTTTTTTCATTTAAGGGTGTTTTATTAGATCTAATAGTGACTTTGTCGAATTATTTTGAATGAAAAATGAAAACAAAAAAAAATTAAATATAATTCTTATGCCAGTTGATTCTTTGACATTTATGGGATATCAAAAGGAACACGTCTATCTATATTTAATGTTTGCATGGAGTTTTTTAGTTAAATGTTATGTTGTTGTCTTACTGCATGCTTTGTTGTTAACTGTAAGTGCAGCAAGAAAATAAATAAATAAATGAGGCAATAAAACGCCTCACACTCCTCACAAAGGTCACTAACATTCCTTGCTCGAATTTTTTCTATACGACTACACAACGTTCACTTAGATGGGTAAGTCTTGAAGTTGGTATCACACCACCACACCTATAAATGCTTTGGAACTGCAGCCTAATTGCGTACACACACGGTCAATCATAATCTGAATCATTTTGAAAGATATTGCTACTCCCGCTCCGGCCAGAGCGGAAGAAGTTACTTGAAGATTTTCCACAAAAAAAAAAAGCTCAATAACGTAAATAACGCAATGAATGTTGTTGAACTGTCAAAACGAAACAGATTGTGATTGATCGTGTGTTACAAAATTAGGATGCAGTCTTCGTAAATGCAAGTTTCTTGTCTGTACCTTTTTTTTTTTTTTGCGTGGGAAATTATCAAATAACTTCTCCCGCTCTGGGCGGAGCGGGAGGGCGTGTCAGACTCTTACTGACTAAAACCCACCCGTGTTCCTTCCGTTGCCTGTACGTTGCCAGGGGCCACGGTATCCCTTTCGGTCTTGTCTGTACCTTACAATAAAATTGAAGCAACAAATGCCTTGCATCGTTTAAACACTGTGTGGACGGTCCAATTTTTTTTGTTGCTTTAACTTATTGTATGCTGCAGGCAATTAAATCGCACCATGTAAATCAGGCTTAAGGCGACAATTACCGACTTTTAATGATTTTATATTGAAGATCACGTCTAAACGAGTAGTGTTAATGATTTGGAAAAAATATATGTTAAATTAGAGCATTTGTTTAATAAATTCATCTGTGAATATTTTAGATTATGTGTATATTACATAGTGTAATTAATTTGTAAAGTTATGTCTAACGCGGATAAAAACTGAGAATCACGTAAAAACTATAAAGCGTATTTTTCTGAAACCTTCACCATTTTACAGATAATTTAGTTATTTATCTTTTAGTATACGTATTTTTATTAAAATAGTTTTTGTTTTATGTATAATAAACTAATAATGCGTCTAATTTGGGACAGCGCTCCATGATGGGCGATTACTATGGCTGGACGTACGACGCGTTGCGTGAACTCAGCACGGAACACACAAGCTAACCACTTTAGGCCACTAGTATTTGAAGGTAGTTTGATTACCTGCATACCCTCCACAAAAGAGCTCGTTGTCATTGTAGTTGACAGGGTTGGGGAACCCGAATCGCCACATGGAGTTGCGCGCTGGTGGGTCCATCAACCTGCCGTGACCCTCAGCTCCGCGGCGTGCGCTGCCTAACATCTGGAACACAGAAGGCACAAAATTAACCTAAGTTATCTAATAAGCGGGAATGGGTAGAGTTCATCATTTACCTAAACTTTAAGGAAGTAAGTAACGCAGAGTGGATAATAAGGCCTTCTGAAATCCCTGAATAATAATCATGTCCTTTTCATTCCGAGATTTTATGAAACCTTTTTTTTTTAAAGGATGATAACCTTTAAAAAAATGGGTAAGCTATCTTTATAAAATTTTCCTAGTAACTATCAATAATTATTAAGGTACTTTTTTAAGCTATGTATACGTACTCGATAGTATTATTTTTTTTAAATCTGGGCTTAGAAAGTTTCGCTAAAGTTAAAAAAAAGTTAGCCAAGTAAAAGCCAAGTAAAAATAAAATTTGAAGCATTGCAGACCCACTCTGAACTTAAATACTAACATAATCTTGTACCTACACTATCAAGGCATCTTCCAGCCAGATTTGAATTTGCTTCGTCGACAATTTTGTTCACAGGGTCGAAAAATCGAAGGGAGAGTGTAAAATTTCTTGAAAATGATTAAATTAGCGAAATTTTCTGAACTGTTGAAAAAATGCAAAATTGTTCCGTTGCCACCGCCCCGCTTGACTACCGCTCCTTGCCGCTGCTTTCGTGTCTACCTAACACATTGCATTAATAGTTAATTAGGTACCTAGTTAACTCATAAAATTAATCATTAACTATTTACCTATCTGGAACTTATTCGAAAGTGACCGTAACTCAGTGAGTAAAGCCCCATTTATGCGATGCAAGTTTCTTGCCTGTGATGCCACAGGCAAGAAACTTGCATCGCATAAATGGGGCTTTACAACAATAAAATGTTTAAAGACGGTGCAACTTTTATTATTGCTTCAATTCATGGTATGGCAATTAAATCATACCGTGTATATTAGGCTTAAGTAGGTATATGAACTTAACAATACTTAGCAGAGTGTGGCGGCATCTTTATCGCCAAATGCGAAATCCGCATCTCACCAGACTAACATCACGCAAAATCCTGCATTGCGCAAGGTGGGTTGACCGCGCGACTCGTATGTCGTGGCCAGATCTTAAAATTGATCTTTTCATGAAATGAACATCATCCACTGGTCACATCATGATGTGGCCTGGCCAGATCATTGAATACTCAACGTTTAATGATATGAACTACCTACTTCATGATGTGGCCAAACATTAGTGATCATATCGTAAAATAGTTAGATTATCCACCGGTAGAGGCGTTGATGTCGCTGTGTTTTTGTTTTGAATCATGGCGGCGGCATGCAACACATCAAATAAAGTAGGGTGACCACGCAAAAACGTCGACGGACTTTTATTGGGTTTCCAAATATGATCTTATGGAAAGCGATCAACTTGGAAGTAGCGCTCGCCGGCCGCTGCCGCGGCGTAACATGCAACATAGCACTTAAAATTAGTTTAAAAAAATTAATAATTTATGCCGCTTATGTGGCACCCCGACCAAATGGGTTAGGTTAGGTTAGAACTGTAACAGACCGCGCGTGAGCCGAGCCAGCGGCCGGCGAGTGCTACTTCCAAGTTGGTCGCAGTTACTTGACTATTTTTACTTCACCTTACACCATGGATACCGTAAATTAATGATATGGCCAAACGTCGACTGACATATCATTAAACGTTGACGTTTAAACGATATGGCCAATGTTAGCTGGCCAATTCTAAGATCTGGCCACGACATATACAATGACAACGTCCCGACATCAATTGTTGGACAGTAGGTATAGCCCATCAGACACGATACTCGGAGGTCGGAGGATCCCCCCTTTTCTATAGAGGATGAGTGAACTTTACACCCTGCTCGTCTACGTCATACTTCTTTGTAAAAGCTCCATTTGAACCAATTCTGTAGATCAAATTCAGTGTACAAATGCAATTCATTATTAATATTCTAGTTCACTAGTTAGCGATATTTTATAATTTACAATTAATCAAAACACGCATCATTAAAAAATATTTGACAGCTATTTGCGACGTTGCCAACAAAATCAATAGAATAAGGACCAACGCACCTGAAGCAAGAATATCCAGAATGTGAGGAAAGACGTCCCACCCGATCTAGAGCTGTGCCTCCTCAGTTCCATCTGAAAAAGAAACAGACCTTTTATTAATTTTCTTTCTTACAGCTTTCAAGAGTGGAAAGAGTCCTTTCTACGAAAAGTTTATATCGGACTCGAGAAACACGCAGGTTTGTCAAGTGTAGTTTGGTTGGGGTATAAAGGTTACATATTTTGATATACACACAAGGTGCTATCAAAGTAACCGAAAATCTGTATACACACAAGGTGTAATATTGATTTTACCTATAAAACCTGCGGGATAATTGCATAACACACTTAATGACAATTAATCGCAATAGGTATCATTTTAACATTTCACACACGTTCATTGCGTTAATAACGTTTTTTTTTTTTTTTAGGAATATCTCCTGTATCGTGGGTGCGTTTACAAACATTTAAACTCACATACACAAACAGCCAGACCCGGAACAACTAATTATAGGTCATACAAATATTTGTTCCGTGCGGGAATCGAACCCGCGACACGCAGCGCAGCAGTCAATCGCTTAACCACTGCGCCAACCGTGCCGTCTATGTCGTGCCGTTGTTGAGCAGACGAATTTTTCAAACCTATGAAGATTGCAATGGCTTTGCAATATCCTTCAAAATTTTCTGATTATGATTGAAGGTATGTTACACAATCGGATGGTGAGCAATGGGTAGCTCGCCGTCCGATAAGGACCAGGCCCGGGTTGACGGCGCGTTATGTTCCACGCGCGCCTCAAAGAGATGTCAGCAACTGAAGGGGTCTGACAGGACCGACGCCTGCCGGGGTTGCGGGAAAGTCCGAAAGGGATACCGTGGCCCCTGACAACGTACAGGCAACGGAAGGAACACGGGTGGGTTTTAGTCAGTAAGAGTCTGACACTCCCTCCCGCTCCACCCAGAGCGGGAGAAGTTATTTGATAATTTCCCAACCAAAAAAAAAAAAGGTGTGTTACGCAAATTAGGATACAGAATTTAGGAAATTCATTGTATTCATAATTATAAACATCTTTATTATAAGACCAATCCTGAAATCGTGAAAAAATATCAGATGTTCGTTCAACGATTTTCTCGATTTTGGAATTGTTCATCTTCTTTTATTTTTCGTGTGGTTACTGACTAACCTGGTGTTAGAGTTTTATGCCTCCCGTGGGCCTCTGACTTGGCTTCACATGCCGTCGAGAAATAACACGACGTTTTCCTTCACCGTTTTTGAAGCAAGTGATAATTATACAATACACACATGAATCCGAAAAGTCAGAACCCTGGGTTCAAACTCGAGACCTATGACTTAGCAGTCCGACGGTCACACCACTAGGCTATCACTGCTACGGCAGCAAGCTATTGTTCCCTTATAAAAGTTGTTTAGAATGATCTCAGACCAAATAAAAAACCAAGACATCGCGCTGTCAACAGTGACGTGAGGCCGGTTTCGTAAACATGTGCATGAGGTGTAGTTTGATTGTTAATGTGTGCGTGTGAGCATGTATGCACAGAGTGGAGGTGTAGTTTTGGCATGCTTCACTGTATTGTTCGCAGCGCTAGTCGTGGTTTTTTTGTTGCTGCGACCGCGACAGTGCAATGACCACTCTTCAGGGTTTCAATTATACCTTGTAGGTATAAGTAGATATGACAAAACATTTGGCGATATGTTTGTGTCTGGTGCTCGAGTCTCGAGAATCAGGTTTTTTCATTATTTTAATAGTATTTTTATCGTCAAGATCTTAATGACAATTCCACAGTAAGTCGCATGTTGGAAAACAGTTACACCTGCTGCAGATTCTGTCTTATTTTTATTAAATAACCGTTCTTTTGCAGTCACGTCGTAAAACCAATAGATTATTTTTCAACGGTATCGGTTACACGGAGAAATTTGATAGTCTCCTGAATGGTCCTGCTGTTTTGTAACTATATAAAATGTGATTTTATCGCTTTGCGCCAACTTTAGTGTCGGCTAAACGGAGTTTTGGAGATAAAAGGTAATTTATTTTAAGCCACACAACGGCACAACTCTTGAATTAATTAAAATTAAAGATTTGATAAATTTTATATAAAATGAATAATTATAATAGATTTATATCGCTACCTATATTATGTCATTTCGTTAAGATTTATGATGGAAAATGTAATTTAGTGGGCAGTTATAAGACTAAACGTTTCAATTCGTAAATAAATTGTTGATTAAATAATAATGTTTTATTTCATGGTTGAAAGTCAAAAGCCTCCAATTTGAATTATTAACATTTTGTACTGTTTTTATTGACTTTAAAAACTTACATAATTTTACTCTGCAAATCTAGACTATGGAATCAGTCGCCATCAGCCATCACCAAGTATGAATCCTCTTTACAGAAAATCTATATACAATATATAAATCTATTGCTGTGCGTTAATCTCGCCCAAATTTCTAAAATGGCTCAACTGATTTGAATCATTTATTTTTTGTTTTGTTCGCCTCATTATTGGGTGGTTTAGAAAAAAAAAAAAAAACCGGGATGCACTCCGGGAGTGCCGGCAGAAGTGAAAACTTGAATATTAACGTTGCGGTCTACTCTCCCTCCGTCTTACGAATTTTCGATCAGGTCACGTGTCCTGACGCGAGTTTAACATTTTTTAGCCATCACAAAAAAAGTGCACAACGCCGCTAAAGAAGTTTTCACTTCAATAAAGAAAAACACATCGAGAAAAGTGGTATGAAATTCCCGTCTTTTTTAATCTAGTCTTTTTTCTGACCAAAAGTTATAAATAAAGATGCTCCATTTGTTTATGCAATTCTCGTCGGCAAATGAACAATAATTTTCAAACCTTTTGAAACGTGCATTCACAATTCCACAGCGAAGTCACTATTTGAAGACCAACATTTTATAACATGATAACAATAAGTAGGTAATTTTCTCGAACTATTAGTAAGTTTACCAAATAACTTGCTGTTCCGTTGGTGCACCTGCATCCTAATTGGGTAACACATTTTCAATCACAACCCAAGAGTTTTGAAGGACATCGCTAATCCATTGCTTCATAGGTTTGAAAAATTCGTCCGCTCAACAACGTAAAAAACGTAATGAACGTGGGTGAACTGTCAAAATGAAACCCATTGCAATCAATTGTCATTTTATGTATATTACGCAAGTACCCCGTTGAACAGACACGCTAAAATTACAATGTAAACTAGAAAAGATGTTCGTGCACCTTCACCGGAAACATTCGCTTATAATTTAACGTCACAGATTCGATTTTGAGCATTACGTTGCTGACGAGCATTCGCCCGTAATGTTACGAGTGGTGTGCATTGATGTTACAAGTTCTATCAAAATATTACAGACATTGTGCACTGTAGATAATGCTCGATTCTCTTCCCTCACTGATGTAGGTAATGCTTGAATTGTATCATTACAGGTTGCGCACTGTATGTAATGCTTGTTCGGTTCGCCTCACTCACTGATGAATGCTCGACTCTGTAATGTTAAATTACACGCTAATGCTCACAGTGAGGGGCGAGAAGCATAAAAAAATAAAAAATAAAAGAACTCATAAAAGGTGCGAATGGATTTAGGAACTGCTTCAATTTCGATTCCTTTTAATCCTGATCGAATTTTATGGTTCAAGATAATGTCAGACAATAAAAAAGAGCGGCCGCGTGCAAGTCGGACTCGCGCACGAAGGGTTCTGTACCACGCAAACCGAGCAGAAAACGCCGAAAAAAACACGTTTCTTGTATGGGAAGTAATGGGGACCCCGTAAAATTTTTTGTTTAGCGTTGTTATAGCGGCCATGGTAGTACACAGTTTGTGTAACTGTCTACCTATTACGGTTCAAAAGATACAGCCCTGTGACAGACCGACGGACGGACGGACAGCGGAGCCGTCATAATAGAGTACCGTTAGCATCCTTTGTCTACGGAAGCATAAAAAGTCTGTCCTAAGTTCCCGACCGCACACCATAACAGTCATCGTCTCATGACAGATTTACCTACCACTAATCATTTGCATAGAATGGATAATGAATTTTGACCTCAACGACTCAATAACAATTTTAAATAAAACCATTTTAGCACCAAATGTGTCAAGAATAGAGTTGGGTTTCATTTGACAGTCATTTGAAGATGGGCTGTAAAATGTCTGGTACAAAGCAACAGAATAAGCGTTAGCGGTTTATCAATGTAAGAGTAAAACAATGTAATCGTGCCTCGTTTGCGAACTCCCGCAGTCGAGTCGTTGCGCCATTAGTCTGTGCGCTTCGCGGACGCGCACACCAATATACGCGATAACGCGCCATTTTAGTTTTCGGGAGTAAGAACTACCGATAAAGTACCTACAATTATTTGTGGTTGTTGAGTATTTGAATTTCGAACTCTGTAGTGGAAATACGGTTAACAGTGGATTAATTCACAGTGAACACTGGATTGTGAGATCCAGAGTGTACCCTCACAAGAACTATTAACTTGGGAACTTAATGGAAGTTTATCTTTACAGAAATGCCGAGGAATAGAGTAGATGACAGAAGGGGGTGATCCAGTGAGGACCAGGGAAGTGCACCAGGAGGTGTAAAAAAAAATACATTTTTCTTATTTACACCGATTGTCAGAATGGCCAAAAATATTGTTAAGTTTTATATCTATATGACCCTCTGGCAATTTTTCTCTGACTATTAGGTTTTATAATGCGTCAAAAAAGTTATCCACTGTTCACCATGCTAACTAAAAGAGCGCGCCGATCGCTTTCAGTTAGGACGCAGCCTTACGCTTCTTCTTTTCTAGTGGATGGAATGTATATGTCGCAGTAAGATGGTCATTGCCGTGATATAGTTACGATTTTTTTTTTATATCTCTAGTGATTTTGCTATATTCCCTTAATATTATAACTGTCGTACCCTAATATTGTTACTGCGACCAATTTCGACGTAGCACTCACTCGGCTCGCGCGTAGTTGGTCACAGTTTTAACCTAACCTATTTGGTCGGAGTGCCCTAATAGTTATATTCCTAGTAAGACAGTTATGAACCGCTTTCATATAACTATATTCCGGTATATAGCTATATCCCTAGGGAAATAACCATATCAGGCTATAATCATCTTACTGCGACATATATACTTGTATCATATAAGTTGTGCCCAGTTGCTTTTCGCTATAAGGGCACAATTTCATTTTTCCTTTAAAAGGAAATTGTGCTCTGTAACTTTAACCTGCCCACAGTTTAAAGCTTGACTAAGTGTATGACTCACACCATGACCTGAACTTAGGGCGTTGACAGGCCAGCATTATTTGTAGGCGTGTAGGTCAAGATCCTCGCGGCCTTGACAGCGGGCTTAGATGCGTGTGCGCATTTATTGGCGATTTGCTCATTATGTCTGCGGGGTGTTCATTAGCATACCTCTACACTTATTATTATTAATTTATTTATTATTGTTAAATGAATAGTGATTTAATTATCAGTAGACGATTGAAACGCTAAAGTTACTCTGCAAATTGTAACGGTACCTACCTGCCTACTATCTATACTATCAAATTATATTTCATCTTTTAATTAGGGAATTGAAAATGGCGAAATGTGGGTGTACATGCTAAGGTAAACCTCTGCCTAACCCTTCGGGGAATTACAGGCGTGATGTTATGTTAATTAATTTAATTTAGGATAAGTGTAGGATTTAGGATACAATTTTATCACATCCAAAACATCCGGATTGCATTATTCGACCGCGTTCTAACCAAAGCAATTGTCACGCGAACTCGCGACTGTCGCGTTCATTTAGTTCCGCGAACCCGATCGCCTGTGCTCATGTGCGTATAAACTAGAAATGAGTGACATATGAACGAGCACACGATCTTACCGTGTAATCTTAGGTGAAGTGAGCTGTCATTTCACCTAGGGCCCCAGGGCAGGGTTTGACACTTATGACAGCTCAATTTACCTTAGTTTTCACGGTGCGATTTTCACAAGATAGCACCACTTGTATTCAATGGTGATCGGTTTTGTTGATAGCAGCTCTTACCTCGCTTCTTCTTCTTATTTCTTTTGGACTTAAAGTCCAACCTGTACACTAATTACGTAATACACGATCAATCGGAATTTGAATCGTTTTGAAACAAATTGCTAATTAATCCATTACAAACGATTGCGTCGATCGCGTACTCGCACGATGGTCTTTAGCACCTACCAATAGTTTTGAGCAAATTATATTTTTTCAATAATTTGGTAGGAGTCTAATCCCAACACTGACCAGAAGGTTCCTACTCCTAGGTATGGCCTAGACCCAGAACAAGATATCCTAAAACCACGTAGATTTTTATTGAGGGAAGCTTATTTTTGAAGCCATCGATTTTCTGTTACAAACATGTTATTGCCTCATATTAATAAGATACTTAAAATTAATTTTTAATCTTAAGTAAGCAATTTAAAAATATCTTCAAAATTAATTCAACGATGTTCATAACTTTTTCTTATTATGTTTTCACGAAGTAATTGGAAGTTCATCCGTTGAGAAATTAACATAATGACGGGTAATTGAGTATTTCACATTGATAATAATATACGTGAAGACAGAATTACACATCATATTTTATGTAAGTACCTACTGCCAATAAATATCGGGTAATTGTTCGTGATACGATACGATACGATATATACGATACGAGAAGATCCGACCTATGAACGACTTTCATCCATCTGTTTAATGGATGAAAAGTATAGTAAGATAAGACGAGTAGTAATAACTCGAAAACTCTAAAAAATCACGGAACATAGATGGGGTATTTTCGGATACCCGCAGGCCTAACATGACGCACGCGACAATTACTCGTTCTCGCGTGAGTAATTTTTGTCTATTTCGTCTCTTTTCTCGTTTTCTGACAGCGCCTCCATACAAAATAGTCGACTCCTTCTGTCAAACTTTATGTTTTGTCGACAAACCCTAACATGGCACCTTAGTTATCTCGATTTTTGACAATTCAACACGAGATAATCTCCGATTCTTCTGTCATTAAGTCGTATTACTCGTCCTCGATTTTGACGACGAGAACGACGAGAAGAGTAGACAAAATTATTATACAAAATATATCTCCAAAATAACATGGCAGTTTCATAATTGTAATTATTTTAGTCATCATTTTATTTTACAATACATTAATAATGAAAATACTTAGTTTTAAACTACTATTTATATTGGAACGACGTGTTTTATATGGATTTTTTCGTTTTTTGTATTGAAAATATTAAAAATTATTACCTACATGTTGGGTATTAGGGGTTTATGTGTTTTATAAAGGGGGTTGAAATTATCATTATTTTTGCGATAGGACACACCATTTTCGAGATATAAGCAAAAGAAAAGAAAAAAAAGTCGAGGTGTTGGTGTGAATTTTAGTTCATGAAAATTAATTTCCACACCTTTTTAATTGCGATTAAATACTTGGACAATCAGAATTTTAGATTTATACGATTTTAGAAATTAATAAATATAGTTAAGTTGTGTCACTTTAGTCTATTTCAGAATGGGAAATCGTCGGTTGACAGGAATAATCAAAATTTTGGTAATTTTTAGTCTAGTTTAGAGGTATTTGTGACAAGGAAATCGGCACCATTGAATGAATGAAACGGAATCTCAAGCCGATGTTGCTATCATAAAAATAATTTGTTTTTAATAACTTGCAACATCGGTTTCTCGTCGCGAGATATAGAAGTGTCAAAATGCTTTTTTCGAGTTTACTCGTCGTTTACGGTCATGTTAGGGATTAGAATGACGTCAGAATCGTAGACAAATTTCGACAAAACGAGAAAAAGAGCGTTCTCGCGCTTGTCATGTTAGCCCTGCTGGACATGAGGAATTTTTTTTTTTCATGACGTCACTGTATTTTGACCACCCTGTATGTGAATTTATATTTCGTTCGTGAAACTGTAGCAAATTCGGATGGGCAAGAAACCTAACCGGGAGACTTGTGGAAGACATACCCTGTTGTAGTTTCAAAACGCGTCTAGCTTTTTGACGCAGCAAACTGATCTCTTTGTCGGTCAATATCTCAGTAGTCAGTTCTCACTGTTGCCGAGCACATATCGCGCAGATTGGCCGCCCCTAATATCTGGCCGCTCTAGGACTGGGCCTAGTCGGCCTTAAGGCTAATCCTCCTTTGGCGCTGGGACTCTGTCTCGCATAGGGTCGCAGCATTATGTTGAGCGATGGCCGTTTTGCGTGGATGTGCCGTTTTTTGTTCTTTCTTTGCGTCATGTTTACCGCAAATAAACGTATTTTCTTTGTTTCTTTCTTTTAGTTTCGCAAAATATTTTTCTGTGTAAGTACTTACCTACTTAGTTTTAATTCTGCAAATATTATCGTGTTACTAAACGAGTTTGTAACAGCGTGTTGCGACAATAATCAACGTTTTATTGCTTCAGGACATACTGTTCGGTAATTATATTGTCATTATTATTGATGTGTCAATTAAAACATGCTTTCGACTGTATTCGGTGCCTTTAAGTTCTTCCAATCGGTTTTTAAGAGACGCAATAACAATTGTCGTTATTCCCACCTACTTTACTTAAATAATCGACTTCGACTGCCTCATTGGTCTTGATTCCCGGGTCGGACAAATTTTATTGGGGATTTTCCAACTGGAACTTCTCAGTAGCAGCCCGTAGTCTAGATTTGTGCCCGGTTGCTGGCAATAGGCTCGCCCCCTATTACATGGGACTTAAATATAACTGGCGTAATGTGGTACTATTGGTAGGTATCTACTACAAATTTTTTGGCGCGGTCGCAGCCTAAGGTTTGGGGGGGTGGGGTCACCATGGGTGCCGAGGAATATTAGGGAAATATTGAATTGATTCCCTTAAAACTTTTTGACCTTCTAATGATGCATACTTTTTAAATAACTGAACCTCTTTTTAACTTTCTGATCTTTTCTCACAGTTAGTCGCAGTAACAGACTAAGCTAGGGTACGATTACGTTAAAACAGTGATAAAACGCGCGCGAGCCGAGCGAGCGAAACGTGCGGTACCTCGGCAGCGGCCGGCGAGCGCTATAGCTTGTGTAGTCTGAAATGACGCGCTGAAAAAGGTTCTGTTTTCTTAGGATTATATGTACATTTTCAAATAGAAATAGGAGTTTCATTGTCGACTTACGCAGGAAAGACCAAGCAACTATGATAATGTAGAATGCTTGTTGGTGGTATAAGCCACCGCCGCGCCGTATTCAAATATTAAGTTAATTCGAGAGTGCGCATCTTTTGCAGACAGTGTTGTGAATGAATAGTTGTGATTATATGCCTACTTATATATTTATCTGATTGTGTCAACTTTATTTAGCCAAGGAATTAATTTTGTTACGATCCAGGTAGAACGGTACTAATTATCGTTACGGGAATTACGCGTAACGTTATTTTGAGTAACGTTTCAGGTCCCTGCCCTACCTAACCCCCCGAAATGAAGTCTAGGATACGGCCCTGTTTTTGCCTCTACACAATTCCACGTAACAAAGCTTGATCTTTGCAACGTCGGTATCTGTGCAATTTTACCTTATTTACAAGGTGGAGCTCGCGCTTAATTAATGAAGATCACGATTCGACCATCCATTCTGATAAAATAAATTATCGTTTATATACGGTACCAAAAGTGATTGTAATCTATTCATCTTGAAGTTTTGTAATGTAACGACAGAAGTGAGGAATTATCCCACTCATCAGCATCATCATCTACCTAGCCTCTTCCCAACTCTGTTGGGGTCAGCTTCCAGTCTAACCGTATACAGCTGAATACCGGTATTTTACATAGAGCGACTGCCTATCTGACCGCCACAACCCAGTTACTGGGTAATACGATACCCCTTGGTAAGACTGGTTGTCAGACTTTCGGGCTTCTGACGATCCGTAACCACTGTCAAAGATCCACGGATGACAGCCGGGACTAACGGCTTAACGTGCTTTCCGAAGCATGGAGCGGTCTCGGTACCTATGTAAAGATGGTCACCCATCCACGGACCAACCGCGGCAAGCGTAAGTTAACCTGATCGATCGAACCGTGCGGCTGTTATTACTCGTCCTACTTCCTACGTAAAAGTTTGTATGTTTGGGAGTTTGTTACTCTCGATCACGCAAAAACGATTGAACGGTTTTGTATAAAATTTGGCACGCATATATGTAGATTAATTAGTTTATAACCTGGATTAACACATAGTATACTTTTAATCCCGGTAGTACGTTCCCGTGGGATAATATCCGACCTCCACGCATGCGAAGCCTTGAACAAAGGCTAGTATGATATAGAGGACGGACATCTACGTACAAACAAAGAATTCAGTTTATAAATCTAACGTTATGAGGAACACTTTGTAATCTAAGAGGTCCCCCGGCTCACGCGCGCCTTAAACAGATGACAGCAAGTGAAGGGGTCCGATAGGACCGATGCCTGACGGGGTTGCGGGAAAGTCCGAAAGGGATACCGTGGCCCCTGGCAACGTACAGGCAACAGAACACGGGTGGGTTTTAGTCAGTAAGAGTCTGACACGTCCTCCCGCTCCGCCCAGAGCGGGAGAAGTTATTTGATAATTTCCCATCCAAAAAAAAGAGGCTGCAATGACAATTTTATTCGTTCAACTTTTTTTTTTTAAGTCCAAGACTAGAATTGTTGTAGGTAAGTATTAAGGAAAAATGTGGCTGTTATTTTAACATATTGAGGTGTCTTACGACTTCTGATTAATTACTTAATTTAGAACTTCTTAATAAGCCGAAGGCACACTACTTACCCATGCACCTCAATTTGCATAACACACTTTCACGATTTTGAAGGAAATTACTAATCAATTGCTTTATAATGTTTAAAAAAATCGTTTGCTCGACAGCGTAAATCACCCAATGAATGTTGTTGAATTGTCAAAATGAAAGGAATTGCCGTTGTAAGCGTGTTACGCAATTACCCCACAGACTACAATATACATCTCAATGGCAATAAACAATTGACATTCGACGATAAAGTCATAAAGTTAAGTTTAATTACAACATTAACAACTAGTAAGAAGAAACTGTAATTGCGTGTAAATTACGAACAATTGCCTTAAAAATTCACATTGACCTACATACGGGGAAATACCTGCTTACGAAGTACTTCAGAGCAATTTACTCGAATTGTTGAGTTTTATGGTGAATATTATTTTGTTAACAAATTAATTGTTATTAGTCTTCGTAATTCTTAGTGTTTTTTTTTTATTTGTGAAATTTAAGTCTTGCAGCAAATTATATTGACCTATTTATTCAAAATGATTACTGATTTTATTATTTTTAAAATACCAATATATTATAAATAAATTTTATATTTTTGCCGCTGTCATGAGGAAAAGATGTGCCTCCCTACTTACTCGCGTTCGTGGGAGTTCCAAGGTTCCAACTCTATACTGGGTGTATTTGCAGATTAGGGGGAGTCCCCTCTGCTGCGAAGATGGGTGCCACAGTTTTTTAATCTGTGTTGTGTTTGAATACTAGACTACTACTACTACATTAGTTTTCAAATTGTTACTAACAAGAATGTGGACCTGGTATGAAATAAATGTTTAATAATAATACCCCCCTAGACTTAAGTTTCAACTTTCAACCATGCTACAACTATTAACTTTGACCTGACCTTGATACTCCGGGCAGGCTGCTGCTTGCCGCATTCGGTTCGTGAATTGGTGACCATCCATTAAATATCGAGACCTCCTCCGTGCCTCGGAAAGCACGTTAAGCCGTTGGTCCCGGCTCTCATTCGTAGATTTGTCAGTAGTTACGGGTAGCCAGAAGCCCGAAAGTCTGACAACCAGTTAAGCCCGCTTCTGACTACTTTTGGGCTTGCTAAGGCAAGGGGTATCGTGTTAACCAATTACTGGGTTGTAGAAGTCAGATAGGCAGTCGCTCCATGTAAAATACTAGACTGGAAGCCAACCCCAATATACCTAGTTGGGAAAAGGCTAGGCAGTATTTAGATAAGTATGATCTACTTAACACTTTCGACTCCACCTACTTTTCATAGAACTCATACGCCATGCTGCCATACACATTGGAAGTAATCCCTCCGGGAGAGTTACCGGCGATAAGTTCGTTTCCGCTAAAGTTAACCATCGCGGACGGTCAACGGCATTAGGTTTAAAACCGTGTTGTAAAACGAAGTAAAATTGTGTTTTCTGGGGGTCTTATCGCTATACGTAGTTTCCAATCTTTTACATTTTTTGAGAATATTTGTAACCGAGAACAAAAAAAAATATGCTTGGATTTTAAAACCAACGCAATTACTATTTAATAAATCTTGTTGAAAAATACATCAAATATTATTTTCACAGTTTATAATGCTGTATTCGCTAAGAAAAACCTACATTTAAAATAAACCCTCCAAGAGGGCCGGCACTGAACGTTTTAATGACATTATCCAGTAAATTGCATCGAACGTTTGTGACAATTTAATAACAGCTTCATACACAGTAGCGAACATTTCGATTGATACTTGCATTACTCAGTAAAAGGAATAATCGGTGTTCTTGTTCTTATGCTCTTGGAAACGTTAATTTCCCATTGCAAAAAAAGTGCTTTATATGCATATAATAATTTAGTATTGACAACGTCACGACAAGTCAGGGTGAGTTTCGGCCCGTTCTTCTCCATAAAAATCTAATACGTTTTGGAATGAGTTACTAGGTTCATCTTTCTGACTGACTGACCTCTTGAAAAATTCAAATTAATGCTTTGAGTTTGAGTTTGAACATTAACTACCCTTTTAAAAAGTATTTTATAAAACCACACAATACTTTACAACTACGCAAATAAATTTATGAAATAACGACATTTGCGTCCAAAAAAGTGGTTGAACATACAACATTATTATACAAATTAGTCCTACGAACGATGCCCTCGAGCTGGTCGTAAGATTATATGGGAGTCCGGGAGGTAATGTGATAAATATAACGGAGGACGGCTATCCCATCGAGCAGGAGGGCCCATCGTAAACTTCGTGCGTCGATACCACGATCTTGTTTCAACGCAAAAAAAGGTAGCTTTTTTATGCGTTGTTGTTGCATTAAAAAAGGTTTTGTACCAACATTCGGTCAGGTCAGTTGTTTGACCCTGCTGGTTAATTTCACATTAGGTTTTACTTGCCATAAGCACGTCATTAGTCGAAATCGAAACACAATGCTAAATGCAACAATATCTAACAATATGTATATAATAACTAATTTATGTTCCACTAGCTTTTTATTTTTTATTAGGTAGGTACTGAATGGGCCTGCTCTTGACCTTGGTCTCGGCTGATGGAAAGACCTTTTGTCCAGGATTTCACCTGATATTATCCCACGGGAATGTACTATTGGGATTGGAACAAAAAATTGTTGCACCAACCCCAAGTAAAATGGAACAAGGGCAGGAAGATGATGAACAAACTATGGATGCCTTGAGATTCATTGATGATACCATGTGTTATTTCACAAACGATGGAACACTTAACTTCGTGTAGGTACTGTTGTCTGAATTGATGGACGCCGACGACGTTTCAGGAATTGATGACGCTAATGAAAGCCCCAAAATCGTACCCAAATTCAGGGCCGAGTCAATGTAGATTGCCATCAACGTGCTAAGAAGGGAAGAGAGTCAGCGCAAACTGCACAGCGAGCGACTAATCGCATTTAAATGTCAAGGACGTTCATTACAACAAACACGACTAGTCGGAACTGACAGCGACTAGTTTTTTTGGTCAAGAGCCAATTCGACAATCTATCTTACTAAGTACCTATATGATAAAATTAAGCTGAAAAGTTTGTTTGTTTGAACGTGCTACCAATTGGATTTGAAAAATAAATTTTGCGTTTGATAACCCATATAGGCTAATTCTAGGTAGGGTAGGGTGGCTAGGGTATAGGAAGTTTATATGTAACATCACGCAACGACCTTTAGGAGACGAGCAAAAAGAAAAAGTCAGAAAGGACACTAAGCGAAAACGGAGTAATAGCGCGGGCGGGCGATGCGCTGTGACCTGGTGGGTTAAGGGAACAATAGATTTCACTTGGACGAAGTCCCGGGCAGAAGAAGGTGGTAGTGAATCTTATAATTGATAATATAATATTAATTTTATAATTTAAATTATGTTTTGTGTTGCGTAATGTAAATCATTTTGCATACTATTATATAGAATCATTTTTTTTTTAACTGAACAGACAGCTGTGCTGCTGGGGAGTTTGTTGCGCTTCTTCTCAGCTAAAGCACTAGGAAGTGGTGAAGGGTGGGCGTTTTGGGGGACTGTCTTATGTAATTTTGACGTTTGAAAAGTGCTGCTTCTTAGCCTAGTTTGAATAAATGACTTTTGAATTTTGAATTGTCAGGTAGGGGTTTCATTAGTAAGGAACCATGAATCAACTTTACGAAGTAATAGCGCGGGTGTGGAATTAATTCAATTTAGTTTTTGCTAATTACCTTTGAGTGGAGTCGGTGTCGAGTTTATTAAGAGAAAATATGAAGTCCACGCGACCGAAATCGCGGGCAGAAGCTAGTCGTATAATATAACGAGAAGTATCAATCACGCTTATTAAATGCGCGATAAGGACGGTGAAGACAGTAGAACGACGTCGTTATCAGTTAAATTAATACCTATTGCTACGAGAAATGGCAGGTGTCTTGAAATAGTCGTAGTTTGATAAGCTCAGAAAAGCTTCTTGCCTGCGCTTGATTCTAACAAAGTTCCAAATGTAGCATTTATGGTAAAGGAACGTCCGATAAAAAATTACCTAAATGGACAAAAAACCAAAAAACCCGACTGCAACTAAAAAGTTTAAAACAGGATCACTTTTTAAGCAGTCTGATGCAGTTGATGGCAGTTATTTTAGTTCAATCTCGGATTTGTTGCCACCGTAAATATATAAATATGGATTATAAGGCTCGTCTGTCCATTGGACAAAAAGTCCGGGCCTGCTGGCATTTACATTAACTAGCTAGTGGATGGACCAGTTAAAGCAATTAATATAAAATGCTCTGCACTTGACGTATTCAGTTAATGAGGTAAACAAGAGCAAACTGTATCAAGTTGCATCGCTACATTCCACACATTTTCGACAGTTTGGTCAACTATACTCACACCGGTAGAAGGATCTTTTGGCGCGTGGCCAAAATCGGAACTAACACCGCCATCTTGTTTTTGGTTTTAATACATTTCAAGTGAAATTTCACAAAACAATTGCACAAATGTTTACGAACAGTGCTCCCCTGTGAACGTCATTCAGACCATTGAGATAGAAAATGATTCAGACGCCGAAAGATCCTTGTAGGTATTAGTTTCTGTACTTACTTTGTTCACACTTCTTATTATTTTAGTGATAACAGCTTTACTATTTACCTTATTTACAAATAAATATTCTTCTTTCTCTCTTTTCTTTCTATACTGACACTACTGCACGCGTAGCATGACCACCGTAGAAATAGGGTTTGTCGACGGAAGAATAGACAAATTGACAGTTAAACAATCACAATCTGTCATTTTGTGTCATTTTGTCTATTCTTCCGTCAACAAAACCACAAAACCCGTTTCTATGGCGGTCATGCTACGCGTGCTGTTAGTAAAACAGTTTCTTATTTAGTTACCAACTTAGCACCTACTCAATAATCAGGAAAACCAACAATTTCTGACTAGGCGCTCTCAAGTCAATGCGGTGTTTGTTCAGTTACTTCGAGTTTCCTAGTAACTACCTCAGACCAATGTTACTTTGTATGAGGTTACATATAAAATTCTAAAATAGTTGCTTTCGGGGTGATTCACCCAATTTGCGGGTTCAACACGTCATTTGCATCCGTCCTAAGAAAATAACTCAACAAAGTGCTCTAGATACCGTTTCTCAGTAAAACTTAGGCACTACACACGGCTACGATCAAATTGTATAGGATTTCCGTACAATGCGAGGTCAGCTCATACTGGAAATGTATAGTTTGATGTGTAGCCGTGTGTACATTGATATTCCAGGTTATGGACATTGTTTTCAATGGTAACCACACTTCTCAGAATCAAGACGCCTATAAGTAAATCGTTTTTTTCCTCCTTCAAGATTAGACCAGCGACAGTTCCAAGGCAGTACAAACACCAATCAGAAAAAATACTGTTGTCCCACTGTTCAAACAAAACTCTGACTAAACATCAATTTGTCACGAGCCCAGGCATAAATCAGGAATTTGTCGTGTCAACATTGGTCCGTCTATAATTTGACAGTTCAAAGAACGTGCGGTATGTGGACTCTGTCAATAATTAGCAGTGTTTATGCCTCTCGTCGTCGTGGGGAGTCGTCGCACACGCCCTTGGCATTCACTGTGCGACATTGCTCGGGGGCTTGTCTGCTGCGTTTATATCGATAGCCTACAGACTCACCAAGCGAATAGACTCGGGACAGTACTCAAACGATCACATCACCCGAATGAACTTGTTATACGTAAAAAAATAGGAAGTGTATAGAGTCCCGTATGAACTGAACCTCAAACGAGGCGAAAGCTGTCAAAAATCTTCCGTCCACGTCCATTTAAGTTATAATAAAAATGTCAATCAAAGGAAGACAATGCTTTGATTAACATGCGTGGTTATAGTCGCTCTACAACTGTAACCGAAGGCATTATACCGTTATCAGATGGTACAGTTACTTTTAATGAACCCATTGTTGTATAGGGGACCTTTTATGATTACCGTGACACATTGCAGACGTAAATTATAATTTAATCAAATTCTTCATTCAAAAGAACTGTTATTTTTCCGCGTAAGTTATTAAATGATGAGTTTGATAATTATTTCTGTAAATTGGTTAAAAAAACACTTTAACACGTAAAGCATAATAGGTAGGTATATGTTTTTAAACTAAATAGATGGGTTCAGGATTTCTGAGAAGAAAGACCTAAACAAACTCAGTGTCTCTTTTTTAATGTCTTGGTGAAACCATATGCAGACCGTGCAGTTAAATACCGCAGTTAAATAGGTACGTATGCCTAATTTCCAGGAACAAAAGTTACAAGTATGTAACTTAACTACTCAAATAGAATTTCAAGTCCAATAAGGTACAATTCCGTAGTCGATTGCAAGCAGTAGCAGCAGGCGATTTCATAGAAATTCGATTCGATTTCATAGAAATACATAGAAATCAGATAGAAACCAGAGCGTCGCGGCGACACGTCGCCTACTGCTGTTGCCTGCAGTCGACTACGGACTTGTACCTTGAGATGGTCACTACGTACTGGTTTTTGTGGAAAGCTTATAATACAACTGAACCTACATAGATACAATCGATAAACGCATGATTTACCCACAAGTCAAAATTATACCTAGAGTCCGGGCCACCACTCAAGTAGACGCGGCGCTATAATGTCATTACATCAAATGGCATTAAAAAAAATTAAGTTTCATAATTTTCCGCCGGACTTCAGTGGTGGTGCGGACTCTATCACGACATTCAAAGCGGAGGCTTTAAATGTCCTGGTAGGTATAATAATGTATGATGTTGAGTCGTCTATGGTTCGTTCCTATCTGATAAAAGTGTAAATAAACCCAGATTAAATTCTTACGCAATCACTCACTAAAGGAAATTAGAGTAACTTAATCATCTGTATTTAGAGGATTTCAATTTTATATCTCACCGGTTTTACAACAATAAAATTTAAGTTAAATTTTGAGTGAAAATTATAATTGACAAAATTTTCGACGAAAGTTATAAAATTTTCCTCAATCGTGATGTGTTCAATGGAAAACATCTTTATGATTTTTTTTTTAAATTCATGTTGCACTCAATTTATAAGTGGCACTATAAATTGGCATCTACAGGTACATTTTCTGATCCAATTGCACCTACTTTTGGAACAGACTATATTACCGGTCATCAAAATTTTCAATTGTAGGTACTTATTGCACGATTCCTAGGTCTACTGACCAAAAACTGGAGCAGTATACCGGCAATGAAGTAAAATAATCCAAACTGGTTTATTTTATTTACGTACAGTAGGAGGTATAAATAATTGGTTAATCTTATATTCACAGATTCCGATCACCGCGCCTCCAAAACTCGTATTTCTTCCTTGTATGGAAGTTCCTAGTTTTTGTTGAAATTAAAATATCGCTTGATAGAAGACACGCCAGCTTACATTAGCTTGCAAGTTTATAATTAACTCTGCTACCCGCAGCTTCACCCGTGTCCTGCCGGGGTTTCGGGAAAGTCCGAAAGGGATACCGTGTACCAAAGGAACACGGGTGGGTTTTAGTCAGTAAGAGTCTGACACGCCCTCCCGCTCAGCCCAGAGCGGGAGAAGTTATTTGCGCTAATTCTTTTTCCAAAATAAAACTAGCCTTATAGCTTTAGCTATCTAATTACGCAACACATTTTCGTAAACGATTTCAGTTCAACAACATTCATTGCGTTATTTACATTGTCGAGCAGTATTTGTTTTCGAACTTATGAAGCTATGTATTTGCAATCTGTTTCAAAACGATTCTGATTCTGATTGATCGTGTATTACGCAATTAGGGTACAGCTATCTGCCAGTGAAAGTTCCGTTGAAATCGGTCCAGCCGTTTCGGAGATTTTGACATTACAAACAAACACTTCAATTTTTGTCATTTATATACATATATTATGTAATTTATTTCTATATTTTTAATTGATAGATAAATAAGAAGGAAAATACTACGTTACTTCCAAAACTAAAAATATAACATCTATGTAATTATTTAGGTATGTATGTATATAATATATATGTATAGATGTTTCATTAATGAATTCCTGATGGTAAATGAGAAATTAATGTAAAAAGATTATCAAGTGTGCCTGTGCTCGTTTTGTAGTGCTTTGAAGAAACCAAAAACAATAACTTGATTTATCAGGATAATAGGTCAAAATTTGTATGTATTCAATTTAAGCCTATTCATTTTAAGCCTGATTTACACGGTGCGATTAAATTGCCTGTTGCATGACATATTATGTTGAAGCAACAATAAAAAATGTGGATAAGTCACCTGTGCATCAATTTTATTGTATACCTACCGAAACTTGGATATGTAAATGGGACTTTAGTTGACATTGTTAGATGAATATTTTAAAAAGTGCATCAACATTCACATCCAATAAAACTCCTGACATTAAAGTTGACAGATTAATTAGTTCCTAAAATATAAAGTAATAACGATGGTTTGGAAATGTCAACGGCTTTTTAAAATATTTTATTGCTCTGTTTTATTTTGATTTGAAAAACAAAAGATGAGTCAGACACTGTTTTGTATGATTAAATTAATATATCCGTATTTTAAATGGCGGCCAAGACATTGATCCCATCAGAATGATTACATAAATATTAATGACAATAATAATGTTTGATTATAATCTCGGTCTCCCACGCGCCTGAATAGGTACAGTCACCCTGGAAAAGTTGTAGGTAACAAGGACAGATTTCATTGTCTACAATTTATGAGAAATATGTTTTGTGGATATAATTAATAAAAATATTCTAGAACAAAGATTGTAGACAATTAAAAGAAGTCAGTGTTTAGAGTGCCGCAAGCGGTATCCTATCACTATAAGTTACAGTTACAGCACGGTTATAGTGCCGCAAGCGGCATTCTATCACTGGTGTATACCGCAAGCGGCATTCTGTCGAAGGGGATGGCGAGGACTTCGTTCACTTGCTTCCCTCGCTCACTAGACCCCGCCATCCCCTTCGAACCTAACCTGTCCGAATCGGGGTCCCCGAGCTCGCTTCGATCGCTCTTCCATCCTAAGTTCTCATAGTAACAGTTGTAGTAATATTGCCTTTTGTACATACACAAAATATCAATTTTATTGCGCTAACCTCAACACTCAACCATAGTAACAAGTGAAAATGCAATGCTTACGGCCGTTTAAACGGGTCTAAGCTAGGTAGCGCCGCTAGCGGCACTCTATACACTTAAAATAATTCTTATCGATGTATAGAACTTTTTGAGGCTGACTGTACCTACCTAACGCTCACATAATGTGGAATGGATTTGTAAGATTACAATCGATTATAATCGATTTACAACGTTAGCTGACTACAAATGTCATGTTTTCGTCTACAGTCGATGACTAATCATTGTCGTTTTTCCAAAAAGCCCCGATGCGACGTCATTCTGGTAGAAGAATTTACAAGAAATATTCATAGGTAACGCGCCTGTCTGCGGGAACCTGTGACAGCCAGAAGAATAACGCTATCCAAAGTACGAGCTATTTAGGTAACGTTTATAAAGCTCGGCCTCAGACCAGAGGTGGGAACCTCCTTTCTCACCCCCATAGATATGCAGGGTGGATTTTTGAAATGTCACCGCAATTAGCCGGAACAAACATAGACAGACAAAATTTTTAAAAATTGCATTTTGCTTCTTTCTTACCTAGGCATTTAGTAAATACCTACATACATACATGAACCCTGAAAACACAGCACTACTTTTTAGGCAGTCGTGTAAAAAGCTGTTATTTCGACATTACAAACAGACACTATAATTTTATTTATTTGTATACAGAGTGGATTTTTTAAATGGGGCAGTAAGGGCAGCTTAACCGTTGTTTACAAGAAAACGGTCTTGGGAGACTGTCCTTAACTTTTTGATCAGCATTCACAGATTTTGAAAAAAATGTAGTCAACAAGAAAATGGGCAGTTTATACAAAAACTTTTTTTGATGCCATTCGGTCGGTTCCCTATCCATTTGCATAAAATTTTAAGACCTAATATAACTTAGCATAATGTTGTTTGGCATAATTATATTTTCGCATAATATAATTACGCATAACAGCTTACGCATAATTTTTTTACGTATAATTTCTCTAACCATAATATGATTAAGCATAATATTCTAAAGCATACATTTATTAAGCATAAAGTTAAAGCATAAATTTATCAAGCATAAAGTTAAAGCATGCAAGCAAGCATGCAGCATGCAAGCAAGCATGCAGCATGCAAGCAAGCATGCAGCATGCAGCATTCAAGCAAGCATGCAACATGCAGCAGGCAGGGTTTCTGTCACGGCTCCGGCGCTGCGGGCCTCTGGCGGCCCCACGCGTGCTAATCGTCGCAGACGGTTTTCGCTCACCACCGCAGCTTCGGCTTGTTGGCCGGCTTCGCCGGCCAGCCTCAGCCGCGGCGGCTCGCTCGCAGCCGCCTGCTCCTCAGCCCGCGGGCCGCCTCGCCCCTACGCGCCTACGCGATTTTAAATTACACTCTAGGGGTAGGACAAACAAGACTACGTGGAGTCGGTTTTGCAGCAATTCGGTTCTTAGGCCTATTAACGTTATGCGAATCAAATTTATGCCAAAACAAATTAGTCTTTAAGATGATTATGCCAACATAAAACGTATGCCTAAAAAAATTATGCCGAAGTATTATTATGCCAAAACAAATTGTGCCAAAATCGTTATGCCGAAGTATATTAGGGCAAAGAACATTATGCGAAAAGAAGGTATCCCCATTCGGTCTTGTTTGTTATGAGGATCAAAAAACTCTATTGGATCAACTGAGGTTTGAGTACTAGAAAAGACTTGGTCGGTTTTTTTACAGTAAATCACGCTTAAAAACCGATGAATTTCGCTCAGAACAGTTGATTGTCAAACAGAATTTACATAATTTATCCGCTTACGTACATAATGCGTGACAAATGGTCTATAAAATACATAAAGAAGGAAAAATACACGCCGGGGTCGTTAACCTAACCGTGGAATTTTAAAACTTTTAAATATTTGCATATTTGCGTGTTTTTCTCTTAAATGCATTTATTTTATTGAGTTCATTTGCTTTTAAATATTTAAATATTTAAATTCTTGTGTGCCACGTGTTTTTTAAAAACATTTTACGCAGTTAATAAAAGATGGAGGTTCATTTGATACGAGATATGAATTCATTAAAGTTTGCACTAAATCGCGCTTTATCACGGATGATGTTTTTGTGAATTAAGTCGATGTTCGTTGATCTCTCATCTTCAATACCATCTCAAACTATACTAACATAAAAGTTTTCCTGTTTCTTTGCATTAATAGATGCCTCCAAAATCTAGCTCACGTTTTTACCACTTTTAAAGGAAAGAAAGAAAGTTCTGAGTTCAGTAGCTTTTGTTCTACTTATGACAGTCTATGCTTGAAAGCATGATGTCATGCACCGAAGTCCCTCAAAAATTCTACCTGTAGTTTTCTATTTTACGTGAGCTGGATAGTAATGGAACAAAAATCCCTTCTTAAAACTCGATTAAACAGTACTTACCTGTCATGAAAATGTGCAAAGTGGAATGCCTAAAATTTTGCAGTGGAATCTGCCCCACTAGTTCGATTTGGTGGGGCAGATTCCACTAGCCTAAAATCTTGATGGATTCTCCCCCACTAGGGTTGTCACCTTAGAATTTGTGTAGGTAGAATAAATATGGTCGTATTTTATATTTGTTTAAAAAAGAAAGAATGTATATCTAAGTAAAATGTAACTAGGACTGGTAACGTTTGACTTAGTAAGTAACATACCTAGGTAGTGTTTTTAAATAAAAGTACAAAAATAATTGCTTGGCAAGTGGAATGATTCAAAATGTTGTCATTTTTAAACAAAATTATGTCGCATAGCAGTATCGCCATAGGACCCTGGATATCGCATGGAAAACATCGAGCAACTGACACCTCTAGAGGCCCCAAGCCACACTTTCAAGTGAATCATCTGACAAGTCACAACCACAAGATGACAAGTGGACGAGTCACGACTCCCGCGTCACCTTGCAGTGAAGGTGTTTGATTTACATGCGCGTACGCAGGCGGGTAGTTTGTCAATTGTTTGAAGACATGGAGGCTCTTGTCGTTGAAAGGACAATCCGTTTTGTTTTTGGTCTTTTGTGGCGCAAGGACGTCTGGTTTTGTTTTTGTTGGTATTCTATGGATGTTTTGTAGAATGTGCCTTTAGTGATTGATGTATGGTTTGTTCACGCACATATCCCGAATTACTGAACGGATTTTCATGTAATGTTCACAGATAGATATAAATTAATTTAGAGCGGAATTATAAGCTTTGTTTTATTAAAATCGAATGTTGCATAAAAAATATCACCATTTTTAGAATTTACTTTTATACTGTTAGAAGTAAAAAAAAAAGTACTTGGCTTGCTGTGTTTTTTTTGCTGTGTTCTTGATTGTCTGGATAAAGCTTGATGAAAGAAAATTTTGGAAAATGGAAATACTGGTATACAATAAATAAATACATACATACATAAAGCATACCTACATTTATCTATAAACAATGTATAACTGAATTAATGCACATTTATTATGAAAAGTAGTTTGTTCAGAATCGTTTACTTAATCGACTTCTGTAATTTTAATACATACAGGTATTTTTTTATCCGGAAATAATTAAAAATACGTAAATTACAGTCACACCGCTGTACGGTCAAAATAAACCAAAATGGACGAAGTACACAGTCGCACACACATAAGCACAAAGTGTAGTACAGACGCCAGCACATCAACCTACTACAATCTGTCAAATTTATTTAATAGATTTTCAACTTTATCACTAAAGTTCAAAGTTGATTGGTAAAATTTTATAGTTTCGGGTATGTTGACGACGCGACTGCGGCGACTATGTGGCTGCGTAGATTACTAATGTAACCACAAATTTCTCCCACAATCAGTATAACTACTTAATTTAATAAATAAACAATGTTTTATATATAACAGTAAAATTCAGTGTATGTAGAAAATAGAAAAAATAAAATTAAAATAATTATGATTATACCATAATATTCTAATTAGGGTGTTTGGTGGAGTGCGGTAATTCCGGGACATGTTACATATACAATAGTAAGCATGAAAAAAGAGAAAATAACTATATACAATAAAAGGATTTCTTCGTCAAGCATAGAATAGAATAGAATAGAATAACATTTATTTGCATAAAAACATGTTATAGAAGATGTTACAAGACTTACATTTAGAGCATACATGTTTTTGCTTAACATTCTAAGCGTACAAATTTTTCGTGCATACAATTACTTACATTATTTACATTTTTTGTCAAAAAACTCTTTTACACTATAAAAACAATTAGGTGACAGCCAATCGTACCATTTACGTTTAAATAATCTGCTATTTCGATTTTTTAGGTCACTCGGTATCTTATTAAATATTTCTACACACATATACAAACAGCTTTTATTACATTTAGCTAGTCATAGCATTCTCAGGTTAAATAGGAATAGTTGAGACACTGGATTATTGTCACTTTTCTGCCCTCCTAACTACCAGAGGGCCAAGACAAAGGTGACATCTCACATTCTACAAGCGATAAAGATGATAGAAAGTCAAAAATGTATGGGACTGACATATAAGCTATCGAAAAGCTAATGTCAATCTTGTGGAAATACGAATCCATTACCTCTAAATAGTTTGATGATTTTGAAGAACAAAATAATTGATTGCGTCATTTTGAAACTCGCCCTTTCCCTCCTCGGAAATCTGCTCGTCAATCAATTTGCCTAGCCTTTTCCCAACTATGTTGGGTTCGGCTTCCAGTCCAACCGGATGCAGCTGAATACCAGTATTTTACATGCAGCGACTGCCTATCTGACCTCCACTACCCAGTTATTGAGTAACACGATACCCCTTGGTAAGACTGGTTGTCAGACTTTTAGGCTTCTGACTACCCGTAACGACTGTCAAAGATCTACGAATGACAGCCGGGACCAACGGCTTAACCTGCTTTCCGAGGCTCGGAGGGGTCTCGGTATGTAATGGATGGTCACCCATCCACAAACCGACCGAGACAAGCAAAGATCGAGCCTTCAATCGAGTCGTGTGGCTGTTATTATGTAGCGACGAGCCCCTCAAGAACTAAACGTAACGTATTTTCTTTCTTTCTTCTTTTTAAATAATTGATTGCGTCATTTTGAAACTAAAACTTTCCCTGTCCAAACTCAAACTCAAAGCATTTATTTCAAATAAACCAATTACAGGCGGTCTGTCAGAAATATGAAGCTAGTCGCCCATTCCAAAGCGTAGTAGGTTCCTATGGAGAAGAACGGGCAAGAAACTCCCCCTCGTCCCTTTAGCAAGTCCTCGAAATACAAGTATATTAGTATCTATTGATAGGTAGGTAAGTTACTTCAGGTTTATTAAGTTTTAAATACTTAAACCCGTATAAAAACAATACTGCATTTAAATTGCCTCAGATATAATTATTAGTAGGTAGATGGCTACAAGCTACATCAAGCTATATATTTCCAGTATATGCTGACTTCGCATTGTACGGAAATGCTATACAATGCGAGATCAGCATAAACTGGAAATGTAGCTTGATGTGTAGCCGTGTGTACATTGAGAATATAATAATATCCTGTATCATGAAAATACACACTTTTTTGTTGGTTTTTTGCTTCAAGGAATGTGAAAGGGACTTTAACGATCATAAAAAGATACAATTTAATTTGATTACATTACCTTGGTTATTTTTTAATTGAGCGATAAAATTCTGATTTATATACTTATATAATAGAAAAACCTATTAAATAGTGACTTATTTTGTTGCTCTTGTTTGACATTAATAATATGTTTAAAATGCATTCGCACGTAGCGTGATCTGTTGATATTAAATTCATGTTATGAATCTGCCACTAATGTGATTTATGTTTTATGCAGACCGACCTCATCTAGTTTTAAAATATCATTCTTTTTAAAGTGTAAAAGTAGTTTTACTACCTATGTAAAGAAATAAAATATCAATTATCACGGCTGCATCATCATCCTTCTCTAAAGTCGGTCAAAGTAAAAATCATTCTCCTCTCTCAGTAGGTATTCATCCTCTTTTCAGCCAGAGGTTATTATCTTTCTACGGTCTTCTTCCCTTACTTTCTGGATTCAGTATACCAATTCAAGAATGAAATCAAACTAATACATGAATTTTAGCCAATCAAAATTGGCCAAATCATGAAAAACTATTAAATAGCTTATTTTTGCAATGTTAATTGCACATCCAAGAAACATTTATAAAAGGAAATTCAACTAAAATACCACTTTTTATTTGTTTATTGCATGACAAAGAGGCTATAAAAAGTCCAAATATGAACTGACCTAGCTTTCAAAATAAATGCTGGACCAGTCCTTACCCATGACTTGAACTTGGAACTTGGCGAATATAGCCGCATAAATCACAAGAGCTAAACCTCGGTAATTTTCGGACACAATGCTTTTAATTTATTGCAATATATGAAGCAATTATCTTTTTTTTTTTAAGTAATTGAAAATAAAAAAAACAACCAGGTTCTGCATTCAAATAAGACGTTCTTGTTATTAATTAAAATACCAACGTAGGTACGTTGATATTTAATACAGATATTTTGGATTGGAACTCAAGGTAAGAAGTTAGTTTATCGTTAATTTGTATCGAGATTAACGTTTTTTGGTAACAACCATGTTCTGAGAAATATGTTCAAGATTAACACTACCACAAACTACATAGATATGGAAAAAAAAATGTTTAAAAACAAGCCTTTGCCTCTTATCAGCGCCTTAATATAAACTTGGCTGGAGAATTGAAAAGGTACCACTTTTCCACTTTATGGCTTTCTTACTTTAAAGACAGGCTATAAAAAGTCTATCAAAAGTAAAGACACCATCACTCACTCGATCCGTAAGTAAATTACGATGTTTCCTTCCAACATAAATAAAGTACAATCCCCTACAAATTGATTTAAACACATTAACCTTATCAAAAGCTTACATAAAGCTCCATGACCGTCACAACTCAACGCCCAGTCGTATCGACTTACTTAAAAACCTCTTATTAAAGGTCAATCTTTCGGTAGTCGGTGAAATAATGGACAGAAACCTTTCACGGTGTCCGATAAGAGTATATGTAAGGTACTTAAGTAGACCAGTCGGTATATTCAGTAAAAATCAATCTGTTTTGCCTTTTCCCAACTATGTTGGGGTCGGTTTCCAGTCTAACCGGTTTCAGCTGAATACCAGTATTTTACATGGAGCGACTGCCTATCTGATCTCCACAACCCAGTAATTGGGTAATACGATACCCCTTGGCAAGACTGGTTGTCAGACTTTTAGGCTTATGACTACCAGTAACGACTGTCAATGATCCACGAATGACAGCCGGGATCAACGGCTTAACGTGCTGTCCGAGGCGCGGAGGAGTCTTGGTATGTGAAGATGGTCACCTTTCCACGGACCGACCCCGGCAAGCGTAGATCGACCCGTGCGGCAGTTATTATTTACCCACGAGCTCCTCCGATTCAGTAGAAATCTCACCGTGAATTGACGAGACGCACACCGCACTTTTTATGTTCGTTGATCCATTATTTTAGTGTTTCATAGCCAATGGTGTCATCACAATGTCTTGTCTTCTTCCTTTTTTATTTTTTGTTTGTTTGTATATTGGCACCTTGCAGCTATTTCCTAATAGCTAATTAGTCATTATTTAATCGTGCTGTCTTTTGTGTGCACTAAATAAACGATTTATCTATCTATCTATCTATCTAATTAAAGTTTGGTGAAGTGAGATGTAAGGGATGGACACCATTGCCAGCTCTCTTCAAAGTCACTTCACCTAAGTTTTCGGCAGAATAAGCAGTTAATACACTATGGACGGATAAATTACGAGTGACCGAATGTCTAATCACACACGCCACATGAACTATATTTATGAGCTAGCAGCGAACTGCGGTTTCACCCCCATAAGTCTTGATCCCGTGGGAATATCGGGTTAAAAGTAAAATATGTGTTAATACAGATTAAAAACTATCTGTGTGCCAAATTTCATCCAAATCAGTTCAGTAGTTTTTGCTTAAAAGAGTAACAAACATCCATCCATCCTCACAAACTTTCGCGTTTATCACAAACAAGTAGGATGTTTAGAATAAACCACGTGTCCTAATGGAAAGTGATCTTCGCAAACATACGCGATGGCAACGTGAATACGCCATCGTCGTGTAAATACGCAATCGTCGATCGTCAGATTTTTCGAACAAATGAGTGAGGCCACGTCCTAATAAACGCAATCTCGCACAAGAATACAATCCACGATCCACCCCAACGCGTGTTAGTGTCGACAGGGGGCGCCTTCGGTTTTCCGAACAAATTAGTTCCGACATATTATTATGAATGCGACGATAGCATATTTGCGCGAACTATATTTTTTCATTAGGACGAGGGGTGACTTATTATGAATGTCACGATCGTGTATTTACGCGAATCGCTTATATATTAAGTCAAAAACGTGATGGATTAATTAAACAGACCAGAAGGAAATAAAGATCTCTTTTAAAATAACAGGGACGGAATCATCCTCAATTAGGAGATGAAAAGTTCACGTCCTTTTAACATTGTGCTAATTACGCCGCTCCCAGATACGAAAGTCACAATAAATAAGATTGTTTTTCATAGCGATATTGATAACCAAATATATTTATTACATCCATTAAATAAGCTCTGATCTGCACATAATAAAATATTAATGAATAATCAGGAGACATACGATTAATTTCATCGCTTTTTATTTACCAAACCAAACTTGGATGTTGACCAGACATTTTTTTTAAATCACAGACAGACTTTCTTTCTGTCAAGCACTGGATGGCATAGGTTCAGTTGCTACATTAGCCTTTTTGCCATCATTGTGAATGTGGTTTGTCATGACAACGAAATCATCCAGTTGGTTTACAAAGCTGACCTAACTTCCAAATACCAGTCTTCATCGATGACTGGGAAAGATATTGCCATCATTATTATCTTTGGTTATGTGGTGGCATCTACAACGCCACATGCGAACTACCCATCAAAAGACCTGACGTCACACAAATCCTGCATCGCGCAAGCAGGGTTTACCACGCGATCAACATATATATAACTTCCCGACACTTGTCACTTGTCTTGTGTTTGTGAAACTTGTTTGAAAATTGTAAAAGGTGCTGGTCTGAATGCCAGTCCGAATCCATTGACTCCACTTTCCATTCATGCCAATAAACTGCCTTCTCCTTTTATATTATATAATAAATTACCATGAATTTTATACGCAATCCGCTTTTTAAACATGAGCGTGTAGCTTGTAAGGAAGATCTTCATTATGATGTCAATGAATATATGATTTAAATTCGCTCATATTTAACATTGAACATGCATTCGACCGGGGAGGTAGCGACTATAAAGTTATTGTAGGTACGCGCGTAGGTATAATAATGCCTTAAAATAGATCGATATTTAAAGAAAAGAATGTTGTACAGCCTACGCACTACGCAGTTAGCAAAACGCTTCAATACGTATATTTCTATATAAACTTCATGACGTATATATATTTTTTTGTATTGAGATCTATAGATGCATAACCGATAATAAAGCTCCCATTGGCATTCGAATTTTTTCAAAGTAGAACATTGAAAATCAAAATCAAAAATCATTTATTAACACTAGGCAGAGAATCAGTACTTTTTGAGCGTCAAAATGACAGAAGACCCCACAGACGCACGCCCTTCACCACTTCCTAGTGTTCAAGCTGGAAACAAGAATTGGCGCACCAAACTACTCGACAACACCTCAAACAATTTGCCTAGCCTTTGCCCAACTATTTTGGCGTCAGCTTCCAGTCTAACCGGCTGCAGATGAATACCAGTATTTTACATGGAGCGACTGCCTATCTGACCTCTACAACCCAGTTACTGGTAACACGATAGCCCTTGGTAAGACTAGTACCCAGCAAGCAAGGGCGGATCCAGGATTTATTTCTGGGAGGGGCACATGAGCCAGATAGTTTACTTCTTCAGCGTTCATTATTGATGCAACGTCTTGATAGATTGCGTTCAGGCCATTCCATCGAGACAATTCGATTTAATTAAACTTAAACCGTTTGGCGGGGCACGTGCCGCTGTGCTCTCCCCCAGAATCCGCCCTTGCCTTGTCAAAAGTTATAAGAAAAGAGTGATAGCAAAGCTAAGTGCCCGAAATAGGACCTTCAATTAGCCACACAATCGTGATATACCGATTCCGATAATAAGATATACGGCTCAAATAGACCATTAAAGTTCCAAAGCATATTATCGGTACCTTACCTTCCTTGAATAGGGTCGCGGAACTGATGCTAATAATGGTAATGTCAAGGTTTTGTATGGACACCAATTGATGGACAGTCTAGATAATAGACATTCGATATTGTTCGCGCTCTAGGACATAGCTGCTCCTGAATAAAGAAAAGAATAAGTACTATGTTCCTGAAACAAAAAGCAATCAAGAACCTTCAAATTGCCACACAATCGTGACTTATTGATTCCGATAAGAAGATATACCGCTCAAAATTGAGCAGCAATCCCCAAGAGGCTATTATTGGTCCGGCCATCCAAATAGAGCTCTTTGTATTAGCTCGCGGAACCGATGCTGCTCCGAATAGTGATGGTAATGTCAGGGTCGCCAGCTAACAGGTCCCGCTTGACATTCTACCAGCCAATCTGTAGGTGTCACTCATATTCATTATATAAATCACTTCAGGAATGCTGTTATGATTAGAGGACAAGATACAAATGTTTTGAGCACCCAAAATTAATAGGCTACGTTGTTTTTTTTTTTTTGTTATTAATTCTTTTTGAGTCGCTTCGCGTCTGAGTTATGTCAATGTGTGAATTATAAAGGGTTATATTTTATTCATTGGCTTCAGTGAAGTAGGTACAACACTGAGAATTTATTTTCTCGCCGTACAAAGAAATAATCGTTTACTTTAACATCGATCAACTGGTTTTTTCATGAATTACGTTCAGAGTCCATACAATACGTCCCAGCTCAAGTCAAAAGTATAAAAAATGTTTTCATTTTCGATAAATCCTTAGTACAGGGTAGGCTAAGTAGCAAGGGCGCTCTTAAATTAAGCTATGAACAATTGAAAATACAAGTCGTGCCATTAAAGTTGAGACTTGACCACGCATCCCGCCACTCTTTCCGCCGCCCCGATGACGCCCCAGCTGGGACCTAATACCACTAAAGAGAGCCATAAATCGTCTTCTGCGCAAATCACGTGGTGCGTCAAGTCAAACTTTAATGGCATGACTTGTACGAGTACTTAGTTCGGATTCTCAAAAAACTGTATCATTACCCGTAGCCCAATTTCAGTCAGGACAAGAACCTTAAGGATACATTTTTGCCCTTATGCCACGATAAAAAACACTATCACCAATACCGAAGATCGATGACATTACATAAGCATTGCTTAACCCTCATTGTTAAACAGGGGACGACGCGACGGCGGCGGGCGGTGCCGGCGTGCGCGTGAGTATTGCCAATTACCGACACCAATATACACGCCGTCGAATTGTTGTGAGTTACGAGTATATTCGTTAAGGGGAGATGATGCAGTTGAAAATTTTGTAAAAGTACCAACAGAATCTTTTACTCCCAAAGTCATTGATTCGCCGACAGACAACGCAAAGCCTAAACCGCTGGGTCTATCTAGAAGCATGACATTTTGAGTACGGGCTAGGGGATGAAAGTTTGTATGCTTGGGGGAGAAGCACCGCCACTTCGACCGGTTCTGTGCTTCTTGCCAGGTCATCGGTCCACCTTGTGGGAGGCCTCTCAACGCTACGTCTTCCGGTACGCGGTCGCCACTCCAAAACCTTTCGGCCCCATCAGCCATCAGAATTCTGTTCTGCGAGCAATATGCCCTGCCCACTGCCACTTAAGTTTGGCAATTCTTCCAGTTATGTCGGTTACCTTGGTTCCCCTATGGATCTCTTCATTTCTAATTCGATCACGTAGGGAAACTCCAAGCATAGAGAGGGTTATGCTAGGAGTTTGCCTTTGCTTTTCATTGGATAAATACTAGTTAATTATCCAATTCTTTTTTATTCTTGCTCATTGTGTTCATAAATACAATTCAGTTTTCAAAATTAGTTACTTACCCGGGTTGAATATGTTACAACCAGTTAAACCATGGATCCCCTACGTTAATGATACGACCAAACGTCGACTAAAATATTATTAAACGTTGACGTTTAAACGATATGGTCAGTTTTAGCTGACCATTTCATGAAATGGTCGAACACTTCATGAAATGATCAATTCTAAGATCTGGCCACGACATTTATACTAATTAACGTTTTGTGGATCATGGAGCAGCCTTTAAGAATCCGCGAATATTGTGTCTTAACTTTTAACGATTAAATCGTGAAGCCCTTTCACTGAAAAGGTACCCAAGTATTTATTTATAGTCTCACAGCGATATTATTATTTGCTCAAATTAATCGACACGCAACCACCAGAAGGGTCTCTCAACAGGAAAACAGCTACAAGGAAAAACAACCGTATAACAAGCTCATGAGGTTCATTTTCTCAGGAAGTCCAACAAAACAAATGAGAAAGGTATTAATGATAAATGTAAATTAGTTTATTTATTCGAGTATTCCGTAAATGGCAAGCAATGTTCTCGCTTCTCAGTAATATCTGTTTGCCTTGTAAATATGATTAGTGAGTTCTGAATGAGTTTTGGAGTTATTCAATTTACACAGATAAACTCACGCCTTCTTGCCAAGGGAGTAGGCAGAAGCTACAGAACGCCACCTGCTATACGATCCTTACATACTGCTTTTGCTTCGTTTACGTTTATATGCCGATTTGAAGGTGTTAATAAAGCAAATAACAAAGAATTCCGAATCAAGAGTTTTAGTGATATTCTTAGTTCGAATCGAGAATGTTTTCGTTTAATTGCGAGAAATGTCGGCTATTATAAGCAAAAGAATGAATCATGCATCAGCTGTCAAAGTTCATTAAGGATGGACCCCCGTTGGGCATGACAAAGCCAGACTTCGATTAAAGAAATTATGACTGTTAGAATACTAACACCATGTATAAAACATTTCTTTCGTATCGTGAGTGTTTACAGACATAAAATCTCACACTAGCCGATTATAGGCGAAGTGAGCTTTAAGTCAGCTGTCATTTTTTTTTTTTTTTAACTTTGCCCCACACTAGGACACACTAGGACTCACATACACAAACAGCCAGACCCAAAACAACTATTTCATTCTATATATATTATTATATATTTAACAATAATTTATCTATTTGTTCCGTGCGGGAATCGAATCCGCGATACGCAGTGCAGCAGTCAATCGCTTAACCACTGCGCGAACCGTGCCGTCGTTCCATTCCATTTGATGCTAGGGAATGACGCTATCGACAGCTCCCTTCACAAGTCTTCATGTGAGATTTACAGAATAGCCCTGCTGGACTCGGAACAACTCACAATACTTAGGCCGTAAGTACAAATAACGGCGTGCATGAATAACAACTGTACACATATATATACATCATTCAAATATTGACTAAAATTGACTTCGTGCATGAATTGAGCTCGAGATGCGTTGCGCAGAAGAATCCAACCTCTCATTTACATAGGTAGGTAAGTACTTACAAGAGCCAAGCTGAAATGTTTCCAGGCATGAAGGAAAAGATGATGATTTATGATTTTGAAATAATCTTTTCCTGTAAACATTGCAATAAGTTGAAAGCTTTTTTGAACCAAAATATTGTAAGTGCATTTCAAGGTAACCAAGTAAGTGAAAAATAACAGTGACAGTTATTATAACATCATCCACATAGACTAAGTGGAAAAAATACGTATTATTGAAGCTGACTCAAAAACTACCCAAGCAAAGTTTATAAAATATATATGGGGGCCACCTCTGACAATTGAGAAACTCAAAAAACAAATGGTTTCAACATTTTAGTTGTTATTTAATCACAAAATAATGGATTTAACGTCGTTCTGTACAAAAACCATTTTATTTAATGACTAAAACCATTTAAAACAGTTCACCACTACTTTTTGCTCAAACTAATCATAATCTATCGAGACTATTAATTATTTTAAACGGAGTTAACTACCAACCTGATTCCATTTGGTATGAATAATTAATTGGATGAATATATTGCCTCTACTAATACACGTGACAAGGACTTATAACTTAAGAAATTAGGATCTCAATAACTAAGTTACTTTCATAGATAATGTTTATATAAAAATGTTGTCTCCATGAAATATTCAAGAGCATTTCGATGCGAAAAGAGGGTAACAAACCACAACGAAACGACAAAAATAAACATCACCAATAACATTTTTAGAATAACAATATTTTGGGATCAATTTACAGCTCTTTAGGGACTTATCTTAGTCCATAAAAGAGTCAAAAACATTTTTCAAGCTGCAACCATCACACTTCTTGCTCCATTGTTTTTAAAATTACATTCCCTCTTCCAAAATTAGCCACGGTTTAATATTTTTATGCTACCATAACAAAAGACGTCATGTCGAAAACACAATGGACAGTTTAAACACTTCGCGAAACAATCCCTTTGTAATATGTCCACCATATCTTGAGATACGGCGAAAAATATTTAAGAAGATTGCCTCATTGGGCTACTGGATACTGACGATTCCTAGTTCGGGCAAAGTTTTATTGTGTTTTTCTATTATTAATTTCTCAGTAGCTGCCCGGATTTGTGTCCGATTGATGGCAATAGGCACGAGCCTATTGCCATCAATCGGACACAAATCCGGGCGAGGTAATAGAGGACGACCTCTATTACATGGGACTTAAACATAACTGGAGAAATGTGGGTGTACTATAGATACACCTCTGCTAACCCTTCGGGGAAACTGGCATAATTTTTATTTATTTATAGTTAATTAAAACGGCACAGGTCCAATTACATTAATTAACATAGAATTATAAAGATTAAAATAAAATAAGCATTCAAATTCAACATAGAATACAAAAATTAAATTCTAATTCTAAGATATACAATTTGTGGATAAAATTATTGATACTTATTTGCGTAGTTAAATGGTTAACTAAATTAAAAACATCATAAACAAAGATAAGCTAACATGTAACAGTGGACACCCTCGCATATTGTCTCTCACAAAACACCAGACAGGCACGCATTATTTTCTTCCATTCATCAGCAAACACATCACATTCAGGGTCGGCAGTCAGGAGGGCGTTTAGCATCCTTAGGGTTCGACATACCGGGGATTCAGCTCTAGCAACAGATCTAGATAGCGGTAGTGCGAACAGGTTATGACGGCGGCTTTAACGGTGCCATTTGTTACTGATGCAAATTTTATGTTGCTTATAAGTAGTTGAAAAGTACTGAATTTGACACATTCTTAACGATTTCCTTGGCAAGCAGCGCCATCATGAACGGTCAAGATTAATTGGTACACCCTGCACCCGTCTCACTTGTGGTCGCCCTACACTCGTCACAGTTTTTATATTAAATTAAAAGTAGTGAAACTTAACCTGTCCAGTTTTATTTATTACCATCGATTTCGTTCAGGTTAAGATATCACAATAATTGGACTTCTGTTTCTTTGATTAATTATGCAGGAATACGAAAATGTGAAGTTCATTGGTCTCATTGGTTTGCATTTTATTTAATAAACTTGATATATTATGAATATTTATACGACTCTGGTTTGGATGTACAGTTGAGAAGATAAGGATTTAATTAATTTATGCATGCGGATGTGCTAATTATTTTAAGATAATTAAAAAAGGCAGCATCTTTCTTTTTCCTTTAAGATTATCGGTATGCGAATCTTCCCAGTCAGACATAGAGGTATTTGCATAAAAGCTTTTGTACTCTGGCAGAATGTTCTTTAAGAATGCTACTTAAGAGGGAACAGGGCCTGCGAGGAATTTGAAGAAACTATTGTCGTCATGTTACCTCAAGTCTGCCCCCGTAGAGTCTGATAGGGACAGCTGCAGCTCATACCGATTATATCACAAAAAAAGATTCACGAAATCGACGTTTCGTATTCCCCTTTTTTCTCCTCGAAAATTAAGCCTTAAATTTAAATTTTAAGAAAGAGTATGTCTAGGTTCCTATCATTTTCTTTTATGTTAAAAACTTTTTGAATTTGTCTGGTAGTCCTCTAATCACGGTAGTAAAAATTGGGCATTTTTTGTAATTTCTGGAGGGTTATATTTTAACAGTAATTTGCTGAAAAAAATGAAATAATTGAGACGTGTCTACTAGACTAGACTTTAATTTTATGAAAAAAAAATAGTATTGCTCTATAGGCATTATTCAGGAAAAAAAAGGAGAAAACATTTGTATGGAGAATCGCAGGCCCGGTTCCCTCTTAAATCTTGTGATGCTTTTTTGTTCTACTGCGTCCTCTGCCGTAGAGCCCCAAAAAAGAGTCTTCATTTCAGTAACAAGTAACCCTCTGTCTAACCCTACTAACCACAGATGAAGATATTCTGACACCATCATCTGCCAGCCTTTTCCCAACCACGTTGAGCTCGACTTCCGGTCAGCATCCAGGATGCATCTGAATACCGATTTTTTACATGGAGCGACTGCATACCTGACCTCCACACCCCAGTGACTGGGTAATTTGATACCCCTTGGTAAAACTGGTTGTCAGAATTTTCGGGCTTCTTATAACAATTGTCGAAGATCAACAAAGACAGCCGGGAAGAACCCCCGCGGCTATTATTATTTATCCTTACTGACCAACAAAAATCACACCATCTTTAATCGAATCGAATCGAATACTGTCCTACGGAAAATACCAAAAAGATTCACGCAAATAAACACAACAATAACAACAGACCACTATAACAAGCCTTCTCCGAGTAGGTCGTCACTTTGCACTGCTTGCAAGATAATAGGGGGAAACTACAATACGCAATCAATCATAGCACCACCATTTAACTTGGCCGTGTAATAATTGGCGAGAAAACAATCTTGGGACCTATAAAAGTTGATGGATCGTCGTCTTTCAACATATCAAGTCGTCGCTTTGTAAAGAAACGTATTTTTTTAAATACAACATGTTTTTTTTTATAATTAATAAAAAACATCAACCAAACAATCAATCAACTTTTATAGGACCCAAGATTGTTTTTTCGCCAATTATTACACGGCCAAGTTAAATGTTGGTGTTATGATTGATTGCGTATTGTAATTTCCCCCTATTATCTTGCAAGCAGTGTAAAGTGAGCCTGTAAACCAATCAATATTGTGTACAAGCTGTCTCTGTTGGGTTTAAATACTTGTTGTAAATAATTGGGAGACATGAGAGAAAACACCTACGATTTTATCTTGAATATTTTTTATGGATAAAGTAATTTGTATTGTTTTACACCTCGTCACGACTTTACTGTAGGTAAGTTGGTGTGGAATATACATTACTGGTATGATTTATCTTTAGATATAAAATCTAAAAACAACTTTGGTTTTAATAATATGTAGAAACTACATACCTGTCTTACTTGGGAATAAACTGGACCCCACGACACTGGAACCCTAGGGTGGGGTCCAAGGCATTTGTAAAAATCTAGCACATAAGGCTCCTTACAATTTGCGGGAAAGTCCGAAAGGGATACCGTGGCCCCTGGCAACGTATAGGCAACTGAAGGAACGCGGGTGGGTTTTAGTCAGTAAGTCTGACACGCCCTCCCGCTCCGCCCATAGCGGGAGAAGTTATTTGATAATTTCCCATCCAAAAAAAAAGGCTCTTAATGATGGCTTTTAATGTACCGTGTTTTTTAGGGTTCCGTACTCAAAGGGTGAAACAGGACCCTACTACTAAGACTCCGCTGTCCGTCTGTCACCAGGCTGTATCTCATGAACCGTGATAGTTAGACAGTTGAAATGTTCACATATGATGTATTTCTGTTGCCGTTATAACAACAAATACTAAATACAGAATATAATACATATTTAAGTGGGGCTCCCATACAACTAACGTGATTTTTTTGCCGTTTTTATAGACAATGGTACGGAACCCTTCGTCCGCGAGTCAGAATAGCACTTGGCCGGTTTTTCTGAACTAAATAGAGTTTTTATTTATTTATTTACCTACTCCCAAAGAAAGTAGTTTTAAACGTTTTGGCCCTTATTTGCCTTAACCTCGAAAAGAAGAAAAAAGATCTCAAAACAAATATCAGCCAATGAAATCAATTGGCCTTTTATTGCCATTGTCATGCATTTATCACAAGTATAAAAGAAGTGGGCATAAATAACGGATACACTTATAATCATTACGAGGCAATTTGTTAGCCCATCGGTTACGAATCAGGAAAAGTACCGAACGAATTGGTATCAAGATATCTTTTTTCGATTACCTTTGCAAATAAATAAACCTTATTATTATGCCAAAAGATGTAATTAATTTATTGTACTTAGGTATGGAGATAATTAAGGCACGAAAGCTTTTAGATGAGTCGTCCAGTTTCTGGATATCTGGTCTCTGCATTTAAATGAGGAAAATCAGCTATAAAATAGGCTGTCTGCTGGTTTAACCCAAACAATCAACATTGGCATGAGACAAACAAAAAGGATTTGACAACGAATTTAATTGGATACAGAAATAATAATCAGTTGTACTTAATGAGTAAATAATCTATACTAAATTATGTCATTAACCCAAAGTGTAGCGTAATTAATAATTATGAATTTATGGTATTGTTATCGGTCCTGGATACGTGTGCAAATTTCTTAGTCTTGGAGTTGGAAAAAAATTACTTTGAAAGATTCCGTTACATAGATAGATATATACAGGTCAAACTAATAAAAGCGTGTTATAAAGACAGAGGTTAAAATCGTTGACACAGATTACGGAATTTAGATTTTGCGTAGTCCCGTAGCCCGTAGCGGTCGTAGCTCGTAGCACTAGTTTAGAAAGTACATCCCTTGTAGCGCTACGGGTGCTACGAGTCTACGACCCTTATCGCTGTCATTGATTCCTGAGTAATTTATGTGCGTCTGCGCATATTTTTTCACTAATAATTGTTATTTATTTGTCTATAGTTGTATGTTACTGTTTAACATACCTTCACTACTAAATATACAGTGTGTAAAAAGACCTATCACGAAGCCGTCATCTACGCATTCTGTAAATCAAAGTAACTTTAAAAATTGCTGGGAAATGAGTTTTATTTTTGGCTTGAAAATTCGCTGTTTACGGCTGTGCGCAATGTAACGCACGCAAAGCATTGTGCTTATGGGCGAATGCAACAGTACTGGGGGCCTACCACCACCTCTTTAAGCAGTATTATTTTAATATTACTTTAGTGTGGGAAAGAGATGAAGCTCTACAGAACGTATTGCTCCATCTCTTTCCCCCACTGAAGTAACATTAAAATAATACTGCTTAAAGAGGTGGTACCACCACCTCTTTAAGCAGTATTATTTTAATAGGCCCCCTGGGATCGTAGAAGTATTAAAATTCTGTCTTTGTAAAAAACGTTGGAATTTTGATCTTCAATATCGCCGTAACCAGAAAGTTCCCAGATACAGTCCTTACCAGAAAAATATCATAATAACGGAAAGAACAAGTATCTCTCGGTTTCGCTAAGAGCGTTCATCCAAAAAGATGGCAACGTCGCAAATAGCTGTCAAATTTACCTATTTTGATTAATTTGGTAATATTACTGTATATAACGTTTAATTTACACAAAATTTAGGAACAGATGTCAAAAATTAATTTTTAAAAATAAAAATAAGTACGACAGGCAATGCATATTGGACTGTAATAATAATATTAAAAAACTATGGGACAGAATAAATTACTTATTGGGAAAGGAAAAACAATGTTTGGATAAAGCAATATTGAAGAATATGGGGATTAACGAACCTACGAAAAATATATGTAATAGCTTTGCATGCAAATGTTTTTGCATTTGCCGAAGAAATTGAGAATATTAAACATATTTGTGGTGTTAAGTTGTTGGATAGAGTCAGCTACGTTGGACAGACGGACAGGAGTATGAGGTGGCAGCCCGTGGACAGTAACTATGTTAAACGAATTATAACTCAAATGGATAAAAATAAGTCACCGGGTAGCGATAGATATAGTTAGCCCTGTGATCTCTAATCTAGTCAACTTGTGTGTGCAAAAGGGTATATTTCCTAGTATGTTAAAAGAAGCCATAGTGCGACCAATATATAAAAATGGCGAACGTAAAAATTTTAGTAACTATAGGCCTATATCAATTTTATCCAGTGTGGATAAGATTATTGAGAAATGTATCATTAACCGTTTGAATAATTATCTGCAGAAAAATAATGTAATAAATGAGTGTCAACATGGTTTCCAAAAAGGTAAAAGTACAAATTCTCTTCTTACACGATTTACTGACGAAATTAATACATATTTAAGTGAGAAAAAGTTTGTAATCGCAGTATTTTTTGACTATAAAAAAGCCTTTGATACCCTTGAAACTGAGACCTTACTGAACGCTATGGAGGAGTGTGGAGTGGGAGAGCCGCTGAACAATTGGTTCCGCGACTATCTCACATCACGCTCCTACCGAGTAAAGGTGGGTGATGAGTTCAGCGACGAGAGGAAGGTGGGGTGCGGGGTGCCGCAGGGGTCCGGATGCGGACCTGTGTGCTACTTATTGCACGTAAACAGCTTGTGCGGCGTACTGCGCCACTGCTCAGCGCACATATTCGCGGACGACCTGTGTGCGCTGCGCGCCGGCACCGACCTCGCTGACACCTGTCGGCTTGTACAACAGGACGTAGATGCAGTGGTAAAGTGGTCTCTCGACAACGGTATCGTTCTTAATGGTGATAAAACTAAGCTGTTGATGATACATTCCCCTTATATACATATGTCTAAAACATGCCCTTCCATTATTACCCATAGCTATGACTGTATGCATAATGATAATTCAAACTGTAATTGTAAACCAATTGAACAAGTAGAAAGTGTCACCTATCTTGGAATGAAAGTTGATGTTAATTTTTCATGGTCTTCACATAGTGATTACATTTGTAATAAGCTTAGAATATTGTTAAGTAAATTCTATCATTTAAGCTTTAAAGTTCCCTCCAGCACCTTAAAATGTTTATACATGTCCTTAGTCGACTCAATACTGAGTTATTGTCTTGACTGCTACGGCTTGACCTTTAAAAGTAATTTACAGAAACTAGATTCCATACAAATTAGATTTTTAAAATTATTAGTAAACAAGAAAACTAAAAACAGTTGCAAAGGAGACTATAGTAGTTTATTCAAAATATGTAAAATTTTACCCGCTAGCCTTAAACATAAATACCTAATACTAGTTAATAACCATGGCAGTCGGGATAGTAATTCACTAGTTTCTAACAAGTATTCTACCAGGTCGATGACAGCAGGTAAATACGATGTACCCAGAGTTACTAATTACTATGGCGATAGAACTTTAAAAAAACGCGTTCCTTATCTATTAAACACTCTGCCTGCTGACATCAGACAAGAAGATAGTAAAGTTAAATTCGCACGCAAACTAAAAAAATACTTATTAGATAATATGTAAGTGAAGATCTATAATAAAATTATGGATATAGGTTACAGTTTTACCTACATAATATAGATTATATTATTATTGTGAAAGAGACGCAACGATCTCACAGTTAAACTGCGTAAGCAGTTTTGTGGGGCTATGTATTTTAGTTTTAAGATTTCTTGAAGTTAATAAACAAATTATTCATTCATTCATTCATATAAATAAGAAATATGGCTAACTAGCGAACTAGAATATTAATAATGAATTGCAATTATAACACTGAATTTGACGTCGTAACCGTTTTAGGTGTAAAAAAGGCATTAGGAAAATTTCCAAATACTTTTTTACACCTAAAACTAAATATTCGGTGCTACGATATTAATTATTGCATTTTAGTTCAGTAGTTAGCCTTATTTTATGCAAATAAATGATTTTGATTTTATTTGAATCATTTTATTCGTAGCAGACAATTCTGCTACGAATAAAATCAGCAATCTGCTACCCACAGTACCCACCGTAAATATACACAACAAAACATCACGCCTGTATTCCACGAGGGGTTAGACAGAGGTGCACCTATAGTAACACCCACATTTCGCCAGTTATGTTTAAGTCCCATGTAATAGGGCACGAGTGTATTGCCACCAACCGGTCTCAATCCACACCTCAAACTCAAACTCAAAGCATTTATTTCAATTAAACCATTTACAGGCACTTTTGAATTGTCAAAGAGTCGGTCAGTTAGTCAGAAAGTTGAAGCTAGTTGCCCATTCCAAAACGTAGATCTCTATGGAGAAGAACGGGCAAGAAACTCCAAGGACACTCTTTTAAATATAGAAATTACAAAATCCTGGGTACAATACTTTTGTTGCTTCTATATGTGAGAACAATGTAAAATAAAATAATAATCAAAAACGATTAAAAATATAAGATTAAAAATAAGCAATGGCAGATAAGAGATGACCAGTCTCAACCGACGGCGCCCGTTCACGAACATGACGCGTGGATCAGCACCATCCAGCTCAACCATTTTGTAGGGAACCGAATGATCCAACACACTCGCCACCATCAGCGAGACATTCATCCTCGTACTGACAATGACTCAATAACATTTTGCCCGACCTGGGAATCGAACCCAGTAACTCACGGTCAGCAGTCGCGACCATAAACCACTATAAATATTTTTTTTTTTAAATAATACTGTTTTAACAAATAATCGCCACTTTCAACCAGTATTCGCGATCGGATTTCGAGATAGTAATGAAACATGTGTTTACAGCAGCCATCACTTAGTTATGGCGTCCCTTTTCGGAGTGGAAGCAATTTATTATTACGCTTTTATATTTATACGTACCTACTATCCATAAAACAATATACAAATTATTAAAATATACATTGTACATTCAAATAAATAAAATTGAATTGTCTGTTTGTAATTAATATAAAAAAATATATAGAGACATGGTAGGGATAAAATCTTTAGTAGCTGTAAACCCCACTTTCAGGAACTAAAGATGTTATCCCTACCATGTCTCTATATATTTGAAGTTTGTAAGTTCGTGCGTAAGTACCCAGATTTCTTTACAAAAAGAGGGGACATACAAACAAAAATTATTTTAAGACACAAAAATAGATTAAACCTGCCAACATCACGATTAAAAATGCACTCCGATAGTACCTTTGTCATGTCCGTAAAAATTTATAATAAGTTACCTGCATGTATTAAGAATTTAGAGAAATATAATATATTAATTAATAAATTGAAAATCTTCCTAGAAAACAAATGCTACTATAGTATAGGCGAATACTTAAATGATAAATTATAATTATGCAATAAATAAAAAACTTAGCCATAAAAATAATTAAATCACATAATAAAAATAATAATATAAAAATAAAACTACCTAGGAATTATAATAATTATATCACATAATAAATAAATGAAAGAATAATTAATTAATTAATTAATAATTTAAAAGAAAATGGTTTCTTTTTTAACAAATGTTACTAAATACAAGTACCTACATACTGGTTATTTGACTTCCTACCTATAATAACACGCAGCGTTCTTCCTCCTCTCTCCTACTTTTGATCTATGCTGTGCCCGACAGGGTCCATAATTGAGACTTATGTAACTGTTTCCCTACCAACTGTATACATTATGGTACGCAATAAAGAATTGAGAATTGAGAATTGAGTAATGTGAAAATAACAGCTTTTTACTTAATACTTAAGAAAGTATATAGGTACGGTACTTCATCATCATCATCATTTCAGCGGAAACACGTCAACTGCTGGACATAGGCCTCCCTCAAACATAGCCAGTTCGATCTGTTCTGTGCCATATGGTAGGTACCTACTTATAACACAAAAACTTTTCCGAAATGGTCAGGCCTATTTTGACGGGACTTAGACACTGGCAGATAGTTGATGTTATAAGGACTAACTTAGGCTACTTTTATTTTGGAAAAAGAATAATGGTTCCGCGCGTAAAACCCAAAAACACGCATCAGGTACTTTTATCGTTGTAGTACGTTCCCGTGTGATATATTCCGACATCCAACACGGGCGAAGCCGCGAACAATATCTAGTTTTGTATAAAAAACGGTTTCGAATTCTTTCTATATACTAGCTACCCCGTTGGTCTCGTGGTTGCAAGCGCGACTGCTGAGCGTGGGGTCCTGGGTTATATTCCCGGGTCGGGCAAACTGTTATTGGGGCTTTCCATTAGGAATTTCTTAGTAACAGCCCGGAGTTTGGAAGTTGGCGGAGTGATACCCCGTGTGAAAGCACGTTAAGCCGTTGGTCCTGCGCCTGATCTCTCTCCGGTCGTGTCGGATTGCCGTCCCATCGGACTATGAGAGTTAGGGAAGAGACAGTGCTCCTGTGTCTGCGCACACACTTGTGCACTATAATATCTCCCGCGCCGAACGCTAGTGTCCGTTGAGATTGGCCGCCATGACCGAAATACGGTCTGGAGGACTATATACTCGTATATCAACTATACTTGAGGTCAACGATTTTGAAGTCCAAAAATCTAACATATTTATTTTTTTCTGTTCAAATGGTAGTCAATATAGTATTAGTAGGTAGATAGTATAGTATGTATGCTTAATTATTAATTATTACAAAAATCTACTTGAGTTAATTTTACAGTATCATACTATTAACCTGTTTTGTTAAACCGATCGGCAGCGGAATCTCCACCTGATCCCAAGGACTTTTCAATTATGACCTTTTTTAATTGCTACCCTTTTTGGATGGTAGTTTTATTAAAACTAGCATTATTATACTTAAGAATATGTAATTTTACCTTAAACTCTAGCATTGTATGTAAAATGAATTATTTAATTAAATAACTCCATGTTTCCATGGGCACTCATATTTAATCCTTTACGATGAGCATAGTAATAATACCAGCCTATAATAGGGAATATATCTTGAAGAATATCATATATTTTTCTGATTTTGTTTACTGCAGTGGATCATAGGCATTATAAAACTTGCGTTTAGCACCTGTAGTCCCCTTAACCACTGGGTTATCACGACAAAAGATAAACTTATTACTGGCAGTAAATTCTCATTTATCATTTGCATATCCCATCATATTTGTATCACTCATCAAAATGGCACTTCTCGAAATATAATGGCCGAAAATTGTTCCATTTATAAAAGCGCAAAGGTGAATATGAATAAAACATGAGGAGTATATAATATATCCTTCAACCATAATTCATAAAAGCCAGGCTATATATCTTGAAGGGAATAAAACTGATCGTTATATCCCAAAACATCGAATCATTGCCGTAATTTTGTATTTACTCGTCGAACTGAGCAGTTTTTTAGGGTTCTGTACCTAAAGGGTGCTAAGGCTCCGCTGTCCGTCCGTCTTTCACAGGACTGTACCTTTTGAATCGTAAAAGGTAGATACTTGACAGTTTCCAGAGAGTATGTATTAACTACCATGGCCGTTATAACAACACAAAATAAATTAAAGTTAAAAATCATACAAGAAACGTTATTTTAACAGTTTTAAGTTTAAAAAAAAAAGTAGATTATTGTACGGTGGTACGGAATCCCTCGTGTGCCAGTTCGACTCGCACTTAACCCCTTTTTTTAATATGCCCATTGACTTCAAAAGGTGGTAATATTTCATGTGGATCGTCCACTTTTTAGTTCGGCGAGTGCCCATAATCAATGGAGGAAGCCATTACAGAGAATAATATATTGGGACAGGAATGCATCGGAGCCGCCATGCAGCGCACCATGTGAGCAAATATGTATTTATTTATCGAATATTAAAATGATTTGTTCCAAGTAGGTATCTATAGCCTATAGGTAGGTGATTATTTAACCCTATAGATAAGTTAAACCGTGATTGATAGTGGCTAGTGAAACATTGAAATTAATAACTAAACTGATCGGTATTCTATAAGTAGATAGCCCTGCCAGAATGACTGTCTAAACCAGCGGCACTGTATGTTGCCTGTATGCCTGTGACAGCTTACAAATGATAAAAATACTTATAGCTTATCCATTCGATATATAAGAGAAGAATCATCAGAAAACACAATACAAAATAAGAGGCAATTTATTAAAAGGACAACTTATTATATTACAAAATCCCTATGAAAAAAAGCCACTTCCAAACAAAATAAACCACTGCGACTACTCCATCTTAAATTACCCGAGAAGCAACAGTCTTATACTAAAATAAGAGCAATCTTCCAAGTTACAACAAATTGTAAGCGAACGTTAATTTCTGAATAAAATCGCCTTTTAGCACTGTGAAGCCATAAATACTCAGAAGAAAAGGGACCAGGGGCCGTATTATTACGTATTAATCCCACCATTATTCCAGTGTGAGTGAGAGACGGAGCTATACAAGGCCGCTAGCACCATCTTTTTTTCGCAGTGGAATAATGATGGCATTAATACTTCATAATAAGCCCCCTGATATCTGATTGTTTCTCCTTACTTAAGGCACGACGCGGTATGGGACGGCAAAGTTATCATTTGTATGGCCCGGCATGCCGAAACCTGCCGCGGCATTCCGCAGCTTCCCTGGTATGCTCAAGTCTTGTGACGATATCAACGAAATGCGAGTGCTAAGGGTATGAACATAAGATTCAAATTCATTTCCGCTTATGAAACTTTTGCCATGCCATGCCGCGCCGTTACGCCTGGCCTTAATATCTACTTATCTTGTTGCATTAACTCGGGACAGTAATTTAAGAATTTAAGGTATCCAAGCTAGGAATCGAAGCCTGTTCTGTGCTCACCTCACACGTGGATAAAATCCGCTATAATATATCATGGCGGGTTTTATGACGTGTCGACAATTTTGTTTAAATACTTTAGGCCCATTAAAGTTTAAAGGCAGAGGTTTCTGCGAAGTAATGAATTATATGATTGGTAATGGTGTCTGGTAGTACACCACAAAACAAGTTGTGGATTTTTTTAAAGTATTTTCGCTGAAATACGCTTAATATGCGTAAAAAAAACAAAGGATACGCTTTACACCTGTCACCTACGCTAATTAGCTCTAATAAGACAAATAATTAGGAAGATCGTAGGCACGCACATAAAGAAAAAAAGAAAGAAAATACGTTTATTTGCGGTAAACATGACGCAAAGAAAAAATTAAACACGATAATAACAAATTGGGGGAAAATATGCGTCATATCCACGCAAAACGGCCACCGCTCAGCATAATGCTGCGACACTATGCGAGACACAGCCCCAACGCTGGTTTTCAGCGACAGCCGGCATTATACATAATACAGACAGCTCACATCGACCTTTGTTACAAAGATAGACACGTGTGCTGTTGTTATTATTTTAGTTGGTAACCATAATGTGGGAAAACCTAAGAACTCCGGAAGAACAAGCTAATTACATAATAATAATAGTCCTCCAGTCCGAAATGTCTGAATTTCGGCCATGGTGACCAATCTCAGGGGAAACCAGCCTTCGGCGCGGGAAATATTATAGTGCTCGATGTACACGCGTGTGTGCGCAGACACAGCTTAACTCTCTCATAGTCCGATGGGACGGCAATCCGACACAACCAGACAGAGATCAGGCGCAGGGACAACGACTTAACAAGCTTTCTGAGCCACGAGGGGTGGGGTATCACACCACCTGCTTCCAAACTCGGGGTTTAAAAAAAAACCTAATAGAATAACCCAATAACACCGCCCGACCCGGGAATAAAACTCAGAACCAACAAAGCTATCAAAGGAAACCAACTTTCAAAAATTTTAAAGCGTGTCGACATCCAAGATCAAACGGCGCTTAATTCGTAACAAAACAATTATTTCCTTTAATTTTTACTGCAAGACACGACACAAACAAACTCCATTTTTCGTGTCGAATACAAAAAAAAACATTGAACTTGAGATGTTGAAAGACTGGATTCAATTCCACACATTTTTTTGTACGCCCACTATACAAACTTGCTCCATTTCGCTCCAACTCTAGTTTGACCTTTTCCAATAATGACAACAGAGAAAAAACTGGAACCTACTATGTATTTCTGCCTGCGATTAATGATGAATGTTCTATAATTAAAATAATCATGAATCCTTAATTCTGAGAGTAATCATTTCCAACAACATTGGTGATCATTGCAATTTAAACTATAGAATCAACTTCGCGAAATTACAAAAAAAAGTATCTGTCCTAAATGGCCAGTGCCAAAAATATTTGTGGCTGATGTAACTCTTCTGAGGGACCGATTAAGAGGGAACAGGGCCTGCGATTCTCCATACAAATGTATTCCCCTTTTTTCTTCCTGAATAATGCCTCTAGAACAATTTTTTTTTTCATAAATTCAAGGTCTGCTGTAGTCCCTGTTATTTCCTTCTTTTCAGCAATTTATCGGTAAAGAAAATATAACCCTCCAAAAATTACAATAATGCTCCTATTTTTACCGTCGTGATTAGAGGACTACCAGACAAATTGGAAAAGCTTTTAACATAAAAAAAAATGATAGAAACCTATACGTACTCTTTCTTAAAATTTTAATGTAAAAAATAATTGAATCGGTTCAGTTTTCGAGGAGAAAAAAGGGGAATACAAAACGTCGATTTCGTCAATTTTTTTGTGATATAATTGGTCTGAGCTGTAGCTATCCCTATCGCACTCTACGGGGGCAGACTTGAGATAAGAAGACGGCAATAGTTTCTTCAAATATCTATTTGTCAAATTCCTCGCAGGCCCTGTTCCCTCTTAACGACAAAAAAGCAACTTTGGAGATCGCTCTGGGACTGCAAAATGCGTATGAAAAAAAACAAAGAGGTCGAATTAAATAATGACACCTTTTTGCCTTATGAAAAGGGTTTCGAATCGGAAATAATGGTTATTTATAAATTCAACCACTTTAATTAAGAGCAGAACATAAATTAACTTGGTTTTTAATTCAAGCAGTGGGTCTTCAAAGTTCCAGCTTCGCTCTAAAAATAATTTTTTATTCGGTATTTAAGTTTAAGTAAACATTCCACATTTTGCAAAAATCTTAAAACGACTTATCACATAATGAAACAGATATAACCAAAAAAAGGAGAAAATTAAACATTGAAACGTTTACTTAAACGGAATTCATATTAAATAATAAATTTCACCACACCTGTGAGTAATTCTTAATATTTATCGTTTGTCGTTAAAACGGGATATTTGGCACAAACAGGCACAAATTAACCGTTTTCTTTATTATGCCGAGATTAATGTTAATTTTTGCATAAATATATTTATCTTTATATTTGAAAGTGTGCCATGTGTTTAATGGGCTTAAAATCTATAAATTTTATAAAATAAAGTCGCTTTTCGTGTCTCTGTGACCGCGTTGTTCGTTTCTTTGTTACGCTTTAACGCCAAAACGGATGAACAGATTTAGATGAAATTAGGCACAAAGGTAGACCTCGACCTAGATTAGGACATAGGATATCTTTATCCCGATATTCTTACGGGATCGAGACTTACACGGGTGAAACCGCGGAGCGCAGCTAGTATACAAGTAATATTATAAATGCGAAAGTGAATTTGTTTGTTTGTTACGCTTTCACGCTAAAACGGCTGAACGGATTTGGATGAAATTTGGCACATAGGTAGACCATGACCTGCAGAAGGACATAGGATACCTTTTATACCAATATTTCCAAGGGGTCGAGACTTATGCGGGTGAAACCGCGGAGCGCAGCTAGTGATTGAATAAAACTATAATGCATAACATTAGGTACCTAATTACTTCAAAAGCATCATCTCGTCATCTGCCTATGATTTTCTCAACTATTCCGAGGTCGGCTTCCAATGTAACCGAATGCAGCTGAATAATTAATTGATATTCATTAAAAGTTATTTCTTTTGCAGTTCATTAGACACTAGTACCTACCTTACAAAATATATGAAATGAGAATTCATCATTATTTCACAAATGACACTTGTCATCGACGCTCGCGGAAGTCAATGATCAATCACCATAACACCACAGGAGCACCGTTTGATCTATAGGAAAAATATCTCCATAAAATCGATTAATAAACCGATCCATCAAAATTGTTTACAAAAATAAAACATAAAATCCTAAGACTTTCAAACACTATTTTAATAATCCGGACTCAGTATAACTTATCGATTTTATAATAGGTACCTAAATCGAGAAAAGGTCAACAGCCATAAAATTAAGTTTCTCGATCTAGAGAAATAGAAAATTAAATTGGTAAAATAAGATTTAAAAAAAGTAAGACACTAATGTAAGAATATCACGGGCACTGCAGCGGCTGACAAACATGGCGAACGAAATTTACATTACAAAGCGTAAAATAACCATCTGCCGTTCTTTCTCGTTGTTAGGGCTGACAGTATCAGAGAGTCCCTGAACAATCTGTGTTTCAAAAAAATGCTTTTTATAATGTAGTAGAATTAGATTTGAACATGTAGATAGGTACAAGCCTACAGGTAAAAAAACCTTTGTTATAGAATACAGAACTTACAAGACTTGACGTTGACAGCTGTGCAGATTATTTTAATAAGGTTAAGTTCTTTACATATCTAGCTAGCCTTTAAACTCTGTGTCCTATATATCTACGTCGATTTTCGTATCTGTCTTTTGTCGGATTTTGATGTGGTTTTCACCATTATTTAAAGATATTATTCCGGAAGGTTTATGTGTATAAGTAATCGACTTGGCTGGGGCGCTACCGTGCCCCCAGATAAATAAATATTAAACGTACATATATAATAAAGAAATCTTGGTGTTTTGTCAAATGGTGAATACCGTGCAGAGCGTGCGTGGCGTATGGTTGCGGGAAAGTCCGAAAGGGATACCGTGGCTGGCAACGTACAGGCAACTGAAGGAACACGGGTGGGTTTTAGTCAGTAAGAGTCTGACACGCCCTCCTGCTCCACCCAGAGCGGGAGAAGTTATTTGATAATTTCCCACCAAACAAAAAAAAAAGGGTTGCTAGTAATACTAAAAATTAGAAAAATAAGTCATAGTTACGAATAAAAATAAGCAAAGTAATCGAAATAGCGTCTCTGTAAAAACTCGCATTTGTGTTTCGTCAGGGCTTCGAAGGTGCGGTGCTTCGCTGTTTGCCATAACAATGAGTGACATAACTCCAAATGATACGAGCGTAATAACTAGAAGCGTGGGTGCTATATGTACTTACATGTGGGCTGAACATCCACTGCAACACGGAACTGTGAGCAATTTTGAGCCCACTAGTTCCGAAACGATGGCCCTGGATCTATTTCGCACCTACCTAGGTACTACGCACTAGTTATTATGCCTAGAATTGGATACCATAGCAAAATATTTTTTGGCCAAAAGAATCAGCATTGCCGCGATGCTGCCAGCCTTTTGGGCACTTTTCCTGTTGACAGCAATGCGGACGAAGTTTTTGATGCCCTATGATTCTTTTCCCTCCTTTTTTATATACATTTTCATATTAATTTAAGACTGTTAGCAAATAATATTATGTTAATATTATCTTGCTTGAATCTAATAAGCAAAATATTGTTTTTCTTGCTTGATTTTCGCATAGATGTTCACGGAAATTAATAATTTTTAGACACCCTTGCATGCATACGTTTGTTTACTTATAGGTATCTATAATGTATCTGTTTTGTCGCATGAGTAAGCGTCTACCATTCAAATTGACAGTAATAAACTTGTCGTAAAACTTGAAATTGGTGCTGAAACGTTTCTCGTAAACTTTGGCCTACCCAGCAGTCGCTTACCATAGACTAGTGATACGAAACTTTAGGTAGGCATGTAGATTTTAAATTGACCGTTGCTGGAATGTTCAAAATATTGATAGGTTCCTAAGTGGATGCGATATTTTTGGGTGTATCAATTTTTTTATAGACATGTCATCAGTTTTTTTTACAGTTCTCGATTCTGCGATCGTTATTTCTAAACGACAATTACCTATTCAGCCATCGTAGTAATGAGATGACAAAATCACTGGGCACGTGGAACAAGGTCCTGGCGCCGTTACGTGCCAGCCCTACCTGATAGGTATCACATCACATGAAACGGACGGCATATCATCTTTTTTTTAAATGAAAATGTCAGCCACTATAGGTAAGTTGTTTTAATATTATTACCAGTCCCCGTTTGTTTATCAATTCAGTTGTGTCTTTTGTTTATTAACTGTTAACACACGGTCTGCCGGTGCTTAATCGGCTCTTGACTTTTTTATAAACGGTAAACTTTAAAACATACTTAAATATGCATAATAAAGACTTGTAAATCAAGACACAAATGGCTGGAAACGAATAAAAATAGACATCGCGAAATTATTTATGGATCAATAAAATTTTAGAGTCGGTGCCAAGGAGGTAGAGCTCTCGCATTTCCACGTTGATAATATATTAATCAGATAGAGAGCTCTTAAGACAGAAACTCAGTTTAGTATTCTTATTTTCAGTTTATAAAATTGTACAACATAAAATAAGCAAGTGACAAGATAATAGTGGACGTGCCTTTAAAATGCCCGGAGCTCATCGCTCACCGCGGTGCATTTAAATTAATTTTAAAGCACATAAATAAGTAGCTGCGTATACTTAAGAATGCATAAACTTTATTGTCTTGGCAAACTCGATAAGTTCATCGAAGACGAAGATACATGCGTTATTTCTAAACTCACCTTGTTAGAAAACTCCAAGGAAACAAATCACACAGCCTTGTATTCACTATAATCCCGACCGTGTTGCACGTGGTACTGGCACAATTATTGTCAAAAACACCGAATCGTAAAAAAAACAAATGAAAAACTATTCTAAATTCAAACAGCGCGCGAAACCACAGAAATGTGTCAGTGGCGCGTCGCGGCGGACGGCCTAGGCACTAAACGTGTGTGGAATAGTAATAATGGTGGGGACCAAAATCGAATTTTTCGAAATTTTAAGAACGGTAGTGTCGCATCGGTGGCGAGGTTTTGAATGGCGCGGCGGGCCGCTGTACCTCCGAGACTGGCTAACAAAGTGGCAGGACATCGACTTTATAAATTGATTTTGTCCAACACGACGTAACTGTACCTCGCTGTAGATTCGGCTAGATGCGTCTTCGTTGCCCTTACTAATTAAAATCTCTAACTGTTAGAACACTATCACTAATTAATGGTCTTAAAACTCGTCTAAAGATTCCTGTTGCACCTATTATAAGGTAATAATCACTTTTATGAAAGAAAATACGTTTATTTGCGGTAGACATGACATGATTTTGGTTTCGTTAAATCGGTAAACATTAGGTAGTGGGTATGTAACACCTAATTTAATGTAAATATGGGAAAAAGCCGGTCTTTACAAGTACACCTGTACTTGTACTTGTACCTACATTAATTGTGCCTATTCAAACTATTTAGATCATACGGATGGAATGTAAAAACGCTTTCAAAGACTATCGAACGTATCGCACCTACATCATTTGATAAAATCCCTGTATTCCTGGGTCAGTGACAGCTCGGCCCGGGTCAACTGAACCCGAATAGGTAATAATATCAGATACTACGTCGTCAAAACGCCAAAAAAAGTGGTGTGTACCGTCAGCATGAAAAATATTGACCTCTTAAAATATTGAAGATTTTTTCAATTTATTGATAGAATTTATTTTCTAATCTAAACTAAGTATCAGGTTATAAAGAGAAAAGATTTGATTTTTGTATATATTTGTTTGTTTTTTTGTAATTAATAAACTCAAAAACTACTGGACCGATATAAAAAATATTTCACCAGTAGAATGCTAAATTATCATCACTGACTAACTTAGGATATAATTTATAAAGATATCACGCGGGCGAGGCCGCTGGGGAAAGCTAGTTAGGAATAAATATACTAAATTCCCGATACACTGTTGTCATCTATGAATTCCATAAATATGTTGATTTATTTCTGCTGCACCTAAATAGGTTTTAAAAACACTTCACGTCAAAAATAAATTATGTTTAAAAACTAGATGAGGTCGGTGTTTGAGTACATATTTGACATATTTGAGTAGACCTGTCCAGTCAGTGTACGCATTTGTAAGAGATAAGGGAAGCATATAACTTGCCTGGTCTGGAAGTCTACGTATAGTTACACCCCAGCATACCCCATGTCTCGACTCTCGGTAGCAGGAGGAATCATCACCCACTGCTACATAGGCCATGCAGGAGGAATAGTAAAATCTTGTCCGATGAAACGCCAGCCCGTGCCGCAGCTGAGCGTGTAGCTTTAAATTCCCCTACTAATAATAATGATCACTCCTTGATCCAGCCTGTCCCAGTACTTGCTGTCCTCCCCTCAGCGAACGTCCTAAGCCGAGATTCGTAACCCACAGGGGGTGCCCTTAGCGAGCGTTCGTTTAGTTTATAATTTAGAATAGTTTGCATATATGCTCCTGGCTGGAGGCTCTTAGTGTAGAAACTAAAGGCAACCACAGGACAGTCCGGTTAAGCAGCCACGACCTTAGTGGTCACCTGCATAAGCCATAGTCTAATAAAAAAATAAAAATAGTAAAATTTGAATTATATGTACTTCCCCATTCTCCCCATGGACGAAAACAGGCATTAAGTCGGTTTCAAAACAAGTTCTAAAAGCAAATCATATAGGTATCTGTTTTTGAAACTGCACGTCGCTTTAATTAATTCATAATGTGTTTGAACTCGTAGACTCACAATGCCTCACATAAACGGTACCAACAATTTCCTTTAAGTATACCTACAACATCTTAATTTGAAAGTACCTACCACTAATCTGCTGAGCAAATATTTGTACTCCACTAACAAAGCACGTGCTTACACTGCTTACCATAAAACACTTTGTCTAATTCTAAACCAAACTACCGCACTTCAGTGGTCAATGACGGTAAGTTGGAAAACAGTCAAGTGGTCGAGAGCTGGTTGAAGTGGTATGACTCATGAGTCATCATCACAGAAATACTTAGGAATATATCTTTAGTACAGACATTCAAATGGCAATCATGTCATTTGGTTTAAATAAGTTTTTATTTTTATTTATTTTTTCATCTTTTATAAAGATTATTTTCTATTTTGTTAAGTACCTGGCACTTGTTGAAAGGCTACACTGTCCTCCCATAGTATTACAACTGCTATTTGAAAATATTGTAAAAGCTAATTATTTTTAAAAGAGTAACTGTGGAGTTTCTTGCCGGCTCTTCTCCATAGGAAACGACCAATTGGAACCGTGCACCTAGCTTCTGGCGTTTCATAAGTGTTCATAATAAAAAAATAATAAAAAGTTTATTTCATAATCAACAGGTTTTAACAAATAAGTTGTAGAGGCCTTCTTTTAAGTATGGAGATACCTGTACCAGAAGACCTCCCTCTTCCATAACTATGTATACAACATACAGAGCCTGTTAATAACAGAATTTTTACAAAGTAGGTAGAATAAAAAAAAAAAAAAACTAGAACTAGAGAATTTAAAAATAAATAATTAATTAGATACTTGAAACCGTAATCTCAGACAATTTATACATTATCCCCACTTACTCTATTTCTGTCTATTTCACTATTTCAGCATTAGCCATTCCAAGTAGGTTTTGGAGCGAATGGGTTGTGACAAAAAGGTTCGAAAAAACTAAAAATTAATCAATTGATGCAATGAAATTTGAACCCCGACGGGTATTACATTGAGCTTGTTTTTCTAATTTGATAATTATCTCAGATTCCGATTTCAGGCAAAGACGAGTGAGTAGTGAGTGTGTGTCTTTCTGCGTGCGTGGGGGTGTGGTTATGAGTGTCGTGTGTGTGTGTCATTGTGCGTGTGTGTGTGTGTGTGTGTATGTATTTGTGTGAGCGAGTAAGAAAGGGAAACCAAAAGCATATTATCGGTGTGAATTAGACAGTTGTATATTAATTTTATTAAGTCCATGTTATCATTCATTTCGTGTGTAAGGTAAGTTTAGTTTAAGTTTTAGGTATGTTTATTTTATTTTTAATTTATTATATCATTATTAAATAACCGGATTCAGAAGTGCTTCAGTTTCCTCATAATTAAGAGTCTTTAGCCATGCAGTCAGGGCTTTCTTGCATTCATAATGGGTTTTTTGGTTAAAAGGCATTTTCTTGCTTATGGCGTTATAAAGAAGAGTAGCTTGGGCAACATACTGCCGCTTTGCGAATGCGGTACGAACTCTAACTCCGGCTATACGACCGTGATTTCTTCTTTTTCTGAGCGTACTAGGGTCAAATACAGTTGTTTTATGCATTTTTAAGGTAGAGTTTAGGATATATAACTGTCTTACAGTTAACAGGTCACATAGTTTGTAAAGCTCGTGTGTAGAAAAACGATACGGTTTAAAGTACATAGTTTTGATAAGGGCACGCTGAGATCTTTCCACATCTAAGAATTTAATTTTAGAGGCTCCCCCCCAGATAGGAATGCAATAGGTTAGAACGGATTGGGCTAGAGCAATGTATATTTGTTGAATTAGCCTGGCTGATGCAACATGTCTTAGTAATTTAAAAATCCAGATCATTTTTCTGAGACGTTCATTAACCAATGCAACGTGATAATGCCAAGAGAGTCGCTGATCAAGTATAATACCCAGATATTTCGTCTTCTCAACCTTCTCGATAGTCGGACAAACGCAATTAGTATCCTGGATATTGTGACATTGGTGTATCTTTATACTAAAATTTATATCAGGTTGGGTTCTATTAGTTAGGGTGAAACACATGTAGATAGTCTTTTGGCTATTCAACGTGAGTAAATTAGTTCTTAGCCAACAAGCGACTTTAGATAATCCCACTTCCGTATCCTGCCGCACAGACTCCCAATAAATTGTCGCCGATAAAGACCAGTGCAGTATCGTCGGCATAAGAGAACACTCGAGCACCACCTGCCCTTCATGTAGGTTTAAGTGAAATAAAATATTTTGATTTTGACTGTCTGTCCTGGTGTAGGTAACTAGTGTAGGTACCTATAATAAGATTGAAACTGTATACCTGACATCTGCTGAAATGTAAAATCGGCAAATCTACCTACCTACTCGTTCTGTGATTTAGAAGTCAGAACTGAAGAACCAAATTCAATCCAATTAGGCACATAATTTAATGTTTTAATTGATTCGAATAATTTTTTGAGGGGTTTGTGGCTATATTATAACGCCGCACGGTACGATCGAAGGTTTAGCTACTCTTGCCGCGATCAGTTCATGGATGGGTGATCATCCATTACCATATCTCGACCTCTCCGTGCTTCGGAAAACACATTAAGCCGTTGGTCCCGGCTGTCATTCGTAGATATATTTTGAAGTCTAACAACCAGTCTTATCAAGGTATAGTGTTACCCGCCGTAGGTAACTGGGTTGTGGTAGTCAGATAGGCAGTCGCTCGTAAAATAATTGGGTTGTGGGGGTCAGATAGGCAGTCGCTCGTAAAATAATTGGGTTGTGGTAGTCAGATAGGCAATCGCTCGTAAAATAATTGGGTTGTGGTAGTCAGATAGGCAATCGCTCGTAAAATAATTGGGTTGTGGTAGTCAGATAGGCAATCGCTCGTAAAATAATTGGGTTGTGGTAGTCAGATAGGCAGTCGCTCGTAAAATAATTGGGTTGTGGTAGTCAGATAGGCAGTCGCTCGTAAAATAATTGGGTTGTGGTAGTCAGATAGGCAATCGCTCGTAAAATAATTGGGTTGTGGTAGTCAGATAGGCAGTCGCTCGTAAAATAATTGGGTTGTGGTAGTCAGATAGGCAATCGCTCGTAAAATAATTGGGTTGTGGTAGTCAGATAGGCAGTCGCTCGTAAAATAATTGGGTTGTGGTAGTCAGATAGGCAGTCGCTCGTAAAATAATTGGGTTGTGGGGGTCAGATAGTCAGTCGCTCGTAAAATACTAGTATTCAGCTGCATCCGGTTAGACTGGAAGCAGACCCCAACACAGTTGGGAAAAGACTAGGCAGATTGAATTGATTTGAATTTTGTGAGGAACACAGAGTTGGTATATTTTGGCGAGGTCGTGAAGGTAGCCCCTGCCAATCAGCACGTATCAAACGGCCAAATTAAAACGAACCAGATAAAAATAATAAATAAGTCATCGGTTCGAATAGGCATAAAGCCCAATAAATTCCTCTAAATGCGACTCTATGAAAAACTCTTCACAACTACCGGATTGGCAACTGCAAAAAATGCCGCATCTATTTTAGTCATCAATACAAAGGTCTGCGATCATTCATGGCGGTTATTTTTTTTTATCTTAACATAAATAAACTAATGAACTTTAAAACACTTTATCCACATGATGAGCATGGACGAGAAAAATCGCTAAATAAAAGTAGCAACTTAATAAATATAAAGACAATAATCTACTGGTGTTTGGGACAAGTTTTAAGAATTAAGCGGTCAATCACTTCATTGTATTTAAGAACGAATAACAACAAATTCAAACTAGACGAGATAAGGACAAGATAATAATGACGAGCATTCCAATATAGATAGAAGATAACTAAGAAAAAGCAATCAACACTGGCAAGTATGTCATCAATGTAGATGATATGTACGGTTATTCCACTAAACCTCATTGACAATCCCCATTGGTTTAAAAATAGAATATAATCAACATATTGTTAAGAATCATAATACGAAGTCTTTATTTCTAACGGAGCTCAGGACTCATTGATTATTTTTAATCGAACAAATTAAAGTAATGGCTAAGTGTAAAATATTTCTGATATATCATTTATTACAGTCTAAACGTTAGGTACTACAAAATATAAACTCAAACTCAAACCATTTATTTCAATTAAACCATTTACAGGAACTTTTAAATTGTCAAGTTGTCAGTCAGTCAGAAATATGAAGCTAGTTGCCCATTCCAAAGCGAAGGTTCTTATAACATTTTAGAGATCAACTTTTAAATTACTTTATGGTTACTTTGTGATTCATTATTTAAGAACTTGTTTAGTTAAGTCTTTATCTAAGTCTAGTGGTGTCCCTTTTATTAAAAAAAAATATCTCGTGAATCTATTACATTCACTCAGTGAGAGATCCAAATACGTAGGTTTTAAGACGCACATAACAGCTTTATGATAAAATAGTTTTCTGTAATGATGAAAAATAGTGACAAACAAATAAAGCAAAAAGCTATTACGAAGGTTTTTAAATATGTGTATCCGAATGCCTCAAGAAGTGGGATTTGTGGGCAAGAATTAAGAATATGCAATATTTAATGTTATAGTTTGACCGAGACCGCTGTTCCGTATGTGCGGCGAAACGGGGGGACAGTGAAGCCCGCTTATTCGTCAACACCTCGCCGCGCATTCCCGGTCAAACTATAAGCTATACCTAAGTTAAATGTTACTACTTACTGCGACCTAACAGGGTAATGTATACCTACCTACTCATAAGTTTAGCCTAATCATAGCCTGTAACTGTGTGGTAACTATATGGTACATTGTGCAATAAATAGCAATAATTTTCATTAGAATAGAATTTTATTGTGAGTGCCCATTTGGCCCGGTTAGATTCATTATTTAGTATCTAATGATAACTCAACCATAATCACGGTGATTAACAAATGACTTACTTAGTTCTTGGAATGCAGTTTCATTTAAAAAAAGTATTTGATCGATTTCTTTTTAATTATTCTCATCATAAAACTCATTAGCATGTTATAAACTAACGATAGTATAAGTAAATCGATCGGCAACTTATTTTAACCACGTCAAAGATTTGAAAATTCAAAATTTCAAAAATTGCATGAATTGGATGTCATCTTGATCGCCGTGTATGATACAATAAGTCGCGTGAGCACCAGCCATTTAATTCCATTCGATTTAAAAGAAAATAGTCAAAAATAAAAATAAAATGTTTTCTCCCATACAAAAAAATCACTACTAATACCATCCATTAATATCACGTAAAGGAAGACACCAGATACGTTACATTTTTAATTCCTGACTTTAAGTTTCTATGAGTATTGAGCTCGATTTTCAGACCACTGTGCGACAGCGCGAGCGGCTGTGCGTGTTTACATTCAGCTTAGGGATCCCAGACGTACGATAATTATCGTACGAGTACATGTGCGAAAATTTGGACACCAGTATTGTATTATCGTACGCAAATGTACGATAATTTACAACCCATCTCCGAAGTGGGATGAAACGACTATTCAGCAAAAATATTGTGACGACAACCAGAATAAGAAACAAACTTGCAACAAAACCTGTTAAAGGGGCTTTACTTTCAGCACAATTAGTAAAAACTCAATCAAAAGAATGATGTTATGGTTATAAAGCAACTGAAAAAACTATGTTACTTTTTCATTTATTTTAAGTACAGACGCCAGCACATGAACCTACTACAATATGTCAAATTTCTTTAATAGGTAGGTTAGGTTGACCATCAACTTTGAACCTTATGCTTTAGTGGTAAAGTTGAAAATCTATTAAAGAGATTTGACAGATTGTAGTAGGTTGATGTGCTGGCGTCTGTACATTTCACAACTTCCTAAAATTCCTATCCTATTTCTAGTTTCGCGAACTAGCTACGCATTCCACACAGTTCTGGCAGCTGTTGTACGAAAATTTTTGGTGTGGTACGATCATTGTGTACGATAATGTAATCACACACTTCCCTCGAACCTGCTACGGCAGTATTTAAGGAATTATTACTGGCAGCGCGAGGAGCAGCGGCAGGGGCAGAATGTGAACGAGGCATAGAGAAATTTTAGGCCAGCATAAAGACATCCCATGCTGATTTCGAATTACTATGGTGGGTTTCATTATTTTTTCTCAGAAGATATGGAAATATACAAGATAATCGACCTTAATAAATTATGTATTGAGATCAAGTATATAACAATCCAGTAACCTAATAAGCTGCAGATTGTTGGCACAAGTGCAAACACTCGACCATTGCGCAATATTTGGACATACATTACATAAATTAATTTGATAAACAATTGTGGTCAGGACTTAGGTACTCGTTCTACACAGCTATATGCCTCGTTCAAAATATCTGCTGGCTTGGATTTCAGGAAGACTTGAGCAGAACATATGACTTCAACTGGGAGGATGACAACGACTGCAGTAAGGTACACAGAGAGGTAGCCAAGAATGCTAGGTAAAAGTTGAACAGCCAGCAAGATGGGCCGAAGACATTCTTATAGGTAATGTTTGCCTAGGGTAACCTGGAAGTCTTTTAACAGACTCTGGATCCAGGTTGGCCGAAGCAAGGAACACTTGTTCAAGTGGAGATTCATAGACGACTCCGCCTTGAAGTGTAAATGTGGTGCTGTTCCACGATGTGTCGCTTAATATCATGTCCTGCGTGTCGTATGAGCTGCACGTTACAGGACCTGAGGGACGCTAGTGATGGCGCCGAACACGTAGCCGAATTCTGAGCCCAGTTCATTTAAGAAGAAGACTTATAGGTATAAATTGAGGTTCAAACTAAATGAGATAGCCTAGCCACAAGACTAAGCGAATAACACATACAAGAGATCTATACCAAGCATCCAGAATTCCAGAATCCTCAATATCCTGACTTTTTATATGGCGATACTAAACCAGTAAGTAGGTACAACAAACACCCAAGTTGAGAAACCTCAGTGAAATTGACCAAACAAACAAATCCGTTACCAGAATTACCGAACACTTTAGAAAGGTAAAGAATGCAACCGTGAACTTGCGTCACTTGCATTGGAATACCTGCGCGTGAGCATCGTAAGGAAATGAATGCTATAAATCAGTTCCTACCTTGTACCACAGCCGAAATATATGCAAATCAGCCGGATTATCTTGTTCAGAGAGCAAAATTGACAAACCGCGAGATTCGTAATGTTTAAAATTAATGAAGTGTCTAATCTAAACGATTCTAGATGGATTCTTGAATGTAATGTTACTGTAATCTGACAGTTCAATAAAGTTACGAAGTTAGTTCATAAAGGTGTGTTTGTTCTTCATAAAGTTAGCTCTTCATTTTTTGGATAACGGAATATAAATATGGGATAACTGGTTTCGTTCAATTTGCAACAAGACTTGATTCCATTTGTATGTTAATGATAATGCTAAGCAGCGGGAGAATTCACAATTTGTGGGACGGTTGGCTGTATATTCTTTTATTTCATACGAACATTATTTTTGTGAATCGCAATATGGTAGATTGGTAGGTATGTCATCCAGACTCTGACAACAAGTCTTACCAAGGGGTATCGTGTTACCCAGTAACTAACTGGGTTGTGGAGGTCAGATAGGCAGTCGTTCCATGAAAAATTCTGATACTCAGCTGCGTCCGGTTAGTCTTGAAGCCAACCCCAACATTGTTGCGAAACGATCACGTCGGAAGAAATTTATCGCGATTATGAACGTGTAGTTCATAATCGCGCTAAATTTCTCTACGCAAAAGGAGGTATAAGGATCGTAGCAGGTGGCATTCTGTAGATTCTGGCCAGTAGCGGGTCCAGGGGGGGCTAAGGGGCTCAAGTCCCTCCAAAATCGTCCGAGTTCTTCTGTGACAAATCTTACAGTGAACTTAATACTATTTCTTATTAAACTTTTTTGCAAGTATTACAAATACCTAATGTATAATAGTCATCATTTCATCAATTATCTTTAACTTAATGAGTAAGTATTATGTTTTCAAGTTTTTTTTCTATATAAGATGTTTTGTTTACGTGATGAACTTTGAATCCGCGTGCCACTCATTCTGCAATTCACGCTGCCCCGTTTGGCCGCCATATATATTCACCGATATATCTCTGGTAGTCTACAACCTAACGAAATCATTGCGGAATTTGTGAAAAGTAATCTGAGGAGGCTTGTAAAATGTTGTGTGCACTTTTAGTGTTTAATTTGCTAAAACCTATCCGCAGCGGGGTCAAACCCCTCCCAAACGACAATCCTGGATCCGCCACTGATTCTGCCTACCTATCCCCATGGGAAGAAAGCGTGAGTTTATGTATGTATTACTCAACTCTAGTTTCGGGGTTTAAGATAGTTTGAACCAGTCAAGATTGTTGAACGATTCGTGTGCGTTTATAATCACACCATACGCTCTAAGCGTATGCGTGTAGCGTTACAAACGCCTAATAGTTACGAAATCTATAGGTATATACATACAAATAAATAAAATTGAAGTGTCTGTTTCTACTGTCAAAATAACAGCTTTTTACTAAATGCATATGAAAGTATATACGGTACTTATATTAAAAAAAACTTTTTTTTGTCTATCTTTTTGTTCCGGCTAATCTCCGAAACGGCTGGACCGATTTTGACGGGACTTTCACTGACAGATAGCTGGCATTGTATGTATTGTACCTTTATTTAGAAAAAGAATTAGGTTCCACGCGGGCAGGGCAGCATCTATTATATTATTTTAAAAGAAGTATCTGTAGACTACAATAAGCAAATAATTTACCAAGTTTTTTTTTTGGATTTACATTGACAGACCATTAAATTGGCAACCACAAGCAGAGGAAATTTGCAAGAGGATGGTGACAGCGGCATATGTCCTTTCAAAGTTGTCCAAAAAAGTTGACATTCAATTAACATTGGTAGCTTATCATGGTCTGGTTGCATCAGTTCTAAGATTTTGTATTATTTTCTGGGGCAATTGCAGCTCAAGGGAATACATATTCTAGGCGCAAAAACGTTGCATTAGAACAATGTGTGGTTTGAAGACCACAGACAGTTGCGAACCAAAGTTTAAAGTCCCTAAAAGTGCTTACATTTCCGTCATTGTATATTCTGGAAATGGCCATGTTTGTAAAGACCAATAAAAACCTATTTCCCACCATATCAGAACATTTATTATAAATCGAATCCTGTAACACAGCGCTACTGAGAAAAGTGTTGTTTGTATGGGTCCTACCATATATGACAATAAATTGCCAGATGTAATGCAAAATGATACAATTAAAAACTTCAAAAATAAATTAATGGCCTTCCTAATAGAAAAATGTTATTATTCGATTAATGATTTTTTTAAAGGACAAAACTTGTTAATTAGCAATGTGTATAATTAATATTATCTTGAACATATGAACCTAATATATATTTATTTTTAACTTTATTATAAAGTAACATTTTAATTTGTCATTTTTCAATATTAATTAATGTATGTATAATAACTTAACAATTCTACCTGTGACACTTTAATCAGCTATGTTTATTTCTTAATAATTTTTGCGTGCCTATTTCCAGGCAGAATGTACATGGCTCACTTCTATCTACTCCACCTGTTTTTAATGTAACCATGTAATTAGTTGCAAATAAATGATTGGTTGATTGACTAATATCAAACAAGAATTGATAACATATTAGAAAACAAAACTGGACTAATCCATTAAAAATGAGTTAGCTTATTTCGTAATGATTCCAACGACATAACTTGTAGGGAGCTACCTATCGTAATTTTAAGGATATCATCGTTTGAATCACACGCGCCGCAAACGCGCGTTAACCGCAGCAGTACTGTCACATGACGCGTTTTTAACGCGCGGCAACGCAACGGTTGAGGGGTTAAATAAATTGTGCTTTTGCTAAGGCAAGACAGTTACTGTTTTCTATAATAACTGAATAAAATAGCTTTGCTCAACCTTGGAAAAGTTAGCATGAATATTCGTTCTGCTATAAGAGCGGCTTCGGATAGTCCTGCAGACCGTATTTCGGCTACGGCGGCCAATCTCAAAGGAGACTAGCCTTCAGCGCGGGAGATATTATAGTGCACAAATGTGTGCGCAGACACAGATGCACTCTCTCTTCCTTCACTCTCATAGTCCGATAGAGTCGCGGAGAGAGATCAGGCGCAGGACCAACGGCGACACGTGCGCACCGAGGCACGGGGGTATCACACCGCCTACTTCCAAACTCCGGGCTGTTACTAAGAACTTCCTATTGGAAAATCCCAATAACACTTCGCACTTCTGGCTTCGGATACCGCGGCAGCGAAGCGATACAACGACCGATGCTCCAACCCACTTCATCGCTTCATTATTTCGGTAAGAAACAATTGAAAATAAAACAAAAAGCGTCACTTATAATACATAATATAATTAAAAGATCTTGTCTCAATATCATTTACATACGTAAAAACTTCTCATACTATTTACATCTCAATTCACAACTCATTTACAAATAGTAATAAATCACAAAAATATAAAAAAAAAACAATCTGAAATAAAGGGGACAGTACAAAATCTCCTCATTTACAAAGAACCTCATTTGATCATATACCACATACAATGTACATTATTTACATTCAATACTGCATTTTGAGTCGTAGACATAGTCAATGAATTTCTTCACTGTGCAAGGGTTTTGGAGACACATTGGGTCTAAAACTACAAACATATTATGTGTTTCTAAATTATGTACATCTTTATTACATTGACAAATTAAACCATTAACACATTAGCCATTGGAGGTCCACTTGTATACAGGGTCTTATTAAACTAGCTAGGAAAACTCCATAGACGTGACTTGTCGATATCAAAACATTAAAAAAAAAGTTTTTTTTTTGTTTTATATAAACTACCCTAAAAATGTACTGTAGTTACTTGGAATATTTTTGTTTTGTGTAAACTTCACAGTTTTACTGGGTTATCGATATCTAAACAAAACAAAAAAAAGGAAGTGTATATAGTGCCGCTATTTGCGGTATAACAGTAGCGCTGTCACGGCCCGGCTAAAGTACCGTAAGCATTGCATTGTCACTGTCACCGAGTCACTTGTTATTTTGATTGTTGAGATTAGTTAGCTGCCCTTTGTATTGATTGGTCGTATTTGTTTTAGATAATTATATCAAAAATCACTACAATGACTGAATTTACGAAAAATTAAGTAGCAAATGAAAATGGCTGAAAGGTAGATTAGGTTGGAACTGTGACCACACAACGGTGCCGCGGCAGCGGCCGGCGAGTGCCAGGGACCGTTTAGGCGCAAGAGAATGTAATATTTTGGGAATGTGGTGTTTTACAGCGAACTAACCTCAACAATCAAACAAAATAAAAGTGACAGTGACAATGACAATGCAATGCTTACGGCACTTCAGCCAGGCCGAGGCAGCGTCACTATTAAGCCGGTCGACACGCACTAAGGAGTTTTTTTTCTTTTATCGTGTTTAGATATACCACACCACGGCTGCGGGGTTTTGCTAACTAGTTTAGTTAGACTGTATAATGGACCTCGTAATTAATTTATCACCCTAAGGTCGAACGTCACTTGCACGTCATAAAACGACAAGGACTTTATGTTAGATAACTTTCGCGCGCTCTCTGTTACACGTCGAGACGTCGACCGGTGTGCAAGAGAGAGCGCGCGGAGTGTAGTGCGCCTTATCACGACAATGTAGCCGTAGCATTAGAGCGCTACAAAGATCTTTTGGCGCCTGAATGACATCGACAAGAGGGGCGTTGTTGGTAAAAAATTGTGAAATTGTCACAGAAATTGTATTGCCAAAACAAGTTGGCGGCGTTTTTGGCCACACGTCTAAGGAACCTTGTAGTACAACGCTACAAGGTTCCTTAGACGTGTGGCCAAAATAGTTTCAAGTTACTGAAAATTGTTGTCAAAGGTGATAAAGCTATTACGAGGCCGACTATACAGTCAACCGCACATCCGTGGTAACAGTTTGACTTTCACAGTTCAAGTGTTACGTTTAGTTTTCGCAGTTCAAGTGTTACAACTGACGGGCTTTTGACTGTATAGCTTGCCCACTCTGAAATGACACGCCCCACTAACGCATTACCGTGTGCGTAAATGTGTATAGTGAGGCGCGTCATTTCAGGGTGGACAAGCTTTAAATCAGCTTATATACTATATTATAGACCTCCAACAAATCTACCAGCAAACTACCTTCATATAAATTATATACAAACAATAATTCATACCATACATTGTGCTTAAGTTTTGAGATCATAGTCAATCTTAGACCCAGCAGTGTCGTACCATAAATTCAAAATAGGAATGAGATCTATGGACTCATGTGCGAAAGACAGGAATTTAGATTGCTTGAACAGATATTTTTCTGATGACATTGAATAATAGACTTTATAACCAGTGTTGAAAGGTATTCAACATCGACACAGACTTCAAACATTTCCTAAGGCGTCTTTGAGCTCGCTCGTTTGCACTTTAAGACACTGATTATAAGGTTTATTATCCAATATCATAAAAAATCTGCTCTGCACTCCTCTTTGGTCTGCTCAGTGACCAAGGTCTTCACATTATAAATTGCTTATTAGTCTATTGCGTAGCATAGGATACATATCACTGGCAATTCTAAGTATTGATTACATGAAGGCTATTTAAACCAACCAAGTAATAGGGTTAAGGGTGGCGCTTCTTACGGTTTTTGCAATTTGGAGGTCAGTGTTGGTTGTATGTTGATCAAAATATGATTCGCGACCGTAACATATATGTATAAATTATCTATACAAGTCTCTCATTTAAATCGCAAGCTTTAAACCCACGTGGATCTTGGGAAATATCCCACTGGAACACACGGATTAAAAGTACCCTATGTGTTAAACCAGGTAAACAATGTATTAATTTCGTAATACATTGTTTTCATATAACTCTATTGGTTTACGTACCGAACGCCAATAAATCTTCCAGTCGGCATGATTTTTTCCGACATCTTCTACAATCATCTTCATATTTCAGCCAATTTACACAAAACCTTAATGAATTATACATCTGAACCTTTCTCAATCACTCCGTTCATTGGTGAATACCATATGCAAATTGGTTCGGTAGTTTTTGAGTTTATAGCATTTAGACAGACAGACGCGAAGGGGGGACTATGTTTTATAATATGTAGTGATATTTTGATCAACTTACAACCGGACACTGACCTTTATATTACAAAAAACCTAAGAAAAATTTAATTTCGTGGGCTATCATGCATCCCCTATGCTACGCAACAGATTAGCTCAACTAATCCATAAATATATCGCTTTTTTGGAGTGTATTAAACAAAACATTTCATAATTTTACAATTTAATGTGATTAACAGTCAACCAATAGGAAAATTGATTCAAAATCACAGGTGTATGTGCTTGGAATAAATATTCGAATAAAATAAACTTCAGATTATTATAGACATTTTTAAATACTTTTCGGTGTTAAAACAAAACAATCTTTAGACAATGGCCGTTTTCACACTGCGACGATAACGACACCGACATATCGTCAGCTCGGACGACAACGATATCGTCCAACAGCTTATTGTCATGGGGTATGCCACAGCAGTCTCGAAAAGTCGCGTTGCGCCAGCAATAGCTTATAGATAGATTCAAAAAATGTAATAGGGTATTCGAGGTAATAATGGCAGCAGTGAACAAGTGCACTGTGTTTTCCGCCGATATCGGCACGACAATCAATGTCGGCGACGATACCGTTGACTTCACCGACACAGTGTGAAAGCTTTTAGCAGTAATTGTATGAAACTACCAGTCGGACGATATCGTGTCGTTATCGTTATCGTCCAATGTGAAAACGGCCATTAATGTCAATTGTTTTTCCGCGATAATCATGTACAGATTTGATTGGTTCAATATCAATGTCTGAGAAAAAGTTCATTGTCTGATATTAGAGACCTATCGACGCCAAGTGCGATGAATCTTATGTCGCCTGGCGAGTTTCGCCTAAGAAATCGACATGGTCGTTCTCGCCTCGGGCGAGACACTCTCCTTATGTATATGAGCCTTTATCATATTAATCGTTGAGGAATACCCCAATTCGATTATCATCGTCATTGGCATTGAAAGTTCAGTACTATTAAGCTTTGTACACCGCGCCAACAAAGAAACGCTCATAAGGCCAAAACATAAATCGGCAAACGCCAAAGATCTTTCATTAGCCGGTCTGTACTCAGCATTACTAATAATTCTGTTTTCATTGTGAACTAAACTAAAATTAAATTATTGCTATCTTTTACTCTCAATGAACAAGACAGATCTGGAAATAAAGGTTGATCTAAAATTCCATACAAGAATAACACTTCTGAATATGCTGTTTAAAACCACTCTCTTTCACTCTCAACCTGCTAGAAAAAGATAGCAATACTTTCCAGTTCAGTCTGCACACAATTCTCACAAATTGACGTGACATGTACCGTCGTCCCACTCCTGCGCAGCTGCACATCCGTTTCCGGCCACGTTTGAGCACACCACACTCTAGCGTTTGCACTAGTAACACGAACACTCTGTCTTGTCTATGCGTTTATGTAGTCTATGACGCTCGCCGTTTTAACGTTATCTTGCCGCGGGCCAACTGTGATATGTATATCCGTACTCGTTCTAGGTTTGTTTTCTTTACCCATATCTGGAACAAGGAAATAGTTATTTATATTATTATGCATTTACAAAAATGGGCATGTTATTTTTCTGCAATTGAAACTTGTTTTAGGGATAAATATTAAAAGTTAATCACCACATTTTATACCAAAATACTAGCATCTACGTTCGCGTGGAAATCGATATAATACAGCCCATGGTATTCGCTGATAATGTAGCTTTCTTTAGGTAAAATATTTTTTTAACCATTTAAGTATTTTTTGAGTTTATCCATTACAAACAAACATACAAAAAATCAAATCTTTTCTCTATATAATATTAGTTTAGATTAGAAAACCGCAGTTGCTCGAAGGTTTTTTACAAGTCGCGATTCAATTGTGAAAGCGATTCGTATTCACACTCGTGTGTATAATCGGACATAAATTAATTATATCTATCGTTTGGCAGACAAATCATAAGTGTCATCATTAATTCCCAATCTATAATTCTGGAAGTACTGATCTGATTAAAAAAATCTTTCATTGATAGGAAGCCACACTTTTTCTTCCACTTGGACAAAGTCTTGGACAGAAGCCAGTATTCTATATGTTTCTATTAATTTAATGACTGACCGCCTCGTCGGTGTTGGCGTGTATGTGTCCGGGGAACTTGGGCATGTTCCGTCCCTCCGCGGACACGCTCTGTCCGCGACTGTACTAGCGACGATCGTACATTAACTTGTAGTGTTCTACTCAAGACATCAAAAAATTAAAAACTGTTCTAACCGCCTCGTCGGTGATGGCGTGTATGTGTCCGGGGAACTTGGGCATGTCCCGTCCCTCCACGGACACGCTCTGTCCCCGGTGGTACCAGCGACGCTCGTACAGTAACTTGCCGTCTTCTACACGGGTTTCTGTCGTCTCTCCACTGTCCCGGACTGGGGACTCACCTGTCGAAGAAACTTTTGATTATGAATAATTTTTCTAACAATTATTCATTAACATCTAGCCAATGCACAAAGAAAATTAAATATTTTATAATAATTACTTCATTATTTTTTTGCTTATGTCTAATAAATTTGATACCAAAACCAGGGACAATACCTAATATTTCACTAATCCAGTTTATTTATTTATTTATTAATTCACTTATTTATGTCTACGATAATCAATTTGGAGGTAATTCAGAAGATCCAGAAGGAGCAAGTCCTAACATTTCTAAAGATAAATAAAAATACAGCTAAGTGTTAATAACAAGTATGCACACAACACAGTTTCATAGTCTACGCTTTTGATTACTATATTTTCAGAGGTTGATAGAATCTTTCCATAGCCTGCTATCATGAATGGTCACGAGGTAATCAACATAATTGACAAACGGATTAATCATACAAAATAACAGAGCAAGCAAGATGCATCTTAGAAAAGGAACGAACCCGCTTTATAAATAGGCTGCCCTTTCTGATGTGACATGTAGTCCTTAGGTTACGAGAAAGGCATAATCACATTACATGAGATTAAAGTCGGTTAATGCTTTCATAAACCGGGGGAATGATCTTCACATATTTGTAAATACTCACAACTACTAGAATTCAAATGCTTCCTGGGCTGCGTGGAGTTATGCGCGGGCGCATGGTGTGACCTGGGTGGCGGGGAGTGTCGCGAGATGGCGCGCAAATCAGCCTCGATATCTCGCTCGTCCAGTTGGAACGTCAGCGTGGTTGCTAGGGGCTTCCGCCGCTTTTCCGGCGCCGGCGCCGGCTCGTTCGCGCGCCGTCGTAGGATGCGTTTCATTACTGGTTTAACCTGAGGATTATTCGTAATACAAGCACATAAATAACATAATCATAAACTAAGTACTGACTTTACGTTACTCACTATTCAGGAACTTAATAATTTTGCAAATAAATAAACGAAGGGTATTATTATTTTTCATCTTATTTTTTTGAGATAGAGCTTGTACAAAAATGGTCTAAAACTGACATCTTTTACGGCCCCCTATTTCATTATTTTTGAAGATTAAAAAAATATTTATATACATATATTTGTTGTCTACTCGATGAGCTCTAGACAATGACACCTCACTTGCTAGGGTTAGTTTTTTTTTTTTACAAAATCAAATGTTTATTGTACCCCCCTTTAATTTATTATTTTAGTCTTTATTATTTGTTGTTATAGCGGCAATAGAAATGCATAATCTGTGAAATTTTTCAAATAGGACACAATACATGAGATACAGCTCGCTGACAGACAGACAGATGGACAGCGGAGGCTTAGTGATAGGGTTCCGTTTGGCACCCTTCAGGTACAGAACCCTAAACATTACTTCTGTGATCTGTCCTATAAAAATAGTAGTTACTGAACATTGCCTGAAATCAACGAATTTCCTTAATACTTAGCAATAAAACAGCTGTTATGAACAATGTTCATTAGAAAACTTCCATGAAATAAGTTTGAAACAGATTATTGCTAGCCATAAACCTCTTTCAAGTTCGGTCAAAACATTGCAGTATACGGCCATTAGTATTGCACGTTGAGTTCTAGAAAAATACGCTTTGTAGAGTAAGAGAAACTCGCTACGTAGACCATCCTGTCTGTCTGACTGTACTAAATAATATTCGTTCCATTTAAGGGGGATGCGCTCAGTTAGCTCGCGAAATTCAAATTTTCTATCGTTTTTTTCAATTGACAGGTCAGTGTCAGGATGTATGTTGATTAAAATATGATTCGCGACCGTAACAAATATGGCTTTACAGAATTAGAATCAGCAATACAACTCCTTAAGTTAGCATAATTCTGAAATGTCATGATTTCATGAAATAGTCATTCAATAGGATAGGATTATATGAACTTAGAGAGTTGTATTGATGATTTTTATGATTATAATTCTATAAATAAACATTTGATATGATTGTGAATCATATTTAGATCAACATACAACCTGATACTGATCTGCAAATTGTAAAAAACGTAAGAAAATTTGAATTTCACGGGCTAGCTTGACGCTTAAGCTTTAAGAGGATTTTCTTACCTCCATAGAATCTCCATTGAGTTCCATACTGTGCCTCTCACTCTCAATCATTTTCCTCTTGTCCTCGAAGTCATTGAGAAGGTTTTCCCTCAACTCTATCTTCTTCTCTTCAAACTCTTTAGCTGCAGCTTTCTTCTCTGCTATGTACTCTCTTTCTACTACGTCGTACATGTGTTCCCTGCGATTTTAGACAGATCTATAGTCAATTTGAAATAAGATTAGACATTTAAACAAACCTTTTTTACAGTCCATTCAACCGATTTTTACTTCTATACAGTAGCCAAAAGGATGGCATTAAAAGCAAAAAGTGGTTACAATACCAATGGTTTACTGCAGCTTCCATTTGTCAATCCACCAACGCAATAGAAGTCAAAATCGGTTGAACGGACTGTAAAAAAGGTTTATTTAAATGTCTAATTTTATTTCATAAGGAGTATAGTAATTATATATTATTTTTTTTAATACAAAAATCTTATTTTATAAATACAGGATGGAATCTATTTATTATACATTGTAACAGCGAATAAATTTTCACGCCAGGGGAGGCGTGACCTAGGCCAAATATTTATTGATATTTGTATAGCTCATGACCAAAAGAGGTGCCATAAAGAATAACAACAAAAATAAACGCGAAATTTCGAGGCTATTCTGGTGTTTAGCACTCTATCAAAATAGATTTATTTATATCATAACACAGTGAAAATTTCAAGGCATAGTAATTTTATAAATCTCACCTATATATTTTATTTATCCTGAGCCTCTCATGTAGTTGGTGCTCTAGCCTCTTGACCCTCCTCAGAAACTCTGGGTGAATGCCATCTTCTAGTTGCTGCAACTGTTTCTTCAGGTTTGCCAATTTGTCTTGGTATAATCTGAAAATATTACACCTGTAGGGTTAATTTTCCTCCAAAAAAGCTACTTGCTAGGTGAAATTGTAGTTGGAAATTAGTTATAAGGTTTGTCTTTGTATTCAGAGAAAAATAAGGTTCATATAACTGTGTATTATTTTCTCACTAAACTAACCCAGCTATTTTCTGTTCTCTCTTTATTGACAGAAGAATAAAAATAGAATGGTGTAAGAGATAAGTAGGACAGTGTAACATTAGGTTAATCCCTTATTGTGTTTTGGTCTGATTAAGCAATTTTTAAGGGGGTTCTTTATTCCTGTCGGTCTTTGAAGAATAAAACTATGAAATTAAAGCTTTTACGCGCGGATTCGCCCGCGTTGAGGTCGGAAATTATCACACAGGAATGTACTACCGAGATAAGAAGTATCTTATGTCCTAACCCAGGTCATGGTCTACACATGTGCCAAATTTCATCCGAACTCGAGCAGCCGTTTTAGAGTGAAAAATAACCAACAAATAAACTCACTTTCGCATTTATAATATCAGTTAGGATTTTATAATATTAAGTAAAAGGTAAACATACTGTTCCTTGACTTCAAGTGGCTCATCATTGTTGGGTATGTCTGTTTCACTGGCTTCTTCCGTATCTGTAATAAATAAGAAATCCTAAGTAATATTATCATTTTAAATATTTATTATTTTATTTTTGGCCAGTGTTGTCCCACTGAATGGTAAAGGCCTGCCTTTCTTTGTTCCATTCTGCTCGATTTTGGGCAAGTGTGGACCAGTCCTGAGTTAGTAATGGTGACATATTTCATATAGAAAAAAAAATCGTTTGTTGCTGTTTTTAATGACTTCAAAACAGATGAGGTTCTCAATTCAACTGTGTTTTTTTAATCTTTTTTTACTCTATTACTCTGCCAATTATGAATTGATTTGGTGATTCTTTTTTTGTCTGATTGATCATACTTCAGAGGTGGTCCCATATAAATATTATTATCTTTGCTTGGGTACTTTTAGAGTTCAATAATATGTATTTTTCTCACTTAGTCTATGTGGATGATAATTATTGTAAGTTCCTATCACTGTTATTTAAACAGCAGGTAGTGGTATTCGAATTTGAGTGGGGTAGGTACCACAACAAAAAAATTAAAACTTTTTACAGCAAAAAAACAACCAACTTCACTTCATAGTGTTTTTTTTTGGAACTTGGTTGTCTCAGTCTTCATTAATTAAGGTACAGGAATGTCATACCAAGGCAATATCCAGGCCATTTCTATAATGATTAGCTTTTTATGAAAAACTATTAAATGTGCTCTAATTGGCTTGCATTCTTTTGATGAAAGGAATTGTTGAAATCTTTCATTATCATGTTCTCTATAATTTACATTATTAGTAAAGATCACCAAAATTACTCTTTTTGTTTGTATTCTGAAGGCAAAATATAATCTGCAAAATTGCATTGCAGATGCATCTAACCTAATGATATATTCCCAAACTCCCATAACTTTATAATAATATATCTTCAATAAAAATATTTTCTATCTCGTTTCTTATCTAGTAACTTTACAAATAAATAAGACATGTTTACAAAACAAATTATAGTAAGTAGGTATAGACATAATTTCCACTATAGCTTTGGATATTAATTTCAAATTAACACAGGATGATTGAGAATTGAGTTTGAAATGTTATGAGATGTGAAATATAAATGAATAGCCATTTTTGTTGATGTGAAGACAAAAAATAAATATTTCTTTGGCATGTTATTTAGCAACATCTTGTTTACAATGCAAAACATAATGATGGTTTATATCTGTTTTCATAATATTGTGGTATAAGAGGGTTATCATTTCAGGGTGGATATTAGGTACATTATTGGATAATTAGTATAGAAGGTCAGAAGCCATAGCAGGTGGCTAATTTGGATAGTTTGATGGTCTTGTTTCTAGATATGATAAGATCATGGATATAGCAGTATTGAACTCTTAAAGGGCAGATATCTAGCCAGATATTTTGTAAAAGTAGATAATTATGTTTCCTGTTAATAATAAAGGGATGTTTTCATGACTCTTAAAGTCACATGTGACCAAATGTTTGACCAAGAAAGTTGGCCACTTGCTACTATTTATACAAATGAGATTTTTTATGGAGAAAGTGACATCAAAACGAACCAATTACGTCACCAAACAGGTTGGTAAGAAATAGGCGGGAATGCAACAGTATGGTCAAAATTGTATATAAATAACCTTGTTGTAATTACATAACGAATGTTTACATGTCATCTACGACTCTTTAAGGAAACATATACTTAGGTATAGCGAAGAAAGGTGAAATAAGATACCAAAACAGGGTTAGACAAAGATCGTAAACAAAACATACCTTCGTCACTGTCCTCGACTGGCGGCACTAGTGGTAACGTGTCGTCTCTGTCCCTGTATTCGTCCAGGTCGTCGTACCCATCGTCCTCGAAGTCATACTCGTCCCCGGGGCCCGAATATGATCCTTGGCAAGACATAGTAGAGGCGACGCGTAATAGTTGCATACAGATTGGGTGCGATCACCGTCTCAGAAACAAACTCTGACAACGAGTAACACCGATAGTGACACGAGCAACAAATAGCAATTACCAGTTATGTCACTCATATAAAGAATTTAACATAAAATCCACTTCAATGAAAAAATGAAATTGGAGCAAATTGAAGCTGTTTTACGTCAAACTGGACAAAAAGCATCATGCAAACCTTTCAAAACTTAAAGATCAACAAGATAACCGTGTAGTGGCGCTAGTGAAGCGGACAAAAACATAGGAGTAAAAGAGAGACCCGATTGTTTCGTGGTTTGCAGGCTATTATTAGCATGACTACATTGGAACCATAAACAATATAGCTAATTTGTGAAAGATCGACTAAGAAACATTCCTAATCGAGTTACATATTACGATTCATGTCCTCATTTTGTATCAATTAGTCAACAATCATCCGACAATTAAAATGAGACGTAATTTGAAAATACTAATTCATACTCTCACATTAATATGAAATCTTTAATATCAGTTATAGGTTCCATCATTCTAATGTGAAAGTGTATCTGTCTGTCTGTTGTCTTCAACTGTCTTCAAGGAGCTTAAAAAACCATGGTTATCTTTGTATTTTAGTCATTCAAGTGGTTTACCACGTATAACTCAACTGAAATGTTTAATCTAAATACAGTTAAAACCGTTTATAACGACTTCGAAGGGACGGTCAGATTACGGTTGTTATAGTTGATAGTCTTTGTAACCAAACACTTGTTAGTAAACAGAAATACTAGGACCTCAAAATTTCGTCGTTAAAACTGGTACATCGTTATAAGCGAAGTGGTAAATGGTTTTGTTTAACTGTATTATGCCGGCCGCATACATATGGTTTCCTGATTCGATATCCTAACCAGGATTCCTGACTCGGAAACCTGAATACTTACGTTACATACAAAATGTGCCTTAAGAAAACTAGTTACTTTCATGACTTTAGCTGACCGCATACGTTAGGTTTCCTGATCAGGATTCCTTATTCGGAATTCCGTGAGACTAGCGCAGGCGTTTGTTTTTTTTTGTTTGTTTCTGAAACGAACGTCAGGTTTTTTTCCGTTCGCAATTATCGTAACACCGAATATACTTGAGTTTTAGATGTAAAAAAAAAATTGGTTGCCTGTAAAGTCGGTATACGGGCGAAAGTTTTACGTGACAACGACTTTGCGTGCCTTTCACTTTTTATGTCTGTCTCTCTCGCTCTTAGGCGGGCTAACCATGCCCGAGTGGAAGGGACGCGTGCCTCTCACTCGCTCTCATTGTGAGCGCATAACGTGAGCGGAGCGTAACGCAGTTTCTTGAAGTGTCACCCGGCAAACCAATTTATAAGACGTTGTCACGTCAAAAGTATGTGGAAACTTTCCAAATGCCTTTTTTAGACCTAAAACGATTGCAAAATCAAATTCAGTGTTATAATTGCAATTCATTATTAATATTCTAGTTTAATATGTGGCCATATTTCTTATTTCCATATAGTAATATTGCCAAATTAATCAAACAAGTAAATATTTTACAGATATTTGCGACACTGCTTTGTAACCACCGTATTGTAAATACCTACATTCTGAGCAAATAAAGGAATATGAATATATGAATATGAATATGAGAAAACATAACACACTGAAAAATAATAAGTCGTCTCTGATTTTAGAGTTAGTTGACTCAAGTCAGACAAATAAAAATCGCCTACTAAAACTTACTAAATAGATATGTTCTAGTGAACGTTGCGTTGCGATTGCGATGGGGACGGCAAAAAAAGTGTATTTGTCTATTGTTATGATTTGACGTCACGAAGGTGGACGTCATCTTGAATGAAAAATTCTTATTTTATTATTTATTTTGCTAAATTAAACACGTAACGCGGAGCTATATTCAGTGTTAAACGATTAAATTAAACAACGTTGCCTGTGATGTGTTCAATCGATACCAGTTCTGTGTGTTTGTAGGGAGTGAAGGTGACGCTATACGCTATTGTGTCGGTGATGTAATTTAGGTGATTGGGTGGCTTCCTAGTCCTAAGTACTAACTACAATGGAAGAGTCCTCATTCACGATCCCGGCCGACGACAATGGTGATACTGAGCTCGACCCTAGAATACAGGTCAGTGAGTGAAAAATAATGTACTGAGTAACTGTTATGATAGGCCCTTGTAACTGCAAAGATGAGTGTCAACTTTGTAGATTATTTCGCCAACGAGCACAATGGATACGATATTTTATATCAAAACATGAAATACGGACTCATAGCCAGCAAAGAGCTCTCAGAGTACCTTAGGGAAAGGTCGAATATAGAAGAGACTAATTCGAAATCGTTAGCTAAATTAGCGAAACAGGCGAATAGTAACTGCGCGCAGGGCACGTTCGCACCCTTTTGGGGCGTATTGAAATGTTCCGCCGAGAAACTGTCGAATTTACATCAACACATGTTCCAGAAGCTAAGTGAACTTGTTAAAGATGTTGCTAGGTATGCAGAAGAGCTTCACAAGAAGCACAAGGCTGTCAAAGACTCTGAGTCTAACACTTTAGAAGTAGTGTTGTTGATACAGAACACTAAGCAGGCCTTACAGAAGGCTAAAGATGTGTACACAAGTAAGTCAGCTGAGCTAGAGAAGCTGAGGAAAGATAATGCATCTGCTAAAGATATTGAGAAGGCTGAAGTTAAGATTAAGAAGCTCCATGAAGACTATAAACAGTTAGCTGAGAAGTACAACCTGGTGAAACAAGACTTTGAAAAGAAAATGACCCAAACATGCAAACACTTCCAAGATGTAGAGGAAGCACACCTCAAACAGATGAAACAGTTTGTGAATTCATATGCTGACATCATTCAGAACAACCATGACCTCATGGGGCAAGTGCATAGAGATTTCAAACACCAATGCCTGGAATTAACTGCAGAGAAACTGCTGGAACAGTTCCTCATAGAGAAATATAATGCTATAGAGAAGGCAGTTTTAGTGGAACTACCTCTTTCATTACCTAAGCCAGGGTCAGCTAATAATTCCATATCGGAAGCTGACCAAATATCAACTGTCTCAAATGGGTCACACAAACCTGCACCACCAGCTAAGGCACCAAAGAAGGAGCCATCTTTTGCAACTAAGACTTCAAGGAGAACTACCTCACTTTTGAATTTGTTTACACCAAATTTCCAAAGCAAGGAGGAGCCAAGTGGAAGCATCGAGGGTGCGGCGCCATGCTCTGCGCCGTCCAGCCCCAGTGGGACTCCAGCAACCCCTGTGGCACCTGATAAAGATGCCGATATGGGCCGTACTACGCTCAGAGAATCTAAATGGTTCTTGCGTAGCAGGAGAACTAAGCCTAAGCTGAAAAAAGCCAAAAAGAAGAAAGATGAGATTTCAGAAAACTCAAACCCTGGTGAGAAGTCTGATTTAGAGGAGAAAGAGGAAGAAGTACCAACAAAAGATGATTTTATGAATTCCCCAGAAGTTGATGAGGAAGGCTACTGCATTAGACCCAAAGATGAGAAAGGTAGTGTATACTCCTCCACAGATTCAGATTCAGAGGAGGAGAGGGAACAGAAGATCCATGTGGAGATCAAACCCATAAGCAATGGTGTTAATCCCATATCAGCTAGTGTCGATGAGCTCAGAGCTACAGTTGAGAATATCTCCCTGTACAAAATCGGCACGACCAGGCGCGGCTCGAACGCCAACACCAGCAAAGCAAGCAGTGACTTATTAGACTTGAACTTCTTCCAAAGTCCCACAGTCAGCAATCCCGCGTCGCCGCACGGCAATGTCTCCAATCCTTACGCTCCTTTGCAGGGCAACCAGTCACATTTACTCGAAAGCCCTACTCCTGTTTCTAATCCCGACGTAGGCGATCTATTTTCTGAAGTGGGTGAGATGGGGCAGTCGAACATACGAACTTCCACCCCTACGATGTCATCTATCTCGCTCCCTCGACCGCCATCGAGGCGATCTGAAGGAGACTTCCGCACTGCCGGCTCCTCGGGGTCGCGCGGTCCTTCGCCTCTCACAATAGGCATGGCGGATACTATACCGTTAGCTGTCGCGTTCCACGAGATTATTCATTCCTATTTCCGTGGTACGGAAGAGTCGAAGTGCCAAGTTAAAATGTCAGGGGATATGATGCTCTCCTTTCCCACCGGTATCGTTGGCGTATTGGCCAACAATCCGAACCCAGCTAAATTATGTTTCAGACTGAAAAACATACATAGATTGGATAATGTACTACCAAATAAACAATTGATAAGTATCAACGCGATGATGTCGACGCGCGATAACACGGTAGTCGAGTTTAACATGCCTGCTTTAACATCGCTCCTGAAAAGGCAGTCGGAAAAGAATCCGACTGCGCAGTACTTCAACGTGGATATTTTGAAATACCAAGTACGACCTAAAACCGGCGCGGCATCGTGTCCACTCCAAATGGTGTCTTATTGGAAGTGTGAGCAGGACCACACTGACTTGAAGGTGGATTATAAATATAACCTGCACGCGATGAGCCCGCCGTCTCCGCTGCTGAATGTGTCGGTTTGCGTGCCCATGAATGGGGCGGTGAAGAATGTGATCGCGATGCCGAAGACCGCGTGGAGCGGCGAAAGCGAGCAGGCGATGTGGCGCTTCACGGAGCTGTCACAGCACTCTGAGGACCGCGGCGTGGGCTCGCTGAAGGCGCGCTTCGAGCTCGGTAAAGGTCCGTCTGACAAAGCGACCATCTCGGCGCAATTCAACTGCGAGGGCGCGACCCTCTCCGGCATTGAGTTCGAACTAATAGGCAGTGGGTACCGCCTGTCCCTCGTCAAGCGGCGTTTCGTCTCCGGCAAATACATTTGTGATTGTGATTTGAACTGATTGGTCCAAAACACTTATGGAATACACATGTTTGTATATAGATCTCGTTGTCGTATATTCAGAGCGTGTATGGGATGAGTAGGTGTCTTTACTACATGTTTCTTATGTGTATATGTTTTGGTACCTTATAGGACTGTTTCCTGTCCACATAAAAATAATTTACAATAATGTATCACAACATTGTTTGTCAATTTTCAAGTTAAATTGTTAGTTGTTAATTTGGAAGTTGTATTACTTATTGATTAGGTATTATATGTTTCACATCTACTAACTTATTTCTCAGAATAGATAATGTGCCATTTTATACTGTATTTTGTAAATTTACACATGAGTACTGACTGTTGCACTAGTACACTCATACATAATAGACACAATATTTTTGTTCACAATACTATTAAGTGGGTACTCAGCCTATTTAAAAAAAATAAAAGATGCATCACATTTTATATTGATTGGAAATACGATCTTTTCTCATCAATTTACTTAAATGTTATTTTTTGGCAAGAATAGCGATATATTCAATGTTGTTTTGTTTACTGTCTACTGTTGAGCAGATTTACTAATTAATTCAATCCTTTGAATTTTATTTTGTAGTTGTATAACCCCAGGATATAAAGGCTATATATATAAAGGCTTTAAAGCAATAATATGTCACATAAATTGGATGTGTATGAAATAATTATCACTTAAAATAATGTTTTCATTAATTTTGAGGTGTCAATAAATAATAACATCATTTATTTTAGAGTAAACAAGCAATTGTGTATTTTTTTAAGTTTAAAAACAAACTTTGTTTGTACAATTGTGTTTTTAGATAGTGTCTGTTATATTTTTATAGAGGCCTAAATAATGCAACAATTGAGAACTTCAAGGCCACAAATCTCTAATATAATAAATTATATTTACATAATTATTTCATTTATGTGATTTTTGACTCTAATACTGGCATAAATCACACTACATATTTTTATTTCTTACTCACTTTCAAATATATTGTTTTGCATGTTGTCTCAAACAGAATATTAGGTCAATATTAACCAGTATATTTTTCAAATAAAAGAATTTTTTTTTTTTTTTTTAGTATTGCAATTTTACTTTAGGTCCAGGCCACACTACTTGTTTAAGTATTTAGCAGCAGGTTCGGGATTTTAGCAATGATTTACCCATAAATGGACCAAGGTGTTCCTTAACAATAGCTTGTGTGTGTCTAACAATAATGTTAATAATACAGACTGCTGTTTGCCAAACCAATACCGTAAACCTATCCAAAATTAAAGACCAATGAGATTAACTCAAGTTATCAAATTCATATTTTCAAATTATCAAGTGTTAATACGTTAAATGGTTTCAGTAAAAGCAAAATTATTTAGGTTTTAAACAACTGAGTCAAATGTCACATAAATGAAACATTATTTTCATTGATAAATGTAACGTTTTTTAATAATTATGCATATTTACATTATTGTTGCAAGTAAGATTCATTGAATCTCGAAGTAGCACATTGTATTGTCATTATTATTTAACCTTTATGTTGATGTTGTATTTTTGTAGTCAGCATTTAGATTTCGACAATGGGAGAAGTTTAAAAAATAATTATATTGTAAATTGTTTTTTTTTTAATGTTTGCAATACTTACTATAATGAAAAGGAACTTATCATATAATTTTAACTCATTTATATGTAATCTCATATTGTAATTTTAAATAAAATTCTTTAAATATCCCAGCGGCCTAATATGAGTTACGAAAATATTTAAGTGACTAACTTTGCCAAAAGTTTAGTGTTCATAAAAATACGATTTATTATAAATAAAGGTCAAACCATAATATAATAGTACCTACAACTGAACCATTCCATTAATATATTATGTCTCATAATTAAGTATTATTTTATTTTATTATGTATCACAAATTATTATTTTTACACATAAAGGTGCGTAGCTATTCGGCTAAGTTAATTAAAAAACATATTAAAATCTCTTTTCATTTATAAAATTAGATAAAAAAAATTTGCTAAATGCGTAATAAAATATTTTTGTAACGTAAAATTTATCGCATGTATGATTCTAATTATAATGTAAAACTATGTTAATTTTAAATAAAATGTAATTTAGCATTTATGTAGTTATTTTATTAGTGTAAAAAACCAAGCCGTTCTTAAATAAAATGGACGTAAACTATGTAAGTAATACTTTTAGTTCGCTTTTGTCGTAGGGACAGGAAACGTTCGTCGTATAAGGTACAGTAAGGCCCTTTGAACACGGCACGGTTTTTTTACAGCACTGTGCGCTAACCACACCGTAAAATAATCGTTTGAGCTTGTATATATGCGCATACGGCGACGGGGCACCGTGCCGTAGTGCACGATAAGCTTCATAGTGATCCATACAACACTGACGTCCGTGCCTCCACACGGCGAATCAACCGTAGTTTTTCACGGCAAGAAAAACGTGTGTACAAAGGGTCTTACAGAGATAAAGTGCGATATTGTGCCGTTTATCTAGACTAGTGATAAATATTAGTTTAGTGATAAAAGCTGATGAATCTATAGTAATGTCTCGGATGTTTCCCGTCTCTACATGTTGCTTGCTGTTGCCTTTCGTTTGGGAATACAATGTGCGGGTGCCGTGCGATTGTCTCAAGTTCTTCAAACATTTTCAGGTGGAATTGGAGAAGCTGAATGCTGCTACTGATGAGATCAATAAGCTGGAATTAGAGCTAGATGTAAGTGCAATTTTTGTATTTATTTTAGTGTAGGAGTGGGCTAAAATGTAGGGTCAATTACAGCCTGGCCATACAGAGAATGCGTTCTTGACACCTGGCAGTTTCATACTAACGAATATGTGTTTTGCGAATTTGATCCTTATTACTATTAGAAATTGTCCCACTGACACCTGATACCTGTCAGGAACGCATCGAGCCGGACTGTAGGTGTACGTTATGGTTACGTGTATATATATACTAGGCTGATTAAAAAGTAATGATAATCGGTTACTTTTCTTTTTGCTCAGCGCCTATGGGTCCTAGCGTGATGTTAAATAGCCTGTAGGCTTTCTCAAGAATTAGGCTATCAAATGCAAAGAAGATTTTTTCAAATCCGACTTTAGTTCCAGAGATTAATTAGCACGTTCAAACATACAAAAAAAACTCTTCAACTTTATTATTAGTATAGAAAATATGAACCGATTATCATTACTTTTTGAACAGCCGAAGTAAGTAGAAAATGCTTAATTCTACACCAAAATTAATAAATAATAATTGAATTTAATAAATGAGTAAATTGAGTTTGCATTATGGGATAGTCCACTTTCTCTGTATTTACGCTAATAATATAATTATTAGCAAAGATAACTATAATTTATAAAGATATCACGCGGGCGAGGCCGCTGGCGGAAGCTAGTTTAAAATAAAAATATAGAGTTGCGCCAAATAATACATTGTTAAACGTTTAAAAAATTTAAAAGGCTCGTGACTTTACCTTTTCGTTGTTTATTTACCTAGTAGAATGTTCACTAACTAGGCTAATTAAGTACTAGGAAATATAATTGACCCACTTATAATTTTATATTCAAATGTCGTGAGACTCACGAATAAGCTTATTCTGTCGTTAAACCAAAAAAAAATGGAGTCTATATATTTTTGGAATTTTACAACTTGGCAGCGCTTAGAGCGTAACTTCGAGTTCAAAGTTAAAACATCCGCTGTTGTAAAGTTGAAATGTATTGTTATGGCATTTCAACTTGGCAAGCCTAGCTTTTTCATCTGACCTAGTAAATTTTTGTGAACTTATTTCAGTAGGACTCAAACTGAAGTCAAGTTTTTTGATTGACTTTTAAGCAGCACTTAATACGACTGCCTCGTTGGTCTGGTGTTCGCAAGCGCTACTGCTAAGCATGAGTTCTTGGGTTCGATTCCCAGGTCGGGCAAAGTATTATTGGGTTTTTCTATTTCTCAGTTGGATTTGTGCCTGGTTGATGGCAATAGGCTCGCCCCCATTACATGGAGCTTAAACATAACTGGCGAAATGTGGGTGAATTATAGGTACACCTCTGCCCAACCCTTTGGGGACACAAGGCGTTTTTTTTTTTAAATATAATTTTTTAATTGCCATTTCGGCCAGCTCTTGACCTGATCCCACCGGGTGGAAAGCGATGGATGAGGTCTATGATGGCACAAGATGAACAGTAGATGCATGTAGAACACTGATTGAATCAATATTTACACACTGGAATTTTTCTTATTTCATTCATATTTTCTTACTGACTTGATGTCCATACGTATTTTTCGGGTGACCACTGAAAATCAGCGCTGTGCTGTGGGTCCCTCATAGCACAGAATTATGCTGAGTGGAAGCCTTCTTGTCACAGTCATGACGTGCAGCTGCCGAATATTTCTGTTGTTTATATTTTTGTTATTTGTATTTACGTGTCTCTGTGACAAATAAACCTATTTTTCTTTCTTTCATGTTCACTCTTGTTTTGTTATATACGATAAGTATTTGTCAGTTACCGTAACTAATAAAAAAAAATATATAATACAATAGCTCGGAATGTGCAAGTAATAGTAATAGTCATCTTAAGTAAAGCATTAATGTTTAATTATCACTTTGTGTAAAGAGAGAATTCCACATCTTTATCTAAGAACGTATGAGGAAATTTACATTAAAAGAACGTAACGTGTCTTGAAATAGCATTTTTTTTACGGTTTTAAGGAGGAAAATGGGGGAAAAAACCCTAAACACCTTTTTTTTTCCTGTGTTTATGTAGAACTTTTGCTTGCAGCTGCACTCGCGTGGATGTCGAAAAATATCCCACGGGAACGTACTACCGAGATTAAAAGTACCCTATGTGTTAATCCAGGTTATTAACTATCTGAGTGCCAAATTTCATCCAAATCCGTTCAGCTGTTTTTGCGCCAATCCGGAACATACATCTAGACAAACGGACAAACTTCGTTATTATTTTATTAATAGATTGTAGAAGGTTAACGTGGTTAGGATTCCCGAAACCTATGTCAAATATATTTTTATTTATAGCTATAATTATAGCCCTCTAAATGCTTGAAACATATTGTAAAAGCCCATTATTTTTAAAAGAGTAACCGTGGAGTTTCTTGCCGGCTCTTCTCCATAGGAAACAACCAATTGGAACCGTGCACCTAGCTTCTGACGTGCCCATGTAGGTTTATATGAAATAAAAATATTTTGAATTTTGAATTGAATTTTTGAATCTTGCTAGAGAAATACAGAACAACTACTAGATTTAAAAATAGCCTGTCTGTCCGAGTTCGAGCTTATTAGCAACTTCAGCATTGTAATTAGCACCTTTCCATTCTATTTGTTTCGAACACAAAAAAAAACAACGAAATTGACCCAAAACCGGATAATTTCAGATCTATTTCTACCATTTCCTGACCCAAAACTGCCAAATCACTTAAGATGTTATAAAAAGATGATAAAAGAAAAGCAAATTCCAATGCGTGTGATCGATAAAACAATTGTACGAGTATATCCAAGTATATCTGGCCTAGATAAAAGGTACAGTCGGCAAAATTTGCGGTTGACCATTTTCCACCTTATTCCTATGGCCAACATTCATAGATCGCACTTTGGCTTAGTAAATTCGGCGTTTTATATAAATATGAACGTTATTTCCAGGGCAATAATGTTCATATTCGTATAAGCAAATTTGACCAAGCGTTTTATGAGAATATTAACCTTATATGCCCTAGAATATACGATTCATATTCGAATGAAATGCTAACTTAGAAAAGTCATGTCTAAGTGCGATCTGTGTGTGATGGTGAAAAGTGGTCAACCGCCAACTCGGGCGATTGTACCTATTAATGATTTATGAACAAAACAAGGTCTCTTGGAAGATTTTTGACTGTCATGGCGTTTAGTAGAAGATATTTTCATCGACTATTGTATTTCTGAATTCAGGCCGCGTCAGGAATGATTGATTGTATTTTGTTGTCGAATTTGAAGGTAATGCTTTTATTTCTGGGTGTTGGGGGACACTGATGAGCCAAAAGGAATTGCCTTATCATTTTTTTGTAATAATGGCGTGTTTTTGAAATAATATTTCTCGGTAAAGATTATAACTATAAGAAATAGAGATAAGTGGTCAAAGGGGACAGGAGTTCAATAAAATTTGTATCTAATTATATTAAATATTAAATATTTTAAGTTAAGTAAGTACAGATGTACTTACTTAACTTAAAATATTTAATATCGAACCGAAACTAGAATGGTTTAATTAGTTATGATGCTGCTTCAAAAGACAGTAGCTAACCAAAAATATTCAAAAGTTTTTCTTTTGATATTTATCTATTGAGATTTATTTTCATGAATACAATAATACCTTAAAAGGTCACGTAAACGAAATCCACCGCAAGAAACATTATTTTTTCCATCCGAATGGGCACGGTCTTCGTCCACCCACATGTAATTGACTACAATCGATCGGACAACTTTCTGTCTGTTTCAGTCACCCCACAGAATGTTTCATGAGCAAACTGCAGAAGCCTTATGCCTCCAGAGAGGCCCTTTTATATCTAATTTTAGATTGGCCTTGCGACGAATGTAAGAATACAGAAGGTAACTTAATTTACTCTTCATATCTTGGCGAAATTGAATTCCAGACTTTTTTGGGCCGTCGCAAAACGTAATATGAAATACCGCCAAGCGTTTTTCCTTTTCCAACATTGTTATTTAACTTTCAACTGCGTAGCCTTTTCCCAACTATATTAGGGGGCGGCTTTCAAGCACTAACAGGAAGCAGCTTAGTACCAGTATTTTACATTGAGCGACTGCCTTCACAACCCAGTTACTGGGTAACACGATACCCCTTGACTAGACTGATTGTCAGTGTGGAGCCATATTTGCCCCATAAGGAAATTAAAAACAAGATTTGGCAGCAAAAGCGCTTCGCCCGACAATTTTACTATCCACCACAGCGCTCGGTAAACATTGAGCATTAAAATTCATAAACTAACTTCCGAAACTCGGAAAAATCGATTGTAACTTCCTCAAATATTTCCGATGTCCCCGTTATATTTAACCAAATGATACGGAACCCTGAGGTAGTTTTTGGTAATAACACTATTTTTACTCGGCGTAAATCGATTTTCTGAAGGCTATTTATTTCGTGGTATGTTCTAGGCCAGTCTCTTTCAAACGTTGGAAGCGAGTTTTAATCTGCTTAAGGTTCCGTTTGACGTCTCTTGAGTTGCTAGTCTTATTAAAATAACATGATTTAAGGCGACGATAAACGACTTTTAATGATTTTATACTGAAGATCACGTCTAAACTAGTAATGTTAATGATTGGGAAAATCTATAAGTATGTTAAATTAGAGCATTTTTTAAGAGCCGTTTTTGAGATTTGTTACCCAAATGCCAAGTTGATTTTAGTTCTAGAAATGCCCTCTTCGGCCAAGTTAACCACAATCAAAGCAAGAGTGAACACGCATCTTCTGGGCTTGCTCGTTCCAGACCACATCCATCGCTTTCCACCAGGCGATATCGAGGTCAAGAGCTGGCCCATTTCGCAATCCTAGCATAAATATATGTAATATCATAAATACGAGTGAGTTTGTTTGTTACGCTTTCACGCTGAAACGGCTGAACGAATTTAGATTAAATTTGGCACATGGGTAGACCATGACCTAGGTTAGGACATAGGATACTTTTTATCTCGATATTCTCACGGGCTCGAGACTTATGCGGGAGAAACCGCGGGGTGCAGCTAGTAAAAAAACATAACATTATCGCACAAATTCTCTAGGCCAAAGCAGGAGTATAGTAAAAGTCGTGTCATGTAGCAAACAAGATGAAAGAAATCCTGTTATATGCGTTCCACTTCGTAGTTAACGCGACAGGCACGTTAACTAGGCTTTGTTTTACAAGGTTTTCGTGCTGGTTTAGTTAACTTTATTTTAAACTAAGTTTTGTTTGAGGCTACCAATAAAAACTGTGGCCGGTAATATTATGTTGTAACACCCCATAAAAAAGTTCAATCATGTAAATCCAAGATTTATGATTTGTTTTGTTAAATGATCTTTGTTTTGATGTCTTATGATAAGTATGATATGATAACGCAATTTTTATCTTTATACTCGTAGCATATATTATTTAGTGACTGATTTGGAATTTAAAGTCTTTTCTTCGATGTAAATTAAAAAAACCATTTTGTCACTCCCTCCATCTCAACATTTGCATCTCCGCTGCAAGCAATCTTTTTTCATCCATCTTTTCCACGGCCCAGCATTCCGACCAACGTTAGCGTTAGCGCGATTCATTTGTTTGCCGGCTACAACCGCAGTGGACGATTCCATATTTTCATACAAAGCGGGGCCAAGTATGTACACTTGCGTAGCTAAGCCGTGAGTTGCTGAGGGATGGCGCCTTAAATACTGTAAATAATATTACAGAAACACAAAAACAAAGATATACGAGTATATAAAAGTAGCTTATTACCGCTTCAGTTTACTCAGAGCACGACAGATTTGCTCCAGTTGTTCATTCTTACGTCAGATACAGTATTTCATATTATAAATCACGTACACTCCATATTGGCTGACCCTCGTTTACACCAATATGGCTGGCCAAGAAGAATGTTGCAATATCACAAATGCCAATGAATTGACATTATAAAGACTAATAAAAAATATCATCAAGGTGATAGGAAACTGCAGAGCTCTATGCAGTTTAGTTTTTGGTTGTTTTTACTACATTGTTTGTTTAGTGTCTTCTGTCATTCAAACGGATGGAGTTCCTACTTTTAATTTCATTTTTACGATCGTTTCCGCCCCTTTTTATATTAGGACATTTAAACGCTCTACCGGCTAGGAGCGAGTCGAAATAGGGCACAGGTGGCGACAGATGTCAATGACCGAATGGTACCACATTCTTTAATCCTGGTACAATGGCGTTTGATTTACATCCTTGAGAGTTTGATGTCGTACGATTAGGTATATTCAATGGGGTTAATTATAAACGTTGTTTAAAGTTAAGTGTACGTTCAAACGTCAAAAATGGTTAGTTAAATAGTCGCATAAATGCAACGTTTCTATATAAATCCCATTATGTTTAATGCCTATCACAATGTGAACTTAGGTGGTAGGTGGTGGTTTGTAAGGCAGTTGCCATCTTTGAGACAAATTAAAACTATGAAGTAACGACGTTGGCTTCTTTCTCCTTCCAAAACATCCATCAGTGATATTCTAGGGCTTAAAAGAGCCTAGAAGATCAGACAGAATTTTCTCTAAATTTATATCTTAAGCAGTCTTATTCGAGTCATCGATATCTTTGTTAAATCTCTTTCTACGTATGCTAAAGAAAATAACAATCTCAATTCAACAGCGCCGTATATCAAATAGGTGCGTCAACGAGCGATACGACGGAGGTCGGCGCGGGCGCAACTAGCGTAGATTAGGTCAATTACAGCGGCCCCGACGTATGACACCACCTCATGTTTCTAGTGTGATGTAACGCGCATTACTTGTAGCATTTTACGTTTATTATATTGTGTATAATAGAGGAAATTGGTGCGCGAATCTTTACAAGGCAAGACCATTCCGAATTAGAAAACTAGGAAACTTCGCTTTTCGCAAAAAAAAGAAAGTGCCAAAACAAGATAAAAATTATCTTTAAAGATAGTGGTTCTTAGGTATGTAGCGACTGTCTTCTGACCTTTAAGTTTTTGAACCTTCAAAAGTCTGGTATACGTCGATGTGAAGCGATGTCTTGAACAACCAATAAGCTTGTGTTATTTTGATATCCCTCTGCGTAGCTTCAATGTAATTAACCAATCGTTTGTGTACCCGAATCTCTCCGCACCTATACTGTGGAAACCTTACCTATTACGTAGTAGAAATTACAACCTAGCCACATTATTCATAATCCCCTCAATCTCCAGGAATCTATGAAAACTTTCCACCTGCTGCTGAACGAGACTTCGCGACGGCTGCAGTCGTGGACTAAGCGACTGGGGACTTGTGTCGACAAGTCCAGGCCTTACTATGATGCTGTGGGGATTGCCACAACTGCCAGGCAGGAGTGCCAGAAAGCTGCTGTGCAGTTCCAGAGGGCTAGTGGTAAGTTACTTGAAGGTTTACACATTTTGATAGTGGATCCTAGGTATACTACTCGGATCGGCCGCACTTGGTGGTGGGACCCGCTAGGCATGGCGGGCTGATACCAAGGGGGGGTGCGGCGAATGTACCATTATCATCCGGGCCCCCGAATCATTGTACTGGACCGAACCGTGGGGGTTTAGTAGGTAGGAGTCCGACATAACCCTCCGTTCTCCCTAGCCGGAGCTGGTATTCAGGAGGATTTCCCCACAAAAAAAAAGGTATTCTATCTTCGTATGGCCAGAAGAAGGCGGCTAGGAAATCTTGTCTGGGTAGATAAGTCAGTATCTGCGTGATCAGAAGTAAGGTTGGTGACTTACGGCCGAATCCAATAACTTATTTTCAGTAAAAGACAGATCGCTATTGATGGTAGATAATATACTTGAATGTCGTCTCACAGTCATCGACAAAGGCTATCTATCTAACGAAAACAATAGATATGGTTTAAATACGAGGAATAAACACAACCTCGCTGTACACCGCACTCGTCTCCACAGAGTAGGCAACTCGTTCATGGGTCAATGTATACGCTTTTACAACAAACTTCCCATCGACATTCGAAACTTACCCATTAAACGATTTAAAAACTGTATTAAAACCAAACTTTGCAAAAAAGGGTACTATAAAATTTTAGATTATTTAGATGATAAAAAAGCCTGGGATTGAGCTGCTCGCTCTGCTAAGCCTTATGCTAAAATCATAAAATCAATACCAGTATTATATAAAAATTACATACAAAATGACATTATTACTTTGTAAAGTATTTTTTTTAAATTTTATTTTTTTAAATTTTGTGAATGTGAGGACTATGTGGATTTTTTAATTATTATTATTTTTTCTTTCTTATTTAGTTTTAATGATGGTCTGGCAGTTTGAGTAGTTTATGAGGCCTACCCAAATGTCCTTTCTTTGGTATTGTTCGTCGAGTTGAGCTCCTTAAGTTCTGGGTTGAGCTCCACGATTACTGACAAATGCTTGCACTGACAGGACAGGTCCACTCAAATCTGTGTGGTTCTTTTCTCAAAAGACCATTTCAGACACTAATCTACATGGTCCTCATATGGCCTGACCAAGATTATGTCTGGACTTTAAAAGAGACTATGACCTCTGAGTTTGTTTCGGCCTTTCTTCTCAGAGTAGTCAGATAGGAAACGCCGAACTCATCTAGCTAATTTTTAATTATTTTTTTAAGATGACGTGTAAAAGTGATTCCAATATCCTATTTACAGAATAAACAATTTCATTTCATTTCATTTCATTATAATTTTCCCTCCCGTGCGTTTCGTTACAACCAACACTTTAAAAAACAACGTGTAATATTTGCCTTATTAGGAAAACTTCTTTATTTCTTCATTCTAAACAAATTACTAGATTAAGTTATAATATATATTAAATTAAAACTCTGTAAGTAAGTAGTACATGATACAAGATTTTACTGCATTTTGCTGAACAAATAGTTAACGCTGGAGAGGAGTAATGAAACGTAATTGACAATTTGACATAAAACACACTTACTTACTTATTTAAGAGCATATATTTCGGTGACTGCTTTTTCACTTAAATGAATAGCAACTTAATTTGCTTATATGGTCGATGCGGCATTTATTTATTTATTTTGTTAGGGAAAACAAAAAAATGTACAATGTATAATATAATTTATTAATTTAAAAAAGGGTGGTACAATAAATATAATTTTACAATTCACGGATAATCAGAAAAAGAGTATGAGTAACAATAATAGGATTGGATTTGGCGTCCTAGCTAGCTAGCTACCTATAGTAAGGATCCCTAGCCCAGGTTCTCACAGAAGGAACACAAAATTTTATAGAGACTGCTTAGGACTATAAGTTGCAAACGTATGTTAACTTATATTTACTTACTAAGTGTGTGAAGTGTTAGTATGTGTGTGTGATGTATTTATGTTACATCAAAGATTACAAAATAATTGGAAGTGGGTAAATGTACAATGATACCCAAGTCAATAATCTGAGTATCTCTTAGAAGTAATTCATTGCATAAAGAATAGTTAAAACTAATAATCTGAAATTCATATACCTACACTTAACTATACTTAAGAAAAATTTATTTATATCACAATAGTCAGATAATCTATTTAAATCTTGTTGTAGAAGATAACAATCATCGATCGTTATAATTTTCTTGTAAATTTTAAGGTCATCAGCATACATCATAAAATCACTCAAAGTCAAAGTCAAATCATTTATTTCAAGTAGGCCCGTATAAGGCACTTTTGAACGTCAAAAATTTACAAAAAAAAAAAATAATTGATTCTAGTTGCCCCTTCCAAAAGGTAGTTTTCGTATGGAGAAGAATGGGCAAGAAACTCCACTATTATGAAAGCAGTTTCCGATATCATTTATGTAAAATAAAAACAATAAAGGGCAAACAATTGATGCCCTAGGGACACCGGAGGTAGCAAGGAAGGTGTCAGAATGGTACTTGTTACTCCCTGCAGTTTGATTGCGGATATAGATATAAGACTGAAACCAGTGCCGCAAGTTGCCTCTAATGCCGTTGAATGCAATTTTGTTAAGTAATATTCTGTGATCAACTCTATCGAATGCTTTTTTAAAGTCTGTATAGACGGCCTCTGTTTGAGCTCTTTCATCCATATTTTTAAACAAGTGATTCGTAAAATCGTTAAGTTTGTAGCAGTAGATTTATTTTTGACAAAGCCGTGTTGCTCAAAATACAATCAATTTACCAACATTTTTGACAAGTTTGACAGATTGCGACTAGAATGTGAACGTTTTTTAAGTACGAGAATTGGCCTTCTGACTTGCCACGACGCTTAGCTATTTTATTTTATTTATTAAGGACAAAAATGAACAAACGTTTAACCCACACCATTGTCTTCATTTTAACTAAAGATTAAACAGCAGTGCTGATGACATGTGGCAGTTCAAAAACAAAAAAAAAGGAAAACAACAAAACAATAGTCGCTACCACAATAACGCTGTGTTGCTAAGATTTGCTTAACTTTATGTATGTCCAAAAATGTTTAACATTAAGGGGAATACCTGAATACTGTCTTCAACACTCTTCATGTAAATGAGATAGCATTTGCTACATTCTACTTTAAAACGAGCTCTATATGACGAAAATATTTCGTAGTCTGACAAGTTTCCATACTTTTTGCACTTACACCAGAATGAGAGCTTTAGAAAACCAAACGGGGAAATAAGGCGTTTTAGGTATTGCTAGAGGTACACGGGTTCTTATAATACCATATAGGTAGTTATAGAAATTTTCTACGTTTTTTTTTACAGACCGGCTATCAAGCCCCAATCAATTTCATCAATATTTTGATTAATAAGCTGATAATCGGCCTTACGGAAATTGTATCTTGTAGTATGTTGTGGTATTAAATGAATATTAAATGGAAGCAAGGTAAAAAATGGGGGATGGTGATTATCAGCCTGCGGACTCCAAAATCACTGTCAGAGTCGATAATCATTCAACATTTCAAAATCACTTCAGGTTATAAAGTGTATTTTTTAAGTAAACAATACTTAGTTAGATCCGTGTATCCCTGCAATTCGGGAGATAGACCAGTCTGTTATCTTAAGTAACTGTCCTGTCAAAAAAATAGCTGTCACACGTTATTGGGACGCATACTTTGGATTTTTCATACAAATAGCTATTCGTAGTAAGCGATAGACGCTCACATCGATAGCGTGGGGCCGGTAAGATTCCTTAATCTCTGATGATTATTGGGGCGGTAAAACCGTAGGTAGATAGGTTTTCCTCAAAACTAGTGATAGATAGGTTTATTGGGTTTGACCTTTACTTTCTTCTATGGATTTTTAACGCATCTATTTGCGTGTAGGGTCCGGGGGTCAATGGTTATATAGTCTGAGGTCTTGTTCATAATATTTACAGTCAGTATTGCAACTCAAAATAATGTTATATATTATTACGTACGTTCTTACGTTAGTTACAATGTTTTGACGGTAAATTAAAAGTATTCCAATAACTGGAAATTAATTAACCAATCGCATTACAGACATTGACATTTCGGTTTTTTATTTATATGAAATCGATAAGAAGTATATCTTACATAGATCGTAGAACAAATCTTTAATTTGGCAATGGCATAACCTGAACCGATATAAAACTAACATGGCGACTAGATTGTTTCATCGAGTAACTTCCTGTCGGAAATACGACAAATATAAACGATTTGGCAACTCTGCCAACTTCTAAACAGTATAAGATACCAGATCCGATGGAAACGAACCAAATAAAGCCATATTTCTTTTCATTGCTTATTTGGCTGTATCTTGATTTGTCTTTATTAAATTGATTACTTATTGACATGGGGTCTTGGGTTTAATCCCCAGTCGCGAAGTGTTATTGAGTACACCAGAAAATTCTTAGTCATTTGCCTCGTTGATCTTGTGGTCGCAAGCGCTACTGCTGAGCAGAACATGAGGCCCTAGGTTCGATTCCCAGGTCCGGCATTGTAATTGGGGTTTTCCATCAGGTAGTTCTCAGTAGCAGCCCGGAGGCGTAAATACAAAAGCGGATGCAACACAGACACCCATAGTCTGTGCTGCATTATCTTGCAATAGCCCGGAGTCTGGATTTGTGCCCGGTTGACGGCAATAGGCTCGCCTCCTATTAATAGGACTTAAACATAACTGAAGAAATGTGGGTGTACTATAGGTACACTTCTGCCTAACCCTTTGGGATTCCCCGACAGGCGTGATGTTATGCTATGTTAAAATTCTTAGTAGCACCAGTTAATCTATCCCTATGTTATAGGGGACGAAATAAGTCTACACGACCTATCCCTTCGGGGAATAAGCGCGATATATGTCTGACCTTTGAATTTTTAACCTTAACTCTGTAATATTTCTCGTTTATCTTTTTCACTTTTTCAATTTCCGTTGGGGTCGCTTGATACCGCGCAATTTCCGATATCCATGTTTTGGTCTGACCTTAGTTTTATGTAACATATTCAGAAAAAAATGTATCTACTTATTATATTGTAATAGAGGGTCAATTTTCACGCCTCCCCCTTAAGACCTAGGCCAAATATTTTTTGATATTCGAATAGCTCATGACCTAAAGAATATGAATTAAAAATCTCGACTTATTAAAAAGTTATGCAACAACGCGAAATTCTGGCCTCAAATATTTAAATTCGAAACCAAGTTTGTTTCTTACCGACTTCATGTCTTAGCACTGAATTTGGAAGTTTAGGGAAGTGTCATGTGGCTTTTAGAAGAATTACGTAACATAACATCACGCCTGTTTTCCACGAAGTGTTAGGCAGTGGTGTTGTACTAAGCTATAATTACACCCACATTTCACCAATTATGTTTAAGTCCCATATAAAAGGGGACGAGCCTATTGCCATCAGCCGGGCACAAATCCAGACTCTCATAATCCAAATCGTTAAAATGTTAGAGCAACCAGAGCTAAAAATAATGAAAAAATAACAATGAATCGTTGTAAGATAAAATGAGCGCTTATATACCATCAACGTTAACGTCACGTCATTAACTAAAACGATTATGTCTTTAATAAATCCGGCTTAACCATTAATAACAGTGGCCGGTATAAGGCTAAGTCCGGATTAGTGTAAAGGTGCTCCCTCACCTGGAGCATTCGCCTGTAATGTACATGGTACAGATTCGATTTTGAGCATTACGTTATAATCCTGCCTCCCTGACTGACGAGTGTTCGCCTTTAATGTAAAATTTCAGATAAAATATTATAGACATTACGCACTGTTATGCTCGGTTCTCCTCCCTCACTGATGAAATGCTCGACTCAGAGGCCCTAGTGTGAGTTTCTTTTAACCATCTTGACTTTACGCATCGACCGCGTTCGGTGCTCCGATTGGCAGCCGGTCGGCCTTCACCAGTGAAGGGCCAGTCGAAGCGCCGAACGCGGTCGATGCATAAAGTCGAGATGGTTAAAAGAAACTCACACTAGGGCCTCTGAACATTACATTACAGGCTTATGCTCCCGGTGAGGGAGCACCTTTAGGTATAGAACCTGAACATTTTGTGGTTGGTAACAGGCTATGTGTATATGTAAAGTCAAACTGACTAAATCAATCTGCCTAACCTCTTCCCAACTATATCGGGGTCGGCTTCCAGTCTAACCGGATGCAGCCAAATACCAGTATTTTACATGGAGCGACTGCCTATCTGACCTCCACAACCCAGTCACTAGGTAACACGATAACCCTTGGCAAGACTGGTTGTCAGACTTTCGGGCTTCTGACTATCCGTAACGACTGTCAAAGATCCACAAATGACAGCCGGGACCAACGGCTTAACGTGCTTTCCGAGGCGCGGGGGTCTCGGTATGTCATGGATGGTTACACATTACTTTTTTGGTGTAAAAATCAGTTTGTTTCGGGCTAAGTTGCCCTAGAACTAACTATACGAGCCTGCTCATATAAGGTATTATTGAAAAAGGCGAGCGTGGTCTTTCAGGCTAGAAAAAGAAAATCCATCATAGAGTAAACAGATTTTTGTTTGCTTACCTGTCATTCTTTCTTTCTTTTTTTATTCTTTTTTTTTTTAAAACGTTGCCCCACACTAGGAATTTCTCCTGTGTCGTGGGTGCGTTTACAAACATTTAAACTCACATACACAAACAGCCAGACCCGGAACAACTAATTGTAGGTCATACAAATATTTGTTCCGTGCGGGAATCGAACCCGCGACACGCAGCGCAGCAGTCAATCGCTTAACCACTGCGCCAACCGTGCCGTCTGTACCTACAGTAAGCAAAAAAAGTCGATTAAAACTTACCTAAAATTTTAAAGATGCTATTATCATCTTAATTGATTCGATTCATTGCCTTTCAGCATTTCGAGTAATATCTAAGAGTACTCTTACTCCTTAAATTTTATATCAGGTAAAATGTTTGGGGAATTTTTTGATCAATAATTAATATTTAAAAAACCGAAATGTTGATCGACTTTAGTAGATGACCGTACATACGTATTTTTCCGGTAACGAAATGTTCTGTTAAAACATTCTTGTGACATCGGTTTTACGAAAATTCATTAATAGATTTGCTCATATCACGCAATGATGTAGGTTCACTGACACCACATTAAAGAGAAAGTAGCGACAAATGCGAACTAAACTGAATACACCAAGGTTCTTGATAATATTCAATTAGTTAATTACATTTCACTTTGTTAATTAATACCATGTCGTTTATTCGTGCGTTCACCTTAATTCAGGCAAAAAATGGCACTCACAGTAACTAGTGTACTAGGATATATAAATACTGAATGAAGTGTTAATGTCTGTCATTTCATGTGGTAGAATCCCCCTGGACTCATTTGTATGGAACTAATGGGTATTTAGAAAGTATTTAATGGTCATGTGGTGTGCCAACTTTTTAATTTACAAAGGATAATCAAATAATTTGAAACCTGAATTATTGCCTTGCCTTACCCTATTCATTTCTGCCCGGCAGCAAAATTGTAGTTTTCCTGGTGGCGAAGACCTCTAAAAAAGTCATAGTAAACTGCGTTTACGATTTAGTTTCCGAACACATAAACAAAATGAGTTTTTAGAAAAACAACTTAGTCAGTTTGCGCTACAACTTCAAACATTTTTATGACTTTTTAATTAGGTAGGTACTAGTAATTCTGAAATCATTTACACATGTATAAAGTTGATAATACTTTAAGTGGAAATTAAATTACTTGGAAACAAGGTTTTGAAAGAAGAAAAACAAATAAACAAAATAAATGTATTTGACCCAGGATTTGAATAAACTTTAGGTGTAAATATTTGTAATGCACGGACAAGGACATCCCCTCTTTAAGAGCGTAAATTCTGAAATTGGGCAACTTCGCAAATAGATGTCACATATTTCACTGTTTTGATTAATTTGACAATATTACTGTATGGAAATATGAAATATGGCTAACTGACGAACTAGTTTTTTTTTTAATTTGCAGTTGGAGAATTTACCGTGACGTATATTGATGTGTGGGAGAGCTTGTTTTTCAACTACAAAGTTTGGGATAAATTAATCCCAACTATGGAATCCTTCATTGTGTGTAGTCCGACACACTTGGCCGGTTTCATTTTTTTAATGTTACGTGTAAAATTGATTCCGTTATCCTATTTAATAAACAATTTCATTATATAACAACCAATCTCATGACCTACCTTTATATTTTTGCTCATTAACTACCCACTTTCTCTTGTAATATACAAGACAAGATACGTAATATGTTTGACTCAAATACCACACATTTTCCTCTCGGAATAAATAGGTTATTATTACTTCTATTATAATTACCTTGTTTTCCTTTGATGTTATAATTATGAAAATTATGACAATAATTCGTGTTCAGAGAAATTGCTAGGAATTTTCTAATGAGTTATAACAGTATCATTGAGATATGCCTTTCCGGGATGAAAACCATATCCTTTCTCCTTCAGGTATTTTAATTAAATTACATAGCATCACGCATGTTTTACCCGAAGGGTTAGGCAGAGGTATACCTATAGTACACCCAAATTTCGCCAGTTATGTTTAAGTCCGACGGGAGCTAGCCTATTGACATCAACCGGGCACAGATCCAGACTGGAGTGCTACTAAGAAATTCTTGATAGAAGAACTCAATAACAGTTTGCCCGACCTGGGAATCGAACCCAGAACCTCATGCTCAACAGTAACGTTTGCAACCACTAGACCAACGAAGCGGTCATTAATTTACCTCTGCCAAATTTAATGAAAATCTGTTCAGTAGGCTTGAAAATGTTTCAAACGATTAATCTAAACTAATATTATAAAAAGAAAAAAGATTTGTTTTGTATGTTTGTTTATTACCCTTTCACGGCTCAACCGATTTTGATGAAATTTGGTACTTTAAACCTCGGGATAGGACATAGGATACTTTTAATCGACATACGGCGAAGCCGCGGGCGGAAACTAGTTTATTATTTAAAAAAAACATCAGTAGTAATCTATCAAAATCCTTTTTTAGCGTAAAGAAGTATCGTATCTTTACGCTAAAACCTTGTAATACCGTCATTTATGCAAAGACTATTGCATAGGATACAAATTTTTTTCTACAATGTGATACAAAAATTTCTCCATAACATTAATTCAGAAATTGGCCGTGAGTTTCCTCCAGTACCTACCTTACTATTAAGCAAATCCATAACTGGCATCACGCCAGAAAAACTTGGATAGAGATGAGATTGTAACATAACAACCACTAACCAATATAAATGGAGTTCTATATTCCATAAAACGTAGCAATTTGGTCCAACTTACTTAAGTGTGTAGGTACTAGCTGTTCACGGTGTCACTCGTATTCTGGAGAAACTACTTCTTGTACCCGGATAAAAAGTGCCTTATGTTTTTAACCACCAAATGGGCAATGTGAGTGCGGAATTTCATTCAAATTCGTTCAGCCGTTTATGAGGAGTTAAGTCACAAGAATCTTCCAATATTTCACGTTTGTAATATTGGGTACCTACTATGGATGTTTACACTGAATAGACTTGTGTTTGAGATCACTCCCTCCCTGAAATAAAACGAAAATTCGACCGCCTTAATGCAATTTGCATAGCAATAACCTTTTCAGTCACACCAATTGGCATGCCAAACATTTTGATCGGTGCACCAATAGATAAATTGGCACAAATCGCTTGTGCTCTTATCAGGCCGACATCCGGCCATCGAGCGGGCCCGAGGCCGGCAGTCCGGCAGTTCAAGGCCCTTGAATATTCGATCATGTTTGAAGGTCCAACGTGCTAATTGCCTTGCGCCCTAAGCTAAGGTCAACCAAGTAATTTGGATTAATGTGATAATTTGTATTAGTGGGAGTAATTGGAATTTTATCTATGTGTAGGTAATATCTAGTGCTGGCATCTTTATTCATTCATGTGAATGTATGTTATTCCATTCTATTCTATTCATATAGGTAATGGTTTTGTTATGATCCAGTTTGCGTTGCCAGTATGTCTAGGTGCGTCATAAAAAACAAGTGACCATCAACAAGGGGTCCCTGAATATTCCTGACAGACCGCCCAATTCTGACAATGGATTGACATTCTTATCGAAGTAGCTGATGGTTATAGAGATGCATTAGCCCAAAGATATATTCTATTGTTATTGATATGTTATTTTTCTTAGCGCGTCGATGTAAATCTAAATTAAGTGGGCCCAGATTTCGGCAACAAGTTTGTTCATGATGATGTAACTGAAGCCTTCTTGCACAATACCCACCAGATAGGAGCGTCACATACTTATTCTAGAAAAAAAATATGCGGTCCATAAATAATCCAATAATATTGACCGAAGTACACGTTCTTGTAGATAGTCAGTTACTATTGCAAAACGAGTTGAATTTAATTGAAAGGTGTATGGTGGGCGGGCATTGTTGCAAGCCTCATTGCGAACGTAATTAGGTAAAGTGGCAAAGGTCGAGAGTGATATGCAATAGGTTATTTATTTGCACATCTTTTGCTAGCATGTAAATGTTATGTTTGATCCTTATTACTATAAATTATTATATAATTAGTGTACCTCCCCCACAGGTAAAGGGGGGATGTTTTTTATTCTCATCTATTCCATGGTGTGGGGTGTCGTTGGAATAGTCGTTCAAAAATATTGTGAGTTTGTCAAAACCATTTTTGGATTCAGGGATCCGTTTGCGAAATATTAAGCTCTAAAGTGCTATTTTTGTTAAGAGTCAAGTGTCCCGTCGTCGTTCTCCCCCCGCCAGCTAAATGGTTGGTTTTAGATATGTGATGTGTTTACGGCAGTATTATAACGGGTGTTTTTTTTAGAGGTTTGGTTTTTTAAATTGGCAACACTTTTTCTAGTGACTGTCAATTTGACAGTTGACAGTAGATTTGTGGTCAGTACATTTTTCCATTTCACAATGCATAGACTTACTTCAGAACAACCCTTGCAATTTGTGCCAATTGTGTTTAAAGATGATACCGACCAGAATGCTACCGTCAAAATGGAGAGCGCTACAGAGCCAAGATTGCCGACTTTTTTGTTCCCCAGTTGATTGGTATTGATGTGGCAGAGGTGTGGTTTCAACAAGATGGTGCAACATGCCACACAGCGTGCGACACCATCAATTTATTGCGGGAAACATTCTAAGAGCGCATAATTTCGCGTAATGGACCTGTGAGCTGGCCTCCACGATCGTGTGATCCCACACCTATGGATTACTTTTGTCAACACAAATCACAGTAAACACAATAAAATAAAGTGTAAAATAAATGATAATATTCTAAATATAGAAATAGGACTTTATACAAGAGGAGACGTGGACGTCGTCAAAGATGAACAGATAGGGGATTATATCAAGAGTTAAAGGCAGCACTTTCTTCCTGGCATGACAAAGATTACAAATTGTGACCTATCGAGCAAGCGTGGTGATAATACCTCAGTCATATTTCTTCATCATATCCGACATTTATAAGTAGCTAGTGTGGTTTATGAAGAGCACGTTCATGTCCTCATTGTGGAAACATGCCGCTATGTACAAATATTTGTCATTAAAAATGGAAAATAAAGGTCGTATTAAAAGGTTTACCAAAATAAATGTCCCTTTCATGGACCAAATTCCCATTAGGGAAGGAAAAGGGATGACCGGAATTACCGGGCTACAAGTAAATCGGGAACCGGAAATCCGACCACGGCTCTGTGCGCGAAGCGTAATTTTTATTAAAGAAGGCTTTTTTTAAAAGTCTTAACGATTTAATCTGCGTAGCTTTTTCCCAAATATATTGCGGCTTCCAGCCTAACTGGATGCAGCGACTATCTGACCCCCATAACTCAGTTACAGGGTAAAACTATACCCCTTGGTAAGGTCGGTTGTCAGACTTTTGGGCTTCTGATGACCTGTGACGACTGTCAAAGATCTACGAACGTTAAAAACGGTTGATATTAACAAAAAAATACTATTATTGGCGTTCAAGGTTGTTTAAATACTACGATGACGGAATATTTATACCTACACTAATTGGAATTTGCAAGTCAAATAAAACGTTTTAACAGTAATTGTGGCCCCAGTTCAAAGAAACCGTAACGTATTAGTCATAAAAATATTAAAAATATATTTTTATGGGACTTTGGAATTCATATAAGATGTCCTGTACCCTAATTGCGTAATACATGATCAATCAGAATCTGAATCGTTTTCAAACAGATTGTTAATCTATTGCTTCTTATGTTCGAAGATTTTTTTTTTGTCGACAACATAAATAACGCAATGAATGTTGTTGAACTGTCAAAATGAAACAGATTTGTCGTAATCGCTTACGAGAATATGTTGCGAAATAAGATAGCTGGTAGATTCAAGTACGTAATCTACTTGATGGTGAAATTGGGATAAAAAGTCAAGAATAAAATTGAAGAAGATGCAAATTGAAAATTATAAAAAAGAGAGAGAGAAAGTCGCATAGAGCCCCCTCCATGACTGACCATTTCTACCAGTCAACTCCTTCCGCAAGCCGCATTTTGGAAGTATTTTCCAATAATTGCGAAGCTGTACGAATAGGCCATGAAATGTATGACATTAAGTCCATCTGTGTACTTACAATATTTTCTTCATAAAGGCATACAAATGATGTATGCCTGAGTTAACACCATCTGTTAGCTTATTTACTATTGCTATATTTAAAATAAGTGTAGATACATAAAAAGCGGTCATAACAGCTGTTCAAGGCGTAGTACAGATTGCAATGACATAATTATCGCAAATCGTTGATAAACGCTGATTCATAGCACGTAATAGCTGTAAGCGAATGAAATTAAGTAATTCGCATAACTGGACTAATTCTCACACTACGAGTTTTGTTTCTCGGATGTAAAGTATTTTATTGAGCTAAACACTGAATTATTCAGGAAATAGGATATATTTTGCGGAAATTAGGCAGTTTTGAATTGTATTCTGTCATCATTTGCACCACCAATGACTTATTAATAACTTGTTGGTAATAAAATATGGATCCTGCCCTGTATGCGTAAAGGTCGATCAATCACAATCTGAATCATTTCAAAAGTGATTGCCAATCCATTGCTTCAAAAGTTCGAATAAAAAAATCTGCTCGACAACGTAAATAACGCAATGAATGTTGTTGAACTGTCAAAATGAAACAGATCGTTTACTGAAAATGTTTACGCGATTAGATAGCAGGATTTAAAAGGAGAAATGGAGAATCATCATCATCTTCCTGCCCTTGTCCTATGTAACGTGGGGTTGGCGCACCACTTTTTCTCTTTCCAATCTCCCCTGACAACCGGCACGCTATCTTTCACTCCCTTCTCTTTCAAATCACTCCTCACACAATCCATGGCCTTCCTCTCCCTCTCCATCCATAAACATTTATGCGTCACATACGTTTCCTCCCTCCTCATCACATGCCCATACCAAGACAAACGATTTCCTTTTAATTTTTCTGTCTCTGGCGCCACTTTCAAACTTGCCCTTTATATCTTATATACTCGTAAGTACACATTTCTTACTTTATCCGTTTCCGCACTCCACACAAATGGAGAATATTACAAATAATCAAAAGTTACCTACAGATTGCAAGAATTGGTCCATGGACGATCGACAAAAGCGTAATCCAAGAACGCTATAAAAAGTTCAGAATTACACAGGTTCCTGTGTTAAATAGGTAAATATCTACATAAAATTTAGCACAACACTCCACCCAAATATGATGACAATAATATTCATAGACCGGTTTTTCTGATAAACAGTACAGTAACGTGATCCTACAATTCGTTACAATTAGCGCTCGCATGGCGCGGTTCCTGATTACTCGTACATACCATTATCTGTTAAACCTGGCTTATATGATTTTCATTATGGACGTATAATTATAATACAAGGCCAGATTAAATTAGCTGGCAAAACTTCAAAGATTTCATGGGTATTATCGGTATCTAATGACAAAAACAACTCATAATTTCAAGTAAGCTAGAGCTGATTACGGGGTCAACTTGAAATCATTGAGATTTTTTTTCGCACGATTTTTTCGACGAGATATATCGAGACTATCGAAAATATCGAAATTCAAATCACACGCATTGAAAAGTTTACTTCAAATGTGTGAGGTTACAAAAAAAAAAAAAAAAAAACTGCCCTAGGCATAGGACTGTTCACCCATATTATACCCATTTTTTTTCGAGTCGGTAAAAAATGTCAACCGGTATATTATATAAATATATAATACCATACCATATATAATACCATTTATGTATTCATTTTCATTGTAAGCACACCATGACATAACATCACGCCTGTAATCTATGAAGGGTTAGGTAGAGGTGTACTTGTGGACATGATAATTGTTCAGATTTGTTGCAGTTGTAATAGCAATCATTAGTTTTGTATTTTTATTAATTTATTTATCTTTTTTTCTATTTTGTGAATGTGAGAACGCTGTAGGCTTTTGGACTGTAGATTTGTTGACCATCGTCATTTTGTTGAACTTGTTGAAAAACCTACACTGCCCTCCCAGGTATTTGGAAATATTGTAAAAGCCAATTATTTTTAAAAGAGTAACCATGGTATTTCTTGCCCGCTCTTCTCCATAGGAAACGACTAATTGGAACCGTGCACCTAGCTTCTGACGTTTCATAAGTGCCCATGTAGGTTTATGTGAAGTAAAATATTTTGAATTGAATTGAATTACCTACCTTACGTAACTTAGTTTTGTGTATGTACCACTACTGCTAGCTGTAATACTGGAGACATTTTATTATTACACATACACGTTATTCTATTGTATTCTAAAACACCGTATTCATTCAACAAAACAAAAAAAAAGTTTAGTAACGAAAAACAAATGACTTACATAATATATGTGATGTAGCACTAAAAACTGAGAACAACGGAGCATAATTAGCTGTGTCGCACGAGTGGCTCAGTGACCCATTTTTCTCTGTCACTAACAATGTCACATCTTGTGGAGATGAGCGGGTTTCTTTTGAAGATCTGATTAACAACATCCATTGGTCAATAATAATGCGATCATAGAACATGTATTTTTCCTATCAATTTTCTTAACAAATAAAGATTTTCTCGATAAACATGCTGATTACAGATTACTGATCTGCTGGGCGATCGTCATCTCTGTGTTGCATTAATTAAGATTTTATTTATTTTATTAGGAGTTGCCAGGTAGTTCCTAGATGAACATTACGACGTTGCTCCAAACAGTGGGTACAGGAGGCCGCATGTCAGTGGTAACACTTTGACCTTGAGTTGGCCTAGCGACTAGCGTAGTACGGAGCTTCAATAGAATAAGAGGCCACCAGCAAGCGTAGCATGACCGCCATAGAAACGGGTTTTGTCCACGGAAGCATAGACAAAATCACAGATTGTGATTGTTTATCCGTCATTTTGTCTATTCTTCTATTTAAGTTCTCGTCAAAAAGCTGAAGCTGTACAAGGTTGCAGTGAAATCTGTAACCAACCAACAAGATACTTACTTGTCAACGTATGTTTGTATGCAAATAACGGTGTATTAGAGATGTGAAAATGGCGGTGGGAAAATACCGGTTATTTATGTGGGAAAAAACCCAAAGGACGGGTATTTTCATTATCTACACTAATAGTATGAAGCTGAAGAGATTTTTTGTTTGTTCAAACGCGGTAATCTGAACTACCACTCGGATTGAAAAACATGTTTCTACATATAAAAAATAAAACAAAACACAGACAATCACAATTATTTATTAGTATTACAAAATAGAAAATAATTAGAAAAGTATATTTTCAATCATTCGCCCTAAAATTGTAATCACTATCGCTACTCTCATTATCGTCATACATATCATCAATATCACAGAATTTTATTTCTTCTTGGCTTCCACGAGATGTAGAAGGTTGTTGGTCATCATGAATTGGGCTGTTCATCGGGCTAGACAAATGTCTAGGGGTTGATAAGAGCTCGTCATCTTCGTTGTTGTCATCATCTATATGTTTATGCAAAAGATTCCAATTATATAATATAAAAGCTATTTTTGCAGCTCTGTCTGTAGTCAATCTGTTTCTTTTGTGACTGTGTATATCAGCATGTGTGCTAAATGACCGTTCAGTGGCTGCGGAAGTGCAGGGAGCAGTCAGAAGGCGTACTGCAACCCTACTTAGCAATTTGGACCTGCAAAGTCCCCTCCACCAAACGACTGGGTCCATTTCTGCGACATTTTTCCATATTTTCCATAATTTAAATTTGCTTGTGTACGTAAAATGTAATAGTAGATTATTAAACTATATTTAAGAAAAACCCGAATATTTTCCCAATCTGATATTTACCCACAATTTGGTTTTTACCGGGTAAAATCCCATCTCTACGGTGTAGTGACATATGTTGACAGGAAATCGCTTATCAGCACGTTTTATCAGCTAATACAATTGTGTTCAATTTTAACACTCGTTACGGCTAGATATGGCAAGATTCAACACTACAGCTGCCTGCGTGTGTCCCATGCGTAGTTATTCTTTATATATAGGATATATATTTCGTTTATTGTGGATCACACATAAAAGTAGGGCTACATAATCCATATAGTATTAGTAACAACCACTTAAAAAAAACGACTTTAGTAAAACTTACAAACTAACCTAACAACAACGAATAACTACGTGGCTCAATACCCAGTGCCTAATAAAGGGGCTGTCCACCTTGTCGGCCAATGTTTTTAGCATGCTGTTGGAGCTTCCGCGCAACCTACCCATTATTGACGCCGCCCGCTTTCTCTTTATGGCATGAAGTCAATACGGGCTTCCGCAAACATCTGCGAAGCGCTGCAGAAGTGCGGACGCCCCATCAACATCCTAAAACCGCGTCCTAACGCGTAGAACGTTGTAGGCCCTCTGCGTATACTTCACCCACAAGATGCACGTGTCTTTATGTACTTTCTAGCTGTCACGTGGTACATTGTTTATTGTGTATGTCCTGCTTTGAGCTCTTGACTTAAGTATTAAAATCTCAACTTCAATGAAGTGGGAGCTTAATAATTAGCAGCATAAGAGAATACATTCAAAAGAAAACATAATTTATAACCGCATAGAGTATATTTTACACCAAGACTGATTGGCGTATGGTATCGGATCGGAGGATGGCAGAAAAGAAAGGAGGCCATACCCAGCAGTAGGTGATTCCAGGCTGAAATAATGATGATAATGAGATTAATTCATCATCATCATCATTTCAGTCGAAAGACGTCCACTGCTGGACATAGGCCTCCCCCATGCACCGCCACTTCCACCGATTCTGTGCCTCCCGCATCCAGCGGATTCCTGCGGCCTTTGCAAGGTCATCGGTCCATCTTGTGGGAAATTGATTGATACAGAATAATTATATATATTTATGGCATGTGTATTTAATTAAAATTAAATATTATCATTGTTTTCAAGCATCCCAAATTCCCACCACATCTAGTGATTGAATGTGACAACCTAACTTGTGTATTTAATAAAAGATAAAAACCTAATAAAAATATTTCATATGGAGGTAGGTTGACGATAACAACGCATATCAATTAACTCAGCTGTAGGTAGGTACGCTAGAACTGATTGACATTGATCCGTAATGAACGAGCTAGTTGACGAGCCATCTCGATACAATATTTACTAAAGAGTCATAAATATGCACGAGTATATATTACGAAGACCTGGCAATATTCTAAACAGAATTAATTAAACATTCTAAAGTCTTTGTTTAAAATATGCGTAGATTTATGAATTATTGATAAAAAGGTGCTTCATCTAAGCTTTTAAGCTTATGGGCTTACTTTTGATTAGTAATCTTTCCTTTGATTAATAATTAATATTGTGTTAATTAATGCAAAAGTAATTCTGTCTTTCGGACATCAGACAAACAAACAGAATTTTATTCTTTTATTTTTCAGGCACCTTTTATACCTAAACCACTGAACCCAACGTTATGAAATAAATCCAGGGTTTCCTGTAACTTGGTGTGTTTTCCTAGAGAGCCTTTTTGACACCGTTACGTCAAACCTGACTGATATCATTTTCATGACAAACGTCACCGCGGCCGTTATGTGACGGTCACCGCTCTAGGAAACCGTAGCTTTAGACAGATTAGGTAGTCTGGGAGCTGGAGAAGGTCATTGGTTCTTTTTTCAAACTCTGGGGAGTTTGTTGCGCCACTTCTTCTTCCCAGCTAAAGCACTAGGAAGTGGTGAAGGGTGGGCGTTTTGGGGGACTGTCTTATGTAATTTTGACGTTCGAAAAGTGCTGATTCTCAGCCTAGTTTGAATAAATGACTTTTGAATTTTGAATTTTTCATTCTAGACCGCAGACGATGACGTGGGCTACAGCTAGTATATGCGTGTCATTTTGAGCTTATCAACATGAAGGAGACAGTGACAGTCTCTTGAAGAAAAATCTTTGCTCATGGATACATTTATATTACATCACGCCACGCCTGCACTCCTCGATGGGTTAGGCGGAGGTGTACAGCCACATTTCGCCAGATATTTTGAGTCCCATTTACTAGGGGGCGAACCTATTGCCATCAACCGGGCACAATCCAGACTCCAGGCTGCTACTAAGAAATTCCAGAAAACCCAATAAAACGGAACCCTTATAAGATCACTCGTGTGTCAGTCTGTCTGTCTGGCTGGTTGTCCGCCTGTCTCAGCCAATTTTCTCCGAATCTACTGGACCAATTTAGTTGAAATTTGGTACATAATGAATTTCTGTGACCCAAACTCGTACGTGTAACATAAATAAATGAATTTTGAATATGGGGCTGGGGGTCACTTTTTGGGGTCACAATTGGATAATTAAAAAAATGATAAATGTACCGTGTGACATATGAAATGAAAGGGCTCGTTGTGTGGATCAATTTTTTTTTTAAATATAGTATTAAAACAAATTATTTTAAAGATATTTAAGAAAATAGGAATGGTCAATTTTCATTTGACCATTCCCCTTATGTCCGAAACTACTAAACCTAAAATTTTGAATGAAAAATTGCAGAGAAGGGTTCTTTACTCATGGTTTACAGGAAAACCTATAAGAAGTCTTGGTCTTCAAATAACATGGTAAATTTAGAAAGAAAAGAAAGAAAGAAAATACGTTTATTGAGGTAAAAATGACGCAAAAAAAAAGAACACTAATTAAAAAAATTTACAAGTTTAGGGAAAATATGCGTCACATCCACGCAAAACGGCCATCGCTCAGCATAATGCTGCGACCCTATGCAAGACAGAGCCCCAGCGCTGATTTTCAGCGACAGCCTGCCGGCGTTGACGTTATGACGTCGACCGGTGCAGCATACAATGAAATATAATTATGATACTTATAAAAATAAAATAAATATACAATAATTAATCATCATCATTTCTCAATTTTGTGCGTACAAACTTACATTTGCAGTTGGATTTTTTTTTTTTTTTTTAAATAAACGTTGCCCCACACTAAGAATTTCTCCTGTATCGTGGGTGCGTTTACAAACATTTAAACTCACATACACAAACAGCCAGACCCGGAACAACTAATTGTAGGTCATACAAATATTTGCTCCGTGCGGGAATCGAACCCGCGACACGCAGCGCAGCAGTCAATCGCTTAACCACTGCGCCAACCGTGCCGTCAAATTTATAAGAGAACATGTTTTTCAACTACAATGTTAAGTTTGTTCTTGGGATAAATTCATCCCAACTACGGAACCCTTCATTGTGCGTGGTCTGACACGCACTTGGCTGATTTTTTCTTCTCTTTTCTCTGTTGTTCACTACTCTATTGTTACTAATTTTCATTATTTACTTTAACTGTGGAATAATCCCTGATGACAACAGTTTGTTCCATGCCAACACGTGTGATTAGATAATGTATCTGTAATGTGATGCGACGTGTAAAACCGGTTCTATCTGCGACCTCGTCATACAATTCTGAATAGTACATAACACTATTTTGTACTGTTGCTTTTTTTTTGTTACATCTTTTATCGAAATTTCGGTTTCAAAATGTTTTTCGAAGCAAATCTTCGTTTAACGTTGGATCAGCAGAATGAACAACTTTGGTCTTAAAATAAAATCAACAGTTTCTCCTAGTTAAGGTCGACCGAGACAGGCTTTTCATTCTCAGCCGAGACTAAGATCGAGAATAAAATAAAATCTCGGCCGAGACTGAGAATAAATAAATCGTGAAAAAAAAATGAAAATGCGCTATTTTACGTATATTTAAGACAAAGATATTTTCAACAACATGATGTTGTAGCACAAAAAATGTTATTTTTCGCCGTTATAACCCTTCAGAGTGTCGCCTCTCAAAATTCAAAAGTCATTTATTCAAACTAGGCTGAGAATCAGCAGTTTTCGAACGTCAAAATTACAATGTCTCATCGTATAACTCGCTACACTAGTAGGCGGCGCTGATAAAAAACTTTTTGCTGCAGGCCTAAATACTTTATAAGGTGACGAATACCCGTACCCAAAAATATTGGCATTTCTTTGCAGTCTTGACTCTCTAAGAAAGCTATCAATCGCTATTTCGATTACTGCATCAGAACTGTTTTCGTCACTAGTCATTGACTCATCTTCAAACATGGAATCATGAGCTGCCCATAATTTGAATTCATCTGATGATGTTTGATGAGCAAGCTGAATATGCAGCAAACTATTGCCGTACAATTAAATAATCTTGGTTATGGCCGAGAATATCGGCGATTTTTTGGCGAGAACCGAGTTCGAGTTCTCGGTTCGATTTTTGTAGCCGAGAATGCCGAGACCGAGATCTCGATCGAGCCTTACTCCTTGTACGTCATAAGCAGCCAGGTTGTTAAATTAATAATAATAATTCGAAACCTTTGAATTACAGAAATATCAAATATAAAAAAAAAAACATTTCAGGCGACACAGGCCCGAAGATATATACCAGCAGGCCCGTTGTATACGGAACGATTTCTTTACTGTTACTCGATTGCTTAAAATCATGAAATTTGTTATGGTACGGTCCAAAGAAATTATCTTTGATAAAAACAAATCTCACCAAAAGTTAGAACTCATTCTGACAGTTAGGGTCTTAATAGAAATGCTGCTTCTTATTGAATATAGTTTTAATAGTTCGCATTTTTTTCAGAGCTACATGCAGCCGCTAAAGAGACAGTCACCCTTGCAGAGCAGAGGTTCGTGAGCAAGCAGGACGAGTGGCAGTTTGACAGCAACTGGCAGGAGGTGCTCAACCATGCCATCATTAAGGTCAGCTGCTGGCATCTTATTAAATTTAACAATAAAGACCATTGCCTCCGACTGCATGAGATTGTGGGATTGGAGACAGAAATAGATCATCTTTTTTAAAGTTCACTTTTTACGCAGTCGGGTTTGAGATTTCGAAATGACGAATCTAACGACATATTATTCATCAAAATCGGTTCACCCGTTTAGTAGTTACGAGGAAACATAAGGACGGATATAGAAACATACATACAGGTCAAACACATGACAACCCTCCTTTTTTGGCTTCGCCGCTGTCGGGTAAGAGACCCCACAACCAACTGCAATAAGTTATGTGGTCTGTGTAGTCTATTATAGGATACCTAACCTACTCATGTTTCGTTTGTTTTACTTTTTCAGGTTATGGATGCTGAGAAACGAAAGGCGGAAAGCGGACGAGAGCATCAGAAGAGAGCGGCCGCGTACATCGCAGCTGAGAAAAAGGTAAATACTAATATTCTATTTATTATACTAAATATTCTTTATATAATATTGTTAATAATACCAAATAAACTACTTACTACTGTGTTCACCACGTGGGGTAGATCAGTACATTACGTTTTGTTTTCCATTAAAATACTTAAGTAAATACCTACCATGACGCATTTAAAGATATGCGCGTCGCATAGTAATGAGACGCAGAGATATGTTAAACGAAAACACATAATGGAATAGTTAATAATAGAAATCTATTATCTCCAGGTGACACAACTAGAGGAGAATCTTAAACGTAATATAATCAAATCACGAGTTTACTTCGAAGAGAAGAAACTATGCGACGAACAGTTACAAACACAAAATCAGAAAATTGAGAAGCTACAGCGTCTCATCGCTGACGCTAAGTTCCGATACTCCAAATCTCTAAAAGCCCTTGAAAAGATATCTGAAGAAATTCATAAAATGAGGGGCGAGTATCCACCAGACAAGGACACCATCCCTGTAGGACCCAGAGAACCAGGAGTTGGAGCTGAAAGAGACGCCATACATGACGAAGACACAGCAAAAGCTGAACATGAGAAAGACGAAGACTCCAGTCTTCAAGAACTAAGAATGCGAGTTAGAGAACTAGCTTCTAAACCTATTGAGAAAGACATAGAAACTGACGAAGCTTGGGCTTTAGAGCTGAACGAGACAATTAACAAACTAGACCAGTTACTAATGATGAAGGAGAATAATCAGCAGAAACGATCCAAATTCACAGCTAGCTCTCCTAGGAATTCTAGCGCGCCATCTACGAGTACTAACTCGGGGAAATACACGCATCCACCGAGCGATAGCTGGAAAACTGAGACGAACCTGACAAGGACGAAATCTATAAGCAAGGATGTTGTCTACGAGCATACTAACCCACCGATTAGTAAGACAGAGAAGTCTAAAAGCATGATGTCTTTAGATGTTCTCGCTCTAGCAAGAGACACCAATATGATGGACAGGGAATCCTACCTCAAAGCGGTGATCGAAGACAAGTCCCCAACAGGGACGTATACGGAAAGTAATTCGGACAGGAATGATACTCCCGACGAAATATTGATGGTGGAATGTGACTCCAGTGATTCCAACCAGAACCCAGTTATCAGAATGACCAGTTCCACTGTCTCTGATAGTGACAACAGCTAAATATGACGAGACAAACACACGGTCTTTGGAAAAGTATACATTTATTTAATTGGTTGTGGAAATTTTACTAATTAAAAAAAAATATAATAGAAAAAAAAACGTGCCGTTTTTTGTTAGATAAATCGGTTTAATTTTGTTCGTGAAAAAGGCTTTAATTTGATTTTCGTTGTGATCGTGTGTAGTTTATTATTTTAATCATGACTAAAATGCAATCTTTCCAATATTGGACGTCAATTTTTAAATGTTAGATGTTTTTTCTAGTAAACTTGAAAAGTTAATAAAAATTGGTAAAATGATTTTCGTATTGATGTTTAGTTTAGTTGTGACGACAGTGCTAGTATTTTTATCAATGAAAAGATACTGATTTTAAAATACTCAATTAGACTTATGACATGCCGTTTTGCACAAGATAATTTATTAATGTTTGAGGAGCTCGTGGCTAAGTAATAACAGCCGCACGGGTCGGTCCATCAGGTTAAGCTACGCTGGCCGGGGTTGGTCTGTGAATGGGTGACCATCTTTTCATACCGACACTCCTCCGTGCCTCGGAGAGCACATCAAGCCGTTGGTCCTGGCTGTCATTCGTGGATCTCTGACAGTCGTTACAGGTCGTCAGAAACCCGAAAGTCTGACAACCAATCTTACCAAGGGGTATAGTATTTCCCAGTTACTGGGTTGTGGAGGTCAGATAGGCAGTCGCTCCATGTAAAATACTGGTATTAAGCTGCATCCGGTTAGACTGGAAGCCGACCCCAATATAGTTGGGAAAGCCTAGACAGATTGATTTATTAATCAGTCAACAGGTTGCATATAGGGATTACTCACTGTATATTTATAATTAGTGTATTGTATTAAAAAAATACTCATTTTTTTATCATAATTACTTGCAAAATTATAATGCATTACTGTAGTTTGAATGTAATTAAGATAAGCAACATCCCACAAGCCGTTGATTGCAAAAAATCATTATTATTATTATCATATTATATTATTCTTCTGTTTGCGAATACATTGTAAGCGCTTTGATAAAAATTCTAGCATTGTTGTAGCACGTTCTTAGATTTTAATGTCTTATGAGTGATTTAGACGGTCGGTTTCGTAAAATAATTTCATGTAATACAATAATACCTCGCTTTACGCGAGTGATGCGTTTCGGACAAAATCGCATTAAGTTAAATTCGCGTATAACGAGGTCTGATGAAATATCAAGCCAAATTAATAATTCAAAGTGATTTTATTGCAAAAAAGACAGAATCAGCCTATTAATTGTATTAGAAAAGTTTCTACCCTTTTGATTACATGAGAAATAGTTATTTACTTAATGTTTTTTGAGTACTTAGTATTTTGTTTGCGTTCTTGCGTATTTCGTAGCAAACAACACTCTTTGTACACTTGCCGAAAACTTTTATTGCGATTAATATCACTGTCTGATAATGGACCAATCAATGCATCCGTGAAAAGCGAGGCATTTTAGCGCGAAAATAAAAAAAATCCTTCATAAATGCCATTCTGGTAATGGCATATTATGTCGCTGTATTCAAAATACCACAGATAATATAATATACCATATAATTTTTTCAGTCTTCAACAGTATTATTATTTCACTGCCTTTTTTATAACATTTTATTGTATCATAATATTAACGAGACCGACTGCTTTAGTTATAGCTATTACACTTTTAGCCCCGTGTTCTTAAACGTTGCTCAAACATTTATCTCCATATTAAAACTAGATTTTGGTATGAAATCTGACAGTTTTGAATACATGCTTGAGAATCGTTGCAATACGGGTCTCAAACTGCGCTTCCACGGGTAATTAATTGCAAAGGACCTTGACGACTCGGTAATTCTGAGCAATTTACGGGAATACCTATATTATGTAGAATTTGCACAATTTTAGTTGCCCGTGTGAACGCACTATATTAGAAATTAATGTTAGATAATATGACACTTTAGTTCACTTATGAGCCATACCAGTCCACCGACTATAGCTCACAAATTATAACTTATTTTTAAATCGTATAATATTAAACTTTCGTATCTCCATGACCTTGTGGAAGATTTAACTATCTGATAAGGAAGCATAGTGAACGAATAATATAAAAACCCGGTGTCTTAAGAGAGTTTATACAAAAAGTGGGCAACGTCGCAAATAGCTGTCAAATATACCGCTGTTTTGATTAATTTGGCGATATTACTGTATGGGAATAAGACATATGGCTAACTAGTGAACTAAAATATTGATTATTAAATGCAATAATTAATATCGTAACACCGAAATTTAATTTAAGATGTCTAAAAGAGTATTTTGATACTTTCCAAATGCCTTTTTTACACCTAAAAAGGTTACAACATTAAATTCATTGTTATAATTACTTTTCATTATTAATATTTTAGTTTACTAGTTAGCTATATTTTTTATTTCCATAAAGTTCGACGTTGCCAACTTTTTGGATGAACGCTTTTAAACAAAGCGATCGTTCGCGCCAATTCACGATTGACGCGTTCATATGTCACTCATTTGTTAGGAAAAAAAAGAAGGCTTTTTGTTGTCGTGACGACGCATTCAGGTTCGCCGAACAAAATTAAGACGAGACGGCGATGGCTGAATGTTCGCGCGACGATCGCTTTGGTTAGGACACAACATCAAAATTCCATAATTGACAACTGTTTTTGACTAGTTTCGAGGCACAGGCGAAGGTTTTAAGTACAATTCAGGAATGGCCCAGATTCAAGAATTAAAAGGGCTATCGCCAATTTTGTATTCAAGAAACACTTTTATATTGATGAATTTGAAGCTAGATTGAATGCTAAAATCGGAGTGATTGTTCGAATAGATAGAAGACTTGTTATAGGCTAACATGTTTACGCCTAGTCATGTCTCGTTTCGACGCGAGAAAAGGTTGTCTCGCTGAGCATGTTGGCCCGGCTGGAGTCAAGATATAGGTTTTAGAATGTGATTGGCAATCCTTTAAAGTTCTGAGTGTGATTTTGATATTTGTCTGACTCATTTAACACAGTGATATATATACTATGAATGGAGCTTTATATGGTACATAACAACTAACAGACTATTTGTTGTTTTTGACATCATACGCTTAATTGAAATATCATTACATAAATTATTAATTAAAGCGTGGTTATCATTGCTTAAACAAACATAACATATTAACAGTGCCTTCATTTCTCATTAAAATAAAATAACTTAGCCTGAACAGAAGACTGGATGAGGTTTGTACTTAAGACGGTTGTAGAGCTAAAACAATTAATTATATTTGTATGATTTTTTACTAAAATTATATAAAAATTACACGATGAGGGTTCGCTAACATACTCATAAGTTTAAGAATAATAAAAATATGTTTTGAAAATCAGAGGCTTTAGTGTGAGTTTCTTTTAACCATCTCGACTTTAAGCATCGACCGCGTTCGGCGCTCCTATTGGCAGCCAGCCGACCTTCACCAGTGAAGGGCCAATCGGAGCGCCGAACGAGGTCGATGCGTAAAGTCGAGATGGTTAAAAGAAACACTCTAGGGCCTCAGCATATTATTTTAAAGTGATGCATTTACGAAAATCGAGTGAGTTTGTGGCAATGAGTTTTTACTAAAGTAAGTTTTTATTTTATTGGTTCAATATTTGCAAAGCAAAGTTGGACTGTACAGTCAGTGAAATGCATTTCCCCTCTTCTTCTTTGTAAAATGGATCAGGTAATGCAGAGCACTGACCGTACCTATATGGCTTTAAAAACTAACATTTAAACAGTTATTTTTACTTAACTTCTTATTATTTACTAACCTGAGTTGTGACGTAGGACTCATTGTCACTAGAACGTGTTAGAATAAAATTATTTACATTTTAAGTTACTTAATTAATAATATTGATAGCACGGCACCGTATAAAATGTGTATTCCAAAAACATGATAATATGTGTATCGGCAGGTATAATTTAGCCTGTTGAGAAACAAGAGTCAAACATTTTCGTACTAAATTTGAATCATTGGCCACAAACGATAATACTAATCCCTACTACCTACTGAATAATGCTACGGCTACATTGTCGCGATAAAGCGAACTACAATTCGCGCGCTCTCTGTTTCTTAGCGAGATGTCGAGCGGTGTGCGAGAGAGAAAGCGTGCGAAGTGTAGTTTTTCTTATAGCACAATGTGGCCCCAGCATAACAGTCAGTTTGAAGACGTCGTTTTTCATTCGACAATTTTTTTTACCACGACAATTTTTACCCCTGTTTATGGTTTTACATTATTGCAGTTTAAAAAAAAGTGGAAATTCGATTGAAATTAACAGCATCTTATAGCAATTCAAAAATATATCGTTTGTCTGTTCACAGTGTTCACAAATTAGCACCCTTGGTAATATTGTGTCGCACTTTCAGAGTTCTCAAATAAATGTTGTACACATAGTAATCAAATCTGTATGTTCGTAATCAAAATTAAATTCCACTCTACGTGTTTTCAATAAAAATTGTTCTAAATTATTGGTGTTTTATTTATTTGCCTTTCTAGCGCGGTCGAAATTATTATAGTCCTATTATTTTTATTTTTTTTTTATTTTTGGATATAGCATAATTTATAAAACATAAACAATTTACATCTAACACTAATATATATAAATTATGTACAAGTATACAGAGGCAAAAAAAAATATATATATGAAGAACTCACTGGGCATCAAAAAATTCGTCCGCATCGCTATCAGTGGGAAAAGTGCCCAAAAGGCTGGCAGCATTGCCACGTTGGATGGCAATGCTGATTCTTTGACCTAAAAATTGGCCAGCCCTCTGGTCACGTGAAGATTCGACCAACCGCTTGGCGATGTCCCGAAATACTCGATGCGCACTGGGACCCCTAGGGGCCCTAGAGTTTCAACCCCAAACGGCTCGAAAATATAGCTACCAATAAGGTTATTATATTTGCGCCGTTTGAGGTTTTCTGCACCCGCAGCAGCCGCTCCAGCACAGCCCACCGTGCTAGGAAGATGGGATGGCGCGAGGGTGTCGACACAGGTTGCATCCCACACCAAGGGTCTACCCAACTTCCAAGGCATAATGGTCATTCCGTCTGGCCTCTTCCCATCGTCGCGTGCCAAGCCATTAGGTTCTAAAACAGCTGGCACCCCGGCGGTGACAAGAGCCCGACGGATAATGTCATTAATGCTTGCGTGTCGTGCCAAACGACCAGCGCTCTTGCTGCAGGAAAGACCATGGTGTCCGATACGGTCGACTGCTTCACCGCACTGACAGCGATGCGGAGCTCCGCAAGGAGCTCCCAAACGCAGACTTGTAGCGAGTCGGAAAGTAGTGTCACCCAGCATAGTGCCTATGTTGGGTGAAGGTAGCGCCTGAAGCCAGAGGCCCGATTCCCATTCTCCCACAGCCAATAGGCGGGCACGCTCAGCAGTGTTGGTGGACGTATTAATGAGGTTATTCCGTACCAACCTGCAGAGCGGCTCATCCCACTGTCTCTGGGAAGACGGGTTCTCGGGCTGCTCCGCGCCCGGACAAGCCACTTTCCAGGCGTTTATCGCATCAGTCAAACACGGCACTTCAAAGTCAACCTGGGAAGCGGTTAAGATTTTTCTGGTTAACTTTTCGGTGCTGTGGACCGAGGACAGGAACAAACAAGCTCACACTAGAAATTTTGCGGATTTTTTTTTTTATAGTCCTTGTAAATGTAACTACTGCTTGCAAAGCAGGGGTGTTAGAGCGAATTTAAACATTATTCAAGCTCAGTACAGTAGCGTTTTATATGAAAATGCCGCAGTGGTGAAATGGAGCAGTGATAGCCTAGTGGTGTGACATTGCCAAGTCATAGGTCTAGAGTTCGATTCGAACCCATGGCACGCAACTCTGACTTTTCGGATTCATGTGTGTATTGTATTCACTTGCTTCAAAAACGGTGAAGGAAAACACGCCTCAGAGATATTTCTCGACGGCATGTGAAGCCAGGTCAGAGACCCATGGGCGGCATAAAAACTCTGACACCAGGTTAGTCACTAACCACAAGAAAAGAAGATATGAAAATGAACCTTATTCGTATAATGTTAATGTTCAATTTTTATGAACGCTTTCTGTATTTAGGTTGAGTAGTCAAAGTACGCTGTAAAGAAGAACACTGTCAATCAGTCTGCATTACTAACTGCCTATCATGGATATGTTGCCTCAATCATACGCTACGGTATCATTTTCTGGGGCAACTCTGTAGAAAAAGAGCGTGCTTTTAGAGCTCAAAAACGTTGCATTAGATCAATGTGCAATATACATCAAGAAGATTCATGCAGACCACATTTTACAAATTTAAAGATATTAACGCTCCCTAGTGTATACATATATGAAACTGTAATGTTCATAAAATCAAATCCAAACTTATTTCAATTTTGGGTGCGCAGCTTGTCTTTCTGTCTGGCCCTAGTGGCCAGACAGAAAGACAAGCTGCGCACCGTAGCCAGTAAAACAAAGCTGTTGCACCAAAGCATCTTCTGTATGGGTCCACGTATCTTTAATCTTCCACCTTTTTTCAGAACTATGTGCGATATAAATACCTTTAAAAAAAATCTACACGAATTATTGATAAGTAAATGTTATTACTCTATAAGAGAATTTCTAAATGACAATACATTGAATCAGCCGGTTTATTACAACAAACCAGTGGGTACACAATCATATATTTTAAAACTAGATAGGTAATCATAAACTATGAAGAAAGCACTGTTCAATTGTTTTGTAAACTATTTTGTAACATGACTAGTTTGTAATTTGACATAAATATTAAAAACCAATTTAATCTTAATGTATTGCATGACAATTTGACGTATTGTATTTTAATTTATGTTCCTGAACTGCTAATATGGATTTTGTATGCCTCAATGGCGGGACATAGCAGACCTACATGTATGTAACTAACACAACATCTTATATACCTATGATCCACAATAAATGATTTGAATTTGAATTTAGATAATAGTCACTTACCGTAAACTTACGTTACGATCTGTCCAAATGACGCCAAAAAGCACCTCGGCCACCTATAAAACCTTTATAACTTTTGAACCAGTGACCGACAAATTCTGATATTTGGCTACAAATTTCGACTAATTAGCGACATTTTTTTTGTGTTAGAGAAAGAAAGAAAGAATAATATTTATTTGGACACAGTTCGTGAAACACATAATAACAAAATAAAAAGTGAAAATTGTCTTAATCTTAATAATCGCTGAACTACCCAAAACTTCGTTTGAGTAGTTCAGCGCGACCGCTAGTACTCGGCCCGAGATTGTGACGTGCCGATGTCCACGCGCAGTCGTGGCGCCGCACCGTTCGCCGTTTTTGTTTTATCTATCACAAGTTCGGTCGCGGAGAACACAATCGCCGATGACGTCCCAGTGAAGGCTACGGCGAAAAAACGCCCTTAGGGTCTTCGATCAAAGATTTTATCACAGTTTGTCAGAATATCTTTTTTCTGGGGCACTCGAAAAATTGGTGTAGAGATAAAGGGATGGTTCATAAAATAAAGAACAAGTTATTCTTTACTCCACATAATATATTTGACATCTGATGTTATCAACGGTCCCACATAAACATTAGCTTACACGATTACATAACATCACGAGGGTTACAGAGAGGAAGGCACTTCTACAAGTAAGGTATTACACTACACACATCTCGTTAACGATAAAATGGCCACAGACTAGCTGGCCGGTTGGAATTTATCTACAGAGAGGATTTTAAAATACGTTCTGCGACATTAACGGCCCGTTTTTTTAAAGAAAAAGGGGAAATAAATCGGGTGCCTGCGAGCGAGAATCGACTTACCAAACAGTCAACTTTCCGGATTCCTGCATCCAAATATCGCAAAACGCTTGCTTAGACTTGAATATATTATTTAATTTTATGTAATCTTACAAACATGGATAAACTATATTTTATTTACATAAATAAGATGTTGAATATGAGGTATGGAAATGGAAGGTACATAGTTAGACCTCGGCTAAAACTACATGATAATAATTAGTGACTCTATTAATAAAACTACAAGATTGTAACAATCGTAATGGAAATTGAATACTGCAATACTACGTCTACTTTCTTTAAGAATTGTAAATACAATAAATAACAGACACTGCGCAAGCGCATCCAAGTATCCATGTTAAAAAAATACCCTTCCTTTTCTGCAGTCGGGTTAAAACTGGCCATTCTTTCCTAAAGCCACCCTGTTAATTTTATTGAAATTCTATGAAGGATAGGAAAACAGTTGATTTAAAATTACATTAAATAACTGCTCAAAAAAATATACATAATTTGTACTGTAAACACAAAAAATGCGAGGTATGACGCTAAGCACTAATTAAAATGGAATTAAAGAAACTCTCTTTATAGACATATTATTGAGGTCTTCGTTACCTTAATGTCATCCTCATGAACATCAATAATTTAGTATAAAAATACACTTACAAAAACTAAGTTTAAAGTTCATACGGCATGAAAACGATTGAAATAATATAGATTACAAGGATTAAGGTACCATTCCGTACCCGACCGCAGGCGCAGCAGCCCGTATTCCAGTCGGTAGATAGAAGATCGAAAAACGTGTTATCGCTCGAGCGTTGGCGGCACTACTGGTCTGCGGTCGGGCTGTACGTGTCGCCTGTCGCTCGCCCGTAGTTGCCAACGAGGTGTCGCTAGCTACGGAAGGTATTTCATAGAAACCAGTAGTGTCGCGGCGACACATCGCCTGCAGTTGCATCCTGCGGTCGGGTACGAAATGGTACCTTTAAAATGTTCTTAAGTTTATTTATATAATTAAGACTAAATACAATCAACTAAATCTCAAGTATTGGTAGTAAAAATTTCAATGATTTTGAATCTCAATAAATAAAGCTCTTAACTAAAAACAAAATATCTCCATTTTCCGCAAGCACATTAAAATACGAGACAAGTGTCCACCAAGCCGTATGAACTTAATATACCACAAAAATAATAATAAACATATATGATCATGAACATAAGTTTCAAAAATAATAAAAACAACATCAAAAACAATTATTATCATAAAATTAATTCTATAATCCATTCGGTAAACATTGAAAGGATAACTGATTTTCAATAAAAAAAAAAATATAATAATAATAATGTGCTTAAAATTAAAATCAACTAATGTATCGATAACGGTTGAGAAATGGCCTTAATATAGAAGCACTAGGCAGTGTTTTTTTTTTAATGTTATTAGTATAATACTATACCAAGGTAACGTTACTTGAAATATATATCATTTTCTATGATAAAACTTCGCTTCTGGAATGCACGATGTAATTTTTTTTTAAATACAGTATTATACAATACAATTCTATACGTAAAATAGTCGACAAAAATATTAAATATATCAATTAAAATCAAATATTTAAATTAATATCAAAACTATCGTGCACTGTAAAAGCGATTTTTATCTTTTAAGTAATTCTATGAGCACCAACAGTGCTTTAACACTAAAGTTACACTCCCGGACTCTTAAATCGAGCCACCACAAACTGAGTAAGTTTCAATAAACTGAGTAAGTTTCAATAATCTGTATTTTTCCACTTAGTGTATGTTGATGATGTAATAATAACTTCCTGTAACTGATATTTACATAGCAAGTAGTGGTATACGAATTTGATTTCGACTAAAAACAGAAAAATAAAATTTTTAATCAAAAATCGACGTTCAAATATTTTTATAATAAGTTAACTTTTTAAATGGTTGTGAACTCAAATTTCGAATAAAGATGACACCAAAATGACAAAAAAAAAAAGCAACTAACCAATTTCTTTGACTTAACACTATTTTGATATTGTAGGGTTTTATACATTGCATTTCCATGTTAAGTATCTCGTGGCTAAGTAATAACTGCCGCACGGGTCGATCCGTCAGGTTAAGCTACGCTTGTCGGAGTTGGTCTGTGGATGGGTGACCATATTTACATACCGAGACTCCTCCGTGCCTCGGAACGCACGTTAAGCCGTTGGTCCCGGCTGTCATTCGTGGATCTTTGACAGTCGTTACGGGTCGTCAGAAGCCCGAAAGTCTGACAACCAGACTTACCAAGTGGTATCGTATTACCCAGTTACTGGGTTGTGGAGGTCAGATAGGCAGTCGCTCCATGTAAAATACTGGTATTCAGCTGCATCCAGTTAGACTGGAAGCCGACCCCAATATAGTTGGAAAAAGGCTAGGCAGATTGATTTCCATGCTAAGTATAAAACCCTACTAACATAAAACCCAAGGCTTAATTTATTAGTCCGGGAGTGTATTAGTTCACATGATAGTAAAAAATCTATTATGACCTCTATTACTGCCATATTAGCGATTAGTAACTATCCGAACATATTTGTACGATAAACGCAAACTAAATGCATCGTTATGAGGAACCTCACTCTAGAGAAGATTATCTTTTTCAACACATTAACATCCCGATTAAATACCACAAATAATCTCAATAATAGAACTTAAACGAATCCAGTAAAAAATATGTTCAGAGTGTAGTGAGAAATGATTAGAAAACTGACCAAGTGCGAGTCGGACTCGCACATGAAGGGTTCCTTATCGTATTAAGATCGAAAAAAAACGCAGAAAAAAGACACGTTTCTTTAATATAAGTAATTCTTATTCAGCTTGATAAGAAGTATTTTAACGAAATGTTTGAGAAAGAGGGTGTCGATATATATGTCATATTTGCGTAAATTGTAGATCAGAAATAGTGATATATTGATTTTAGAACGATCAATAAAATAATTAAAAGATTCGTATAATTCTACATCTATGACATTCGTCCGATAAAATTAAATAATACGAAAATCTCTTGAAACAATGCCATCTTCACGACGAAGAAGAAAAATGGCTGAAAATTCCCTACAACCTGGATTCGCCATCACAAAACTCGACATAACTAACCTACGAACATTTATTTGGTCATAAACTACATTGAACTATTATATCTTAGACTTCGGTATACTGACCACCTCGCGCCACCAAGGTGCGCGCTCGAACACTCCGGGGTGACTGAAGAACGCTTTCTGGATATTTTGGTAAAGCTGCAAAAGAAAATGTCATTTAATACTATATTATTGTAGTCTTCTTCTTCACCACTCGTATCAGCATGAAGTAAATTAACATGACTCATATACAGTGTGTCTGGTCACCGGTGTCCGATCCGTTAACGCGAAGCAATATAATCAATTTTATCAACAACACTCACATTGCCATCGCTCTTGCCGAGCACGGAGTTGAGCACGAAGTCTGTGGGCGCGAGCGCATCCACGACGCTCACAATTTCTCCCTTCAATTCGTTGCATAGCTCTAACACTGCCTCCCGCAGCAATCGTGCTAGTGATTCACCCTAAAAAATTCAAAGAATAAAATATTAACAAACCACGTTACTATAATGAGAATCACGCTCTTGAATTTGTAATTTAAATGCCGCTGTCGTCGAGAAATAACATGATATTGTAAAGAACTGCTACAACAGATTAAAAAAGCCTTAGCGAGTAACACTGTGCTGTCCCTGCCTCTTTTGATGCTTCAGTTTAATGAATTTTACGCAGAATTATTTAAAACAAACAATCTAAAAGTCTCTAGAAGATCACAATCATGAGCATGAAGTAAAAAATTCATAAAATTTTATACACATACCTGTGCATATCCTCCTTGATACAACTCGACCAGATGCTGATCAAGCGACCATAACCCATACAGACAGAACAGCTTCGTCAGTACCGGCTGCAGGCTCTGTTCCTTCTTATCCAAAGACTCCAGGAAGAATATAATCGCCAAGTATTCAGCATACGTCTTTGTAAGGTCCCTCCATTTGTATACTTGTGACTTCGCGCGTGCCTCGAACTTTGACAAACCTTTGGCGATCTCTGATTCATATTTTTCGTGCGTCTGCTTAAGTAGGTAGCATATTAGCCATCTGTATGTTGTTGTTATGACTGTAGTAGAAAAAAACTGATTAGGTATCATAAAGTAAAAAGTCATTTTCAATTTAAAAGATGTAAATGCATTTCTTATCACTTAATTTCAGGTCATAAGATAGCAGTCTTTAATTAATCGTTTGAACTTTATCAAACACACAAAAATAATTGGCCTAAGATTGAACCTTGCGGTAACCCCACTGGAAAAGTTTCTCCGAAAAATTTTTCAACGTCAATTTTAAAATAATTCCTTTTACAATCTTGCCGTAAATAATTACGAAAGAAACATTTTCAAAACTCCATAAAGACAAGAAGTTTCCAAGTAAACCCATCATGATGACCACAATCAAACGCTTCACCAAAATCATCCCACACACCCAAACCATTTTCTAAACTATAAAACAATTCAAATCCAACTCACACTCTCTAGTTTTCAGTTCATCAGTCCTGCTACACCGGAACCTCGCAGCAATCCACCTTTCCCAATCCTTCAAGAAAGTCACGGTATTAAGGGGCGAGTCCACAGTCCCTCCAGAGCGGGCTGACTGGAACTGTCTAAGCAACCAGTTGCCGGTCTGTTGGGAGAGCACGTTGTTGTCGCCTTCGTAGGTGACGGTTGCTTCGTGGTTGCTGCGGATGTCGCCTAGGTTTGCGCACTGGAGAAAAAAGGAGTGGTTTTTACATTTCTTGAATTCGTTTTGGGGTTCTCAAATTCAAGTATTTTACATGTATGTTGGGTAGTGTAGATTCAATATTTTAACAGACCTTTATTCAGAAAAAACGTTATTGGTATATTGGCGTGTGCTAGCTGACATGTAGCAAATAATTTAATTGAATGTTTTGTGTTGCGTTATGTAAATTATTGTGCATAAGTACTATTGTATAGAATCAAGTTTTTCTAACTATTCAGACAGCTGTGCTGCTGGGGAGTTTGTTGCGTCACTTCTTCTTTCCAGCTAAAGAAGTGGTGAAGGGTGGGCGTTTTTGGGGGACGTATGTAATTTTGACGTTCGAAAAGTGCTGATTCTCAGCCTAGCTTGAATAAATGAATTTTGAATTTTTGGTACGTTAACTGACTGATGTGACAGTTCTATTTCTGTTTTCAGAGTTGCCTTCGATAGCACGCACATTATCGAGAAAAGTTAAAATCCACACGCAAGGAAACACTGTTTCAATTTTATTAAATCTGTTATAAACCAAATGGACGGATGTGAGGACACTTGGTTCGCTTTCTCTAACGATCGATACATGCAATAATTATGGAAAAGCTTCTGTCGCCTTTTCCTTTTAGCTATTTCATTAAATTATACTCACTTTTAAGTATCCATGTCCACCGCACGCCTCGCGGCACTGCTGTGCAGCGGATAGTACGGTCCACGTTAGCAGTGGCTTACTGCACGATACCATCGCGTGGATCTCTGATACTGCCTCACTCTGTAAGACAATATTATTATTGTGGTGATATACTTTTATATTGAACTAGCTTTTGCCCGCCATATCCCAAAGGGACGTGTTAAAAAAAAAAAAACACGTAGAAGTACTGATGTAATGATGGTTCACTCCGCAAAATTATTTAAATAAAAAGCGACTCTTGCTACGACACAATAAAGTGCAATTCAGGTCGTATAGCGCTAGTTACCTACAGTAATATTCACCTAGAAGTTTCCTCTCTTTCTATCTCGTAACTTTTATATTATCTTTAATATCTCTGTCTGAATCGCTCACTGAATTGGCCTTCTGTACTGTTCTGTGATAGAAGCGAAACTGGGCGTATCATACGCCCCGAAACAATAGGATAATGTCGCGTTCGGAGCAAGATTTTAAAACTTTAATACTGAAATAATAATAAGCGAGAACTTAAGATTGTCTGAAAGATGTTAAAATATTACTTTTACATACCAAATTATCCACTTTCATTCCTGCGTTGGATTTCTCGACGATACTTAAGTATACTCTGCTAAAGTTTTCTATGTACATCCTGAACACTACTGCGGCTGCCACATAGCCGAATAAGCGCCATTGCTGTGGGAAAGAAATATCAATAATTAATCGTGGAACAAATTGAGGGGCTCGTGGCTAAGTAATAACAGCCGCACGGGTCGATCGATCAGGTTAAGCTACGCTTGCCGCGGTCAGTCCGTGGATGGGTAACTATCTTAACATACCGAGAATCCTCCGTGCCTCGGAAAACACGATAAGCCGTTGGTCCCGGCTGTCAATCGTGGATCTTTGACAGTCGTTACGGGTCGTCAGAAGCCCGAAAGTCTGACAACCAGTCTTACCAAGGGGTATCGTGTTACAGTAACCAGAAACCTAGAAGAGCCTAGGCAGATGATGAAATATTTATAAAACCATTGACCCCGCACATGAGAGTGTAACCCCGTGTCCTAACCAAAAGCGATCGTCGCGCGAATACCTGATCGACTCGATCGTCATTTACTGGGGGGTGAATGGTTTTACAAAGGTTTCATCATCTGCTTATGCTTAGGCTTTTCTCCAACTATGTTGGGGTCAGCTTCCAGTCTAACCAGATGCGGCAAAATACTAGTGTTTTACATGGAGCGACTGCCAACCCAGTAACTGGGTAATACGATACCCCTTGGTAAGACTGGTTGTCAGACTTTCGGGCTTCTGCCGCCCTGTAACGACTGTCAAAGATCCACGAATGACAGCCAGGACCAACGGTTTAAGCGGTTTATAAAAGTTTAATTGAAATCAATGCTTTGAAAGAAAGAAAGAAAAATTGGTTTATTTGTCACAGAAACACGTGCATACAAAAAAACAACAATATAGACATATAAACAACAGAAATATTTGGCAGCTGCACGTCTTGACTGTGACAAGAAGGCTTCCACTCAGCATAATGCTGTGCTATGAGGGACCCACAGCACAGCGCTGATTTTCAGTGGTCACCCGAAAAATACGTACGGACATCAAGTCAGTAACTAAATATGAATAAATCCAGTGTGTAAATATTGATTAAATCCAGTGTTCCGTCTCGCTCCCACCCTCACCGTCGCGTCGCCTGCGCGCGCGCTTGTTATTTAAAAAGTACAGCAGTTGCATTTCACTATTGCGTTTCACTTTGCCTTTGAACAGTCGTTTCAGGCGCTCAGATTAAACTATAACATAATTGTCAACTAACATGTAGCTCGTAGTCGATGAGCGAGATCTCGTTGTCTCTCTCTCCGAACTGCGCTCGCGTGGCCGCGTACCGGATCGCGATGGTGACCGCGCTCGCTATCGAGTGGCAGCTCTCTTGCATTATACCGATGCGACCTGCAATGATTAACACGTGTTTTAGGAAAAAAGAATGTGTGGTTTTTATGAATCAAGAATAATTCTTCCAAGATGTCTAACGACCTGATAAACGTTAAATAGATCGGAAGCGGAAGGTCTATTTCTAACAATCTACAACTCAAAGTGGTTCTTGTCTTTGTGACAGCTGATAGCACATGATATCTTGCTGTCACGATGCATCAGTCATTCAGATATATTTTTTAAGAACGTCGTGAATGCTTGTAGTTGACGAAACAGCAATCTAAATAAAATCTTCCTTAAAGTTTTCAAACAGATCCCATGAAACTTTCGTTTGATAATATTGTCATACATCAAAAGTCAAATAATTTATTTCAATTAGGCACAAAAAAGGCACTTTTGAAAGTCAAAATTTACAAAAAAATAAAATATTCTAGTCGCCCCTTCCAAAAGGTAGTTTTCGTATGGAGAAGAATGGGCAAGAAACTCCACCGTTACAACACACCTGCTGAAAGGTTCTCGAGCGCCGCCCCTAATATCTTGGAGGGATCTGAGAAGGACGACTCGTAGATTCCCTCCTCCGTGACATCAGCGGTGCGGTTGAGAAGGTTCTCTCTCGGTATCCGGTACTGGTTGAACATTATGAACCTATAATAAACAGAAACAATGGTTGCAGTTTATTTCAATAGTCAACAGAACAATAACGAAGTACGAATGAAATTAAAAAACAGCTTTTATACAGGGTGTAACGTAAATAACGCAAGACCTCTTAAGGGGTCATTGTACTCATCATTATGAACAACTATAAATCTAAATCGCGAAAAAAAAATCTGCTGTTCAGTACATTTGTGTTTGAATAATTCGTCAAAATGTACTGAACAGCAGATTTTTTTTTCGCGATTTCAGGGTTGGTCCCATAGTAAAAGTTGTTCATAATGATGAGTACAATGACCCCTTAAGAGGTCTTGCGTTATTTACGTTACACCCTGTATAATGTGATCGTTAGTGATAGTTTTCTTAGTTCTAAAATCGACGACATTGTTCCTTTAAACTTTCTCTTCCTCAGATAGTCTCAGATTTGTCCATACTGACTTCCCCAAGGAAGGGATCATCCTGTAAATCTATTTTCTAAAGGTTGACAAATTTATATGCCATCTGACAAACAAAGCATTGAAAACATTCCGTCATCTCTTTACAATGTCAATTTGAGGGCGGATGCGCTGACTCGCTGAGGTTGCACGCGAATTTCAAATTTTCTTACGTTTTTGCAAGTGTCAGTTTCTATTTTAATGAAAAATCAATTAGCGACGGTAAAAAATATGTTTTATAGAATTAAAATCATTAAACTCATAGACATAGATGCCTAAAATTGACTGACCTAAAATATCACGATTTCATGAAATACTCATTCAATAGAAAAAAAAAAAAAAAAAAAAAAAAAAAAAAAAGTTATTTATTACCTTAAGTTTGTACATAAGCACTTACTTTAGACATAAAGTATTTCATCACACGTCGGTGTTTTCAATGAACTCTGGCACCCAATTTAAGATTTAACTTGTGTTTAGGGTGCCAGCGTCCTCGCCTGTCATTTAAACATAAAGTAACAAAAACTTATAAACTAAACAATTTATATGTGTGCTAATTACTAATTAAGTACCTATGCATCGATGTGTGCGTATGTGTAGTGAGTATATGTATAGCGTGTGTATTTATAGTATGTGTAGTGTATATATTTATCTATACTACTATGTGAGTGTCAGTGTGCGCTTGCGTAATTATAAACAAAATATAATATTACAATGAAATAATTAACTTATTTAGACTATGCGGTCGAAATTTTTAATAATTCTTCAGTCTTATTATAATTTAAAGTTAACAGCCACTCTACAACCTTGGTCTTACATTTGCGTAGGCAAGTGGGTGCTATGGTACAGATCTTATTTATTTTATTGTAGAGGTGGTTCGACAGCACATTATAATGGCGCTGAGCAAAGGTCGTTCTACAGCCATGAGTTGAGCATACCTCATAATATCTACGCTTTTTGGTAGCATTCCACTCATACACTACGGAGGGATGCTTACGTAGAATTGTGGCGAGGACAAAGAGCTGCCTCACAGTGAGGACCTGACATTCGGTGTAAAGTGCCGTGGTGGGATACCTAAACGGCTTCGATGTCATAACCTTTAAGACAGCTCTCTGTGCTCGCTCTAGAGGGAGAAGGGTTGTCTTGGTGGTTCCACCCCAAACAGTGATGCAATATTTTATTATGCTTTGACATAAGGCATAATAAACCGTTGTCATTGTCTTCATATCCGCAGAGTGCCTTAATTTTTTAAATATAAATATACATTTGCGGACTCGTGATAAAAGAGTGCTGATCTGAGGTTTCCAGCTCAATGAGCTATCTACATAGACTCCGAGGTATTTAACAGACTCAGATCTCACAAGTCGAGGACAATCGCATTGTGAAGAAAACAGACCAAGTGAGCAAGTATGAGCTCTAAGTATCATTGAATCAGGTGGAGGGACTTTGGAAGGCAGTAGGGAGAAAGGTAAGTACACTGTTTTTTTTACATTTAAGGTTAAGATGTTGTCTGACAACCACTTCATCACTGAGTTCAATGCGTGTTCCGCGTATTTGATAGTCTCTGGCCAGTCACTACCATGAAGAAGAAGAGCCGTATCATCTGCGTAAGTAACAATCGAGCAGTTCGTTAGCGACATTTTACACAAGTTATTAATATAAATAAGAAATAAGGTAGGTCCTAAGATCGAGCCCTGAGGTACGCCAAAGCTCAGTGATTTAGTGTCACTGATGACATTATTAATTTTAACGCACTGAGTTCTATCACTTAAGTAATCCTGGAAGATTTTTAGGGTATGTCCGCGGATGCCCGTAGCTTCTAGCTTATCTAAAAGGTGTGAAACAGACACAGTGTCAAATGCCTTGGCAAGATCTAAGAAAATAGCCAAACATTTCATTTTACTGTCTATCCTAGATACCACATGATCTACCAAGGCAGCAACAGCATTTTCAGTCGACCTGCCACCTCTAAAACCATACTGATTATCACTTAATAATTTGTGTGACTCAAGAAAGTTTACTAGTCTTTTATTAAGGATTTTCTCTAGGATTTTAGAGAGGGCTGGCAGAACTGATATCGGTCTGTAATTATCTACACTGTGTCTGCATATAGAGATAATAGAGATCGTGGCTAAGTAATAAAAGCCGCACGGGTCGATCCATCAGGTTAAGCTGCGCTTGCCGGGGTTGGTCCGTGGATGGGTGACCATCTTTACATAGCGAGATTCCTCCGTGCCTCGGAAAGCACGTTAAGCCGTTGGTCCCGGCTGTCGTTCGTGGATCTTTGACAGTCGTTACGGGTCGTCAGAAGCCCAAAAAGTCTGACAACCAGTCTTACCAAGGAGCATCGTATTACCCAGTTAGGGTTGTGGAGGTCAGATAGGCAGTCGCTCCATGTAAAATACTGGTATTCAGCTGCATCCGGTTAGACTGGAAGCCGACCCTAACATATTTGGGGAAAGGCTAGGCAGATGATGAGAGTCATCTGAACTTAGAGAGATGTATTGATGATTATAATGGTTATAATTATGTAAATACATATGTGTTACGGTAGCGAATCATATTTTGATTAACATACAACCTGATACTGACCCACACATTGAAAAAAAAACTTAAGTAAGAATTTCGCACTGTTGATTAAACTAAGCCTGTTTATACACGCGACAATTTATCACAATCGCGTGATTTTCCTCTTATCTCACACCTAATACCATATTATTATTTATTCCAATCGAGTCTATGACAAATGCTCTTATCAACAACTTACGAGACAGTCATTACTGATATCTTATAAATCATACGATTGATTCTTTTAAGAGTCTACGTGTAAATATGCCTGTAATTTTCCCCTGCAGAGCAAAACCATTTACTCATATAAAACGAGCGAGCCTTACAGTAGTCGTATATGATGTATAACATCTGACATCTTGGCTGACAATACCAACCTTTCGGAAAATGGCTTGGTACCATCTGACGGGAAACTCTAGCACCGCGCGCGTTCATTGGTCAAATTAAATAGCGCGCGCTTCTCCAGCTTCCTGTTACACACTTCCGTCCCTTTTCATGAAATAACTCCCACAGATTGCAGGAAAGCGATAGGAAAGATGACAAATCAAAAATTAACGAGTATTGGTTACCAGTACTGACTGGTGACCAATACTCGTTCATTTTTTATCTGTCCGGAAATCTGGACCTAGCTATCTGAATTCACCAACACGAAAAACAAGCGTGGTGACTGCACCACGCTTGTTTTTCGAGTCCAGATTCCCTTACAAAGCAAAAGGAGTATGTAAGGATCGTAGCAGGTGGCGTTCTGTAGCTTCTGCCTACTCCCATGGGAGTTTATGTAGTGTATGTTTATGTCAGTGGTGTCCAAAATAAGCCAAGATTAATTTATTTAATTTTGGAACCCACAAATAGATTATTAAAAGCGGGGCCTTTAAACCTTTAAGGGACAGACGAGTAATCATAAAAAAATGGGGATCGATTAAATACATGCCAAAATTAATCAAAGGACCGTTGCGTCTGTTGCATGTCAATGACACTGTATTACACTGGTACCTACCACAGAATAACACAGAAGGCGCACTCCGCATTTTAAGTATGAAGCTACAAGTACGCGGCGGGCTCGACTTGTCGGGCCAATTCAGTGAGCGTAACGTAGACAGAAGATATATATAAGAGTTACGCGATAGAAATTCAATTCTAGGTGAATATAACTGTACGTAATTAGCGCTGTGCGACCAGAATTGCACTTTATTGCGTTGTAGCAAGAGTCGCTTTCTATTTAAATGATTTTGCGTAGTGAATCATCTGTATTAATCTATTGGCGTACCAGAATCCTTTGGCGCTCAAATGACGTTGATAAGGGGGCGCTGTTGGTAAACATTTGTGCAATGGTATTGTGAAAAAAATTGAAAAACAAGATGGCGGCGTTAGTTCCGATTTTAGCCACGCGCTCAAAGAATCCACCAACGCGCTCTGGGCCCGCGTGGTGGATTATGGTCCACTCCCGTTCACAGAGAGGAGGCCTGTGACCCAGCAGTAGGTACCATCGAAGAAGTTCATATCTATACACCGTAAGGACTATTTCTGCTTGCAGCGCTCGGCCGCTATAGAACCGGTGCGGTAACAGATGTGGTCATCGTGTTCACGGGATTTTGTTTTCAAACTGCTTAGATCTCCGATAGTACATTATAGGCTGATAATGCCAAAGAATCTTGTAGCGCTTTATATTATGCATGCGAATGACATGGTATTACATGTTCGGTTCAATCAACCTGTAACGGTCAAAGACAAATGACCCCCATCCAAAATTGTATTATTTAAAGCATTAACGCCGGTAGCACATCTCCGCCGCGAAACCATAGCAGCGAAACCGCAGTAGTTCAATTCAACTGCCTCGCGTCATGTTCCGCTATTCGAAATTAGAGTAGCGGATCGTGACGCGCGCCACGGTTTCGCGGCCGAGGTATGCTATTGGCGTAAAAGGGACAGCCTTCATGACGTATGTCAAAATGCAACGGGTAAGTTAAACTGAATACATTATAAACGTAGGTACCTTTATTCATGAGATTATACTTTTATTACGTATTTTTTGTGAGTCAGAAGTGCTAATATTGAATGAGTATTACGTGCAGTAATTCAGGCACTTTACACCTTATAAAGGCTAGCGCACATCAGGCAAATGAAGCCTTATTTTCACTGTAACAAAAAAATATCAACTTTGTGTAGGTAGTAGGTACAGTCATCACAATCAGGAGCATAAATACCTTACAGATCGCAAAACACAAAAGCGTTTTTGTTGTGAAATAAAAGTTTAAACTTTCAGAATAGACCTATTTGTAATAAAAGTATGATTTCGATCAGGGATGTTACGGAGCTTCGGTTCCGATTCCGAATGGTCGGTCTTCCGATTAATTTTACACCTCCGATTCAGAGTTCGGTTCTGATAATTTTGAATCGGAGTTATACCGAAGTTCGAAACGCAGCGATGCACGTGACTAGAGCGCGTACACAAATAAGTTTTAACTCGTCGCCCTCGCCAGGGTAATGTTTGTTTATTTTATACACGCTCGCGCTCGAAGTCTCAGTTTATTGGTTTGTTTGTGCATCCACAAATTATCGCTAATATTTGACTGATTAAAGAGACTGAATTATATTTCTATTGTTTCATTAAGCCTTCTTCTATTTCCGCTTCCGATTCCGATTCCGGTTTCATTATAAACCAAGAAAATAAAATCTGATATATATTTTAACAAGATCTACTAGTACATGCGTTGCTTTTAAAATCCAAGCATTTTTATTTATGTTTTGTTCACATTTACAAATATTCACTAACAATTTAAAAGGTTGGAAATTAAATTACGTATAGCGACAAGACCTCCTGAAAACACTACGCATTCACAGTTCTATGAAAAGTGGGTGGAGTCGAAAGTTTTAAGACATGACAAAAATTGATTAAGTACAATTTTCTAGAACTATGATTGCCAAGTTGCCAATATAATACGTAATTATCATACAATTCCCACTGACTCATATACGACCCTGAAACATATCGCGACGACGTTTACATAAGGTATCATTACAGATAGGTAAGTGATTTATCAAGGATTGTAAAAAAAATATGTAAGAACCGATTAAAAAAATAACGCGTGTAATTTTAGAACATACAGGCAACCTTGGTAGTGGTAACCTATAAAGAATTTACGACTAAGATTGTGTTTACACTAGAGATAAAACATTTTTTAGAGGGTTCCGTGCCCAAAGAGCTTCACGGAACCCTATTACCAAGCCTACGCCGTCTGTCAGTATGTATGCGAAATGGCTGTATATTTAAAAAAAAATCACATAATTATAGCAAATACCAAAAATAATGTAAACTATAATTAATAGTTTTTCTTTTTTCAACTTTGTCTATGAGATTCTGAGACTGTAAGTTTTGTTGCTATTGTGCGCGCCCTCGGTGAGAGGGAGTGGACCGTAATCCACCACGCAGGCCCAAAGCGGGTTGGTAAACGATGTTTAGGATGTTGGATCATTTAGCTCCCTTCAAAATGGTTGAGCTGAATGGTGCTAATCCATGCGTCATGTTCGTGAACGGGCGCCGTCAGTAGAGACTGGTCATCTCTTAGCTGCCATGGCATATTTTAATTTTTGAATTGTTCTTTGTTTTTTATATTTTTATTACGGACGCTTTTAACGTGCACGTCTTTCTACGTTGTTCTCACATGTATAATTTCAACATTAATGATGTAACCAATATTTTGTAACAATGTTTTGATTTAAAAGAATGTCCGTGGAGTTTCTTGCCCGTTCTTCTCCATAGGTACATACTACGCTTTGGAATGGGCAACTAGCTTCATATTTCTGACTGACCGACTTCTTGACAGTTCAAAAGTGCCTGTAAATGGTTTAATTGAAATAAATGCTTTGAGTTTTAATTTGTTAGTACTCCCCGCTCGCTCGCCTGAGACCTTAAGAAATTGAACTATTGCCGTGTCCCGAAAGTTATATCTGGCGAAGAATAAATAATTTAGGTAAAGAGCCACTTACTAACATTGTAGGTAATAGGTACCTTAGATATTTAAATGTAGGTACTTATGTATCAAATAAAAGTAAACACTTTCTTTCTTCGTATTTTTCCTCAAACTTAAGTTATAATAAGTTATAATCGTCTTCGCTAACATATAAAAATTTGTTACATCGTACGAGTAACATTTTCTCTGAATTTTGATAAGAATACGCTTTAATGTAAACATCAAAATATACCTGAAAATATCTGTACCTCTACCATGAGTTGCCATCGAAAACTTACTCGCTAGCGATAGCGTATTAACACGTTCAGTGCCGGGAGCCCTCCTGGTGGGTTCACCTAGTCGCATATGAGATGCCGGGAGCCCTCGCGGAGGGCTAATTTTAAATGTAGGTTTTTCTTAGCGAATACAGCATTATAAACCATGAAAATAAAATTAGATGTATATTTTCACAAGATTTATTAATACATGAATTGGTTTTAAAACCCAAGCATTTTCATTTTCAAAAAAACATTTTGTTCACGGCACAAATATTCACTAAATATTTAATAGGTTGGAAACTACGTGTAGCGACAAGACCCCCTGAAAACACTATTTTACTTAGTTTTACAGTGTTTTATAATACGGTTTTAAACCTAATGACGTTGACCGTCCGCGATGGTTAACTTTAGCGCAAACGTAATAGCGGTGACCCTCCCGGAGGGTTCACTTCCAATATGTATGGCGGCATGGCGTATGAGCTCTATCAAAAGTGTGTGGCGTCGGAAGTGTTAACGTGGATCGAATAGATTTCGAAAATGCTCGCACCATGAGTTTGACGGAGTCTTACGCAGGCGCTACGGTAAGCTCGATAGATCGTTTTGTTTCTTTCTTTCTCAGTAATAAGAAAAGAGAACGGCTCATATGATCAAAACGTAGTAGTATCACTATGGTAACAAACAATGTTATTTATGGCAGTCAATGTCATGAAACACCCAAGCAGCAAAATTATCCTATAGTGCAGATGTTATAGGCCTCCAGCACTCTCTCTATGTTCTCTTAACGGTTCTAGTATTTACTGCCACGCTTATAATAGCAAGCATGGAGTTAGTTGGGCCTTATAGTATATCTGATCTTATACATTAACTTATAATTACTTATAGGTCGAAATTAAGGCGACGATAACCGACTTTTAATGATTTTGCACTGATGATCCCGTCTAAACGAGTAAGGTTAATGATTTGGAAAAATTATGTGTCAAATTAGAGCATTTTCTTAATAACTTAATCTGTGAATATTTTAGATTATGTTTATATTACATAGTGAAATTAATTTGTAAAGTTATGTCTAACGCGGATACAAAACTAAGGATCACGCAAAATCTATCAAGCGTATTTTTCTGAAACCTTCACCATTTTAAAGATAATTTAATTATTGATCTTTTAGTATACGTTTTTTGTTAAAATACCTTTTGTTTTTGGTATAATAAATTAATAATGCGTCTAATTTAGGACAGCGCTCCTTGATGGGCGAGTCCTATTACTGGCTGGACGTACGACGCGTTGCGTGAGCTCAGTACAGAACATGCAAGCTAACCACTCAAGGTCACTGGCATATATCTGCGTCTTAAGGGTGCAATATAAGCTTGTGTGACCTATAAAAGTATCGCCAGGGTGTAAATGCACTTAAGAGTAGATAAACTGGTAAGCTATACTTATAACTGCTAACAAGAAGCATTATAGAACTACTATAAGTAAATTTCGCCAATAACAGTGATAAATAGAACGAAACATACTGGAAACTATTTGCATTTATTACTTGGTTTTATAAGGGTTTATAAATTCACTTTACAGAACAATTATAAGTAAAATGGAGTGGTTTATAGTGGTATAAACCAATATTGTTATAATCTTAACACGATTATAAAGGTTTAATATAATATACTTAGTATCCAAAACTAGATCCGTAGTGTCCTGTACAAGAATACATTGGTTTATAATGGTCTTGCAAATGCTGTTATAGTCTCAGTACGGACATTTTGATTTTGTTGTATCGTATTCGTTGCCGACGTGGTGTTCTATTTACTTTTCTTTAAAAAATGGATCTACATAAATGGAAACTGCTAAAAAGAAGTGGTTATTATAAACGAAAAGTTCAGAAAACCTATAAACAAATAATTCAGGTGTCGGGTTCTAGCTTTGTATCTGGCGAAGAACGAATCGTAGAAATAGGAGAAGGTTCCGTACAAAATAGTTACTGTGAAAATTTTAGACAAAACGTTTATATTAACAATTCTGCACAAAACGACGTTTTATCGATAGAAAGCGATTTAAATTTAGACTTAGAAGATTGTATTAGTGAGGAACCTGTGCAAGAAGATGAAAGCGATATTGGGGTGACCACTGAAAATCAGCGCTGTGCTGTGGGTCCCTCATAGCACAGAATTATGCGGAGTGGAAGCCTTCTTGTCACAGTCATGACGTGCAGCTGCCAAATATTTATGTTGTTTATTTTTTTGTTATTTGTATGCACGTGTCTCTGTGACAAATAAACCTTTTTTTCTTTCTTTCTTCTTTCTTTCTTCTATATTGCAGACTATTCCAATTTTCAACTACATAGTGATCTTAGAAAATGGGCTGTAGAATACAATTACGACATGCGGCATTAAATTCTTTATTAGAAATGTTGAATAAGAAGATTGAAGATATCCTGCCTAAGGTTGCCAGTACTCTTCTTAACACTAATAAAGAAAATCTAGATATTACTAATTCAGCACCTGGAGAATATTGGCATAATGTCCTTATCAAATGTTTAAAAAATATTTGGGCCGTCTTGCAAGATTTTTTGAAACTTTATAGTTACAACCACGACATTTGTGAGACAACAAGAGTGTGTTTGGTTCCAAGGCCACCTTAACGTTTTTAAAGCTCGAAAATCCCTTTTAGTCAAAAAGCGATCGACGTCCAGAAACATTACCATTTTCAATGCTGACACCTAAACAAAAACAAAGACTTAAGTACCTAATAGCAATATAAAATAACCGTCTGGTTATAGAAAGATTTGCGGAACTCTAATTCCAAACAATATGGCCAAACAATGGTTCTGATATTTACCCTTTTTAATCAAAGTACGCCTATAACAGTTTTTTAATGTATTTGGGAAAACCAACTTTGTCAAAATGGCGACTTTTCCTTGTATGTCTTACTGAAAGTAATATTATTTTAAAATTCAACTTAATGAAAACGCAAAATTCAAGGGGCGTGCAAAAATTTCGGTAGAAAACTTATTATACTTCACCGAAAATATACGTGCGCCCGCCATGCACATTCAAACACATTATACATCTTGACTTTTTGTTAACTAACACTCTACTCATAATTGATATTCTTAATAATATTTATAATAAGAAATGGTTGAATAACTTACCTTTATCAATATTAATCTTAACAAATATGATGAGCTTAAGAGATATTCACTGAGTACGTTATTGTCGTGTTTGGTTCCTGTAAGCGCTGATAGTTAGCTTCGCGGGAGCAAATAGTTCTACGTAGTCCAACTATAAGGTCGTTATTGTCGTGTTTGGTTCCTGTAAGCGCTGATAGTTAGCTTCGCGGGAGCAAATAGTTCTACGTAGTCCAACTATAAGGTCGTTATTGTCGTGTTTGGTTCAATTAAGCGCTGATAGTTAGCTTCGCGGGAGCAAATAGTTTTACGTAGTCCAACTATAAGGTCGTTATTGGTCAAAGTGGTGTTCACCAAGTCGACTATAGATATTTAATTAGGTAAAATACGCCTATAAATTGGGCCCTTTTCCGTGGTTATAATTGCTTACTATTCCGTTATAGTCCTAATGAAATGGTGGTTCCAGGACAATTACTAGACCACATTTTGCTGCTTGGGCAATCCGTCTAAATAGAAAGGTTGACGGTTAGTGGACTACTTATGGTATTTAGGGGTTGTTGAATTTGTATTCTTTATAATAATTATGTACGTCTATTCAATTTGTAATTTTTTTGAGGATGTGTGATTCGCGGCGTTTTTGATTTAAATTTAAAATGAACTACGTTTACAATTCAGACCAAATAAATCGTGGTGACCCCGACGTGATTACCAACAAGGAGCCCAAGATCCGAAACTCTAATTGAAGCTACTACTACTGACTAAACCAGCTGTATCAAAACATGCCGAACAATAACGACCAAGGTCAAGAAGTCTCTGGTGTTTCGACGTCACAGTGCATCCCACCTATCTGGCGCGACAGGATACGACTGTGGTTCGCCCAGTTTGAAGCCATCATATCTCCACCTAAAAAAGGGGTACCAAACAATGTTTAAGCTCGTTATCGGTCAACTTGAGCGACACGATCTCGACGAAATCTCAGACATCATTCTCCATCCACCGGAAAAAAATCGTTACGACGCACTGAAGAAGCGGTTGTTCCAGGTTTATGAAGAATCCGAGCAACGAAAAGTACAGCGATTACTACCCGAAATGGAACTCGGCGACTTGAAACCATCGCAGTTGTTACGTCGCATGAAGAATCTCGCCGCCGACAACATGCTGCGTATTACGTGGACCAACCATCTACCACAATCCGTACGAGCAGTCCTCGCCGTCAGCGATAGCATCGCGAAACACTCCGATATCCACGAGCTGGCGATGATTGCAGACAAGATCCTCGAGCAGGCGCAACCACATGGTGCTATTGCTGCAGTAGCCACAAAACCTAACGCCCATGTACTTACATCGATCGAGGAGAAAATCGACATGCTCACAAAAGAAATCGCAGAACTCAAGGCAAGTCAATCAAACCATTACCATCGCAGACCATTCAGCAGATATGGTTCAAGATCACGTTCGTCAAGTAGGCCCAATCAATATCGCGCACAGCGCAGTAATACGCCCCGACGAGCCGAACAAACAGGAATCTGTTTTTACCATCGGAAGTTTGGGATACAAGCTCAACGATGCACACGCCCATGCCATTATGAAGACCCAAAGACGACCTCGGAAAACTAAAACCTGCGTTGGCTGAGGCGGCAACCGGCGCAAGAACACTATCACACCGTCTATTTATCACCGACAAGAACTCACGTCTATCGTTCTTGATCGACACCGGCGCAAACATCTGTCATACCGAAGAAAGCCGGTATGAAAGCTACACCTACAAGCTTTTGCCTATATGCGGCCAACAATACTACTATTTTGACATACGGTGAGAAGACGCTCGAATTGGACCTGAAACTACGAAGACCATAACGCTGGAAGTTCGTCCGCCGACACAGCTAACGCTTCACTTACGGTTAGATGGAGCCTCAATATATGTGTGGCACGGCGCGCAAGCACTGCGTCGACGCGACACCACACGGATTGATGGTGTACTAGATTCAACAATTCTCGACTTACCGACGTATGCTTTGATTTATTTAATTAATATATGTATGTAGGTAGTCGCTAATTATTTTGTAAATATTTTTGTATATAAAAAGTTAAAGGTTAAGTTTAGCAATAAAATTCATTCGCATCTCAATCGTCTTTCACTCCGGGACTCCTACCTCAACAAAACCAAGACAGAGCGCTGTCAACCAGTGATAGAAGTGAAGCCGGTTTCGTAAACATGTGCGCACTTTGTGTGGTGTAGTTTGATTGTAGTCTCATTGTAAATGTGTGCGTGTGACCGTCTATGCATAGCGGCGGTGTAGTTTTGACATGTGTATTGTTCACAGCGCTCTGTCTTGGTTTTATATTTGGTCTGAGGTTTACAATAACAGAAAATTTTGTAAAGGAACTTATTTTGATTTTTTCTTGAAAGTCGTTAGTCTCCAAATTTAGCGGCCACTAACATATTCCATGCTAAATAAGCTCTTCCAGACATTATTTTGACTTTAATAGACTCAAAAACGTACATAATTTTAATGTAAACATGTTTCACACCTCAAAATGCTAGCGATTTACGTAACTACTATCGCAAGCGTATTTTTCGATAGCGTCTGTCGAATTAGTGACTCATGGTGCCGTTTTGTATGGTGACAGCTGAAAAACGTCAGTGACTATCGAATAGATTACGTTCGGTTTCTTACCTATCGAAATCTATAGTGCTCTTGGTACAAATTTTAATTCTTTCTGTGACCGCTAGGGGCGCTGTACAATTACTTTTCATATAATTCATATACGGAGACGCTAGCGAGTTTTGACGTTATCGAAATCTATTTGACTCACGTTAATACGCTAGCGAGTTTAACGCTAGCGAGTAAGTTTTCGATGGCAACTCATGGTAGAGGCTCTGAAGATCTCTTTGATATTTTTATCAAACGACACTGTGGATAGTATAAAGCGGTACATATCAAAGTTAAGAACGACCGTGTGCCAGTGAGCAATAAGCCTAACATATTGTTTTTAGATATATATTATAGAGTAGTTTTGAAAATACATAATAGATTTAATCAATTTAAGTACTAAATACGTGAAGTTGGTGAACAACGATGGCATTTCTATCGATTTGTCGAATTTCCTAAAAAAAGTATAAAAAAACCCACATCACGGGGTGTTTTAAGTTTATTTTATTCTGTAATATAAGTCCCAATTGCCCCCAATCATATGCCACGGGGTTAACGCCTCAGACTGGAGACAGGATGCGCACACGCATAGGGGCCGCGTTGCACCGATAATTGTCTTCGGCGGGATACACCCATTATTGAACGAGTCAGAAGATAAACAGGCGTGGTAAAGTAAAGAGTAATACAAGGTTACACAATCATGGTGACAAATGCGATAAAGGCATAACAATAAAAAATTATAAGTTATATACATTTTGTAATACATTATCGTTTATGTAATTGGTAATGACTTAACTTGAGCGAATCAATTATACAAAAATCAATCTACTGAAAATTGACGAGAATATTCCATTCACACTCAAGTATACAGTATACAGTCTATACAAATAAATACTGTCTGTTTTAATGTCAAAATAACAGCCGTTTACTAAATGCATTTTATGAAAGTATAAACGGTACAAAAAAAAACAATAAAAAAAAATTGTCTGTCTATTTGTTCCGGTTAATCTCCGAAACGGCTTGACTGATTTTGACGGGACTTTCAATATAGTAACTTAGGCTTTACATCTATTTTATAAAAAAAAAATGGGTCCGGGCACAGCTAATAACCGTATATAAATGCAGGCGCGGAAAAAAAACATTATAGAAATCAATCGGGTATGTTATTATAGTGTAAGTATGTTATACACGGTCTTCCACATCACTTCCCTGTATCTACTAGGAATTAATTTAAGAGGATAACGCCACGATCAAATGCTATACTATAACTAAACCAAGCTTCTAACAGCATAATAAACTTAGTTTTATTTGTGGATATAATTGTAGGTATCTATGTGTTGTTTCCTCGTGTGTCAGTGCAACACGCATGAAAACACATCTTGGGATTTTGTTTTTGTCATAATTGTGAGTGAGCTGTGCAAGGAAAAAGAGATTACACCTAATTTTCAGGTGACTTGTCCTACTTGTGGTAGTGCCTTACAAAAGTATAGGTAAGGCATAATAACAAGCCCACTTCGCTTTTTCTACACTATTTTATTATAAAAAAGAAAAAAATCTGTCTATGTTAGTAATGATTAACTCAAAAATTATTGAACCGATTTTGAAAATTCATTCACCAGTAGTATGCTATATTATCGCTGAGTAACATAGGCCATAATTTATAAAGATATCACGGGGCGAAAGCTAGTCCTTCATAAACTAAATGAATAGAAAATATTACGTCATTCATAAATAAAGAGATCTAGACGTTTCAGTAAGAAGATTTCAGCTCTGACAAGGTATGCCTTCGAATATCATTAGAAAGTAGTTTCATGAATAAGAGTATTTTCCTCTTACGACGTATTAACGTCAAAAATTTATGATTGAACAACCGGTAATTTACATAAATTATAAAGGGGGAAAGTGGAAATGTATTTCCAAATACAATGCAAACATATAATCAAAACTTTTAGATTTAGTACATTACTGTTGCGGCCTGCAACAGGGGCATTGATTGACGAAAGTGAAAATGTAGGCAGAGGCCCAAGCCGAGGCACATATACGTGACTCCACCAGCGCCTAGTTGCGTCCAAGGCTTGTACAGTACTTTTCTCAAATAATGCGCGGAAATTCAAAGTAAGTAAATTAATTATAAATTCCAGAATCAATGACAAACAACGAACATTTTTCAAGCCCCAATATGTCTGTATGTGTATGTATTTGTCGACAGCTATGCCTGAAACTGAAAACGCGCTGGAAACTTAGGAAAAAATACAATTTGATCCTGAGTTTGTGCTGCAATCTGCATGCGAAATCAAAAGACCCCAAAGACGTCATATGTAATTATTAAAATCGTCACTTACCCATTATCAATACCATTGACTCCGATCTTCTCCCCCATATCACCAACGATCAGTCCAGGATATGTCTCCAGAGTCTCAGGGTTGCGGATGGGCACCAGGAACCCGTGTAAACCATGATTGGTGCCGTCGGGTGTGATCAGCTGAGCAAACAGCAGGGTGTGGGTACATGTTCTACCTGCGAGAAATATTTGATTTTAGTATTTATTTACATACATAAACACACGTCTATGGGGGAAACAGGCGTGACCGGAAACTGAAACTACAGAACATTGTATTCTGTTACGATCGGGTTCTAGAATATATAATAAATGACCTAATAATTATGTATTAAGTATATTGAAACTGTTGGTATTCCCATTCACTTGTCCATAAGGATTCATTAGAAAACCAGCGTCAGACAACATTTGTCTGGCATTAATACTGAAATGAATCTTTTTGGCCCAGCCGTGAGGCACACACTATTATTGATAAAAGATTATTTTCACTTTTTATTTTGTTATTATGTGTTTCACGAACTGTGTCCAAATAAATATAATGTTTTCTTTAGTAAAAAAGGACAGATTTTCATAAAAAATAAAAATAAATATACTTCTCTTCTAATCAATCAAGTCTATTATAAAGTTAATGATTATTTAATTTTTTAAGTAACGATAATAAAATTATATTACATAATTAATAAATGTAATATAAAAGACTCTAACATTAAAATTTGTAATATACCTAATGAATAAATAATGTAAGAAATATTTATATTACGAACTTTTATTGTATCTAATCTTATGTACCCTTAATCAAGCAAATAAAAGATTTCATTTGATACACAGACAAACGATACACATAAAAAATGTTTTTGACAGAAAAAGTCGAGGTAATTTCTACGGTCTGTTTACTCTTTATCGCTTAGCTGTTAAAAAGAACTTCGATACTCCCTTCCTAATGTTTTATTTATGGAGAAAAATTAGTTGCAGATGTAGTTATGGTTCGTATTAGAAGATAAAATTGGTTTAGGTAGGTTTTCGATGAATTGCAGTTATGAAGAAAGATTCAACCAGTTTTTCGGAATACATTGCAGGACAAAGAACCCTTTTTGAAAAAGGCCGAAAGTAAACTCCCAGTCACCAAGCCACCCCTTTATTTTTTCTTTTTTTTTTTGGATGAGAAATTATCAAATAACTTCTCCCGGTCTGGGTGGAGCGGGAAGGCGTGTCAGACTCTTACTGACTAAAACCCACCCGTGTTCCTTCCGTTGCCAGGGGCCACAGTATCCCTTTCGGACTTTCCCGCAACCCCGGCAGGCATCGGTCCTGTCGGACCCCTTCACTTGCTGACATCTCTTTGAGGCGCGCGTGGAACACAACGCGCCGTCGACCCGGGCCTGGTCCTTATCGGAAGGCGAGCTACCCATTGCTCACCGTACGCAAGCCCGCGCCTACGGTGGCCGAGAGACGCCCAGGGCGTCTCCTGCGGCGGCTAGGGGCGTGAGGGCGCGAAATTTGCCTCTCCCTCACGTGTTCTGCCTCCTCCTTCGCGAGCATTACTGCTTCGCAGAAGGAGGTGACGGCCTCCCATGCCCTCTCGCTCCGTACCATGGCCTGGACCAGGGCCGAACGCGAGAGATCCCCGCCACCGATCGCCTCCACGAGGACACGGCGATGCTCTGCCCAAGCCGGGCAGACCTCTACCGAGCCGGGCAGACCTCCACCGAGCGTCACACCCCTGACCAAAAAGCTAGTTGACCGCATAAACATGAAATACAAAATTATGCACTTAATTCTAATGATGGATTGATGAAAGGGAAAAACCAGGTCTTATTATTGTTGAACAATGCATCATGTAACCCAAAATTACATTTGTAAATAAAATACAAAATAAAAGGTTATCGCCATTCATGCACTTTTTATAACATAATTCTTTGTTTTTGTGTAATGTTTTTTTCTGTATTAAGTTCTTGTGGCCGCCTTTGTCCCATGTTATAGATGCCATCCACGAAGACGCGCCCCACTCTTCTTCCTAAACGCGATTACTGTACTGTAAGCTGTACTGTTATTAGCCTATCTTTTTGATATTAGCCGATTTTTTTTCGTCCACTGGATTTTCAACTCTCGGTATTGAGCCGAGCATTCAACAGAGCGCATCCAGCTCGTCAAGAAAACACACTATTTGATATTCAACTCTCGGTGCTAAGCAGAGCGTCGAAAATCAAATAAACCGCGAATAAAAATCGCCGCGATATAAATACGTCCGTACGAACCTGGGCTAAGAGGAAGAAGAGTGGGGCGCGTCTTCTTGGATGGCCTATCTATACCAGGGTTTGGCTCAAAATGTTTTACTCCTTCATTCTCTCCCGGCAGCCCCGTTATCATTCATTCCCTTTTCATTCATATCATCTGTCGCTGAATCCCTTCATCTTTGGTGTCCTTCACCTTACTCTTATTTTTGCAATTAAAAGATTACATTAATAATAATATTAATAATTAATATATTAATAATTAATTATTAATAATTAATATATTAATAATTAATTATTAATAATTAATATATTAATAATTAATATATTAATATTACATCACGCTTTGTTGGGAATCAAAGCGTGATGTTATGTTTATGATCTCTTAATTGCTTGGGTTGTAAAGGGTTGGGCAGAGGTGTACCTGTAGTACACAAACATTTCGGCAGATATGTTTAAGTCCCATGTAATAGGACGCGAGCCTATAGCCATCAGCCGGGCATAAATCCAGACTCCGGGCTGCTACTGAGAAATTCCAGATAGAAAAAAATCAATAACAAACTTAGCAGTAGCGCTTGCGACCACTAGACCAACGAGGCAGACTAAACCTCTCAACGATCATAATAGTCTTGAAAAAATCTCCAATCTGAATCAAATCGATGAATTTTCACACGTGTTGCTAAGCTATTACAGGCAACCTCGATTCATAAATTGTTTGATAAAAAAGTAATAAAAATCTAAACATTTCTTATAAATGACTCATTCATAATTGAAATTATTTTAAGAAGTGATAAAATATTTACACTAATTACATTATCTATGGCTTTAAATGAATGATTCATGTGGCTGTTAAATTACGAAATGCGTAAATATGCGTAGCTGTTATTTTGTCTTTTGACCTAATAGTAAAAAGCCTCAACCAAAACGTGAAGGATCTCCAGCACGCTTAGCAAGACCACAATAGACACGGGTTATGTCGACGGAAGAATAGACAAAAGGGCAGATAAACACCTGTCATTAGTCAAGAATAGACAAAATGACAGATGTTTATCTGTTCTTTTGTCTATTCTTCCGTCTACAAAACCCGTAGAAAACATATTTCTATGGTTGTCATACTACGCGTACTGTTAGGCAGTTTACGATTACGTTTAAAGAAAGTAATACACTTATTTATGGCTAGTATTTTGAGACTATCATTAGTAGCAAAGACGCTGTTCCAACTGCTATTTAGACAGTATCATCATCAGGCTAAAACAATCCACTGCTGGTTATAGGCCTCTCCAATTGTACGCCATTCAGCTCGATTCTCGGCAACTCTCATCAGATACAGTCCAGCCGTCGGGAGAATGCGTTCTTGACACCTGTCAGTTTCATACTAACGAATATATGTTTTGCGATTTTGATCCTTATTACAATTAGAAATTGTCCAACAGACAGGTGTCAGAAACGCATTCTCTCTATGGCCGGACTGTGGTAGCATTTCGATAGTATGAAAGTACATATTTTATGTTTATCCATCTTTTTTCTTTTATGGGAGTATTTGATTTTGAACTGTTATCGATACACTCGAAAATTACCAAACAATGAATCAGACATTTTATTTTTACCACCTACCTAAAATTAAGTAGGTAATCTGAACTTCAATGTATTTTGTAAATTATGATTCAAAAGAGTGTTTGGAATGTGCAACTAGCTTCATCTTTCTTACTGACCGACCCCTTGACAATTCAAAAGTGCCTGTAATTGGTTTATGTGAAATAAATGCTTTCAGTTTGAGTTTTGCATGCCGATTCGAGGGAAATCACGCGTTTTTATCGCGTGTTTTTGTTATTTTAGGTATTTTTATTATTATTTATTATGCGTCAAGTATGGTACCTGTTTTGATAGTTTACACGAGGCAAATGTTTGGCAATGAAAATTAGTCCTGAAAAACCATAAATAATACAAACTTTATGACTTTATATAGCAGCATTTTTATGCCGCTTTTATAAATATTTTATTAGTATAAGTTTTGTAACCCTGATCATAATAAAATCTACGTGAATAGCCTGAGTTACATAATATTTCGAGCTGTTCTGCATTAGTACAATTTCTAATTATCGCCAAAACTTCACTAACTACGAACAAAATATCATAAGGTAAAAGTTAATTGTACAAGTCGTTAAAAACTATTTTTCGGATTTATATTATTTTTCTGGTTTATGGTTTACTCTCGTGGAGTGTTACGAGATTGACTTGTGCCAAGAATCGTAAATAAAGCAATAATAACACAACATCACGCCTTGTTTCCCCGAAGGGTTGGGCAGAGGTCCTACATAATAGATGCAGACCCAATATTCTCCAGTTACATTTAAGTCCCATGTAATAGGGGGCGAGCCTATTGCCATCAACCGGGCACAAATCCAGACTCCGGGCTGCTACTGAGATATAGGAAAACCCAATAACACTTTGCCCGACCTGGGAATCGAACCCAGTAGGTACCTCATGCTCTGCAGTAGCGCTTCCGACCACTAGACCAACGAGGCAGTGAAAAAAAACGATATTATTTTCTCTTAAAAGTAGGTGCTTAGTACTCGCAATGGAAAGAACGCATGAGTTTATGTACCTATGTGTATTTCTCAAGAAACTAATATGTTAGTTGAATACAATGTGGAGAAAACAATACAACAATAAATAAAAACACTGACCATATTAATGAGCATATGGGCCGGCGGCGCTCACTTGCCGAGGCGCAGCGCAGCGCGGTTGTCACTACCAAATAAATATCGACCTTGCTACAGTTGAACTAAAGTTGAGAATAAATAAACTACCATTAGCCGGAGAGCGTATCTAAGCGGAAAAAGAAGCGCGTCTCAGGTTATTTATTTTCTACTTTATTTAAAGGTGCGCAATGTAGATATTTGTTTGGCAGTGACAACCGCGCTGCGCTGCGCCTCGCCAGATGTGCGCCAGCCCTTAGAGTATTTTGGAACTATCAAATGCATCGAAATTATAAAAAATATTTTTTCAAACAAACTTAATATGTAGTAGTGATGGGTGACTTTGGGTTTTGCCAATCTTCGACCAGCTAAAGTGATTATTGGATATTCATATTTGATTCTGATAGCCGTGGAATACCGCTCCACTCCTTATAAGCACCTCAGGACATGTTGCCTGCTTGTCGCTACGACACTTTGTGCTAGCGGCCGTTTTCGGGGGCCCATTATTGAGTGTGCAAGTCACCCCTGCCATTTTACCTGTGTATTTTATATAAAATATTGGTCAGGCAGGGGCCATAGTCTTTCCATAGTTCTAGATAACCGGTTCACTTAGCCACCCAAACCCATAATCCAATATCTTTGTTTCCATATCTTGCAATAGTCCTGCACCAACCGGGGGTTGTCCTTGGGTGCACTAGCATAGTGCGTACAGGGATAATCGTCGGTTGGTGCCTCGTTTCATTAAACACATCTAACGGGCCTCTGCGAGTTGGCTTCGACCCCTCGTACGCCTTTCAAAGGTCCGGGACCCTAGGGTCCCGAGAAATGTCAAAGACATAAAAAATATTAATATTACATCACGCTTTGTTGGGAATCAAAGCGTGATGTTATGTTTATGATCTCTTAATTGCTTGGGTTGTAAAGGGTTGGGCAGAGGTGTACCTGTAGTACACAAACATTTCGGCAGGTATGTTTAAGTCCCATGTAATAGGACGCAAGCCTATAGCCATCAGCCGGGCATAAATCCAAACTCCGAGCTGCTACTGAGAAATTCCAGATAGAAAAAAATCAATAACACTGCTCGACCTGGGAATCGAACCCAAGACCTCAAACTTAGCAGTAGCGCTTGCGACCACTAGACCAACGAGGCATTTAGTCTCCTTAATATCGACCTTTTTACAGTTGAACTAAATTTGAGAATAAATAAACTACCATTAGCCGGAGAGCGTATCTAAGCGGAAAAAGAAGCGCGTCTCAGGTTATTTATTTTCTACTTTATTTAAAGGTGCGCAATGTAGATATTTGTTTGGCAGTGACAACCGCGCTGCGCTGCGCCTCGCCAGATGTGCGCCAGCCCTTAGAGTATTCTGGAACTATCAAATGCATCGAAATTATAAAAAATATTTTTTCAAACAAACTTAATATGTAGTAGTGATGGGCGACTTTGGGTTTTGCCAATCTTCGACCAGCTAAAGTGATTATTGGATAAACATATTTGATTGAATTTTCGCATGCAGACTGGGAACGCCATTAGATATACGTATTCAAATTTATTGTCCTATTGTTATCTCCATCTTGTATAATAGTAAAAATAACATTGTTATTTTTTTAATCTGATAGAAAAAACCGGCTAAGTGCTGTGTTTATTATTTGTTGTTATAGCGGCAATAGAAAAACACAATCTGTGAAAATTTCAACTGTCTCCTAACCTATTACGGTTCATGAGATACAGCCTGCTGACAGACAGACGGACAGCGGAGGCTTAGTAATAGGGTTCCCACTGTTCGGGTACGGAACCCTAAAAAGCGTTATGCAAAGGATAGGTACCCTTTACATAACAAAAGTAATGAAAAGAGAATTACTGTCCCTGCCCAAATATTTGTTTTGGTTCAGGGACTACGTGGCTATGCCATTTGGGTAGTCAATAACATGAGGGTACTTGACTATGTGGCTCATCAATCAGTCAAATAGTAAGCAAGAAGAGTATCAGTAGAATGTACAACCACTTTTCACCCTTAAGCCCTTAGTAACAAGGTTGAAAAATGGTTCACGGGCAGTGTCCGCGGTGGTACCTAAGATATGTCTAGTTCACCCACATTTCGCCAGTTATGTTTAAGTCGTAATAGGGGGCGAGCCTAGGTTTTATTGTCTAGTTGGTACCAACTTTGTAGCCTTCGAATAACTGACTTACGTACTTATACTCTGGTATCAGTGTATCACCGCGAGCAAGATGTGCGCAAGAGTCGATAGAGGCATAAGTGGGAGGGTAGCAACTTAGCAAATGTTGTAACCTCTTACTAATGAGTCTTAATTGGACGCAGAACGTCTGTTTTAAATGGTGATAGAAGATGAATGGCACTGACTATAGTAGCTAACACAATATTATGAAGTTCTTGATAATATTGTGTTAGTCAGTGCCGTTCATCTTCTAAAAATATTTTAATATTATTATAAAATGATCACTGACTATATTATCAAGTTGTCAATATTATCAAGTTCTTGACAATATTATCAAGTTATTGATAACATTGTGTTAGCTACTATAGTCAGTGATTATCTTATAATAATATTAAAATATTTTTAGAAAATGAACGGCACTGACTAACACAATATTATCAAGTTCTTGATAATATTGTGTTAACTACTATAGTCAGTGCCGTGCATCTTCTAAAAATATTTATGTTTAATTTTAAGGTGATCATGAGATCATTACTATTCATGACTTATGAGGAAATTTAGAAATGTTATAGGTAGGTAGTTTTTAATTTTGAAGACTAAATGCATTACTTATAAATATAAGGTCCCATTAAAATACATGAACAAACTTTTAGAAATCATTCAGACCATCAAAATAAGGACAATGGTATAATAATTATAAGAAAAACGCATTAGATACTTACAAGAAAAATAAATCAGCTAACGAAAATACACTAAAAATGTTGGTTACCCGGTGCCATTTATTATTTTAGGTCAAAATAAAATCACTTTAATCAGTGTTTTTTTTTTTGCTTGGATATCTTTGGTTAGGCGTTCTGAACGCTGTGTTAAAATATGTCCATCTATTTGAATGGGACTTTATATACTGGCAGACATCAGAAATTCAGAATTTCAAAAGAACTGAAACGTATTTAGTGTCTCGTGCCTGTTACTATCTCAAGAAATAACAAAATAAATGACAGTTGGGTCACAGAATAAAACAGAAGGCCCACTGCGCATTTTAGGTATGAAGCTACAAGTACGCGGCGGGCTCGTCTTGTCGGGCCAATTCAGTGAGTATAACGTAGTCAGAAGATATAAGAGTTACGCGATAGAAAGAGATGCAACTTCTAGGTGAATATAACTGTAGGTAATTAGCGCTGTGCGACCTGAATTGCACTTTATTGTGTCGTAGCAAGAGTCGCTTTTCATATAAATGATTTTGCGGAGTGAACCACTTGTACAAATCTATAGTTGGGTTAATTGGGAGCCAAGCGGGCCATAGTCAAATAAGTAAGCTAAATCCATGCAACCTTGAGCACAGACAACATTGTTAATATAAGTTTTAAAAATAGCCTCGAATCAGTTCAATTTCGATGGCGAGCGTAGCAAAACATGCAGAGTCAACACCCACAGAAAATTTAAAACAAATAAGCAGTGAATTACGCACACGGTATGATAAACTGCCAGTAATGCATATTCTGCTGAATTTTGATGAGACAGGCGAAGTCTAGAATAAGCTGAAGTAGGTATTAGATTTCTCGACATAGAAAAAAGACGTCTTATTTAAATCAATTTAGGTCGATTTATAAAGGCGTGTATGCACGAACGAACAAAACATGGTCAACACGAACATCGAACACGGAACATTTGGGTCGTACTTGTGCGCGTAAATAAGCAACGCGGACATGAACACCATACGAACACAGTTCGACTTGTGTTCACGTTCAACCGCCCCGCTCTCTTTAGAATAAGCAACGCGGACATGAACACCGTACGAACACAGTTCGACTTGTGTTCACGTTCAACCGCCCCGCTCTCTTTAGAAAAAGCAACGCGGACATGAACACCGTACGAACACAGTTCGACTTGTGTTCACGTTCAACCGCCCCGCTCTCTTTAGAATAAGCAACGCGGACATGAACACCATACGAACACAGTTCGACTTGTGTTCACGTTCAACCGCCCCGCTCTCTTTAGAATAAGCAACGCGGACATGAACACCATACGAACACAGTTCGACTTGTGTTCACGTTCAACCGCCCCGCTCTCTTTAGAATAAGCAACGCGGACATGAACACCATACGAACACAGTTCGACTTGTGTTCACGTTCAACCGCCCCGCTCTCTTTAGAATAAGCAACGCGGACATGAACACCATACGAACACAGTTCGACTTGTGTTCACGTTCAACCGCCCCGCTCTCTTTAGAATAAGCAACGCGGACATGAACACCATACGAACACAGTTCGACTTGTGTTCACGTTCAACCGCCCCGCTCTCTTTAGAATAAGCAACGCGGACATGAACACCATACGAACACAGTTCGACTTGTGTTCACGTTCAACCGCCCCGCTCTCTTTAGAATAAGCAACGCGGACATGAACACCATACGAACACAGTTCGACTTGTGTTCACGTTCAACCGCCCCGCTCTCTTTAGAATCCATGAATTCACCAATATTCGCAATGTTGCATCCTCCGAACACCGTCCAAAAAGAACAACAAAATTGGATCGCCACGACACGATTGTTTTTGACGAACATAGTGTTTGATGTTCGTGTTCGCCATGTTTTGTTCGATCGTGCGTACAAGCCTTTATACGTATTTGTTTTAGTCTAACGATTCATACCAAGGGTAGATTTGTCTTCCGCAAGCATATTTGACTCATCCACAGAATTCCATTAAAGTTAATAGATCATTAAATAACAATAACTATTGATGATCGGCCTTTTGTCAAGCGACAGTAAATATCCAATATTTACCTATATTCGCCTATCACCCTTGGTTAGTTTGGTTCATTGGTTCATTAACTTCAAACCAATGGCATTTTTTTTGCATATATCCGATCTCACAGACTTACCCTAGGAAACTTAGGTCTCAAAGGCAATTTATAAAAAAAAAAATACAAAAAAAAAAAATCTTTTAGGTCCCTTATTTCCGTCTCCTGTATAAAACATCAAAAAAGCGATGTCAAAGTAAAAGTCATACAAAGTTTTACCTAGATTACCAACCCAGCATTTAGCCGCCTCGAAGTCTGGCGTGTGAACGACGAATTGCTTATTTTGTGGGTCGTACGTCGCCGTCGTGCGCATGAGTCGCGCGTCCGAACCGTGCGCGATCTCCGTTAACGCGAAGCTAGCCAGCGTCTGTTGAAGATAGAGATGTGTAAGTTTATTGGAGATCAAAATGGTTAGTTTGAGGGTGCGGCGGAAAGAAATTCGTTGGGACCTTACTAACCATTTATGAGTTACAGATAAGCTTTCCAACAAGTCCTACACCGACTACGAAACCCAAGAGCATTACAATGATCGTTGGTTTAAGGGTAAAAGTCATTAAGTGTTCTGAAATAATTAGGAGATAATGACATTTTAATAAAATTTTCAGCCTGAAAAAGAAAGTCCTTAACTGAATGTTTTTTCTAAATGCGTAACTCGAAAACTTTAGTAATCAGTACAGTTGATGAGTTTTTCCTATGAAAGATTAAGCCGAATTAGTGACGAAAATGAAAAAAAAATATTTTTACCAGAATTGTCACATAGTGAGTTTTAACTTTTAACCAACAATAACCTCATGAAGTCTGATTTTAAATTACCCAATAATAAAACTTGTTTTTTTGGGATTGACCTTATACAATTTCAAACATTGACCATGGTCTCGTTAATCTAAATCACGGCCAGGGTCGGCGCCCGAAAGTGTCAGTACTGGAGCATGAAGTTATTATACTGCAAATGAAAAATTTGTCATAACTACTGGTGCACCAGTGCTGGGGCTTTTTTTTTTTTATTTTTTTTTTTTTTTTTGGGTGGGAAATTATCAAATAACTTCTCCCGCTCTGGGTGGACCGGGAGGGCATGTCAGACTCTTACTGACTAAAACCCACCCGTGTTCCTTCCGTTGCCTGTACGTTGCCAGGGGCCACGGTATCCCTTTCGGACTTTCCCGCAACCCCGGCAGGCATCGGTCCTAACGGACCCCTTCACTTCTGCTGACATCTCTTTGAGGCGCGCGTGGAACACAACGCGCCGTCGACCCGGGCCTGGTCCTTATCGGACGGCGAGCTACCCATTGCTCACCGTCCGCAAGTCCGCGCCTACGGTGGCCGGGAATCGGCCTGCGATTCTGTGTGCTGATGTGCTGGGGCTCTGTCTCGCATAGGGTCGCAGCATTTAAATACTGAGCGATGGCCGTTTTGTGTGAATGTGACGCATATTTTCCCCCAACTTGTTCTTTTTTTGTTTGTGTTCTTTAGAATAGAATAGAATATTTTTATTTGCGTAAAACATGGTATACAAGGGTGTTAAATACAAATTGAGGCACAAGCATGTTTAGCTAGGATAAAACATAGCATGCAAAAATTTTAAAGACAAGTTAAGCAACAACAATCGTTAAAATTACAACAAAAAAAAAAAAACAACATTTTTTATCAATAAATTCTTTTAAACTATAAAAACTACACCCGAGTAACCACTTATGAAACTTAATTTTAAATAATTTTGTATTTAAAGCTTTGAAATGCCTTGGTATTTTATTATAAATGCACACACACATTGCCAAGCAGTTACTATTGTATTTAGACTGTCTAGGCAAAATTTAATACTAGTTTATATGAATCTCGTCGGTTCCGAGGATTGACATTATTTGCAGTCTTAAATAGTTGCTTATTTTTCATAACAAATACGTAAATGTAAAGCGACGGTTACGGTAACAAACCAAGTTTTTTAAATATTGGTCGACATGAGTCGTAGGGTTTTTTTGCGTCATGTTTACCGCTTTTTTCTTTTTCTCTTCATTTTGTTAGATTATTTAGCTGCTGTCTTGTATGGATCAGTGTGTTGGGCCACAAAAGGGATGAATGAAAGGCAGATGAGAAATTGCATGCAGCTGAGATGATTATGCTATAAGAGGAATGTGTGAATACAAAATGAATACATAGGAGGAAGTCTGAAAGTGGCACCGGTGACTGAAAAGTTGTGCGGAAATCGGTTGACATGGTGTGGGCATGATGTGGAGGAATGAGGAAAATGTCGTGTGGAAATTTTTGAGTATGAATGTCGATGGCTATAAGAGTAGGGAATCTATGGAGACCAAAGGAACGATGGATGGACTGTGTGAAAGATGATATGGCTGGAAAGAATATTGATATGACTATTTACTAGCAACCCGCTTCGGCTTCGCACGGTAGCAGAGTAAATGCCTACATCAGTCGGCATGATATTTTCCGGCATCTTCAACAATTATCGTCATATTTCAGCCAATTTACATCAAGTATACACCTAAACCTTCCACATGAATCACTCCGTCCATTATTGAAAACCCTATGAAAATCCGTTCGGTTGTTTTCGAGTTTATCGCGTTCAGTTCACTTCGTTTTATATGTAGTGATGACCTGCAGACGCAGCAGAGTGATGTGGGTATATCGTCGTGCATCACTATTGTAAAATCGGCAAAACGAAAATTCAAATTCAAAAGTCATTTATTCAAACTAGGCTGAGAATCAGCACTTTTCGAACGTCAAAATTACATAAGACAGTCCCCCAAAACGCCCACCCTTCGCCACTTCCTAGTGCTTTAGCTGGGAAGAAGAAGTGGCGCAACAAACTCCCCAGCAGCACAGCTGTCTGTTCAGTTAGAAAAAAAAAATAACAGTGGTTCGAAACAGTGGTTTGCTGTTTCTATCACAATGTGCAATGAAATGTGCTTATGGAAATCATGCATGAGAGGCTGAGAGAAACACATCATCACCTAGATTACGTTCTATCTATAGTTACATCCCACTGACCATAGTGGGTGACCGTGGCCGCTAACGTTATCTGGTCTATTTGTTCTACAAACTTTGACCTCTCAATTTCGGAAGTAACATAACGTTGGTATTTTTTGTGAGTGAGATAAGTACAACAGACTATTATTAGCTTTATGCTGTAATAAGTAGACGGTTACTGTTATCGAAGGTTTTTTTTCTGTTTCCATTTATGTAAGTTATTCCCGATTTCACTTGGCGACACTTTAAGAGGGAGCAGGGCCTGCGAGGAATTTGAAAATAAGTATTTGAAGAAACTATTGCCGTCGTGTTACCTCAAGTCTGCCCCCGTAGAGTGCGATTGGGATAGCTGTAGCTCAGACAGATTATATAACAAAAAAAATTGACGAAATCGACGTTTCGTATTCCCCTTTTTTCTCCTCGAAAACTGAGCCGATTCAGTTATTTTTTTAGATTAAAATTTTAAGAAAGACTATCTCTATGTTTCTATATTCTTTAATGTTAAAAACTTTTCAAATTTGTCTGGAAGTCCTCTAATCACGGCGGTAAAAATGGGGCATTTTTGTAATTTTTGGAGGGTTATATTTTTTTTACCAAGAAGTTGCTGAAAAAAAAGAAAATAACCGGGACGTGTCTACAACAGACCTTCATTTTTTGGAAAAAAATGGTTGCTGTAGAGGCATTATTCAGGAAGAAAAAAGGAGAATACATTTTTATGGAGAATCGCAGGCCCTGTTCCCTCTTAAGGTGGCACTAGTCGACGGCTCGAACTCGTTGGTGGGCGTGGCTAATATGCATGCTTTTTAGTATAGTTTTAGTAGGTTTTTATACTGCACGATGACATAATTATTGTATGCCTTTTAGGCAGGACATAATGGAACTGTAATTTACCCAACATCTGTCTGTATAACCTATGTCCTCAATAAAAATATTTGATTTGATTTTTAGTTATTTATTTTGTATTTATAAAGAAAACGGGCGCGTAAATTTTCATGAACAGACCTTTGGGCGTAAGTATAGATATTATGGAAAAACTACTGGATGTATCTACTTGAAATAAAATGATTTGAACTTTTGAATAAATTATCTACCTTTGTACGGTTTCTATTTTGCCATTCTCATACTACATAAGTTATTTATTTACGTCCAAAGATGAGTTAAAATTGGTGTTGAAATATGAAAGTTTCGACGATCCTATCTTCCAAACCAATATTTTCTCCAATTCTGCAATACAGGGCGATAATGACAAGACAAATCGATATAATTTTAAGTTTTGAACGTACACCGTCAAACAGACGATGAAAATGAAAATGAGATACTCAGAATCTCCCTACTTGTGGTCCGTGGAACCCCGGGGGTCTTGGGTAAGAGAAATGATATTAAAATTACGAAATAATCTCTATTTTATTAACAAGGGGCCTGTGACGATTATGTCTGATCTCTCAAGGATCCATCATTAACTGCTTTAAAAATAAATAAATGTTATGATGACTCTTACCTCTCTTTCCACAAAAGAAGCTTCATAGAACTTATGGTGCCTCTCAGTGCCGAGCGAAAGTAAGGCATTTGAAAACAAATATATGCCGATCGCCATCTTCACTGACACGCTGGGGTTCAAAGACTGCACGGCCTCGTTTATCGTCATTATTGTGCGTGTCTGTGGGAAAAAAAAGAATTTATATGATATTTCCAGAAATAGCACTTATACCTAATTATAGAAAACAAATACAATTTTAATGATATTTTCAAAAATATACCTACAGTAAAAAAATGTTTAATGGAATCACATTTTTTCCAACAAAAAAAAAACGTAAAAACTATGAAGATAAGTACTTAGGTCAAAAAAAAAATTGGTTGCCTGTAAAGTCGGTATACGGGCGAAAGTTTTACGTGACAACGACTTTGCGTGCCTTTCACTTTTTATGTCTGTCTCTCTCGCTCTTAGGCGGGCTAACCATGCCCGAGTGGAAGGGACGCGTGCCTCTCACTCGCTCTCATTGTGAGCGCATAACGTGAGCGGAGCGTAACGCAGTTTCTTGAAGTGTCACCCGGCAAACCAATTTATAAGACGTTGTCACGTCAAAAGTTAGTAATGATGTAATTGTCCTTCGGAAGAGATATCAATTGTTTTGTAGTTTAATGGTATTCGACTACCTAAAAAGACTCAAGGCAGTGCCGGTGGCTATGCCGCCGGGCAAGCCGCAGTGCGCCCGGCTTTCATAGGAGTGCCGCTCGGCAAAAGCCGGCGGTCCGTGCCGCTGGCACTGTGTTTAGTACACGCCTTTTCGTAGGCGTCAAAGAGGCGTAAATTACCATATAATAGATACAAAGAATCGTCAAAATCGGACTAACTAAGTAAGTAACTACTCTGTAAAAAGTTATGCGGGGTCTTACATAAGAAAAAAAAAATACACGTTGACATGAGAACCTACTCATTTTTTTAGTCGGTTAAAAACTGATGTTACATTATCTTGCGTCTTAATTTGAAAAACGAAGCTAATAATGAATAGTCTAAAGCTTAACCCGAACTACAAAATTTTCTTGCGCGGTTTATATTTAATGTACGGAGTACGTTTCAGCGCAAATTTTAAATCGTCAGTGCGAGTAGATACCTACATAAGATACCATATGTAACAGAATTGCGATAAAAAATTTGCGCGATTTTTAATCGTAGTGCGGGGTAGGCCTAGTAAGAGTAAAAAAAATAATCATGGTATTAAGCTTCCCAGGAAAGTCTACTTGACTGGATTTTTAAAATTACATTTCTCTAACTAAACCTAGAAAAAAGATAAGCACGTCAATTTTTTGTTTTTTATTCTTCAAAAAATTAACTAAGAGACAGAACTGCTATCAAATGACATTACAGTATAGAAGATGGTAGATAGCTGATGTTATAAGAATTAAGCCACGCGCACTTTGGACTCGAATTTGTGTCGTACGTTTACGTACGACACAAATCGTGGTCGTACGAATGTGTGAGTGCGCACACTGAACACGTTTTTCACCGTCAAATAGGTAGTGTTCCGGTGATATCGCACTGAAAGCACGAAAACTCCCAACAAGTCCGGATTGTTTTCAGACCTCGGAACTAAACGTACGTATACGTACGACTAACTCGCACTCAGTCTGCACACTCCCTTAGTAATTGGAAGGTTGGGATCGTACGTGCGAGTTCGTATTATCCGCACGAATAAAATTCGTACGAAAACGCGTCCAAATTGAGCGTGGCCTTTGGGTCCACGCGGGCGAAGCCGGCGGAAGTAACTAGTACATAATTGGCTCTTACCCTTCGGCTATAACTAGAGTTGACCATTTCTTTAGTGTGGAATTTGTACTCGTTTATTTTCTTCAGCTGGAGCTGTGTGATGCGTTTTTGTTCCTCCACCGTTGGCGAGATGGAGTTGTGTGCGAAGAGCGGGTCCTTCTCCAGGGTGTGCCATATTTTGTACTGGAACAATGGAAAAGAGTTTGTTATAAAGATTGAAATATAGTTTGGGAAAGAATGGCAAAAACGTCACCAAGAAAAAAATAATCTCCAAGAATCTCCTCCTCATTTTAGAAGTCGGTTAAAAAAGAACTCTGTGCGGTGCCCTATCCTCAAGGAGGTGTCTTCTATTAAATAATTATGTTAGTTATAATTACAGACTACATTCCTAAAGTGGACGGAAAGTTGTTGACTATGATAACGAATAACTTAATGGTGATTGAGAAATCAACGTTTCAGTATAAAGGCACTTCAGAATGCACTTATGCTTCATTTGTTCGACTGAATTACGTAAGAAATGGTAAGATAATATAGGAATCTTATGCCCGTTTCCACCTTCACTAAGTGACACTAAAATCAATCCCTAAATAAAAGTGCACTGTTGGATTTTCAACGCTAGGCTCAGCGCTGAGAGTTGAAAATCCAACAGTGCATTTTTATTTAGGGATTTATTTAAGTGTCATTTAGTTGTTGGTGAAAACGGGCATTAGTAGCTCGATATTAGATTGGTATAGCACATTACTGTCGCGGCCTACGTGAGTCCATCAATGCCTGGTTGCGGCCAAGGCTTATACAGTACTTTTCTCTAATAATGCGCGGAAATTCAAACTAAGTATTTTAATTATAAATTCCAGAATCAATGACGAACAGCGATAATTGTTCACGCACCAATATGTTAATTTGTTTCTTCTTTACTATATTCTATTTGCAAACGAAATCGAAATTTAAATAAAATCTTTGATTATCTTTCCTCCTTGGTTGCCATTACATGTGTTGAAGTAAAAAGTTCGTTCCATTTTTAAATAACACGACAGATATGAGTTTCCATAGTAATTTATTCGACCGCTAAATACGACAGATATGGATTTTCGTACAAACATTGCCGGCCGGGCGATGGCCATTCGACCAGTAGATACAGCATTTTCGATTTATCTCGAAGAAGGTTGTCAAAATAATGCTCGAATTTGCAAGCATGTTTGAGAAAAGTATATTAACAGCACAGATTGAGGGGGTAATTTGTGATTAACAGCAAATATTAGAGGAACCCTGTTAGTTTGTTAGTGCAGCTATATTTCATAATGTTGTTTTACTTAACGTTAGCGTCGGGACAGAAAATCTAAGTTCAAATCAAACCATGATCACAATGCATACAGACGTGCAAGCCTTTAACTGTTGACATGATAGTAAAATCAATACAGTTGCATGCAGAATCGATATGACCGAACGTTATAGAAAGAAAAATTTGCGCTTATGCTGGCCCTGAAAAAGTTCTGCCCTACTTGATATCTTTAATATTTTTATTATTTAATTTAAATAAATGGACATGGATATTACTCATGAATTATGCAATATATAGGTATAAGCATTTACTATAATTACGTACCTACATATAACTAAGCAGTCCGTAACGAGTGGGTTTTTCAAAAACAAAAAATATTAATCCTGTCACTGTAACCAAAGAATTACAATAGTGTTTAGATAAAAACACGCTCCCATGCGTCATTCTACTGAAACATCGTGCCTGCTTTTTCAATGCTAGGTAAGCTACGCGTTCTATTTGGCGAAGCCTTAAGGCTCCGTACACGAAAAAAACCCTTTTTCGTCAATAACTTATCTAACTGTAAGAAAGCTTGAAATAATTGAAACATTAAGTCTGTGTAAGTATAAAAGTACAGTTTGTGCTAACCCATTCGTGTCAGTCACAGCACCTGTTAATAGTTGCATCACTGTTGAGCTCTCGAAAATATGGTTAAAGTTGTTGTGAAGATATTGTCTGATCATAAAATACAATTTTGATTTTATTTCAAGGATAGCTGAAATATCTGGATAGCAAAATTGTTTGATATGTTTTGCTAAATAATAGGAAAATGTACATTACAGACAGGGTTTAAAAAAAAAGGATTTTTCAACATTATTTTTCTGCCATATTTTGTATCGAAGTTTAAGAAAGTGGTTGATTTTACAAAATGTTCAAAAAGTAATTTCTTGTAAAAAAAAGTGATCAAACTTCAGTCTCGCGTCATTTTTCGGAAACTGAAGGAAGCGAATATTTGTCGTTTTCCATGAATACTTAATTTATTTGCAAAATCCCTTTCAGCCAGCAAACAAAGGACTCGACTTTTCAAATCACAAATAGTTTTGTTGAAATTCTTTTTCCCTTTCTCACAACTAATGAACGAAATTGATCAAAATCAGTCGAATTCGTGCGCGGCCTCTTAAGGCACAGATTAGTAATTAAGGGGCCACAATTGCGGCGATAAGACCCCTCTTAAAGCTTCGTGCAGACTAGCGCGACGCGACAGCGCGACGCGACTCCGGTTATTGTTATACCGTGAAGTTTTTTTAGAAATTGTATTGTTCGAGTCGCGTCGCGCCGTCGCGTCGCGCTGGTCTGTACGAGCCTTTATGCGGACGGTGAGCAATGGGTCGTAGCTCGCTGTCCGATAAGGACCAGGCCCGGGTCGACGGCGCTTTTTGTAACACGTGCGCCTCAAAGAGATGTCAGCATAACTGACGGGGTCCGCTAGGGCCGATGCCTGCCGGGGTCGCGGGAAAGTTCGCAAGGGATACCGTGGCCCCTGGCAACATAGAGGCAACTGAAGGAATACGGGTTGGTTATAGTCAGAAACAGTCTGACACGCCCTCCCGCTCCACCCAGAACGGGAGAAGTTATTTGATAATTTCCCAATCAACAAAAAAATATATAGTCAAATTCCGCTCTGTATTTGGACAGAAATTATTTTGTGACCGTTCACCAGTTTCTTAGGAAACCAAAGCTTTACCTACGTTACCCACAATGTTTTAGACAGGTAGGTACTCCGTACTAGTAATCATTCCACCCGCATTAAAAGGGGATTACCATTAGGTATCGCTTTTCAGGAACGAAAAGTACTCAGACAGTCGACACTCGAGAGTGCTTATCCGGGATATCCATCAGCCGTGACGAGATAAGTCACAGGATTAACGTCAGCACATTTTAGACTTATTGGGCATTCTATCTAAAATGCCCAATACCTTGAAAATTCTTTGGCATAAAGCAAACATTATAAATATTTGAAAATGATTAAGAACAACATAACATCGCGCCTTGTTTCCCCGAAGGGTTGGGCAGTACCTATAGTTCATCCACATTTCACCAGCTGTGTTTAAGTCCCATGTAATCGAGGGAGAGCCTATCGCCATCAACAAACGGGCACAAATCCAGACTCTGGGCTGCTACTGAGAAATTTCAGACAGATAAACCAAATAACACTTTGCCCGACCTGGAAATCGAACCCAGGACCTTATGCACAGCAGTAGCGCTTGCGACCACTAGACCAACGCGGCAGTCTAAACGTCTCAACGACCATAAAAGGCTTGAAAAATTTTAAAGAATTTTCGAGAACTGATTTTGGTATAACAATTTGTTTAATGTAGGTACCTAAATACTAATACCTAAAAATTCGTTTGGTTTTTTATACCATACACAACAACCTAAACAGACAGACTCCTATTATGGAAACTTGATATTTTTATCCTGATGCTAAAATGGCACCCACGTTGCCTACAGACCTACTCATCATTTTCCTGCCCTTAAAAATACCAATTTATCTTTTAGTCGGCGCAACATACATATCTTTTTCATCCACACTTCTCTATTAGTCGTCATCGCGGTAGTCACTCCCTTTCTAACCATATCATTTTTTAAAAGAAAAAAGAAAGAAAGAAAGAAAGAATAATATTTATTTGGACACAGTTCAGTGTTTAGTTTTACACTATCGTTTCTTTGGTCTTCCCCTACACTGGATTTTCAACTCTCGATATTGTGCCGAGCATTGAGAATCCAACAGAGCGCATCCAGCGCGTATCCCAGCGCGTCAAGAAAACACACTGATGAATATTCAACTCTAGACGCTAAGCAGAGCGTTGAAAATGCAATACGCGAAAAAAAATCGCCGCGATAAAAATACGCCCGTGCGGACCTGTGCTTAAATGGTAAGGTAGGTTCAGTAAAATTAAAAAAAAAATATTTTCCTCACGACATTTTCCTCATTCCTCCGCATACTACGGTGCCTACATACTCTTAATCCAACTTACGAATAATCCGTATTATACCCGTGGACATAAAATCGATTAATAGGATTACAAACAGCACTATAAAAACTTCATACATTCTTAATGCACAGACTAATCAATATAAACTTCCAATTACGATTCAGGCATATCGATAAATGTATAGAGGACATAGGAATATAAATAATAATTAGGGCTCGTAGCTAAATAATAACAGCCGCACGGGTCGTTCCAAGGATAAGCTACGCTTGCCGCGGTCGGTTCCTAGATGGGTGACCATCAATAACCCTCCGTGCCTTGGAAAACAAGTTAAACCGTTGGTCCCAGCTGTCATTTGTAGATCTTTGACAGTCGTTACGGGTAGTCAGAAGCCCGAAAGTCTGACAACTAGACTTATCAAGGGGTATCGTATTACCCAGTAAATGGGTTGTGGAGGATAGGCAATCACTCCATGTAAAATACTGGTATTCAGCTGCATCCGGTTAGACCGGAAGCCGACCCCAAAGTTGGGAAAAGGCTAGGAAGATGATGCATGGTAGCAAATTTGGGTCTTATACGCCCCGAAGAGAAAAATCAAGCTAGCTCAGCGCGATTTTTTACGCGACAGTCTCTCTTTTTCAAGTAAATTAAGTATTTCTCTGTCAATGCCATAACACAATGCAAGCTATAAACACACACATAACTAGTCTTTGATAAATTTTAATGTGTGTAGCCCGTTAAGTGTTACTGCTGAAGTATGAATAAAATTGACCAATAAATGGCAGTTTCACGATTTCAGGGTCATGTCGGATCACGTGTTGTACACGATCATGCAGAGATTAGACATATTCCACTAATGCGCTGATAAAACAACCTAACGGTGCACTGTTTAGTGTTTTTATGGTGATTTTCAATTAAAACAGGAATTCGGTCGTCAGGAAACATGGGCGGCTTCAAAGTCGGGATGTCAGTGATCTCCATTTATGATGCTCGATTTATGCTCGACATATGATTAAATTAAATTATTAATATAGGGATGTTGGCAATTTTTTTTTCAGATAGTTTATTCATAAATATTGGACACGTATTTTTTATTACTTTTCTTAATCAAAAGATTACGGCAATGCATTGAGTTAAAATGTAGCATGACGTCACTCCCCGGTAGATTTTATACTGAATATTGTGACATAGCGAGCTCCAACTTTAAAGCAAAAAAATATGTGTATAATATTTTTTTATTATCTGAATGACGGGCTAGTTAAATCATTTTTTTTCCCCAGTCAACATTTGCACAAAATAATTTCTTAAGGCACAGGAAATGAGGAAGTAAGGATTGGTCAAACTCTTTCTCTGAGTCGTACCTCATATTCTTGCATTATCATAATTTATTCTACAGACCAAGTCTAATTGACGAATTTCGCGTTTATTATGCTATTTCTCATTCGATACTCTTTGACGGGGTTCCCCAGCCTTATCGATGAGTGCACGTTACTCCAGACATTCATACTTTGAACTCAATATTTTGTCACGACGACGACACTTAATGAGAGTTTATCACTACTTGTATACAATGTATGTAACTATAACTACAAACAATACAAATTAAATTAATAATTAATTAAAAAACACATTTCTTGTGTGGGGACCCCCCCCACACAAGAAATGTGTTTTTTCCGGCGTTTTTGCTCGATTTTATGTTCCGGGGCTTGTTTTTCAGAGCATGCAAAACTTTATGCTTTGTTATAATTATATGTATATTTTGCCCGGCACTCTCTTACAATGTGTAGTTTTTTTCTAAAGACAGTGGTCCTATTACTTGTGGACTTCAACAGAGTCGGAACCAGTGAGTGAGTGCTGAACGATTTGATTTCACAACGAAAACATGTGTAGCCCTAGACCGGAAATAATACCGAGGACAGTTAATAACAATAATCCCTACTATCATATACATCTGATTTAATTGCGTAATTCGTTTATGAGCCGCGCTATCTCAATCAAAACAAAGTATTTTGGCTATATCTGACATTTTACATTGAATCGATATTAAGATATGACATCTGGAATGGGTCAGATTACTTCGCTTTAAGTTAACTTACAATAACACACAGGTGCATTAATTAAAATATTATGAATGAGAAAGTATGTCTGTGTCTGTATGTCAGGTATACACACCTCTAAACCACAGAACCAATCGTTATGAAATTTGACAGATTAGGTAGCGTGCATGGGGTCCTGCAGAAGGACAAAGGCTACTTTTCGTCCTGGATATTGGTAAGTATTCAAAAATGATGAGTATCAGCCCGGAGTCTGGACTAAAACATAACTGCCGAAATCTGGGTGTACTATAAGTACACCTCTGCCTGACAACTCGGGAGATTAATACTAGCGTGATTTTATGATGTTAAACCCCGAGAGCTTTCAGCTTGAACTTCAGAATCGTTTCGAGTGCTTAGGGAGCTCCGTCGACGATTACATATTATAACGATGGGTTCGTGAAAACTGTCCATATGGTCGGGTCTAAGATCTTCAAGACCCGTAAAAGAAACAAGAAGCTCTCTGATCTTATTTACAGCTCATGGAGGAGAGGCGCGAGATGATCTAACAGTCTCAGACAATGCGTGCAACTACCGGCAGCTCAATAGACGGATCTCTAAGTCCGTGAAAAGCGACCTTCGGCGCTTTAATACTGACCTCGGCTTATACGAGAGTAGGATGGCTCTGAAGAAGCTTAAAAACAACAAGGCTCCGGGTGATGACGGAATTATGGCCAAACTCCTGAAGGCCGGTGGAAAACCCGTTCTTAAGGTCCATGCAGAAGCTGTTCTGCTGGTGTGGTAGTGCTCTTCTTTAAAAAGGGCGACAATGCCCTGCTTAACATTTATAAGCCCATCTCATTTCTGAGCCATGTCTACAAGCTATTACAAGAGTCATCACGAACCGTCTATCGCGCAGATTTGACTACTTCCAGCCTCCCGAAGAAACCGGATACCGTAAAGGCTTTAGCACCGTAGAAATTATTATTGTTATGAAATACAAAATGCAGAACAGATCCTACCGATACGATGTTAGAAAAAATACACAGATATAATTATCCACAGTGTATATTAACAGCATCCCAGTTACCACATGATCACAAGTGGTTTCATAAACAATTGAATACTCAAATAGTTTCCTTGAGTGCCTGTTGAGCCAGTAATGAATGAGAGGCATGACTAATGGTATGACCATAACTATGAATCAGAGGCAAAGATAGGTACACAAATTGTAGACGTAACTTAGTATTACTGTTATGCCAGCCTATAATTGTGTACAGTAGACCGCACGCACCGCGGTGGTAACACTTTGACCTTAATTGGACTACAGGAGCTAAACACAAGTTTTATAATGCATTAAAGCCAGTGGTTCCCAAAGTTGACTGGACCGCGACCCACCTAACAAAAACTTTCAAATTCGGGACTCACCTCTTGACTGTCATCGTGAAAAAAGGGGCATACTTTGAAAGCACTATTCAAATAAGAAAAAAACATTCGATTACAATCGAAAATTTTAATACTTAATTAAATACAAGGAGTGCTATTTCAATGAGGAGGAGCGAGGAGCTCGTGGCTAAGTAATAACTGCCGCACGGGTCGATCCATTAGGTTAAGCTACGCTGACCGGGGTTGGTCTGTAGATGGGTGATCTTTACATACCGAGACTCCTCCGTGCCTCGGAAAGCACGTTAAGCCGTTGGTCCCAGCTGTCATTCATAGATCTTTGACAGTCGTTACGGGTGATCAGAAGCCCGTAAGTCTGACAGCCAGTCTTACCAAGGAGTATCGTATTACCCAGTTACAGGGTTGAGGAGGTCAGATAGGCAGTTGCTCCATGTCAAATACTAGTATTCAGTTGAATCCGGTTAGACTGGAAGCCGATCCCATATAGTTGGGAAAAGGCTAGGCAGATAGATTGAGTGCTATTTCAATGGGAAGGATGTATTTGTTTCCTATTTTTTGTCACTTTAACATAAACTTCAATTTTAATTCCTTTAAATCGCAATGAGTTTGATACGTCCAATTTTTTTTGGGTATTTAGTTTTAATATTTGTCATAGCTGAAAATCATTTTTTCAAGGCCCACCCAATATTCGCTCACGACCCACCAGTGGGTCGCGACCCATAATTTGAGAACCACTGCATTAAAGTAATGTAAATTGTAGTAAAAAAAACAGAAAAATTCAAAAGTGCCGTAAATGGTTTATCCTAATTAATATTATAAAAGCGAAAGTGAGTTTGTTTGTTTGTTACGCTTTCAAGCTAAAACGGCTAAACAGATTTGGATGAAATTTGGCACATGGATAGACCATGATCTGGCGAAGGACATAGGCTACTTCTCATCCTGGATAGGAGACGAAGTCGCGGGCGTCTGGGGCATACTGAAATATACGTCTACCGCGCTTTAGTCTGTCAAGACTATTACTTACTTATCACCTAGCTGACTGGCAAATAATTTCATTTCAGCATGAGCTATTTTTCAGAGTTTGCGGTTCATTCGAAGAAGCAGACAAGATGACGCCTCGCAGCGTAATCACGCGCACGTAATCATTTAGTCGCCTTTTATGACAAGCACGTAGGTAGAGCCTAGATTATTCTGTGTCTAACACTTACCCATACCATGACATAATACATTGACGACTTTTTATACACAACTATGATAGATTAAAAATTCCATTCACATCGGCTGAAAGAAATTAATAGAATATTAGAATTACTACAGTATTACTTGATTTTGAACCTTATCTCTCTAAAATTTGAGTCTTAAATGATTCTCAACTTTCCGCAGTTTGTTTTAGAGTTTACTTCTGAATTCAAGTAACATGGAACTGTATTTTCCACTGACAAAGTTCAGAATCATGTGGGATTCGTGCAGTCTTCATTGCATAGCTATTCCTCAATATGAGTAGTTCATTCAGTATTAGAAAAGCATATTTCCGCTTTATTATTTTCATGAACTGAATGCACAAGTGGTAGTTGTTTCTAGAATTCGCTGGGTAGATAATTAAACGTTATTTCTAATAAAGCGTTTTTATTATCGTTACGTTATCCTCTGCCTCTCTATACACCGCACTCAGACCAAATAAAAAACCAAAACAAAGCGCTGCGAACAATAAAGTGAAGCATGCCCAAACTACACCTCCGCTCTATGCATACACACTCACACGCACACATTTACAAAAATTAATTACAGCCCGATTCAAACTTAATGGCGGCTCGGAACATGAGGCGAGTCGCTGCGCAGTAACAAATTCATGGGTCAGCGGGGGTGAGGGGTGCGGTACTGCGCAGCGAGCAGCTAACTTCAGAGCCGCCATTAACTTTGAATCGATCTATACAATAAAACTGCACCTCAATAAAATTGCACACGTTTACAAAACCAGCACCGTGACTTCACGTTTCTGTTGACAGCGCTCTGTCTTGGTTTTTTATTTGGTCTGAGATAAAACATTATTTATTAATTAAATGAGTTAAACTGATTATGGGAGAAAATTGTGGCCACATCGCAAATCTGCACACGTACTACATAGTCGCACACGTATTTATAAGCTATGTTTATATGGGTGTAGCATAGTAGGTAGGTACTTCGTCCATTTTGGTGTTTCAACTGTACAGCGGAAGTGTGACTGTCGTTTATAAAAATAAAAAATAAATTGCTAAGTGGACCGTGTGATATATCAAACTGAGGAAAAACCGGGAATTGTTACATTCTTTATAAGGGATAAAAAATTACCTGTATTAAATATGACAGAGATCGATTCAGTGAACGATTCTAAACCAACTACTTATACAATGTGCATTACCTAATTCAGTTACACATTTTATAATTCTCATATCATAAATCCTGCTTATTTCGTTTAGTAGCAGGCTGCGGGACGTACGTATTGGAAGCCTACATCAACGGCACAGATCTGCCTAAACAGGTATCTCCAGAAATGGCGCCAAATTTTAAATATTGTCCAATGCTGACGTAGAGGTCGTTTTCGGCCTACAAATGAATACTGGTTGACAGTGACAAACGTCACATTGTTCTCAAAAATTTGGAAAAATTATTTATTTTATATATTGTCACAAAAAATATGCGTAATTTAATTTTAAAAACATTTTTAAATAAGACGCGTTTGAATTAAAATTTATAAAAATAAAAATGGTATTTTGCATTGTGCTTATTTCTGCCTTTTTTGTGCATATTTTGCCAGTTTGTTAGTGCATGTAATCCGATGTCTAATTATTACATTACCAAACTTATCCTCTACTACGCGGATTTCTTAGCAAGAGGAAAAAAACTATAACTGTATTCGTCTACCTGGTCTGTTTACCTAATCGAACTAGAAAACCCCTCAAGGAAAATATGGCTCAGTATAATACTTATTTTCCCAGTTAAAACCCCAACAGCAATCCCTTTTATGTTAATTTCGTTAGTTAATGTTCCTGTCAAGTTATTTTTAAGTAAAAAAAACCGGCCAAGTGCGTGTCGGACCACGCACAATGAAGGGTCCCGTAGTTGGGATGAATTTATCCCAAGAACAAACTTAACATTGTAGTTGAAAAACATGTTCTCCCAATCATCGATATACGACACGGTCAATTGTCCAACTGCAAATTTAAGTTTGTAATAGCAAAAAACGAAGATTATACAAAGCGTGGTCCGACAAGCACTTGGCCGGTTTTTTTTTTACTTAAAAATAACTCTTGACAATAATACTGCAAGCAAAATTAACGCATCAGGTTTTGTGTCCTAGTTGTTTATGTGAATAGTTTGAACAAAAACCAGTCAAGAGAAAAAAAAAGAAAGAAAGAAAAATAGGTTTATTTGTCATAGAAACACGCGCATACAAAGAAACAACAATATAAACATAACAGAAATATTCGGCAGCTGCACGTCATGACTGTGACAAGAAGGCTTCCACTCAGCATAATTCTGTGCTATGAGGGACCCACAGCACAGCGCTGATTTTCAGTGGTCACCCGAAAAATACGTACGGACATCAAGTCTATAAATAAATATTAATAAATCCAGTGTGTAAGTTTTGAGTCGGACTCGCGCTCCGAGGGTTCCGTACCATCATATATAAATATTTTGTATGTGTTACTTTATGTACAGTGCTTCAAAAGTCGAAAACAATGGGGCCTATAAAATAATGTTTGAGAATGTGCAAATAGCGCTCTTTGATATGATACTCCACTTTGAATTGCCCTAGTAGCCCTACTTTGAATTTTTAAGACACCCCGTTCAGTCCATTATGCAAAAAAAATACTTTCTTATTTGCAAAATACTTGGGCAAACGTCATCTAAAACATTACAAATTTCAAGTTGATAGCATTAGTAGTTCTTGATATATCCAGCTGTGACAGACAGACGAACAGACGATGAGTAGCACCATAAGGGATCCTTTTTACCATTTTGGTACGGAACCCTAAAAACGAGACCAAACGAGAGTTAGAAGCCTAATGGACTTGAATTTATGACTTTAGGACATGATGATGTTTACGAGGCTGCGAACTTTGGTAGAACCACAAGATAAAGGGTTACTAGAGAGATGTCTACCGACCTTCGAGAGTTCTGCACTCCTACCTAAGAATGTTTCTAAAGCAGTGTTTTTAATTATATATTGGGTGTCAGGGAGATCGACGCGCAAACTGTAACCATGATCTCAGCACATGATGTTAGACAAGAGTTGCAACGGATATCCGGCCACTATCCGGTATCCGGCTTATCCGTCATTTTTATACTATCCGGCGCACGGCCTGATTGTCGTCTTGTGCCTTGGTCTTTCGTAATAAAATGTAAATAATACTAGTAATTTAAAAAACAACCTGTTTATTTTATAAATATATTAATTTTTGGTCTGTAAGCACTTATGGTAGCTAATTATAATCAATATTTGAAATCTACTAAAAGTAAATTGTGATATAAGAAAACTATTTTGTTTATTCTCATACCTAGACCAAACCAGCTTCGGAACAAAGTCTTTCTTTAACATGCATGACGTTCGCTTCGGCCGAATATCCGGCTATCCGGCTTCGATAGTCGCCGGCTATCCGGTATCCGGCCAAAACACTATCCGTTGCAACTCTATTCTAGAAGTAGCAATTTTTCGTCAGTTATCAAAAAATTAAACAACTAGGTATTTCATAGAAAAGTGCAATACCTACGCGGTCAAAATGTATGGGAGAGCAATATTTTTTTTAATAACCGACAGAGAATTTCAACGCAGGAGTGTTCAGGATCATGTACTATCGCGGACACGCATATTTGAACACCGTAAGGACTAGTGAATAGTCCCGGGAAATCCTGGAATCGAAAGTATCGGGAAATCCCGGAAATTTGCGTCGTATTAGGAACCTGGATTTACAAAACCAAATCCGGGGTCTTTCGAGCCTTGCCTAAGGCCGACTGCTTAAAGCGTGGAAAACACATGCTACCTAGTAGTATAGAACATGCAACTTTCAAGCAAATGCTACTTACTAGCATTCAACTAGCATGTGTATACGAAAGAGTCGACACGGTTGGCGCAGTGGTTAAGCGATTGACTGCTGCGCTGCGTGTCGCGGGTTCGATTCCCGCACGGAACAAATATTTGTATGACCTACAATTAGTTGTTTCGGGTCTGGCTGTTTGTGTATGTGAGTTTAAATGTTTGTAAACGCACCCACGACACAGGAGAAATTCTTAGTGTGGGGCAACGTTTGATTAAAAAAAAAAAAAAAAAAAAAAGAAGCATGAGTATTTTACAGGCACAGAGAGCATGCTACCTAGTAGCAAACAAGCATGCTTATTGGTAGCATGTGTATTGCAGGCTTAACTGAGGCCGTTTCTGAGGTAGCTTCGCGGGATCGGTGGCGAACAATGTGCATCAGATAAGCTTGAACACAGTTGATAGTCAAGTTTCTCAAAGTGTCGAGTCTCCTTTAACATCAACAAATACTGAAACTATAGAAATAATATCAAAGAAAAACGCGAAATTAAAAGATAAAGAAATGCTTTATCATTTCTGCCAGCCTTTTCCCAACTATGTTGGGGTCGGCTTCCAGTCTACCTGGATGCAGCTGAATACCAGAGCCCCTTTTTACATAGAGCGACTGCCAATCGGTCTTCCACAATCCACAACCCATTTACTGGGTCAACCAGCCTTACCAAGAGGATAAGATCTTTGACAGTCGTTTGCGACTGTCAAAGATCTTATAAACGTGCTTTCCGAGGCACGGCGGTGTCGATATGTAATGAATGGTCACCCATCCAAGAACCAACCGCGACAAGCGTAGCTTAACCTTCGATCGACCCGTGCGGCTACTATTATTAAGCCACAAGCCCCAATTTTGCTATGCAATCAATTAATATTTATTTTCCTATGTCCTCCAATATATTAAATGAAGTGTTAAAGTAATATTTATTACTTGATCACTTCATGATACGATAATAAGCATTATAGGTACAGACGCCAGCAGGTCAACCTACCCGAAACTGTCAAATTTTCCCAATCAACTTTGAACCTTATGCTTTGTTGATAAAGTTGAAAATATATTAAATAAATTTGACAGATTGTAGTAGGTTGATGTACTGGGTAAAACTGGTAAAACGTGTACTTAAAACTATCAGCAATTATTTTCATGAAAAGTTAATATACCTATTATATTATTATACCTACTTATTAAATCATATTACAAGAACGAAGCCTCTATATTTATTGTCCGAGGTATACTTAAAGCTAAATATTATGGTGCTGTATGGTGCAGTAAGTATTTAGATAAAAACCATTTTACTGAAATGTATTCATATGTTTATTATATTATTCATAAAATATATATTATATTTAAATTTTATGTACTGTTGTCTGTGACTTTTTTTAATTTATTTATTTTTATTATTCTTTTGTTTCCTCCAAAAGTCACATTACTTCACAGCAAATCTTTGATTTAATTGCTGTTTTCTTTTATTAATAGATTTTTAACTTAGTAAAACGGCTTGAACTGACGTTTAAGTGAAGTAAACAGTGTTTATTGCAATACTTAGCTAGCTTTAGGCACATTGAGTTATATTATTGCAAATATCGTAGGGATTTGTTATTTATTTGAAAAATAAAATACAGAACCTGCTACTAGCTGATAATGTAGTTTTCCATAGGCGTTTTTTTTATTTCTATTTGGTGAGTTTTTTGAGTTTATCAAACAAATAAACAAAAAAGTATAATCTTTTCTCTTTATAATGTTAGTTTAGACCAGTCTTTCCCAACGTGGGCGATAACGCCCCCTTGTGGGCGCTGCAGGCCTAAAGGGGGGGCGGTAAGAGACCCAGAAAAAAAAGGGGGCATTGTGTAGGGCAGTGATGTCAAACCCCCGTCCCATGGGGCCCTTAGGGCCCCACGTGAGATATTTCTTGACCCCACTTATCAGTTAAGAATCCCCACTTTTTTGTGTAAAAGGCCCCACCAGTCGTTTGAAATTCCCTCTTTTTTGTGTAAAGGGGGGCGTTAAGAAATAATTTATTCTTAAAGTGGGCAGTAGACAAAAAAAGGTTGGGAACCCCTGGTTTAGACTAATACCATAGACATTTTTGAGGATATTGGTTACTTGTTAATTTCATACCCTGCTTGGGTAGAAAATAAACACTTTTTTTTAAATGAAATGTAATGAAATTGTTTATTCTGTAAATAGGATATTGCAATCACTTTTACACATCATATTAAAAAAATATTTAAAAAAAAAGAAGAAAATGCTAGATGAGTTCGGCGTTTCCTATCTGACTACTCTGAGAAGAAATACCGAAACAAACTCAGAGGTCACAGTCTCTTTTAAAGTCCAGACATAATCTTGGTCAGGCCATATGAGGACCATGTAGATTAGTGTCTGAAATGGTCTTTTGAGGCAAGAACCACACAGATTTGAGTGGACCTGTCCAGTCATTGCAAGCATTTGTCAGTAATTGTGGAGCTCAACTCAGAACTTAAGGAGCTCAACTTTGCAAAAGAATATGGGTCATTCTGGTAAAAAAAAAATGCAGAAGTTGGAACTTGGAATATTAGGTAAATATGTAATGGTAATGAGAAAAATATATATTTATGCACTTAGCATTTAATAAAGGTATCTAATATTAGCAGGTATGTCATGATAATTATCTGAAAGATGAATCCATTTTTTTAGTAATTTTAATTCATGCTTTCAATGAAAATTACTCCAACTGTAACAAACCGTTTCCATATTTTTATATGACATAGAAAAGCAAGTCAGAATCAATAATTTTAATGATTACCAATGATGATACTTTTAACAGCGCTTGTTAATATATTCTATGGCTATGCTGTGACCATTTGACTACGTGAGACTCAACCCAAATTATCTTGTTTAGCCTTGACAGATGTGATAAAACTTTGTATTTGCATAACATATTTATTTCAAGCATGGTGAACATTTGAATACAATTAAACTAAAATTTATTTTTATCAGCGACTTAAATTAATGGATGCAGTGAACAACTGTATCTAATTGTTAATTTCGTAAATTATTGCCATAGAATAGTTTTACTGTTAAACATTATCAAAGTACCTGAATAATTGAGAAATAATAACTTAAATAATTTTTATTGCAGTCATGTGACTAGTAATTCTGTTGTCAAAATTTAAATTTAGAAGTTCAACCTAAATACTCTCCTAGATACTTCCTCCATAGATTTCTTTTGAATTCAAAAAATGATTGGCGCGAGTTTGATAACAAAATGTTGTGCAATGTTTAGGAATTAATTAAAATAAGTATCACATTTCTGTCACTAACCTTAAGTTTCAGGAGCTCTATATCACCTTCCAAAGCCAATTTGAGGCGTTTCCAGTCGAAGGATGCGGTTTTTCTGAACTTATCCAGTGGCCCGCTCGGGAGATCGGGAACGAAACTCAAATCCTCCATACTAAAACACAATATCACGTTATAATTCAGCCTTCTTACACTAATAATGGTTATGGGCGCGCACCAATTTTATTACACCGGATGACTAAACATACAGGGACATTTCAAATTCCCTCACAGACACAAATTCAAGGTCTACAGCGATCCGTGAAGTATGAACTAGTCCGGTCGGGCGTGCTGTTTCTATACAACTCTCACCTTGACTATGAATGGGAAGAAGAAAGAAACTGTTAATAAACGTGAGGGCGTCCGTTGCCTAGGTGTTTCGAACGAAACTGATAATTTTTGAGGACGTTTTAAAGAGGGAAAGCGTATGATAACGTGAAGGCGGCGCACGCTGTTTTATTGGGCGCACCGCTCGCACACACACGTCATTTATCGGAAGATTGGTCGTACTGTCACAGTCATCTGTCAGTGTGTTGCCATATGTGGCGCACTCCAAGTTGCCAAAAATTTTGGCTCAAGTAGCCTAAAGTAGCATTTTTATTTCTGTAAAGTTGCTTATTTTCGCCAAATTATAAGTTTGATAACACATGTTTTATGTTAAATATGAAGAATTTCATAAAACAGTAGCTAATTTTACTGGGAAAATGGCTGAAAATATAAATTAACCATTAATGTACGGACCATAGCACGTCACCTACTACAATCTGTGAAATTTCTTTAATTGATTTTCAACTTTCACTAAAGCATAAAGTTCAAAGTCGATTGGAAAAAATTGACTATCATCGTTCCTCAGATAATCTGAATGGAGCCTAAAATCGCCAATTTTTTATCTGACATAGCCTAATTTGCGACATGTCGCCGATCGTAAAAATTGGTCGCACACCCTTCCAAGTTGCATAAATGGCGACAAGTCGTCTAATCTGGCACCACTGTCTGTCACTGGAATGTATGACCATGTCAATGTCAAAGTGACAAAATAGTTTATTCTCTAGTTTTTTTGCGAACATTGTATTATGAATAACTAAAACTAGCAACGCAAGTAATTAATCAATTTACTAACAGATATTATATAAAAAAACATATGTAATTATTTACTGTTGCTGATTTTACGACCTTTGCTGGTTGTAAAATCAGCACCTATTTCTAAAATTATCGACTGTTGTAACAACTTGACTTGTTTAAAAAAAGAACGTATTACATACACAAAATAGCTCAAACATGATGGTGGCTACTGGTGGCTAGGTAGGTACTTTTCGTCTAGCCCAAAACAAATTAGTTCAACGTGAACAGTGACTAGTGTCACCTACCGTAATTTATAAGAACTATTTAACCCCTGAAACACAGCGTGTGCTTAGGAGTTGCTGACATGGCGTGAATGTGGCTTATGTTTAAAAAGTTAACCAATAGATGGCAGTACTAGAAACAAGTATAATTAATGAAAAGTGTAACAGAGACAGAAAGATTCAAACCTTTCGTTGTAGACAGAGACGGACATAGTCACTCACACAAACAAAAACAGTCACTACATAGATATGTTAAGTTACAGACGCATAAACAAGAAAAGAGAAGTTGTAAAACAACAAACTGTGTTCGCTGCTTTTCTATCAGATGTAAAATGGACGGGCGGTCGTGTCGTTGCGCGCTCGCGAACTCCGCGTGTTCGTTGTGAAATCGATGTTTATTGTTTTATATTTTGACGTGAATACGAATATTGTTTACGCGATTGTACGACTACTTCGGTGTTCGGTTGCCGAAGGAGATTGTGTTTAGTGCATGTGTTTTTGTATGACGTTAGCGCTCACTTCACTTGCAGTGATTTCGCTGATAGCTCACTCACCGGTGGGTGCGCGCGTGATAAACTACGTGTTCGGTACGAAAAAAGGCGATTAATCGTCTAGTGTGGGTGTTTTACAGTAGCATCATGCTGTGTACGGTGACATAGTGAACGTTGAATAGACCCTGACCTCTGGCAATCATGTCTGGGCGATCGGATTGCAGGAAATTTGCACCAAACATCTTCAATAAGAGCAAATGCACTAATTGCTTCCGACAGAAGGAGGAACATAGTGCCGAGGCTTTGGAATCTAATCGGGTGAGTATCTTTACAAACCTTTTAAATTCAAGTTTTGAACGTCGTTTATTTCTAATCAACAAGATGAAATATTCGCGTGTAGGTGTGTTCGTTGAATAACGTACCGTGTACAGTGCATGTACGTGTGTGCGTAGGCCGACCACTCTTCAGGTGTTGATCTAACGGATTTCATCGAGTTATTAAAATGGTATTGAGTGGTAGGTACATCATATGAACACGACTAGCAAATAACGTTTGGTATGTATTTTTTTCTTGCGGTGGGTAGTTTGTCAAAAATGTAATGTTGAGACAGTTTTTTAGGGATTCTGAAACTTAGGTACATATTTGATGGTTGCAAAAAGTCGGTTCTTTGTAGTACCTACCTTAATTACCTACCAATAAACATAAATGTAAGTAGGAAGGTAGGTATAAGTATGAACTAAACATCACTTTCTAATATCCAAAAACAACAAAAAGCGGTAGATTCTATATAACCAACGAATAAACTATAGCTTACTGTTATTTTTATTGAGAAACTAGTCGCACCTCTTGTTTGAATATCACAAATAAATACAAATTGACCACCAAATTAGCGGGAAACAACGGGATAATATCATTTCGATTTCCGAAACCTGTGGCAACTCGAGTGTAATGAAAATGAGGAATAATTTTATTCTTTAAGGCCACTAGCTTCAACTTTCTGATTAACTGAACGATTCCATGAAAATGTTATTCAAAAGTGTGATTCAAACCTCTGAATGGTGTATTATAACTTCTACCTATTCAATAAGATTTGACTTTAACGCCATCCGTCGATAATTAAATATAACGCAACACAACCGTTGGATTGAACCGTCATTATTCGGTATTCATTAGCATGAATGAAGCCACATTTTCACTGCAACTCGCCATAAGTATGAATAAACTAATTATTCGACTTCATTATTCTTTTAACTGCTAAACTAAACGTACGACACCAATCTATTACCCGCATTCTTGCATAAATGTAAAAAAAAGCCTCGTAGATAGTGTCTCGTCTCGTACCGTCCTAAGGTACCGTTGCGTGTACGCCGCGGACAGGATGCACGACATGTTCAGCATAAAATCTCTGGTTGTTTGTGGAATTGTATCTATGGGACTCGTTTGTACTTAGTAAGTTTGTACGATGTTAGAAAACTATGTGGCATAGTAGGTACCTATAAATAAGTGGAGTTTGAAAACTTTTTAAAAGTACGGTTTTTCTGATAAATAACCGATTTTTCTCAAAAATCCGCATTTTCGTGAAATCATCCTCTGACCAGATAAATGGTACCTACTCTCCTAAACCGCTGCTATTTCTTTATTATTAAACACGGCACACGACTGAATGTTGTCATCATCACCACATTGAGCACCATAAAAAAAAGTTTCTCCCCGAATACATAACCTCCTTCCTTTTTTTGAATTCGGTTAAAAATAAATAGTAATTATGGTAATTTTGCTTTTCTCGTGATATCAACCATGTGGGGTCTCGTATTAGGTACTTTTGCACAAATCTCGTCCGATAACATAACGTTTATCTGTACCTGTTCAGACCTGAAAATTCGATTATGATTCACGACAGCACGCGTAGTATGACAACCATTGACCATTGACCATAGACATAGATAAAATGACAGATAAACAATCACAATCTGTCATTTTGTCTTTTCTTCCATCGACAAAACCCGATTCTGTTGTGGTCATGCTAGGCGTGCAGATAACTTTGAATCCTATACATAGGTACTTATCTGGAATTCAGTTCCTATTTCAATTCTCAAGCTGAATAAAAAAAACCATGACACCCACTGTCATGGTTTTTTACCTATGCGGTGTCAACTTATTCTTTTTTTAAATCCGATTTATTTAGCGATGGCATTGTCACCCTTTTCACGACAATTATCTACAAATAATTAAATCACGTATTTTGATTTCCCCTATGTTTAATTTACACCATGGTTACGGAAATACTTGTACATATACCTACTTAAGTTTTATCTTATAGGTATAATAACACTTTCCGTGGGAGAATGATAAGACGAGTAAATAGAGATTTAATCTCTACTATCAAACAGGCATTAAGTGCTCAAATAAAGTGATGTCATTAGACCATCATCATTATTATTTTAATTCCAATAATTTACTTTAGATACCATTGTTTCCCTTCGCTGAAGTTGAAGATAATTGGCATCTAATGATTTATGCCTACCTACAATCGCCATTTAGTTATTTTATAAGAAACGAGATTCGATTGAGATTGATTTCGAGATTTGTATGCGTATATAAATTTTCTTGAATCTCACCGTGAAAACTTAAGTGGAGTGAGCTGTCAATAGTGTCATATCAATCCCTTGCCGACATCGGCACCATTGCCATAGAGAAAAATAGAATAGAATAGCATCAGCTGGAATGACAGCTCACTTAAAACCTAAGTTTTCACGCTGCGATAAATTATTGCAGAATAGACCGGCTGCTGTAGGTCGTAGGTCCATAACTACCGAAACAAAAGTGATTAAAATGTTACGTAGGTACCTATACCCGTAGGTATCCTAAAAATACTAGACTTAAAATAACTCCGTCCAGACGTTTGACAGAAAGACGTGATCGGGTTTCATCAAAATCTTTCAAGTTACATTTTTATTTCGCAATTTCTGAAGTCTTATTACATTCTGCACACCCACTTTCGATTTGAGACGATTTTCTTACAAAAACTATAATCAATTTCAATTGTAATTTCGTCTCTATAGCAATTTTTGACAGAAACGTGGATAACTTTCACAATATTTCAGTTGTAACAATAACAAGATTGTAAGTACTGTCGAGGTCACTTTTACGCATGCATGAGCATGATTCATTTCAATAACTATTCTATTCTAACATTACGAGTAAGTGCCTAGACAATAGTGTTAGAATATTTACACGTAGCTAAGTAGGTAACGAGGTAAATACCAACCTACCTAATAAACTGTAGTGCAGCAAATGTTCAGTTTTTTTTTTTTGTAAAGTTGACAGCTATTGCAGTAGATGACGTGTCATGTTCATTTCAAAGTTATCATGATAGAATTTGAAATACTTAATTGAATTCGAAGTAAAGGTATTGAGTTATCAAAATATTGTGTAAAAATGAAATCGTTAGATAATTAATGCCACTGAATTTAAAGTAACGATGACGCAAATGATTGACGGCTGAAACCTTCAACTTTTTTTTATCTGTCATTGATCAATGTTTGCTATTCATATTTTTTAAGTTATTACGTTTTTTGTTAGACAAGTCTTATTAAGTGTTCCATTACTGTTATCAAATAAAGTTATCTGCTCAACTACCCATGCCATTATCGGAGTTAGCCATTCACCAAAAATGCTTAGAATGTCGTTATTCATAGCTGAAAGAGCAAGATAGACATTCCGTTTACTTGGTGAGAAAGTGAGATAGGACATCACCTGTCAAACTGAGCCAGGTTTTTAATCAGATAATAAGTCCATCGTAGACATTGCTGATAATTTCGGTTAAAACAAATACTTAGCGGGTTACGTCGGGGAAGCAGCTGTGATAACAATATGACGAGAAGTTACCCCGTTGAGGCCCGTACTTATGGTGTTGTTATGTCGCTATAAACAAAGTCTTTAGGGCCGGTCACGACTTTACATATAAAGTAATGTATGGAAAAATTATATTGAAAGTTAAAAACGAACAGATTTAATTCTGAAGCCACAACGAAAAGGAGTTTTGGGTCATCTATAATCAGCGTAAGTTCGGTTTTCTTGGAAGAACCAGTTTTAATGAGAACGAGACGTACTCATTTTAAATCTATGTTACATCTAATTGTCCAACACATTTGTGCCACATTGTGAAATTCACCTTGAAGGTTCAAGTTTTCTTAACGACATTGAAATCAGCTGCTAACAAAACATCTTGAAAGTAGCTGTTACATCTCCTTATATTCGCACTGGCCAATCCGCGCTTGTCTACGTAATTGAGCACAAAACGACCAAATTTGGTCGAACACGACACAATGTCAAAGCCAAGGCTGAATCACACAATGCTCCGCCTGATAATGCGGTTCAGAAACTCATTTCCATCGCAATGTGCCTCTTATATCCGGGCAATAAGGGTAAACACTAGTTTCAATAGGAAATTACAAAAGGTAAACTATTCATAATAATCAGGAAATGTCAAAGCCTCAAATGGCGGTGTTCGGACAATTATCTTGACAAATGCTCCACTAACGAAGCGGACTGACGCGCGCCATGTTGGATGCGCGTGCGCAAGGTGACGCGAAGCGAATAGGAAGTTAACGATCGATACAATGAACGCTGACTTTACACGATTTGCTAAATAGATGCTAATTTTTTTCTATATTTATGTTTGAGTAACGAATGTCGGAGAAAGTCTTGCTTATTTAGCAAAAATGTCTTCCTCGTATTGATTGGCTGGCGCTTGTTCTGAAACAAGTCACGCTAGAACGATGTATATTTTTTTAATCATTGTTATATGCTTGGAAAGTTATCATTTATTGTTTTTCTTACAAGTATATTTTATAGTCGTTAAATGGTTTATAGCCTCATGGTTAATTTTCCAGTCTCGTGCCGAAGCTTTCCCTCCACCATGATACGTTAGTTGGTGGTCGTTTATCGTTCTTCATTCTTACCGCAGTTTTTCTACTGTGTACTATGTAGACAGTTAAAACCGCAAGCAGATACCTTAAGGTACATTCTAGTGGTTAAGGCTCTCAAGTATTTTTTGCTTTGGTAAAAAATGTAATTTACATGCCGACACGTATCTATGGTAAACACATAGATTTACCCGGTTATGCCAAGACCATAAAGAAGGAGTTCTAGATTTAACCATTACCGATCTTTCGCTTCGACCTCTTTTGCTCCCAATGTGCGTGACATGGTCAGATATTTTCAACATTTTAACAGAACACCTCCTAAATAATTACCTACTTTAATTTAGTTTACCATCACCATTATATCATACACCTCGACTTTGACGTCCAATCTAATCACAAAACCAACACTGACATAATGTTTAGTCTATGATAACCTTATCTGTCATTAATAAAACCGTTTGTAACAGCGTGAGTGGAAACTAAAGGCATACTAAAGACGGGTTTATACGAGCCCAGTAATGTGTCAGCGACAGTACAGTAAGTCAGTCCAGCGCTGACTTACAACTGGTCTCGTGTAGACACTAGTTTCAACCCAGTGCAGTGCTGACTTCGCGCCCTCAAATCTGTCCAGTTGACTAACCTTCTTTTCTTTTTTTGGGCCCAGCTTCCTCCGCCTGACTTACTGACAATCTCGTCTGCATGAACCCACTGATTGGGTCCGAAATTCAGAGTCACTGGGTCCAGTCACTGCCATCGTATAAACCAGGCATATTTTCCGGTTTACTGTTATAGAGTTTGTTTGCGTCCAAAGAATGTACGTAAGCCTTGTAGGAACGTCGCCTTTCTTGCTTACATGCCTGAAGTATGTAATATGTGAAGTAGGAAGTTTCGTAGAAAAACATTAGTATGAGTACTGGTTACTTAATTATTACTGAGGTATGGACATGTCGTTAAGCGTTTTGTAAGAGATATTTCCTAGCGAGATTACCTCAGTCCTATTCTGGAATATGTCGCTCCTAAAAAAGGAGGCAGTTTTAGTCTTCAGACTAGGCAAGCAAAGTAATAAGTGCTCTCTCTATTGTAGTGGCTCCTAAAGGTGTTGAACTTGGTTCGAGATTACAGTCCGGCCGCCGAGAGAATGCGTTCTTGACACCTGTCAGTTTCATACTAACGAATATGTGTTTTGCGAATTTGATCCTTATTACTACTAGAAATTGTTCTACTGACAGGTGTCAGGAACGCATTTTCTCGACGGCCGAACTGTAGATTTTCTCACCCACCCAACGTCCCCTGACGTTGGGTGGGTGAGAAAATCTTCAGTCCTTGGCTACGGATACTTTATGATGATCTTTTGGCATATCATAATGTTGCTCAAAATCAACTGTCGTTTGGATTAAAAAGTGTTCGGAACCGCTCTATGTAGGTTAAAAAATCAAAACAAATCGGGTATCTGAAGTTTATGTGGTTTACGATAAGGGAATACTTGCAGATTAGACTAAGTAAATTCAGCCTACGAGTAACGAACTCTTTTTGCTGATGAGCTGTTCTGCGAATGCAGACTCAGACGAAGCAACTTTGTTCCAAAGACACGTGGCTAATTAGACTAAACTTAAATTATATGTAAAGATAGTAGGCTGCCTTGGCGCCATGTCGAACAAAGTAATGAGCATAATCTTAAAGATAGTATTAACGCGTTAGCACTGACCTATAGAACTAAAACTATATTAAACTGCATTTATCAATGGAGTAGGTTAATAAGCAGCTGACTCTATGTTTACATTGCCTGATATAAATACGGAAGTAACACGGATAACAACACTTGGTATCTTGTGTTTATTTAGCATTCATTCAGGCTGTGCAGTCATTAAGAAAACAAGACTACTATGTTCCTAGAATTGATGACCGTCACCACCTTTATGAGAGCAGACTTTTATCGTGGATCATGACTATTGATGACCCGTAGACCATTTCTTCTGATCCGGATATATCTCATAAAGATTCTGGAATCCCGAAGAAGTTGAGAAATTTGATAAGTTTGTGAAAGGGCCAATTCTTTAGCAGTTTTGGTCCTGCTCATAAAAAGACAGCGAATATCTTGGCTTACAACTTATGAACTGGGCACTGGTGGGTAGCAATTTTCATTCAACTCTACCCAATGCTAATTCTTTTAGCTGCTTAAAATTCTCTACGGTTTTAGGAAAATGTCCTTTACCTCGTTCGGTAGTTCCTTCTCGGTCTTCTTTGCTTTCGTGACTAACACTTAATGCTTCAGGAACTTATGTTTCACTGTCATCCTGGTCTTCTTCCAGCATATTTTGTTCCTGTTCTACAACTACGTAGCTCTTTGGGTCATATGCAAGAAGTATAGGGCAACCAATATAACCACAAACTTATAGCATTGAGCTATTAAGTCCGGAGGTTAACCAGACTCGAAGTAACTTAACGCCGTGAGCTGTCGAAACCTTTGAGTTGAGCCGTAAATATCGTACTTAATATACAAGTTAAAGTGAAAATAATTTAGCTTTTCCCGCTTTCACGTAACGCCAGTTAAGTCAGGTTTGTAGGTCGCACACATATGTGTGTTTGTTTTACAAAATTAACGTTTTGCTCGAACAGGTTTGAAATGTTTTCGTTGGTCGGTGGCGCCGGCGCAGCGCACTTTTGCGGTTAATGCGTAAGCGCAGGCCGCAAACGCGTTTAGTACTTTGACACACTTATTTGTCACACAAAAAACATATTTTTCAACTGGTTATACAACGTGCCTGTGTCCTTAATGTTTTGCAATTAAAATTGCTAATCTAGTACCACATGTGTAGCTGCTGTATCCGGGCGTTTTTTTAACTCGGTTTATCAACCGTTACGTTTTCGCTGAGATGAATAAATTTCCTTTACGAGGTAGTTTCAATAAAGCTTTAAATCTCGCCTTAATAATTATATTTATCCTTAAAATTAAACGTTTTATGTCCCAATTTACGGCTTTTGATCTCCAAAACAAACAATCTTGTTCTCACAAACTACTCCAGCCAGTTTTCGTATGCTCCAATTAAATGTTCTACCAATTCGTGTGTGCCCGCTAACTCTTTCTGTCAAAACTCAAGTGTTCACTTCAAGCGGTCATAAATCCATACAACAAACACAACACACTGTTAATATTTGTTCTCGTGTTTATAGAAGCTGTATAACCTGGGGTCGTCTCCAAAAAACTTTTGATCCGAACTGCCAAGCAACAAAGACGAGGAGATGGAATAGTTAAATTTAAAAAAAAAGAAAATAGGAGATGTTGCGTTCCGTTCCTACTACGGTGTCCAGTGTAAGGAGAGCTGCGCTCGAGAGGAGCTGACGCCTTTTCTAGTCTCTTTATCTTCAGCAGAGAGGGGAAAAGCGGTCCTGATTAGAATGGTTGGGCTAAACTTGTAGTGTAGCATAAAAAGGAGTGCGTGAGGAATGCGCCGGCGCGATCGCCAGGTGCAACGGCCGCGCGCCCCGCCCCCGGCTGGCATTTTTGTGTACGCGCACGCCTAATGTGTGAGACTAAAATGATTTTGAAATCGAACCTGGCGCCAATTAACTCTGAATTAGAAATAGAAAATCTTATCAAACCTTGTAAGACAGTCACTGTTACTTCCATAATAGATTGACCCACTCATATTTTATTCCATAAATATTTAATACCTTGTACCATTGATCAGTCGGAAAATATCACACTCTCGCCGCCGCCGATTTGAATTCGGAATGCTATCTGCGAACCGTTAACAATACAATGAGTTGCCAGTGCTAAATAACAATAATATGTGGGTCGCGTCGCGAACTCGACGCCGGATAAGGCGAACAATTAAAGTCAACATTAACACCTATTTGACAAAGCGAAATGAGCTCGCGTCGTAATTCGATAGTGTATCATATTTACGTCTTCATTGTTAACCGTCTAATTAAAAATTCACGCGTATAGTCCACCGGTGGGAGCGGACCGGTACTCCGTAATTTGATAGCGCTGGAATGTGTTGCCAGTCACCAATGAGGTTTTATCTATGTAGGTTGCAAACGAAAACGTGTTATTCAACAGTTGTTTGGATGTAAATATTTTTGCGGCTGTTTTGTGTTGCCTTGTTGAGTATGCAAATATTTTTAGAATAAATACTTAGGCGTAGGTAAGTGGGCAGCAAATGAGACTCAACTTAATTATGTCACATCGATCAGATTAATGACTTATCGTCTTTAGACATCTGACTAGTTTTAGTTCTAAGCTAATTATGTGTTGACCTTCGATATCCTTTAGATTAGCGATAATAGAACACGCTTTTGACTGACGTCATTGGTTACTTTGAATATCAGAATTGTCTACGTTGGATTTAATCTACTGTTTACTTGAACCAAACATAAGATAGTTAAAGGATAGCAAACATTTGTGTCGTTAAACATTTTGTTTAAACGTAACGATAAAAAACTTTACTGATGACGTTTCTGAATTGGATTGGATGATACTCCACTCTTTATTTATGATACCCATCATATTACAAAAGCAACGTATATACAGGTAGATAATTTAAATCCTCAGACATACATTAGTAGAAACAGAAAAAAGGTGTTATAAAGAACAACGTCGAATGAAATGCGTTCCATTTCATTGTCCGGATCTCGCATCAAACAAGTTCACAGAATCATAGCCACTAATGACTGTCCTTTATTCAGCCTCTCTACGTATTCTTTGAAGCTCGTATTGCGTTACACCGTGGTAAATCTCTACAAAGGTAATTTATGCTTCGAATTAAACTTTACGAGCCACTCTGTCTACGATCGGAGAGATGTCACATATCAAATTCATAAAGAAACTCGTTCTCACGAGTGCACCCGTCAGATTAATTCTGGTTACGCGTTTGTGGCGGGCAACGTAAACATTTTTATGGAACGAAAATATAATACTGGACACATAAAGAGTCTTTTACACGTCGTTAGTCAGGTGCAGTAAATCGAGAACGGTCGTAGTCGAGCGCTAATTTAACTTAGTCGAGTGCAGCAGGCGGCGTCTCTATTCAGTGTTAATGTCGCTACAGACGCGCAATAGTACACCACTCATTAACAACTTTTTATTTAAAATAGATACTTACCGTAGTTAGGCTATCTCAGTAATGTTTCAAGAGTCACGATGCGTTTTCACATTTACATATTCACAATCTAGACGAGAGATAGCGGCCCGGAGCTAAAGCGAATCTCTAATTAAAACATTAAAAACACAATTTGTTTCATTTTCCGTACGCAACCGTAAAAAAGTCAATATGGCGGCATTTGCATACACAAATGAGTGCATCGCGCGGCGTGCGTGGTTTTAATTGCCAACTATTTTTATCATTTTATTTAGTAGAGTTTCAGTGTCGATACCTCGGACGGCTTGGCTTCGTCCAGTGGTCCGCACTAAATGGACGCTATTCCTAGATAGTGTTGTTTCAATGTTTATCGGTCGTGTTCCCATCTGAAAACACATTCCGGTTTGATGCGACGCGGTACCAAACCAAAAGCGTACCGTTAAGTACGCGTCCAATAAAATACTAGCCGGCGCATATAGTAATTTCGTAATTGCGTGTTTATCCGTGACCACGGCTATATTTAACCGCAAAATGTTCACCTGAGAGGCGGAATCGCTTAACCAAATAATTATATATCGATTACACACTAGAGTTTTGTTGAAGAAATGAGCAGGTGGCTCATAGTTGTCCGATGCGTCTTAAAATTACACCCACACGCCGCATTGTAATGCCTAGATTAATTCAATTAGTAGTTATAATGAAACGTTCAGTTTGATCAATTATAGGGATCTGAATAAATGAAGATACAAGTGTAACTCGATAAGTCAATGCCGTAAAAGGTCTGCGATTACGAGTTAAGCAATGGTGGTGATGCAAATGGTACGCAATATTGTAATCGATAAACGAAGTCGTGGAATCGAGTCCGAAGAAAGGTTACGTGTTTTTGATCATCTAAAATTCTAAATCGAAACCAGATTTTTCGTGTCGGCGAATTCGGTCGTTTCCGTGCGTGTACGAAATTCGATACTGTACGACTAGGAATTTGAAATTACTGCTTCTTTTAGTGAATATCCTGAGGCACGCCTCGGCTCCATTCCATGTTTAATAATCGTTTGCAAAATCTTCTTATTAATGGGATTTATTTACATTTAATTGCCCTACTCTTATGTTTGTTTTCGCGTCATTGGCATACCATACAGAGAACACCACACATTAATAGACCTACCTTCATTAAGAGATGACCACAATACTCAATAATGAATAAGTACGATAAACACTGAAAATTTTATCACCATAAAGATTATACCCAATTAATGAGAAGCTGGTTGGAAGGGGATCGACGCGCCGAGAACCTAGACTTAGTACTTGTGTATGAGAATGTTTAATTAAGTAGAAATATTTACTGCTAACTGGAATATTGAAAATGGAGTTAGGCCTACTGTCCACGTAGCCGTAGCTTCATAGACGCGTATTCGTCATTACACGCTTGGTGTACGCCTGTTTGCTGCTTACATATATATGTAGCAGTAAGATGGTTATTGCCGTGATATAGTTATTATCCTAGGGATATAGCTATATACCGGAATATAGTTATATGAAAGCGGTTCATTACTGTCTTACCAGAAGTATAACTATGATACGAGCACGATCTAGTAATATAACAATTGGGGCATTCCGACCAAATAGGCCGCGGCAGAGGCCGGCCGAAGCGCTACGTCAAAATTGGTCGCAGTAACATAATTAGGGCACTTCGACAGTTATGAAGCGCTTTCATATAATTATATAACAGTATACAGGCTGAAATTGAATTCATGGGCATCCTCTTAAGTGATCATTGTACTCATCAAAACGAACAACTTTCACTATAGGACCAACTCTGGCATCGCGAAAAAAAAACAGTTCTTCCCTACATTTTGACGAGCTATGCGGACATAAATGTAGGGAACAGCTGATGTTTTTTAGGTGATTTCAGCTTTGGTCCCATTGTGAAAGTTGTTCATAATGATGAGTACAATTACCCCTTAAAAGGATGCCCATGAATTCAATTTCACCCTGTATAGCTATATCCCTAGGGATATAACTATGTATATCACAGCTATAACCATCTTACTGCGACATATAATAGGTTGGGGAAAAAGTTTCTTCGTATTTTTTAAGAAAATTCAAAACATTTTTTAACATAGTATGTTTACATTTAACTAAAGTATGTAGGTACCATTTTGTTCGATAACTTTTTGCCATCTTGTAGGTAGGGACATGATCCCATTGCTATAGAAATTTTGGGACTTCTGATCAAAATACCGCGACAAGTGGTTTTGGCAGTCCTCCCGTGATGTTAACCTGACACTGCCTAAAGAATTCTGAAGAGACCGAAACAGGTGGAAATCTGAAGGTGCAAGGTCAGGACTATACGGCGGATGCATTAACACCTCCCAGCCAAACTCTCTTAATTTTTGCTGAGTGGCTAAAGATGTGTGAGGTCTAGCGTTATCATGATGAAAAACCACACCCCTTCTGTTGATTAATTCCGGCCGCTTTCTCTCAACTTCTTGCTTTAATCTCATCAGTTGTTCGCAGTAGAGTTCAGAATCGATGGTCCTGCCTGGTGGTAACAGCTCATAATGAATAATGCCCTTCCAATCCCACCACACACACAGCATCACCTTGTTGCGAGTTAACCCGGGTTTTGCCACAGTCTGTGAAGCCTGACCGGCCTTTGACCACGACCTTTTTCGCACGTTCTTGTCGTACGTGATCCACTTTTCATCACCAGTTATCAGCTTCTTCAAAAATGGTTCGGTTTCATTACGTCGTAATAAAGAATCACAAATGAGTACACGGTTCATTAGGTTTCTTTCAGTGAGCTCGTGAGGTACCCAAATATCGAGCTTTTTTGTGTACCCAGTTTTTTTCAAATGCGCCAAAACTGTTTTGTGGTCAATTCCCAGTTCTTCAGCTACGTCGTAACTACTAATATGCCGATCTTGCTCCACTTTTTCAAAAATGGCATCCATTTTATCCGTAATAGGGCGACCAGAGCGACGTGCATCTTTGACATCAAAATTTCCGGATTGAAAACGCTTAAACCAAATTTGTGCTACTCTCACAGACACTGCACTAGGTCCATAAACATCGCAAATTTTTTTCGCGGCTTGCGTTGCATTTTTACCTTTTTTGTAGTAAAATTTTAAAATGTATCGAATTTCTTCATTAGATTCACTCATCTTGACAGTACGAAAAACAAATAAAAATCACACATTTTCCTAATTTGAATTTGGAATTATGTTCTTTAAAATTTAAACTTTCAATGATACCAAAACCAGCCAGATACACATAGTATAGCCAAAGAGATTTTATTACAAGTTCATACATACTATAATGCGAAAAGACTTTTTCCCCAACCTAATATATACATGTCTTAGGATAATGATTATCCTGCGATATTTATGTATTATGTAATTGGAAAAATGTAATCTTTACGAAAATCCTAGGATTTCGGCAAGACTGGTTTATTGATAACTAAGAAAGATTTTCGTAATCATACGAGCTAATGTCAGGATTTTTGTAAAAAAAATCATCATCTTGGGTTAATCGTGAGCAACGACGATGTACGAGTAGAAAACCTACGCTAGCTACACTTCGTGGATGTTTAAATGCGCTAGGCGTCACAAGCTGCACGGCGTATTTTGAAGCGTCTATGAAGCTACGGCTCCGTGGATGGTAGGCTTTAGTTTGCTTTATTCCCGTTGTACCCCGGGGCGGCGCGACTACGCACCCACTTAATGTTAGCTTTGAAATGATTGATGTTGATCTACTACACTGTATGTACAGTCAAACCAGCTATTTTTATCACGTCTACGGAGTTTCGCAAACTGGTTTAATTTGACCCTGATACAGACAAAAAAAAAAAATCCTCTACACTGCCAATATTAATTTTGTTACACACATAATCTCACGCCTTCTTCCCATAGGGGTAGGCAGAAACTACAGAACGCCACCTGCTACGATCTTTACATACTCCTTTTGCTTCGTTTACGTTCATACACACGCACTCCGGTTGCGAGTACTACGAACTTGACCTATCTGAAGAACCAACAATAAGGTCACTAATCACTATAATGTCCACCTACGGCGCTTAGGGCGTCCCCCCCGCGGCTATTCCAATCACATGCCTCGATAGTCGCATTTAATTCATCCTCTCAAAATGACCAAACCATCTAAGCAAACTCTTTGCAGTTTAGCTTTTAAAAGACAGTGGTGTAAAAGAATTGACTACCTACTCAGCACACTCACAACTTAGTTTGAAAGGACATAGTTGCAAAAAGGTACCGCCAGCACCTGTCTACCAAATAGTTTGCTCGACTGTACTAATCTACTTCTGCTTATTGTAGCTGTCAAGTGAATTCGTTAGCACACTAATGGACGCTAATTAATATTGAATAGATTGTTCTTAGACCACTGAAATTACCGTTTTTTGTTTGCCAAAAACAAATGACTGCTTGAGAACCCGAACAGTCAAAATAAGCTTGATTTATGTGCGATAAATTAAACTAAGTTTAAACTTAGGCACCGACTTAATATGACGCAAGGCTATATTAATAATAATATGCTCGGTTACATTTACAAGCTATTAGCAATTTAAATACAAAATGATCTAACATTACCAGCTGACAATGTTTTACGGCTAGTGCTATACAACATCAATTCTCATTCCCTTGTGCTTTGTACAGACTGACTACGTTGGAACCTCTTTAAGAGCGAAATTGAACGCACAACGTTCAGCACATCTAAACCGCGTTGTCAAAGTTGTTGTGGAATATTGACACTGACAGTTCTTGAACTCGTTTAGAATTGCTGATCGCAATTCAACTTATTTGGTAAAATCCGCAATTAATGTCGCATACTTTTCAATTATAAATTTTATAGATAAAAGTAGTTGTGGAAGTCAGATAGGCAGTCGCTCCATGTAAAATACTGGAATACAGCTGCATCTGGTAAGACTGGAAACCGTTCCCAACGTAGATGCGAAAAGGCTAGGCAAATGAGACTAAAACAGTTATTTTAAGAGTACTTATCTATTGTCTCTGGCTTTTACGTTGTAAATATTAATTAGTTACAAGTTTAGTAACTATTTCTTAATTATTTACTACATCTTAGCAGTCTTGGAAATGAATATCTAGTTTCAATTCTCATTTAAAGATACTCATATTCATGATCATGACTTGTAATGATTAGCTCTTCGAAATTAATTTCTTGTAAGAGCTATGTAAACTCATTAGTACGAATTAAATTTAATTAAACGTGTGAAAATTAAATTGTATTTATATTAGTATTAGCCTTATCTCTAAATAAAATAACAGTAGGTAAGTAATTCAGAAGTGGCCCGGATTACAAAAGTGGCCCGTCTTTATCAAACGTTAGAAGTGTGTACGACTATAATAAAAATTACATTTTATGCGAGATCCAATACTAATATCTTATAAACTTACGCCTAGTTGGATTGTAAACTATTATTTCCGATGAATTACTTTAAAAAAATCTATAATTTTGATTGCGCTGCTGAGGTAACGGACCGGATCGGAGTCGAATTTATTTATGTGTTGACATTAGACTGTATAAGGCAGAGTTCATCGGCTTAAAATGTCATATTAAATATTACGTCATTTAATATTATGCATTTTTTAAACGTAAAGTATAAATCGTTTGCGTTGATATGAAGTAAATCCATGCTAAAGGTTACGTACGTCTCGATATTTTAGAGATTGGTAATTCGGTTGGGAACCTCTAGCCAATGCAACTCAGATGTATTTGGAATTAGGAATGCGTGATTTCAAAATCGAGCCTTTCAATAGATTAACTTGGGAACGAAAGTACTTTGACATACCAAACCGAATATTTGTATGGGTTTTTAGAATAAAATATTGTTATTCAACATTGAAGACTTCAAAAATTCTTTGCGAAAGAAAAAAAAGATATCTCTCACGTATCGTTGCATTTCGGACTCGGTATTACAAAACACGACAGTTATTTCGTCGATTGTTCGCGCGCTGTCATTTTCGCGCGGGAACCCGAATCCGCCATTGTTTAAAAACGTTCGGATGCACCGGGATCGAATTTCGTCACATGCAATGGCCGTCAAGCATTGTTCTTGCATATTTCCAGACGAATGTTGTGTCAACACGCTTGTTTTCATTGTTCCTCATTGTTTTGGCATGCTTTGTTTGTTGTTTGGAAGATGATCAGGTATTGTTGAATTCTCGATAGTCGGCTCGGTGTAAACACGGGCAATCATGATGAGCTCATGTTTCCTTTCTACGTACCTACACACTGTTAATTGACTTGGCATGGTTTTCGCGATGATAACAATCAACATGCAAATTCTGCATTGCGTAATCGTCCTTCAAATATTTTACGTGTTTTATTCATTCATTAAAGTTTACAGTCTTTTGAATATTTTGTATTTTACATGGTACGTGCCCGAAAGGACGGATCATTCATCCAGTGGACGGATTTTCTAAACCATTGTGGTTTTGTTTGGCTAGTTAAAACTTTTGATAGCTTTTCAAAAAGTAGTTAAGTGAGTACAGCTATTAACACTGCAATTACTAGATTTAATTATCTTCCTCCTTTTTAATCTGCAACTAAGCTAATATTCTGGGTCAGTACCTAACAGGTATTTCATGCAGATCTGTCACTAGGTCCCAATAAGTTCCGAATGAAAAAAAAAAAATTCTATCTTCATAAGATTAATTTTCTCTTTTCGCCTCGAAAAGCCTCGGAACAGTCCCCACAAAACTCCACATTAGCCAGCAGTAGTACCAGCGTGTCGCAACCGCGACTACGCATGTCCCACGACGAACAATCGAACGCTCTAACCATGTACCAACGTAACCTCAGTCGTGTACCATGCAAAGAATTAGCATACTCGCAGAACACCATGCCCACGCGCAGAACTGCCAATCCATCATATTTGCTGCTGTGTGCGTGCACGGAGCCATTTTAGTTCTTACCAATTTAAATTTGCGGGGTTTGAAACGGGTCTTGTGCGATTTTCGACTTTTCTTTGTTGGGTTTAGAAGTTTTGGGTCTATTTCGCTGGCTGGTTGGTTCGAGGGGTGCAATAGGGAAGCTAATGGCGCGCGTGTATCTACACAGTCATCGTGGTTAAGCTGAAACGATTTTGCCTTGTTGGACGTTAAAACTGAATTAGCTTGCTTTTAGTATTTGGAGCAAGCGATGGGAAATCTGGTCCTTGGAGCTGTGTTACTCGCATCCAAGGCTTTTTGCCTTTTACTTAATTAACGTATTATTTGCATTCGAATTTCTAGAAGTATCAAATATACTAATGCACTGCCTCCGATGTATATTACGGGAAATACCAAGATTCAATGACATTTTATAAGCCTCATTGAGATATACCGTTGAATGATATCTGTTTGATATAATCTTATGCTGAGCATTTCCAGATTTGCTAACGAATTATTTCTTGAATCCATAATTGTATGTAATGAATAATCATAAAATACTTTTAAGCTATTAATGAAAATGTAATTATAAGCATATCCGCCAATCAAAGTGATTATTAAAATAATGATTATGTTGACACCTTCCATATTTGGTCTAAACTGTTTTTGCCCGTCGTCATTGTATAAATTAATATTAAAATATACTGTTATCATTATTTTGGTCAACGCACTGAGAGTGGTTTCAGTTATGCAAAGTTCGTGATCATTCTTTTTTTTTTTGGTCCTTTTCTTTAACGCAACCAACGCACGGATCAAAGGAATAGCAAAAATTCTTCAAGAAAATAATAACACTAAATAACGTAAACACTTAACGCGTTTTTCTAGACAATCTCAGTTATTTCCAATCAGCTGCAAGTGGAATTCCTAGGCACAGGTGTTCCTTACCTGGTATCACGGAAAACATACCTGGTATACAGTTAACGACTTCCGGATGGCATATTCATTGCTTTCCTGATATATAATTATTGTGGTTGGGATTGCTGCCTTGTTTCCTAATAATCTTTAGTAATAAATGGTGGCTTTAATGTCTTATTTAACTTGACTGAGGACGGATTAAATTCACACATTTTGTATTTAATCGCCGCTATGGTCTAGTGATAAGACCACCTGTTCTGACCTCCTGTAGAGGTCCTAGGGTCGATTCCCAGTGGGGGCAAAATTTTCTGCTCGGTTTGGTTGGTGGTAGGACTTGTTACCACCATCTTATCTAAGTCAATCGCCGTAACAACAATGTTAAAGCAGTGTTGTGTTGCGGCAGTCAGAGGTAAGATAGCCAGTTCCTCTGTGATTGAGGATTTCGGGTGAAGCTCGCTTCCACCTTCGGCCTGATCATCACTTACCATCAGGTGAGATGCAGGCCAATAGCTACCTCATTGAAGATTAAAAAAAAAACATCTTGTATGAGAAAGTAAGTTTCTATATGATCTGTTTGGTATGTTTTTTCTTCTAAAATAAGGAACTGATTTCTACGTTGTGCAGCAGCAAGATAGCCCGTGGCAAAAAATCGTGTTATTAATTATTACAATTTATTGTTATGTGCGTCGCGAAGGACCAAATAAATTACGAACGCCTGCTTCTCGGAGATGCACATAAAGATCGAGAAGGCGGAAGAGTAAAATGGTATCTCTAGAATCTACTGAGATAAGGGGTAATTTTTATCGTGAAAAATTAAACACTGCACGCAGGCTGTGTGCTGATCATGAATTTATGATCACAGAGCAGCTGCTGCTACGAAATAAATAAGATGCACTTTATAGTGCAACAAATAATGACGCCTATAAAACGGTTGTCGTATAAGTCTTGATTGTAAACGAATTAATTTAGCATATGAAACACTTTTTATTAGCATTAACTACATCACATAATTATTAGAATAGGACCAGTCTAAACTAGGGCTGTACTTTTTCTTTTCCTGTCTATGATGCTCTTCTTCGTTGATTTTGTATTGTTTGAGCCCAGTAGGTAGCCATCTTGATTGCGGCATCAGTGGCATTCCTAAGGTCAGACGAGGATCCCGCTTTTATGAAGCAGGCTTTACAAAATGTTTGTATCGACACTATAGCAGAAGAACAGAAATAAGCTGCAAGAATGTTACTTTGTCTAGGCCCTCTGGTTAGGGCCTAGACAAAGTAACATTCTTGCAGCTATAACGATGATGGAAAAGTCAAAAATGTACGGGACTGACATTAATGTACTGAAAATCATAAAATTTCAATCCCGTTGTCCGCTGTCCGTCCGTTAGAGATGTATAGTTCCTTTCATCAAATAGTTCCTATGCCGTAATGTTGGCTCTACGACAACGCTACGGCGCTACTTTAATAACGGACCTATTAGGTCCGTTATTAAAGTTTAACAGTGGAGCCAACATTGCGGCAAAGGAACTATTTGATGAAACGCACTATAACAGTAAAACGCGTTGAAAGCGATTGTCACTTGCCGAAGTACGGTACGACAGATAAAATATCTCAACATGGCGCCAGGGTCAATCCTGCTAAGCTAGGGTTTCCTGTAATTTTGGTGGCCGCCACATACCATCAAATGACGTCACTGAAACGTTAATTAGTAATTCGGTGTGTTTTCTAAATAGCGCTTATGCCGGTGCCATCATTTTCATGACGGCCGTCACTGCAGAAAACCGTGGCTTTACTGACCAGCCAAATTATGTGTAATTCTCGTTTACAAATGCTAATTGTCAGTTGTCAGTACATACTGTCATGGTTTATTAATAATGATAATTTGTCTTTCATTGATTGTTTGCTTGGAGGCGCGTGTGTCGGCCTCGACGCCCACACGTCATCTAATGCTAACTCAGCTATGTCCACAGATAATTATCTTATGTGTTTTGTGGGTAGGTGACAAATGCTAATATACCGGTACTGTGGAAGGTACTTTCGATTGTAATAGTTATACGAATCTTATATTATTATGATGGAGTTTAAAGCAGAGAAAAAAGACAAGGCGAAAAATGTTAACAAATATCTGTTTGATTATGATTAAAACCAATTAAAATATAAATAAACCAAATAAATGCCTCTTTAATACGTGTAAGAGGAACTTATGAAAGTGTTTATCGAATTTACTCAGAAAATAGTTTTACATTTCGCTTTATGGCAGTTTTAAGGCTGTTGTACATGTTTAATAACGAAACAGGCGAGGGTTCGCATAAATTTAGCGTAAATTTCCTTTTAACGTCTTTATTTACGATAAGTATGTAATTTCATTTCGATTCAGTAGTTGCTAATTTTGGCGGAAGATTCAGCGGTTTTTTTTTCATAAACAATAGAAGTCAGGGTGATAAAGTACATACTCTTTAAAAGTAATCCGATTGTGAATTATTTTTATTATTATTATTTAATGTCTAATTGTTGTCTTACCTAATGGTTTGTTTGCCGGGTTTTCATTCAAAATCTCAGGTGAATCACGTAGTTACCGACTATACCTAACTCTCCCGGAAAAATAAGATTACCAAATTATTTTCTATTTCTAATACCCAAAGAGACACTCATCTATATGGTAAAAAAATATACATTTGTTAAAAGAAATATCTTAAACTTTTAAATAAATAAATAACATTCCATGTACAAAAAAACTTCCCCTGAATATTATAAATATTTTTTTACGTTTAAATACCTATCACCATTTTAAACGCAACTTTATGTACGCGGAATAAAGTTTTTAAAACATTATTCTGTTGACCGCGTACATTACGAGTTAAGACGTTTTTATTCGTACATTTAGCGTTTCAACATTTTAATTAATGATTTTCTCTCTTTGCAGGTAAGTTATGCCGTCAACAAAGTCATTATGAGGTTCAGATTAAGTTTTTGTTCTCATTATGGTAAGAAAAGTGTTGATTACTATTTTAATGAGCATGATGTATGTTTAATGAAGTATATTTTTTAAGGCTTCGCCAAATTGTACGCGTACTTAGCGCGCGTTAGAGCGTAGCACGCTAGGGTCGCGGCGATGCTAGCGCCGGCGCTCTGTTTGACAGTAAACGTACATGATAGTGCAACAGAATTCGACGCTATAGCGCCGCGTCAGGCTAGCGCTCTAACACGCGCTAAGTACGCTATTTGGCGAAGCTTTTAGTCGAGACAATGCGTTCCTGACTCCTGTCAGTTGGACAATTTCTAATAATATTATGGATCAAATTTGCAGAACACATATTCGTTAGTATGAAACTGACAGGTGTCAAGAACGCATTCTCTCGACGGTCGGACTGTTATTGCAGAAAGTTTGTCTGAATGGATGTATACAATGTTTTGTCAATAACATGGAATGGAGAAGGTCGGTCCAATGGCATGACCATGACCATAGCTCGGTCCCTATGGCCTACGTAAATTTGTCATTTCGTCCATTCATTCCATTTCGTGTTCATTCATGAGTTTGGTTTTATTTCCCTATTACGTTATTTTCAGTGATTTCAATATTTTAAGTAAAATATAAGACATTTAATGTTTTAACTTTCCATGTCAAATATTTGACTCTTCGGATCCTTAAGTCGTTTTAAAATTTACTCAATGACGTTTGCCTTAATTATGACGTTATTAACGAAGGTTATTTAACAATAACGTGATACAGAAAATATTTCCTAATCGTTCTAATTACAGAAGGTCTCATTTGTTGTAAACGAGCTGTTTGTCCTTAATTAGAATATATTAGAATAGGAAATATACACATGTTGCTGTACATTCTACCGTTTGGCATGCAAAAATATTGTAATTACTTACATCTAAGTTCGGCCGTCGAGAAAATGCGTTCTTGACACCTGTCAGTTTCATACTGACGAATATGTGTTTTGCGAATATGATCCTTATAACTACTAGAAATTGTCCGACTGACGGGTATCAAGATCGCACTCTCTCAACGGCCGGACTGTAACTACAATATCTAAATGTATAGGCTATAAAATAGGTATAGTTAGGGTATAAAATTAAAATAATATATTCGAATAAATCTAAAGATACCTAATTATATAACATAAAATAACATGTCTGAATTTAATTTTTTTTTTTTAATGAGACTGTTTATATGCCAAAAAGTTTGATACAGAATAATAGCAGTTATTTATTTGAAAGGACGTAATAAGGCATTTATAAAATAGTTTTAAAGGTTGCTTAATCAGAGAAGCTTATTTCGTTTCTAACAATATTTAATATTTGCTAGTGGCATCTAAACAGTAAATAAATGTAGCTTCAAGATTTAGCATACGTAACGGATTCCATATTGTCCGATATTCAAACCGGTTGCTTCTTTTCGCAACCTGTATCCATTTTATTAAACAGCTACTGTCACTGTCATGATTAAAATGGACGAGAATGGCTCTTTTACATGGGTGACCTTTAATTAATCAGTATAAATTACTAATTAGAAATAACATGACACATGTATGTTGTAATGTGTTTCTGTAATAAGTGCAAGGCCCAGATAGAACTGTTTAATTATAATTAGTGTTCTGTGACCATGGCTGCGTTTAGTCCGCAAAGGCGTTCTTATGTCACCACTGACTAGCAAATGTATAACGGTTTACGGATTAATTTTAAACAATTACTGTTATATTTTATTTGGTCGCCCAAATAAGAACAAAATATCAATAAATAATACGGATAAAAGTCAGATATACCATCTGTGTGGCATTCATTTGACAGTTATAAATAATCATGGAGATTGATTATTTTTTTGCTGCGTTCCGTTTTTTTTTTGCTTGTTGTTACATAGGCAGAGATGTGATAAATAACAACGATGGGCCTTATTAGGCAGTAAAATATATCTTCGTAAAAAAACCGATCAAAAATAAGCTTGCTTGTTTTAATTTAAATTTTAGTCACAGGACTTGAGTAAAGTACACTGTGATAAATTGAATTCTGATTATATCTATGGTTAAACCTTCATGAGTTAGTACTTTCATCAAACATTGTATCCATAACCCTGCATTACGGCTTAAATTATTCACGCATTTCGTCATACTCCCTTATCTCAACATAATTCCTTAACTGCTCGAGTTAAATCAGCGTCGGTTACAAATTCAGCGACATACCTACTTAACTGTAAACTAATTTAAATTGAATGTAATCATTATTCATTGAAAATTGCATAAACTTATTAGACAAGTTGAAACAGCCATGTCGTGCCACATAAAAATTAAACGTGACAATTTCCACAGTGTAATAGCACGCTTGTTTATTGAAAAACGTGTTTACAGTGAGCATTTCAAAATTGTTGCCACCCTTTTATAGAAATAGTCGACAATCTTATAACTTGAGGTGTTGATGGGATCTGTAAACATTTAACACCTCCTTCTAAGGTGTGGAACTGGCCGAAAACAAATAAAGCAGAAAAAAAGGTATTTGTCAAGTTACGCGCGCTGTCAACGTGACGTTTGATTTCCCGCCAACGCGTTGCGTCTCGCCCACGTTATCTGATGCTTCTACTTTCTGATCCAACGGGACGGCTCCTTGTCAAAAGCGTCAGGTATCTTAGCGTATTATGATGTAAAATGTCGTGACATTGATAAAAGTTTGACATAAAGAGAGTATTTATTTATCTGATTGTCGACGTACGAATGTATGTTGCATTTTGTTAATTCCTCTAGTCCATAAAACATGGAGCGTAGATTGTATCTGGACATTTTTGGTGTAACATAAAGTTCGTATGTTTTACTTTTAAGTCGGTAGGTGTTTTGCTTTTCTATAAATTCTCTTTTAAAGTGTCGCAGATGTCTTTTGCTACATGTAGCATATTCAACAAGTTAGATTTTTTATTCAATAAATCAAGACATAGATCATTACGTCTCCTTGGATCAAAAATAACGCATCTGTAGGTAGCATGACCAAGTATAGATGAACATTACAAGTATAACCACTGAGACACTTGCTAATCTAAAATAAGAGGCTTTATTTAAAATTGAAATAAACACAAATATAAAAAAAGAAGCTTACGAAAAAATTCGTAAAAAATTCTAACAGATTTCGGAACTGAAGGACCAAAAAGTTTCGCTCTGAAGCTGACCATGCGCTGACAATTTAATTTTTTACTCTTGTCGTGTAGCTCATATCAAGCCCAAGACAAAAATATATTCTGTCATAAATCTTACGCGTACAAACACACAATATGACCGGAGAACATAAAACACGCCTTCAATGTGACTCGTATGAGTTAAGCCAACTCAACTCGCTGCGAATTACCTAAAAAGGCTGGCCAGGATATTACCACATCGTAAATAATTCATACATTATTACTCAATCATGTCTGTGCAACGGTGAATGTTTCAGTGGGGCGTTTTTATTTTGTCCGTATCCCGTTTGTGGCCGGGCCGTTTTTCTCTAGACATTGTCCTGTCCGTTCCGTCGGAACCGATATGCAGCAGAATGAGATGACTCATGCTCCCCCGACCACTTCGTTGACAGATTCAGTTTAGTTCAGAAACTCTCCGGCCCCGCTCATATTTTTAAAAGGCATAAATATTTCGTAAGTTCCATGTTTAAAATCTGTAACGGTACTCCAAGTCGTCACAGTGACCTGACGAAAAAGAGCAGAACGGACCGGTCACGGTTAACCGTCGTCACAGGTGCGCCTACGTTCACTTTCAATCAAGATGCTACGATTTATGTTTATAGTTTTATACTACTTTGGGCCTGTGATACTGTCGATTCCAATGCTAAGACATGCTGCATATGACTTAACTGAACATTCGACTAATAATTTGTGTCAGTCGAATATGCAGCACGCTAACGAAGAATTTTTAATTCTAAGCCTAAATTGTGTGTTCATTAATCTACTATATTTAGCATTTCGTTATCTCAACCCGTTATAGTACCAGTTTTTTAATTAAGAAAGAGTAATCTGCCAGAGTTCGTGCGAATATACCGCGTGGAATAGCGGTCACGGCGTCAGCGGAAAATTAAAAAATAAACGTTGGTTTTAGAATATGATTCGTAGTCTTGATGATTAAATAATTTACAACCATGACAAAATAACAAAACGAGAAATATTAAATATGAAATGTTTTATTATTTTAATCAAAACATCTTTGTAACACGATTATGTTAGTCGAGTTGTTGTTTTTTTCTGCGAAATGATCGTGACATTAACATAATATACCACCTCGATTTACATATTTATAACAAGGGTAGCTAACAGTAAGGTCTTGTTTTTAGAACCTCTACATACCGGTTGGAAAAAAAAAATATAGGGTGGTCCGTTTGTATGTAAATTCGAGTGATATTTAAATATTTAGAATGACTATAACAATAAATTAGTATGTATAATGTAGCCGTCGTCATTTCACGTTTGTAGGTGCAATGTTAAAGGACCTTTATTGTTTTTTAATGTATATTCATCTACTTATATTAACAAATTGAGATATCAATTCGGTTTTGAAGTATTTATTGACATAAGAAGACATTTCATTGCGTCGAACTGGTCTACGGCCGTATAATGCCATGGGAAACAGAATTATGGGGCTCATTTACTTTATTTATGTGTCCACGAATTTATGGTATTTTAAGATCTGGGCAATAATATTGAAATTCAGCTATTAACGTTGATTTTGATTTATAATTGTTTTTTACTGATATTAGCTTCATTTCTTTTGACTATATAATAATTAACAACTGAGACTTGCTATATTTTGAAACTAAAACTAATGGCATGCTACTACTAACTTACTAAAGCTGTGTTCTGTAAGTTCTGGTATAAATACTGGATATCCACATACGGAATATCGAATGGATCTGAATAAGCTGCATTTCCTTAAGAGGGAACAGGGCCTTCGAGGAATTTGAAAAATACGTATTTGAAGAAACTATTGCCGTCGTCTTACCTCAAATCTGCCTCCGTACAGTGCCAGTGCAGCTCTGACCGATTATATCACAAAAAAAATGACGTGATCGACGTCTCGTATTCCCCTTTTTTCTCCTCGAAAACTGAGCCGATTAAATAATTTTGTTCATTAAAATTTTAAGAAAGAATATGTCTAAGTTCCTATCATTTTCTTTAATGCTAAAAGCTTTTGGAATTTGTCTGGTAGTCCTTTAATCATGGCGCTGAAAATGGGGCATTTTTGTAATTTTTGGAGGGTCATATTTTCTTTACCAGTAAGTTGCTGAAAAAGTAGAAATAACAGGGACGTGTCTACAGCAGACCTTGATTTTTTCTTTAACAAAATTGTTGCTCTAGAGGCAATAATCAGGAAGAAAATAGGGGAATACGTTTGTATGGAGAATCGCAGGCCCTGTTCACTCTTAATGAATAAAACAAGCATCATTATAGTTCAAAATCCCGTAAATCAATCGTTAAGTTAAATGTTAGAGGATGTCATTACCCGATGACGAAGCCTCCTAATGAAAAACTTCAAAAGAACTCGTATCCTTCATAAAGCTGAATGAAGAAGTGAATTTATGTCGCCAGACGAGTTTCCATGGGGTCACTGATCCTAGGATCCCTTACAAAGCTAGCTACCATGTGGTTTATTGCTTTCACAGACATCTGTCCTACGTTTTGTTATTGTGTAACTAAATCTATTAATCCTTAAAAGGTGCGCACAGACCGCCCGGGCAAAACAAGTCATAAAACACCTTATTAGGGAGCCAGGTCTGACACTCGACTAACACGTGCCCAATAGTCAGGCCACTCACTAATCGACTAATTAACTCAATGTTTTACTATAACCGCGTTTAGAAAGTTGTTCCGTGTGGGCGAATGTTTAACATTTATATATGAAACTTGAAGTTTAACGATGTAATAATGCGATGTGATAGACAACCGATAATAAGTAAAACCGAAATTTTGTGATTTCTTAATTTGAATAATAATAACACTAAAAAGAAAGTCAGTTCTGTCTATGGCCGTAATTGATGAAGCCTATATTATTAGCATTAATTAGTCGATTATAAACGATTTATTAGTCGATTATGAGCATCTTAATTATCAATATTATTACACTGATTATACTAAAAAATTTGCAAAATATGTAAATAGATGACGAAACCGTATTCTATTTTATCGATTGAGAAAACAAGTAATACAGGGAATATTTCCACTTATTAACGCACATAAAAAGGACTTTGTAACTATACAATTAGTGCGAGTATATAAAAACTAATTGACTTAATTAAGATAACTCGATACCGATATTACAAGTTACTCCATTAGTAAGATGTCGCATCACTACCGATCTAGTAAGTCGATTCTCGCCCAACACTCGACAGTAATCGTAACTGCGGCCATCGACAGTGGTGGTAATCGCTACACGTAATATGTAAGCCACTATTGCCGGTTTGGCCGTTTATTTACAGCGCAAGTACATGCATGCCTTACAACATCAGCCTTCTTGGGTTTGGCAAAACATCAGTTTTTTATTTTTTATATATAATCAGTATGTTAATAAAATCTTCGTCATAATCTATTAAGGGATAACTTAGGTATCTAAGCATTGTTCTATACTTAGTCTAGAAAACTTCTCTATAGAGTACTCTCTACAGCGCAAGTTTTAAATATAAATTCTTAGCTCAACAATCAAAATTGGAAATTCAGCAAGGTCTTGTCGATTTAAAAATTGATTAAATTTAATACCAAACATTTCTACAATAACTTTCTACAAGACTCCTGGACATCCTTATCCTCACAAAACGGTTATAAACCGACTCAATTAAAAGTGCATCCACCGGTTAACTACGCGTACGCATCAATACTTTGTTTTAATTGTCCGATTTATATCTGTAACTTGTGGTTATGATACGGGAAATTAGCACCACATCCTACGGGTAAGCGGTTTGTGGTCGGCTTGTGTCGCTTTCGAAGCTGAGCTGAAGATATTCGAAGCAGAACTCACTGAGACTTTATTGAGAATTTCTTTGATAATTGTCCCAGCTTTTCTTTCAACCAAAAGGTGTATTATGTTTAATTAGTTCAGTCAGTTATTAATTCAATTTAATACTTGATTCAATAGTGCCTCTACGATTAATAGTTAGCCCCGTCAAGTTAATAAGTACTTATATTATAAAGAGATATTCGTAAGCTTTATATGTAGGGAGTAATAATAATTAAACGGGGGTAACCTACAGAAAAAATAAAAAAAAAAATTGAATTGTCTTGTAAATGTTGACGTTCAAAAGTGCCTTTGTGCCTCATTCAAATAAATAAATTATTTGACTTTGAAATACTGATCCGATTCCGAAAATTCTTCTCTCACGGGAACCTACAGTGTTGGCGAGTGTCATAGGATATATTTTGTGGTCAAACAAGAAATATCACGTGTTTGAAGAAGCTAGTTATATATATAATCTATAAATCGTCCTGTCACGAAAGAATTGCTCCTTGAAAGTTTCGCTGAAGATCTGTCTACTAAGAATATTCCTCATTCATGTTTCACTAAAGAGACGTCGCTCTCTCTCCTTGCTTCAAAACTACAAGCACGGCCTTAAATTTAAATTAACCAGGAATATTTATGAAAACAGTGACGTTCTGTTTGTATCGCAACTATTTACCTGTATTTATACGGATACAAAAACCTATTTTAGCTCTAAATGGTACATTTGAAAGTCCATTTCGATATCAGAGTTCGCAATCAACTCGGCAATTCGGATGTTAATTTTAACGAATATTATGGACTTTATTTTGTACTTACATTGATAATATTGAGAGATACTATTTAAATAACATAACATCACGCCTGTATTCCCTGAAGGGATAGGCAGAGGTGTACCTATAGTACACCCACATTTCGCAAGTTATGTTTAAGTCCCATGTAATAAGGGGCGAGCTTATTGCCATCAACCGGGCACAAATCCAGACTCCGGGTTTCTACTGAGAAATTCCTAATAGAAAAACCTGATAACACTTTGCCTAACCTGGGAATCGAAACCAGGACCAACAGGAGCGCTTGCGACCACTAGACCAACAACGCAGCCAACGCAAATCGTATTAGTTTTTTTTTTTTTGGATTAATATTGTTTGACTACTATGTTACTGGCGCTCCTAAGTTTATTATTTCTCTGGATAAATAATACCCAGAATACCAAACAACCAGAAAGATTTATTTTAGCATGTTTAGGCTAACTGCCAGTGGAGTTCCTAGAAAATTCGCCGAAACCTAACCTATTTTAATTGTGCTAGACTAAATGATAGCCAGATGTTGCAACGCAACGGCTTTCTCAGAAACCAAGTTTCGCATCGACATGTGCAGGGCATATATTTAGGTCTGACTGAGGACTTAAAGAATACTAGATTAATAGTACATTACTGCCGCGACCTGCAAAAAGAGCATAATTTATTCGGCCGCTAAACACGACAGCTGGGTCCTTATTATGAAGTATTAATGCCATCATTATTCCACTGCGAAAAAAGGATGGTGCTAGCGGCCTTGTATAGCGTCTCACTCACACTGGAATAATGGTGGCATTAATACGTCATAATACGGCCCCTGATATGGATTTTCATACAAACATTGCCGGTCGGGCGCACGCATAGGTATATTTACCCAGTAAAATTAAGTACAGCATTTTCGATTTATCTCGTAGAAGGTTGCCACAATAATTCTCGAATTTCAAAGCATGTTTGAGAAAAATAAATTAACTAACGAAGGTTGGTCATAATCATCATTGTATAAAAACGGGTAGCACTCAGGGAGTGCCGGCAGAAGTGAAAACTTGAATATTAACGTTGTGCATTTTTGATATTTTGGTACTACTCTCCCTCCGTCTTACGAATTTTCGATCAGGTCACGTGTCCTGACGCGAGTTTAACATTTTTTTACCCATCACAAAAAAAAGTGCACAACGTCGGTCAGATAGGCCGTCGCTCCATATAAAATACTAGTATTCAGCTGTATCCGGTTAGACTGTAAGCCGACCCCAATATAATTGGGAAAAAACTAGGCAGATGATGATGTCGACGTCCACGTCCATAAAATGTATGGAAATACGTCCACGATCATATTATCGTCACTTCAGAAATTATAAAAACGCCAATTGCGTCTCAAAAAATAAAATGACAACATCCTTGATTCCAAATTCAAAACAGCTTTTTTTTCTTATGTCAATGTCATACAGCCAATAAAAGAGAACACGTGTGACGTGACTTTTAACATCAAAGCTCATACCTTAACTTAGAGTTTTTGAGCCGTCTATTTTCATCTGAGCCATCAATCTTTTCTCCCCGCCTCCCTCGCGCTGCACCTGCGCTGCGCTTGCGCATCTTTATTATTAGACGTCGCGACGCGCCGGTCGTTGACCCCGGCGACCTGCTTACCGAAATAAATCGTGCACACGTGCCAGTTAAGCTTTTGTCAAGCTTGCAGAATTCTAGGGTTGGTTAAATAGTAGGTGATTTAACGTAACTTACCCCCTTTTTATTTTTTAAGCGGTTGAATGATCAATTCAGAGTATCTCTAATACAGGGTGGCAGGGAGAGGTTGAAATTTTAGTAGGATATTTAGAAAAAATTGCTGTTCTATACATTTTTACCGCGTAGGTATTGATCTGCGCGGTCAAAATGTATTATAGAAAAGCAAAAAGTTTTATGACATTCAGAACAGGAAGATGACAATTTTCCTCAATTTATTTTTCCCAAAATTAAAAAACTGCAGTCACGTATATTTTTTTTTTTTAAGCCTCACAGTTTTGTAACAAACCTTGTTTATCAGAATTTAAATCGATTTGATCTTGGAATTTATTTTGGATTGCAAGCGTATCGATTACTGAAATAATTTCTACAGATAAGTTAAATATTTACCCACGTCCCCATTTTGTTAACGAAGCTTGTCCACTCTGAAATGACGCGCCCCTCTACCGCATTGCCGTGTAGTGGGGCGCGTCATTTCAGAGTGGACAAGCTATACCTAAAGTGCCTACTTACTTGTAAGGAACATAGCAAACTCTGCTAAGTATAGACTGTCCGTTTTTATGTACTTCCTCATTACCGTTCGTTTCGGTGCCGAAGCTTGGGTTCGTACTGTTTATCGGCTGCAGCTTGTGTGAACATGGAACTAGAAGTAAATTACTTACAGTGTGTGAGGTGAAGAGTCAGTCGAAATGCCGCAAGAAGGAAAGAAAGAAAGAAAAATATAGGAAATCTATACTAATAAAATAAAGCTTGATTTTTGTTTGAACGCACAATAATAAAAATATTTTTTTGCGTTTGATAGCCCATTTCTTGAGGAAGGTTATAAGGCTATTTAAAATCACGCCACGACCCTTAGGAGCCGAGCAAAAATAAAAAGTCGGTAAGAAGGCTTAGCGAAAATGAAGTAAGAGAAAAACAAGAAATTACTTGCGAGCGAAGTTTCAGGCATAAGTTAGTAAAGCATACTATTAAAACCGCTTTTAATTGGTGGTCATTGGCATTTATTAACTATCAAAATAGGTGCTCTTTTTGCCTACAATTTATAAAACTTTAAAAATTGTGTAAAATCTCGTTTTTAATCATTTATTTTAATTATACCTAACTTTAAAAGTTTTATCAATGACTGCCAAAGAAGGCGCCACTGCTCATACCAATTTGGTCATTGACTTTAATGCAGAACATTTTGTTGTAACATTATGTATGCAGGAATTTATCAGTGATTCTTCTTAACTTACGAGTTTCTTGATCTTTGTATTTTTTTGGACTAAGCAAGTCTGTAATATAAATTGATCTAACAGAAATATCTATAACACCAGGACGTACGGCTGATTAAACAAAAAAACTAAACCGCAATTCTATTCCAGTTGACTAATCCCAACTCCGGACACAAATAAACTCATTGCTTGCAATTCAGAACATAGTCCAGACGGAGAAGTAAAACAAAACCGGCGGAGCGCGTCTGCTACCCGTATTGATCTGTCTGCTAAACTTAGGTTAACATAGTGCACCCAGACAGTCATGGTATAGCTACAAGTGTAGTATGGCTTCGGCTGAGCGCGAATCGGATCGATACAGAGTGCAGAATTTCAAACTGAGAATGTGAGTTTGTTTTTCTGGCGATTTGAAAATGGAAGATAGCTTGACAGGCTATTGAACCATAGATGATAGATCTTGGATTATTAGTGGACATTATTTAATACAAAATGCATTAAATTATCTTGAATCTAGAGATGTATTTTATTTTATTCGTGTGATTATCTCTGACATAAATCTTAAATACAATGACCAACCGTTGTGAAAACGTCACATCATTCGCGAATTACACAGATGCAGTTGCTAGACAGGACTCAGAAATCTAAATAGATTATAATCAATTGTCAAAATATAGTCTGCCAGTAATCAAATGCCCGGACTAGACTGGTAATAAATCAGTGCGGACAAACAGTAGCCGAATTAGTTGTGGAACTACTTACCTTAATGCACTTTAATTGAATATGGACGAAACAATAAATTATTTTGATGAATGCAACGTCAGGGTTGCCAATAGTAGCCATATATCGTAAATAATAGGTATTTTATAGTAGTTATTTTTTATTTTCCTCTATTTTAATAAACAAGATAACAGTGTTTTAAAGAAAACAATACTACGCAATATTTTTTTCTAAATTCAAAATGCAATCCGACACCACTTAAAAATAGAACTGACTGCATCACTAAAGACGAGCGCTGTCATTTTAAAAATAGATTGAGAAAAAAATTATATTGAAACGTATTGCTAAACTGTGGGTAGTGAATACACAATACAATATGGAGAAGACAGTACGACAATAAATGAAAACGAGAAAGGTGCATTTTGAGAATTTTACGTTTTGCGTATGGGGTGCATTTTGCGAAAGGTACATTCTGCGACTGAACGCACTGGCAATACTAAGTATTTTGAAACTATCAAATAAATTCTAAAATCTACTTTTAAAAAGAGATTTAACTACCAACTAAATAGTAGTGATGGGGCGTCTACTGGTTTTGCCAATCTTTGACTAGCTATAGTGACTAAACAATTGGACATATTTGGTTGAATTTTTGTAAGCGGACTGGGAACGTAATTAGATAAGAATACGAATTTTAATTTATTCTTTTATCGTCGTCTCTTCCTTGTATAATGTTGATGACAGCAAAACAATATTTTATGTGTACAACAAATTATTCGCTATTATTGTAAGGATATGCTTTACAATAATGTTTTCAAGTAAAGTCGGTAGGAACACGGAGTTGGCAGTTAAACGAGAAATACTCAGAATCGTTTTACAATAAAGGTATAAAATGACGTGACGATATAAAATAAAGGGTCAAATTAGTGACCGTAGTTTTATTAGTACGTTCGCTGGTATATAACTGCAAAATAGGTTTCTTATTCTTTGAAAACTTATACAGGACTGGAAGAGGTGGAGGGGTTAATGACACTGTTTGTACATTATGGTAAACAATTCAAAGATTTTTTTTATAGAATAAATAGCGAAATTCAGGGTACCTACTACCTACTTGTGTATGTCTTGTTTTTTTTTTTTGTTAAATTATAAATATACACGCTGTATAATTTTGCTATTTATAATTTTTTCTTTTTAGTGGGTGGAGTAGGTATTATACAAAGTATTTTTTTGGAAGTTTTCCACGTATAACATTATTAAAAAGTCCTTTTCCTTTGTTTTGTATTTCTACTCACATATTCAAATTGTGTACATTTTGAAAATCAGTTTTAATAGTTAAAACATATAATTTGTAACAAAAACCAGCCTCTAAAATTCTAAACATTTCCACTCTCATGCTGCGCCCGCGCCGACGTACTCACGAACACATCACTATCTTTAACGAGTCCAATCATGAAATAGCCCGTTTTTTACACTTCCCGGTACTCCATATAAAACGGTTTCCTAGAATAACCGTATTGCAAATGCAGCCATATGGCCTAAAGATAAGGTGCGCTCAAACCTGCGCGGGAGTTGCTGTCAACATGTTAGTAAAATAAATAAAGTTGTCAATTTGTGAACTGTTTTGTTTACAAAACTGTAGGCTGCACTGTGTATGTTAATGTAAACATGTGTTTTGCAACGCTACGTGTTTTCTGCCTCAGACTAGGAAATGTTAAAATAAACTTGATAGTTAAAATCTATTTTAAACTGGTCAATAATTTACGAACTGATACGTTATCGATACTATTGTTATTACTAATCATTACTTGTAAAATGACTCGTGCGCATATACCTACTAAACAGGTTACATGCAAGTACGTGCAACAAAGACTCGATCAAATACACACACATGTTTAAAAACAAAAAAAAAAACCTAAAATAGTCGTTTACAGTTTCCCAACGCGCATCGCATCGTGGATATTCTGATCTGTTTATATTAACCCAAAAACAATGAAGTAGGTCGAATTTTATGATGTGGTGTTATTGTAGATTGTAGCTATAACGTTTTAATGCACTAATTTTCATTTAGGTCATTCTTCATTCTTCAAATGTGTTTTTCTTGGCACATTATTTTTATTGGGATTTTATGTTTTGTGCTAAATATTTTTCTATTTTTGACAAAAAAATAACCCCTAATTAAAGTTAGACAGTACCGTTCCTCTACTAATATTTTTAGTTTTACAAAAAAAAAATGCATTTCGACACCCCTACCTATAGGCGCCACAGTCTACATGTTAAAATTCACACCTGCGCCACAGATTAAATAAGTTACCTGTGCGATGACAGGTTGCTTGCTGAGAAGGGTAGCCCTTCAAAATGATAGGGTGGAGTCTCCCCTATCCGTTTACTAATGGCAAAGAAAAACACACAAAACGGTGGGCCAAATCCCTCAAGCTCCCGAAATTGGATACGTTTATCCCAGATTCCTAAATGCTCTCAGCTGTCAAATATTATTTTAGCTGCATTGGTGAGCCAAATTTACAAGGGCCCATCAAATCTCTTGACATTTGATATGACAACAGATTATACTTAAAGCGCTACAAGGTTCTTTTGGTGCGTGGCCAAAATCGGAACTAACGCCTCCATCTTGTTTTTCAATACATTTCACATAACAATTGCACAAAATGTTTACCAATAGCGACTACCTGTCAACGTCGCTAAAAAATTGTGTGTGTTTTTAGAAGCCGTTAGATGCCCATGGCATAGACAACCACGGAACATCACATTTCAAATCAAGAACTTAATTTCTTTATCATCAAATGCCACAACAAAAAGCCATCGACTCACTAACTGGCACGCTGTACTCACTAACCATGGAGAATGATACCATTCCATTGATTAATCTATAATCGAGTGTATGCTAATTGAACTAATTATTTACAGTGCAAGCTAACGGTGTAGCATACGGACGTACATTGTGATCAGTTCGACCGGAACATTACCTCGGTAGACTAATTGGCGACCATTGTTCTATGGTATATGTTAGGCGAAATAGGGTTAGATGCAAGAGTTTAAGTAGAGGGTTAGGGTCTAATTGCCCTTGAAATACTGTGGTGATGAAGTAGATGTTTTAAAGTTCGTTTTTTAATCCCAGAGACTAATTTGACAGGTGCTAATGCGAAACTCCAAATTGAAAAAAACAAAAAACAATCACTTGAAATATCAAATTAGTTTCTGGGATTAAAAAACGAACATAGGTTGAAAACTAAACTAAATATTATGTGTGGAAATACTCTGTGTCTCTGTGGATGGTAGGAAGCTGTAGAAATCTCGCGAAAAAAACGCACACTACTCTAACTAATCTATATACTATATATAATACTTCACTAATCCCAAGGTTTGTCTTTCCCTTTTCATTCTCCAACAAAGTATGCTTTTTATTTCTTAGACATTATGTAAAACTAATAATCTTACTATGTGTAGGTGCATAATCAACTACTTACTGCACGTTTTTACGTGCTACAAACAGCACGATGTTGTTACAAGATCCCGTAAAAATGTGACGTAGGTTATGTTGATGACATAGTACGTATGAAGTAAGTATAGTTATTAAGTTAAAACTCATTTTATTAGGCGCTTAGCAGCGTGCAAGGTTGCCGATTGCAAGGTCATCGTTGTGGTTTTTGTTTTACCTAAAAGGGTGACTCAGTGGAATCTTCCAGCTGCGTTTTCGACTCCAAATTCCTCCTTCATAATTATAATTTTACGCTACTCAAACACGACTGTCTCTTCGCTAAACATTTTGAAATAAAAATTCCTTTATTCAAACAAGACTGAGAATCAGCACTTTTTTAACGTCAAAATTAAATAAGACAGTCCCCCGAAAAGCCCGCTCTTCACAACTTAATAGCGCTTTAGTTGCTTTTAATTTTGGTCATCTGAGGAACTTGGAGAAGGACAAACCATATCCGTATCCAAAGTCGTAGCCTCGACACTTGTCCACGTGATTCAAAGAGCCAAAAAACATCATGGCGTCTATGAGATTTTGAGTTGTCATAATCATCAGTCTGTTCTTTGAGTTCTAAGTTTTTGCCGCGAAAAGTTATTATAGAAGAACTTCATTGCGTTGACTATACGTATTCTAAGTCTGCCGCGAAAAGTTCTTCTCAAATAACTTTTCGCGACAGACTTAGAATACGTATAGTCAGATTATAATTTTCAAATCAAATCATTTATTTGCTTGAATATGGGTAGGGACATAAGGTGATATACGTACAACAGAAGTTCTTTAAACCATATCCTACTAAACAGGTGTGCAAATATCTATTATAATATAAAAATAGACAGTCATGGTGAAAACTTAAAACTGGTATTAGCGCCATCTATATTCTATAGCCTAGCACTACAGGAATCCATAAGTTAAATCACCATAGTTAACGCGTATCCATAGTTAACGCGCCTAAAGAAATTTTCATTAAAAAAATCTTACATTATTTTACCTAAATGCATTAATTGATCTCGTTATGCGGACGGTTGGCGCAGTGGTTAACCGATTGACTGCTGCACTGCGTGTCGCGGGTTCGATTCCCGCACGGAACAAATATTTGTATGACCTGCAAGTAGTTGTTCCGGGTCTGGCTGTTTGTGTATGTGAGTTTAAATGTTTGTAAACGCACCCACGATACAGGAGAAATTCCTAGTGTGGGGCAACGTTTAAAAAAAATAAAAAAATAGTGTGAATTAAATGAATTTTATTTTTATTATTTCTTTATTAATCATACATAATTATTTATAACAAATAAGGAAACCAGCATGCCTAAGAAATATTTCTCGACGGCATGTGAAGCCAAGTCAGATGCCTATCTAATTACGCAACACATTTTCGTAAACGATTACGACAACTTTGTTTCATTTTCACAGTTTAACAACATTCATTGCGTTGTTGAGTTACGTTGTTGAGCAGATTTTTTTTTCGAACTTATGAAGCAATGTATTAGCTATTTGTTTCAAAACGTTTCAAATTCCGATTGATCGTGTACTTATTACGTAATTAGGGTACAGGTTAGTCACAAAACACACGAAAAAGATGAATTACAAATTTATAATAAATATTAATATTAGAATATTTATGCAATGAAATGTATATATAAAGGTAGTACTTTCGTTAGTTATCTGTGTGTCTGTATTCTATGCTTAATATACTGTTCCATGATAACGGAAAACTTACGTGCGGCTTTAAGCTCCATTTGTCGGTCTGCACAATGTTCCTGTCCACTAGCTTTGTTGTTCGATATGTCTTAATATGTACAATGTACGTGTATGTATGTACTATATCTTTACTATGTAAGTAATGGATGTGGTACAGCTTAGACTCTGAGAAATGCGCTGGTTCCGCTTGAAGAAAAGTTTCGTAAACAAAAAGGTTCTATACAAATACTATAAAGAGGTAAAATTTGCAAGAAACTCAAAGCATTTATTTCAATTAAACCATTTACAGGCACTTTTGAATTGTCAAGGGGTCAGTCGGTCAGAAATATGAAGCTAGTTGCCCATTCCGAAGCGTAACCTACGCTTCGCCTATGGAGAAGAACGGGCAAGAAACTCCACGGACACTTTTAAATCATAATATTGGTTACATCATCAAGCAAGTTTGTTTCTAGGGAGTAATCTTCAGAACTACTCATCCCAATCAGAAAATTATTTCACTATTATTTTTTGGGACATTAGGCTACAGTGTTCCCGAGTGTCATTATTTTATTTTCAAATAAGAAAGTTCACGCGGGCTTAGTCGTAGGCAGAAGTTAGTGTTACTTAAATAACTGTAATTACAGGGTCCTACCATCCAGACTATAAAAAATCAACCATACTCAGTAATGTAGAAGTGATAAAATAATATTAAATAAGCTTGAGAAAGTTGAGTACAATTTTATTACAGTCTTTTATAGTCCCAAAACAATTAATGTTTAATTTACAGTTCATAGGAACTCGCTTCCAACTCAACATATTATTAAATTACTGTACGTAGTCATTTTGTAGTTGGAACTTGTCACTAGAACCTGATTTTATAGATCCACTAGCGAGTAGCGACCCGCCCCGGCTTATTATATTTTTAATATGTTTTTTTTTATCGGTTTCTGGAGTTGTCAATTCGCCTTAGCGCTCCTGCACACGATGCCGCCACCGCGCCGTCGCCGCGCCGACGCCGCACAACTACAATGTACTATCGGAGAACTTCATATCTATGCAGTTTGAAAACAAAATCCCGTGAACACAATGACCACATCTGTTACTGCTCCGGTTCTATAGCGGCCGTGCCCTGCAAGCAGAAATAGTCCTTACGGTGTATAGATATGAACTTCTTCGATGGTACATACGAGTCGCGCGAAGACCGCCACCGCGCCGCCGCCGCGCCGCCACCGCGCGCGGTCCTCGTCTCGCCACCGCGCATCTATTTGATTCATTCCATTACCGGCCACGGTCACGTGCATGTTCATACGCGGCCGGCAATGGAATGAATCAGGATAATGAAATAACTGGGAACGCGCGCGGTGGCGGCGCGGTGGCGGTCTTCGCGCGACTCGTATGTACAGTGTAGTTGTGCGGCGTCGGCGCGGCGACGGCGCGGTGGCGGCATCGTGTGCAGGAGCGCTTAGATTAACTTCGTGCAAATCGCCTCAAGAAAAAATAATATTATTAAAAAAATGGGTTTCGCCCGTTTCGGGCGAGTATATGCGGGCGAATCACCAATAAGGACCTTTGCACGGTTTTTTCGACTTGGAAAACATGAAGATTTCAATTCAATATTAAGTCAGTACTATACTACTGTACTTATATAGTTAGTGTTATGGGTAATTAATAGTTTATTAATTTGAACTTTTGTCCAACAATACTCTATTGCTAACTGTGGAGGCTTGTAAATGGCTTGTCGTTAATTACCTCACTATTACTTCTGTATTGATAGCTCTAAGCCAACCAAACACAATAAAATAAAATATTAAATACACATAAACCTTCTGGAATAAATTTTCTAAATGATGGTGAAAAGCGCATCAAAATTCGTTGCGTAGTTTAGAAGAACAACGTGGTCACACAGGCAGACACGAATCGTCATGTACCCTGTTTAGTATAATCATTACCAGAACATTCTCTGCATAATCAACGCATTAGTATTCACCCAGGATCCTCTGATTCCTGTTCCCACAATAATTACCCTGTAATTTTGAACTGATTAGCTAGTTGACTGGGGAGTGACATGTCGCAAAACGATCACCTAACGGGTTCCGAAGGATGGCCGGCTGGTGGTCCAGGGAAATGAGTGTGACTCCGAGAATCTTGGCAGTTTGGACATGATTTTATGAGCGTCCTCGTGATTGGACGTTTTAGTGGCACTTTATGCGAATGATTAGCCATAAAATTGGAGTTGATGTTTGTCTCGGAAACGCATTGACTAAAGCCCTTACAGCTAACGACATGGGCAGTTTATTGTGAGAATAATCGCCTTTAAAAACATGTATAAAATGTCCGCCCTGCAGCTTGATGTAGGAAGAAACGTGGAGTCCCGATACAGGAGCGAACGGTAATTAATAGAAGGTCACGTTGCGCCGTTAGATGCGCCGGCGCATCTCGACATATATAGCAAGCGGTCGGCGTCCGGCCTCGCTGTATATAGACGACGACCCTTTTTAGCCGCGTGCGCGCAAATACTTGTGCAATAAATCGATCTTTATCGGATTAGTTTTTGCCGGTTAAGTACCGAAATTGATGGGGTTAGTGGTGGGGCAACGGAGGAGGATGTTAGAGTACTGTTTGATGGTTTTTCTGTTCAAAGAAATGTAAATTGAATTGGTCTTTTTCTATCTTTTTCGTCTGAAATATCTCTCAGGCGTGTTTTCCTTCACCATTTTTGAAGCAAGTGATAATTATACAATACGCACATGAATCCGAAAAGTCTGAGGTTGGCCTAGGCCTTGGGTTTGAACTCGAGACCTATGACTTGGCAGTCCAATGGTCCCACCACTAGGCTATCACCGCTCTTAAATTAACTTAACATTTGCAATTAATCAATAACATAGCAAATATACTGAATGTGGACAGTAAAAATATACTTATATCTCTTCTGGAGTCCAACGATGCCGAACACACTGAACAAATATCCAGGGATGGTCTGCAAGAAGCTGTGTTTTTAATTTACAACCTCAACTAAGGAACATTGTTCTCCTGCTTTCTTAAACACCACGAATGGCTATTACTTGCAGGCAAACGAGTAGAAATAGATTGCTGGAGTCAGAATTCCCGAGTAAACCTACACTTGCATAGCGTTTATGCAGCAGGGCCCTTTGCCCTGCTGCACATAACGGAGTCATATGCAATCACAAATTTGTCACATCTTGGAAACATTATAATTAAGTTGCAGACGCTAATTACCTTCTCGGTATGCAACGCACGCACCAGAAGTTATTACTGTGACGTATGTTACTACAGATCCTATCTATAAAGGTGGTGATATTTACTGCAGTTCCTGGGATAACTGGAAAGTCTGGAGATCCTGGATATGATTATATCTAGATACTAATTTAATAAAGCTGACGAGTATTTTTGAAGTGAAAACTTCTTTAGCGGCGTTGTGCACTTTTTTTGTGATGGGTAAAAAATGTTAAACTCGCGTTAGGACACGTGACCTGATCGAAAATTCGTAAGACGGAGGGAGAGTAGTACCAAAATATCAAAAATGCACAACGTTAATATTCAAGTTTTCACTTCTGCCGGCACTCCCGGAGTGCAACCCGTTGTTTTTTTTTTAAATCGTTGCCCCGCACTAGGAATTTCTCCTGTATTGTGGGTGCGTTTACAAACATTTAAACTCACAAAACAAACAGCCAGACCCGGAACAACTACGTGTAGGTCATACAAATACTTGTACCGTGCGGGAATCGAACACGCGACACGCAGTGCAGCAGTCAATCGCGTCACCATTGCGCCAACCGTGTCGTCGTGCGTGTCGTAGTTTGTTTTTTGAACGCGCTAAGCTCTGGAACTACCAGACGAATTTGAAAAATTTTTTTTGCTTGTGATAGCCCAATTCTTGCGTAAGGTTACAGGCTATTTAACTTCAAGCTACGACCCTTAGGAGCCGAGCGAGGCGGGTGAAACCTCAGGGCACAGCTAGCTGATCTCATTAGCCTGTAGACTTGTGACAGAGAAATGATAAAGAGCTGGTCAGAAAATTTATATTCCAGGGGAGACCCGTTATTAGCGAGACGTGGAAACTGTGCAACATCTCTGCCTGACCTTTTATTAGGTGCAATAATTTACGTATTTCTTGAATACTTTAAGAGCTTGTCTTTTAATGTGTAGGTATTTTATCGAGGTCGATACTTAGGGTTAAGATGAGCGCGTCGATATCCTATCAAAGACATGCGAAGTGTCGATAGTCCCCGATAGACACCGTTACCTCACTAATTAGAGGTATTACGTGCATCGATAGACATTACTTTGGAGTTACGGAATAGAAGATTGTTGGTGATTGCTTTATTAGTCTTTGATAGCGTGTAGGTGTAATTGTGAGGTCTGGCGTCGTTGTGTTAAGTGTCTTGTTTAATTAACTTTTACGTTTTATTTCCTTTTGCCGAAGGTGTTTGAAGTTGGCGTTATATGTTATAATATGTGTTAATAGCGATTGCTACTTCTGTTTGACGATTCTTCCTTTTCACTCGATAGCCATACAGACACATTTGAGCACAGTTTCCGACATTGGAATAATTGAACCCTAAGTTAAAATCATTCTTCTACTCTTTTCCCAATTTATTTGGGGTCCGCGCAGCAACTTGATTTCTTTCACATCTGTATCAGCCGCCATGTCCTTATCTGGAAGCATTCCACCTATGTGTGAGAATAAATAAATAAAATAAATTAAAAAAAAAAAACCTTTCATGGTACCATATAACGTCACCCTCCCCGCTAACTGTCCTAACTGCAATTGATATTTTTCCAGGGCAACAGTTTGTCAGTCGGGCGCTACAATCATGTTAATGAATTAACAACTTTTTTTTATATTGCTCTTGGCTTACGCTTTGAGTTAGTAGTTGCCCTAAAGCTCTAAGGCCATTAAACTTTTTTTCGAAAAGTTAGGAACATTTTGGTAATGTCAGTGCAGATACGTGAGTTTGTGAGATACAACAGTTAGCGGGGAGGGTGACGATAAGGTAATGTATGTTTTCGAGATTTAAAAGTAGACGTAATTTTGTTTATTAAGGATTAGGACCAACCTCGCATTAATAACAACTTATACCTTAATCATTAATAAAATAAAAATATGTATAATATCCTAACTAATAGAATCGTTTATGATAATTACGTTACTAATAATATCGACGATGCTGATTCTTTGCCTAAAAAATAGGCAAGCCCCTTGGTCACGTGAAGAGTCGACCAACCGCTATAAAAGTTCCCATTAAAATAGATGGACAAATTTTAACACAGCATCTAATGCGTTTTACTTATTATTTTTTTACCATTGTCGTTATTTTGGTGGTCTGAATGATTTCTAAAAGTTTGTCCATCTAAAAAGAAAAGAAAGAATAATATTTATTTGGACACAGTTCGTGAAACACATAATACCAAAATAAAAAGTGAAAATAATTATAAATCAATAATAGTGTGTGCTTCACGGCTGCGCCAAAAAGGTTCATTTCAGCATTAATGCCCGACAAATGCTGTCTGACGCTGGTTTTCTAATGAACCCTTATGGACAAGTGACGGGGAGTACCATCAAATCATCATCATAAACAAATCATCTATTTTAATAGGACCTTATATAATCATTAATCAATTTATATCAATTGCTTTCTATAAACAGACACAGTGGCTATCCCGTTCCGTAATACCTCCATGTCCAGTTTGCGACAGGCGACACCTTGCTACTAAGTACCGGTAGTCATTCGAGGAATTTTAACTGATATCAGAGTGCGTGACCCGAGCGGTAAATATTTTATACCTTTATACCGCGGTTTTTACCTAAAGGGATGAGGAGTATTCATGGTAGCGGTAAATTATATTTAGATGTGATTGGAGATGTTGAGATAGCTACTGTACTGATATAACAGTCTAAAGGCTAAGCTGTATAGTTATTGAAGTGGGAAGGCTGGGTTTAAGCAGTAAATAGTGGCCTTAAAAACCCGTCATTGGACTACGATACTGGTAGTGTTTTTTTTTTTTGTATGGGAAATTATCAAATAACTTCTCCCGCTCTGGGTGGAGCGGGAGGGCGTGTCAGACTCTTACTGACTAAAACCCACCCGTGTTCCTTCCGTTGCCTGCACGTTGCCAGGGGCCACGGTATCCCTTTCGGACTTTCCCGCAACCCCATCGGTCCTAACGGACCCCTTCGCTTCTGCTGACATCTCTTTGAGGCGCGCGTGCTAGTGGTGACCTTAGAGGACTTCGTGGCTAAATAATAACAGCCGCACGGGTCGCTCAAAGGTTAAGCTACGCTTGCCGCGGTCGATTCGTGGATGGGTCACCATCCATTACATATCGGATCTCTCCGTGCTTCGGATAGCAAGTTATGCGGTTGGTCCCGGCTGTCATTCGGCAGTCGTTACGGGTAGTCAGAAGCCCAAAAGTCTGACAACCGGTCTTACCAAGGGGTATCGTGAGGAGGATAGGCAAACGCTCCATGTAAAGTACTGGTATTCAGCTGCATTCGGTTAGACTGGAAGCTGACGCCAACATGACAGATTGACTGCTAGTGGTGATCTTCAAAATGGCAAAAAGTTATGAGTAAATTTTTAATGCAACGGACTTTCAATCAAGCTAAGATAAAAATGTCAGTTTTTGAGATTTTCGCCAAAATTTCGTTTGATAAGTAGCCATGAATGAGCTGACCATAAATTAATAGTCTGAAATACTTAATAAAACTAATTAATCGTGTAGACGCAGGCCACACGGCACAAAGTTATGCGAACCTCCGCAAAAATATCCATACAACATGCAATTAATAAAACCAACAACTAGGTTAAACACTTAATTAACCGCAGAAACAATGATTTTCCTTATTATTATAAATATTAGTTTATTAACTATAACTAATTAGTTAAAGGTAACCTTGCTTCGAGTTCCGGACGGCGGCCGACCGGTAGTAACACAATAACCTAATTCGCGGGCAGCGCTTGAATATTCATGTTTTATTACATTTCTCTAATATTTATTAACCTAACTTTCAATGTTAATTAACCTCTAAATGTTTTAGTGAGAGTTGAGGCTGAGCAGTTTAAATTATACATACTTTGAAATTCTGCGGTTAAAGAGGGTTCCGGTTTTCAAACGAGCCGAAATCGTGATTTCGGCTCGATTTTAGACGTTCGGACTTCGTATATCTCCGGTTACGCGAAAGGGATATTAAGGGTACGCTAGTCGGTCATTCTTCCATACAAACATAGTATGGTGATTACTCGTCTGTTTGACGGTGTACGTTCAAAACTAAAAATTATATCGAAAATGGCAAAATAGAAACCGTACATGAATAGATAATTTATTCGATAGTTCAAATAATTTTATTTTGAAAAGCTACTGGATATATTTATATCCAGTAGCTTTTTCATAATATCTATACGCCCAAAGGTCTGTTCATGAAATTTTACGCGCTCGTTTTCGTTATAAATCATTGTCTATTACACTAAATAAATTAATAAATATAAATAAATCAAAACTAAATAAACTAATAATTTGACTAATTAGCATGCATATTAGTTACGCCCACCAACGAGTTCGAGCCGTTGACTAGTGTACCCTTAAGGGATCTCGCGCACTAGACGACCACGACCAGTGGTCGCAATGGTAAAAGGATACGAATCGCGCACTTGGTCGGTCACACAGCCAACTAGCTGAAGTGCGCGATTCGTATCGGTCTACCTAGTCGGTACGACCACTGATCGTGGTCGTGGTCGTCTAGTGCGCAATGTAAAACTCCTTAAAAGATACACAGTAAGCAACTTCAGGCGGTCACTGAAACAATTTTCAGTGATTAGAAGCAACTAGATAGTTACACCAACCTGTGTAGTGGTTGTTATTGCCAGCCTCAAATTTCTTACAAATCATTTGCCTAATAACATTATTAATTGTCCATTTTAAACGACAGGTATAGACTATTTATCACCAGTTTGTATTTCAAACCTATCAAAATGCTGAATCGAAATTTAATCATTTACTTAATTAAAAATAAATATAAAGAAAGTGCGCCAGAGTTAAAATATAAATTCCTCAACCAGTTTTGGCGGACCTTGAAATAAAAAATACGTAAACAGCAAAACCAGTTTTATTTTTACTACCTGGGCCTAGAATTTTAAGTCTGGTAATACTACATTTTGAATCACTACCGCACAATCTTAACACCGTTACGTTATGCACAATATAAAGTTTTTTTTTCATGTCATGGCTTTTAATATTTTAAATAGACAGACCACTATTTCACCCGCGATGGACGATGGTGCAACCTACTAGCTGCGCCCCGCGGTTTCACCCGCATAAGTCTCGATTCCGGGAGAATAACGGGATAAAAAATCTCCTTTGTCCTAACTCTAGTCAGGTTTACGCATGTGCCAAATTTCATCCCAATCATTTCAGCCGTTTTAGCGTTAAAGTGGTTAAAGCGTAAGTGAAAAAAAGATTAAGCCTGTCGGGAAACACATACTCAGGCTAGGAGTTCCACTCTTGTTTAGCACCTACTTTCTTGAGAGCAATTGATTCTGTAAAGGCAAGATTACCAGGCCCATCCCCGGCCACCGTAGGCGCGGCCCTGCGGACGGTGAGCAATGAGTAGCTCGCCGTCCGTTAAGGACCAGGCCCGGGTCGACGGCGCGTTGTGTTCCACGCACGCCTCAAAGAGAGGTCAGCACAACTGATGGGGTCCACTAGGGCCGATGTCTGCCGAGGTCACGGGAAAGTCCGAAAGGGATACCGTGGTCCCTGGCACCGTACAGGCAACTGAAGGAACACGTCTGGGAAAAAAAAAACGGCAATATTCACAGACTGCGTTTGGACTTTACTTTGCAAATCACTTACTTCACATAAAGCTTACTTTACTTGTAAGTATCCAAAAGTATTCGGACAATCCCGAAAACCGCATAGCACCGTAAACAGTAAGTTAAGTACTTTTAAATTGGTGCAATCCATACACCGGCAGACGGCTTTTCCCTTTAAACTTACAACCGGCAAACACGGCACAGATTAATTCCCATAAACTCCGCAAATCAATAATTCTAAACAAGCGAATATTTCTCAAAACCAGTCGGTTGAGGTCGCATGAGTTTCCCCCGTGTCAGAGTGCAGGTGCGAGTGGAAAGCGCATTTCGCTTGCGCCTGCGCACCGCAAGGTTGAACGATGCCTTTTTGGAATGATTTATGTTGTTTTTTTATATTTATGTATGCATGGAATCTGTTCCGGTTTAATTAAGTTCTTTTATAGTATCGGAAGTACTTGTAAGTACTTCATGAGTATGTGCCTTGATTGTGAATTGAAATTATTTTATCTTGGTTTTATATGAAATGAAATGAAATTGTTTATTCTGTATAGGATATTGGAATCACTATTACACGTCATCATAAAAAAAAATATTAAAATTTGCTAGATGTGTTCGGCGTTTCCTATCTGACTACTTTGAGAAGAGAGGCCGAAACAAACTCAGAGGTCACAGTCTCTTTTAAAGTCCAGACATAATCTTGGTCAGGCCATATGAGGACCATGTAGATTAGTGTCTGAAATGGTCTTTTGAGAAAAGAACCACACAGATTTGAGTGGACCTGTCCTGTCAGTGCAAGCATTTGTCAGTAATCGTGGAGCTCAACCCAGAACTTAAGGAACTCAACTATGATTAAGAATATACGTAGATCCTTCCAGGTGCTTTTTTTTTTAATTATTTAACCCTAAGTCCAAAATAAATTAAAAAACCATACCATCGTTTTATAATTACAAATTGGATTTTCAATGCTTCAATTTCTCAAAGAAATATGACAGCCGTTCATTACAACAGACGTGTAGACCACATACCGCGGCAAACACTAAAACAAAAAAACACAAAAAAGCAAAACATAAGCACAGAATAAAGCACGCATTCAGATAATTGTGTGCTCACTCTCCTTAACCGCACGCGTGATGTTTACGAAACCCTCTAGGTCTTGTGATAACATTGTAAGGACGTGCTAAATGTATCCCCCCATGTAAACACTGTCTCGTTATGAAGCATCATGCGTGTTTGCGCTGCGCTCGCGCATCGTGATGTGTTTCCGAAATTTGAATTTGTGGGAACCGAGGAAAAATTGCGGACGGTATTTTAATTGCCGATTTTGGTGGAGTACCCAATCAGCAGGTGGGTTTAATAAAAAAAAAACATGTTTAAAAAAAGAATGTGCTTTTTCGTGCCAAGAAACTGTTAACGGGCCGGCAAAGCATGCGTAGTTCATACAAACGTAATACCAAAATAATTAGTTAATCAAACATTTTCTTAAGGTAGTGTGTAGGTATTTATTCCGATTGGATTACAGAATTTCTAGGCTCCCAAATATATATTTTATTTTATTTTTATTTTATTTTAAAAATAAGCTTTCTATAGAAATTTGTAATTCCTCATATCTCGTTTTTATATAAGTGTCCATTCAAAATATATATTTGAGAGCCTAGATATTCTGTAATCCAATCGGAATAAATACACACTACCTTAAGAATATGTTTGATTTAAAAATTATTTTGGTATTACGTTTGTATGAACTACACATGTTCCGCAGGCCCCTTAAATGAACTTGAACATACATTTTCTTTGTAAATACATGTAACAAACGCCGACACCTAGCACACTCACAGAAGCTTACGAACTAAAACAAACTAACAATACTGGCTAAAAATCCTCTTTGAACAAAGCCACATAAAACCTATGCAAACAACTTTTACCTGCAAAGCCAATATCCAGCACAAACCGATAGATTTCTAAACGCACCACCTCAATGGCGGAACACAGGATTCACAAGCGCAAACGAACTGAGATACAGACAAACAGAAATGTTTGGCACAAGTAAATCGTGCTAGCGTGGATGCTAATGATAAACAGCTTATGACGGGGAATTGTCAGAAGTTGTCTTTTGATTGGGGAATCGATTAACTAACTGACCTTTTGTCGACTGTTGATTAGGACAAAAGTGAAGCAATTCAAAAATAAACCAATGTGAACCAATTAAATTAAGTGTTTGTCTCTGCATCACTTAAAGGAAAATACCTATGGCATTAAGTCTGCCTCTGTATATTTCTGTGCTTGAAGTATTAAATAAAAATTAACATAACATCACGCCTGTAATCCTCGAAGGTTTAAGCAGAGGTGTACATAGTACACCCACATTTCGCCAGTTATGTTTAAGTCCCATGTAATGGGGGGCGAGCTTATTGCCATCAACCGAGAACAAATCCAGATTCCGGGCTGCTACTGAGAAATTCCTGATGGAAAAACCCAATAACACTGCTCGACCTGGGAATCGAACCGAGGACCAAAATAAATAAAATTTGGACTTAACGGAGTAATACTGCAACAACAGTACAAGTACAAGAATCATTTGAACGTCAAGTTACTCCGACAACTTTATAAAACAGTATCTAAAGCGTAAAAGCTGAAGATGATGGGTCTACGGTTCCTTATACGCTTTCAACTCAAGCCTTGTACACAACAAACAAACATACACGCACGTAAACAGTCAGGAGTGTGAATGCGAAAGTAAATCGTGGTACAAAACTCAAAGTTTGCTTACTGCACGCATGCGCCATTCTCCTAGCAGCCATGTTTGACCAGCAAAATAAATCGCTGGACCAATGATTCTTTCAACAAACCTTTTACCTCTTCCAAATTAGGGAGGCCTTATGGAGTTCCAGGTAATGTAATTAGTCAGAGAGTCTTTGAGGCCGTTAAAAGCCTATTTTAAGTGTCTAGAGTTTAGAAGAACTGCTAATGCTATTGGAGCTGATGCCTTAAATAGACATGCGTTAACAGCTTAGAGGATGAAATAAATTATGGAATAGAAAATACGAAGGACAAAGTTGCAGTTATTTTGCGAGATTGGTATCTTCTTAAGGTCTTTTAAGTACAAGCTCAAAATGAGTATCCATTGAACTAAGTTTACATCTTCTATAACCAATAAAATAAGCCCAATATCAAACCAAAGAATCTGCCACTTTTATAATCGTTACTATCAAAACCACCACTCAAGTCGCGAGATTTTTTATCTGCTAAATGGGCGGACCTACAAATAAGCTCAAGTAAACGGATACAATAGGTAATGCTGTTGACTATAAATGGCGAATAACATTTATCGATCGATTGATGGTAACATTTGCTGTTGACGGCCCACGACCACATCGGGGGATCGGGATGCCTAGATACGGTGTTCATACCAGTTTTCTATTACTGCCCTATATTCTGATTTGGAAAGTTTTATGTTGAGTTAGGTCGGAAAAAGGAAAAGGGGATTTAAAAATAGCTGTCTTTAAGGAGGTCCATGTTAAGAAGAATTGATGTCTTCGGCTTGATGTCATAGAGGGCGAAATCCCTATTCTTATTTTATTACTTGTGGTTTCTTTGCCAATTATCGCTCTCAAGTCAGAGACGAGCTTCAATAAAAGTCACAAGTCACAATAACACAACGCCTCAAACAGACAAATCTAATAAAAAATAACATCGTATTATAAGAGAAACTTGTGTAAATCTTATCTCCATGCCTCCAGGCTAGCAGTGAACTTACCAACTCTTCAAGATTGTCACAATTACTCCGATCGGACTTAATAAAATCAATGAGAGAAATTTTTGCTATATTGTATCGCCTCTGGCTAAATCGATAAACGTAAAAGTCGTTCACGCTTTCATTCCTTAAGTGGGAGAAGGAGTGGTGGCAGGAAAAATATGACGTCACACTGCGAAAAAAAAAACTGTTTAACCGGTAGTTTTTTCTGGTTACTGTAGGTTTAAATTAAAATGACCAAAAGAGATTCATTCATTAGTATCTTGAAGTAACGAAAGACGTTGGAAAGACAAGTATCATGCAGACCCGATGGATTTCTGTCCATTTTGAGCTTTTTAAAAATCAAGTCTAAAATGGCGGCCGTAGAACGCGGCAAATCAAACAGCTGATTTATTTTTAGTACAAAAACAATTTTATTTATAGTTCTACTGTTGTAAACAGACAGTAGAGTAGTTATAGAACCTGATTTGCATCTAGGACCTTGAATATACAGTCAAATAGATCCGAAACCAGAACGACGACATTACGCTCTATTGCGAAAGAATTTGATACTTGTGGAATCAACGTCACAATTCTATAAACCGTAATTGTATGAAGATAAGATTGAATATCGAGTGGTTTTTGTCGAAGGAATGGTGACAGAATTACCGTTTTATCGATTTACAAAACATTTTGATTAGTCTAATTTATTGGAAGACTATCTCGTTTTGACGTAACTGTCTAGAAGTTTCATCGGTTTTTTATTGAGATTAAGTTGAGAATTATGCTAACGACTCCCGATTTGTTTCTGCCGCATTGTTATAATGTCATTATAAATGTATTTGTGAGTTTGTAAATAAATGTTGAATATGTTGACCTTAACGGGTCAGGCTGCTCATGCGCAGGTAAAGTTGACTATGGCAACAAGGAGGATTCATGGAGTATCTTTTGTTCTTTGACATACTTTGGATTCTACACATTTAATTGCTATCTGATTAATAAACTTCTTTTATTGGGCATATGAGGAAAATGTATTGAAATACTTAATTTATATTATAAATGTTTTCCTACAACGATTAGCCATAAAATGCGTCATAAAATTAAAAGAACATTCTTCAGTCTTATCAAATTGTATACTCTAGGAATGACTAAATTAAATAGCAATTAAGCATTTATTAAACGAAAGTAGAAATTCCGATGACATTCAGTTTAATAAATTCTTAATGAGTAACTAACAAAATAAACTAATTAATAATCTAATAACTTGTGTATTCATTACTTTATTAACGACGTTTTATAAATAATAAACATGTAGAAAAATAAAGAAAACGTAGCAATGTTTTAGATCGTTATCGGTATGTCGAAATATTTGTAAACGATATCTGTATTACCGATAGCAGCAGTCACGATATCGACTGTCCCGGGCTCAATGAGAAAGCCGCACTATTGTCATAAAGTGGGACACGATGAGCGCTAAGTATCAGATAAAGCGACCGATCAATTCGACTAATTGCCTATCGAAGTATCGACCACTGACAAAAATCATCGACATCCATTGATACACCTCTACAGTTAACGAACCCGATTTTTAATAGTTATAAATATTCATTCGATTTTTAAAACACAACGGAATTGACTATTCATTTAAATGGCATCCAGATTTAAAAAAATCAGAACATTGACAGACGAGGTCGGTTTTCGAATTGCATAAAAAAAGTTCCTTTAAAAACCGCGTTTTATTGAGGAACATTAGCGGACATATATAAGAATCGTGGTGATGAATAAAAAATCGATTGTATACTCGAAGGGCATTACAGTACATGACCTGTCAACGAGACGCGAGATACGTGACTAGTGTTGCGAAAATATATCGATATTCATTCGACGCTGTGCGCAATATGGAATTTCTTCGAATTTATTAGTAGCGGTATTACAGGTGTTTTTTTATAGCTTATAATAAATCTGTATTAAGACGGTGACATATAAAATAAGACTAGAAAACAATACATAATATACGAAATAAACCTATGAATTCGTTGGAAAAATAATTATAAGTTGTGTATTATTTCTGAAAATGGTATACAGTTAAATCTTGTCTTTTTCTTACTGCATCGGGTTGCGACCTGTGTAAGTATTAAAACCTGTATTCCTGTTCAAAGCCCATGAGAGGTGTACATTACTGCTATTCACAAGGTATAGGTGTGATTTGAACTTATCATTAGTTATCATTTATCATCACTGTTAAGATTACTTTTTCTACAATTTGTTATTTTCTAACCACGATTATGGAGTGGAATGTATGCGTAATCTGGCGTTGATTTGGTGTTTATTATAAAATATACGCTTACGTGTTGATGTTTTACACAATGAATACAGAAAGGTGAATCAACATACTTAGCATACTAATTATCACACTTTCATTATTTACGACCTTTTAGCATAATCAAGCAATTAACTCAGTAATATCTTATAAAAACTTGTCATAGATAATGCCAATATAAACTCGTAAACAGTGCTAAATCTGACAGCTCGATTTTCCCGTGCACAATAGAATTTAACGGTTTTTACCAGTTCTAGCCATGTCGGACTGTGTAAATTCCTCTTATTTGTGTCCGCAGTATGTAGGCCAATTTGTTACTTTTTCCACAGCGACAGGTTTTGAAATGTATTTGTATAAAAAGAGCTGGCGCCGACACCGTTGTGTTAATCTGTGATACGTTATTTGCGATTTTTATCGATGTTTCTTTTGATGAGTTTACGGCTCTATTTCTTTTTTTAATATGGCGTGAGGTTAAAATATTGCGTACGTTTATTTGATTTTTATTGCAAATAAATTACAATATGAAACAATTCAGACGCCATTACTATCTTCATGGGGGTCCTAATTGATACAGTTAACATTGATGTTGAAATCTAGATTTTTTATGGCATATAGACAGGTAGCCTGGGGGCAATATTTATTTAGGTATAAAGATTTAGATATTAATCTGAATCTTCACTATTGATCCGAATCGAATTACCTTCACTCAGTTTATACTTTAATTTTTTAGTTTCCTTGTTTATAGCCTAGTTTATAACTTTAAGCTGCAGTTAGAATAGATTGATGGCATCATTCTGATTATTCTTCTGCAAAACTGTAAATTTATCAGATCTTTGATCTATCGCATTAAAACTATTTTTGTCAGATACGCTGTTATTGGTTAAAACATAACAATTTGTAGTTTCCAGTTTGGTATTACATTCGAGAGCGGCAAGCTGCGTATCATAACTGTTACAAGCAATTCTTTGAGTGCTGATTATGTCATAGTTCGATGTCATATTGACGTATTATGTCAACTTGATCAAAAGCAATACCGCCATCCCAAATTGGCAACATCGTAAACTTTAATCCATAAAAGGACACATGTCCTTTGTAGTGTCATGTCTTTTGTAGTAACATCACTACCGACATCCATGACCTACACCTTTGCACGACCAACAACCGAAACCATACGACAGAAAATTAAAAATGCACCATTAATTTATGATATCGCCGATCGACCTCACCGGTTTTCAAAAAGGAGTGTGTCTTAACAACCAAGTGACACTTACGGTAATTAAACAATGAGTCATGACATGATATCCTCGTTTCATAAAAAAATCATTTCCGCAGAGTATCGAGTGCCATATTGAGATCGAGTTACCTTGCGCATGCGCATATTGATACTTGTAGAGACAAGCTGGTCTCATGTTGTGGTAAAGACGAAATATGATAAGTGGGTTTGTGAGACAAAGGTCGGGATTTTAATATGATGGAGTATCGTTAATCAAGTCAAGCTTTGATTGTCACTTGGATCAATTTTCGATTTTGTTCGGTTATTCGTTAATGTAAGAAAGCACAGCGGTTTAAAAAGATGGTTACCATTTGGTGGGTTAGTGTCATGGCGACTAAACGAAAGTTCAAAACAGAAATACATTAATCACATTAATTCTTCAGCTCCTTACGTAGATAATTAGATACAGTAGAACTTCCGACAGCTATTAACATTGAAGTGTCATCTGATGTTGCCATAAGCTAGTTTTCTCCCCGTTAAAGTGGAAAAATGACACGATATACTGGCGGATATTGCAGAAGCCTCGCTTGAAATGCTAGGAAATGGAACCAGAATTCTAAAATTATCATATCGCGATAAGACAAATAAAAGAAACATCCTTAACTCTTATCATAATTCCAATCTAAATACCACTTCTCCACAACCTGTTATCACTAGCCAAGCCAAGAGAAATGCATATAATTTTATCACCTTTCCAAGTTTCCTCAAATCAAGACTATATTTACTACTAAGGTGGTCAATAAGCTGTTCATAAACAAACATGATTCGCATTCGAAGTAAGTAAGGAACTTGTAGATAAAATGTAAATATTTATTCCTTCAACCAGTTCATATCGTAAAGCGGAAACAGGGTTTTATCAATGTTTTCTAATCGTTTATTAACTTAGCGTGTGGAGCAGGGTTGAGCTTAGCTAAGAATTAGATGTTTTTCCGAAACTACGCTTATGATGTCTGAGGCCACACAGGTCCTCAAAAAGTTCTCGTGTGAATCTATAGTTCCCAAAGAACTCAACATCGGGAATACTCGCCAACCGAAAGTTTCGGCGCAAGTATAATCGGCGTTGCCTCCGCTCTTCCTGTAGAGCGTCTTCGAGCAATTCGAGCATTCAAAATGCAGCCATCGTTTTTGATATTTCTACTAAATTTTACTTTCGTAGACAGCACGATAACTATTTTGATGTCGTATCAACTGACATAACGCTCCGTCAAAACATGTGTCAAATTCAACTTTTCGGACGGGCAAAAATACATCGGGAGTAGGGACAACTGTCAAATCGTCTCGTCATTCATTCTTAGTTCGGGCTTCGAACTAATCGTATATCTGTAAGTGTTAGGGAGTAGGAAACGCCCGTAACTATGGTCGAAACTACGGACATCGTGCTTAGGGAGTAGACCCCCTGTTTGCGAAAGACGATACTTAGGAGTGACACTTGTCAAAAGCTTTGCTTAAAACCAAAATAGGAGTAAAGCGACAGAATGAACCATGAAAAGAAACTCCTTCGGTAAAGCCAGGGGGAAGATTTTTAAGGCATTGATGTGATTATCAATTCAGCTAGTTTAACAAGCATTTAATTAGATACAACGTTTGATCCTAGGACAGTTCCTTGTGACACCCCAATGGTTATGTAAGTTATCTAGGAAAACCCTTAACTGTATGAAATATCATTTAAAGATTAGTTAATTTTATTTTCCTTCCTGACAACCCTTACTTATTAACATGTAGAGAACATAGTTTAGAGATTAGATAGATCTTAGCTGATACATGCATTAACATAAGCAAACAATTAAGTGTCCTCATTTATAAATAGCCCATTCATTAATATATTTTATTAGGTTGCGCTTGCAGGAAGGCGGCATGCGTTTGCGCAGGGTCATGTGATGAACAGATGAATGATTTACATAGTGTGGATAATTAGATGGATTACAACTGACTAGGTATAATTATAGATTCTAGTCATTGTCATGTTGCTAGATGGATAGATTTTTATTTAACACCTCATAAGTAACAAGAAACACGTACATATACTCCATTTGAAATAAGATTAGTCATTTAAATAAACCTTTTTTACAGTCCGTTCAACCGATTTTGACTTTTATTGTGTTGGGGGCATGACAAATGGCAGCTGCAGTAAACAGTTGGTATTGTAACGACTTTTTTGCTTTTAATGCCATCCTTATGCTTACGTTATAGAAGTCAGAATCGGTTGAACGGACTGTAGAAACGGTTTTTTTCATGTCTAATCTTATTTCAAATGCAGTATAGTTGAGATTTATTTGTTTATCTTTATGTAACGAGGTGAGTTTTGTTAAAGGGTATGCTCTAAGGTACTCCGCTAAATACTCTCACGGTTTTTGCAATTTGCAACTCAGTATTCAGTTGTATACCTGGATACCTGGTAATACCTGATACTGACCTGCAAATTGCCGTAGCGTGTAGGTAAGCAAGAATAGTATCAAAATGTATCGGGTATGCGTGAAATATTGTTATTTTCGGATTTTTTGTTTTATCGAAACAATAGGCAATTAGGTATGTGTAAGTAAACGAACATATCATAACGAATCATCCGTATTTGTCGTAATTGCGCTACAATTCGGAACATATGCGCACGCGCAGGTGGGCGGGAAACATCACGTGCCGACCCAACCTTGTATGTGCCTTCAAAATATTAGACGAACCTGTGAAAACACACTTCAAACTAAATTTCAACCTTATTTTGAAGCATGACGGTAGAAAATTCAACCTATCACTTTTGGTGTTTCCGAGTTAGCATTGCTAATGCGCTTAAATTGACTAGATAATGCGGTTCCCGTGTTATAAACTGTAAAAGCTTGACAAATAGTATTCAAGGCGATATAATCTTCATTAGATAGGCAGACAGTGTAGACTCGAGGCCAGGAGACATAGTATTGGCATGCCTTATCAAACGATCATGTATTCTGTTAGTTTTTACTTAGAAAATTGGGGCGTCCAAGGTTAGTTTTGTGTGTGACTAATGTATCGATGTAACAAGTATCAGTTTACAAAAGATTCAGCCGAGAATTCGAAGTAACTTTAATTTTAAAACATCAAACATTAAAAAGTCAAGTGAAATAATTACATCCAAAATTAACAGCACCTTTCAACATTTGCCGAAGACAGCTGCCTAAACATCGCATCTTGGAGGAGAAAGCATTTCTTATAAACTCGCATCAAACAGCAGATGGACAGTTTATTGCTAAAATGTTACCAAAACAGCACGTGCCTTCAATCCGGTCTAGACAATTTAGAAAAAAAAATAAACCGTGTATAATTTCATGCAAATTACACTGCACAGACGTTAAATGTTCGGTAGGTATACATGGACTGGAAATGGCTAAGGCATCTTGCAGACGAACGTGAAAACGGGACGCGCAAAACGCGTCATTTGAAGACAGCATTCTTTCCAAAATGTCGATAGAATTATTGCTTTGTGATCACAATGACACTTCTACATATTTGTAGGCATGTTCTATGTTCTTTTTTTTTGTAAAATTCCACACAACAATAAAATTAGCGAGATAATATCAAGCTATCAGTTATTATGGGATAATAGAATTGTCGTGGGTGCAGGCTAAGGAAAAACCTAATTTGTGTGTAGGAGTGAGCAATGCAATCGTACAATTATGTTCTAGAATACATATGTACGTGCTTACATATCCAGCGATGTGATCACGTTGCATTTATCGATTGATCGACTAGGACGTAGGAAATCGCGTGCACAAAAACGTGAAACACGCATATGTGTAGAAGCCCTAACGTTTGATTGCCAGACCCAAAAAATATAGGCCACTGGGTACACAATCGCTTTCATTGCTTGATGAATTGTAAACAAGTTTTTACGATTATATACATGATTTATTATATCAAATTGGCGGTTTCTGTAGTCACTGCTATGCCGATGAAACACAGATTTATGTGTGTAATAAAGACATCTACGGTAGCCTGTCATTACAGCCTTGTTTCGAGTATGATGCGGATAATAGGAACTGAAATTAGTGGTATGTAAGTACTGATTTGCGAGCTAGTATATATTGCAATCGGATTACGAAGTCGATTGAGTCGAGTTACTAAATCTGCAAGGAAGTGGTACCTTATTGGCAATAAGATAAGATGTATTTTATCTTTATTGAGCCTGTTTCTTGAAAGGAGTTAGTAATATACGTGAATTTGGTTGGATATATTAGGAACAATATATTGGTTGTAATGTGGAATGGCAAGGACCGTCCACCGGATGTTTTGAAGATGTTGAAAGCAAAAATTCTTAATAATGTTTTGTCGTTGCAATACAAAATTCTTAACATTAACCCCATGTGGTGTGGCTCAGAATGACCCATGGCCTGGCCTAGGATCAATGACTAGACAGTATGTGGCTACATTCATAGTACTGTTTAGTTGTATGTGCACGTAAATATTTAGAAGACTGCACTCGTTTTTGTTAAAAATATGTTTATTTAGAATGTCATATTTTTTTCCCAGAACAGCAATGAGGTCGTCTATTTGTGTAAGTTTATATTTCGCAACTAGATTGCCTTCAATAAATTCAAAATAGACAAGTTTTCATCTACTTTTATTTACGTTCGCAAATGCTCTAAGTTCGCAATAGATAAAAATTGATGTACTGAATACTCAATTAAGCCGATAATTTTTATTTCCCCGCCATGCAGTCGGCCATGACTGACACTTGGCTGAATTGTGTCAATGACAGCTGTCAAGTTTATGGATGATTAACTGACAACATTAATTATGCACATTAATAACTGTGAATTTATTTGCTGGCAACTGGGTGATCCTTGATAAGTTTTGTGGGCTATCTTTTGAGCCCATCCACAAGATAGCATAGTTTTTATAAATCGTCGCGATTAGTCAACAAATACTTTGGTAGAAAGAGTCAATTGATGTTTAGCTGTAAATAAAGATATTTTTAAAGTTGATGTGTTGTTGATAAAGGGCTTTGGCTATTGAATTGGGTTTGCCTATTGTACTTTCAAGCAATTTTCGTTTCGAGTATTGCTGAATTCAGCCTCTTTAGAAAAAAATCGTTTTGTTCTGAATATTACTGTTGAATAAAATTGCAGGTCATCTCAGAATAAGCTCAAAATGCAAAAGCATTGTCCATTCATACGGTATATTTAAAATTCTTCGATGTTAATCTGGTTGAAGATATTCCTAAAGAATTTTGATGACGTGAGGTCATAATCCAATGTAAAATAATCAGAATGTTTGTCGCAAACATTTGGCATAGGTTTTTTATAGTGACCATGATTTTTAGGACATGTAACATAAATTTATATCTACAAAAATTGTTTTATATTGTTAACAATTTGCATATAGATAAATAAAACAAAAAAATACTGTGAACAAAACGGTTAAAAGCCAGCAGAATCTCCTGTATCAACAAAATTGATTACAAGACAAAATAGGAGGCATTAGAAAAGCATTTACAAGTACAGTTTGCAATTATTTCTCGCTCTTATTTATTAATACAGACGTTGAGAAATGGTTAGAATATGAATAGACTATACAGCCAATCGGATACCGGTTTGTAGTAACGTGTGTACCATTTACTGCCCATTATAAATGTGCACAATTGACATGAAATAAGTAGGACACCGATTGGCTACTTAGCGATTAATATTTCTTTTTGCTGTCATTTTTTTCATTCCTCGGTCGAATGCTTTGATGTCTTAACTAGTTGACTTGATTGAAGGTGTTTTTTTTACGCGGAATCGCTTAAAACATACCACTTTTTAAATGTGACGTTTAGATTGACAATACTTTGGTTAATTACTGAGACACGGATTTATTTAATTTTTATCTTTTGGAGGATTCATTTAATCATAATTAATTGTTCAATCATTTATGTAAATGACTAAGCTGCTAAAAATGCGATGTTGTAGTTATAACACTTTTTTATTGCTTTGTAACAATACGGTAGTACGGATACATAGAATCCGATGTTCCAAAAACTAATGAATCAATCTCGGCCGTTCCCATTTCAATACACAGCTTTGTATATAATAAATTTATTAAGTAGTCTGCCTGCACTAACATTGTGTAACATAACTGTACCTAACAAAAACACGACCGCTTCCATTTTAATAAACTCATTGCGCCCGCGCCCTGGCTCTAAATTAGACAATCGAATTGAACAGAAGTTTAATTGAAAAAAATATCGGTCAGTCGAAAAAAAAGACCGAAATATTTTTTTTATCAAGTACGTGACAATCGCATGGTCACCGTAGCGATGGTGCGCGTGCGCTGGTCGGTCGCGGCTTTTTGTGAATGAAGTCCGAAAGCCGACAGGTTCTGTTAGAACAAATTTAACGGGACTTACCTTCTCTTGTAATATTTTTTTTATTATTTGTGCTACAAGGTAGAGACAAGCTCCCATTTTGAACAGGTGGTAAGGTAACCTCAAAAGTTTGATGACATGTCCATGTGATGTTGTACAGGAAATAAGGTGGAATAGGTGTCAGGTCTGCTAGCTTTCAACGGTAAATCGTGTGTGAATGAATTGGTCATGGCGTAAGGTCAAGCAGTCAGGAAACGCTGACGAAAAGCTGCATAAAAGATCTACCGCTTAAGGGGACTACAGGAGCTAAACGCAAGTTTTATAATGCCTAAAAGTATATGATCCACTGTATAAATAAAATCAGAAATCTATGATATTCTTCAAGATGCTAGTTAGATAGTGTGTTAAAAACATAACACAAATATCTTGATACGATAGAAAAAATCACGAAGACACCACTTTTTTTTTTAACCATTACAAACCAATAACGTTTTTTTTTGTCAGAAAGCAGCATATTAACGTAACAGTGTTTTAATGTTTTAGTCCAATCAATAGATTTTTTGTAAATTGCTTCATATTTTGCAATCGATTACGAGCGTTGTGTCATCGCGCTTCTCTTTGTTTTCTTTCTTCTTTAATTCTTTTTACCTATTGTGGTATAGTAATCTTATTCCAGGTGCATCGTCTTCACATATAATTAATGTATACAAAATATTGTTAAACATTTTAAAAGAGTAACGATGGAGTTTCTTGTCCATTCTTCTCCATACGAAAACTACGTTTTGGAAGGGGCGACTAGAATCAATTCTATTTTTTTTTTGTACATTTTGATGTTCTGAAGTGCCTTTTATGTGCCTAATTGAAATAAATTATTTTTGACTTTGACTTTCTTTTCTACGCAGTCCGACAGTGACCACGCTTTAGCTGTTGTCAGCCTCTTAAGGCGCTTTCCCACGCTGCATTCGATACTAATGTTACCTTCGATTGACTCGCTGATTAGATCTTTTCTAATCATGATGATAATTCAGTAGCCATTAATTTTACGAAACAATCTTTCCAATAAATTGCTGATATATATTATCGTCTCGATGTGTTGAAAACTAAATGTTGATCGGTAGTGTGAATTTTATCGTAACTTTTGTTATGCAAGTATATTATCATAATTAATGAATTTGCGAAATGACTTATCTAATGTGGAAACGATAAACACAAATTATAATATTTTGATTAGAGAATTTTAATATTTTTTTTTTTTTATGGTAGTAGAAATTAACCGTACCGAACAATATTTAACAATAAAAAAAATATATATATATATAACTTGTCCTTATAGCGGCCTTAATAGTATACAATATGCTCTGAAAATTTCAAGTGTCTACCTATTACGGTTCAAAATATACAGGCCTGTGACAGACGGACGGATGGACAATGGAGCTTTAGTAAATAGGGTCCAGTTGGCACCCTTTGGGAACGGAACCCTAAAAACGATCTAAAATATGAATAAACTTGTAGAATTGCTAGCTAGCTTATTGCTAACTATTGATGATGATGAATAATTCATCATAAATCATTCATTTGCAACATTTGCAACGTCAGACAATACTTGTCAGTGGTCACAAATTTAAACCTTAGATTAATCTTCGATTGTTCAAGAGACTTTAATATTACCTTGCTTTTGAATTTTACATAACATAACGTCTGTTTTCTCCGAAGGGTAAGGCAGAGATGTACTACCGTTGACACTGGCGCCTGAACACTTTTCGACCTTATTGCCTAAGCAATAGGTACCTCCATACTCCACCCACATTTCGCCTTTGGTTTTTAGGGTTCCGTACCCAAAGGGTGAAACGGGACCCTACTACTAAGACTCCGCTGTCCGTCTGTCACCGGGCTGTATCTCATAAACCGTGATAGTTAGACAGTTGAAATTTTCACAGATGATGTATTTCTGTTGCCGCTATAACAACAAATACTAAAAACAGAATAAAATAAATATTTAAAAGGGATACCGTGGCCCCTGGCAACGTACAGGCAACGGAAGAAACACGGGTGGGTTTTAGTCAGTAAGAGTCTGACACGCCCTCGGCTCCGCCCAGAGCGGCAGAAGCTATTTGATAATTTCCCACACAAAAAAAAAAGGGGGCTCCCATACAACAAACGTGATTTTTTTTGCCGTTTTTATAGATAATGGTACGGAAACCTTCGTGCGCGAGTCCGACTCGCACTTGGCCGGTTTTTCACCTATCCCACAGATTAATACAGATGTGACACTCCGCAGTTTAGGTATGAAGCTACAAGCTTCATATTAACTAGCTTCAATTTTCTGACTGACTGACGCCTTGACAATTCAAAAGTGCCTGTAAATGGTTTAATTGAAATAAATGCTTTGAGTTTGAGTTTCAAGTACGCGGCGGGCGCGTCTTGTCGGGCCAATTCAGTAAGCATAACGTAGACAGAAGATACTAGAGTTACGCGATAGAAAGAGAGGCAACTTCTAGGTGAATATAACTAGGTAATTAGCGCTGTGCGACCTGTATTGCACTTTATTTTGTCGTAACAAGTGTCGCTTTTTATTTAAATGATTTTGCGAGTGTCCCATCTGTATATGTGCTTATGCATACTCTTTCTTTATACAAATATAAACTAGGAATGGCAGACTTGTGGTATATAAATACTGAATTAATCAATGACATTCACTATACCAGAGAAATTATACCTAATAATATCCCAAATAAATCTAATATAAATAATAATCCAAAGAAGTCCAAAAAGTTTGACAACTTGGTTGTCAGGTCACTTGGGTCTTGTTAACCAGTAACTGGGTTATGGAGGCCAGAAAAGCAGTCGCTCCATGTAAAATACTGGTATTCAGCTGCATCCGGTTAGACTGGAAGCTGACCCCAACATAGTCGGAAAAACGGTAGGCAGACTGAGACTGAATAATACAACCAAAAGCATTGTTTTCGTGGTCAATAAAGTTTTCCTGTTACAATCATTTTAATAAGAATTTCCAATAATAATAGCTACAAAAACATTATTTTAAGTTTTACCTCGAATTTGTGTAAAATTAAATATTTTACTGTAAGTTAATCTTGGGCAGAGCGGTTAGCGGTTAGTGACGTAAACTTTCTTGTAACCCTGTGGTTAACCCGACCTACTGAATGTGATACAAAATATATTATATTAACCTATTGTTGTTTTTGTTTGCAGGTATGTAGTTTAAGATTGAAGAGTATATTCAAGATTAAGCTATTGAGTTTTTGAGAGGCGAGGGTAAGTAGCAGGAATGAGCAACAACAGCTGCACCATGGGATTGCAATTGCAAACATGGATTTAAGAGGACTTTTAGTGTACCGGTACAAACGGCCAAAGAATTGTACACCAATTTTTTTGAGGTATTCCATGAAGCACACCCAAACGAAGCACACCCAGACGAAGCACACCTAAAGTATTCCACTTAGCACACCCATAGGTGGGCTTCAAATAAAAATTTAAAATAATTAATTTCCTATTCCACGAAGCACAACTACGAATATCACTCGCATAGTGCGGGGACTAAGAAATAAAAATGTCGATAGAAGAAAATATTTATTATTAAAAAAAAAATTTTTTTTTTCTTCTAAAAAATGTCGATAGAAGAAAACATTTATTATATAAAAATTTTTTTTTTTTTTATCTTCTATCGACATTTTTATTTGGGTGTGCTAAGTGGAATACTTTAGGTGTGCTTCGTCTGGGTGTGCTTCGTTTGGGTGTGCTTCATGGAATACCTCATTTTTTTATATTATACTGCTGTACTAACATCTGTATTTTCAGTTCAGTAGGTGTATTGCTACTGCGACGTATGATGGAACTAAAAAAATCTTAATAATTCCGGGTAGCGAATGCAAATTTCCTGAAACTTCGTGTTAAGTTTCTCTAAAAATAGATACGATAAAATTTTGGTGTACAGACGCCAGCAGGTCAACCTACCCGAAACTGTAAAATTTTCCCAATCAACTTTGAACCTTATGATTTAGCTATAAAGTTGAAAATCTATTAAATAAATTTGACAGATTGTAGTAGGTTGATGTGCTGGCGTCTGTACAATAAAACGTATTTATATCTATAACATGAAATTATTATAGATTTATTCCTCACTACTGTATCCGATCAAGGAGACATCAGTTGCAAGTACTTGCAACATAACCTGGTTCTAATCGCCGAGTCGCAACTCACTACATTGTAACATACTGGTTCTAATATAATCGACATTACATACACGTAATATCTGTCACATATACTTACCGAACGGGAATATCGATATTATTGGATTATGTTTAAGTGCTGTATAAGCCTTTTATTGTTCGATTTGTTTAAGATAGGTAGCAGGTTTTGCTTGATAAGTTAGCTGTTTTGTGACTAATCAGCTACAATGTAGCCCTGCAACCGGCCCTGGAATCAAGCCCTATAACCAATATTTTATAACAATTTTTTTATTTATAATAGTTCCATGGAGTTTCTTCCTAAGTCGTCTCAATAGGAACCTACTACGCTTTGGAATGGGCAATTAGCTTTATTTTTCTGATAGACAAACCAATTACAGGCACTTTTCAAGAGCCGACCCCTTGACAATTCAAAAGTGCCTGCACTTTATTTGAAATAATTGCTTTGAGTTTGAGTTTGTGAACTAGACTAGTGGTCCATTTTCAGATTTTTCAATATTTTCTGCAGTGTTAACTAAACGTCTTTTGAGTGAGAACCAAAAATAAACTACTGAATCACCAAAAATATTGTTATGAATTGCTATAAAATGTTTTAATAGGTTCTTCAAAGAAAATTCTAAAGCCAAATACAATGTTACGGTAACGCCCTCCATATTTCTCGAAACCACTGAATCAACAATAAACAACATTATCTTCACAAATAAATTCATACAAACGCGAATTCCAACAAATGTTACGAAAATTGCCCAGTACAAGTACACCTGTCGACAATGCACAATCATAGGCTTAGGGTACACCGTTGCAGGTACCGCTAGTGTTGTCGCTAAAACTAATACAGTTGGAACTCCGCGGTGGGCTATTATGTCCCGGGATTTATTTGTGGCAAGATGTGCCTTACCGATGTTGTGGATTATTTAACTGTCAGCTTTGAAGGCGCTGATTTGTGTTCCTGTCGGTTTTACGTTTACTTAGTGGGTTGGTTAGGAAATGAAGGCTCTAAAATATTTTTCTGGCCGCTTTGTGGTATATTTTTTGTTGTTTCGTATCAAATATAACGTTGTGCATAGCTGGCGTACTTTAATTACTTATGCATGGTTTACAAATAATTAAACCACTTTGATTTAAACTCATTAAAACACTAACTCGCACTCTCTTTCTTTTTAAACCCACTTAGCGACGAGAGCATTTACTCAGCTAAATGAGTTTCCAAAAAATTGTCTCAAACAAATAAATTTAATCTTAATAAAAATTCAAAATACATTATTCCACATTTCCACAATCATTGTTTTACATCAACTAGTCACAAATTCAAAGCAGTTTGCATAAAACGCTTAAAACCACTATCAAACTATCTAAACGGTATAAATCCTCAAACAACAGCACTTCGTAACAATTACCACATTTCCTGAGCCCGCACCAGACTCTATATCTTCGTAAATCGCTAAGATGTCCAGCAATATCAGTAAATTGACGTCTATTTATCGATAATATCCGCCGATCGACTGCGGCGTAATAAATATGAAGACGGTTAATTCGGAAACATTTAGAGGTCGTTGAGACAGTGTACTCCGGGCCTTAAAGCTTGTAACAGGTACTTTTGTACAGTTTTAATGTTGTTGCTTCTAGTAATTTTTATTTAATAAAATGTTTAGATTAGAATTTATTTAGGAAGAAGAAATGAATGCTATAGGTATAGAGGCTCAATGCTCTTTTGAGTGGCATAGGAGAATTACAATTCAAAGTTGTGTAATGTAAATTATTTCGGAAAATTTTAACTTGTTATATCTATTTCCCAAGTATGTTGGGGTCTACGCAGCTGAATACCAGTGTTTTACATGGAGCGGCTGCCTATTTGATCTCCACAATCCAGTTACTGGGTAACACGATACACCTTGGCAAGACTGGTTGTCAGACTTTCGGGCTTCTGACTACCCGTAACGACTGTCAAAGATCTAGGAATGATATCCGGGACCAACGGCTTAAAGTGCTTTCGTGGCAAGGATTTTAACTCATAACATGCAGAGCTTATTTCAGTTACAAAAGGAAAGTAAATTATTTATACCGCACCGGTTCATAATTCGGATTTTTTTTTAGTATTCTTCCGAATACTGAAATCGATCACAAAACATGCACACAAATAAAATCATAATAGTTTCACACACTTATCGAACGAATGTCGGTTGTGTATCGGTTAAATCACTCGCACCGATTGACGACTAGAAAATCGATTCGTTCGTGATCGTATGCAGACATTCCACAGCCATGTTTTTATACGGCCTATTTGAATAAAATTTCTCATTTAATATTCCCAATGCATTATTGAACCGACTTAGCGGAAATGCTATATGTTTTATGCAAGCTTTAATTATAACAGCGGCTTAGGTACACTGCACCGGTAGTGTCGAAATCAAAATCAGTAAGAAATGATAATGACCGTCGATAAAATAAAATGTAATTGCTGATGTTGGTACTCGTAATTTTATACTCGTCCGGAATTGTGTCTCTGACCTTTTTGAAATGGTGCTTTTTATATATTTTATTTTGTTTTATGATGTTTCGCTGCTGTTTTGTTTTTGTTTTGATAAAATGCTGTTTTCTCTTTTACTTTGCTTAGGAATGCATTAATTACCAATGAAACTTGAGTTTAATACTAATTAAATATAAACCGAACCAAATCATTTCAATTTATTGATAACATAATTACATATTTGATACATGTTTAAATACATGATTAAATGAATTATTACTATATCAAATCGAAAGTCTATCATTGCGTAGGTGTGGGAAGTAAGCCTAAACATATGAATTGACAATATTTATTATCTATGCAATACTGTGTGGGCATTAATTGGTCGCGACTTACTTAAAATTTATTGTTTTTGAAAGTTATTTTGTCCTAAATAGTTGGTTGACTTTGTCATGATTTTGAGGTTAGATTTCTATCTTTGTCAACCTTTTTATGTACTTGTGTGAGCCGGAAAATTCCGGATATGTCGGAAAAAGCTGCTCCGAGTCAAGATTTGTGCCCGGTTGATGGCAATAAGGTCACCCCATATTGCCGTGGCGAAACGTGGGTGTACTGTGAGTAAACCTGCCTAATCCTTCGAAGTATAGGCGTGATGTTATTTATTTAATAAAAAAGGCTCTTCACCCAAAACAAAGAATACCATAGGTAATACGAACCGACAGTCATGCGTCGTAATATAAAAACAGTACACATAACAACTTAGCATATATTTTCACAAATGTTACGGTCGTGGACACCGCATCCATTGTTTTCAACTTACAATAAACAAAAAGGCAGTTTAATGTACTTATTTTTTATTGAATCATAAGCCGTAAGTTATTTATGTTAGTTTTATGTTAAGTAGCAAATTATATTATGTAGACACGATGACATATGAATATATTATACATTACCAGTATAAGCTGATCTGTCTTTATTCGAAAAGCCTACCAAAAATCTAAATTAAAAGCCATTTATTCTAACTAGGCAGAGAATCAGCAAAGCCAATAAAGGAGGAATATGTGTTTTACCTGTATGTATGTATGTCTGTCTCTATGATCCCTCGTAACTAGTAAATGGCTGAACCGATTTTGATGAATGGCACTGGACACTACAGTAAAATAAAAATAAACAAAATGGCGGATTTTCGGCGCCAAAAATATGTTTAAAAAAAACCTTCCAAGCCTGTCGAGTGGGGTATTAAAATTAAAATCAAGGGTTTCAAAAGGTGATTACAAAAATATGTACAAATTATGTTTAAATGTAATTTGGAATGAGAAATTATAAAAACGAAAAAGCTGAAAATAAAAATTCTCTTTTCAGTTATGTGATTTTGCAGTCGGGTTTTTTAATTTTTTTAACCTCAAAACTACAAGAGATGTCCCCCAAAACGTCCGAACTTCACCAATCCCTTGTGCTTTAGCTGGGAAGAAGAAAAACAAACAGCACAGCTGTCTGTTCAATTAGATGAACTTGAACATTAATATGCAAAGTAATTAACATTACGAAACACAAAACATTAAATAAAAATGTTTGTCCTATGTCAGATCAGCTAGCACACACCAATCTACAAGGCGAGGTCAGCTTATACTGGAATTATATTATGGTTTGATAAACCCTCATGTGTACATCTTAAGCTTATTAAACGGGCGCCTAAATCTAAGCGTAGGCGCAGATAAATGGGCAAAGAAATCATTAGGTCCGTTTAATAAATCGTATTTTGATTGGCCAATGGTAAAGGTGCAGCTGGTAAATCTGTCATCGTTGAACGGTTTATAATGCATTTCTAAACAATCTATTAATTGTGGTAGATCGTTATTTACATAGATTTACATATGAAAGAGGTTGCGATGACGTCTGGTATTCATTTTTCTATGCAACGGTAACATTAAAAGATATAGATGGTTTAGAATATTGGAGATAAGTAGTTCAACTATTTCAGAAGACATTTGTGGTTCGTATCGATTTGTGGGTTTTGTACTAATTACTTAATTTAACCTTTATGAAGATCATGAAAAAGTCGATTCTAATGAATACGAAACCACAAATGCATTTTACAGTTCAGTTGTTATCCGTACAAAAAATCCTTAAAGAAAACCTTTATTTAAAAAAAATATATATATACAAGGTCCCATTAAAATAGATGGACAAATTTTAACACAGCGTTCAGTAGGTCTAACAAAATATATCCAAGCAAAAAAAACACTGATTAAAGGGATTTTATATTGACCTAAAATAATAAAGGGCATTGGGTAACCAGCATTTTTAGTGTATTTTCGTTAGCAGATTTATTTTTCTTGTAAGCATCTAATGTGTTTTCCTTATTATTTTTTACCATTGTCCTTATTTTGGTGGCCAGAATGATTTATAAAAGTTTGTCCATCTATTTTAATGGGACCTTATATAATATAATAAGTATTACTTGCAATTACATCCTACCATTGTACAATCGACCTTAGAAACGGGTTTCGTTCTTCCTCAAGAAACCATCCCAGTCCATATTTTTAAATCAACGAAGAAAATAAAGGAAGCACTGGAGTACGCTCCATAACTGTCGGTACAAAATAGATCATTGATAAAAACCGGCCTCTGATTGGTCGGTATCGGGTTCGCTTAATTGTAGAGTGCGCATGCGGCGGGTATACTATCTAATGCCGATAGTAACGATAAGCTTATGAAATAATACGTTGGAACACGCCGGGAACTTATCCTGCTACCGATGCTACAAGTACCATTGGTTTCTGGTGGGATTGGTGGGTTTTTGGGTGAGTTAGTGTCGAGTCGAAAAGTGCTGAGGGGAATTAAGCTTGGACTAATTTTAGTAGATGTCTAATGCTCGTTTTCACCTTCACTAAGTGCACTGTGGGATTTTCAACGCTAGGTTCAGCGCTGAGAGATGAAAATCCAACAGTGCACTTTTATTTAGGTATTCATTGAAGTGTCACTTAGTTGTCGGTGAAAACAGGCAAGAATCTTTGTCTCTGGTCCTTTAGAACCTACCTATTATGTAATGTACAAACACAGAACCATTGTATTCATTTAATGTCAATTGGATTGGATTATTGAACTACTTACACGTTAATTACTCCGACAACGTAGACCTATAGAACTTGGATGATATAAAATAAAATTAGTTAAGTACTGGAGATTAATTTCGGATAGAAATATTTGATGAATCAGATGAAGAATTACTGAATTTCTAATTGCTTTAAAGATCTAAAACTTACAATAGAGGAAATCGAGAACCAAATGAAACCCGCACCAAAAGTAGCGGTGTAGAACATTGTATATGGTAAAACGGCCATTACAAGTACAGACAGCAAGGCATGTTGCATGTTGTTGCATTGTAAGTAATCTGCCAATTTGCGATATTACTAGCTGAATGAACATCGACGCATAGCTTATGCCCGGGCTACACGGGGCTAGTTTTTCAGGCTAGAATAGTTGGAAATTGGTGGTAAGCTAGCAAACTAATCACTGACCTTGGGTATACAGAACTATCGTTATTTTTAGGCTAGTAAGGAAGGCAGTAAACAAGAACATACCTACATACATAAACTCACGCCTTCTTCTCATGGGGGTACGCAGAAACTACAGAACGCCACCTGCCATCTTTACATATTCCTTTTGCCCCGTTTACGTTCATACATCTGGTCATACACGCACGCCGGTTGCGAGTACTACGCACCTGTCCTTTCTGAAGAACATCACCAATAAGGTCAGTATATGTCCTTCTAGGGCATCTCCCTCCGGGCGTTTCCAGTCTTGTAAATACATTCTGTTAGTCGCCTTTCATTCATCCTCTCAACATGACCAAACCATCTCAGCATACCCTTTTCAATTAACTAAGCAACAGTGATAGTTTAATAGGATCGGGTTCTATGTTCAAGCCAGTAGCGCCCCTACTATTGATTTTACTATCCTGATTTGTGTACTAGCCTCGTGTGCGAAGCTAGTATCCAATCGAATCATTTTACTCCACGGCATGTGTCACTGCAATGCTATTGGAAAAAAAAATCCTGGCATCATTTAAACAGGAGGATATTCCTGATCCATTGCTTCATAAGTTTGAAAAATTCGTCTGTTCAGCGTTAATAACGCAATGAACGTGACTGATCTGTCAAAATCAAAGTGATTGCGATTGACCCTGCAGGTTTGAGCATGTGACAAGCCAGGATATTACTTGTTTAATATCCTAGCTTGAAAAACTAGCCTCGTGTACCCCGGGCATTAGACTTTCTTACTTATGACTAAGCTAAACTACTTATTAACTAATAACTGCATTCCGATGCAGCATAATCTCAATAGGGTGAAGATGTGGGCTGTATCAATAGATTTGATAATGTAGGCTGTATTGAAAGGTAAGTACACGCAGCAGATTTATTGTGTCGATGGTAAAATAATAGTTCGATGTATAAAGGACGCTGTGGTTTGATGGACAGCTTGGACAGCTGATAGGATAGGCTTTTTCTTAATTCAGTCTCATCATCGCGTGCTTGCTTCATTTTATGCATTATTTGAAAAAGAGCTTTTTTTGAATAAGGCACTTCTTTTTTACACTAGGTACAAATACGAATCCATCATCTCTATCTATTTATCTATTCGTACGTTTTAAGATACATTAATAGGTATCCGAAATCATGTTCGTGTCGCCAGGTAAACTCCAAAAAACATAGCTTCATATATTTTTCAGTCTGAAAGTGGGCAACTTCGCAAATTTAAATTTTGATTGATTAATTAACTTTAATTAAGTTAATCTGATAAGCTTTTAGTAGATGAACCTTTAAACCCACGAATCTTTTCACTTCACGACGATAAAAATGCCCAAATTAAGAGAAAGCCTACAAGTTGGCAACGTCGCAAATAGCTGTCAAAGATTTACCTGTTTTGATTAATTTGGCAAGAATACGTATTAATAGTAATAGTATGGAAATATGAAATGTGGCTAACTAGCGAACTAAAATATTGATTATGAAATGAATTAATTAATATCGTAACACCGAATATTTAGTTTTAGATGTAAAAAAGTATTTGGAAACTTTCCAAATGCCTTTTTATACCTAAAACCAAAATCAAATTCATTGTTATAAATTGCAATTCATTATTAATATTCGGTAAATCTTTGACAGCTATTTGCGACGTTGCCAACTTTTATGATTTCTCTTAATTTGGGCATTTTTATCGTCGTGAAGTGAAAAGATTCGTGGGTTTAAGGGTTCATCTACTAAAAGCTTATCAGATTAACTTAATTAAAGTTAATTAATCAATCAAAATTTACATTTGGAAGTGGTTTTTACGGTTGCACCAGCAACCTGGTAAATCAAAAACGTTCCGTAGTATATCAACTTGATATATTTAAATCTGATTACTTTAATGTGGTGTATATTTTCGTATTTTTAAAAGATGCTGATGAACTGATGAAACGCGGAAGCTATAAGATGGTGAGATATAAATATAAATCAGGCGTGTACAGCTCCCAGCAATTAAACTTACGGCGGGACTTGCGCGCGCGCATATCGGCGCACAAATCATAATCAGCGCCACCTGTGGGCGGCTGACAGTAAAACATAGCTTAGATCCTTCAATATGAACCATTTGTTACACCGTATTCTATCTTATCAACATTGAAATAATGCCCAGAATCCTTTTTACGGTTTTGTATAGAATTTTAAAACGTCTCGGTGAATTCAGCTCATAAATTGGATTAAGAATTGGTATTGATAGCTACCTAGTAATAGAATTTCCTTTTGATTTTATTTGCGATGAGCTGTTTGATGGCTTCTGCTTATGTTATCGGCTTTTCCTTTGACTTTTAGCGGTGGTGGGATTAGAGGAAGCTGGTTTCTGCACCATAAATCATGCCACATACTGTAAATAATATTAACTTATAGTCTTGTCCTAGGTTTACTACTGTTGTACCATTATGTAAATGACATGGTCAATAATGGTCATGGCTCGGAACAAATAGACCTTACAAATGTTTGTTCCGATGGTTTTACATGTCTGTAGGTACATAGAACAAGGTAAGCATAACTAGTTTATTAACTTTAAGTTCATCTTCCATATCTTGTCTAGCGTGGTCACTTGGGCCGATAACTTCCCAAAAGGAGAGGATTTTTCCAAGAGCAGCCGTAGGTTGGGTCCTTGTGTTGTTGTTGGGCTTCCCAGCTTCCTTTTTATTGATCTTAGGAATATTTTTTATGCACAATGATGCACATTCTATTGTGGCGGCATCTACATCGCCACATGTGAACGACGCATCAATGACCTGACATCACACAAATCCTGCATCGCGCAATTAGAGTTTACCACGCGATCGACATATATACAAGCTCCCGACTTCAACCATTGGGCAGTTGCCCGCCAGACACGACACCCGTCTGGTCGGAGGATCATCCCTTTTCTATAGAGGATGAGTGAACTCACACTCTGTTCCTCATAACTCATACTCATACATAATTACAATTTTTCAAAAGAAAATATTGTTATTTCCACAATTTTTTGTTGGTCGATATTGCAAAGCTATCACTCAATTCAAGTCCTCGTCTGTACAAACGATGGGGTTTCTCACAAATTGCGTCAGGACCATTTAGCTCCCTTCAAAATGGTTGAGCTGAATGGTGCTGATCCATGCGTCATGTTCGTGAACGGGCGCCGTCAGTTGGGACTGGTCATCTCTTAGCTGCCATGGCTTATTTTAAATTTTTGAATGGTTATTTCTTTTTATTACGGACGCTTTTACAAACGTGCTCGTCTTTTTACATTGTTCTCACATGCATAATTTCAATATGAACTATGTAACCAATATTTTGTATCAAATTTTTGTTTTAAAAGAGTGTCCGTGGAGTTTCTTGCCCGTTCTTCTCCATAGGTACCTACTACGCTTTGGAATGGGCAACTAGCTTCATATTTCTGACTGACCGACTTCTTGACAGTTCAAAAGTGCCTGTAAATGGTTTAATTGAAATAAATGCTTTGAGTTTGACCCCAAATCCGGTCCAACTAAGTATCTACGTTACGTTTGACGATTCACGGTCTCCAGGCAAGAATTCAACTGCTTAAAACGCCATCGGTCCTTGGAGCGCACAAAGCGTGAAACAAATTAAATTACCAACAAGAACAGTTATTACCTGATTAGCAAATAAACGCGTGATGCATTAACTAATTACTGCCACTATTCACAATCATAACTGGACATATAAATTATCACCTATATTTCTTCAGCTGTGCTAAAACTTGCGAAGCATACATATATCATGTCCAGTAAGAGCCGGCCTCGCTTGAACGGAAAACCTATACCAATGTGATACCAGTTAATACTGGACATGTATAGCTTGATATGTAGACGTGTGTACATAAGTCCATTAATTCTGAAATTAACCTAAAAGAAAATATTCGCGTGATGCACGAAGATCTGTGTATTAGACCGTGGTGTGATGGTGCATGGGATAAGGTAAGGCGGATGCGAAGTGTAGCGGAAGATATGTGCTGAAATTAATAGGAAAGGTGTATTAAGATACCCGTTTAGATATGGATTGGATGACGGATTTCAAAATGGGTACCCATATCTTTCATTGTTCCTTATGAGGGACGTAAAGGCGACTGAAATATGTTTTAGGAAATACGTTTGACCTAAAAGCTGGTAGAATGCCACTGTTGTGTCATTTCGGTGTAAGTTTGTAAATATGTTAAGATTGACAATAGGTGTTTGGCTTTCTGCGTCAGCATAACCAATGTTTATCTCATGCATTCTTCTCTCAGAAGATATATTTAAGTAATTTAATTAAAAGAACAAACTATAATTTCAGGGTTATCCATCAGATCATCACTTGGACCAAACGCAAAATCATTCAGAGTGTGAATTGGAATTGCATAAAGAACACATTGCATTCTCAATTCACACTAATTAAGTATGAATTATGATTATAGGCTTAATCTTCTTAAATATAAAATTGAAAATCACTTGTCTTCGTAAATTTTGCTAGTGCTCAAATTATTATTCAGATAAAGATTGCTACAACAAATTATTAATTATAATGTTTTAAAAGTGTTCAGAAACATGTTTTTTTTATATAACTGTGCCACGTAGTAACAAATTAGTATTTTGTTAACAACATTAGTCAAAGAATATTTTGAAATGTCTTACAACCGTGAAGAATTGACTAACAAAAGTCAGACCAATTAATGTTTAACAAAAATACACCGTCATTTTTATATTTTTCTTGTAGTCTATACCTGAACCTCTCAAACCGGTGAAGGAAAACATCGTGAGGAAACCGGCCTGTCCTAGAACCAAAAATTCGAAGACATGTTACATCTCGCACTCGGCTCGCGTGGTGCATTACGGCCCAGTCCCGCTCACGGAGAGGAGTTCTGAGTCCCAGCAGCGGGGACTCGTGGGTATATTTTTCTCACGGACACTCTTTTAAAACTCATACCTTTTCTACACTATGTATTAAAGCTAAAAACATGGGAACCTCCAAGAATCTATAATTCATCTTGACGTTTTAACCCCACTTAATAACAACTATTTATCCAACTCTAGCAATTTAAATGTACCATTTTAAACTCGGCGGCTGCGGTGTCATCAACCTTTTTAATAACGTACTTAATACAATAATGGCACAGTTTTCTTAAAGAAACCCGTTCGAAATTCGCGGCTGTTGTGCGTGGTGATTACACCAATTATCTTCCTCCATTTTGATATGCTTCAAACACGCAAGCTTTTTCAAAATACGAAATGCAACTAAACAATCATTATCTCTGTTCTAATTATGAAAAATAAAGGAGAATAAAACTTTTCTAATCTCTGTTATTCATGCAAAGAGGTTTTAGTCTAGTAATCAAGGAGTTGAGTCTTGCTGTCTAGAGCAAATCACAGGGACTGTTAGATGTCAGCTTTTATTTTATTTTTTTAGGTCAATTCCTCTATTGCCGTCAAGAAAAATGTGGGAATGTATTTCTGCCTACAATTTTATTCAAAGTGGAATTATATTGTGGTTTCTATTTTGCATTGTCTTAAAACAATAATTAAAAACAAGTCACGCCTGGTCATTGAACTCTATTAACTGATTTTAGTAGGTACCTAATTAATTGTCTGGGCAAGTGAATTCAATCAGTACATACTACCTATATTTCATAATCGGTAACAATTTAATTCATGTAAATCATGACTTTGACATCGATGACGTCTAATTGCGCGGGAAACCACCATAAACAATTCACACTACTTCTATTAAAATATTACTAATCCCACAGATATCAACAATACAGTCTTATAATTAACAAATAATTATAAATAACACTTACTGGAATACTCTATTACTACTATGAATAATTCATTTAATTAAACATTCATAACACTATTATGTACGGTGTTATTACGACAATTATTTCATTATTTATCACGAATAATTACACAATCGCGGGATATCGAATAAGACGTTTGTTGTCATCTGCCATTACATCGGTAAGCGAATCGAGAATGCCATTTTAATTGTTATTCTACATAATGTGTAGGTGTTAGTCATCTTGCTGAATGCACGATGGAATTGTGTAGGTAGACACTAGATCTAAACTAACTTATCATCTTTTTCAAGGAATTATAATATCCGCGATCCGGGTACAACTTGATTTTTGCATATTTAATTTTGATGATGACATTCTCGAACACTTACAGATACAATATTAGCTCAATAGTCTGCATCATCATTTTAAATAGGTTTACTAAAACAAGGCTAGTTTTACACTGACTTCATCAAGTTTTTAATCCCGCCAGCGATCATGTTCCGTGTATTAGTGATGTTCCCAGCAGCCCTTCATTACGGCACATCCATCCACGTCTCGCCAATAATTACAGAGCTCTTCTAGACAAATCACGTGCTGTGGTGCAAGTTGCAGGAAACTTTCTGTTTCAAGAAATCTTAAATCTTATTTAGTTTTCGTGAAAATGTGTAAATTATAGATAAGTCGACCAGATCCGGCTCAACTTATAGTTGGAAAAACTAACAAAGGTATGTGCAACGTCAAGGGATGCAGCGATTATAAAAAGATGCTGCGATCATCAATCCGATGGAGAACTGCTTTGATTTGACGCTATTAGAAATCTAAAAAGATTATATATATTTTTTTTAAAGTAATTCCTCTCATTTTAATAAGGCGAACTAAAATATAGCGTCGAAAAATTCATCCGCATCACTGTCGACTGGTAGTGTACCCAAGAGACTGGCCACATTGCCACGTTGTATGGCAAAACATTATCAGTCTTATTTATAAACGCCTCTTAAATTTTAATCAACTGCTAAGCAATTGATTAGCAAAATTCTTATTCATAAACGCTATTTAGCGCTAAGAGGTTGAAAAGCAATTGATTAGTAGCTGTCAAAACTAAACACCACCGGTCCACTGTTAAGAGGATGCTAAGAGGCAAGATGGCGGATTTTATTTCAATCAGCTGGTCGATTCAATGCGAATTATGTGTGCTTCGAGGTAATTTAGTTCCTATTATCGAGATGTGCCGATATTATTTATCGAGATAGTAAATATGGTTTTCGACAATCTTTTACGGGATTTCAGAACGACTTAGAAGAAGTACTTAAATAATTTTGAAACACCACCGGCGCGAAGTAGGTACACGGAGGAAGACCTACAAAGCTCATTTATATCCGTTACGAGGATGATTAGATACCTACTAGATAATATTCTGACTGCCTCGTTGGTCTAGTGGTCGCAAGTGCTACTGCTGAGCATGAGGTCCCGGGTTTATTCAGTGTGGAATTTCTCAGTAGCAGCCCGGGGTCTGGATTTGTGCCCTATTGATGGCAATAGGTTCGCCCCCTATTACATGGGACTTAAACATAACTGGCGAAATGTGGGTGTACTACAGGTACACCTCTGCCTAACCATTCGGGGAAATACAGGCGTGATGTTATGTTGATAATATTCTTCATTCGAAGTACACATGATACAACGATTTATAGGGAAAGTTCAATCAGGAGGAGGTTCAGTAGGTGCTCAGGTGGTTTGAAGAGAATGAGTTTGTGAGGAAGCTCATCGGAGATGGTGATTATCCAATGTGTTTTCCCATGTGCCCCTCATCTTATGGTGCTAGCTTTAAGGCCCAGAACTAAAGAAAAGCCACGTTGTGGCAGTCACACAAATAACAAGAGACATTTTATAGAAAACAATTTATTTTGATAAATAATAAAGCTACATTTTTGTTATAAATTCATTATTTTTGATTTCCAATATTCTTCCTCCAAAGACATAGTACCATTCTTTTGTCATGCCACTCGCATTCCTCATCGTTTTCACGTAGCATGGCCTCCTCCCTCATCTTTGCGAGGTTGAATAATATTTAGTGGCTCATAGCAGCAGTCAAAGTTGCTGTAAACAAGTATAGTAATTGTTATTAAAAGATACTGAAAACCTGATGCAAAAGCAATAGGAATTAATAAAACAGACACAAGTAGTTACATACATTTCTAAAATAGTATATTCGTGTTAAGAAGCAAAAAGGACATGAAAATACATAAGTAATAACATTGTTACTTCTGCTTTAACATTCACTTGGTCAGTTTATATTATTAGTAAGTAGATATAAATTCAGAGATAAATACCTTTTCCTGTTTACTCCAATTATTGGAGCTTATTATTTTCATTGCTATCATCGCAAAAACAATGAAATAAACTTATTAAGTAATATTATTCAATTTTATATTTTCCGATGAAATTTTTTATTCTTGTCAAATCTTGTCTGTCAAAGTCACGACAGATACAGAAATCGTGGTTTTGACAACTTTATTCTTAAAATTCTGTTTTTTAGTCGACTATTTTGGTTATAATCTGTGCCGAACGCATAATTTCACCTCTATTTCGTTTCGCAACTAATCACTTGCTAACTAGCGTTTATAAATAAAGAAAAGTTAAGCATTGATTAAGACCTAACCATTTGCTTAGCTAAACAGTGGCTAAGCAGTGATTAGCGAGATTTTTATAAATAAGGCTGTGAATGATTAACCTATTCAAAACAGTACTGGCAGATTTGTCACCAAGGTTCCAGGGTCCCAATCCAAATTACCAAGTAGTCATCGAAAATAATAAAATCGCGTTATCAACAATTTAAAAGCACATTTCCTAAGGCTCACAACGAACTGTACATGAATTTTTTGTTGCTCCATTGATCTATAACAAGGAAATCCGTCGCCAGCAAACTTCCCTGCGTTACGTATGTATAGGTATTACTATACATAACTGATGTAATGTCAGTCTGTACGAGGAAAGTCTTTTTGTGGTTAGTAGATGCGCAAACGCAAGATTATGTGATGTCTAGTGACGGGAAAATATGGGGTGATGCATTATAGGCATTGGTACAAAAGGAGGTATCGTAATTAAAACTGTGGTGATAAAATGTTAATTGTTATTTCTCAAGCATGCTTGGTAATTCGAACATTATTTTGACAACCTTTTTCGAGATAAATCGACATTGCGGTATTGGTTGAATACATGCGAGCGCCCGGCCGGCAAAGTTTGGATGAAAATCCAAATCTGTCGTGTTAGCGGCCAAATAAATTAGTCTTTTTTTCTTTTAACTGGAACGAACTTATTCTTCAACACATAGCAAACAAGGAGGTAACTTATCAAAGATTTTATTTAAATTTCAATTTGGCTTGCAAATAGAGCTGTTTAAAATAAAGAAGAAACAAATGAAAATATTGGCGCGTGATACAATTTCGTTGTTCGTCATTGATTCTAGAATTTATAATTAATTTACTTAGTTTGAATTTCTGCGCATTATTTGATAAAATTACTATACAAGCCTTGGGCGCAACCAGGCATTGATGGACTCACGTATCTGTGCCTCTGCTTCGCCTCGGTCAACATTTTCACGATCGTCCATCAATGCCCCAGTTGCAGGCCGCGACAGTAATGTACTATTGTGTGTCTACTGAATGTGTGTTAAGTTACTCATCGAGAGCTTTTCATTGGAGGTTTGTTTCAATTGGTAAATATAATCATTCTATTATAAATAAATGTAGTCATTCACAATGATGACATAGAACAAAGGCCTACACGTACTTATGGTAAAATCGAATAGATTTGCCGATAATACATTTTAAAAAATACTAGCTATTTCCATTCACCTCATAGACTACAAATACATGAACGAACAACATTCACACACATATACATCAATATTCTTGAAGCGTACAAATAATCTCTATTCTGTCCACTTGTCGATGAGAAGCCGGGACCACCGGACCACCGCGACGATGCCCACGCGCCTCTCCGCTCGAGAGCCACTCCTGCGCAGCCGTAACGCGACGCGTCACGCTGCGATTAGGCGCCGATATGCGCATCAAGCTTGCTGCGATTTTCACGACATTGTCGCGGATTTGTAGCGGTTGATTTGGTGAATTGACGAGAGATTATGACGTGACTGTAAAAGGGCCGGCAGAAACAGGGTCTTTAGGTTTTTTTGTGATTCATTGTTATTTATTTTGTTGTACTATTTGTATTTTGCGGTTCTGTAAAAAGAAAGTCTCATTTATCAAGTCACGAATATTGTGTCTACCTTGTTTAGTTTTATGTCACAAGCCGAGTTTTATGTCACAAGCCGACCATGTAACTAGTGTAACTACTTTGATACCTACCATGTAGAAAGTGCCTGTAAGCAAAAACATAATTTGCCTGATTGTCGGACGCAATTACTCATATCTATGTCACGAGACAAATAAAAATATGCAAGAATGCAATTTAATACGCAAATGTGACAGAATTATCCATGTCGCAACAACGCACATACAGACGTTATCGTCCCCACGAACAAATGCCACCGTTATCCTGTGACCCAGGGTTGTCAATCTACGCGATCGCAATTAGCGGTGTGCACGCGCAGCGATGGCCTGCGGGGCAGCCCTGCGCTTGGGCGATAAACCGTACGTGACGGGTCGCAGTCGCAGGTTTAACGCGTGTTACAATGAATGACGACATTAACCTGTCGTTCCAATATAACGTTTGTTAAACTAACAAAGGCAGTTCGATGGTAGTTACGGTAAATCATTTACCTCCTATTCCTTCAAAGCTTGTAAGCAAATATTGTTTATTGTATGAATTGGTACATGCTTGGTCTTGACCACAATGTGGTCGTTGGCTATTGTTTATGTTATCAGATATGGAAACTAGCGGACGCCTCTCAGAGTACTCGTGCATTCGGACTTTCTCAGACTCTCTCTTTAATTTAGAATAAAACAGTGCATGCATCTAGCCTGTACAACCATAGACATTGGTTTTGTTGAACAAGAAAGGTGAAAAAAAATTACATACGACGGAAACTAAGACGGTTGAAAATTGGTTGTTGATCTTAGTTTTTGGTATTATGTTCTGATACGGAAGACAAAAAAAAAACGATCGACCCTTACAGTAGTGATATCTGACATCTTGGCTGACAGTAACAACCTCTCGGAAAATGTGTTGGTACCATCTGGTCAAATCAAATAGCGCGCGCTTCCCCGGCTTCCTGTTACACACTTCCGTACTTTTTCGCGAAATCACTCCCACAGATTGCAGGAAAGCGAGAAGAGAATGACAGGACGAGGACATGATGTTAAATTCATTGTTAATCCAGGCTTGTATCGTTTACTTTTAAACGACAAATAAAACCAACGTTTATGACCGTTTAGTCTGTTACTTACAAAGGTTTTATGGGTTTTATTCCCATCGTTCTGGCATAATATATTGTTACATAAAAAAACGACAGAAAATGTATCTAAAGATGGAGACTGACTTGCAACATTTGTTTGTAATGTATCACTCGAGGCTAGTTTGGTTACAAAACGGCGATGCACAAGACGCGATGAACGCTCGCTTATTAGCACATTTTCGTTTCAAAGGAATTCACGAAAAAGCTGACAGTCGAGTGGAGCGCATCGCTCGCTGCAGTGGCTACTGTAACGCGTTACAAAAACTCGATACATTACAAACAAACGTTGCAAGTCAGTCTTCGCTTTTAAATTCAAATATTTTTGTGCATCTTTATGCAAGCATGCTAGGTTTAGCATGCTTGCATAATTTTGCATTGAATCGGAAGGTTTATTCAGGGGCGGGTTGCTAGTTTAACAATAAGTAAGTCTATTTACAAGTTCTCAGTCTTAATATTGTAGCTTTTAATTTCTGCCAATGTTTTGTCACCACATCTCCCAAACTTGATAAGGCTTTCTCAAGGTTCATGTCCAGAACTGATCCTTATGATATGTCCCTTGTGAAAGTACACTGCCAAGCTAATGACTGTCATAACTTGCATACAAACTCAGATAAACCGATGATAAGTGAAAGAATGTCTGAATAATTTTTCGCTCATTATTTCTTTCTTTTTTGCAGGTAAGCACAGACATCTAGTTTGTTCTAATTGGGAAGAAATTGTAATCTCTCCTTTTGGTAAGTTGTTTGATACCGACTTTACAAGAAAGGGAACTTATTATTTTTATTGGATTGTGGGAATGTGAGGAAAAAGGAACGTATGTACTTAATTCCTAGGTTGATTAACCATTCTACTGGGATTTGACAAGCATTATTGATTTTGTATAAGCTGATTCTGACTAAGATTTTGAACATCTAGTTGTCCAAGTAATCCAAATGGCATAGCTATAGAGGGTAGACATATTGACATGCTCAGCCTTTTTTTTTTTTTTTGGGTGGGAAATTATCAAATAACTTCTCCCGCCCTGGATGGAGCGGGAGGGCGTGTCAGACTCTTACTGACTAAAACCCACCCGTGTTCCTTCACTTGCCTGTACGTTGCCAGGGGCCACGGTATCCCTTTCGGACTTTCCCGCAAGACAATCTCACCCTCACAAATAACTTACCTATCCTGACAAGCCCAAAAAACTGTGCAGAAGCAGTCAGATACACAAATTGCGCCTTACCTAACCTATTAGCCAATAAAAATCTCTTTTCATTGCAATCAAATTGTACATATAAAGTGAAAACACATCGCGACATAATGATGTAACAGAGTGCTAAAAACATTAGCGCTGTGTCGATAATTGAGTGAACATGGTAGGAAGGTAGGCGTAATGGCAAACCTACTAGCACTCTTGTAGAACTTGAATACTGTTTTAGCAATACTTTTAGTACGTTGTAGGCTAAAACTAAATAACTGTCAAGTGTTATCACTTATAGAAACTTGTTTTAAAGCTTTTTCCCAGTCATGTTTGCCGTTTGACCCTTGGTTTTGTGGCCAGTGGGTCAGTTAAGTGGTCCAAACATTAAGTTAGGAATTTGCATAGTGAACTACTTAGTTTTTCGTATGATTTTCTTTTGTTTTTACTTTCCTTGAAACTTGTTGCGCGTGAGCAATGTGCGATGTAAATTGCAGTTTGCTATTTATTGTAACTCCTAGATCTTTGACATCACTTACTGGTTCTAGTTTTTTTTAGTTCTATTGCATGTATATGTTCTTTGCATTGCTCGGCAAATCCTGGTTTCCTTTTTCGATTTAAGATCACCAGATTTTGTGGAGATATCGTTCATTGATTTTCATCATCATCATTATCTTCAGTCCGAATTCACTCACCACTTGGTATAGGCACAGGTAGAGGCCTCTGCTTGTGCCAATCCCTACGCTCCCGTGCCCGCCTCATCCAGAGACTTGGTGCGTCATCATTCTCTGCCTTACCCATATGAGATGTTTAATGCAAGCAGCCAATTCAACTGTTCTTCAGAATTGTGTGTTCATCAACGCTTCGTCTCCCTAAGTAGTACAATTTTTTCAATGATTGCATATTCGCTTTTACTGTGTTTAGTATAATTTTATACAACCTATGTAATTTCTTCGTTAATTAGCTATTTCTGCCTTATCTGTAGAAACATCTTGTAACATCGCTATTAACTAGTATAAATCTGTTTACAAGCTGCTGGTATGAGTGTTCTAGTGCTGTAATCTTACTAGAAACAGGTTAGATACGAGTCTGATGTAATCGTGGTTGACAGACATCCGACTTTATGTGTGTTTTTATGTGAAGGTAAAATGTTAACTTTATTTTAATTAGTTGTTATGTGAAAGAATTCTTAGTGCCTGTTTCACCATGTCCAGATAGACACAATCTACCATAATCTAAATTAAAATATGGAACTGTATTTGTATGACGACATCTGCCAGATGAGATGTCCGGATAGACAGATTAGGAACCATCATCATGATTTAAGCCGAAAGAAGCCCACTGCTGCACAGGCCTTACCCAAGCGCTGCCCCTCCGACTGGTCCTCTGATTCTTGCATCCAGCCCAGCAGACACCCGCGATCTTCAACAGGTTATCAGTCAGATTATGGATAATGAAGACGAACTATAACGATCAATTGCTGGACATATTCTTCCATAGACATCCGTATCAAACATACATACATATACATACAATACAAGCATTCCAAAGCAAGCTAATATAATAATACGATCATAAAACAAAACATTTAACATAAGAGATGACACCACACGATGCATACCAGCACGTTTACAAAGTCCCCTGCGCGTACGCATGCTATCCGGGAAACGACAGGCGGTTGATATCACCGGTCGGCATTACCTACAGGCGTTATGGTGGTATAGCTTACCGTTGCCTTCCTGTGCGGATTTTTGCTGGATTAATGTTACTAAGAATGTTGTAAATGCAAAAAAAAAATGTTGTGGGATTATCATTCGTTAAAATAGATATGATCGGAGTTTTGATAAGCCTCTCGTCGCATGACCCTTATCTCGACCATGCGTTTGCGCAAGTAATTGTAAAGAAATATTCTTGTGTATATGGTGTTCGGGTTTTCTATGTTATTACAAGCCTGAAGAGAGCAGAGTGTTCTAGGCTAGAGTACTACCCACTTACTTCTCTCTATTAACAGCTACCAGTTTTTTTTAGAAGTAGCCGAGCTCATCTCGTTGCTCACCATCTTGCTGTGTCCAGTTACTATGACATTTTTCTTCTTAAAAAATACAATTTCTTGAATACCATGAAAGGTACGATGGAAACTGTTTCCCAGTTTCCATTAAACCTTCCTACCGTTTCTACCAAACCTGTACATTATCCCCTTGCCCATAATTCTCCACTGGCAACAATATTACGCCGGCAATAACAGCTGTAACACTCCCAGTTGACACATTTTCTGAGTTTGTTTATGATTTTACAAGCGGCTGCGAGTCGCGACTGCGTGTCGTCTGTCGTTCCCTTGGCACAGGCGCACGCGCAGCGCTTTATGATTTTCGCGCGTCTATATTTCCTGCCTAACGGTCCGGCTAGGGTTGCCTGATAAATTAATGCGTCGGATCGATTTATGTTCTGCGTTTTAGGAAGTTATTCATTTTTGTTGTTGTTAATGGTGTGTTAATGTTTTGTTGGGAGTGTAATTGCTTTTCATTGCTGTTCTACGTTGGCGTTGAAAGTTTAGAAATGAAGATGTATTTTTTTCATTTGTTGGGTTTGTTACCATATTTCTCACTGAGTTTCTCCTCGTTGAGTATCTATCTTCTTGATTGTATTCCTTTGTAGGCACGCACACATAGATCTGTAGATTTCAACTGATGCTTACAACTAAATGATTCCTTAATTACTCAATTCCTCGTAATTGCCGGACATAAAATTCTGGTCCTTTGTCCCAGCAAGCCCTAAAAACGTGAGATGTTCGTATCAACTCCCACGCAGCATGATTAACACTGCTCGTGGTATCTGCATAGCACAGTCGTATTAAACGCTGTACTGTACGTGAGCACGTTTCGTGCTGGACGGGAATGGGGCCAGATTTGGGTTACAAATGTTACAATTTCTTAGCGTGGACGTTGTTATCTGTAAATGACGGAATAAAGCATTTGCTGGCTCGTGGTCTGGTCTAGAATGTAATTTTGTTATAATCTAGGGTGAGAATGTCAGTGACATGTCACACACTGTCGCCCTCATTTATATGGCATGCGTTTTTAAGTTGGAATTTTGAACAGCATTATGTTTCATGCATAGCAAACTGCATCATATTGGAACATAGATTACTAAACTTCTTTGAGCACGACAAAATTTTTGGTTGCTCGGCGAAAAACAAAAATGAAACCGTCAAATATTAATACTTTTAATTTCTCTTCGATCAATAGTGTAATCACTTAGCCTAGATAAAGGAGACGACGTATAACATCCACACACATAAGTTCTTCTCCACACTGAGAACCTTTGCAAACAATGTGACAACTGACGAAACCTAAACCAGATAAGGCTCTATTCACCTTTAATATTGGTACTACCACCTTGAAAGCCGACCCAGCTAATTAGGAGATAAATAACACTACGCCCAAACATCGTGCTTAGTAGTAATTGCCCGTAATTGCAATTTATTGCGTCCGCACTATAGTAACCGTTGTTTATTGGATGCCCTTAATAGTTCTATGGTGGACGGATTTAGATTTAATTGGTTCGTTTTTAAGGATTTCGGATTAGGGTTAATGAGTTTATGATCTTTAATTGGGACAGTAGTGTGTCTATCTTTCCAAAATTGAATACAAGGATCTTTTGGCTTTCTACTGACGTGGACGGGGTGGCGCTGTTGGTAAACATTTAGTGTGATTGCTTTGTGACATGTATTAAAAAACAAGATGGCAGCTTTAGTTCCGATTTTGGCCACGCGCCAAAAGATTCTTATATCTTATAGCTACATGCAATGCACTGGATTGACGGCTGTCAAATGACCATGTGGTCTTCAAATGTCATATGGTCTTTTATATTTCTTGACGAGTGTTGGTTTGTTGGTAGCTATATGTATTAAATAACCGGACTTTGACTTTTTTGTTTTCCAAACACAATGGCGACTTAGTAGCCAACGTATCTGCAGCTTTTCAATGTAATTTCAAACGTAACGAATATAAGTAGCTGAAGTTATATGCTGCAGCCCTACTTCACACCCACAGCAGTAACCCGTTCCCTTCAGCTTGTCCTTATGCATTGCACAAGATATCGCAGGTAGAATTGATGCAATTACCATTTCATTTCCGTCAACATAATACATTCTCTAAATTGAAGAAACCTTCAGCCTCCGAATTTGAATAATACTGTCTAAAACGGTACAAAACAGGATACCAATCGGTTTTTCGAAGAAGCCATACTTATTTACACTTCCCAGATTCGCCTGCAGGCGATTTTCGGTTCTCATTCCATTGTATGTTAAGTCAGGCCGACTTTACGAATTTATTACGGACCCCTGAAATAAAAATGGCGATAATATCGTTAATGCCGCTAATATTTTTCGCTGTAGAGCAAAAAAAGGTGGCGGCGCCGCGTTGATTGTTTCACATAAATCATGTGCAACGCCATTAGTAGGACAAATGCGCTTGCGCAGGTCCCACCTCATTTGCATATTAACTAGGCAAAATTGCTATAGCTTTGGCTCTAAAGGAAAGGCCATTCTTGCCTTTCTTTTATGGTATTATCGGAGGATGTAATGTATTCAATAAAGGATAAAGTTCTCTCTTTGTTGTGAAGGTTTATGACTTGGTTATAGTAAGAATGCGCACTCGCACTGAAGATGCAAATGCTGTTGCGTAGTGGCCAAATCTTTGTGTCGAATTCACATAAAGCCCGACATGTTTGTTTAGCAGCCGCATCTGCCAAGTCAAATATGCAAAATTACATTTACTTAAGAATCGATTTGCTAAATTAAATGCAAAGAAGGAATGAGCACGTATGCCAATCCACTTGTTGAATTCTTTGTTTTTCTACATATGCGAGTGCTATGTACTTGTCATCCATCTCCATTTAAAGACCCTAGGTTATGGCCAGAGACCCTTGACCCAGTAAACAAAGCTTTCTTCTGTCATTTTTGGCGAATAATTTTAATAATACCGCAATATTTATTCAGTTGACTCGCGCCTCGCTTATTTGGGAGACAATTTCCATAAACAGTGTTTGTACCTGCCGTTCGGTGCTTGTTGCTACTTCCAGTGTGTCGACGGAACCTTAAAGGACTGTAGTCTTTAGGAATGGAAGGATATTAGCTGAATTATTTAAAACTTCTGCATAATGAGCAACATCCTTACCAATATTTGTCGAAGGATAGACCTTAAATCAAGTAGCAATGAACGCAGGTATTGTTGCAGGTATTTTTGTAACGATCAAACTATATGCAAAATCTGGAAAGCTAAATAAACCGTCGATCGTTCCGTCTGAGTGCGCACACTTTTTGAAATCTAAAACGGTTTCTTCACAATCCGCTCGATACTTCAGAGGCATCAAGCTAAGCCCCTAAGCACTGCTCCCAGCAACATTTACTAAAATATTAGTTCCCTTCACCATAATTTATGAACACAACCCCCCATTTCCTTCAGTAAACTCTCGCAAATTGCTTGATTTCTAAGCTGGATGATCAAATACACTATATTTTTTGCCCATTTCAAGATCAACCTGGACACCAAAGAATCTTGCAACGTTGCATTTGCAACGAGGTTGTATTCGATACAAACTAAATCCAGGACAGTATAAAATCGTGTGTAATGTAAATATATAGCAATCTGATTGCTTGAAGTAAGTTGAGTTTGTGAAAAAGTGACCGGGTCAGTGGACAGGTCGTGGTGACATTTAACTAAATTACGTACGTGCGGGTACTTTGAGAAATGACCGCGGGTTTCGGGGCGATGAATGGCGGGGACAAGATAACTGAGAAAGTATATGGAATATTTAATAAGGTCGAATGTATTGCTTTCGCTTTTCGCGTCATTTTAATTGGAAATTAAGGGATTGACGGGTGACATTATCGAATTTCGCTGTAATTGATTATTAATCAAGATAACTTAGTAGCCTTAGATATTTGTGTGGGTTATATAATTTATTTTTAGATTAAGAACGTAAGTATTGGGTACGTAGAATTCTAAAAGTTAAACAAAAACCTCGACCTAAACACTTCACCAGCACAATCTCTTCCTATTTCATATTTTAATTCACTTCTTAGCTGTCATCGCTAATCCTACGCACATTTTCCTACCATCATACCATAGACAGCTTAATCTTTAAATACCAGGTTTACCATAGTAAAACCATAGCTATACAAATGGCCGACATTCTAAAATGTCTGTCACAAGATGTTAAGCATCTGTTGTGGCCTAATTAGCCATAGTTGGGCAGATTTGACATTTATTTAGCCATGACGACACAGAGTCAGGAGTTCAAAACAATAAGGTAAGGACAAATGTATTTAAAGATAATGTCAGAGCTCCTAAATAGTGTAAACAGGTCTAATGGTTGTTAACCTCTGGAGTTATTGGTAGTGACTTCGAATGTTCTAGCTAAATCGGCTCATAAAGAGTTGTATATTTTTGCCGCGGCCACAATTAAAATGATTTTACTGGAAATTACACAGAACCAGGCAAAGTGACGGTGAGGGTGGGAGCGAGACAGAACACTGATTGAATCAATATTTACACACTGGATTTATTCATATTTAGTTACTGACTTGATGTCCGTACGTACTTTTCGGGTGACCACTGAAAATTAGCGCTGTGCTGTGGGTCCCTCAAAGCACAGAATTATGCTGAGTGGAAGCCTTTTTGTCACAGTCATGACGTGCAGCTGCCGAATATTTCTGTTGTTTATATGTTTATATTGTTGTTATTTGTATGCACGTGTTTCTGTGACAAATAAACCTATTTTTCTTTCTTTTCCTGCTTTCTTTCTTTACTTGGGGGAGGCCTATGGCCAGCAGTGGACGTCTTTCGGCTGAAATGTTGATGATGATAATTGGTAATTAGAACATACAGAACAACGTGTATTATTGTATACTGCAAAGATGGTTAATGCATTCATATGTTTTATTGACTTCAACTCAGTTTAGGATGGACACGTATCAGCTAATAAAGGTGTTACAAATATATCATTTTCACAATATGATCCATCCGTTCCAACAATATCATTACATTGAAAGTATGTAGGTGTGTAGCTGAAAATCGATATGTTTTATCTAAGTCATCTCGCAATGCTAAATCAGTTTAGACTACATCTACTTCATCCATGATGAAATGCTGCTGTCAGACATCCTTACATTAACCACTCGTCAAGCGAGATTAAAAATCAGCGATCGTCATCTGAATTCAGGTCTACCTGTCACTATATTAACGAAGCTTCGCGACCTGGAGTCAAACTGGTCAAGTGGATTATTTATTGCTGGTTGCTACATAAGTGGAGATGTGAGATGTTGTCACTCGAATTGGAGTGTTGCAATGCAATAGGGATGTTGAATGGGGAAAAAAAACTATTTAGTCCGTCAGTATGATATTAAAAATATATTGGACACGTATTTTTTGCTTTATCATATTAATAAAAAAAATATTTAGATAAAACGCATTAAAGTTGGGGAGTGGGGGCTCGCTACGTTACAATTCAGTATAAAATCTATCGGAGAGTGACGTCATGCCACATTTTAACTCAATGTATTGCCGTAATCTTTTAATTACGTAAAAAAGAAAAAATACGTGTCCAATATTTTTTTATAACAACTGACGGACAAAAAAAAATTTTTTAGGCATCATCCCTATGGTTACAAGAGTATTGGAAGAATAAAATGATGACACTGAATCTTTAGAACAATAGAACACATAGAGTAAACGGGGTATAGAACTCGCGACGGAAATTCATTTCAAAGGACATTGCTTAAGATTTCTAGAACCTTTAGGACCAATGATGCTTTAAAGATGGTCATCCAAATGTCTGCTGCAATTAACAGTCAGGATAAAGGTACAATTTCGTAGTCGACTGCAGGCAGCAGCAGGCGACGTGTCGCCGCGACACTACTGGCTGCTATGTATTTCTATGAAATTTACATGGTACGGAAGGTATTTCATAGAAATAAATAGAATCCAGTAGTGTCGCGGCGACACGTCGCCTGCTGCTGCTGCCTGTAGTCGACTACGGAATTGTACCTTAATGCAAAATATTCTGAGAATAAATTCCATTTAAAAACCACACAATTTATCATAAGGATAAACGTAGTTAAATTATAAATACCTCACTAGATAGCAACAAGAATGTTCCCAGCGATGACGGACAGTGATTTTTACCCACAAGTAAAAAGTAGTTCTAAAGGTCATGCGCAGGCGCAGCATACGCGCTAACTGGTTGGTCAGTTAATTCGCCGATACCGAGAAGTAATTACTTATGTATAAGTTGTATTGTTCATAGGTATCTAGGTTTTCGTTTTGTAAAACGGGATTTTTGATAACGAGTCTAACAGCATTGATTGCGGGTTTAATAATAGTTTTGTTGAATGGTAGGAAAAAACTGTATATATTAAAGTTTTTAGTTTCATTGATATCTTTTATATAAATGCCTTGTCGTGTGATGTATATTAATTACAACTTTAAGCGGATCGGCAGTAAGGTCTTTTTTCTACATTACCAAATATGGTCTCTATAGCATTTTCAGACCATATTGCGATGGTCAGTGGCACATTTGATCTGCAATAGAAGTTTACAATGTTGATATTCATACGGTTGCTTTATAATATGAAAATAAAAGTCCCAACCAGCGGACATTAAAAACTTGTTGTGAAATAGCAAATAGACAAAAAGCTTGAAAAATTACGTCTCACCCATCACTAATCGCGTTTTGCAGAACAGATAAAAATAACTGTTACTTTCACTGGATAAAAGTTGTTACTAAAATTTGTACTCGCACGTACAGATACTTTCGATAGTAAATCGTTTTATAGCGTTTAGTCTAATAGGCATTTCATTTCTGACTAATATGCTCAGTTAAAATTACAGCTTTTGGGGAATCACTTTTCAAGATTCAAGTACTTTGTCTATTATTTAAGGATGTTACAAAACCCTGTCATCATCATCATAAGCCTACAGCATTCATGGCTCATGCCTCTCCAATTGCACGCCATTCAATTCCTCAAAATTCATTAAAAACCCTGATTTTTCATAAAATGTGTCCAACTTAAATATTTGGAGCATTGTCTGTTTGCATCAACAGGATTTTACTAGATGCGTCAGTATCACTATCATTGCAGTCGGATAAAAGTTATCAGTGAGTCAATCACTTAAACCTCTTGCATAACGTACTCATGTTCTAGAAACCACACCACACCTGGTCCTCACCCCACCTGACCATACTTAGAAGCCAGTAACTCTACACTTGACACCTCACATTCTCATATCTGAAGGTAATCAGACCCTCCCCAGCCGTTGATTTGTCAACAAAGCACTTAATACAAATTGCACAACGTTATTAAGTTTTATTTGCAGCTAAATATCATTGTGCTTAAGTTTCAAGTTATGATTGCTTCATTTGAACTTAGTAACTTGATCTGATCGGATACTTTAATGTATTTCTTCATCTGAAACTGAGCTGGGTAGATATGCCTGTGATTTAATGAGACATTGTTGGGAACCTGTTCAGAGATTTGATCCTGAATATTAATTTTCGTTGCTAAATTGCCCTCGGACTAGTTCAGCTTAAATTGTTCTTTGCATTACAATCTTGGCTATTGGTCAATTATCGTCTTATGACTCTTTGTCACAATTGTCAATATTGATAATGGCTACATTTTAACTTGAATATTGGACTTAGTTGTTTATTGGTCCTTCTGCGTACAGAAGGGTCCAATATTGTATTGGTCTAAATCTTGGCATCATTAAGCTGTGAATGGGTAATTCATGATTGTAGCAGGAACCTAAACGATAACTATATATCCCAAACATACTAGAAACGATCCAAAGGAGATAGATGAATACCTGTACCTACGATTTATTGCTGATCCTGGAGAACAATCAAGTTTCAGGGTAATTGCCCAGAAATAAATTGTTTTAAAAACATCCTGTCTCTACACAAATTTCTAGTTCGATGGTATTTAAACTTGAATGTTTGACATATACTAGAAAATAAAATCACAGTGACTCGTTTTGTATGCCATGGTCAGGAAATAGCTGTGTTTGACCCTGGGTCAGTCGTAAAAGGGAGTACGGTAAAGTTCATGTTAACTGAACATCTTTTCCATGCATTCTTAACGTTCATAAATGATATCTATCTGCTTTTGGTTTATAAACATTTTCAACGTGTTTTTCATCGGTTGCTATGGAATTATGATTTACTGGTTTAGTTTATTTGTTATTTATATGTAACGGTTTTCTGATTTCAAATTACTATTTTTCGATCGCTTCTGGAATTGTGTGTTTATTTTTGAAGCGATGGCCTTTATTGATTGATTCGTTAAGAGTTCTTTACTGTTCAATTATTTTATTTGCCTCTTGTGCATCATCTACCTAGCTTTTTCCCAAATATTTTGGGGTCGGCTTCCAGTCTAACCGGAAACAGCTGAATACCAGGATTTTATATGGAGCAACTGAGCATGTGTTTGAAATTAAACTTATTTATATGACTATTGCATTCCGGATCCCTCAGTTTCACACTACCTACGCAAAAAACAGTCCTTGAATCACAATGTCATCTTGTCCACATAAAGTACTTTTTTAAGCATTACCTTTCTTTTTGTTACAGGTGAGGCATCATCTTATGGCGGGTCCCGTACAACAGAACCAGCGATTGCGGGTCGCTTCTCACAATAATTTTAAAATTTAAATTCGCCCACTTCACTTGTGAAATGCGACAAGTATAACCTTATTTGTTTTAAACATTCATAAATTGTTAAAACCGTGTGAAATTTCCCAGCGTCGGTCGACGACACTGATATTTTGAATTTATCGGCCATTTTTGACCTCTCGGTGCCCTAAAATGTGTACCCACTTACATTATGGATTGGGGTGTTATCCGATTTCGTTTTAAAATTATCCGAAAGGTTTTACTTTATGTAGAGAATTTAAATAAACTCACGAAGTTCTGTTTCACATCCATAGATTCAATGTAAAAGAAAACGCACTTGAAACTAGAAAAGGCATTATTTAAATAAAACAACACTGAAGAGATATTACAAAATAAATCATAATTTCCCTAGAAAACACACCATCTTCTATTTCTAAACAGACCTAACCAATCGTAACAGCCTCACATATCGTCGGGATCGATCTCGATCGTCTCGTGCGCATATCGTTCGTGACGTTGGCGGCGCGGGCGCACGGTGCGGCGTAGGCAAATCGACGGCTAATTACAGCCCCAGGCATGGACAGAAAAAAAAAAGGAAAGTCGGGCTTACTCCATTTCTACATACGGTACGGGAATAAGGGCTATTTAAATTTATAGTGCGGAAAACTCACTTGAAAGTTTTGGAAGATTTAGTCTCTCTTTTTCTCTTCTACCCTCTTTATTGTTTTGTTTCCTTGCTCTCGTCTGTGTCTGTTTGATATCATACATTTATCTTTATACATAATATTTGCCTGCAAGTCGAATATATCGCTCTGTCTTCTTCTTTGACTGAATCTTTTCACTGATACTATTCAGTATTAATTCCGGTTTATGTATCATCGTTACATAAATCAAACAGAGCTTCTATAGCTTTATCTTTTCCAATATTTTCCATAGTCTGTTTACTATCCAAAAGCGCAATGGACACGTGCCGCCCAGACTCATTTCGGCCAAGATTACCGGAGCATTCCCAGTAATTCCCTTAATTCCTCCGACCCGTTCCCCTGACTCTTTAATGTGTATTTCGGCCAGCACGTGAAGTTATTCGGAGCCCATTATTATGAATTATGAATGAATACTTGTTTTGTCGACTTTGAGTTGGATTTAACGGACCGTAATTGACCCACTACAAAGCAAAGGTTTCTTCTCATATGCAGACGAACCTATTATTGATCACTACGCTTGTTTCCAGCATATTGATGATTTCTGGCCAATAAATGGCCCTGGTTTCTAAGTTAATTTAAATACGAAATCGTTTAATAGTTGAAGTTATGTGACATGTCAAAAAATGCCTTTTCTGTCACATCGAAAGTGATCAAAATGGCTACTCAAATATCTATAACACGCCGACGGGTGCATGCTCTAACAAGATAATCTTAATCAGTCAATGACCTCACACTAAAAACACAAGTTGTTACGTCATTCTTATCACAAAAATTCTCACACTAGCATCACCACAATCGCGATTTTTGTCGGAAAGTCTCAAACTTCGCAGGCAACGTTTTTGTTTTATAATATTAATTAACACACATACAATTTAGGCATTATGTCTGATTATATAACACAATTGTCTGTTACCTAATAAACTCCTATTGTTAGTATCGGAACCGCAATATTTTGCGCATTACATTTTTGTGTTTACGAAACCGTGAAATTTTAAATCTTCTAACGTTTTACTAACGTCGCGTTTATGGAGGTAATTACTTTACTTTCGCGTTTACGTAAGATAAGCTTGTGTCTAGTTTTTGTGTGAATGTCTAATCTACGATATGGTAAAGTACATTGATGTATAACTTGTGAAGTGGTGCTGTTCAAAATTAATTTGATTTGCTTGCAATTATTACCTATAGAAGCGATAATGCGCTGTTTTCTTTGATTTTGTTTTTACCAAGAACTCTACATTATTAGGATTTACAATCCAGAATTTATGAAATTCTCAATGATCACAATGTTCTTGGTTCAACTTTAGCTATAATGTTACAAACAGATTTAAACTTCAGCACGTAGCTTTATTACGCTCTCCGTAAACGCACTCATTGCCATAACTGCGATAATCTTTTTACGGCGTCGCATACTTCTTGAATGCCTGAAGTTAAGGCCTGCTTGATATTCGAATGCGACAAAATCTTGGCTGTTATTTTTTTCAATATTACTAACTTATGTAGTTTTATATAAAATTAATAATTTCGCTTTAATAATAGGAAAGAAAGAAAGAAAAATATTTTATTTGGGACTCGCACAGGAAATACAAACAGTAATAATCCAACATTTAAGGTTTAAAATTCAAAACAAATCCTTTTGGAACATCGAAATAAACACGAAATCAAGCAAAAGTTACTTAATACTTATTTTGTTATAGCTTACCGTTTCAGTAAGCATATTACCTAATTTCCTGCTATTAACCAGCAATTAAAAACCGGAAGAGTTGAGCAAGTGACCATTAATCAATTAAAATGGAGTCATTTAATATTTCCCGTTTGTTCATCTGAATTTAAAAATTAAGAAAGTATTACTTATTAGTAGTAGTACATCTTTGTCCCACTTCTTTGAGTAAAAATCGGTGCCGCCATTTTTCTTTCCTGTTGAAAAGTATAGGGTGACCATCTTTTCTAATAACAATAAAACTTCTATTGTGTCTCATTCAGTGTCCTACAACCGATTAAAAAGAAAATTAAGATATTCCTAGTTTATTTCGTTTGGTGCTGTGTGTATAATATTTTTTACGTACTTACCTTTCTATGTATTTCGTTCATGGCGTATTTATTACCGCCTTATTCTGTCCACAAGTCGTTTAAAGTGACAAATAATATAACATTGCATTTTCCTCAACAATTAAAGTAGCCTGCCCTTACGATGGCTTCATCTTTATTCCACGTAAGTATTCCCACAATATCTCAATGCCGTTGGAATATAAAATGTCCAATGTATTTGACTCACCAATTTCCGAATAAATATGTAAAAATATTAGTAAACATTTCGACTAATCATGTCAGTGTCGTGTCACTACCTAAATCTGTTATTCAACGTTGTCTTCGTTAAGGCGCTTTCATACTGGCTTTCAGATTTTTTTATGAATGGGAATAGTAAAATATTAAAAGATTTCAGGGTCATTTATTTCTGTTTAGCAGGTTCCTTGTGTAAGCTTTTTGCCTGAAATTACGAAGAAATGCAATGTATAAAAGACATTTGTGTGTAAAAATCGTCCATGAATATTAGGTATTTATGTGATATTTGACGTAGGTACTAGGTTATTATGTCCATGCTTTTAGTCGTAAAAAAAAATGAATAATGTGCCTTTCATATCCTGGCCGTATGTAAATTTTATGTGTACACGCCTCAACGCACGCATAAAAAAAGAGTTGTTTTGAATTTCGAACGTAAAGAAACGTGGCGCCAAAATCGGCGGTGAACGGTCGCGCGTGCGTACCGCAGTAGGCCAATGGATTCCAGTGTAAATTCATTGGTCTACCCGAACGCACGGCGAAAATTGTTGAAGCGTGCCTTTGACAGTCCCCGAGCTCTCAATATTCATAACGGGTCTACTATTGTTTCCCGCCTTTAGAGACGTCACGTATCCGGCGCCATCTTGAAAGGGACGTGCTCAAACGCATCCAAAATTAGAAGAGCCTTAAACTATCGCGACGTTAGGATATCAGCAAACTGTGTGGGTAACGTTTGGAGGTCTATTTATAATGGTGCTTTTTATGACCCAAAGAAAATTATGAATGTACGTTGTTGTGCATTGAAATCAGCTAGCTACCAGTGAGGTGGCCGCGTCGCCATACATATTAATATATTTTCCTAAACTATGACTTATGTGTGCCGCGAACGATCAGGAATGTGAGTGATGTCAACCTTTTTAGGTCACAACTCACAGCTAAATTGGTTATAAATAAAATGACGCTTTAATAAGATTAAAATTTTAAGGATACCCCAGTTAATATGATTTACGAGCGACTCAAACTCAAAAACATAAATAATTCTTAACAATGATTAACCGCTAAGATAAGGCTATAAAAACTGTGACCTCGTGCAAAAACTTGTTTAACGACGTGTTTTTATTTTTATAAGTACATTTACCTTTTAATGTGGTCACCCTATTCTGGGTTATATGACCAATTTACATCAAGTGCGCTGGTAAATAGGGCTTGGTATTCACGCGCCATTGATTTAATGTTGGTCTTACGTTGCTTGAAACTAAATTAACGGTTCTTCGATCAATGGAAAATTATTTTGAGAATGTAAATGTAATTTCGAGTAAGACGTTAACAAAATCTTCGCTTCTCATTCATATGTAGTTTTCGTTCTATTACTTTTTCCAGTAACCGACAAGTCAGTATCCTCTACTTGTAATTAATTTAAGCTCAAGTAAATCGGCACGCGCATAAAAGTGTAACTACTAAAAATAAACCGTAAATCGAGTAGCTCAGTTGACCGTTGAGTCATGTGACACAAATTCAATTTAGTGATGATGAACGAGAACGAAGAACGAATGAATTATTTTTAGTTCATGAGTAATTTGCAACATCGTCATGTTATTTTTTTTTGTAATTAATTTAAATTTCTTTAGATATTGCTTTCAAAAACATAATTGTAGAATTTAATCAATTTTGTCCTTATAATATAAAGTACCTTATTGAGTTTCATCAGTCGGTATCCATCAAAGTAACTTTACAGCACTTATCGAAGCCTTCACAAACTGTTAAGTTCTTAATACAGCAATAATAATCGAGCCCATCCAAGCTTTTTATGGAGTTGTAATAAAAAAACATGGATTATTTTGTGGTAATAAATCATGGTCACCGTAACGAGCGTTTTCGAAGTAGGTAATGTAGTTTGGTAAAGCGAAATCTATAGCATATTAAAAAAGTTATATATATCAGAGATCGGTTTTATGGGTAGTCTAGGATTTTTAACAGTAACCAGCAAAGTGCATTAAATAGCTTCTATGCTCTAAATGTAAGAAATCATTCCGTGAACACCATTTATGTTCTTACTTTCTCAATATTAATTTCAAAGGCACGTCATAGACTGTGTTGTTAGTAAGTTATGCCTGCCGATCATCAAAAAGCCAGGCTTTTCATACCTATGATGATTTATACCGTCTTACTGTATGCGCTCATCATACATACGCTGAATTGATAACCTCTCTTCAAAAATATTACTCTTAAACTGATAGAAACTGTTTGATGGCCCATTAAGTCCTAACAAAACCAGCTGATACACATCTCATTCCCATATCAAAAATCAAATATCAATATATCATGCATCTTACATAAGCGATCAAACATTTTCTACGTACGACCACGAACTGTCACAGACCCAATAGAAAGTAGCGCTTGCGCAACCGAACGTACCTTAAAATTTCTAATACCTCGTAAATTCGCGTTACATAAAGAAATCATCGCTTAAAGAATATTGTAAATCTTTTATACTATCAATTAATTATGGTTTTGTAATGGCCGTGTTGGATTCTTAAGTTTTGTGGAAACACGCAGGGTCACGGTCGATATTTTCGTTGACTGTTGTTACGCAATTTAAAGTAAAAAGTTTTATCCCTACGTATCTTGTTTTGATCGGTGAGTTGAGAGAAATTGTGTAATGATAAAAAAAATATGAAGCGAAAATGTGTTTTTGAAATATCGGGACAATTTTGAATTTTTACAAAATCAGGCACACTCTACTCAAAAATGGCGCTATTTTTATTAAAGAAGCAACTGTTTCAACGGGATTTAAAACCTATGTAATTATAAACTCAACACGTACGAAGTAATACTGTAAATTGAAATATTTTAACATTATAATTGGATATTACGCACATATTATTTACTGCTTCCTTGTTCGGTAATCAGCCGAAGCGTAATAAATGTTGTGTTACCAAAATCGTATATTATGTTACCGCAGACAACGCAAAACCAGCCTTCTGAAATGCTGTAATGAGCTGTTTCGAGTTACAACATTCTCATACTAAATTCTAATTAATCAAAATGGACTAGATTGACTGCTTTTTGCACGTCATTCAAATGACAGCTCACAAAAAAACATCTTTATCTAAGCGAACCAAAGCTAGTTAGGCGAATTCGACTAATCTTTTATACCGTATTTTTGACTGTTTTTCCAAACAAAATCTGTCAAACGTCAGTTTTAAGCCTCGTGTAGACTAGCGCGACGCGACGGCGCGACGCGACTCGTACAATACAAATTCTAAGAAAACTTCATGGTATAACAATAACCGGTGTCGCGTCGCGCTAGTCTGCACGAAGCTTTATTCCACGGATAATAGATATCATTGGTCAATTCAGCCCTTAGTCGTAATTAATTCGCAATTCCTAGTCACCCTATTAGCTCTTTTAGCCAATCAGGATTCCCGATGGACCTTCAACGGATGCCTTACCAGATGCGTAGCGTCTACCTTTCCTTGGACGCGATAAAAACTGCTTGAAACGCATTTCATTTTCTCTTGGAACTCGTTGAACCCTAGAGACGCACAAAATGCGGCGCTGCAACAATTTGTTGCGTGCGGTGGAGAAGGGCAAAAAGCAGCGTGCGCGCATTGCACACAAGATGCCTGCCCATTAAAATTCCCGCCCGCGCACCGCTGTCTATTTAGAGAAATAATAGTTATCATAACGAATCTTTAGCTTAAGGATTAATGCGAAAAAAGGGGTCTAGGTTCGTTGCGAGAAGTGATCTTTTTTGTGAACTAAGTGCTGAGATTTAGAATTGAAAACTTTCTGACCTAAGAGCCTTGATAAAGTGACATTGTATCAGCGATAACGAAAATGGAAAAGTCAAAAATGAAGACTGACAGAAGCTACCGAAAAGCTTAAGTATATCAATTCTGTTGTAAGTCGTGGAAATACGAAACACTTTGAAATCGAGTGACACTTGTCTAGGCCCTCAGGTTACTTAATAAAGTAGTATTAGCCAATAGCAAAAAGATCATACAGGGCATCTCTATTTGCTACAAGGCTCTTTTGCCTTCTCAATTTAGTTGCTCCCATATTTAACATCACAAACAACAACCAATTAATATTCAATTAACGCAAATTACAGACCACCAAGATGTAATTATATCAGACGCACCTCGTTTTACAATACGAAAAAAAACAAAACAAAGAACCTTTCGTCTAGCCGCTTAATTTTTTAGATACAAATCTTAACGATGTAAGGAGATTTAGTGGGTGAGAATATCCTAGCCTATTATTATAGTGTAATCATCCCCCTTCCCTCTTCATACCCTCGGATGATGATAAAAGGGCTCCGCGCCACCTACTCAAATGCAGTCCCACGCCTGATGGGAGAGGAATTTTTGGGTCAAAATTGCTATTATGAGCCCTTATCGTTACGAAATCAAATTTTCGGAATTCGAACGCATTTTTTATAAGTAAAATAGATGTTGATTTGTTATGGATGCGTTCGGAACAGCTAAATGGGAAAAATTTGCGTGTGTTTGATGCTTTAGCCCATGAATGCATATGAATACCTAAAAGGCAAAAAAGAAACATGACAAATGTTACAAAATTGGCTCAGTCATTACATACAACTTAATTTTTTAATGTTTGAAATTCTGGAATCTTTCCGAAAATAAAAGTCTAAATTAAGTTTGGTCGTTAAGCTGGATGCCACCATCAACTTCTGCATACTGAAGGCTATTTATAAACATGGGACAATAAAAATAAAACAAAACCCCAGGTTCAAGGCCTCATTCGTTATCGTGCCAAAAATGCCAAAAGAAAAAAGAAAGATTTGCCCAAAATTGATCGGAACCTGTTTTCGATCCGTTCAGAAGATTACCATTAACAATCGGAAGACGTGCTCAATAAGATACACAATTTTTCACAGCCATAAAGTATAAATTATCAAAAAAAGATTTTGGTGCAAACATTAGTCAGACGTGCACATCGTTGTTTATCAAAAGGCATTATTTTTTAAACATATCAACGAGCAAAAGGTAATAATACATTCTGAACAGGGATATCTTACTTATTATCATCAGTCAAGATGAAATCCTGGCAAGATTTTTGTTTTATTTATTTTGTAACTAATTTGATGCTGGCATCACTGGCATGTATGGGTTCATCAACAACGTCATCATTGTTAGCAGCCTTGTTCCACCTGTAGCGGTTACACCGCCACATATGAACTACGCGTCAAAGACACGACGTCACTCAAATCTTGCATCGCGCAATTAGAGTTTACCGCGCGAACGACATAAATATAAGTCTATCCGACATAAATCGTCGGGCAGCTACCCGCCAGACTTTTTTATGGTGGATGAGTGAACTATAGACCCTGTTCCTCATGCCTCTAAACACTCAATGTATTTGCTGAACTGCACTCATTTAGAATTTTGATTCAATAAACTACATTTTCATGTTTTCAGATCAAATACAGCTACATGCAGCATCATTAAGACATCGTTTATCACAAGCATCTTTCTATCGCCAATAAATCCACACTTGTTCAAATGTAAGTCTACGAATCTGCTGAGAAAGATGTTCAATGACAATGGTTGACATCGAAATCACACGATAAATTGACTAAAAAGCATGCAATAAAGAATTCTCATTTATCTCCTATCAATTAAAAATATCTTTTAAAACTAAGAGAGAGTGCCTTATATAGGATTTATTAGTTTCGCGTGTACACCAGAACTTTCCTCTCATAGTTATTATTAAATTAATCGATCTATTAATTGATTTCGCTATAGAAATTCTGCGATAACTCGATTTCGCAGTATCGGAGAGAAAATAAAAATGGGCTGTTCGTTAAGATTGGACAGTAGTTAAAATTAATAGTAATAGTAACCTTGAAATTCCACAAGTTCAAGATCAAAGTTTACTGTTTCCATTTACCTTGTGTTTGCAGATTTATGACTTGCAGAGCGCGCGCAGGATTAAGGGAATGTCAGTTTTAAATCTTCCGTCAATCAAGGGATCTCGGTAAATATCAAAGAAAAAAAAGTAAAAAGTTTAGTGTCACAAATGAGAGCATTTACGAGAAGTTGGTACATACATACAGTATTTATTTATTTTTATTTAATGTACTGAAACTAACACCCAAACAAAGCCGGGGCTTGTATCCAAATACTAAGTCAATATTTAAATCAACTCCTCCATCGCTTCTAAAGCAAATAATCGCCTCTTTATTTTCAAACAATAGACAATTACAAATAGCATTTAAAGACCGACGGATGACACAAGAAACGATTCGTCAATACAACAAACGACCAACTAAGCTTGCCACTTCATTTGACATTTTCTAAAAAGAGACAGGTGTCAAGAAATTATGGTGGTTTGTCGATAATTTTCTTTATAGAAAGCGAGTCGTTCCCAGCCATGGAAAGCTGTGTATGGAAAACGTATTTCACTAAGTGAAAATGCGTGGTAATCATTGTTGGTGATGACGTGAAACAAAGTTTTCTTTTATAGCTTCATTTTGTTTGTTGACAATGCCTGAGTTTCTTACTGGTTCATAAAATCTTCCTTTGTTCTCAGTGTGTTTGTTTAACGACAATTAGTGTAATTGGAAATTAAAGCAATGGTTTTCGAAGCAGTAAAGTTTTGAACTTTGTAACATTGACAGTTGTGCTTCAGCAACTACTACTCTCATGTCTAACATTAGAAGTTTTGTCAGGCAATTATAAAAGGGGAATATTTACATACATACATACACAAACTTACGCCTTCTTCCCACGGGGGTAGGCAGAAACTACAGAACGCCACCTGCTACGATCCTTACACACTCCTTTTGCCTCGCACAAGAAAGTCTATTTTGCTTTCGTAGATTTGGAGAAGGCCTACGAGTGTGTGGAGGGAAGAACTGTGGTCCACACTATCCATGTACGGTGTGTACTGGCACTTGGTATGGGCACTGAAATCTTTATACAAGGATTCCAGTGCTTGTGTATGGTTCTGCATCTCGAGGGGTGTTACACAGGGCTGTGTAGCGTCACCGTGGTTCTTCAACTTGTACATGGATAGTTTTCTGACAGATTTGAAAGGTGAGTGCGGATTGTGGATGAATGAGTTGCCTGTCAAATGCCTTCTGTACGCAGATGGTCAAGTTCTACTTGCATCGTCAGCAGAACAGTTGCAAGACATGATGACTGTGATGGATGAAGCATATAAGAGGAAACGGATGAATGTAAATGTGAATAAGACGAAGGTCAAGGTGTTTGAAAGAGGAGATGTATCGGTGTGTGATATGAAAATAAATGATAAGAGTGTGGAGCAAGTAAGTGAGTTTGTATACTTGGGGAATCTATTTACAAGGGATACGAAGATTGATGAAGATGTGGAAAGGAGAGTAAATGCGGGAAATAAAGTGAATGGTGCCATACATGCGATTGTGACTAACCAGTTGATGAACAAAAAGGCTCGACTGGCTCACACGCTTATGTATGGAAGTGAATGCTGGGTGTGGCAAAAGTAGCATGAAAGTAGGATAAATGCTGTGGAAATGCGTTCCTTGCGAAGCATGTGTGGTCTAACCATAAATCATAGGCTGAGGAATGATGTGACAAGACAACGGTGTGAGTTAAAAGAAGATGTAGTGACAAAAATTGAAAAGGGTATTCTGAGATGGTTTGGTTATGTTGAGAGGAATGACTGGCGACTAACAAAATGTATTTACAAGGCAGATGTGACTGGAAACGCCGGGAGGAGACGCCCTAGGTGGACATATACTGACATTGGTGATTTTCTTCAGAAAGGTCAGGTGCGTAGTACTCGCAACCGGCGTACGAGTATGACCAGATGTTTGAACGTAAATGAAGCAAAAGGGAGTTTTTAATCCCCGTAAAAATATTTATGATCTTCTAAATATGATCGCCTTTTATACTCAATGACATTTTTAACACTTTCTGGTATTTAAAAAAACTGTCTGTATCGTTTAAGTTGGACAAATCGATACCTACATTACCTACATATGTATAATAGATACATTGAATATTTTTGAAAAAAAAAGTATTCGCCACGAGGTGAACGAGCCTGATTCCGAAAGTATAGTTTTTTTGATTTTTTGTCCGTCTGTCTGTTTGTCTGGCTAAAGGGCGAACGGCCGCTGACAAAAGCGGTGTCATAATAAAATAGTAACCACTCTAGAATTAATTATTTCAAGATGAAGGCAGCGTATACCACCATCAATTGTTCCGTACCAAACCTTTATTGTATTTAAATATGATGTTACAATATCTTAAAATAGCGGGCGGTTGCGCGGGCGCAAGTCGGCGCGTCGCGCAGTGGGCGTGACAATTTATCGGCGGTAATGGCGAAAGTGTCGCCGCGGCCCCTTTGATCCAGCCCCGGTAATGCTGATTAATTATTCGCGATCCAGAGAAATTCTAATTTATATGGTGCAGTTTGCGAACTGTTTTAGAAATTGTCGAGTAGGCGAAACTGTGAAGGTGTTGGTTGAGATTGGTTTTGTAATAAATGTGGACTTAAAAAACTTTTTTTTTACGTTGACGTACCATTTCCAATCCAAGCTTGTAGTATAGTTTTAGGTCATTTTTGAGTCAACTACATACTAACTTTTGGGATTTGCATAACCGTGCAAAAACCTTGATAAATTAACGGCAAACCTTTTTATACCTGCCCAAATATCCAAACTTAAAGTTTTAGCCGTACAGGATGTAGGTAAAATCGAACCCAAGATTGAATGAATTGACCTGCTCCAAGAACCCGACAATAAAAAAACGTTACTACCTAAACTGAGTTGCATATATTTTCGCATTAACCTCGATTTAAGGTAGATCCGGCCACATCGGGAAAACAGAAATATCTATCACTAGTTTACGATAGCCAAATTACCGTTAAACCATTGTAAAATAGCTTACTCGTATGTTAACCGGATTCAATGATTTCAAATGTAGGTTTGCAAGAAATGGGCGGCGAAATTTCAAAGAGAGTATATTATTATCTGTTTAAGTTCCCAGAATAGTAAGGAGTGACTCAATTGATGTGATGAAGTATGTAGTTCATGCCTTTGAAGAGAACCGACTGATAAACGAAGATCGAAGAACAGAAATAGCTAAAATATAACATCAATTTGATGAAAGGGCAAAACAAAATGTAGTCGACACCAAGAATTGAGAGATGATTGAGAGACTAACAAAAGTCTACTTAATTCTGCGTAATTATAGTTATATATTGCTCTAACGAAGATTTTATCCACAAACTTGAGAAAGTCTGGCTATATCCTATTTATAAATAATATTTCCTTTAACAACCCCAATAGAAATTAATTCCGTCCCATTTTTTGGAATAAGAAGAAGGAAAGTAGTTATTCCCATCTTGGTCCATAACTCCTTAAGACTGTGTGACTGTTCATAGAAGTACATTCTGGCCTCGCACAAGTACACACAGTCGATGAACACAAACGAAGTCAAGGTGAGGTGTCAACGCTTAAACAATCAAACCGATTGATTAGATCACGCGAAACAAATTATTATATCGCTGCGAGACAGAAATATAGATAACGACCTGTAGAGTAGGTTCAAGAGCTAATAAACGTGCATATGGCTATTAAATATATTTAAGAGAAACTAAGTACAATAAGCTAATGGGTGTTTTAACTTATTTGGACTCTTCTAAGTGAAGGCTATAAATTAATATCGGGAATGAACTGACCTTATTAGACCTCAGTTAAGTTATCAAACCTTTGGTTCATGACCAAGATCTTTATTCTCTAATAATTTTTGCTTACGAAGTTTACGGTTGGAAGTGGTACTGGTAGGGAAGGCAAAGTTGGAACTATCCTAGATACTTTCCAGGATTATTTGCAAGCTAGATTTTTAAAATAGGTCATACATAACTTTCACGTACTGCTTGATTCTTACCCTCCTAAATAATATTAAAACAATATTAGTTGATCTTAGTCATAATTGTTATGTTACTGTACTTGTAAACCACCATCAGCACGCTTAGCATGACCACAATAGAAACGAGTTTTGTCGACGGACGAATAGACAAAATGACAGATAAACAATCACAATCTGTCATTTTGTCTATTCTTCCATAGACAAAACCCGTAGAAACCCCGTTTCTAAGGTTGTCATGCTACGCGTGCTGGACAACGAAAGTCTTTATCTATTATTTTGATACCATTTTCCTGTTCCCCTATCTCATTTATTTCTATGTTATTAGAAAGAGAGGAGAGTAATGAAATATTTTAATTAACGGTTCATTGATAGGCTTTGTGCGAAATTACGTCCCGTTCGCTATTGTCGTGCAAACCGATTGACTCGGCCAAATGAACTGGCCAGTATTGAAAAAAATAGAATCATACAGTGGAAAAGGTTGAGAACGGAATTATTAAATCCTTTAAAGGAAACTTGAAAAAGGCTTACATTACAGATCTATTGCCTAGAAAAAAGCCGTAGCGTAGAAAGATAATAGATGCAATTTAGGATAAAATGAAAATAATGAGTAAGAATTGATATTATATCTTTTAGTAAAAACAGTGTCGCTAAAAACAATCATCTGCCTATAATGTTCCGACTGCTGGTACACAGCAATCTACCACGCGGGCCCAGTGCGGGTTGGTAGATGTCACACATCTACAGTAGTCTTTAGTTCTAGGACATGCCGGTTTCCTCACGATAATTTCATTCGCCGTTTTGTAATAGTAATAGTCAATTTATTTGTGAGAATATTGTTACAGAGATATGTTACATTGAGAGCAGTAGTGATGAAATTATTTACACAAAGTCAAGCGCCTGACTGGGTCGACCCATGACCTTCAATTCGTAAGTCGGGGGCATTACCGTTGGGCTACCATTCCACTGGTGTTTGCACACCACTGCGCAAAAACACTCGTCAATCAACAAACATTCAATCAGCTCCTACATTCTCAGAACCCATCGAATCATCAAAGGAGGTCACCTTGAAGACTGATTAGTGTATATATACGACCAACAATAGTACTTGCCAACAATGTCTGTCGAGACGACTGCCGATAATCTTCTACTAGTCCAAATAGAAATACACGTAAAAAAAGTTCTGTCAGATCGCGAACAGGCCGACGACGACGACTCAATCGGATCTGCGATATCTGCACTAAATGGTCTGTCATTAAGGCTGCGCGGGCGCCTCTCCGCGCATGCATCAACGCCACAATGGCACGATCTACAATTGAGATGTAAACGATAGTATTGATGGCAAATTGCATGATTACTGCCATAATGATGTCTGGAGGTGACATTGTTACTCGTATAACCACTTAATTTTTTCTCAAGATATGGTCTTTAGATTTGTTTTCATAATTGATGCTAATGAACGTCTACGTTAAATCTTCCCGACAAAAGCTTAGAATTTACAAAAATCATTAGAAAGCGAAATTAACACACAATTAACTGCTTTTAAAGGGTTTCCTCGTAAATCTTGATAATGAAATGCTTACCGACTCAATGCGGAAGCACTTTAAGGAATTCCGAGCTCTACTCCTTTCAGCTTTAAGTTAATTTTCGTTCGTAGCACGGGGTAAAGATAAGTCATTGGAAAGTGAAATGGGGGCGCACCTGACTTTGCTTTCTTTACGTCTCGGTGTTCTTTTTGCTTCAGTGAGAGTGGTCTAGATTCGATAATTGTGTCGGTAGCGATTCCGTGACGAGTTCGGAACGCCCTCCCAGCACTAACCACGGGAAGCTGATTCATCGCCACAACACTTTCCAAAGGCTCACAATTTGCATTGCTAATTGAAATATTAAAGACGTAAAAATTCCCAGCGTGTTCACGGCTAATGCAAATAATTAGAAATCCATTCATCTACTCAGCTCTCTATTGACGACCATTTAGGATTCTCGAATGAATATGGATGATTTTTTTTTACGATCAATGTCAGTTAATTAAGGCGAGTCTCCTTTTGTACGTGCAGCGTATTTAGTCATTTTGAGTGATTGTCTTTGACGAGTTTTATTGTCGTCTGCAAAAGCATAGCCATGACTTTTATCTTGTTGTGCTTCTCATCTTGAGCAACTTCCGGCGAACGTTTTAACGGATACCTGTTGAATGTAAAAGTTGCCAATAAATAATGAGTGTGCTAATATATCAGAATTAACAGAAACATAAAAATTGCTTCCACTTAATTCTTACAAACCGTTGTTAGTTTATCTTTTGTGTCTTAATTAGTTGTGGCTTCTCATATAACATTATTAATCGATTCTATAATAAGATTTGCATGATTTCGATGACTTTAATATTTATGAGTAGATAAACAGATAGTTTCTAATTGACACGCCCACTAACGAGTGTTTATGTCTGACAATGACCACTCTGTGGGGGTCCTTATCGCGCAGTGTTTGTTGAAAGTCGTGATTCTATCAACATTTTTGTTTCATTGTCACTAGTTTTTGTATCTGATTTTGATGCGATAGAAAGTAACTTCACTTTTTTCTATTGTCATTTTCATCTTTTGTACTTTTTTATTTGTTTTGGATAGTGATTTTTATAATTTTCTTTGTCATACTTCCTGTTCACGTGCTAACTGATGTTGATGTAAGTTATCGCACTTTCTCTGAGGATTGCCGTGTCTTGTAAGCTGAGAGATTGATGATTAATCAGTTCTTGAGCTAGACTCGTGCGCAGACTCCGCGGCGCCCGGCGCAGCGCTATCGCGCATCGAGCTGCGCGCGCGCCGACGAAAGTGCAAGTCGCCCAGTTCTCACGACCCCCCTCCGCCGCGCCACTGCGCACGACCTCCATCTACCGAGCGACTTGAGAAACTATCGATTATTGTAATTCGAATTATTTACACTTTCGGAAAGTAATCGTGGCCGCGCAATGCGCGCACATGCGCGTGCGATCGCCCGCGATAATGAACGCCATGTTTGGTCGGCTACGTTGCCAAGCATTTTGTTTGAAATGTTTCTTTGCTTTGTAATTTAAAGTCTAGTTAGTTAATTCGCTGCAGTAGTAGAAGACAATTCGATTAAAAGTAAATAAATAATTAAGTATTGTTATTAAGTGCAAACTAAGAAAATGAATGGTTATGTAATGAATTCACCAGGAAATAAGACGTGATTGGATTTAACATTTAAATGTTATAACTTTTATGTTAATACAGGGGGAAGCAAATTAAGTCGTTTAAACGTATTGATTAAAATTTATTAATAAGTAGTAGTAGTAGTAGTACTTTACTTCAAGTTAACTATAGGAAATTGCCAATTACCGTTATACCTGCCAATCGATCGCAACAGTCACCACTTTGAGAGGTTATCGGCTTATACATCAATTACGTATCTGCTCCCATCTCACAACACAGAGGTTTCTATGATGCTTGCCAAGAAACGACGCTATCACTGCAAATGTGAGGCAAAATTTTGAGAAACCTGGTTTATTCGGACTTCCCCCTTGCTGTTCCTGCCTTCGATTCAGGCGAAGGTCTGATAATTAGCCAGGCTCTGCCATCTTGGATCCTTAATGTATTTTATACTTAATTGAACATCGATAATATCATGCAAAAACATAAAGTAACCATTTCTCAGCTGCCTTCTACCACATGAACCTAACGCAGCTGATCAACGTTTATAGCCAGAGCACCATAGAATTCATGAACTGATACGTCAACATAATTTTGGTTTATACAGGTATTAGAGATGACATAAATTTAGGATAATATTTTATAACTAATGCGATGCGTTCAAGTTAGAACCGTCAGCGTTTTAAGATAATCAGATGGTCCAGTGGAAATAAGATATGAAATACAATAAACAATAACTATATTAGGATAACAAGATAGCAAGATGAAAGTAAAGTATTTAACCATTATGAAAAGAAATAAAAAGAGAAGAGGAAGAAAGCCAATAAAGAAAGGATGAATTGGGATTTGTAAAGCATGGGGCATTTAACCTAACATTTATTTTCTGATTTTTGCTTTGTAATGACACATAGACAATTAGGCAAACGAATTAATGTTTGGTGTGCATACAATGAAAAAGATGCAACCTTAGCTGGCTGAAAAATCAAAAAAACTAGAGTTTAAACAGCATAATTATAAAAGTTTGATAGCATCAACATAAAGACGAAACAATCTTCCCTCGCTTCTGCTCATAACTCGCCTCCACCAAGGGATAACCATAAATAATACCATAGACTATCCCATGGCTTCAGTAGTTTTATGGTTGTCACACAACAAATTTATGGTACTTATGGGAATCAGATGACTTCTAACAGACACGGTAGCTTAATAAAAATAACATAATAGGTTTTTGGTAGTTATGGTCATAAATTAAACGATTTTCGTAAAGTTTTATGAGACGTTATGAATTGTGACGTAACTAATATGGTAAGCCGGTTGTCGTCTAGTGAGAGTTGTCAATAATGAGGATAGGTCATGGGGATTTAATAATGATGGGATGAGGACTGTGACCCATAAACATAGGATATAAAGAATGATCAAATACGGTTTTAAGTTAACATAGTACTTGTTTGGCACAGACTGCCAGTCCTGTGGTTTAGAGTTGTTGTTGCTGAATAAGTCACCTTTTTAAGGTATTGCAAGAGAAGCTTTTTAGCGGAGGTCTAAGGGATTTTAGGTTTACAGAGCTATAAACTGTTAGTAGTTTGAGCCCGACATATGTTAATACCGCTATAAAGATAGTCATGAGCGAAAGACTTAACTCCTGTAATCTTGAACAACCCTACGGGAGATAAAAAAGCTAAAAGAGCTACATGATAACATTCTAAATATAAATTCTAAACGTAATGCCAACACGTAAATTATCCGAGACATAGAATTCCTTGAAACAACACTAAAGTAAGGTATTAAACCATATATGGTATTACGAATATGGCCCACAAATGCATGCAGGTTTGCATGGTAAGTTTATAGGCTGTGGGGCTAATCCCCATAAAATGGAATGGTAACTTAAATGGGCTGTTAATGTTGTGGGACTATGGTGTAATGTAATGTAGAATTTAATGGTTTTGTAGGTTGTTGTCTGCCAATACAGTGGCGGGTTGTTAAGTATTATTTCTAAGGCTTAGAATAGATGAGTTACAAATGAGTTTTGAAAATTACATAATAAATATACCTGCCCTACCTACAAGGAATAGGAATCTTGAGCCATGTTTAAGTATTGTTTTATTTTAAGAGCAGTTGTGAACGTCATTGATGCATCTGGATAGCATGATGGTTACCTATAGAAGTACCCTTGACCCTTCATAGTGACCCAACGCCACCAATCGTGATGATTATTCCAATAAAACTCATTTATCGCAACGTTAATTGATATGTCCAGCGAAATCTCCAAATATGTACAGGCCTATACAAAATAATCTCACAATTTCGCCAAGTAGTCAAAGATCGTTACAGATTATAACTCACACAGTCACCATTACAATAATAATTTTCAATTTGCAACTCCCGCGCGATACGATCTAACGGCGCACGCGCAGCTGTCATTCGATACGCATAGATTTGTATTGTCGCTTTAATGCCATAACGGTGTTGCCGGTGACATGTGGGACTGACATACATAGGTACTCTGTACTTTAAGTACTTTTAGTAGGTATGCATATAAAATTATGACGATTTCTTGACGGGTTTAAAGGCTGTGTCACAGTTAATGCAGGCCAGGTGGCGTGTCACTGCTTAGATATTCGCCATTGATGTCTAAACTTCACAATCTAAGCTAAATCTGCTTGTCATTGCAGTGTGTTCATGTCAATGTCCTTTTCTTGTGTCGGCTCGAGTTATAGAATAATCGCTAATGTCGTTGAGCTGTCCTTTGTGCACCAGATCATTCAGATCTGTAGTACAACGGGTAAGGTTCAAGCTGATAACCAGTTTGGCTCAAACCGAAATGTGCTTCATTGAACACTTTGTACATAATTTTATTGCAACCACTGCTGCGTCGCACAAGTTCTACTCTAAATCTGCACCTCCCTCTAGTAAAGGCTTGCTACATTTTTTATATAAGACCCAAGAAACTACGTTTGCCTCAGCTCACGAATGCAGCTCATGGATGTCGTCACTCACCATCTTCAAGTGTCCATTGATCGGGTACCATAAAACTTTTTACGCTCTTTTGGTCTTCAAGACAAATTGGTTTTCATTATAATTATTGTACAAATAACTTTGGCGCGAAGGCTCACTGCAAGTTCCGTTAAAGAGATGAACTCCCTAAAAAGATGTTATAATGTCTCTATAATAAGAATGTTACTGTTTTTCTTACGTTATTTAATCTCGAGCAAGAAAACACTGTGCTTATTCTCAATAGTTTTTGCAACTTGTGACCGTGCACGCGATTGAATTATAATATTATACGGGACTTTTGATAAAGAAACCTTCGTAAACACTATGTAAGTGGGTCGGTTTTAGCATCTCTGAGAATAAGTCAAATTTCAAAAAGAGCTCTATTAGGACTACAGTCAGGAGCTGATTTTTAAGAGCTTATAGAATTGCCCTGCAGCCGAAATGCGTAACACACTTTCAATCACAATGAAGGAAAGTCCCAATCCATTGCTTCATAGGTTTGAAAAGTTCCTCCGCTCAACAATGTAAATAACGCAGTGAACTGTCAAAATGAAGGGAATTCATTTTATGTTTGTTACGCTGATCTGATAAGTGAGGATGATGAAGGAAACTGAAATATGGAAAGTTCCAATCAGTCACTAGGTAGTAAGACGATTTGTAATGCAATCTGTCACAGGAAAGTTCATTTACATCTGTTCATTGCACCACCACAGGTCATTACACTATCCTCACACCAAATCGACTAGAGAATACCAAACTGTACTACAATTACAACAAATAAAAAACCGGCAAATATAATTCGCACACGCATCGCTGAAAAAACGCGATGGCGTAAAAAAACGAAATCGTTGCTAATTTGACGCGAATCACGCAATGAGAGTAACTGTCACGGTGACGTAAGAGGTCACTGACCACGGTGACATCGCCAAACTGTACCTTGGTTTTGATGACTCTTTTGCAATCTTAATAAGTGATCACCATAGCTTCACGGTAGTTTCTTTTGGATAGATGCGCTACTGCTTTGGCGACAAAACATGTTTTATAGATTACCGCTTATTCTCTGATAAGCTGGTCGCTGAGTAAAAAACGTGTCGGGATATTTTCCATCTGGAATTTCTCAGTGGCAGCCCGGAGTCTGGATTTGTGCCCCGTTGATGTCAACAGGCTCGCCCCTATTACATGGGACGTAAACATAACTGGCGAAATCTGGGTGTACTATAGATACATCTCTGCCTAACCCTTCGGGGAAATACAGGCGCGATGTGATGTTATATTTTTTGGGTACCTGTCATTAGATCAAAGTCGTATAAATACAGAGAATAGTATGGGATGGCGATGCCATTACGTATGAAGAACAATGTGAGATGATGTGGTTTAGAAGGAACTGAACACTGAGGGCTAATAGAGATGTTCATATAGAAGAATTGACGTGCTGCGTGGGCTTTTAAAAATTGAGATGAAAGCTGGAGGATGATAATGAATGGTAACGTACCGTCGAGACGTTAAGATATGATTATGAATATGTACATAAAATGTGTTATTTTGTTTAATTTTGGAAATACTTTATATTGGACCAACCGCGAATTGGACCAACTGCGAAATGGACCAATTGTGAAAGAAAGAAAAAAAGGTTTATTTGTCACAGAGACACGTGCATATAAATAACAAAAATATAAACAACATAAATATTTGGCAGCTGCACGTCATGACTGTGACAAGAAGGCTTCCACTCAGCATAATTCTGTGCTATGAGGGACCCACAGCACAGCGCTGATTTTCAGTGGTCACCCGAAAAATACGTACGGACATCGAGTCAGTAACTAGATATGAATGAAATAAGAAAAATTCCAGTGTGTAAATATTGATTGATTGATTGTGCCTAAAGGAAGCTCAATACTTTGAAATCGCCGCACGCAATAAGCAAGCTAAGTGATCAATATCAATGCCCTCTCCTGCCTGTGTGAGAAATGGCATTTGTCCTGAATCACACTTTGCCTGTTTTTAAATCGAGTATTACTAATTAATGATGCATTCACACAATACTTCCCACTATTTCTCAAGTCACTAAGGAAGTTAACAATGATACATTGACGTTAATATATTATAAAGAGTATCATTTAAATACTAATAACCTGCTAATTACCATTATATACATAGATAATCATGTTGTTGATATAAACAACGCATCCGATGATACTGAATTATGCAAGATATCGTCTTATCTAACTCTCTATGAAATGTTTGATTTGCATAGTGTAAGGATAAACTACGACTTTCCTGGCAAATATTTGGTTTGTGATAAGTATGACGAGAATGACAAATCCAATTCGGAAGACAAGGTTGTATAAAACTTTGTTTACAACGTCATTTATGTCCCAGGTCAAGTGACTGACATCAATCTATTCATGGACAATATAAATGACGTAAACTAGCAACTTACAAAATGGACTCACTATGTTATAGAATATTGTCTATTGTTGACTCGACGTTTACTGCTGCTCATGAATCTCCAAATTGTCTGCCATGAACTTTTTCACTTACATTTTCATTTCCAAAACAAGCATCCGTGACAAAAATATTGGTATTCATAATTCAAGCCTTTTCCTCGTGGAGGTAAGCAGAAACTACAGGGGGCCTACTCTCTAAGTCCGTCAACGAAGATACGATTCCGTTCAAAAGGGTTATGCGAACTTCGTCCCATTTACACTTCGTCCCCCGTTCGCAGTTGGTCACATTAGCATTTCGTCCCTTTCGCACTTGGTCCCAAGTTGCCAAGACGAGACCCTATGTCTCGTACTGTCAAAACTACGGTCCATATAGCTACATCTTCCCTTGAACCAAACTACTTGCATGGGACGAACTGCGAATGAAACCAACCGTGAATAGGACCTAGTGCGAATGGCACGAAGTGCTAATGTGACCAACTCCGGACGCGGGACGAAGCGCACATAACCCGTCCGAAAGTCTCTCGAAACTACGGAGTGAACCCTACACCCGCATAATTAACGTTTTTGGACGAGTAAATCATCAGGACTAGGAACTGTTAAATCGTACTGGCATTCATTCTTAGGTCGGACACCAAACGAATCTTATCTCTGTTGATGATACGTAGTAGGATTCGGTCGTAACTTCGGCCGAAACTACGGATATCGTGCCTGGTTGGTATACCTTTTGAACCAGACCTGCTACGATCCTTACCTTCTTCGTTTTATTTCGTCCACGTTAACCCATTTGGTATGATGTATATTTTAAACCATTTCGTCATCCAAAGATTTTTTTCGTCCTTCCTACAATTTTCCCAGCCCTATCACAGGGTCACTTGACTTGAGAAGGCCGCGCGGTCATTAGTAGGTGCATGACCAGTAACCTACTTTCCACCGTATGACCTTCGCAACCCTTGGAGAAAACAGATTTTCGCATTCTGATGTTATCAGTATAACAGGTGGGGTCTAATCTTTACCTATCTCGCTGGGTATTGAACCTGCTTGCTCAACGTTTTAAGCTGGAAATATTGTAAAACCTGAAATCGTTGCAATATTATTCTGATTTCTGCCTATCTTTACGTTTCTAGACTTATTGTGGAATAACGACTTAATGAAATTAATTAGTGGCTTAACATCTGTATGTGCTGTTCGATGTTTTTCTTTTATTTTGTAGTTGCTGTTATTTATGAAGTACGACTAGTTAAATAGTCATTGCCATATTGCAAATCTGCTAGATATAGGTACCTACATTTCAAAAATATATCATTGATTACTCATATTTTGTTCAATATAATATCAGCAGGTGATTTCCTAAGACCTTGTTAATATTCCTGGGATAATTCCAGTATCAAGTTTTCTAACATTATCGTTATTATAATGTGATGTCCATACTCCATTCTAATCTGTTGACATTTTTACGCAAAGTTGTAAAATAGATAGACTCAGACGGTGCGAGATTCTAGTTTTTCTTTTTATAGTTACAGCTTTGTATTTTACTGCGTATTAAAATGGAATATAGATGTTATCCTGTGAGGATACAAAGAAGAAAGTATTATGTAAATTGGCTTAGCCGTTTTTGTTGTGGAGAACACACAGGTAAAAAACTTCATTGATGAACGTACCTATAATACGTCTATAATTAATTAGCCAGTCTTATAACAATTCGTTCTTTTTATTTGCCAAACGTACCTCTGCTATTATAAATCAAACGAATAAGAGAACAAGCTACACAAAAACATAATCATGATGTGTTGCTAATAGACAGACGACCTTTAATTCTTGAGAATCCGATTATGTCAAAACGGATACTTGATTTTCATCAAAAAGCAACAAAACATTTTGGGTTCCAAGCTTAAAGATTAATTTTAAATTTTATTCTAATAAATTGCAAGGGTGTCAAATTTGCACATATATCGATAAAGACTCAAATCCTCTTAGAATTTAAGAAGCATTATTACAAAGTTGTTTTATCAAATTCTAAGATTCGAACTTAATGCAAAAAGGCAAAAGTCGTGATCCATAAGAAAGAATGCTTTTTATGTCGTAGACTTTCAATTTTGAAACGAAACGTTATCTTGTTCAAATTCAATTTTCATTTCAAATCTGTCGATCAATTTAGCGGTTCCATTATTTGTAATAATGTTGTAATTGGCATTTTTATCATAAGTTTGATAGCTGCCATCTGTACTAATAATATCATTTTACGATCACAATTTTACTGTTACTTAATACATTTTCACTGTTGGTCACTGGAATAGACCGCGCGATGAACTATTACCAGATGGAAGTGATATTAACGGCTATTTTTATTTGTCAACAGGCAAGCCGAAAGATATCAAAATGCGGGTATCTGTTCGTGGCTCCTGGGTGGGACTTCTCCAATCCGCTCTACAGAACAAAGGTAAGAATTAATCAAATAAATAAGCAAAGCTCTTTCATTTAACGTGTACCGATGATCTTTTGTTTGTAGTGTTCGAAAGACGATAGCTGACAATAATAGTGTAGATAAGAATATTGCTCTGCATTAAAATCATATCTTCCAACTGAGCTATTTTTGAAAATTCTTCATTTAATATGCATTGATTTTATTTTCAACGCACATAATCATCTGCACATTCACATTCGCCTCATCAAAATGAAGAGCACTGCAATCTCGCTTCAATATCGGTAATCACACTTCAACCACACCTGACCTCGATAGAGTCACACCACACCCTCACTCCATATGCTAATCACACCAGTTGTCACAGTTCAATTGTTCCTCGATGCGCCCGCGCAAGTCCTTGCCCTCTAATTACTTTCCCGAAGTGATTTTCATAAAGTACTGTTATGTGTGGACCCCATTGTTTCGGCTTATGGGAATTGTGAATATGTAATGGTGTTTTGTTAACATGGTATGGGAATGAAAGAATAACATGCGCAAGGCTTTATGCAAACAATTCTTATGGACTTGACTGATGGGTTTTTTTATCGAGAGAACTACTCGGTGCATCTCGGTGTATCTTATTGCTAAGATATGTTTATGGGCTTATCGCTGTCATTTCATTAGTGTGATTGCTAAAACCGAAAAATATTAATCATTCACCGCATGTCTCGCCAGGCGAATTGATAACGCGAATCTCCCGTGATTAATAATATTCTGCCAACTTAAATTCGCGCCTTAAAAAGACAACCGCCATGTTTTTTGACACTTTTTGGCGCCAAGACGCAGCACCCTGCCGGGACCTTATCATAATCTCCAGAGATTCAAGTTTTGGGACCTCTTTTTTGTTTGCATAATAATAATATTTCATGGCGTTCTTATCGATGATGCCATTCGTGCCTGACTTTAATGAAACGACCAAAAAGTCAACAATGGATGCGTATGCGTCGTATTTTGTGTATGTCTAATATTCGGGACGCTGATTGGTCGTATCGTTTTCGGAATGGGCAATAAGATTTGAATTTGTGAGCTGAATTCCTTTTATGAATGTTGCAATTTGTCGTTGGATGTTTCTCTTGAACACAGCCTGCCTGATCTCTGATTAGTTTATGAAGGAGGCAAATATGGCAGATTCTAGTTTTCAGACCGGTTTCTGTCAGAATGAGTAATGATTTTGATAGCTTCTGCTTTCGACTTGTTTTTCTTCGTGTAAAATTTCCCTGTGCTGTCTCGAAACCTGGAACCAGAAGAACCATAATTTAATAAAAATAAAAATGCTGCATAAACACAAAATAACCTGATTATTTCAGACATTTCATCATAACGGTCCTGTCAACTGATCAATATTAATTATTCGTCTGACACAAACGTCAGGAACCTCCAAACATTCAAATACTCAATAATGAACTTTAACACCTTACAATAAAGTTTAGAGGTAGAAGTATTTTTGGTATTTTCGGTATCTCAGTAAATATAATTGTGGAGATGTAGAGATAAATAAAACGATCGCTTATTGATAGCTTCGATTTTATATCTAGACGTGAGCGGTTGCTTTATGTTCCGATGATGTTAATAACTTTTAGTTTAAATATTTTGAGGGAATTTCATTGGAAGCATTTATAGAACGCTGATACATTAAGTTAATTTTATTTCCGAGAGTTAGGATAATTAAAATTCCTAATATCTTCCACGTTAGGAATTTTAAATATCTCAATAATGCTGATAATGTTATTTGTATTGTAGTTTTATTTATTGTATTATTGTAGCATTAGTAGAATACACAATAGGGTAGAATTTAGTACTAATTCTGAAAAGGGACGAAAAGTTATGAAATACATTTTATTTTTTGGAAAATTAAAATATTCAACGTGTCAAAACATTAATCTTTTAACATCCTAACTATGAACATTCCATAACCCATTGACATTGAATCTCCACTCTAAGCACCATATTTCCGGCCATTCTTCAGGTCAAGAGCAAAGGTAAAATGAAAAAAAAAAAAAAGGAAGAGTAACGTTTGTAAAATACCACTCATTTTATTATACTGCCCTACCCGCTTCGGGCAAAGGATGATAGTGTTTACGATGGCAATAAATATGGATGTTCCGCGAAACTCGATTAGGGTCTAATGCGTTGGGTTTAAAAAAAAAATTGGGAGGGAAGTGGGGGGAGGCCACCCGATACACTGTAACCCCTAAAAGGTTTTATTGAGAGCTTATAAAATTGTGATTTATGTGATTTTTTGGTGTTATAATTTGGATGAATTGGGAGATTTACATGGAATACTGTGTATGCGTATTGAAGAGTTTCACACTGTGACGCGTAAGGATGTTCTCAGTTTTATAGGAGAATATATCTAGCTTGTAATGGGAGAGGCCACCGACGGACTACTACGTATAGGTGGAAAAGGCTTATTATTCACTAAATTCAAAGACTTCATCATCATTATCCACAGCCCGACTTAACCATTGCTGGGCATAGGCCTCTCTTATCTTGTGCCAATCCCCACGCTCCTGTGCCAGCCTCATCCAGGTTTTGCCCGCAATGTCGTCCGTCCGTCCGCCCGTCCGTCCATAGTCCACCCATTTCGCCGCCGGACGACCGACATCTCGTCTTCCAGACGACGCCACTCATTCAAAGACTTAATTAGAATTCTTTTTTATTAAAATGTTGGTGCATTTCATTGTCCTGCTTATTAATTAGCAGCAATTATTTTAGCAACCAGCTTTAAAGATCTCAATGAAAGAACTAACGATCTAGCTTTTGCATAAGCCTGCAGAATCCGCATCCTCACCGCTCTAAATCTCACAGTAGCCACATATTTTTTTAATTTATTTTTTCCGGTGTGGAAAATCCTCTTGGATGTCCTCCGCCATGGGGCGGGCGAAGGGGTCTGTCACACTCCTACTGACTAAAAACCAACCCGGTATTCCCTTCCCACACTTGGACCGGGAATCATGAGATCTTGTGCGCCTTCCATGATCCCCGACTGGCCTTCATGCCCGCGGGGCGAGTGAGGCGTGAGATTCCCCCTTCGATGTAACCACAGCCTAATCTAAGTAATATATTATTAAACACCACAACAATACATTGGCTAACACACACGATTATATTAACTCACATAATTATAATTATACTAAAAGAAATCGGTTTCACTGTAACGTCAGTCCGGAGTACTTAAAATGATATTATTCATGTCATAGACGACTTTCTAGCTGTTCCGATTGCGGGATTCAGTAACCGCAGCTGGCAATATTAAGAAGATGCAGAAGGTACATTGTGAACAATTAGTTGAAAGAAAGTCCCAAACAAAAAAATTAAGAAAATACGTATATTTGCGGTAAACATGACGCAAAGAAAGAACACAGACTCGAAAAGAACCTTAAAAAAACGCAAAGAAACTTAAAGTAATCCCAGGCAGATTTGTGATTTCAGCGCGTATGCAAATCACAAATTTAAGCATCTCGTGCTGATATCCCAAAGGAACACAGTTTTATTAAAACTCAGTCACAAATCACAATGCACCTCTACACTAGTCCCCGATCACTCCTTTATCATCAACACCGTAATCTTCATCGACCTTAATAGTCTACATACCTCTGAGATTGCACATCACTAAGACGGTCCCCCAAAACGCCCGCCTTCCACCACTTCCTAGTGCTTTAAACAAGCGGCGCAACAAACTCCCCAGCAACACAGCTGTCTGCTTAGTTTGAAGAACTTGATACTGATGCATCCATCGCCTTTTTTAGAAGACAAATGAACCTTCTGTCTTTTCTTACTCTGCGGTCGTCAAGTACTGCGGATCGCACGCACGACTGCCTATAGAAAGCAATACTTAGTAATTTTTACTCCATTTTTGTATCAAAGCAGGAAACAGAAAGATTACATCAGCTCTTTAAATGAGATTTTTGAAAAAACTTATTGCCGAAATAATTACTAAGCTATTTGCATAGTTGCAACTTACAATTGTATTTGTAACTTCAATAAGATTTGATTTAGAAACAATGCTTTATCGCTTTATCAGTTGGTCAATGATAAGTTTATGAAGTTGCAGTTTTATCACAGATTAATAATACAGATGATTCATTCCGCTTTTTGGTATGAAGCTAAAATACGCGGCGGGCTCGACTTGTCGGGCCAATTCAGTGAGTGTAACGTAGTCAGAAGATAATAAGAGTTACTCGATAGAAAGAGAGGCAACTTCTAGGTGAATATAATTGTAGGTAATTAGCGCTGTGCGACCTGAATTGCACTTTATTGTGTCGTTGCAAGATTCGCTTTTTATTTGAATCATTTTGCGTAATCTGTGGTTTTGTATAGAATTGTTCTCAGATATCAGCCCAAATAGTAAAATAATATCCACAGTTAAACATTAATCGTGTAAAAAACTAATCAGGATGTGCCGAATTATATAATTTAAACCAATTATTAACAAGATTGTATTCTAATTTGCCTTTTGAAGGTTGAACTAATAATCTTCGATGATAATTGGCTTAAAAGAACGGAGACTAGCAGCTCAACACCTCTAAGGTCACGGGGAGGTGGTGTTGTATGTCAAAGTGCCAAACTGTGCCTTGAAACTGCCCACAATAGTACTTAAATGTCCTTCACATAGGTCGCAGTGTCAAAAAGGTTACAACTGGAATGCCGGTTTGAAAAAAACAATTTTAACTGCTTCGTTGATGTACTTACTGGTCGCAAGAGCTACTGCTGAGCATGAGGTCGGGCAAAGCGTTGTTTAGTTTTTCTGTTAGGAATTTCTCAGTTCCTGGATTCGTGCCCAATTGACGGCAATAGGCTCGCCCCCTATTACATGTGACTTAAACATAACTGGCGAAATGTGGGTGTACTATACGTACAGCTCTGCCCAACCCTTCTTAACTATAGTTTTTGTACTTAGTGTAGTACCAAAATAAGAATTCAATGGATATTTAAATCTTTATATTTTTTTTATTAAAACTTACGCACAAGTAAAGAAATACTGTACAAAGGCGGACTTAATGCCTAAGGCATTTTCTACCAGTCAACCTTAGGGTGGTGCAGCGACAAAACATGGCAGGTGCAACATAAGTAATAGATTACATGAATACTTACTAATACTATACATACATAGATAACTTTGTCAGGAGAAATAACGATAGGTAGAGGAGAAAACAAATCCAGAAAATCAGCGCTGTAAAGGTTCTGCCAACTTTTCACGAATATGTTCACGTGCCTTCAGTTTGAAAGATAACCGACTGGTTGCCATTCTGATGTTCAGAGGGAGCGCATTCCAAAGAAATACCGCCTGGACAAAGAAAGAAGAGTGAATAAAACCAGAGCGGTGAAATCTTCTTCCTGTTCTTGTTCCATGTTACAGAGGGGGCCAAACATTTGTCTCTTCCATTCTCCCAGCTGTCAACCGACACGGTATCATTCACTGCTTCATTCATATCAACAAAAGATATTTAAACGTTCATTTCATATTCGCTCTTTAAAAATACGGCAATAAGATAATCATACAGTCAAGTGTGTTGAACGAATCTCATGTATTAAGGAGATAAGGTGTATTAAAACAGCATTACATTCATTCAATACTATAATAAGCAATTTTGTTCGGTAGACTCTTTAGCATTTTATGGTAGTGATGGAGGTAATTGTAAAGTGTTCCTTTCTACCGATTATTGTTTTTCTTCTTCGTCGTATCGATAATTCTATTTGTAATAAATATCAATATAAAAAAAAATTGAAGTGTCGTTTTGTAATGTCAAATAACAGCTTTTTTTACTATCTGCATAAACGGTACTTATAACAAAAGTTTCACTGACAGATAGCTGACTTTTATTTTAGAAAAAGAATTAGGTTCCTCGCGGGTAGCTGGTAGTTTTAAAAAAGCTTCGACCAGTATTCCGCTACTTCAACAGCGTTGGCTTTGGCCTCGTGAAGGTCTTCCATACTGCAGGTGTTGGATTGAGCGCCCGCCAAGAGGTCGCATCGCTTGTGATGTAGCTCCACAGTCGGACAGTGAAATGACTGTTGGTAGACGAGTATACTGAGCTAGTTTTTCAACAGGAATCAATATAGCTATTATGCCTATGTATAGGGGGAAGATATTAAATTAGATTGTTACAGCTTTTTATTTTTTTTGTTTTGAAATTATCAAATAACTTCTCCCGCTCTGGATGGAGCGGGAGGGCGTGTCAGACTCTTATTGACTAAAACCCACCCGTGTTCCTTCCTTTGCCTGTACGTTGCCAATGCGCCACGGTATCCCTTTCGGACTTTCCCGCAACCCCGGCAGGCATTGGTCCTGTCGGACCCCTTCACTTGCTGACATCTCTTTGAGGCGCGCGTGGAACACAACGCGCCGTCGACCCGGGCCTGGTCCTTATCGGACGGCGAGCTACCCATTGCTCACCGTCCGCAAACCCGCGCCTACGGTGGCCGGGAATCGGCCTGAGATTGTTACAGCTGTAGTGGCAATCATGTCATTTGGTTTAAATATGTGTTTATTTTTATTATTTAATTTTGCTTTTATATAGATTCTTTTCTTTTAGATTTTGTGAATCTGAGAACGTAGGCTTAACAGACTGTAGACCTGTCCACCATTTTCTATCTTGCTAAGTATCTGGTACTTGTTGATAGGCCTACACTGTCCTCTCATACCTATTAACACTGTAAATTGAAAACATTGTAAATACCATTTACTTTTAAAAGAATAACCGTGGAGTTTCTTGCCGGCTCTTCTCCATAGGAAACGACCAATTGGAACCGTGCACTTAGCTTCTGACGTTTCATAAGTGCCCTTGTAGGTTTATGTTAAATAAAAAAAATAAAAATTTGATAACATGTTGTTAAAATCCATCTAGTGTTTTAAAAACGGATTAAAACTGTATTTAAGTAAAACTGAATAAAAATAACGCGTTCTCTAAGACAAACACCACTCTGTATATAGTTCTACAGTAGTACCTACCTAATAATTATGATTTTAATTTATACTGCCTGACAAAAGGGTATCCCGTTTTAATGCAGTCCAGCCCAGTATTTTAATTATTTTCTTTACGTTCACACAATTTTCTCGACCCTCGTGAGAAAACCAACCAAGTATGAAATTGATAAATTCTGGGGACAATTTTTTTTTTTCAAAATAAAAGGCCTATAAATGAAAAAACATAAAAGTTTGACTGTTTTTATTAATTCTCAAGTTTTTGAGTACTTATTTACAGAAGCGCGATTAGATCGCACCGAAACAAATTTTTCCATTATAACATCTGACGGTCTGCCTATCTAAGTGATTTTTAATAGCAACTTCCTTTGTTGCTTTGTGTTTTTTTATGATAATTTAGTAGTTTAAATCATAGTTAATAACTACACACACAACAGTTCAAAAGGTCCGACTCATTATAATAGATTGTTTATGAGTTTTTTTTTTAACATGTGTGTATTCCAAGGTTAGGCAGAGGTGTTACTATAGGTACACCTACATTTCGCCAGTTATGTTTAAGTCCCATGTAATAGGGGGCGAGCCTATTGCCATCAACCGGGTACAAAATCCAGCCTCCGGGTTGCTACTGAGAAATTCCGGATGAAGACCCAATAACATTTTTCCCGACCCGGGAATCTTGGGACCGCTAGACCAACGAGGCAGTCGGCAGTTTTTTTAACAACAGAAATAATATATATGCTCACTGCATACCTATCATACCGATATTTACTGGGAATCGTACACGAATATAATTTCTTGCTGCAATCGTTTTCATTAATTATTCATTAGTCAGTATTTTTACCGTAATTGTATATTAATATCTTTTGTTTTTCATTTGTCTTTAAAAAACCTGTTGTTCCCAGCACATTGATTTCAACAACATACCTAATGATATATTTCCAATAACTATACAATCTATTATACTATCTTTATTAGACTATTAATATTGACGTAAATCATTACAAATAGTGGTAATGAATACAGTATTCAAAACTCATCGCCGTAGATTAACGCACTTAATTACATTTGTCATTATTAAGTCCCTGGATGTACACATTTCAATGAATTTATTTCTCATCCAAAGATACATAATCAGCTGCCAGATCCTACTTTATACGCCATTTTTTTTTCTCTTTTTTCTTAATAAAAGTGGCGAACATCCTCGCCTGGCCGTTAAGTGGTCGACAGATAAAAAGTAACTTAGAAGTCGATTTTTTGACACGGCGTTAATTAAAATGTCATATTTTAAGTTGAAACCCTTGTTTGTTAAGATTGTTGATAAGCAAAGTGTTCATCAGAACGTGATTATTGGATGCTGCGATGTTACATTGTATGATTAAAAAGACAGTTATACTTGAAGGTTAACACCTGGGAGACTGTGAAATTTAAAAGTAGAAGAACGTATAATTTGACTAATTTGTTAGATCAATAACTGTAAAAACGCTAAAATTCAGGCAGCCAGTCTTAGCAAGGGGTATCGTGTTACTCAGTAACTGGGTTGTGGGGGTCAGATAGGCAGTTGACCCATGTAAAGTACTGGTGTTCAGCTGTATCCGGTGGGACAGAAAGCCGACCCCAAAATAATTGGGAAAAGGCTAGGTTAATTTTTTTCTATTGCGTAAACGGTGTTATTATGCGAAAAAACTACAATAATTATATCATATTTCTACGCCACATATTTTTCCTAGCGATACAATAAAAAGTGCACAATACCACATAATACTATTACGCAAAAAAGAATCAAATGGATTCAAAAGTCAACGATTTGATGTTTTTTATTGAATCATATTTAGTCCAGTAAGAAATTGCAAAAAATACAGTAGTTTAAAAGGAGTTATGTAATGTAATATTATTGTTGGTTTCTTTTTCTATTTTCTCGAGTTATTTTGTTTAGCTCGTGCGTTACGGGTTATTTGTGTCACTTGTCTTCAGAAGCCTTTGTACTTTAGAATATTATAATTATATTACTGTTTTAGAGTCTCGCGAATCCTATAAGTCAGTCATCCCAGTCGCCACCCGGTGGCAACTGGGTTTTTTTTTCCTTTTTGCCACCTGGTGCAATCCATGTGGGGGCGACTGGGAATATACGCAAAACCTTGCCAAGTTACGTGCCGGCGAGTGTATTTTTATTTACATTATGTTGATTTAGAATGCAACTGGAAGTTGTTTAAGTTGTTTAAGTTGTTTAAGTTTAAGGAAGTTGTTTAAGAAGTTGTTTTTTAAAGATATTCATAAAATATTTACTCAGCTTATCGCAGTCCACTGTTAGTTATAGGGCACTCCCAGGCTGCGCCACAACACCCCGTCCTCCGCCTTCCGCATCCAGTCTGTCCCAGCCACCTTCAAGTCGTCGATCCATCTAGCTGGGGGGCGTCCCCACTACGCTTGCCGATACGCGGTCTCCACTCCAGGACTCGCCTGCTCCACCGGCCATCGGTCCTTCGACAAACATGGCTAACCCACTGCCGCTTTAGCTTGCTTACTTATATATTCATAACTTATTAGCATAAATTGAGGTGCCAAGTCTAGAAGAAGCCGAACAAAGATTTAAAACCGAAATAGCCTAAAAGGTAAAGCTAGAAAAGATACAAATAACTTCGCAAATGGAGCAATATTACCAACACCGTATTATCCAAATGATTTCTTTATCAAACAATACACAGATATTATATTATTAGTTCCCAAACCATCTATCTGTAGTTACAAGCTTTTGTTTCTCAATACTAGAATATTATCGGACAATAAACGCATTGTACTTTACAACATTGATATAATCTACTGTTTTTGTTATTATTGGGCAACTACAAGATGCGGTATCTTGAAAAATTGCCCAATTCTGTTGCACCGGTCAATCAAAGTCTGAATTGATTTCGTACCTGATGTGAACTGTGTTTTAACTGTCTTTCTCAATGTTATTTATCTTATTAAATTGATATATTAAGAGGGCACAGGGCCTGCGAATCTCCATACAAATTTATTTCCCTTTTTTCTTTCTGGGGGCCTACCACCACCTCTTTAAGCAGTATTATTTTAATGTTACTTCAGTGGGGGAAAGAGATGGAGCAATACGTCCTGTAGAGCTTCATCTCTTTCCCACACTAAAGTAATATTAAAATAATACTGCTTAAAGAGGTGGTGGTAGGCCCCCTGAAATCCTTTAGAGCAGTCATTTTTTTTTCCCAAAATTAAGGTCTGCTGTACACACGTCCCTGTAATTTTTTTTCAGCAACTTATTGGTAAAGAAAATATATGACCCTCCCAAAATTACAAAAAATGACCCATTTTTACCGTATTGATTAGAGGAGAAAAAAGCGGAATACGAAACGTCGATCTCGTCAATTTTTTTTGTGATATATGCGGTCTGAGCTGCAACTGTCCCTATCGCACTCTACGGAGGCAGACTTGAGGTACGACCACGGCAATCGTTTCTTCAAATACCTATTTTTCAAATTCCTCGCATCCCCTGTTCCATTTTAAGTACAATTTCAATTCTTCAGCTTACTTAGGCGAAGTTCCAAGCAAGGCTAGAGAGGAGCCGGTCTATTCTATAAATATCGAATCGTGAAATTCAACCTAATGCTAGGGATTGACACTATTGACAGCTCATTTAACCTAAGATTTCTCGTTGATATTTTTACCGAATAAATCGACACCGGCAGTCATTAATTCTAAACTAATATTATAAAGAGAAAACATCTTTATTTTTAATTTTAGGTACTTAATGAAAAACTCAAAAGCTATTAGATCGATTAAAAAAATATTTCACCAGTAGAATACTATACTATCAATCACTGAGTAACATAGGCTATAATTTATAAAGAAATCACGCGGCCGAAGCCGCTTCCAGAAGGTAGTAAATAAATAATTATTTATAGTTAAAAGTAACAAGAAGTGAGGGATACAGTAGTAGTAAATTCCTCGGAAGCAGTAGATTCCAGTAAAAAGTGGCAGTACCTATGAAAATGTTGGCCATCTGTATCAGATAAGGCTTTGAAACTTCTTGATGTATTTTGATGCTGTTTTCATCATCATTTACATCATGTCATTGTTTGTGTACGTAAAGTTTTTTGGTATAAGGGCTTTGTTATTTATAGCCTCATTGTTTACCTTGGAACCTGTAATGTCGTTTTTCCATAACACTCGTAAATCACTTGAGCTCTGGTTGTTTGTAAGTACACAAACACCTACACGAGAACTCGGTACAAATACCTGTAGGTCACGCAAATATTTGTGCCGCGGCAGTCGAACCTGTGACCCTGAGTATGTAAGATGGATGCTCTGCCCCCGCAAGTTCTGTGAAGGATAACATAGATACATAAACTCACGCCATCTTGGGGGTAGGCAGAAACTACAGAACGCCACCTGCTACGAGCCTTACGTTCATACATCTGGTCATACACGTGCGCCGGTAGCGAGTACTACGCACCTGACCTTGAAACCTGACCTTGACACCTGACCTTGACACCTAAACTTGCTTTTCTGTGTAGATAAGAAAGGAAGAATATGTTTGATGATGTAAATGGAAAAGGATAGATAGGTTTTTTTTATGCTACCTTTGCGTTGCCACTGCTGGGCCACATTTCCCTATGTCTAGCATTATTTGAAAATAAATTGATTTTAATTCACCTCAATAACCTACTCAAATCTATTTAAAAGTGTGACTTGTAAATTACGAAAACCATAGATACATTAACTCCTTCTTTAGTCTCTAAAACGAGGTCCTCAACGCCTAAATATGATATCGCAAAATATTATCTCATACACCTGTCCTTTTCTATATCAGTACTACAGAAAAGGACAGAGCTAAGGATTGCACGCTCTAGTCACGACCAGAGGTTATGATATTAAAATGTGCTTATTTTCGAACTACAACCATTGGGCAACCAAGGAGTGGTGTGCTCACTACACGGCAACGTAGAGAACTGTACTTAGCTAAAGCTATGCTACCTATTTTGTTTTAGCTTATGATGGATAGGAATATTAAAGACATCAAATTATTTACATCAAAATATTACTAGCAACATCAGTGGATATCCTAGTTGTGTGACTGTCGGACTGCCAAGTCATAGGTCTCGAGTTCCAAGGTTCGAACACAAGGCACACACCGCTGACTTTTACAACTATAATTATCACTTGCTTCGAAAACGGTGAATGAAAATATCGTGAGGAAACCGGCATGCCTGAGAAATATTTCTCGACGGCATGTGAGGCCAGGTCAGAGGCCCATGGGCGGCATAAAAACTCTGACACCGGGTTAGTCACTAACCATACGAAATAGAGAGAAGTCATCAAATGCTGCTTGCTGAACATCTCATCTCCTAATTTATTACTCAGGATTCGTCGAGGCTGAGAGTTCTCCAAGACCTAAAATTGTATTGAATTCTTATTCAACATTTCTCTTAAAGATTTGTCTGTATTCTCTGCTTCTTAAGTTCAACATCCATTCTAGATTTCGACAAAATGAGAAAAAAAAAACTATTATAGCTCGCGCTAAAATAAAAATAAACTATTTTCGCTCGCATATATACAAGCTTCGCTTTGGCAACACCACCATCTTTATTTCCGTTATCTTGTCGGGCGTTATGAAGCAACCAGGCTGCTATAATTTGTATCGATCTACAATTTATTTATGGGAAACGAGACAGGACCAGATCTGGCACTAACTAACTGGTCGCCAGTTACTTTGATATCTGCCTTCCGATATCTTTTATAGGAGTGTTGCTGGTGTCAATATTAAAAACTGTTGTCGATTACAACAGCTTTACAGATTTTTTTTTTTCGACTTTTATGATCGATGAAGTAAGAAAACGTCTTTTAATTTCATTGCCGTTCTAATTCCCACTTTTTGCAAAATTGATAATTTTTACACCGTCCAAAATTAGTCACTGGAACATAAATATGAAATAAGTTCTGCTTGTTGTTTCTTGAAACACTTTTTAACTATGAAAGGCGAATAAAGGTCTAGCTAGAATAACGCTATTCAAAGGACGCTTTGAAATTGGCAAAACACGACTAGTTACCCGAAATGATCGGTAAGTCATTTTTAGAAAAAAAAGAAGTCAGAAAAATTGTTTATTCTGCACAAACGAAACGCACATTACAAAAAAAAAAAAACTATTGCTAGATGTCAGGTCCAGGGACCAAACACAATTTACATTGCGTAATCTGTGTTACTGTCTTAGGCTGTACTTAATTTATCTTACCAATAAAACATCTTTTTGTCTGTGCCAACAATCTTTAACTAGCTCATTACAAAAGACCCGTACGCTATTAATTCTGTCAAACCGAATCATTTATTGCAGACGAAGGTCTAAAATATCTATTACACAGCCCTATTGAAGGCTTTCATCTGCCCAGGCGCATCAAACTATCCCTCCCGACCTCTAGTTATAAATTAACCGAGTCACAGACGGTTAATAACTTAGAAATCGATAACCGATATGATTTCTCGATATTGCGGTTTGTTGGCATTTATGACCCGAATCACTATTGCGTGCTATAGGCACAGATTATTGTTGGATGCAGAAGGGACATTGGCGAAAAATGTCGATTTGTATATACTTTATTTCTTTTGATTTAAATAGTAGGTGGTGTTATATTGTTCCACAAACGATGAGACACTTAATATCGTGTCCAGCGTGTCCTGTTGTCTGCACGTTTCAGGAACTGATGGACGCTACTGAAGGTGCCAAACTCATAGCCAAATTCCGAGCCGACTCTAGTTTGATTGCCATCGACAGTAAGTACGCTGCTATGTAGAATCAGCTAGATAGGTGTATCTAGCATTAAATATCCAGACTGAGCTTGATTCCGAACTTCGAATTCTGGGCTAAAGCACGCCTGTCTACTTTACGAAGAATAGATATACCTCTTTCTCTGCAAAGGTCATTTCTTTTCTTAGTTTTTGACAGCGCGCCGCAGTAATCGTTCTTCATTGTGTCGTCCGTTCCTTCCGTTTCCACAGAGGTTATGCTACGAGTGCTTGTCTATTATGACACCTCCATCCTACTGCCATCACATTAAATGTTATGACTTCGTCATCAACAGCCAATGGTCGTACTGAACTTTCTCATAACCACCTTTGTAGTTGTATACGCATTGATTCTCAGATGTTAATCAGTACATTAGAATATCATACAGGCATCAGTCACTCCATTCTTCAAAAATGAAAGCCGGATTATCGTTATCCTGAATGACAATCATGTATTCCTATGTTCGTTTATTGAACTTCAATACGAGACAAAATTAATAAAATTGCTGTATATAGAAAAAAAGAAAAATTCGTTTATACACTCATGCTATGCGCACATACTCATGACAGCAGTTTTACTTACTCACTAAGGGCGAATTTTACCAACGAAACTAAACGCGTTCAGCAGATCTAAACCGCATTCGTGTTCTGTGTCAAAAATTGTGTGGAATATTGACACTAACAGCTCTTAAACGCCGTTTATAATCACGTTCAGTTTAATTGAACTCCGCAAATCCGCACTCAATATTGTCCGCGTGAAATCCGCACTTAATATTGTCCTTTGCTACCTATTTTCCCATCTGTAGAATAATCATTAGTTAATTAAAGTAGGGTCTAGCTTTCTACCGTAACTTAACGCTTAATACGTATCATGCAGATCTGGTACGATTGTACGTTTGTACTGCATTCCCGATAAACTAGCTGATTGGGTGACTCGGTTTTTGTTCTTTAATTAATGCTAGATTTGGCAGCACATTTTAAATGTATTTTTTGCGTGTGGATATCCTCATGCATGTCCTCCGCTTGTCAGGTTCTTACTGGCTAAAACCACATAGTGTTATTTGGTAGCCTGATACCATTTGGCACACATTCTACTTGATTCAAAGCTGTGAGTGCATTCTATAGGTATGCTTTATTTATTCAAAGAAGCTTTGGTTTGTACGCATTTTTATGAAAGTCATTTTCCACTACTGCAATTCAATGGATGGATAGGAATTTCAATAGATCATTAATGATTCACCATAGAAACCTTGTAAACAAATTAAAGAAGCTACATCACAATACCAATATTCCCGTTACCATCAAAAAACAACAAAATATTAAACTTAACCATACCATAAACTTGTCCAGTAATATATTTAAGTAATTTAAATACAGTAACATTAAAAATACGGCGAGAGCACGAGGCTGCGTGTGCGCACACGACCTGTTTTTCATACGTTTTGATCATGTTTTTCATACATACTTCATACAGCAAATGTGTTAACATTAAAAATTACTTGCACTTGCTATCTTTAGTTATACGGGATGTTAGGGCTTGGCTAGACTGGCGAAATTGGATTATTTTACATTGCAATAGTGTTACGTGTTGTTGGAGAACAGTAAACAATAAGCTATCGCCCGACAAAGGTTTCTTAGTAGGTACGCGATTAAGATTCTACAGAAATAGCCCAAAATGTATCAGTATCTACCCCAGTTAATAACATCATATTGGGCAAATCTGTTTTTCTCTAGAGCAGCTCTTTCCAAAACCACAAAACTCTATTATTGTTCACCTTCAATGTCAGCCTATTTAAAATCACTGTTGAACTTAGGGCTCTGACGAACCCCTATTTTAAACATTAACTCTTTGATTTTTTACTTAGCCTTTCAGCCAGCCAGACATTCCTCAGTTCCAAACTCTGTGCTTCATTTTACAATTTTTTAAATAGGTCCTCCGACATAAGTGAAAATTTAAAACTGGTATTAGCGCCATCTATATTCTATAGCCCAGCACTACGCGAATCCATAAGTTTACCCCCTACCAAAAATCGCTCAACGCACCGATAGAAGTTTTCACTTAAAAAACAAAGGAAATCCATACATACCTACATATAGGTTAAAAGTCTGTACCTTGAAGAATTTCAGATTAATTTGGAAGTATTCCCAATTTCTCATGATCCAAATTATCTCAACTGCCTTATCTTACAAAACTAGTTACACTTAACCTCATAACACAAACGAGTCCAGCATCCCGCATCCAGTATCCAGTCTACACGGATCGTTACAAAACAAGTCGTAATACAGGGGTCGTCGGCAGCTGATGTCGTTTTAATGATATCCTTTAATGCATAAATAATGCGAGCATTAGCGGCCATCGCGAATGGAAGCCGTGCTGCCGTGCTGCCGTGATGCAACACTTGATATAACGCGCTGATAAGGAGCGAAGGATTTTGATTTTTGAAAAGGATTAGGAAAGGATTATGTATTTAAATAGTATATTACTTACTTATGTATGTTACTGGGTCTTTTATATATTCCATAGTTACCGGTGTAGCCTCTTTTTTTAATAGAATAGAATATAATTTTATTTCCAACGTAAGTGTTACATTGTATACCACAACTTAAAACTAATTATTAATCATAATAAGTACAGACGCCAGCAGGTCAACCTACCCGAAACTGTCAAATTTTCCCAATCAACTTTGAACCTTATACCTTAGTGATAAAGTTGAAAATCTATTAAAGAAATTTGACAGATTGTAGTAGGTTGATGTGCTGGCGTCTGTACTTACAATAAGTTTCCAAGAACACGCATTCTTAAAAATGAATCATCCTTGATTGAATCATTTCGTACGCTAAAATGATTGATGATTTGATTGGATTTCAACTAAACAATACAAAAAAATCTGATGTTTGAACTATGTTTGAGCAAATAAACTAATTGGCGGTACACAGAAAAAAATTCTTTACCTTCCGCGCTAGGCATAGAATAATGCAAAGACGTTAGCAGTAATTTTTGTGTAAAAAATAGATATCAATCTGGACTGTCTTTAGTCAAGGATATTTTCGACCTAACATTTCGTGTGTTGGATAAGGAACCGTTGGAATATACAGAAAGTGAATCCGTCAATAATTTTACCAAACCAGATAATGTTCTCTGAGAGCCTCTAGGTGTTACTGGTGATGATAACGAACAAACCGATATAATATCCAAAACATGATAACATGTACCTATTAATAATAAATCAATCCAAATAACACAAGTATTAGAAAACAGTGGGACATGTGATATAGTTACAAAAGCTGAGCGCGCAGCGTGACGCGTTATCAGAGTAGAACGTGCGCGGGCGCAGTTTCACCTTGTTGCGATGCAAATTAACAGCTTTCTATTGATTGGATAGAATTTTTGTTTACACTGATGAAATTCCCTTTGATTGGCCGTTTTTGTGGTGGCTGGTGAACTTAAATTAGGTTTGTAATGGCTAATGGCTTTAAAGTTAGAAACCGTGCAGTAGTGCAAAATTAACTTCTGTAATGTGCCTTGATAGCTTTCGTAATTTTGTGAAAATCATTTGTGTACCTAATAATTAGTGGTTTCATCTAATAAACAGAAAACATAGTACACTCCTTAAGGCTCCCGCAAACAGGTGCGTCGCGACTCTAATAAAACAACTTCTAAGAAAACTTCACGGTAGAACAATTACCGGTGTCGTGCAGACTGCTCTCTGCTCCAAAATTCTAAACAGCCTTTATGCTCTAAAATTCTAAAGTCAAATTGTGAATTTGAAACTCATAAACACTTTAAATACTTTATGAGTATGAGTTGTTTATTGTCCCAGAGACAGGTTTTATCAACAACCAATTTGGTTCCAAATTCAAATTCTTTATTTCCTCAATAAAGTTGAACAAAAAATTGCCAATTAGCATCCAGCTTATTTCTCGTCTATCTCAATACAATCTCAAAAGTTGGAACATAACAAACATCGAAACATCATCCAACAAATTACTCAAAATAGTACAATAGACAACTAAAACAACCACAGGACATAGACAATAGACAACTAACACATTATGTACACAGCCGGTAATACAAACAAAATTGTTGTCTATGCGTGTTGCGCAGGCGCAATGCGGAAGCGGCAACCGCACGCCGACAGACAGACAGACTAAACTATATGTATTACAGTGCAATTTTAGAGCTAAGAAGGTTTAAAATATGACTTTAGTTGGTTGTCATAGTGGGTAAATTATCTAAGTTACTGCTGGTAACTGAGTAGGCTGTCGTGGTAGAGATATATATTTTTATGGGTAATGCTTGGTTGGAATGTAGCAGCTGTTTTAACGATGATTGCGGAATTAGCACCCACTCGTTCTGCTATTTTAGCAGCATTTCTTGAGGGTGCGAAAAGTAGTTTTCAACACACTTGCTCGAAAATTTTACTGTTTTGACTTGTTAATCGTACGAATTAGTCATACTATAGAACTAAGTGTATGACTTCTTTCTTTCTTCGGGTGGTTAGTGCTTAACCTGGTGTCAGTTTTTATCCGCCCATGGGCCTCTGACCTGGCTTCACATGCCGTCGAGAAACATCTCTCAGGCATGCCAGTTTCCTCACGATATTTTCCTTCACCGTTTTTGAAGTGTATGACCACTTGGATAAGATGTTTTGGGCAAAAAAAGGAGAACTGTCAAATGAAAAGCCTTCTTTTTCTGAAGATTGTATTTGATTTTTACTTTTAGTCGCAAATAATTCGGTCTGTGCTGAAGCAATATGTCGAATCGATCATTCGTTTTAAGAACAAAATTAAAGTTCGCAAAAAATATTGTATTGAAATGTTAATGTATTTCCGACATCCCACGCTTATTTGATTAGTCCACTCAAAGCTGATAAGATTAGAGATAAAATATTTATTTAATGCGATTAATTCAGTGATACTGCAGCGCTAAAATCCGTGATTGATAATAATGATAATATTGTTAGCAATCATGCGAATTATGAGTCGTTATAGTGATAAAATGTAATGCGTTTGTTTATAAAGATTTGCGTAAATTACAGGACAATGGATTGTTCACTTTTATTTGCTATTTTCTGCGGTGATAAAATAGAGAATTATGAATGATTCGATGACGTTATTACATCGGTTGAAGGTACTATACCGGCATTAAGTCAGAAACTAGTTTGATTTTTATTTTGGTTGGTATTTGTATAATACAAAAACAAATGATAAAAAACTACAACACCTAAAACAAGATAATTTAACCACAGCAGGATGCCAATTATTAAATTAAATTTTTCCTCAAATCAATATATAATTATTTAAATTGGTATCTAGCATTCTAATGACCTCACAGAGGGCAAATACCGATCAGAAAAAGAATAAACAACGAATCTCCCACAGCATGTAAACAATTTCCCGTTCACATGACAGCCACCCTACCTATCGAGTAAAAACTGATAAAAACCTTACAAGAAATAAGTTCATTAATATTCTCCATATCGGAGGAACACGCGAGCCAAATGCTAATTTGTTTTTTCTATCCACCGACCGGACTGGTTGCTCCAGAGCCCATTACGGGAGTAACCAGGAAGTGGTTGGTGCACCCTCAATTACCACGAAGAAATGGAGTAGTGGGTGGACACACAGACGGCAAGAATACAGAATATATAGACGAGAATGTTTTATTCTACAGCGAAAAAGTATGTCTGCTATCCTGAAGTGAATTTGGGGCGGGTCATATATGTAGAATGCATCGAGATCGGGACAGATGGGCATCATGCAGGGTGCCAGACGGGCGTCGCCGCCGAGGGACGCCTAAGAAACTCTGGCGTGATGACTTAGAGGCGTTTATGCAGATGATGTAGCAAATGTAGAGCAGATTGTGTGACGAAAAAGTTTTGTTGTGCAGTAAAATGGAAACGCGTAACTGAAGAAGTTACTTTCCTGAAATTATAGAGCTTGTATTGCGTAGGTATGTAGTAGAGGAGTAACGGTTTGCGTAAATAGCGTCTTAAAATAAGTAACTAAGAAACAAAGGCTTAAAGTCTTTTAAGGACTGTGTAAATGTGACACTAAAAATATTATGCTAGTATCATACGAAGCCGCAAGCAGCTAAAGGTCAGTTTTGTTTATTGCATAAACATTTAACAGCCCATTACATGTACGACGTTGCATTCAAAGTACAAAACAAATAGCGATGGTCATTTAACCATAAACAGAAGTCCCCACGATGACTCTAACTGTGCCTCCCTATTGGGCTTATAATTTCTATTCCGTATTCGCGCACTTTCCCAGCCGTATGTCACGCACGGCTGCGTCTGCGCACATAACACTAAATCGGCGCAGGTTTAGTGCGCCGGCGACACGCCCCCAGTTAATTGGTGTCGTCCGCGATGCGCAGGAATGCGCAGCAATGCGCAGCACCGCGGTAATGCTGCGGTCCAATCCCGTAGCAGTTTTATATTTAAAGGAAATGAACGCTTTTATGTCTTTTGTTTCTGTGTGGTTCTGAAAAATGGATGGCTCGATGGAAATTTTATTGGCGTCTTTGCGTGGGAGTGGATTGAAAATGTCGGCAATGCTACTGTAGTACGCTAATGATTGCAGAACCACTATTGCATAAAATCCAATTAAAAGTTGCTTCAATTTCTGAGTCGTTTCTTAGATTTTTTTTTCTTATTTTCACACAAATCAAATAAGACTTTTAATTAAAATTCATGTTGAGCAACCACAAAGGTTTATGTTATATTTTTATCACATTTTTATTACATTATCGACGTGGTGTCTCAGGTATTTAAGTTTTATGTCCACATAATGTTTGGTTATGTCCATAACTAAACCGGAGAGGGCGAAGACCTCACTAATTGCTTGCTGGTAATTTTTACGTCTTGATCGAAATGTCGGACCGGGCCCTCTGAGGAATGCCGCCGGTGACGAATACCGCTATGCATAACAACTAGCCTAGGGTTGATTAGAAAACAATTTGATGCTTTTATTTTTTACTCGATTTTTTTAAGTTTTTTATTATTTTTAAATCTCGTGAGGAAACGGGCATGTCCTAGAACCAACCGACCCGCACTGGGCCCGAGGAGGCCTGTGTTTCAGCAGTGGGTACATTATGGGCTGATTATATGCTATATATGTTTAAATGGTTGTTTATATGTTTAATTATTTTTAGGCGATGTGTTGAGTCTCATTCAATCTTCTCCCATTTCAATGGGAGAAGATAAGAAACTGTCTTCTTAAGCCTTTTTGTGGATATTGCCTAATCTTGCAACACTCAATATTATTTGAATTACCTCGAACCCTACCCGAGTTACATCCCTTAACGACCACCCCATTTAATTTAGCAGGACGCAACAGTTAAAAGCCTTGTATCTATTATTAAACATAAATTAGCTGCTAAAATACGTCAAACAGTAAAAGCAGACAGTTATTATAATAACACGATTCACAAACGACTGAAAATAACAGTCCTTTCAACATAACAGAAACACATAATCAATTTATAATTTCCACACATTTGTCAGCTGAACATAACGGCCGTGTGTCAGATTCTATTCTTGTCAGTTGAACATAACGGCCGTGTGTCAGATTCTATTCCGCGTTCCTACCGCTGCTATCATAACCAGTTATTAAGGTTTAATATCTAACTGAACACTTTAACGGCCTGAAAATATTCACTTAGGAATGCTTGGAAATTATAGCGTTCTTCTACTGACACAAGAAATGGGTTTTTATTAAAATTGTATAGCTTTCTTAAAATCTTAGGTGTAAACCTAGTTTGGGAGCCAGGGCACATCTGTTTAAAGACACTACTTCTGTATGTGGGCAGGGCACATTGCTCACAGAACAGAAGGCCTCAACAAGGTGGACCGAAGACCTTGTGAAGCCCGCAGGAATCCGCTGGATGCAATAAGCACAGAACCGGTCGAAGTTGCGGTGCTGGGGGGAGGCCTATGTCCAGCAGTGGACGTCTTTGGGCTGCAATGATGATGATGACTTCTGTATGTTGTAAATGTAGGGGTTTATTTATAAACGTCGTTTAAAGGTAAGTAATGATTAGCGACTGTTTAACCATACATTTTTGACTGTCACTTAACTTAGGCAACGTTTATAAATAAACCCCTTATTTCTGTAACAATATGTCCACGTTTTTGAAAAGAAAAAATATTATGATATTTTTTTAAAATTTAATCTTCAATTGTCAGTTTTTACATCGGAAAAACATAGTAGAAAACACTTGAAAAATAAAGTTAAAATTCGCATTTTGGCTTTAGAAAACTCTTTTTCGCCCTTATTTCAGTCTCCGTGCTGTTATAGGATTAGCTATATTTCATTGTTGCTTAGGAAGGAAACACTTACAATATAATTATCATTTATAAAGAATTGCCGTCGGTGTCGGTCTGATTTATAACTAAAATGATTCATACGCTTAAGTGACGAACTCCTTCCCAGAATACTTGAACGTATTACGTTTTTCCTGTAGACTCTTTTTGTCATATATTATGTAGACATCACCATGAATCCTTGCCTAGATCACCCACTTAAATTTCACTGTGGTCCGATCCCAGCACTTGAGTACCCCAGAATCTCTGATGAAATGCACCGGCTATTCTGAAAATCATTTTTCCCCTGCCTCGTTGCTCTAGTGCCTTGAGTAAAAGTTCGTTACGCTGCGGCCCGGTGCGGCTGTACCCAATGTGCGCTTGGCTTTAATTTGATTAATCACGTGGTGGCAGACGCTACTGCTGACCATGACGTCCTGGGTTTAATTCCCAGGTAGGGTAAAGTTTTATTGGGTTTTTCCATCAGGAATTTCTCCGTAGCAGCTCGGAGTTTGGATTTGTGCCTGGTTGATGGCAATAGAATCGCCCCCTATTACATAGGACTTAAACATAAATGGCGTAATATGGGTGTACACTTCTGCCCCACCCTTCGGGTAATGCAGGCGTGATGTTATGTTATTTTATTCTACCCTATTAAACACTCCTTCAAAACCACAGTTACGTAACTCCAGATGTAACTGTGACCACATAACCAGGTGCGAAGTGGTCCCTAATTAATACTTCACATATCATTGGGTCGTCAACAGGTTCGAACCCGGGTACCGTAACACAAATGTTGGGCTAACACATTAGCACCCTGTTTGACTGATCAACTAATATTTTGGGCTCCTTTTGACTTGAAAGGATTTTGTTTGAGCATTTCTTTCGGGTAAATAAGGCTTGAGTGTTTGAGAATTTTGTTTTTCATTTCGGTGGTTAAATAATAATGCTTATTGTATTTGTTTCATCGGGATTTGATTTTTATTCTTTTCTTTTTATCTCTCTTATTTGTATTACTCTGACAATACGTGGCCGTTTTTTTTTTAAATATTATGGTCGACGTAGACTTGGGCGGGCCACACCGCATTGAAAATTCCTCCTACATCATTTTATAGTAACCAACGGTCACCAACGTGACCGGTCACCAACAACGGTCAACAGGCGGGCCGCACCGCACTTTTTTGTATAAAAGTGTGTTACGCTGCGGCCCGCTGCGGCTGTACTCAATGTGCGCTCGGCTTTAGGGCTCATTTCTTAACACGTGTCAGGTCAGGTCAAGGAACCAGACTTCTGGCAAAAAGTCTAGCCTACATAAGAATCAATGGAAGAGTAAGTTGTAGCTAGCCTTTGTCCGGTGGGAAAACTTATTCCGTACAATAAACAATGAAAGAAAACTTTTTAGGGTTCCGTATCAGACGGGTGCCTAACGGAAACCTTACTTTATTACTAAGCTTCCGCCGTCCGTCTCTCTGTCTGTCTGTCTGTCTGTCTATCAGCGAGAAAATTTCAACTGTCTACCTATTACGATTCGTGAGATACAGTCTCATGAATCGTAATAGGTAGACAGTTGAAATTTTTACAGATTGTGTATTTCTATTGTCACTTTAACAACAAATAATAAAAATGAAATAAAGTTAATAATTGAAGGGGGTTCCTCCCCATACAAGAAACGTGATTTTTCGGTGTTTTTTGCTCGATGTTAATAAGGTACGGAACACTTCGAGTGCGAGTCCGACTCGCACTTGGCCGGTTTTTTCTGCAAATTGCGTGTTTTACAAAGTTCCCGCGGGAAGTCTTAGAATTAATCAAGGGAAACAAATTGCTGGCCGATAATAGTTACTAGTCCTAGACTTATGTAACTAATACATTCCGTATTTAAAACATGTTTTTCAAGCTTGTAGATTTACACTCAAAGACAAAAAGGTCCTGGGAAAAGACTACAAGGAACCCCTGGTTTCTGAAATCCTCTTATTCATTATCTGAATAATTAATTAGGAGATAAAGAAGATGAAAGATGATATGGCTAGATAGGGAGCGACTACCGAGATGACGACTAATAGAGAAGACCAGAAACCACAAATAAATTGCGACGACCATAAATAAATTGGGATAAGGACAGGAGAATGAAGAATCAATTAAGAGACACGCCTGTCTCCTTACTGGTTGATGTCATGGTGGCTAATCAATCACAACAGGCGGACCGACAACCTGGTGAAGGTTGCGGTAATCAGCTAAGTACAATGAGACTTGTCGCACCACGTGGTTTGACTTGCGCAGTAGACGATTTATGGGTCTCTTTAGAGCTATGAGGTCCCCGCCATCGGGGCGGCGGAAAAAGCGGCGCGAGCCGTGGTCAAGTGGCATGACTTGCAGGTACTGGTAACGTAGAACACGTCGCTGAGAACGCTTCGGGGAGGCCTAAGACCAGCAGTGGGCGTCTTACGGCTGAAATGATGAAGACGAGTTTGAAGACATTTACCATGAGATTTGGCAGTATATTTATTGATTATGGACTCGATCAGGGTTGTAGAAACCATGGGTAAAATGCGGTTTACTATCGAGAAAATTCGTGTGTGGCAACGAAAATATTTGGCACAACAGTTATCGCTGACGATAAAATAACACATAATAATACTATATTTAAAGATGATTAAAGCACACTGTGCATCGTGTGTCTTAAGTAGGGCGAGCGCAAATGTCATTGCTATTATCGTTCGTACAATGCTCCGGCCATCACTTATTATGCCACCTCTACACATTCGCGAGCATTGGCACGTGATTTATTTCCATTCGGCTCTCTAGTCTATCAAAGTAGCGAATCCACTCAGAGATTTCGAACTGCGTTCGAAAATAATGCTGTTTTATCAATCTGCCTAGCCTTTTCCCAGCTATGTTAGGACAGGCTTCCAGTATACCCGGATGCAGCTGAATAACAGTATTTTACATGGAGCGACTGTCAATCTGACCTCCAGAACCAAACTACTGGGTAACACGATACCCTTTGGTAAGACTGGCTGTTAGACTTGGTTGAACTTCTGACTTTCCGTAACGACTGTCAAAGAATTACGAATTACAGCCGGCCCGGCACCAACGAGAGGAGGGGTCTCGGATATGTAATGGATGGTCACCCATCTACAAAACGACCGCGGCAAGCGTAGCTTAACTTTCGACCGACCCGTGCGGATGTTATTATTTAGCTACGAGCCCCTCTAATAATGCTGTTTTATGTGAATGTGTAAAGTTGGCATTATTGTTGAAATTGAAATGGCTACGGTTATTATTATTCGTTCGATTGTTTCTCGATTCATAATTATTATGTTTTTGGGACTCGATAAATCGATCCATGTTATAGTGTCGAATACATTGACATCAATAGAAAATATTCATAAACCGACAATCATCATTTAATGATGATTGTCGGTTCATGAATATTTTATAACGTAGCCTATAAAATGTTATAGTTACGTCTTTCGTATCGATTTATGAAGGAAAACACAATCGAAACAAAGTTTTGCTGACAAAAAATATGTCATTAATCTTTTGGAAGAGGTCATGAAATATGGATTCATAAGTATGGCTCTAAATAAATAAACCATAATGATTATTATAACAAGCGCCCGAGGCGCGCGCACAGCTGCTATTTGGGCGCGCGTTGGAAACTCAAACGCAACATGATTTCCACATTTTGTTGTAACTTTTGAATCCTTTTTTTTTGGATGGAAAATTATCATATATAACTTCTCCCGCTCTGGGCGGGGCGGGAGGGCGTGTCAGACTCTTACTGGCTAAAACCCACCCGTGTTCCTTCAGTTGCCTGTACGTTGCCAGGGGCCATGGTATCCCTTTCGGACTTTCCCGCAAAACTTTTGAACCCTCATGATCAATATAACTGTGTTTTTTTTGGAGAAAACAACAAGAAAAAATAGTAATAAAGGATTTTGCGTCCACGCGTTGAGGACCCGGGCGCTCTTTGAAGGCAGCGCTTGTTATAATTCGTTACAAAGAAATTCATACAATTTTATTGAGCGCCCAAAACGCAGCGTACAAGCCGCGCACCTCGGACGCTTTTATGACTAGGGCCTAAGGCGAACGAGACAAGCCTATCAATTATCGCTTTTCAAGTGATACCAGAGAGAAACAAGTGGTTTTTTTTAAGCTGTCTGCCAGCATATGTGTTCCCTTCCACATATAACCCGTCAGCCTTCAAAGCAGGAGTGAACAGGCATCATCAAAGACCTCATCCATTGCTTCCCATCAGGCGAGAGCTGGGCCATATCACATTTTTTTTTATGTACCAACACTGTACCTATGTTTTCAGTCAAGAAAAGATTACCACGTACAGCCTAAACGAGCTAAAAAACAAAAATCCAAAAATCTTTAGCTCAAATATTTGTCTTCCACAAACACATCATGGGACCGTTAACCACACCTTCGAAATTCCACTGACACCTCTACCGACCCACTTTTCACCATTACCGTGAGTCACAGACTTTCCAGTTTCCACCCATAGTCGCAGAGGAAGTCGCTAAACGCAGGAAAACTGTGAAAGCCATCAATAGGCTTTTCACAGGAAATCGACTTCCATACATGAGACACGTTGTTATTTTACTTATAATTGTTATTGAACTAATTTTCTCGGCTTTCGTTGTCAGAGACATTTGTAAGGGGAAGTAGTTTATGTACTATGTTTATAGGTAAGTAAATGCTTTATAGGCGAGTCACCATATGTATAAATGAATGAATGAATGAAATGCACCGATCCCAGCGTGGTTTAACCAGACTCGATATTTTGAATGAACCCCAAGATTTGCACTAGCCCCTGGAGCCTCATGCTTCATGGGGTTACAGAGACCATTGTATATCAAGGAGTAGACCGGGGGGCGCGGTAACGGTAGGGAAGATGTACCCTTAGGATATGGAAAGATTTGCGAGCCGTACCGGATATGCATCACAAAAATCGCGTTTATTCGCAAAAAATTGAGCTATACGTACTGATTTTTTGGGATTTTGTTAGAATAGATAAAATTATGTAGAGTAAAACAAAGTTTGCAGCTTCGGAAGACCTGTGCTAACTGCATGGTGCTCGAAAATCCTCGAAAATTTCGGAGTTCTTTTAGTTTTTGACTTATAATTAAGTTCTAAAAGGTGCATCCTATGTATAAGTCAACCAGTTTTTTTTTCGGCTTTGATGCTTGCAAATTCAGCTTTACCTTTTGATTCTTCTTTGTAAAGCCTTAGTTTAAAAGTAAAAATATTTATTTATTTATTTAATACTTCAAGCACACAAATGTACAGAGGCGGACTTAATGCCATGGGCATTTTCTACCAGTCAACCTTCGGGTGATGCAGAGACAAACAGTGGTAGGTGCAACAGAGAGATTATATAACAATAAAATATAAACAATATTCCAACTTCAATAACAAAGACAGCAATCTCTAGTTCAAAGAACAATAAAACATTAGATAATTAATTTCTCTTATAGCATCTTATATCCATTTCAATAAATTAGATAACATTTCAATACGCTCTTATAATTACTATTATCGAAATTCTAACACCCATAAACGCATAATTGACTCAACAATATTCTTAACATTACAAGCAGAAAAATTAATTACGTCCGATACAAAAACACATCTCATCGTCCACAATACATCTATTAATTAATAGAAACTTATCACGAAGGCTATCATGGTCGAAATTTCACTCTTAAGTAATATTCTTGTTTGCCTTTCGTCTTACGAAATATAACTTGTCGATGTGTCTATCAATCGTAAATCTGTTTTTATGGCCGCCATAGCTTTGGGGCTTGAGATGCCTTCTAATAGTCTTCTGGTTTTAGTTAAGTTTTTCCGTCGCTGCATTGCTCCTTAAGATGACAGTTTTAGGCCTCAACTCTGTTTCAGATTTTACGTTTTTTTCTGACAATTAAGAATTATTGGTGACCTATTTAGCTGCAGAGAAGAGACCAGTCTTTTTTTTGGGTGGGAAATAATCAAATAACTTATCCCGCTCTGGGCGGAGCGTGTCAGACTCTTACTGACTAAAACCCACCCGTGTTCCTTCAGTTGCCTGTACTTGCCAGGGGCCACGGTATCCCTTTCGGACTTTCCCGCGAGAGACCAGAGTCTTTACATCAATATTTATTCGCTTTATAAGGATTCGATTACAGCATTTATTGGCCACGACTTCCGAGAAAGATCTCAGGAATCATGGACCATTTTTAACAGGGTGCCTAGCCTAGGACCCTATTGATTTTTGCAACTATCTTCTGCATCAATTATAAGAGGCCTGCATAGCCTATAAAGTCCTGCATTTACCTACCAATAATCCCTGAAGTCTGAAGTTTTCTAACAAAGAACTTGATAGAGATATGTTAAGCTATAACTTTATCAAAGCAAGGTCTATCGGTACCTCTTGGCATCGAAATAAAACGATACTTAGTGAAAGTGAGCGGCCCCCGGCGATTCATCGATGTCATATATCATGCGGCTGTACTGCCAACCAACAGAATGCAGAGAGATGACAAAGTTGTGGGAGTTCTTTTTAGGAGTAGTGTACTGCGTCCAGCTCTTTTTATTCACTGCTAAATCTGCCTTTAACTGCTAGGCAAGTTTTATGTTCGCCAAGAAACTTCTAAAGTTTTGTGTTACTTCGCAACAATTTTGAAGTGACATTGAAATCTTATTCAGATCCAGTCGTTGAATGTCCACAGAGTGGTGCGATAGTCACAATATGACAGCTCCTCAACGCATTATACTAGATATTTAATTATAATTCCATCTCATAACTATGCATGAATGTATGGAAATGAACTTTGTTTTGCACCCTTTGGATTTAAATTGCATTACAATGTAACGTTATTTCACTGTTCTCAATAACGCACGTTTTAAAAATCGAACAAACTTTAAAAAAAACATTTTTTCCATTTATTCCAATCTTAAAAACCGTTAAGTGCCCATTGAACGCTAGATTGTTTAAAATTGACCATAAACCTATAACTTTATGAGCCAATTACACACATCAATAGTTTTATGGAAAACATTTAACATGGATTTTATTACTTTATTGATAAATAATAATTATATGTACATAGATTGGGGTCCATTATTGCCAATTGCAATGCAGTTTGAAAAAAATATTGGGTCCTCGTAGCTGTCTGATATCGAATTTTAATTGAATTCTGATGAATATTTTAACATCTATTAATTACTTCAATATCAGTCTCTAGAGATTAATAATTATCTTTAGTTGCTTAGGATTATTATCGAAATATTTTTCTATTGGCTGAATTGTGTTGTCTGTGCCTATATTTTTACCTCTTTTTCACCGCCATTTTTACTTGACTACACTTGAAATAATCATTAGAAATCTGTTTGTACTAAAAGCTAGTGTTTCATTCTAACCTCCACTAAATTATAGCTTATTAAGTAATGTTTACACTCCCCATACAGCAGTCAATCACATAATTATATTTTTCCGCTCGCACGTTGCGCACACGCATCGGTAGCGAAATGGAAAGTCAACACCGGATATGTGCGTACGCTTTCCAATACTTGCAATTAGTATATTAACTTATAAGGGGTTAGTAATTATGAGAAAATAGTTCGTGTAACTAGATCTTTTTTGATTGGTTGAGCATTGTAATATTTGTCGTGATGGGAAGCTGTGAAGCTGTCAGATTAAATTGATGAAAGTGACAGTCTTTTGGAGTTAAATGGGCTTTTCGTCAACAAGTTTCACATTAAATTCAATTATCGAATTTAGGTTTTTAACATCAACTATGTTTTATTTATTTTTTGTTGCTCTCGTTCGTACGTTTTCTTTTAACACCTTGGCAGAATTGTCGACATCAACACCATAGAGAAAAATAGAATAGATGCGTTTCTTCTGTGGCGTCATAAAAACAGCGAAATTAACAAAGACGAGTGGTATAATCCGTTGAAATAACTTTGCTAAGAGCGTTAAATTCTGCAGTCATAGAAAAAGTACCTACTTTGAGTCGAAGAAAATTTGGTGGACATGCTACATCATCTTTCCCCAACTATTTTGGGGACCACTTTTAGTCTAACTGACTCGGAGGAAATTAAACAGTGGTCCGAATATTTATTTACCTACATAAATATAACATCACGCCTGTAATTCCCCGAACGGTTAGGCAGAGGTGTACCTTAGCATGTACACCCACATTTCGCCAGTTATGTTTAAGTCCCATGTAATAAAGGGCGAGCCTACCCAAGCAGCAAAATGTGGTCTAGTAATTGTCCTGGAACCACCATTTCATTAAGACTATAACGGAATTATAAGCAATTATAACCACGGAAAAGGGCCCAATTTATAGGCGTACTTTACCTAATTAAATATTTATAGTCGACTTGGTGAAAACCAATTTGACCAATAACGACCTTATAGTTGGACTACGTAAAACTATTTGCTCCCGCGAAGCTATTTACTATCAGCGCTTAATTGAACCAAACACGACAATAACGACCTTATAGTTGGACTACGGAGAACTATTTGCTCCCGCGAAGCTAACTATCAGCGCTTACAGGAACCAAACACGACAATAACGTACTCAGTGAATATCTCTTAAGCTTATCACATTTGTTAAGATTAATATTGATAAAGATAAGTTATTCAACCATTTTTTATTATAAATATTATCAAGAATATAAAATATGAGTACCTAGAGTGTTAGTTAACAAAAAGTCAAGATGTATAATGTGTTTGAATGTGCATGGCGCACGTATATTTTCGGTGAAGTATAATAAGCTTTTTACCGAAATTTTTGCACGCCCCTTGAATTTTGCGTTTTCATTAAGTTAAATTTTAAAATAATATTACTTTCAGTAAGACATACAAGGAAAAGTCACCATTTTGACAAAGTTGGTTTTCCCAAATACATTAAAAAACTGTTATAGGCGTACTTTGTTTAAAAAGGGTAAATATCAGAACCATTGTTTGGCCATATTGTTTGGAATTAGAGTTCCGCAAATCTTTCTATAACCGGACGGTTATTTTATATTGCTATTAGGTACTTAAGTCTTATTTTAACGTTTTTGTTTAGGTTTCAGCATTGAAAATGGTAATGTTTCTAGACGTCGATCGCTTTTTGACTAAAAGGGATTTTCGAGCTTTAAAAACGTTAAAGTGGCCTTGGAACCAAACACACTTCTTGTTGTCTCACAAATGTCGTGGTTGTAACTATAAAGTTTCAAAAAATCTTGCAAGACGGCCCAAATATTGTTTAAACATTTGATAAGGCCATTATGCCAATATTCTCCAGGTGCTGAATTAGTAATATCTAGATTTTCTTTATTAGTATCAAGAAGTGTACGGGCATCCTTAGGCAGGATATCTTCAATCTTCTTATTCAACATTTCTAATAAAGAATTTAATGCCGCATTTATTTTGTACGGAACCTTCTCCTACTTCTACGATTCGTTCTTCGCCAGATACAAAGCTAGAACCCGACACCTGAATTATTTGTTTATAGGTTTTCTGAGCTTTTCGTTTGTAATAACCACGTCTTTTTAGCCGTTTCCATTTATGTAGATCCATTTTTGAAAGAAAAGTAAATAGAACACCACGTCGGCAACTTATACGATACAACAAATCAAAATGTCCGTACTGAGACTATAACAGCATTTGCAAGACCATTATAAACCAATGTATTCGTGTACAGGACACTACGGATCTAGTTTTGGATACTAAGTATATTATATTAAACCTTTATAATCGTGTTAAGATTATAACAATATTGGTTTATACCACTATAAAACCACTCCATTTTACTTATAATTGTTCTGTAAAGTGAACTTATAAACCCTTATAAAACCAAGTAATAAATGCAAATAGTTTCCAGTATGTTTCGTTCTATTTATCACTGTTATTGGCGAAATTTACTTATAGTAGTTCTATAATGCTTCTTGTTAGCAGTTATAAGTATAGCTTACCAGTTTATCTACTCTTAAGTGCATTTACACCCTGGCGATACTTTTATAGGTCACACAAGCTTATATTGCACCCTTAATTTCGACCTATAAGTAATTATAAGTTAATGTATAAGATCAGATATACTATAAGGCCCAACTAACTCCATGTTTGCTATTATAAGCGTGGCAGTAAATACTAGAACCGTTAAGAGAACATTATAAGTGCTGGAGGCCTATAACATCTGCACTATAGGATAATTTTGCTGCTTGGGTATTGCCAGCAACCGGGCACAAATTTAGACTCCGGGATGCTACTGAGAAATTCCTGATAGAAAACCCAGGACCTCATGCTCAGTAGTAACGCTTCCGACCACCACACCATATTTATTTCTGCGCTCTATTTTCAACCATACAGTTCTGACCCCAATAACACATTGTCCTACCTGGGAATTGAACCCAGGACCTCATGTTTAGCAGTAGCGCTTGCGACTTTAAACCACACAGATCTGGCAGTTAATTTATTAAATTAAACCACTAGTAATCAATTATCATAATAACGGCCGCCATGTTTTAATTTTTAAACTAGATTTACTACCAAAGCTATTGTTTATTCAAATTGATCTAAACCTATAGGCCAAGGCTGTTCACTGGTACTTACAAAGTTACAAATGTAATAACTAATTAGTCAGCCAAAACATTATGTATGTTATTACTGTGATTAGTAAATTCACACCGTGTGGTTAAATAAGATATTAGTCTGACTTTCCACTAGGTTCAGCGAGGCTATTCGGAGATAAATTTTTTGGCTACTTTTGTATTTCTGTATTTTGTGTTTTTTTTCTCTTTAAATGTGTGTTTTGTTTGAATAAACAATATTTCTTTCTTTCTTCTAGATATAAAAATACTAGCTGCTGCCCGCGACTTTGTCGTCTGCGATCCAGGATGAAAAGTAGCCTATGGCCTTTTCCATGTCATGGTCTACTCATGTGTCAAATTTCATCCAAATCCGTTTAGTCGTTTTAGCGTAACAAACAAACAAAACTCACTTTCGCATTTATAATATTTAGTTGGGATATTTTAGGTACCTAGCTACCTTAGATTAAGGATCTGGCATCAAAGTGTAGCCTAAAGCTCACAACCAATTAACTTATCCTAACGCAGTTTACTGCTGGAGATAGGCCTGTCCCAAGTTAAGCCATAATATTCGGTTCTCCTAGACATCAGCCACGTCCAGAAAAGGTCTGCAAATGATGCTGATGATCTTCACATTTTACATCCAGTTGGTTTCCTTTTTTGATCGTCAGGTCTATAATATCGTACCCATTTCCGGTTCCACCTGCATAGCTATTCATAACTATTCGACAGGTTATCGAATCGAAAATAACACATTTTCAATTACTAATTTGCTTTACCCCCGACAACAAATAGCTGCCGGGAGAACAGCGGTTGTCTATTTGATTTAAACTGACAAAATTTTCGGGCTTAGGATTTCTGAACAGTATCAGAGGAGTCTTTTGATAACATTGATTGATGTTCGGTTCGGCACGGAAGCGTATCGAACGGTTGTGAATAGCTACATTGGTCGGTCCTTCTAACTTATTGTTAAGCGTACATTTCTCACTTAGAGCTAGCCAATAAATTCATCATTGACATATCCCTTCTACTAAGTCTAACAAAGCGATATCAATACGCTTTCGCTATTTAACTGACTTTACACACTCAATGACACATAATTTATTTATTAGCACCACGGGCGACCATAATCTGTGCGCGCTTCCGCCGTGCCACCTGCGCCTGCGCAGCGAAAGTTGTGTATTTGTCAACAAGACGCGATAACACAGAGTAGATACGCACAGAAGGCTAGCCTGAGAAGTTGTTGTAAGATTACGGATATGGGAGCTGAATGAGATAAAACTATGGCGTGTAATCTGTGGATGCAGTGGTACAAAGTCAAACGTAGTGTAGGATCAGGTTAGGTGATGGTTGATTTTCGCAGTGTATCTGACTGTTAAAGAATAGATAATAGTGTCCTCAGTATAAGTTTTGACCTCAGTGCCGTGTTATTAATTAGACTTATGTATGATCCGTCAGCTGTAGACAACAGTTTACTTTAAGCTTACATTCTACTAGTCTTCATAATCATTATACCGTTTTAAACATAACATAACATCACGACGATTATATCCGAAAGTATAGGCAGAGGTGTACCTATAGTAGGTAGCGTACCATACCGTATACCGTTTTATTATTAAATAAGTTCTCCCGCTCTGGGCGGAGCGGGAGGGCGTGTCAGACTCTTACTGACTAAAACCCACCCGTGTTTCTTCAGTTGCCTGTACTTGGCAGGGGCCACGGTATCCCCTTTCGGACTTTCCCGCGAGAGACCAGAGTCCTTACATCAATATTTCTTTGCTTTATAAGGTAATACATATATTAGCCTCAATGTATAATGAAGCTTGTCACTTATGATCTATTAATTTTCCATACAAAAACAAATGAAAGCTATCTTCCACATCGCCTTTTATTCCAATTTCAAGTTAGACTTCTGTATCCAACGTCTTCTGTGTAACAAGCTGGTCTAACAATTTATGAACATTGTAGGGTGAATTATATCTTGTTATTTTACTCTTGTGAGTTCTAGTCGCGTCTGGTCTTTTTATTTTAGTATTCCACGAGGCTGTTATGCATTTTAAAGAGCGGATGCGACACGTTCCTAGCTTTCCCACGACGTTATTGTGTATTAAATATTGCTATTAGAACGCCTTGGAATCTATGGTCATAAATCGGTGGGTGAAAACAGGACCGCAGGTTTCTTTTTATGATTATAATATGTATACTAGTATAGTATCATTATCGGTGCGTTTGTCAAAGATATAAATTATGTCTAGATAGACAGGCAAATCTGTGAACTCGTCGAAAAAATTACGTCCAACTGTTGGCCGCTAAATGCAAGCGCACTAGAAAAGCACAATGATGTGTCCCGAGTGTAAGACGTAGCTGTCTCGCACACCAGCATAACTAAGTTGGCGTGTTTGTTTTAGTTCTTTTGCAGTGCGAAATTCTATGTAGACATAAATAATTAAAGTTTATATTAGGTCCTTACATAACCCCATTGTTCGAGTTTTTTCACTTTTCTAAATTGTTTCAAGTGAATTAAAATTGTTTTATCACTAACACCGAAGCCTGCCGCTAACTCTGACGTAGTTTGTGATGGATCCGCTTCCACGATCACTTTTAATTCTTCATTGTCAACTAGGGTCTCCGGTCGTCCACGGGGTTTGTTCTGTAGGTAAAAAATTCCAGAACGAAAACGTTGGAACCAAAAATGTACAGTATTTTCTTTTACAGTAGCTTCCCTATACACATCATTAATCCTTCGAGCTGTTTCTGCAGCGCTGGTGCGACGGTGGAACTCGTATTCGTAAATGACGCGATATTTTAAGTTTTCCATAATGTGAACAGAACGATGTCAAAGAAAAATCAAATGGCACGAAAACAAATGAATCACTAAATTCGAAACACAAATACACAAGCCTAAATTTGAATTTGGAATTCCTAACCAAACGCCAGATATTTGAGATCAAAGTGGCCAGTTCGACAAAACGCCAATTTGATAAATATGTAAGAACCCAATACGTATAAAAACTATAAGTACATTGAAATATTGCAGCCCTTTTATCGTAATTATTAAAATTCCTATATAGAGCTTTAGCTATTTTTATAATGTCTAAAACATCGACAATTAATTTGGGGTTAGCGGTGCATGGTTTTTTCATTCATACCTCTTATTAGCCGTAAAAGAAACAGCTCTATATTCATTTCCTATACAGGGTCAAGCTAAATTATTTAGCGAAACTTTGCAGACGTGGTGGGTATCGAGATCTAAACACGATAAAATAAAAAGATTTGATGTTTTTTTTTGGGGGGTCAACGACCAATGGCAGTGTTCTTACTTCTTTTGTTTTATCGTGATTAGATACCAATCACGTCTGCGGAGCTTTGCAATTTTTTTTTTGTTTTGGTTTGCGGAATTAGACCCTGTATACGTATTATTTATAACTCCTATTCTCTTGTTACAGGTAAATAACGACACAGCCACACTACTGTCAAGCCAGCTAAACCCAACATGGACCCCGGCGTCAGAGCATCAATTTCTCTCCGTTTATGTATGTTTGCGAACGGGAAAAACCTATTTTCCTTTGCAACGACAAGACGGATCATCAATTAACGCTTTCTTCGACTAGTTTATACGGTATTAATAGAGAGTCTTATTGCATGTTATGGCTATTTTATTCTGAGTCGAATGGGAAAGAAGTTTATTGCAATGGAGTGTTGGAAGTAATTATTGCAATTGTGGTTGGTGATATTGGAAATCAGAGGCGTAGAAATCTATTGAAATGATAATAATTCATGTTACTTAAACTTACGCCTTCTTACAATGGGGTAGGCAGACGCTTACGTCCTTACATTTGTACCCTAATTGTGTAATACACGATCAATCAGAATCTGAATCGTTTTGAAACAGATTGCTAATCCATTGCTTCATAAGCTCGAAAAAAAATCTGCTCAACAACGTAAATAACGCAATGAATGTTGTTGAACTGTCAAAATGAAACAGATTAGTCGTAATTAGATAGCTGATCATACACTCACGCTGGTTACGAGAACTAAAATAATTTTAATGCCCAAATTATTATCCAAGAACGAAAGAGAAAGAAGGAATTCAGGTTTATCGTTATTACGCCTAAGGGCGTTTAGTGTCCCTGAAAGCACAGAATAGTACAGAAGATTCATTCCGCAAAATCATTTAAATAAAAAGCGACTCTTGCTACGACACAATTAAGTGCAATTCAGGTCGCACAGTGCTAATTACCTACAGTTATATTCACCTAGAAGTTGCATCTCTTTCTATCGCATAACTCTTATTTCTTCTGAATACGCGCTAAGTTACGCTCACTGAATTGACCCTACAAGACGAGTCCGCCGCGTACTTATAGCTTCATACCTAAAATGTGGAGTGCGCCTTCTGTGCTGTTCTGTGCTCAAAGTGTCAATTAGTATCAAACAGAACGACAAGGATGTTTTGCCATTAATTTGAGGTCTGAGAACACCTCAAACCAAAGGTTAAGCAACCATATTTTACGGATATCCGCAATCCTGCGTTCAGCCACATAAATCAACGTGGACATACAGAAGGTCTAAGCCCCAGATAGGAGTGCTATTTGGGACAAACCTATAATCCAAGACTAGAACGCAATAAAACGAGTGATTAACGCACTATTTATGACTATCAGAGCCGCAAAATAACCATAAACGAATGAACGACTGACAATAAACCGCTCTAATATTTTCTCTTCACTACAATTTCCAACAATCATTGAGGGTGATACTTTCAAGTAAATAACAGACAGACTGAATAAAACAGCTTAGAAACACGAAATAGATAAGTTCAGAAGGTCCGCCCCATGCAACAAGCAAAAAGAAAGAAGGAAGAAAAGTTGTTTAGCATAATCAGCCTATAATGTTATGTATAATGTAGTAGTGCACTTGCCGTCGCTGTACGTGTTCAAAATCAAAAGTCATTTATTCAAACTCGGCGGAAAATTAGCACTTTTAAACGTCAAAATTACTTAAGATGGTCCCCCATAACGCCCTTCTTCGCCACTTCCTAGTGCTTTAGCTGGGAAGAATTGGCGCAACAGACTCCCCAGCAGTACGTGCTCTCCAGCGTGAAACACGTCTATGTGTGCGTGCGTTGCATGGAGCCGACCTTCTGTAACTATCTATTCTGTGCTAACAGCCTGGTAGCTAATAATGATAATCATACCTTTTCTCTCTGCTTATGCCATGAACGATTGATTGGTATGACACTCAACTGTAGTTTAAAAAGTAATTGTGGTCGTTTTCACTAAGTAATCTTTGTTTATGAGGCTTTCACGTCGTTTGTGGAAATGAAATGGTATTTAAAGGTTATTATTATTGCAGTAAAATTATAATTACAGTAGCTAATAGGTTAACTAAGATTGGCAGATTTTGCTACATATACGGACCGAACTTCGGCGAAAATAAATTCCGTTATGTGCTAGCTGACGCCATGGCAAATAAATTAATGTAATGTTTTGTATTTCGTAATGTTAATTACTTTCCATACTATTGTATAGAATCAAGTTCTTCTAACTGAACAGACAGCTGTGCTGCTGGGGAGTTTGTTGCGCCACTTCTTCTTCCCAGCTAAAGCACTAGGAAGTAGTGAAGGGTGGGCGTTTTAAGGGACTGTCTTATGTAATTTTGACGTTCGAAAAGTGCTGATTGTCAGCCTCGTTTTAGTAAATGAGTTTTGATTTTGATTTTGTTGGTCCGCCAAGCAGCCAGACATTGTTTCAGTAGCCGACTGTCATATATAATATGACTTATTTACGTATTACAAACTACTCGCTGACCTTAAGTCAATGTCAGGTTAATAATTCCGAAGTTACCTTCAAAAGCTCACCGATTTTCTGGAGGGTCAGCTGTTTGAGTACGGAAGCCATCTTCGTCCGAGCCCGTGTGATCTCGCCATTGCAATATTTGATACATTTTCTTCTATTTAAAAAGAACCGACTGCCTCTTGCTCTAGTGGTCGCAAGCGCTACAACTGAGCATGAGGTCCTGGGTTCGATTCCCGGGTCGAGCAAAGTGTTATCGGGTTTTTCCATCTGGAATTTCTCAGTAACAGCCACAGTCTGGATTTGTGTCCGATTGATGGCAATAGGTTCGCCCCCTATTTCATGGGACTTAAATATAACTGGCGAAATGTGGGTGTACTATAGGTATACCTCTGCCTTACCCTTTGGAGAATTCAAGCGTGATGTTATGTTATAGAAAGAATAAATATCTAATAGCCTCCAGTTCTTCGATTGCTATGATTTCTCACAGCTTTTATTGCCAAATCATCGCGTTCCCAGCCTCTAGACACCGAATTACATGTTGCAAGAGAACTCTTGATAGCTTCTCCATTTTCGATCAATTGCCTACGATTCCGCGGTTCACACTTATCTTTGAGATTACTAAGATTAAATAACAGATGCGTCACGTTGTGCACTCTTAAGATCAAAGTAATTGTATTTATTATGCGTATAATAATCGGTTATTTTATTGTTGCTTCCATAGAGTTTTTTTTCGCTTATGTAGGAACGACGAATTTTGTAGTTTCATCAGTGGTTGTAAGAAAATGACTGATATTATAGAAATTAAATCTGTGTGTGGAGTGAAAATGAGTAAAAAAGTTGGCAAATTATGCGCTGTGTGATTTTAGTTTATGGTTACGTTGTTGATATTCTTTGCCTTATAAGATAAACAATCTCAAAATGGCATTTATAAACAACGATATTGATATTTTCATAAAGGTATGAGGAACAAGGTGTAAAGTTCACTCATCCTCTATAGAAAAGGAAGGATCATCGGACCAGAGGGGTGTCGTGTCTGGTGGGCAACTGCCCGACGGTTGTTGTCGGGAAGTTATATATAATGCTGATCACGCGGTAAACTCTGCTTGCGCGATGCAGGATTTCGCGTGACGTCAGTGTGATGCGTAGTTTGTATGTGGCGATGTAGATGCCGCCATATTCCCTCATAAATAATCTTGTTCAAACAAGTTTTAGATTGAACATAAATCGCCTTCATTCTCATATCAATAAGATAAATCAACAATTAATAGAATTGACTAATCTCCCATCTGTCCATTGGTCTATGACAACGCGATCAACACAAAATTTTCTGCCAAATCATTGTTTTTAACTTCTGTAAAAGTAAAAGTGTATAAAACTTGCGAACGGTGCCATTTGCTTTGAGTAAAAGCACCGGTTACTTGCCGACTGTTCTTTTGTTAAATGTTATGTGCAGTTATATTTAATGTCTCGTTGATGTCTGTGTATTGTGGTCTCAATCTCGACTGCTGAGTATGGAAAATCTTTGATTCGATCCCCTGGTCGGGCAAAGTTAGCTTCAAATAATAATCTGTTAGATTTCCCTTAATCAAAGGAAATTCCTGGTTGCAGTCAGCACGCGTAGCATGACCACCGTAGAAATGGGTTTTGTCGACGGAAGAATAGACAAAATGACAGATTGTGATTGTTTATCTATCCATTTCTTCTTTGTCTTTTGATTATTATAATTCGTAACGACTTTCTGTCTGTCCCTTATCCCTTATTTTCATTCCACAGATGTTTTCTAAATAGGTTTTAGTATACCTACATTATGTCACTATAGGTAACATGGGGCACACCTTTTTAATATAAATTTAGTTACATCAAAAGGTTTGCTAAAGTATTAAGTACCCTATGGGATTGCAATTAAGGTCATTCAATTTGAGAATTTAGTGACGAATTCTGAAAAATTTTCAAAAAATGAATTGAATGAATTTTCACCATTTTTTTTGGTGCTTAATTGTTGCACTATCACGTCGTGAAAGTAATAAGTCAAATTACAAGTCATCCTGTATATAGCATCCACGTATTCTCCTCATAGCTACTATTATGTTTAGTCTAATGATCTAATGACTTCTGTCTTGAATTCTTTTCATCGCAAATCAAACAATCTTGCATAAGTAATTAAGAATCAGATAGATAATTACCATCTTACTCGTCACAAGTACATATAGTGCCACAATGGGCTAGTTGACGTCTTCCGACTGCCGAAGGTTGCCCATCGAGGTTGATCAGTATCTGAGGACATGGAGCCATGGTATGCAAACAATCACTTTCTATAATATCCTTGTTTTAATTGAATTTGAACTGGTTTTCAAACATACTGTGTCTTTGTTGTAATTTATAAATCTACTTACATTTATTAATATTATTCATTATCAGCCGTTTGTATCCCACTGCCGGTTAAGGCCTCAAAAATTCTGAATTCAATAAAAAAAAATCACATAAACCTACATGGGCACTTATGAAACGTCATAAGCTAACTGCACGGTTCCAATTAGTCGTTTCCTATGGAGAAGAGCCGGCAAGAAACTCCACGGTTTCTCTTTTAAAAATATTTTCAAATAACAGTGTTATTAGGTATGGGAGGACACTGGACAGTGTAGGTCTTTCAACATGTACCTCCCTTCCCTCCTCCACTTATACCTATCTACTGCTGTTTGTGGCCAATCTTTAGGAAAAGGGTCTAGTTCGTCCCGTCATCTCCTACTGTCCCTACCCCGTTGCTGTTTACTGCTGTTTGGGACCCTATTAGTAGTTATTCTAGCCTACAGCTGGCCACAATTATAATAGGTTGGGGAAAAAGTTTCTTCGCATTTTTTAAGAAAATTCAAAACATTTTTTAACATAGTATGTTTACATTTAACTAAAGTATGTAGGTACCATTTTGTTCGATAACTTTTTGCCATCTTGTAGGTAGGGACATGATCCCATTGCTATAGAAATTTTGGGACTTCTGATCAAAATACCGCGACAAGTGGTTTTGGCAGTCCTCCCGTGATGTTAACCTGACACTGCCTAAAGAATTCTGAAGAGACCGAAACAGGTGGAAATCTGAAGGTGCAAGGTCAGGACTATACGGCGGATGCATTAACACCTCCCAGCCAAACTCTCTTAATTTTTGCTGAGTGGCTAAAGATGTGTGAGGTCTAGCGTTATCATGATGAAAAACCACACCCCTTCTGTTGATTAATTCCGGCCGCTTTCTCTCAACTTCTTGCTTTAATCTCATCAGTTGTTCGCAGTAGAGTTCAGAATCGATGGTCCTGCCTGGTGGTAACAGCTCATAATGAATAATGCCCTTCCAATCCCACCACACACACAGCATCACCTTGTTGCGAGTTAACCCGGGTTTTGCCACAGTCTGTGAAGCCTGACCGGCCTTTGACCACGACCTTTTTCGCACGTTCTTGTCGTACGTGATCCACTTTTCATCACCAGTTATCAGCTTCTTCAAAAATGGTTCGGTTTCATTACGTCGTAATAAAGAATCACAAATGAGTACACGGTTCATTAGGTTTCTTTCAGTGAGCTCGTGAGGTACCCAAATATCGAGCTTTTTTGTGTACCCAGTTTTTTTCAAATGCGCCAAAACTGTTTTGTGGTCAATTCCCAGTTCTTCAGCTACGTCGTAACTACTAATATGCCGATCTTGCTCCACTTTTTCAAAAATGGCATCCATTTTATCCGTAATAGGGCGACCAGAGCGACGTGCATCTTTGACATCAAAATTTCCGGATTGAAAACGCTTAAACCAAATTTGTGCTACTCTCACAGACACTGCACTAGGTCCATAAACATCGCAAATTTTTTTCGCGGCTTGCGTTGCATTTTTACCTTTTTTGTAGTAAAATTTTAAAATGTATCGAATTTCTTCATTAGATTCACTCATCTTGACAGTACGAAAAACAAATAAAAATCACACATTTTCCTAATTTGAATTTGGAATTATGTTCTTTAAAATTTAAACTTTCAATGATACCAAAACCAGCCAGATACACATAGTATAGCCAAAGAGATTTTATTACAAGTTCATACATACTATAATGCGAAAAGACTTTTTCCCCAACCTAATATATTTTTACTAATCTGGCAATAATTGTTCGAAATTGAAAATAGAATTTACAATATTTGTATCTGCAAATATTAGAATTTGATGTGTCTATTGAACGTTTTAGTTAATTTTTATTAAACTTTAATCAATTTAAAATACCATTTTCCTACTTAAATAATTAATTAAAAGATTCAAAACTGCCACCGTTACGAAGAGAAATGTTGCCAGTGTAACAATTTATTTCAATTCCCGATACCATCAGTTTTATAACGATAACTAACCGGTTATTGTGCTAATTACCCGCCAGTCGCCGTGATTGATGAGCGCGTTATTGAAACGTACTTCAATTGAAAGTTTTCCAGCTAATACAGATTAGGAATCAGTGGTTTAAATTAAATAAGCATTATATTAATGTGACTGCCTCGTTGAGTCTAGTGGTCGCAAGCGGTACTGCTCAGTATGAGGTCCTAGGTTCGATTCCCGGGTCGCCCAAAGTTTTATTGGGTTTTTCCATCTGGAATTTTTCAGTAGCAGTCCGGAGTGTGGATTTGTGCCCGGTTGATGGCAATTGGCTCGCCCTTTACGTGGGACTTACACATGACTGGCGAAATGTAGGTGTACTATATAGGTACACCTCTGCTCAACCCTTCAGGGAATACAGGCGTGATGTTTGCTTGTTACATTAAGGTGATTTAGTAATCTAAGCTTGTAAATAGATACTTTTGTGAATACATAAGATAACACAAATTCACATAAAATGGGAATTTAGAACTAAAAGGAGCGAGCCTTACAGTAGTCGCAACATCTGACATCACCCGTTGGTAAAAAGCAACATTAAAGGGGTGAGGCCTAGTCAAGGTCGTTTCTGACGTCCAACTCTAGCACCGCGCGTGTTCATTGGTCAAATCAAATAGCGCACGCTTCCCCGGCTTCCTGTGACACACTTCCGTCCCTTTTCAGGTAATCACTTTCACAGATTTGATTTTTTAGATTTTGGTTATGATCGTAGGAAAGCGAGAGGAAACATGTTACACATCAAAAATACTCACAGTAAAGTTGGATAACTATGGACACTTGTTAAGGAGACTTTTTGATTCAATAGTGCACTGTTTTACAAACCTATATCACAACGAAATAAGATAAAGCTAATAATATAGTTGTCTTCTTGAAACACTTCATCGCTTTCAACCTTTCCAATGACGTAACATCGGAAGCCTTCTTCCGAATTCAAGAGAGCAACAATCCAAGATGTCTAGCCAACTGTCAAATGATCTCTTCAACTACCCACATTAGTTAACGTTATCTCGACAACTAAACGTGATCCCAATCGATAATCTCACAGATATATTTCTCAGATAATTGGGCCTCGTCGAAAGTCGATTAGAAAATAAAAGTAAGTACCCGCTCATCAACGGAAGCCTGTTTGAGATCGAAAGTGGCGTATGTGCAAGCGCATTTTTATGTCATTTTCACATACGAGGTTGTTCACCGCGGGAAAAGTGGGGAAAACGGGAAAATATGTGGTTTGACCGGTTATTACGTACATTGGCTGTTTTATGGCGCTGTTGGAGGAAAAGTTGTGATTTTTATCGCGTTGGCTTTTGGCTGCGATATTATGTACCTGTTTGTTTATGTAAGATTTGTTGTGTCGAGAAAGTCGTAACTACAGTGAAGAAACCTAGGTTTCTTGGGTAATAATAAAAAGAAAGGCTGACGTAAATTCTTGTGTATTTTGACAGCTTCGAAATAATGTGTCTGAGGGGGGCAGGGAGGGGCATGAAGTATTCATGCCATCATTATTCCAATGCGAAAAAAGGATGGTGCTAGCGGCCTTGTATAGCTCCGTCTCTCACTCACACTGGAATAATGGTGGCATTAATACGTCATAATACGGCCCCAGGAAAGGCTTTCCATGCTGGGATGCTGTCGTTGCTTATGCTGTCAACACTTAATTTGAATAAACAATTATTTAGAAATAAAAGATCTGTAACTATACAAAACATTTGTATCTATCACTACATATTATAAACCAAAGTCCCCCAGCGCCGCGTCTGCTATCTATCTATCTATCGTCGCTGTCTGTCTATCTAAACGCGATAAACTGAAAAAATAACCGAATGAATTTTCCTAAAATGTTCACCAATGGACTGAGTGATTCATGACGAAGATTTAGGTGTTTAATTCATTAAGGTTTTGTGTAAATTGGCTGAAATATGACGATGTAAAATATAGTAGGATGAACATAAGTTACATTATATCTAACCCACATGCGACGCAACAAGCTGATACAACACAACGACAGAAAAAAAACTGTAGGCATATATGTGTCGTAGGATGATTTGATAATTCGAATTTTCGCGAAAACCCTAGGGATATTGCGAAAACACGGATAATTAGACAATGGTGGAAACATTTCTGCGAGCAACTTGGAAGTGGTTAGTCACAGTTCTAACCTTACCTAACCTATTTCACCCAGTTCAAAATGACGAATCATACAATCTGCCGAAGAAATGTTTTCGCCATTGTCTGATTATCTAGTCGCAGGCAGATTGTCTAATAATCCAATATCATATCGCAATATCCCTAGGGTATCCCTAGCATTTTGCGAAAATTCGAATTATCAAATCATCCTACGACATATGCACTACTACCCGTGCGAACGAGTACCCTGGGCGGGTTACTAGTAATTTATTAAACTGAGTAGGTAATCTTGAAGTAGCTGTGGATCATCTGTGCGCGTGTCTTCTCCGTTGCGTACCCAACCTTTGCTACAAAGTATCTTAAGTAGACCCTCAGGGGCAAACAAAACACCTACCCAGACATACATACAGTGTGTAACTTCACTTTAAAACAAAAAGCCTTGCCTCAACTTGTCCACGGTCTCCGTAATTACGCGTAAAAACACACAAGTGTTACGTGCCTCGAATATTTCACTCTTTTATCTCTTTTTGACGCGACAGCTGCGTACGCGCACAGCACGCGATCGTAATGATGCGCCTGAGTTTCGACAGCGATATTTTGTAACGTGTTGATGAGATGGGAATTGTGGAAGAGTTTATTAGCTCGATATCTTAATAGATCACATTAAAAGAGAGTATTTTTTAATCGACTCCCAAAATCGTTGGATGAAATACAGTCATTCAGTGAAAGAAAGATTAAGCACATCAGTTGTAATTTGTCATTGATCGCATCTTTAGGTCGTAGTAGTAGGTATGAAGGGCGATTTTTGTACTGAATGTTTGGTTGACTACACCTATAGTAGAGACTATTCGGATTTATGATTAACAATAATTATTATCTTATATTATTTTTACTTTCTGACAATATCATTGTCAGTGAATTCTGCAGGAAAATCTAAAGTAAATCCTGCATAGTTTGCTAGGATTAATTAAAAAGCTCGAAAAGTTCTCTAATGGTTGTCGAGAACATTTCCCACCATCATCGGTTGATTTAAGAGCATTATTCTATAATTTTCTTGACTAAAGAGAATGGGGATCCATAACCTATAAGCCACAATAAACATTCAAACGCCAATCTACCATCAAAACACTCACCAATTAGTCATGAATATCAACAATAAATAAATAATAATAAGTTTATTGAGCAATGAGTATCACATAAGGTTAGTTATACACTAAACATGATTGTACTGTATGTGGAGCTGGTTCCTGAACTAAGTAAAAATATACTTGTATTTCAGGAGCCAAGATCAATATTACTCAAACCTCCCACATAATCTTTGAATACCTCATACTACCATTAATTCACCAACACTCGAATGGAGGAGTTATTAGCTCCATTCCTGCACACCTCGTCCCGGAAGCGGCGTGAATATGTGATAAATCTTGTGCCGTCATCGCTGGGAAGGTAACGGGACACCCGACGTGGTTATTAGAAGGGCTAATACTGATTTATGGCTTGTTCACGCCTGTTCTCCTAGGTGGACAGGGTTTTAAGCGATAGGGAATTTGCGAGATTGTCTGATAGTATCGTAGTCTGATATAATGTGAACCAGTAGCGGGTGCTATTGATTTTGTTAAGTGTCAATTGTTAGTGTAACTGTGTACTAACAATTGGGCTGTTGTCTTTCAGTTCGGACAATAGTATCTCCAGGGTATTTTACGCTGGGAAATCGAATTGGCGTCTTGTCACCATTTTCTTTATGCTGGCGTCTATTTCGTGCTCGTTATTGTCTATGATATGAGAGAAAAAGGTTATCGTCATTGTAATTGGCAGCCTTGTTCCATCAATGCTGAGTGTAGGAAATAGATATTTACACTGTCGTCTCGATATTACAACTTCACTTTTACAAGTTTTACACTGACATCAACCCATTCAGAATCAGGTGATTCTCCAAGTAAAACTTGACTCATCTTGAAATGAATTTCATCAACACTGTAATTAATGTGTACAGTTTCCGATCTCGCATGCTCAGACCAATTACCTACCTCCATATTTAATGAGTACCATTACGACGCAGCGTACGGGGTTGGGCTGCGGTCAAATTTGACAAAATTGCCCAAGCGTCGTCGTCGCGTGCAAGGATTTTGTAATGTCCAAATTATTTTTGTGGATAATTGAATTTTTGTTGTAACTTGTACCTGATTGGTTCATTATGATTATGTCCTGTGTTGGGATCCTATCATCATAAATTTTAATGTAACAACGCCCTATAAAATTGTGGACAATGTTGATGAATTTAATCAGAAGGGAAGGTCTTATTAAGTCAACAAGTATTTCTCTGGATCATAAGTTTCTTTGCATCTTGCAAATGTTTGTCCTTATAGCACCTTTTCGTACTCAAGGAATGAGTTGCAAAGTAGTTCAACCAAGACTACACCGGAGATCGCTCATCGACAAAAAAAACCTGCAAAAAAAAAATATCCTGAAGTTAAAAAACTACCAGTGCCAATAACAACCGCTTTCAATTAAAACAGTTACCTAGAAGCATTAAACGAATGTATTAACTGCTATTTAAATTGAAGCACCGAGACATAAACACCCATTTTTGTAAATAATTACGTAGTGTACAACTTCTTAACCTCAGTGTTCATGGAAAACAGAATTATGTGCACGCACAGATTGTCATTTCACTACATTACATACAAACTATCAGCCTTGGCAGCGGCTATTTTACTTTCTGAGATTTCTTCAACTGGTCTTTCTTTAAAAACTTCATTACTAGTTGTACCAACAAAGATCGTCATCATCCTCATCAGATCCAGCTCCCCACCATCATTATCAGCAGCTTTGTTCCACCCATATTTGAGTATAGGGCTCCTCCCTTTTGTGTAATTCTTCCGTCCTGCTCATTTGGTTGCTTTTTTATGTAGGCTATTGAAGGTCCTTCCTCTTAACCGTCATCTCACTAGTCACTCCCTTCCTAGCCATAACTTACCAAACTGCTAACGAAGATCCACCTAGTTTCTATTAATCCTGAAGATTTGATGCTGCTTTCTGCTTACCTTTATCCAAAGTACCCCAAGGAAATCAACTGTCGTTGCACCGAAGTCCTAAATATAAATACTCGTAAGTAGTCGGTTTTTTTGTGAGCTGTAGAAGTTATCCTGTAGGTGACTACAGGTCGGTGGTTTTTTAATCTACATGACACAGGATGCAAACATGCCTGAGCTTCAGTCTCACTATGCGTTCGCGCATCCACATTGCATGACAATGCGACGCGTTTGTTGACCTGCGCGCGCATCGCATCGCAATACGTGCGGTAGCTGAGTGATTTGCATCATTGTTGATGGGAATTGTTCGATAACGTTGTTATTACTAATTTTAATACTTTGATTTTGTTGTTCTTTTGGACGAGAGCTCCTTTAATGCGCTGATTGAGTTTTGTGCGGTGTTTCAGTGCGGTTAGTGGAAGTGCTGAGGAGCCGTTCGGACAAGTGCTGTTGAAATCAGTGCTCTGAGTGGAATACCTGAAATAAATGGTTTATTTGAGGTATTCCACTCAGAGAATTGTTTCACACTGTAAATTATTTTTAAGTTTGCGTATGAAAACAAAGAACTGGAATACACTGTGTTTGTTTATTGTCTACAAATATGGTTAAAACATGGTTATTACAATAACTAAGGAAACGTCAAAAGTAAAGGAAGGAAACCAAAGTCCGCTGCCATATTTCAATGTTATTTTTATTCTTATCTCGGTAATCAGGTTAATATTATGTTATTATTGTTTTCCTTGTAATTTTGATTTTTAAACAATTTTATTTAACTTTCAGTTCCGTTATGCGGTTCTGTGAGATATATTTTTATGATTTTATTGTGATGCTGATTCAATGAAATATCTTATTCACCAATTTTTTTTTGTGCGGCAATGTTCAAGAATATATTAATCAATAATTACGTGATAAACAAATAAAGAAAATAAATCCAAATTCAGAGGTTTTTCAAGCCAGCCATGCAACATAAAATCGTTAAAGATATTAAAAGGAAAAGTATTATTTTAAGTGACCATTCGTAATTCAATATTCAAATATCGGATTAGAACAGCTTGACCCGAGCGTGTTCGGGTCAAATCGGATTACCTCGCCAAGGTCGGGTCGATGTCAACGCTTTGATCACGAATAAATTCCATGCATTGATGCGTCATCATTGTGTGAGAGGGTTAGCCGATGCAATCATGTTTTATTTAAATATTTTCTTTGTTTTATTTGGGAAAAATGCTAAAGTTTTATGATTATTTTCCCTTTCTGCTTGAGTTCATTGAGAAACCGCGTATCAGCGAACGTACTGTAGGAAGCTGTCACACTAGATAGAGAGATGATCTTTGAATGGTGGTTGGAAATGTATGGATGACAGTTACCGAGCGTTCAGCACAGTGACTTACAAGTGCTTTTGATAAATTAAAGTTACAGACGAAACGTGGCAACCTTAGTACCACATAACAATAATTCGAATCGTTTTTTAAACACATTGTTAAAAGGTTTAAAGATTCGATGGTTGAATTTGAATTAGGAACGTTATCCGGTTGGGTACGAGAAGGTCATGTGGGAGTGTTTGAGATTTCAAAAATAGAATGAATATGTTGAATAATATGGAGAAAGATTTTTGATGAGGATTTTTTTTTCTTTTTCAGACTTGTTTCCCCTTGGGAGATGAGCAAAGCTTATCTGATTTCAAGACTATAAAATAATAATACAGTGCTTTTAAGTTGTATATTAATAATAGCACCTAAAGCCTTGACATTCACAATTAATGTAGTAAAATAAAAAGAAGAGTGAAAAATAAAATGTTATTGCGTATATTCGAAGAAGATTATCCAGTTTTTACTCTAAAGAGGATACAAAATGTGAATACAGACAGACAACACACATAAACACTAAATTATACGTAATTATACTTTTTCTTCGTTTAAAATACATTTCTTTATGAAACCTATTCACTCGCAAACTCAATAAATAAAAATAGCAATTTTTCTAAATAATCCTAGATTTTCTCTTTATCAACCGTTAATTTATGAAACCAAAAAAATGCCCAAAAAAATTATAATATTCATATTTTTCTTTAAAAGACTGGGTAATTCTCAAGACAGGTATAAGTAATGCTCAATCGCATTCAACAGTTGTCACTGTCATAATTCTTAGGGAATATTGACACTGACAGGTGGTGATCGCGTTCAGTTTCATTGGTGAAATTGGCCCTAAATCTCAGATTTTAAATATAAATAAGGAAACTAACTATGTGAATGAAATAAAAAGTAATTTTTCACACAGGCATAGTCATTTCATATCTGTCACACGGTACGATGCCAATCTCTGCTGCCATTAACTATCTGCAAACATAACCGAACAGTTTATTTACGCTTTAACGTTACCGTAATAGGGGTGAAAATCCCTTGATAGATCTTAAACGTATTTTTGTTTTGGTTAATGATTGAAACCGAGTTATCCTTGCTACCTTGTTTTAATGAATTTCATAATTTATTCTGTTCCATAATAAGAATGGAGTACCTATGTTATGTTGCATATTTTTATTATAATTATAGCTGGCATTCCTTTGGATATTGGTATAATAATTGTCATGTGTTTAATTTACACACTGATGAGTTTTAACATTTTGCGTGCGTTTTTCACCACAAAGAATAATGAAATTACTTCGCCATGGAATTAAAAATTAATGACACGTTTCTTTTATTTATATAATTTATTTACGTGCGACATAAAAATCGCCGTATCTTGTATAAGTTACAAGATACGGCGATTTTTATGTAGCCTGGATAAAAAAAAAAAAAATCGGAAGCCTTTGAGTGTGAAGTACCAATAGAATTAATCCAGATTAAAAAAGCGTTATAATTTTTACGATGAAATAACACCTATCTAAATGATATTGCACGCATCATAGCGCAAGAAACTCCATCGGTATGACTAAGGCCATCGACTATACACAGTCCTTATGAAGGCGTATCAAAGATCTCTGTGGCAATTAAATGGTAATCCTAGTCACTACGATGTAGATCGGCAATTATGACGCGACAAAAAGTTGCCGATGAAAAGACTGCAGTTGATTTCCTGGTGATTTTTTGCTGGCTACGTGACTTAGGTAACGTGGAACTAGACTGTAGATATAACTATTTTTGCACATTGCTGCGACATGGCTAGCATCAAAACAAACTGATATAATCTGCTGACAACTGATGGTCTAACTGTTTTGCACTTCATAGTAAATTCACTAAAGTACTTATCTTCTGCTTGGCGATCTAAACCCTAGATTTTGCCAAATAAGACTATAGTTCGCTTACATTATGATTTACCAGGGTCTGATTTATAAGATTCAACTTTGATACTTGCGTGGTTCTTTATTAGTTTCTGCATTAATAACAACAAATTCAACTGCTGGTAATAGGCCTTTTCGTGGAATTGCCAAAAATTATGAATATTCTGAGGCTCCCGGCAACTAAGCAGCAACAAATAAGTCGCCTGCACATCGCTCGTCTGCTCCATAACGAAGTGAAGCAAACTGAGTCAGGGTCATAGTGCCACACGGTGTATTCGCATCCTATTAACAGTGATGATAAAACTTATAATATTTTACGAGTCGATTAAACTCCATAGTTTGATGGTTGTCGTAAACGAACGAAACTGTTCAGCGGATGCTTATGGGCTATAGTTATGGGGCTTAGGGTTTATGGGTTATTAAGATTATTCCTCGGGCTAGTTTTATTGTTGGGTAGTCTAGTTATTTTGTTCGTGAATTGGTCCTTTTCTACTGTATACTTGGAGCAACGGCTGTGCCATTTGAATCTTTTTAAGCAGCATTGTGTGTTAGCAGTCAAATGTTAACTAACTTGGCAGTCGAACATTTGTTTAATTGCGCTGATATACTATCGAAGAAATTCATATTCAAGCAGTTTAATAAATAATAAAATCTTTATTGAAATAAGTTAAGTTACAAAAACCTATGAAGCCTCTGAAACCCAAACTAGGTAAAAACCTGTAAATTAGATTTCAGCGCCTTATATTATATTTTTATACCAATTATGATTTTTAACGAACATGATAAAAAGTCAAAGTCAAAGTCAAATAATTTATTTCAATTAGGCACAAAAAGGCACTTTTGAACGTCAACATTTAAATAATAATTGATTCTACTTGCCCCTTCCAAAAGGTAGTTTTCGTATGGAGAAGAATGGGCAAGAAACTCCACCGTTACTCTTTTAAAATGTTTTCACAATATCTTGTATACATCAATTATATAATAATTTATATATTTTTTTTTAATATTATATGATAATTTTGAGCATGCAGAAATTACAATAGTATTATTGAAAATATAGTGTGAAAGTAGTGTGTGGATGTGGAGGGTGGGTGTATGTGTGGGTGTGTTCACTTTACCGAATATAATATATTTCCGTTTCTTCGTAGTTAAGAGTAAGAAGCCAGTTCTTAACCTTACATTTGCATTCATGAAAAGAGAGCGGAAAATGTTTAAGATTTTATTAATTTGATTGTAAATATACACAGAAAGAAAACGAAATTCCGTGAACACAATGACCACATCTGACCACACTTCTATAGCGGCCGAGCGCTGCAAGCAGAAATAATCCTTACGGTGTGCAGATATGAACTTCTTCGATTGTACCTACGTAGTAGTCGAAAAGACGTGCAGTATGTCCTGTTGTCAGTACTTTACAGGAACTGTTGGGCGCTATATTGAAGGTGCCAAACTCGAAGCGCCAAATTCATCTATTTAGATTGCCATCGTTAAGAAGTGCAATAGAAGAACGAAGTAGTTATTTGAAGAAAATATATAAGAGAACGTTGCTGATGGTGGTAGCCTGCCAGGTTTGTTAGTCGGCCCCACAATAATGCTATGTTCAAGCATTACTGTAGTTAAGGGTGCATGCAGCTGCCAAACATAAATAGCAACTTGACGAGTCTCTCAGTTGCCATCTTCAACGACAAAGCTCGATTAACACTTCAGTTTTAAAAATATAATTATTGAGCTATTTTTGTTAAATTAAAATCTGAACAGAAGTAAAATTTAGAAACTATAATATGTTAGCTAGTACCTACACGTAATGCCGAAATACAATTTCTCAAATAATTTTGTGTCAATTTCTCTATATGCTGCACCGGTTGACGTCATCACGTCAACGCCGGCTGTCGCTGAAAACCAGCGCTGGGGCTCTGTCTCGCATAGGGTCGCAGCATTATGCTGAGCGATGGCCGTTTTGCGTGGATGTGACGCATATTTTCCCCCAATTTGTTATTCTCGTGATTTTTTCTTTGCGTCATATTTACCGCAAATAAACGTATTTTCTTTTCTTCTTTCAATGTAGATGCGGTGTACCTACAAGTAGCACTGTTCATCAACGTTTGTTGTTACCCGTACCTAGTCTGATCTTCCGAAAACATTCGCTCGCATAGTCAATATGTGAGCACCATGTTATCTATCACATAACTAATTTATCTGTTGTTGCTTCATTTTAAATTCTTAATTCTTTTTACCTATTGTGGTATAATAATTTTTATTCTAGGTGCATCTTCCTCACATATAATTATACAAAATATTGTAAAACATTTTAAAAGGGTAACGGTGGAGTTTCTTGCCCATTCTTCTCCATGCGAAAACTACCTTTTGGAAGGGGCGACTAGAATCGATTCAATTTTTTTGTAAATTTTGACGTTCAAAAGTGCCGTATAAGGGCCTATTTGAAATACATTATTTGACTTTGATTTTATTTAAACTTACCACAAAGTACGTAACTTTGTGAACATAGTATGCGGTTTCAAAGACACATACAACAGTTAAAAACATAACTAACCTCATATAAAATACTCAATATTTCTCCACTCAATATCAAATAGAAAAAATATCATCCATTCAGATCGCGGCTCAATTCGTCACTCGGCCTTTTAACATCTCGATTTCATTAGTAATCGATGATCGGCGCACGCGCACCCGACCGCGTCGAATATCGCTCTCTCTATTGTCTCAGTTTATCGCTAGACTCTGTATCTCTCGTATTTAATGACAACGCTGTTTTATGTGTTGGCTTTTACTTTTATTGATACCATCAATGTTGCAAGGAGAAAAATATTTGGTCCTGTTTCTGTTAAATTGTTAGGGAGGCCTGGAATTTAGAGCATGGCATATTCAGGCTATAATGTGCCCACTGTTGGGACAAAGGCCTCCTCCCTGTGAGAGGGAGTGGGCCGTAATCCACCACTCGGGCCCAGTGCGGGTTGGTAGATGTCACGTCTTCGAATTTTCGGTTCTAGGACATGCCGGTTTCCTCACGATGTTTTCCTTCACCGTTTAGAGAGCAGTGGTGATGAAATAATTTAGACAAAGTAAAGCGCCTGTCTGGTTTCGAACCTACGCCCTAACTCGTGTAATTCGCGGCTGTTATAACTGGGCCACCACTGCTCTATTCAGAATTTACAGAGTTGAGGCGTAATGATCTATTAATGGTGTCTTTTCAGCTTTCATAATCAGATATTCTGGACACTTAACCTGATATTAACTGGAATCTGAATCTAACGGAACTGGGCCTAGGCAAGTTGCAATCGCTTTCAAAGCGTTTCATATTTATATTTTCTTATTCGGGAAACTTCCAGCTACTTATACAGTGTTCTTAAACAATATGCAGACCGTTTACAAGTTCCACTGATAACGCTGCCGCCTACGACTTTTAACAGGATTGACGTCAGCTATTCGGTAGCTTATGTCAGTTCCATACCATTGGTGACGTCTCCGTCATCGTTATCGCTGGTAGAATGTCACTTTGTTTAGGGCCTCTGGTCACTTTTGTTTTGAATGCTTATTTATATAAAGATATAAATCAGAAATGTTTTGATGTTCAGAATCAGTTTAAAAAAATGGTCTTTTGGAAAACGCCCTTTCAAGATCTCTTAATTCATAGCGTTTAACTTCTTGACCAAGCTTTCTGGGTTTAAGCAACTTTGAGAAAACATACCTATCTACTTACTCGTAAGTTCCATAATTATCACAATATTTAACCTACTTCACTCAGCCATCAGTCACCACACACTTGCGTAACCTAAAAGTGTCGCCCGCGCATAAACCGCACATCTTTATAGCGTATTGCGGAAACCGCGGCAAAGCGGTGGTGACGTAACGCCGATGCGCGCGCGCCGCTATTATTTTTGGCGCGGGGTCGTTGAACCCGCGTAGTGAAAGTCGCCGGAGGCGCCAAGCTGGCTACGATAGGACACCCCCGCCCTGAAGGTATTCGGTACCTTTAAGTGTTAATGATGATATGTCAAAATTTAAGGCTGTATTGTCTGACCCAGTTTTTCATCAGTGGGTCACGCGATATATCGGTCAAATTATGAACTTTCAGATTTATAATTATATTTTTTCCCAAGAAATAAACAGATAAGGTTGTTGCTACGTCGTTTTGAGATTGGAGAAGCCTACCACGCTTGATGATTCTTGAAATTTCGTCTGGCCCTCTTCCCTTCGCGGTAGCACGAGATGTCTTAACCTATTTTGAAAAATTTTAAACTACGTTATAATAATATTATTTTTTCAAGATCGTGTCAATAAACTTTCAAGCATCTATTATTTATTTATTGAACACTAGGGCACACACTACACCCACACACACACACACACACACACACACACACACACTTCACCACAAAAAACAAAAAGAACAAATAAATTTTTAACTAGTGTACAACGCCTTTAGCTTTCTTTTTAAAATCTCATCCATCGAGCCCTTCGTATTTGTGTACCTATTATTTAACTGTCACTATACAAACAACTACACAAAAAAAAAAAAAAACTAACCTACATGGGCACTTATGAAACGTCAGAAGCTAGGTGCACGGTTCCAATTAGTTGTTTCCTATGGAGAAGAGCCAGAAACTCCACGGTTACTCTTTTAAACGTATTTTTTTTACAATTTTAAAAAGTTTACAATGTTTTCAAAATACAGTGTTAATAGGTATGAGAGGACAGTGTAGGCCTGTCAACAAGATAGAAAATGGTCGACAGATGTACAGTCTGTTAAGCCTACAACTGTCTCACATTCACAAAATCTAAAACAAAACAATCTATATAAAATATAAATAAAATAAAGACCTATTTAAACCAAATGACATGATTGCCACTACAGCTGTAACAAATCTAATTTAATAAAAAATATAGAATATTGTTGTAACTAAGTATACAACAATATTACAATGTATACACATACATTTCTTTTATTCTTTAATTCCCGTCTAAAATTATCTACGACATCAAAAACAATCCATTGTTTAATTCTACCATTCTATTACCGGAAACCGATCACATTGTGCCTTTCTAAGCATTTCCCATACATATTACAAAATCGAAATGCCAGAGTCGCAATCAAGTGTTAATTTTTAGTTACATTCATTTAATTGCGTAAATCCGCGTTTATCTGGAGATCTGTCGGAAACAATTGTGTTTCTGAATGTACTATTATTTTAGGTGGTTTCGTAATAATTATGATTGTTATAAAATTACGTAAACTAATGAGTTAAGTTTTGGTATCTGTGTTAGAAAAGTAGTGATGAGTTCTTGTTTTGGGTCAAAGTGGTTAGATCTCATGTAACAACCCATTGGCGAAAAGATTACTCACGTAATTTCATAATTGGTCCTCCTATCTGCTATATTTAAAGTCGGTCCCACTCTAGACGTTTGGTCCTCCAACTTTTGGTCCTAGCATCCGCAGTGTTTAAGAAGTTAGTCGCACTCCAGACGCTAATTTAATTTTAGCTCACTTCACTAACGGGTCGAACTCAATCTTTAAACTCAGACCTACAAGTCAATCAGAATCTCAAATGTATGTAGTTGCAAGAAGTCTTAATTTAGCCCTAATTATAATTGTAACTATCACAATCGTGTTATCAATATGGATGTGCCAACACCTGATGCCTTAAGACTTAAGAGGCACGGTAAGAGGAACTCCGTTACTAATTCCACTCGTCTTCTTCGTAACTGCGAGGTCTACAGTTAATTTCCCACAAACTGGTCTCTAACCTCTTTGGTGCATCAGGTGTGCTAATACCACGTTCTCAGAGCAGGGCGGAAGGCACGCGTGACCCGACATTTAGCGGCTCGGGATGCGCCCGCGCAGTGACGTAACATTTTAGTTTTCTACCCGCGTCTCTCGCCGTAATATTTGCTAAGAGAACAGATTTATAGTTTTGCCTGTCGAGTTTTTGATTTAGGATTTTCTTGTGGTTACGTCTCGTTATTTATTTGTGGGAACCTGGGAACTGGTTTGAATTTTTCTTGACAGTTTTAGAGAAAGAATTGTGATTTACGATGGGAGGAAATAAATTCTAGGGTCTGTTTCTGTTTGAGTTATATCATTTAAAAAAGTTGACTTGTTCTTGAAGGCCTTTTTTGGTTCTGCCAGGGCTGCGTGTAGGGATGTGCAAGAGCTTTTGAATTTAGAAGTGTCAACGATATCTTCTTACGTTCCTCTTTAGAGTCAATTGTGTCAATAGCATTAAAGTCATTGTTGTTCGACTAGAATTTATTGTTTCTGTCTCAGTTCTATGATCAATCTGACTGCATATTTCCATTTAATATTGTGCGCTGCAAAACCAACTAGATACTTATCGTTTTCTCCTGGAATTAATTCAACCATTGCCCAGCTCAGCTGTACTAACAAGACTTATTTATGTAACCAACGCAATAACTGACAAGTGAACTCTTGACCATTTAACTAAACTAAATCATGCATATCAATTCGCCTAATATATTAGGTGTCATAACGAATTCCCTTATCAATCCACAGAAAAAAATTACCGTGACAAATGATAGCTCGATCACGCCTAACTTCCAAGTCGTATGCGCACGATTTAGAGAGAGATGGAGGTAGTGTTGGCAGTGGGAGTGAAAGAGAGAGGTGATAGATTTAAATTAGGTGTATCAGAATCGATCTTGATTTGATAGTTGCTGACAAGTGATCAGAGAAATAAACGGACATATGCAGGGTTGTCTGTGTTCAGATTTTTGTGTGTGTGTCAGATTTTGATGTTAGTTCTTGTGTTATGTAAGATGGGATCATCGTGGAGTTGAAAGGTTAACTTTTGATAGAAGATGAAAGCGTAATTAAAGCTATGAAAAAAATGCCTTGTCTATTAATTAAATAAGAGCCTTTTGGCCTCGCACAGGACTTTCCACTTTATATTAATTTTTACTCTGTTTGTTTTTTCTATTTTTATTTTTAGTGAGTGAGTGTTTAGTATCATTAAGATCTCCTGTGCTTGTCCCAATAAATACATTTTCTTTCTTTCTTTCTTTCTTTCTAAATAGCTTCGCCGCTCGTGACTTCATCTGCGTGTATTTTGTATATCATATTTTTTTCATACAAATGACCAAGTAAAAAAATTGTCTAATGTTCTTCTTCAGGTCCCAGGCTACCTATTTTTCAAAACACAACGATCGATTTAGTGGTTTTGGGGTGAAAAACTAACAGACAAAGAGACAGTTACTTTAGCATTATTATGAATGCAAGTCTGACACACTTAATGTCTTAATTTAATGAAGCAAGAAAAACCGTACAGACCCTTGACTAAATAGCTCATTGTTGGAAAAGAAAACAGTAAAGTAGACAGTCCCGTTTCCAGACTTTATTGCCAATCTAGCCGACATTATGTTAACTTAGACTCTACTTTTTATGTAACTTTACTGCTAAGTCCTCCAATAAGTTGCTAACTTCCACGTAATTTGCCCCAACTACCTTCTAACCGTTACAATGGCTGTAGAAAGGGCAATATCTTTGGCTCTGTGTCCGGTAGAATCTGGAGCAACGTACGTACTTTTTAGGGTTCCTTACTAAAAGGGTGCCAATGAGACCCTATTACTAAGGCTAAGCTGTCTGTCTGTCTGTCACAAGCACTATCTTTTGAACCGTACTAGGTAGACACTAGGAATTTTCACAGAGCGTGTACTACTATGGCTGCTATAACAACAAACAATAAAATCATGACCCTCATTTTTGCTTCGCAGAAGTCGAAAAGAAAAGAAAAATGTGTATTTTACTATTGTATTTAAAAAATATGTATTGTTAATTGTACGGTAGTACGGAACCCTTCGTGTTGCCGCCGCTTTTTCGAGTAGTCAGCCCTATGAGAAACAATGGCGGGTGTGGCCTGTCAAGAGAGTGCCGGTTCAATGCCGTGCGATATCCGATAGGGAGTAAATTGACATTGAAATATAATGTGGCGACGTTTGGTTTGTGCCACTGACTGATGTAGGTAAAATAGGTGAGGATATTAGCATGGTCATCATTTCAGCCGAAAGACGTACACTGCTGGACATAGGCCTCCCCCAAGTACCGCCACTTCGACCGATTCTGTGCTTCCCGCATCCAGCGGATTCCTGCGGCCTGCGGCATCTTGTGGGAGGCCTTCCAACGCTACGTCTTCCGGTACGCGGTCGCCACTCAAGAACCTTTTAGCCTTAGCATGGTAGCTATTGTTATTGAAGATCTTATATAGCCAGAGAAGTATGTATCCGCCTTAGTGCTGACTAAGATGTGTTTGATGGGATCCGCCAGACTCAGTTCACTGGAAGGTATACCTTCCAGTGAACTGAGTCTGGCGTGGTCCGTTCACGGGTATTGAGTCGAGGAGGGCTGTGGAATTTTTCTTTAGTTAGAATGCCGTCAGGATTTCCAGGACTATTCCAATCATCTGGTTTTCCAGATATTCGCTACAGACTTGAGTAGCGTAATGGTCTGACTGCGCAGTTTGAAATTAAATCATACATGTATGTAAGTACTTGCGAGATATTACTCCAGGGCATGTGAGGCAGAGGCCGATGGGCGGCTTTAAAACTCTGACACTAGGTTAGCCACTAACCACACGAAAAGAGGAAGATACTTGTAAGTATGATAACACTACACTCTTATCATCATTTAGACCTCTTCCAAAGTATTTATCCTAACCGTCTGGCAACTGCTGACTAAAAAAACAAAACCAAAGCATTAGAAGCAATTAGTAGAAGAATAAAGCTTCGTGCAGACTAGCGCGACGCGACAGCGCGAGGCGACACCGGTTATTGTTATACCGTGAAGTTTTTTTAGAAATTGTATTGTTCGTGTCGCGTCGCGCCGTCGCGTCGCGCTGGTCTGCACGAGCTTTTAACACAGTCATGGCCGCACGATATTCAAATACAAAACAAACCACTCAATCAATTGAGGCGCGTCGAATGATTTCATGCGACAAAAGCCAAATAAATTGCCCGCTAAGTAGCTTGGCATAGCAACAATTGCCCGGGACACTTTCACTACATTTCACTGTCCCTGTCTTAAGAATGCACCATTTCACCTACTCATTAGCAAGTCTGTGCACCCGTCTCGCTCTGCGATGCATAATTTGTGTATGTGAGAAAGGGATCGTATGTGTTATCTGAGATCGGTATGCGCATGTCGTGTAGAGTTTGATCAGGATAACAATGTTTTTGGTAATTGAATTTTGTTGGTTAATGTTGATATTGTGTAACCTTCTCTTTTTGGCTTATGGGGTGGTCAAGGCTTCTAAAAATCAAGTCGCGTGAGTTGCGTCCCCAGCAATCAGAAATGGATACAATAATTTCAATCGATCTGCCTGGCCTTTTCCTTATCTTGGGGTCAACTTCCAGTCTAACCGGATGCAGCTGAATTCCAGTATTTTACACGGTGCGACTGCCGACCTCCACAACCCAGTTACTGGGTAATACAATTCCCCTTGGTAAGACTGGTTGTCAGACTTTCGGGCTTCTGACTACCCGTAACGACTGTCAAAGATCTACAAATGACAGCCGGGACCAACGGCTTAACGTGCTTTCCGAGGCACGGAGAGGTCTTGTAATAGATCACCCATCCACAAACCAACTGCGGCAAGCGTAGCTAAACCTTCGATCGACCGGTGCGACTAATTAAGTGGAGTTTCTTGCCCATTCTTCTCCATACGAAAACTACCTTTTGGAAGGGGCGACTAGAATCAATTAATTTTTTTTGTAAATTTTTGACGTTTAAAAGTGCCTTATACGGGTCTATTTGAAATAAATGATTTGACTTTGACTTTGACTTAATGCACTAAAAATCAATACTGTTGTAATAGAAGCAAACGAGCCTTGAAAATTACGTGAAAATTATCAATGATTTATCAAAACTATTAATATTATCTTTTGTTAACAGGTAAGCATCACGAGTTTACAATTATGTCGGAAGTAGCTGTAAATACCAACGACCTTGGTAAGTCAAGAAAGAGGAGAGCTTCCATGAAGGCAACTTTGAATATACAAGAATATTGAGTTGTGATATTCAGTTGAGTCTTGAAGCTTTAATTATCTTATAATTAGTGCCTCAATAGTTTATGCCATCACCATCAAAATTGGGCACAGGCACCTTGAACCAAGACCAAAACTGTTTGTTTTGTAGGAGTCAGGGCTTCAAATTACAATGTAACAACTTTTTATGTCAATAAAACAATTTTTTTTTTTTTTTTGTTCTCTTCATCTGGAACCCATCCACTGCGTCTTTTGATGATGACCAGCAGTTTCAAAACAAGCCCAGCTCATTAACTTCTTAATGAACTCTCATATTTTATTTTAGTGCTGACAACACTCGACGTTAAATAAAGTGGGCACACTTAACTCCCTCTTAACTTAAGTATCACTTGAGTCTTCGTTAGCTTAAAAGTAAAAGTTACTATACAAGTACCGCGGAAAGTGAAACACGATGATATAAAGTAGGTATAATGTTTAAGCAGAACTGAAAAAAAACTGTGAACAATAGTATGAAGTCAATAGTTTAAATTTAACCGCCTGGCTAGACCACCTGTCTCAGACCCAGAGGTCACGGGTTCGATTCCCAGTGGGGGCAAAACTTTCTGCTCGATTTGGTTGGTGGTAGGACTTGTTCTAAGTCCGCCTGGCTAGATACCACCATCTTATCTAAGTCTTGTCACCGTAACAAGAATGTTGACAGCATTGTTGTGTTTAGGCAGTTAGAGGTAAGATAGCCTGTTCCTCTGTGGTTGGAGATTCCGGGTGAAGCTCGCTTCCACCTACCTGATCATCACTTACCATCAGGTGAAATGAAGACCAAGAGCTTCCCAATAGTAGATAAAACAATATATTTGATGTATGGTCTCAAATCTAGTTTATGATGACCATAAACTGTGCTACTGGACATAAGTTTTAAGTATGGAATGTGTATGGCTATATAAGTAGGGGAAGACCAAAGAAACGATGGCTGGAATGTGTTAAAGATGACGATATGGTTAGAAAGGAGGTGACCATCGAGATTAAGACTTAAAGTAGAATAGAAGAATGTACAGTACAACTGTTTTTTTAATTTCCCTCGGCAAACTTCGTGTTTCGTCAGTCGTCGGATTTCTATAGCACTTGGTGCCGACCGGACGCTCTCAATCGACTTGGAAGTATATAGAGTTGTTAATACTCTTTTAACTTAATGTAATTTATTTTAAAAATGAGAGGAAACCTGCTAGACTGACGAAACACGAAGTTTGCCGAGGGACATTAAGAAAATAGTTGTAAAGTATGGAAGAAGAAGACATTGTTGTGACGCCAAATAATTTGGGATATGAGCAGGAGAATTACAATGAAATTTAATGGATTAAAGTTAATTAAACAAAACAAACGGTACTTTTGACATATATAAAGACCAGTGGCGAAAGCACCATATAACACGATTCCTAACGGCTTCCCTTCAGAGGTTCGCATCACCAAGTCTACCGCTATTGAAAAATGGCATAGTGAAGTCTTCTATTGCCAAAAAAATTATTAACACTATGGGTATTTAATTCACTATAACATTCAAACAACAAAAACGACTATTTCTAGCTTCAATTATAACAAAAAACATAAATGTCCTATTATAACCCGGCGCCAAAACGTCATAATCGTGAACTAAAAATTCATACAATAGTGATCCCGTCATGACGCCACTTTATGTCACGTGGCACCGCTTAATATGGACGAGAGCAAGCCGGTGAACAAAAGGTTACGAAAGAGACAGATATAGAAAAAATTCGTCAGTGAGAACGAGATGGAGGAATATTGCACATTTGATTTTGTTTTCACCTGTTCAAGTGTAATTTATTCAATTCTTTATATTCCATTAATAATTTTATAATGAATTTATGAAAGTACCTAATATAGTTGAGTTTATTTCTGTAAAAAAATTAAAGTTATGTTTGTGTAGTGATTTTTGGTTCTGCTACTTGGCGATAGATGGTGTTAAATTCAGTTAAAGAAATGCTTTTATTTTTAATTAATGTTAACTTTATTCATAAGTAAGTTAAGACCGGCTTCGCTTCGGCTTCCCTCTCATAAAAATTTACACTTCGCCGCTGATAACTTCTTGTTAAATCGTTTGTATGGTCTGATGATATGTGCAATAGGGAAACAAAAAATTCTATTTAGCCCGTCAGTCAGATAATAAAAAAATATTGGACACGTATTTTTTGCTTTATCATATTAATAAAAAAATATTTAGATAAAACGCATTAAAGTTGGGGAGTGGGGGCTCGCTACGTCACAAGTCGGGATAAAATCTACCGGAGAGTGACGTCATGCTAGATTTTAACTCAATGTATTTCCGTAATCTATTGATTACGTAAAAAACGAAAAAATACGTGTCCAATATTTTTTAATAAACCAACTGAAGGACAATTTTTTTTGTGAACAAACATCCTAATGCCCCATATTCTGTAGAATTAAAAAGACCAAAAGTGGAGGCCAAAAGTTCAGTCGTTCTAATATTTGTATAGCACTTTAATTATAATATAATAGAACCCTGACCCTACCTACTACAAAATATTTTAATACGCATTCAAACACTTGAAAACCAAGCAAGCACGTTTTGACAGCCGTTTGTAAAATCTATTAATCAACGTGAATAATTAATTAAGTGCTCGCTGTACTGAGTGACATAATATTTGTAAAGATGCGCCGGCGCAAGGTCGCTTGCGTATTAAGTGTCGGCAGAATGACCACACTTTAGTTTTTGATGTAGGACTGGTCAAATGAATCAGTGGGTCAGATTAAAAAGAAAATTGTGTAGTATTCATTTAAAACAGATTTAGAGCGAATTTCACTAATAAAACTGAACGCGATCAGCACATAAACCACGTTTAAGAGCTGTCATTGTCATTATTTTCTTTGGAATGTTGACACTGACAGCTTTTGAACTTGATTTAGATGTGCCGATCGCATTCAGTTTCATTGGGTGAGAAATTCACTAATAAAACTAAACGCGACCATCACATACAAACCGCGTTCAAGAGCTGTCATAGTTCACAACAATTATGACACTGACAGCTCTTGAACACAGATTCATTGGTGAAATTCACCCTTAATCAGATTAATGAGTGGAGGAAGTTCTGAAGATCGCTGGTAAAACCTGGTTGAGACTAGCACAGACAGGGACAGAAGGGAGGAGGCCTATTATCAACAGTGGGTGGAACAAGGCTGCCGATGTTGAGGATGATGAAAAGCAGATCCTTTGTTTGTGTTTCCTTATCATCATTATCTTCAAACATATCTCTACTCAATTGCATCTTAGTCTATACCTACCTTTATTGTGTAATGCATTTGTTATCATAATAACATTCATATTGACAATTCAACACTATCCATTGCGTTGTATGTTTTAAAAATCCTCGTTCCCAGAAACGAAAACAACGCAATGGAAATTGTTGACTTGAACTGTTAAAAATAAACCAATTCTGTGTGATTATGAGTGCGGTGTGAGAATTGTAGTCTATCATATAACACCCACTTCGCCATAAAATGTATTCTATTCTTGAGCCTTCAAAGTGTTCAGTTGTCCAGCCATCCATCAAAAAAACAAAGACAAACAGAGAATATCTTCAACAAAACACATGTTTACACGTGTCGTCCACCCACGTGGGCTCAGATAAATTAGCCGAGCCAATTAAGTGGATTATTTGTGCAATTAACTGCAATTGTTCCATTCAAGCTGTTATTTATCGTGGCTTTATGTTCGAGCACTTCGAGTTACGGCGCAGGCGCAGAGGTCAACTGCGTCAACCCGCGTCAATATTGGATGCATCAACGTCGTTCGAAATAGGAACTATGTACTATCGTGGACACGCATATCTGAACACCGTTAGGACTATTCCTGCTTGCAGCGCTCGGCCGCTATAGTAACGCTTGCCGACGAAAAAAAGGGTTCGTGTGCACGGGATTTTGTTTTCTTCTGTTAAGTGCTTATAGTTTGTTCCAAAGGTATCTGATGAAAGTGTCAACAAATCCTGTTCAGAATAAATTCTTGCGCAATCACTCACTAAAGGGAATAACACATTCATCTATGTGTATTTAAAATGTTTCAATTTTATATCGCACCACTTTTTCCAACAATTCATATTGTTTGAATAACATTATTTAATTGTAATTGAAAAAACATCAACATAAATTGAGGTTATAAATGTAACCTCAATTATGAAATGAAAAACATTTTGGGTGATTTAAAATTATAATCAAATAAATTTTATATTTTTTTTCTATGATGGCGTATTATAAACAGAAGGCTGCTCTACAATAGATAGTAGGTAAATGAATTTAAATAAAACAGTATGCCACAGCTTGAGAACGAAAGTATAAAAACTATCTACCGATTCAACTAAATAAGGAAAATGTAACTTCGCAAGAGTTCAACATTCTCAGCCTTTCATTGCCTACGTTGGAAAAATAAAAGGAATCACCTTTATTAGTTTAACAATTGTACAGAATTAGCCTGTAATAGGGTTGACTGCTGCAAAAATAAAATTAGGTCTAAGAGGAAAATACTTTGATTTATAAACTAAATTAGTTACGCATTAATCGATTTAGATTTATTATTTAAATCGATTAATGCGCTACTTAGTTACTAATCTAGATTAATGCTAAAGTATCATGCACCTTTATGATTATTCCACGCAATTTTAAAACAGAAAATAACCGATTATATTCTTATGACATTCTAGAGAATATTCCGGTTTTTTTTTGGCATGGCAACCCTACAATCTGCATTCGAATAACATTCGATGCGCGTGCGCACTAAAGGGTTTTAGTACATTTTATCGCGGCTTTTACGGCGGTTTGCGGCTCACATTAATTAAATAGCCCTTATTTTTAACGTCACCAATCTTCTGTAGTCAACATTAATAAGATGTCTTCAACGTTTTTAATAATAGATTGATTGTTAATCATTGTCTGTACGGTTAAAGTCTGTTCTTAGTTATCAAAACCTTATTGTATTGTTTTTATTAAACTGCTTTATTCTGTTTTAGCGTTTCCTTTTGCTGTCTGTCAGGGTTTAATTTGATTTAATTTGCGATATTTTTGCTCAATTACGTTGATTGACAGGCCAGAAAACGATGAAATACAAAATTTGTTTTTGGTTATTTAGACTTTTATCTGTTCTATTTTGGCGTGAACACAAATTCCCCGACAGGTCCCAGGTTAAACGCACCAATAACGTGTAGAATTAAACACCACTTAGGTTGCTGGTCTAGACTATATAAAGTACTACGTAAAACCAGCTTAGCTTTAATTAAATTAATACATACAAGAACCGCATCATTTACCTCGGTCAACATATAATTTAGATTCCTTTAACATAACCCCCTACTGGGTGGGTGCTTACAATCAAACGTCTTTTGTTCATTTGGTCTTAAGAACTTCATTTACCTTTTTAATACATTGTGTACCCGCCTTTTGTGCGGTATTCCCAGCTTAATTATCAATAACCCTGTATAATTTACAAACCCTTTCGTAAATTAAATCGTTTTCACCCTTATTCTCTGAGTTATAAGGTGAAAAATTTGGTAATCATTGTTCGCAGTTGTTGAACATTGAAGACAAATATTCTTTTCAATACGTGAAATGTTTCGGCAAAGGTATTATTAGCAAAGATGGCGGCTGTGGCGATATCTCGATTGAATTGATTCGTATCGCAATAATCGAATGTTTGCATGGATTTAATAATAGAGGTCTTGAAAGGCGATCAAAGGATGTATGGCATTCAAATGTTTGGGGCTCAGTAAAATAAAATAATGATGGTTGTAGGTAGTGTACTTACTTTAAAGGTTCGTAATGCTAAAGAGTTTGCCAGAGAAGTCTTGGAATAATAGACAAGTAAATAAGATTTTTTATTGGTTGCTCTTGCTTACACTGCGTCCTTTTTTATTTATTTAGATCCGAAACTAGAACGATCCTTGAAAGACTCTCATCTGTTGGAAAGAAAAAAATTATTACAATTGTGTAGGCGTTGTACAATCATTTAGGCTGTACGATCTTGAAAAAAAAGCGTACTCAATCATGCTATTTTTCAAAGACCTCAACTTCAGGGGCTTTATAGGTAAGTGTCAATGTCACTGAGGTCCATCATCATTATTATTGACAGCCTTGTTCCACCCACTGCTGAGAATAGACCTCTTTTTGTGCCATGCTTCCCTGGTCTGAGCGAGTCTCATCCAGGCCTTCCCCGCAATCTTTTGTAGGGCGTCCACCACCCACGCTGGAAGTTACTGAAGGTTACACCTAACTTGAGCATACCTAAAGGTACACAACCCTTCAATTTAACTCTAAAGGCTTTAAAGAACTCATTGTTTATTCGCCAAAAAGACGAAAAAAATATACAACTTTACATCTCTCAAGTCCTGCTGTTTTTCAAAACCTCAAACATCCTGTGTATTCATACAGATTCCATTTGATCATCAATCATAATTAGATCCTTTGTATTTTTATATATATTTTCGGCTCTGCGGTCTCATTGTTATGTTGGAGATTGTTTTTAAACATTTTAGCACGAGTTTATTAATAATTTAAGACGGAGATAAACTGTGATGGATTCTTTGAATAATGAGTAATGACTGCGACTTTTGAAGGAAATATGTCTGTAACTAATATTATAAAAGTTGATCATACTCTGTAGTAGGAAAAGACCAGAAAAAGGTATAGGAACAGCATCCTTCTGCCATAATCCCATTTAAGCCCAGGTACGCACGAGTTTTTTTTTTTCGGGCATGGATTTTCAACGCTTTGCTTAGAGCCGAGAGTTGAAAATCCAACAGTGTGTTTTTCGACGCGCTGGGATGCACTCTGTTGGATCCTCAACGCTCGGCTCAACACCGAGAGTGGAAAATCCAGTGCGCGATAAAATCCCGCCGCGATATTTTCACGTCCGTTCGTACTTGGGCTTAGTTGGGGTCAGTGCCTACGTTTTTTCTTCTATAGAAACTTCTATCAGCTATATCATCTTTCACACAATACATCCATATTTTTTCGTTCATTTCAACCTGACTGATGGCGTCAATACGCAGATCAGACAAGAAGTCACATTCCCTTCTAGAATAAACCCTAATTCTTGCTGCAGTTACGACATTGATTAATAAAGGAACTGCTTAATTATACAATTACTTCAAACCATTACGTAAGACCTATTTTTAATTACCAACTACCAAGCTCACTCGGAATGCGAACTACAAAATCGTGGGCAAACCAATGCAAAAGCTATGCAACCACTACGAATACCAGCCATTCATAACTTTTTGTAATCGATTCGGAATCGATTCAAACGTTCCAATGAATCGATTATTAATTGCAAGAACTCGATTGTAACCTCAAAATAGTGTCCCACGCTGGAAATCGGCTATTTCCTCCAATCACTAGGGTTGACTATTATGGTATTTATGTCTTTGACATAAGGGCTTTTGTGAATGAATTAATAAATTGGTTTATGAGTCAATATGGCTAAGTAATTAACATTTTACCTTGCTCTAGATAACAGGTGTGGGTTTATCTTAGTATGGGGCAGGTTGCAACCTACAGAGATTTTTTAATTAAGTCAATAAGTTTGTTGACTTTTTGGACTAATGTACAATTGGTTACGTTGGCGTTTACTGTGTGTATTGATTGATTCAGATGTCATGACTTTAATGAATGCCTTGAATGTTATTGAAATTTGGCAAGTATAGGGAAGGACTGCCTTAATTAATTCGATTTTATTAAAGGTTCAAAGCCGTATTTTATAGACTGATCTAATTATGATGTTCATTTTATTAACCTAACTAGCTGCGCCCCGCGTATTCACCCGCATAACGAATCCCGTGGGAACATCGGGATTTAAATTTTCCTATGTCCTAAACCAGGTCATGGCCTACCCATGTGCCAAATTTCATTCAAAACTGTTCAACCCTTTTAGCGTGAAAGTGTAATAAACAACAAAACATAAAATCTTCTCTTTTTTATTATAATATTAGTTTTGTTTAGATTAAAAAGACCGTAATTGATTTAATTTCAAGTTCATCGTCTATTGTATGTACCTACCTACTTATCGCTTTAGATCACACCTTTTATTCTACTCGTATTTCCAACCTTGCTTATCAAATAAATAATTTCCTATCGGCTTGCATTTAATAGTGTTATCATTTGTGCAAGTTAATTAATCTCCTGCGGCGTTTATAAACTCATAACGCACAAATATGAAGGTCGTTCTATATAAAGAGAATAGTAAAATTCTATTGATTTGATTTGCAGGTGTTAGTTATTCTGCCGGGGTCGCGGGAAAGTCCGAAAGGGATATCGTGGCCCCTGGCAACGTATAGGCAACGGGTGGGTTTTAGTCAGTAAGAGTCTGACACGCCCTCCCGCTCCGCCCAGAGCGGGAGAAGTTATTTGATAATTTCCCAACTAAAACAAAAAAAAAGGTGTTAGTTATTTAAGGCACAGATTAAAACAGGTGGTTCACTCCGCAAAATCATTTAAATAAAAAGCTACTCTTGCTACGACACAATAAAGTGCAATTCAGGTCGCATAGCGCTAATTACCTACAGTCCACCTAGAAGTTGCCTCTCTTTCTATCGTGTAGCGTATTATATCTTCTGACTACGTTACACTCACTGAATTGGCCCGACAAGTCGAGCCCGCCGCGTACCTGTTGCTTCATACCTAACATGCGGAGTGCGCCTGCTGTATTATTCTGCTTTTAAAGACTGTTCAGCTTTGATCGCAACGATGTTCCTGAAGTCCAAATACCTCGACTCACTGCCTCGTTGGTCTAGTGGTCACAAGCGCTACTGCTGATCAGGTTTTGGGTTCGTTTCCCGGGTCAGGCAGTGTTATTCGGATTTTCAATTTGTAATTTCTCAGTAGCAGCCCGGCGGAGTCTGGATTTGTGCCCGGTTGGTGGCAATAGACTCGCCCCTCTATTACATGGGACTTAAATATAACTGGCGAATATTGGGTCTGCATCTATACCTAATGTAGGATCTCTGCCCAACCCTTTGGGGAAACAAGGCGTGAAGTTATGTTAACTCTAAATGTAAGGAATAGGCAGCTTCATTTGTGGATATCGTTAGTATTACTACAGTTCAGAAAAAGTAGACAAGATTATGTTTTTACGTACATCTAATATACACGGAAGGTTGTAAGGAAAAGGAAATTAAAAATCATGTTTTTTTATTTACCTCTTTTTGTTAAGCACATATCAATCGTAAAAACTTCGAATGCCATACTACTGAAACGGTTTCACAATTCAATACATTAGAAAAACCTTTTAAAAAGTCGGAAAGTCTCACGCGCATCGCGCCGGAACCCCATACAGTGCAAACTGCCCTTTATCTGTGCCAGTAAATTCATTTGTAACGCCATGTCGGTTTAATTTAAGTCAGTAAATTTACTTGATTGCTATTGTGTGTATTGAGGTAATCAGGTTTGTAATTATATTCTATTATTGTTTAATTATACTATGAGCCACCTACCCGGTTAGGTTGGAGTGAAAATATGTCTTGGGAATGATTTCAATAGAACTTGTTGCCTTATTGCGAAAATCGCTCAAAATCGCACTAATAATTTTGGCAGTTCGAAATTGTGAAGTATTTTTAGTGCCGTAGGTTTTCTAATCAAAGTTTTAGTTCAACCACATGAATGGAGCATCCCTGAGCGACTTACCTCCGACCTGCTGTTACGTCTGGCGCACCCTGGGCTATCGACTCCTGTGATTGTCTATTGCTTTCACCAAGATGGCATATATGAGCATCTTGCGCTGCATAACCTGTTGCCTGGCCACTTGATGATTTTATGACTGCGTCAGGGTGTAGTTCGCGTAACTGAATTTTCGGTCAAACATTGTATGAACTTTTTGCCATCGATACGCTAAGAAGACAGTATTTTTTTTCGATTCTCGAATACGAATTATTTTAATAGGCTCTAAAATAATGAATTTAGTCACTATCGCTGCTAAACCCTCTCCACGACAGGTTAAAACAACCCTGTAAAAGAGAAACTCTGTCTAGACATTACAGAATATCGCTCTAAACTCTAAGCTCAATCAGCTAATCATACGCATGTCTACACAGGAACGTGTTACATTACATTGCAGCATCCAAGTGATTTCAGTGAAATTGCGCCCGACAAACTTTCATCGATCTTAGGAAATTGATTTCCTTCACAAATCGCTGAGAATCACTTTCTCATACGATATGCCACGTACAATAATGTTGGTATCGATTACCTGGGCATTACCTAAGTTATTTGTAGTAACGAACATGATTTTCTAATACAGCAGATATCTAGAAACGATTTTGGATACAAAATATATAAATGTGTGTGTGACTGCCTCGTGGATCTAGCTGTCGCAAGCACTACAGCTGAGTATGAGATCCTCGAGGGTTCGATTCCCCGGCTAGGAAAACCATTTGGGGAGTTTGTTGCGCCACTTCTTCCCAGCTAAAGTACTAGGATGTGGTGAAGGGTGGGCGTTTTGGGAGACTGTCTTATGTAACTTTGACGTTCGAAAAGTGCTGACTCTCAGCCTAGTTTGAATAAATGCATGAATTTAGTTTTTTTTTTAATTTTGGAATTTCGCAGTAGCAGCTCGCAGACTGGGCTTGTGCTCGGTTGATAGCAATAGGCTCGCTCTCTATTACATGGGACTTAAACATAACTGGCGAAATGTGGGTGTACTACCTATAGGTACACCTCTGCCCAACCCTTCGGGGAAAACAAAAATGCATTTATTGGCATTGCAGCAAAAAAAAAACATCTTAGTACTATAAAACACAGGCGTAATGTTGTAATGTTATAATGTCGGCGACGCCTACCGAAATTGCCGAAATGAGATGAATGCACAATATGCAAATTATTCAAGCTATGTCGAATTTCGAAATCGAAACGCCGCCCTCTAAAATCCGTCCCACGATAATTATTGACCATCAACTCACAATTAAGTACCTCAGGTGTGTTCAGAAAGTACCAATTCAAAATACATCTTGCTACTGGCGACTGTCTGGTAATCAGAGCCTTTTAGGGCTCATATTAAGGCCCTGGAGCAACACAAAACGTAAAAGGCTCCCGAAAGAAAACAGAATTTATCCCGTAGGACCAAAATACAACCCACATTACATACAAACGTGACCAAAAAATCTTTACTCGCTCAATAATTAAATCACGCACACTCGTGACAGTTGCACATGTAGCATCCCTAACGCGTGCACTCACGCGCAGCCCGTCGGTCCATGGATTTAGAGATGCCCAAACGCACCATAATTGGCGCCAACGCTTTTTGGCTCGGTATTTTTATTCATGGATTCTTGCGGCCTCTTTTGTAACCTTAAAGCCTTTTATGGCTCATCCTTTTTGCTGCCAAACGTGCGCACGCGCCGCTGCTAAGACGAGTGAGCAATTAACATTACCCCGCATTGCGATTGGTCAAAACCAAAACAATACATATGCAATGTATTGTCGGTCAGTTTTTCGTGGATTTTTGCCTGTCACCGTTTTGGGACTGACAGTCGAATCTTTTATGGATGGCTTGCATAACATTTAATGTATACAATGTAATGTATACGTTGGATTTTGTTTTATTACATGTACTCGATGGACGTATACGGTGTAGCGAAATATTTTACAGAAGAATTGCATCATCAACTTGTTCTTTGAGCAGAAAAACTTGACGTTTAAGCTGTTTGTCGTCCAACTAGTTCCATACAGCAGTACGGTGCAATGTCTGGCAATTTATTTAATTTAATTTTTTTTAAGTTAATTCCAAATTCTAAAAAATCCGTAGAAACAATGTAAAATTCAAAATAACCGTGGAACAGACAAAGGGCCGCCATGCCACCAACTTTCTTAAGTCGCTGCATATTTGAACAGCCAATTTGCATTCCCTCAAAACGCTCAGTAAATCACAGTACTTTCTTAAACAAACAGTGATTTCATTACAAAACCAAATACAGTTTATCTGGGCTCTGTAAATTTTAAAGAGAAAACAATGGCCAACGCCTTTCCATTTCTCTAAATCAAATAGTACCAAAACCGGGCGGCGGTTATGAGAGGCGCTGTCGCTGCCCGCGCCGCTGAGTTATGTTGCGCGCGCGCACCTCAACAATTTATTGCGATTAGAACACTCTTTGTGGTAGCTGTGATTCAGATGTGCTGCGTTTTACTTGGATGTTGTTTATGGAATAGAATAGCAATATGTATCTCTGTGTCTGAAATGAAATGCTGTATATAAATAGCTGGAAGATTTTCGTACTGGCAATTTACTGGCAATCATCTGAATGCTCGATACTGCAATTTTAAAGCCTACAATGTATTAAAAGGCTTAAACTCTTCATTGATGCATGAAGATTATTCCTTTTTTGGCAAGAAGCGTGAGCGAAACTATCGTATTAAGGCAAATCGTTCTCTATTGCACTTTTTTGGCTCGATCACCTTAGCCGTGATCACAGGGCTATCTATTTTCCTTATATAATCTTAAGCAGGTAATTACATCAATTACACATGAATTCGAACCTGCGACCTCCATTCTTGCTGGCATCTTAACTGCCGGCCTTACAAGGCGATCGAATTACACACAATACAAACAGTTCGGATCAATTAGGTGCTTGCGCGGGCGCACCCAGTCCGAATCAATAATGCAATAATCTCTATCTTAGGCTATAAACTTATAAAAGCTCTTTATATTGCTTGTTAGACATTGAAACGCGCGTTTTCAAATATAATAGAGTACCTTGCAAAACTTTGCAGACGTGATGGTTAACTGTACCACTTAACACGATCAGTGCCGGGAGCCCTCGCTGAGGTCTCATTTTAAATGTAGGTTTTTCTTAGCGAATACAGCATAATAAACCGTGAAAATAAAATCTGATGCATAGTTTAACAAGATTTATGCATTTGTTTTAAAATCCAAGCTGTTTAAACTTTTTTTAAATTTATTGTTCACGTTTACAAATATTCACTAAAAATTAAAAAGATTGGAGACTACGTATAGCAACAAGACCCCTGAAAATACTATTTTACTTCGTTTTACGGTGTTTTACAACACGGTTTTAAACCTAATGCCGTTGACCGTCCGCGATGGTTAACTTTAGCGCAAACGTAATGCCGGCAACCCTCCCGGAGAGTTCACTTCCAATACGTATGGCGGCATGGCGTATGAGTTCTATGAAAAGTGAGTCGGAAGTGTTAAGGTCCTTGACCCCCAAAAAGATATATATATATATTTTTATTTGTTATATAAGTATCGATACTTATGACGTCTGCGGAGTTTCGCTAAGTAATTTAACTTGACCCTGTATATATTTTAATGGCAAAACTTATAATCAGAATTCCTGTGAGCTCTTTGCTTATAGCTATCTCCATAGAAACACGGAAGCCAGTAAACGTTATTAATAAAATTATTTATTATCGATACTGGTGGCTAGATATTAGCCCTTACATTGCACCAGGATTTATAGCCGTGGTTCTACTCAACACGGTCGTTATTTAGTACCGCATAAAATATTCACCCGGCCGCACACTATCGCCCGATACGTGTGAAGAGGGCCTTATGGTAAGCTGACATTACTATTGAAAACTATTGTGAACGAATTTAATATTACAGAACATTGTTCCTAATCACGTCAAAATTTAATTTATTTCTTTTAAATAATAGGTTTTGCGGTACCTAATTCGGATAGGTCTTTCTCATGTGTGCTAGTTAACTATCTGTCCATATGTTAATTTAATTGCTCTAAAATGATGTTGGTTCTAGTTGCAGTCCGAACTTGGTAGTCCATTAACTACAGTTTGAATGATTAATTCAATCAAAGCGAAATTAACATTAATTGGTTTCTACCTAAATAAGATGGGTACAAGAAGCCTATCCAGATCTAACATGATTTAATTTTTATCTAATTAATCAATTTCTTTTGACTCCAAATTTAGTCAAGCGTAGGTTTTAGCAAATTAATCTCACATTCCCTCGTTTGGATCAAAACCAAGCCGACCAAGCAACCAACCAACCAACAACCAACCAACTAACCAACTTAGTTTTTAAAGGAGTCTTGTCCTCAATCACACCGCCATCGTCAGATTCGCCACACTCCCAAATTGGTTGCATTCGTCATTCGTTACGGTGTAAATGCTCACTTTACTCGATTGTCGGATATTCAAAGAAGTGGTACAAACCTTAAGAAAGGTACTCTCTCTTTGGAGTCAGAACACGGGGTCACTATGATAACTTAGGTCTCAACGTCGAGAGCAAAGACTTGAAATATGGCCTGAGAATCGCAGTGTTTAGAATTATAAGTATCACCATAATTTATTAAGTTGAAATTCATTCTCGGTGGTTTTGATACAGTTTTCTGGTTCGACCACTCTTAGTTAATATTCGTGACTGTTTCGTTATCAATTGGAAGGGAAAGATTTAAGGTGAATCCTCAGCTGTAGTGTAATTCAAATTTTCTTACGGTTTTAGCAATTTGCGGGTCCGTGTCAAGTTGTACCATAATCAAAACATGATTCGCGACTATAATAGATGTGAATTTACAGAATTAGAATCATTAATCGATCCATCCCTCTAAGTTAGATTTTTGTTCTATAACAACAAATCTCTTAGGGTAAAAGTTCTTATGGAACAAATCTAACATAAGAGAGATCTATTTATGATTCTAATTCTGCAAATATATATATGTTATAGTCGCGAATCATATTTTGATAAAGATAAAACCTGATACTGACCTGCAAATTGCAAAAAAGGTAAGAAAATTTGAATTTCGCGGGAAACAACAGCGGTTCCACCGTAATGGTGCTCCGATGATTAAATCTGTAGTTCTTGTATTCTTATTACATTTATTACCTTCTCTTACTATACTCTTAGATGAATCGGCATTTCATTTTCGCTTCAATATTTGCATACCAAAAAAATGCAATCACTGTCAATTAAAATCCGAGCTTAATCCAATTACCTTGATGCAGACTCTTCCGCTCCATCTCCTTATCAGCCTCATCTATAATCATGATCATTGATCCTCTCCATTACACACGCGTTTCATTCTCTCAAGCGAGTCGGCCTTGCCCCCCGTTTCCGTGCCCTCGGGCTATACTTTCACCAACAGTGCCTCCCTCTTCACATGAAAGCCATTTCTAGGTATCATTTCATACATTCCAAAACACTTATGTTGTTATTCATCATCGTTGCTAAATTCTTGTGTTTTTAAACCGCTTCTAGTTCAAAAGTATTTGATTTCATTGGGTTTTGGTGTATCTTATTTGATGCCATTTGGAGAAAGCCTACGTTGATTTAAAATCCCGATGGTTATATAAATGTTTCTTATAGAGTATGTTCTAACTTATTGGTTCTTTCATCACATACTTTAAAAAATATAGAGAAAACATGAATAAGTTATTACTGCTATCGTTTAATTTCTCAGTTTTCAGGTTTCATGATACAGTATCGTAAAAGCGTGTATCCCGGCCGCCGCCGCCGGCCGAGTGCCAGGTATCAACGTCAGTAATTAAACAGTTATTAAAAACTTTGCGTCAAACGAAATTGAAAATAAAATAATGTGAGTCACAGTTAAAGAATATAAACATTTGATCACTTTATTTATTTCAATGTTGATATATAAAGGCTGGTTTAGTAAAGATGGATGCATTGTATGAGGAATAATATGAAAGAGAAGGGAGTGGATGATAGCGTGAAGTTCGACAGGGGAGAGTGGAAGAAGTAGTTAAGTAGTTATTCTGCCGGGGTCGCGGGAAAGTCCGAAAGATATACCGTGGCCCCTGGCAACGTACAGGCAACTGAAGGAACACGGCTGGGTTTTAGTCAGTGAGAGTCTGACACGCCTTCCCGTTCCGTCCGGAACGGAAGAAGTTATATGATAATTCCCAACACAAAAAAAAAATGTGTGGAAGATGATGACGGTAAAGGCTGGTTTTCATTGATCCAGTATTTTCCCGTCAATCCAGTGACACTGGTCGGTATTGAAATAATGTAAACAATCCAGTTCAGCATCAAGTATCCGCTGAATTTGAATAGAGCAGCGGCTAATTTCAGTGCTAGTTGGTTCAAACACTGACGCTGATCTGAAATATTGCTTCTTTCAAATCAATGATACAGCTACTAGTTAACTAGATTACTTTGGCCCAGTACGTGGCCACGTTGATCGCGGCTTCACGTCCTGAAATATGCAGGAGTAGGCACACTTTGGGCACTCCAACAAGTGAGCCATCGTCTGGTCAGAAACACGATACCCGCGCTGTATGACGGACGGACCTATAATCCCCCATTTTGCCAGATTGTGTTTGCAGCGGCCTATTTGGGTGCCCAATTTATGGAGTGCTTTCCAAATAGGCCACTGCAGGGCGCGTCTGAGTGGCAGATGTTCCTGGAGTTTAGCAAAGTCGGGTGGTGGTGGCTTGCTTCTCACCGTAGAGCGTTGGTCCTAGATAGCCTGTGGGCGGCGGAGAAAGCTCGTCCGACTATTTCCGGGGCTATTGAGTATTCGTAGAGGGGATGTCGGGAACCGAATTCCTGGTTTTGTTTCACAAGCGCGCGTGCGACATCCATACGTACACACTGCTACACATCAAGCTATACATTTCCAGTATAAGCTGACATCGCATTGTTCGGAAATCCTATACAATACGAGATCAGCATAAACTAGAAATGTGTGTACAACAGCTGACATACTGGATCAATGTAAATCAGTCTTAAACAGAAGCGGCTGCTCTATTTAAAAGCAGCGGTGGATACTGGGTGCTGGACTGGACTGAAGTGGGCATATTATGTCGATCCACTGTTACTCGATTACCGCGCTAGATCTATGCTAGTTGCGAGGTCGACCTTCTTCAAATATTTTATGAAAAGGTTTCATCAATTTGAAAACCTGTCAATACTATTTTGAAAAAATATTCTTTATTTTATCTTTACCAGTTCGTATTGTCACTGTCAAACTTATGAAACGTTTACCCACTGAGTATTCTTACCTACGGTTTACCTGGTATTATAATTTTAATAGTTTAATTTGTACTTACCTATATATTTTTTTACCGTAATTAATCAATCTATATAAAAATGGATGACTCCGACGACAGTAACACTAAGTCAGTACCGGTCGACGTGGTCTTCGCAGTCCAGTCCTTGGAGAGTTCCGAGGATCCGCCGATAGAAGACTGGTCTTCATTGGAAATATCAATTCAGGAAGAAAACAAAAAGAAAATTTTATATAACGACGGGTTATATGACCCTGGTAGCGGAGAAATATGCGGAAAGTACATAACTATGTCTGCCAGTTCCGTGCTCAGACACCCTTACTACAATTACCCGGCGATCACAGATCCAGGAATAGAGGACGCTTTGTTAAAACCTGAACCTGATATAACGTACCCGGACGATGGACAGGCCTTGTACCTAGCTATCTGCAAGGAGATGCATCAGTGCCCAGTCAGAATTTTCTATAGAGGGCTCCTTGAAACCCAAATAGATCTACGGTATTACTGCATCAATCCAGATGGATTCCGGGCAATGGCCAAAGCTTTGCAATACAATACGACGGTCCTAGTATTAAATCTTACTGATAACTTTTTAAACAATGATGCGTGCTATCATTTCGGAGATTTGTTTTTATCAAATACCACGCTAACTGAACTCAATTTGCGTGGTTGCCGAATTGGCCCTTATGGTGCTAAACGACTGTTTTTTAGCTTGCCACTTAACAGAACACTCAAGGTTCTTGATTTAAGTCATAATCAGTTGGGCGATGATGGGATGGAGCATTTAGCAAAGGCTATACTTTTCGGACTGAATGTGAGAGATCTTAATTTAAGCTACAATAACATTAGTGGGAAAGGAGTCGCGTTACTAGTAGAACCATTCGAAACCCATAACAAATTTACTCACTTAGACTTTTCGTGGAACACAATACTTACTCCAGGAGGTGCCGCGTTTCTCAAGATGCTCTCAGAAAGCACTTGTCTTGAAGTTTTGAATTTGGCTTGGAACGGCTTGGCTGGCCCTCGGTTTGGCCAGGTCTTAAGTCTCATCATACGGTGCCCGAGCATGAAAGAGCTAAATCTTAGCAATAATATGCTAAAAGCAGAAGCTATAAGGATTTTGTTAGAAGGTTTAGGAAGAGCAAAAAATATAACCAAGTTGAATTTGTCATACAATCCCATGACCCCTAGTGACGCTTTAAGCGCTTTAAATAAAGTAGCGGCGGTTGACTCGAATGTGCAAACTTTATTAATGGAAAACGTGTTAGTTACAACAGACTTTTTGTCTTTGCTCCAACAAACAAAACAAAATAAATCAAACTTAGTTGTAACGTACGGGGGCATTGCAGTTGGATTTATAGCTCAAGGGGCAGACGCCAGGGAATTAGTACTTAACAGAATTGACTTTGTTGCTAATAAGAAACCGAAAAAGAAGCAAGATATTGCATTGATGGCGCTGCAGCTCCAAAAAGATAACGTCGAAGTAATGAATACGAAACAGCTGATGTACTATTTCCGCCGCGCTGGAGTGCCTGTAGATGAAGATCTTATTGAAGAATTAGCCATCGTTTTTCCGGGACCAGGTCCAAAGAATGCTAAAGTCAAAACTATGGATGTAAACTTGCTTGTAGACTATATCAAACGAATATGGCCGGAGAGACAGCTACCCCCCACTCCTGCTGAACCGGCCCCACCACCACCCAAAAAAGGGAAAGGAAAGGGCAAAAAATGAATTCTAACAATTATTTTAATGTAATAATCATAGTTTACTCCACATTAGTGTATTGTGTTAGAATTATTTAGTTTTTACATAATATGTTTAGCATGTTTACATATTGTAAAACAAAGTCCTCCGTCGCGTCTGTCTGGCTGTCTGAACGCGATAATCTCAAAAACTACGGATTTTCAAACGGTTTTCACCAATGGACGGAGTGATGCGGAAGGTTTTGGTGTATAAATAGGTTTTGCTGAAATATGACGATTATTGTTGAAGATGTGCGCAGCGGTAGGAGTCAATGACCTTTTCCTCAGCTATTAGGTATGTAATCCCGGTAGTACGTTCCCTTGGGATATTTTGCGACATCTACGCGAGCGAAACTGCGGGCAAAAGCTAGTATACAATAATTTTGTATGTATTATATTTTTAAGAAGTACATAATTCTAAAATGTTATGATTTATGTCAACTGGTAAGTTTTGCTTACTTTAGATTTCATTTTGTAACTTTTTCTTTATAATTTATAAATGTACTTAATGTATATTTTCCCATGGAGACAGACTACTGACTGAACTTATAATTAGTTGTTTACGTTTAATGATTAGTTATATTCTTTCTTATGTGGTACCTATTAATTTTTAGATTAGAATTTATTTTAGATCGATTAAATGTTTAAATGCTTAATATTGTTTCTTTTTAAATTCTGTTCTACAATCATATAAATGGGTGATTTACATCGTGGATATGAAGCTGCGCGTGATTCGTGGCCATCGTCTCACGTCACGGTACCTATATCCGTGTGTTCTTAGGTGTGACGATATCTAAAACTTTACAATGGCGATTTGCATAGCACTGCCCCGTTGCCAATCATGTGGTCGCAAGTGCTTCTGCTGAGCATGAGGTCCTTTAAACGATGAGTAAGGAATTGGGTCAGGCAAGGTGTTCCATCAGGAATTTCTTAGTACCAGCCTGGAGTCCGGATTGGTGCCCGGTTGATGGCAATAGCCCCTATATTACATGGGACTTTAAAAATAACTGGCGAAATGTCTAGGTTGTACCTACTTAGGTACAGCTCTGCCTAACCCTTCGCGGATTACAGGCGTGATGTTATGTTATTTGCATAGCAATAGGTGGCCTTGTTATCTCGTGCTAATATGTAGATCACGATTCGCAGAACCGTTTATGTTGTATTGTCTTGCTTTAATAGGTAAGTTTCACCTTCTTTCTAGATATATCATCTTTCACACAGTCCATCAAATACCTTAACTCATGAACCTGTAAGCAGCCCTTTGTGATTAACATTACAAATTGCCGCAGGACCATGGAGCCGCGCACGCAGCGGCTGCGCGGGCGCTCGGTAGCGTGCGTCACGCAACCTGGAGTTGTCCGCTTTATTATTATTTATTGCTTTCAAATAATCTCCGACTAGATAATGCTATACAAAATGCCGCTGCACAGCATTCCTGCCGTAATGTTGGATTCTGAGTGAGATGTCCAGCGATTCGTGGTGAAGCTCTCATATTGTGATGTCCTGTGATAGATCTTATCGGTGAGGGTTGTCGGCAGATATGGGCGTGTTTTCTTCGTTCCCGTTTTGGGTGGGATGTCTCCATGTATAGGGGAATACAGTGCTTGCCTGTACCTATGCTGGATAAGATCTGGTGTGACGTCAATGTGTTTACGCATTATGGTTTCATTTTTATCATGTGCATTGCTAATAGTGCTTTCCAAATAACCGGTGTCTTCCATTCTGCGGTAAAACACTATTTGAATAATAAGGGACTATAAAAATGTAGCTTTTTTTTTATTACTCTAGTTTTCATCTTTATAATCATCAAATCGAAACATGTTTTAATTCTTATTCTTAAATATTGGGAACCCTAAACATAACATTGAGTCTGTTACGAAAGAATTTTTCTGCGCTGCACTATCAAAGGCGGTAATCAGAACACAAGGAATTTGCACCGACTAACAGAACCCTGATTTAAATCAGCTCATATATGATGTACTCTAAAAGACTATTATAATCTTTAAACTATACATTAACGAGAACTTGCTAGTTTAGCCACTGAATCTGGGAAAAAATGGGAGAAAATTAAATTAGTTGATTCGTTAAACTGGATTTCCCTAGACCCCGTCTTGTTTGCTGAGTAAGGTCCTGTCTTCCACTTTGCCTCGCCAGAAAGTGACCAAAAGTCACTCCCATTGGATTTTCTAAGATCACTTCTAATGATCACATCAAACCAGGTAATAGATCCACGAATGACGGCCGGGACCAACGTCTTAACGTGCTTTCCGAGGCACGAAGGAGTCTCGGTATGTTAAGATGGTCACCCATCCACAGACCAACCCTGACAAGCGTAGCTTAACCTGATGGATCGAATCGTGCGGCTGTTATTACTTAGCCACGAGCTCCTCTCCTCATCTCAAGACCGATGACCAGCCTTATGATCTCAAACACTATTTTCTATCTAAATGCTCATATCAGCTCTTACTTAATATTATCCATTTTTTGTTGCAGGTAACTTTCGCTGCGACGTAAGACCCGTCTGACTAAGACAAAATAAGTCTATGATGACAATATCAGCAGTCAGATCTTCAGTATTTCTTACCAGCGCAGACACCATTTTGAACCAGTTTTTACATACCTATTGAGCAGTTTATCAAAATTCCGCTATATAGTGTAGAGATCTGCCCCAAGACTGGAGGCCCAGGACGGACCGCACCTGACCCCCCAGCCTTTAGTCCACCAGTGGGGGCATTGTACTAATCAGAATTAATTAACAACTGACATCAAATGAACAACTGATCAACAAATTTATTTTGGGACCAACACACTAAAATCGTGAATAAAAACAGCTGTTCTCTACACTACTTTGTCGAGTTATGCAAATATATGGAGCAGCAGATTTTTCGTGTTATCAGAGTTTGTCTCAGAGTAAAAGTGACAATGACCCCTTCAGTTATTTCAATTATAATGTCGTGAGAATTCGTGAAACTATTCCCAGTGTACCAATATTAGCAGCTTCTTTAGGTAATAAATAAATTATCACAATTACTTGAGTCTTCGATTGCTAATAGAATTGTATCATTACACAGGAAATTAACGAGCAGTGGAATCCCAGTGGTAACGGCCGCAAATTGCGACTTGTCGTGGGTTCGAACCCAAGCAGGCACTTTGTGTAAATTATTTTTATCACCACTGCTCTCAAAACGGTGAAGGAAAACATCGTGAGGAAACCGGCATGTCCTAGAACCAACAATTCGAAAATATTTGACTTCCACAACACGCACTGGGCCCGCGTGGTAGATTTCACCCACTCCTCTCCCTCTCACCGAGAGGAGGATTTCGTCCCAGGAGTTGGAACATTATAAGCTGATTATGCTACAGGAAATTAAATTATGCAACTATCCGATACCATCGATTCTATTTTCTTTATTATTCTATTACCATACATCGTCTTTTTTTTCTGCCACGTCTATCCTACCCTTTGAAATATACTTTTCAAAGCACTCCCATTCACGGTTTCTAATTAAAAGTATAAATAAGATAAAAAATAAGTTGACGCCCCTAATCACTTGGTTATCATCTCCTATGAATATTTATAACACTTAAGATATTCTTCTACAAAGATTTATTGGTCTTCCGCCACAGCCTCCGAGATTTAATTAACTTTTTAATTAAAACATTTAATTGTCCTATTATGATAGTAGAAGATAGTAATATAACTAATTGAATTTTGATAAGAATTGTCGTGGTGATACTTCATCATTTCAGCCGAAAGACGTCCACAGCTGGACATAGGCCACCCCCAGACAGCGCCACTTCGACCAATTCTGGTGGTGATACTTACTCGTAATACTCTTTATTTTACCTAAACCTAACTTACTAAAAAAAACTAGCTATGCTTAACTTAACTATCCAAATAGTAACAATGTTCGTAGCTACGTAAATAGCTAATTCTTAGCCACTTTGCACAACATTATTTGGCTATTATCATCCTTTTACAGAAATGCGCAGTGTCATCTTGTCAACATTAGCAATAGCATACGTTGAATGAAAATGAAACTTCATTTTACGCTCTGAACTGTAAACGCTATTCGGTCCATTTTACTCAAAGCACATTGCTGATCACCTCCACCGGTTTGCCAAAAACTGATCCAACTCTCCAGAACTGCCTCAACTTGCCAGCAATACAGAACCACTAAACAATTACCTACCCACTTGAAAACGTCGACAATTTAGTATACGTCTCCTTCACCGCTAGACGATGTTGATTGCGCCCGCGCCTCTGTTGTCGCTATAAATTGAAAGTAACGCGTCAATTTTTTCGCTTATCATTACCTACGAACTGTAGCAGCAGTTTGTCCATTTGATTTAGGGTTGTCGATTGTTTCTTTAATATTTTTATCGTGTTTTTGGGAATTACACTTGTCATATGTTTTTTCATTTGTTTTCCATGATTATTTTCGTATTGGTTTCTAACTTAGACAATAATTTTCCGATCAACCACAATCTGTTTCATTTTGACAGTTCAACAACATTCATTGCGTTATTTACGTTGTTGCAGACACATTTTTCGAACATATGAAGAAAAGACCATCGTTTTGCGTAACATTAGTTACGCAAAACGATGGTCTAACAAAAATATTCCGGTTTATTGCAAAGGCTCGCCTCCTAATATATATAGTTCGTATCAGAACTTAATTTTTGTGTAATTCCTTGCTATTTCATTTCATTTAAATTCTCTGCTCTTACGTATGGTATCTTCAGTTCCTCCCATATTTGCTACATTATCTACCCGAGGGTCTATACATAGCCCCGCCCATTGCTGTCCTCTGCTGCGCATACGCCTACCTCAAGACGAGTGTATTTACTGTTATCATCAGGATATCAAGTCAGGGAAATAAATAGTTCAACAAAATAATTGACTTAAATTGTCTGTCTATTCAATCAGAACTGTCATTCTTATGCTAGGCTAGGCTATAACATGGCAAATTGACGTAGTGTGTCAATTTGATAAATATTTAACAATCACCAATATCATTATACAGTCAGTACAATTATGTTGGCGATGGCAGCCATTTTTTTTTTTTTTGGTTGGGTAATTGTGAAATAACTTCTCCCGCTCTGGGCGGAGCGGGAGGGCGTGTCAGACTCTTACTAACTAAAACTCACCCGTGTTCCTTCAGTTGTCTGTACGTTGCCAGGGGCCACGGTATCCCTTTCGGACTTTCCCGCTATCCCGGCAGATTGTAGCCATCTCCTTCACATGAGATTCATCCGTGGTCATTATTATAGTTTCCTTCTCTTCCAAAACCTGGCAACCCTAAGCTGCCAACTAAGTGTAAGTTTAGTGTCAGTAGAAAGTGTTCCAAGTGGCGACCGTGGGCGAACACTTATTACTTATTCGACCATCGGTTTTCCACACCGAATCGTTCACACTTTTACTTTTAGCGTTGCCATCACGCCTCCATGCCTGGGGGCGAAATAGCGAACTAATATCGTTTATAAAATTATAACCTAGAGATCGATCTCAATTGGTCGTAAAATTAATCGGAAAGTGCGAGCTTTTTATCGGAATAAGTGCCATGAGATCAATGAACTCAGGGGCTCTGATGGCCATTTTCGTTTTCGTGTTTTTCTAACTTATCTAGAAGAAATTTGTTTAAAAAAAAGGCTTTTATCGTGAGGATGCCTTACTGCACAGGTTACCTACTGAAATTATTTACTCAACTCGTTCATATTGACAAAGTATTACATTAAAAAGTAGGTAATTAATGATTTTGTTACCTATGTTAATGACATTTACATTTTCAGTTTTTCAGACGTGCAATGCTATCTCTAATAAATTCGAAGTCCCATATATCCTACTTTTCACCCATTTAAATTCCCATCACGAACTATATATAACTCACATAAATCGACGAAGAACCTTCGCAATATTTATTTGTATATCAATGACATAACTTCCCAGTGCCAACAAAAACTCATTACATGATCCGCCATTGTTACGAAAGCAAATTAATCGACCATAACCCCATGTAGGACGAAAAGTAGCCCATAACCAGCCCATCTTTGATCGCTTCCGCATGAATTATTCAAAAAAGAAGGTAACCCGAAAATGCCCGAAGCGTTTTCGTAAATTGCGTGTGCGCATCATTCGGTCGCCATAAAAATTTTCATCGGATAAGAAATTGAATTTACTCTTGTAAGTCGTAAAATTTTAAAGGTAGCATTTTTAGGTTGATTTATTTATATTATGGGAAAATTTCGGCGCGTCGCGGAGACCACTTTCCTTTTCAAGTTACGTTAAGAAGGTAATAAGGTGGATCGATCAAGTTTTTTTACTAAATTAAGGCCTCGACGTGGACGGAATTTAATTGGTAACCCAGAAAGCCTCCAAAAATAAAATTTTAAGGTGTTTCTTACTGTGTCATTGTAATTTTATTAATGCAGTTTTTCTCTTTACTTATATGGCTGTAAAAGCCACTTTAGGTCACTAAATATAAAGTATATTTTCTTTCAAGAAATAAATTAAAGCAATATTTACCCTAGGTAGCGAAGACTTCTATTCTAGCTACATAACTGATACCCAGTAAGTTTCAGTTGGTCCAACGTTTTTACTTTCTTAAACTTAGCGTAAAATAAACTCAAAAACATATTATTTAAGCAAACTAAAGTATAAATTATTATGCTAGCTCTCACAGAGTCACATTACAGTAATATATTCTCCGTGCACCACACAAACGGTTTCGCAAAAGCGTTTAAAGACGTGAGTTCGAACACGCATGCGCGGTACGAGAGGGAAATGCGTCCGCGCATAAGAAAGTACGCGGTTCAAGTTTTATTATTGTTACTGATTAGTTAGGAGCCTAAAGCGACATATTATTGTTTGTTTAAGGTCAAATTGAAGGAGAAAAGTTGTGAACGATGGTTATATGTATAAAAAATTCAAAACACACTAAAGATTCACGAATTTATTTGTGGTTGTCATTTGGTTCTGTGAATAGGCATATATTTTATATCGCTCTGCATTATCGAAAATTGATGAAAGGTAGAGAAATATGAACAAAATACGTCTTTGAATTTAATTTCGATTGCATCGTCTGCCAGAGTACGAAATATTCAAAGCATTTCCTTAACCCGATGAGCATCTTATTATGAAGAGTAACGAGAGAGTTATGAAGAGCACCGCTTACTGCCTCATCAGTCATGAGGCAGCACGGGGATAAAATGGTGACGGAGCCGCTGCGGTTTGAAAGACCAGGAAATTTATAAGTATGTAGGATTTACATTAAAGTACCTACTGTTGATTTAACTGCATCATTCTAGTTTAATTATTATTTACTAAACAGGTAATACAAAACCACAAAGATAAAAAAAATTACTTGGCAGACTCGATATAAGCATTTTTACCAGCTAGGATCGCTGGAAAAAAAAACTTGGCAGACTTGTTATAAGGATTCTTACTAGCTAGGATGACTGGCAGCTCGGCTTGTGTCACCCTATGTAAAATTTCAATTTTTATATAGTCTGTCATTTATATGGTGTAGGTAATTTTAAAAAAAATACAATATTATGAGCAAAACGGGTACTCTGAAAGATAATGTAACTATAAACTTATGTCCGAAAACATAGTCCAAAATAATGTCCACAAAAATAACCCAATAGTAACAGTAATTTATTTACAATAAAATCTTCGCACTTTTAATAATACGACGTACAAATACAACACTTCAAAATTAGCACCTCAGCGCACAAGCCCAGAATACTCACCCGTATGTTTACACTCAAATCTGGGACACCTGCTCAAAGTGGCCAGTTGACCCCAAGAAGACCCACATCGCTGCCCATACCTTTATTATTAATAGTTATGATATTATTTATACCTCGTTATGCATCTGTTAACATTTAATGTTATATTGTAAGCCAACATGTTGGTCATATTTTGTGTTAATCCTGATTGGTAGTCGGTGTTGTAAAGAAATTTGTGTTTTTTAATGCGTAATGACAGGTTTCTTTGTGGTTATGTTAATTTTATAGGTTTGACATCTTTAAGAGTTAAATAAAACCAATTTTGGGATTGTTTACGAAATTACTTAACTGAATTGACCGTGGCTTTGTTCGAATATTATTCGGTCAATTTGGATAAAATAAAGTTAAGGGCATAAGGTTTATTTAATGTCTCGACGCGCGTAAACGCGCTGCAAATGCAACGAGAGCTGATTTTTCAAGTTTAGCGAGTCGACAATACATGCATTCGAAGTGCAGTTGGGGTACGTTACTTCGAAAGACCGTATAAAAACGCATAGATCCTAAGTAAAACGTATATTTTCCTTGCACTAAAAGTCAAAATAAAGGCCACGCAGACAGGCGCGATGCGACTCTAGAACTTCACGGATTTTTTTCTACCAGTAACGCACCGCGCCTGTCTGCGGGTGCCTTAAAGCAGCATCAATATTTTCACTTTTCACATGTTTTAATATGATGTAAAGGATTCTGAAGTAATAACTCATAGGTCTGACTGTACCCTAAGCTTTACCCTTTTCCAATATAAGTTAGAACCTCTATAGAGAAACTAAATTCAAAAGATAGATAGTTACTTCTAAGTTACGCTGCACTTGTATTTTATGGACACCGACAGGTGGCAACGCCTGTCACCGTCCTAGGAAGGCAACAGGCACATACGTTATATTTTATTATTATTTATTAACACCACTATATTCTACTAAGACTATACATGGGGGATTTTGTCGTGTCCATAAATCACTGTTGAGAAAAAGTAGAACCGCCCGACCGAAACACGATTTTCGAAATCGAAACCGTAACCGAATCTTCGGCTCCTCTTCTAGAGTCATCCGAACCTTACGCAATGAAGTAAAAGTCATTTAAATTGACATTATTTTCTGGGAACAAACGTTTTTCGTAGGTTTTAAACTTCAAATAATCTGATCAAGGGTTGATTTCGGCGCCCGAAGCCTGACTTTTTATACGAAACCGAAACCGAATGTTCGGTCGGGCACTAAGAAAATGTATCGCAGTGCTAATACTTGAGTTGCGTACGTATGCGACGTCGAGTGACAGGTTAGCAAAAAGAAGAGATACGGCCGTCCTAAGTAAACATTTTTGATTAAGAATTCTTTCAATCTGGCATACTATCATAGCAATGTGTTTGTGTAAAAGATGATTTGGCTAGAAACCTCTGAGAGATGTGAGTTAAAAACCAAATAAACCGGGATAAGAGCACAGTTTCATTTACAATTCGAGAGTTTTGAAGTAAATTCCTAGTCCATTGCTGTATAGGTTTGAAAAACTCGTCTCCTCAACAACGTAAATAATGCAATTACCGTTGTTGAACTATCAAAATCAAAGGCTATCTAATGCACCGCAGGGACCGCAAGTGATATACAAATATGTTACAAAAACCGTGTCCTATCCGAAAGGGGCACTTATGAAACGTCAGAAGCTAGGTGCACGGTTCCAATTGGTCGTTTCCTATGGAGAAGAGCCGGCAAGAAACTCCACGGTTACTCTTTTAAAAGTAAATGGTATTTACAATGTTTTCAAATTACAGTGTTAATAGATATGAGAGGACAGTATAGGCCTATCAACAAGTACCAGGTAGTTAGCAAGATAGAAAATGGTTGACAGATCTACAGTCTGTTAAGCCTACAACGTTCTCACATTCACAAAATTTAAAAGAAAAGAATCTATATAAAAACAAAAAATATTTAAAAAAAAAACCACCAAGCAGTAGGCAGTCTAACAAATTAATCTAAAACAATGTCAATACACACACATACATAAATTCACGCCTCATAGGGGTAGGCAGACACTACAGAACACCACCTGCTACCATCCTTCCAGACTTCTTTTGCCTCGTTTACGTTCATACATCTGGTCATACACGCACGCCGGTTGCGAGTACTACACGACCTTTATGAAGAACGTCACCAATAAGGTCACTATATGTCTTCCTAGGACGTCCCCTCCCGGCGTTGCCACATCTGCCTTGTATAACCGTGTCAATATCTTTCTAATATAAAATAAAAATACTCTACTGACAAACCCACATTCCTCACTAACTCTCCCATAACCAATGGTTTAAAAAACACCGTTTTACCGTTCACACGCTCAACAATACGTATCGTATCAACTCGGCGACTCAATCGGAACTAATAAATTGATATATTTTTCTTGGTACGCAATCGATCACTCGGCCAATTTGCAATTACTGCCCGCTATGGGCCATGGTGGTACTATTCTTGCGATGCGGTACACGGTCCAACATAAAAGTATATTAAGACTTGATTCCAATGACTGCCTCGTTCGTTGCAAGCGCTCCTGCTGAGCATAAGGTCCTGGATTCGATTCCCTGGTTGGTCAAAGTGTTATTGAGTTTTCATCTAGAATTTGTCAGTAGCAGCCCTAAGTCTGGATTTGTGCTCGGTTGATGGCAATAAGCTCGCCTCCTGTCCATGTAACAGCAGTACTATTCTGTAACCATCTCACCGTGAAAACTTAGGTGAAGTGAGCTCGGAGTGAGCTGTCAGTCCCTAGCAGCACGTGGAATGACATCTCACTCCGAGCTCACTTCACCTAAGTTTTCACGGTGAGATGGTTTCAGAATAGCACTGCAGGAGGCGACTTAAACATAACTGGCAGCGTGATGTTAGGTTATGGCGTTTCTGTCTTCACGCAATGTCCTATATTTGGCGTTTTTTAACATTCAATATTTATACATGAGGGCCATAATACATATTTATTATGAATAGTGGTAGGTATCAACTCCAGCAAATTTCTCGCGTTCAATATTATTATAACTGCAATATTAATAATGTTTTCGATTACTTAGAAAGGTTATGAATCTTCTTACCACCACAGATAAGTAATCACAAAAACTTAATTCACTTTCCACACATTTCCCAAACTCCATAATGTTGCCAACACTGCACACATAAAATAAAATGTTGGTTCATGGTTCCTAGCCCTAAGAACACGCAGGTCGGCGCCCGCGCAGATATATTACCGACACGGCAAGAATATGATTAGTGTATTGTGTTCCTGTTTATTTATTTACAAACTACTTCGTGAAGGATTGGGTTTGCTAACTGACGGGTCTGTTTTTCTAGGTATCGTTCGAGAAATATTGCTGAGAACGGATGCATTGACGTTTTGAGGATTTATTTTAATAGAATATTATTTCGCTGCTTTAAGAGTGAGAATACTGATATGTTGCTTTTGATTTGTTACCTGAAGTGTTGCAAAATGATAGTGGTTAAAGTTTATTTATTTACTAATACTAGTGTTCGCGTGTCGAAAATCGACCATAATTCAATAAGTTTTAAGTTTGATAGGACAATTTAGAATAGTTCATTCTAATTCCATGAATAGTACATAATAATTCCATGCTGTCATTATTATAAGGTAGCCATCTTTAAACATAAACAAAAGAGTGTGTGTGTCAAACATACAACAAACACACTGCCTCGTTGTATGGCAATGCTCAGCCTATGGCTATTATTTTTTATTTTTTTAATTAATTTTGTTTTCGCTTTTTAAATAAACAAAACATGTATATTATGATTAATATACAAAGTCCCATTAAAATAGATGGAAAAATTTTAACACAGTTTTCAGAACCAAAGATATCCAAGCAAAAAAAAAACACAGATTAAAGTGATTTTATTTTGACCTAAAGTAATAAATAGCATTGGGTAACCAACATTATTAGTGTATTTTCGTTAGCTGAATAATTTTTCTTGTAAGTATCTAATGCGTTTTTCTAATATTTTTTTTACCATTGTCCTTATTTTGGTGTTCTGAATGATTTCTAAAAATTTGTCCACCTATTTTAATGGGACCTTATATACCCTACATTAATATTATGATATACTACGATGTACTTTATTGTACACCACAAAAATACATACCAAAAATAAATCAAATACTACAAAACATACAATGGGAGGCCTTGTCGCTTTCTGCAATTTCAGGCAACCTTTTATGAAAGTTTTTTCCCCGTTTTCAACTTTATGAGTCTTCTTTCCTCCTTATGAGAGTCCTTTAGTCAAGTTTAACATTTTGTGTCTGTGATGTCCTTACCTAAAATATTTTGCCATAGGTACTCAATGCATTCCACAAATTCTTAATTAATAGTAACATTTAAGACTCCAAGAATGCATCGCACCCGTTGAAGTTCAGAATAAACGTAAATTCCAAAGTTAATTTAGACTTAAAACTAAATTCTATACATTCCAAGTTAAAGGCAACTAAAAGGTAAGCTAAGTTTGTTTACCAGTTGACCTAATCAAAGCTAACACCAAGGTTTATTCTGAATAAGACAAACTTAGGTGCTTAACCTACCTCAATTTAAGCTCTTTAAAATTCTCGAGGGTATAATATAAAACCTTAAACATAACGGAACATAAAATTCATCTGTAAGTCGGAGATCTCCTCCATTACGCCGGCGGTTGATTGCGTATCGCGACGATTAGGTGCGCGCGCGCACGACACAAAGGCACCGCCGCGCGCGCCGCGAACGCGGAACCTAATCCCGGATTAGGCCGGGATCATTTCAAGTTTCCCGGGACACGTCCATCCCACGGGACCCTGTTCCGGGGTAATCTCGGTTATTGAATGCAATCTTATTTTATACAATAACTAACTGCAGTAGTGTGAGTTTTTTATTGGTTAGATTTCCATAAGTAGTCACTGGCCTGACCAGTGACTACTAACGTATTTATTTACCTATTTATATGGGACTCTTTTATATTCAAATGATTGTATTTGAATAAGGAAGCTTATATGTCCTTACATAACTTAGATCTTAAGTTAATCCTAGTTACATACATAATATCTCGGAATACAGACGTTATATATTGTTACGTACATATAGAGAAGTGACTGGATCCCGTTGCTGCCATTAGGATGTTAGCACGTGCTTAACACAGATGTTAATGACCAATAACAATAATCGTTAAAAGTTCCAATAAATAACCTATTTCATTTAATTAATCTTTACAGTTTTACCCTAATTAAACTATCTCCTACATTTTCTTCACATTCCGCAATCGTCATTAAGATTTTAGAACGACGATTAAGTTTTACGGGCTAGTTTTAGAACGACGATTAAGTTTTACCGGCTAGGCAAAAGGTTACAAAATAATAATGAATTAGATCATTATTATTTTGTAACCTTTTCCACTGCTGGATATTGGTTTCCCGCATAAGGGAACCGATGTACCCATTAGTCAAGCTATCATGTTGTTATAGGCTGAAGTTATCGATTAACTTGAAGTGGGCTATAAAAATAAAAGCATTTATTTAATTAATACTTTAAATTGTCTAAGGATAATCCATTCTTCTGGGGTAAAAGGGCAAGAAAGTCCATAGTCACTCATTTACAAAAAGTTATTACACACATTGCTCTTATGACAAAAGATAATTTAGATATTTGAGACCAAAAATAGTAGTTAGTAGGTGTCTGTCTACTAACTCAAATAAAAACCGCTCGTTACTCGATTTTTCATCTTCAAACAAAAAACTCCTATTCAGAACCGTCTGACAGATAAAGACATTAAGGTCTAACCAACCGACGAGGTCAAATATTGATTCAGCACACGAATAATTAAGGTTCAACAATGCAGCGGTATTGCTGTATACGGGGCGCCATTAAATTTAATTACCGCTGCGCGCGAGTTTCGGATGCGCGATGGCTTGCGCAAGCGCAGGTGCGCGTAAATGTCAGGTGGCGCGCGTGCGCGTAACATACACTGTTGCCTTATGGTAGAGCAGGTCGATATGCCCTTAAATATCAGACTTGTGGGAAAAAAGATGTCAGTGTGTGTTTTTGGTACTTCGGTACAACACATTAATGTAAGGCTTGTGGGACATGGACCAGAATATACCTAAAGAATATTATTCTTTGATACAGCCTACTGAAAAAGAGAAGATCTATCTATCACACCGAAATATAAAACTGAGGGACTAGGTGCATAAGAATCAGAGCAATATGAAACTAAATTCTGTGGGGTTTTGTATACGAGACTAGATTTAGCTCTTAACGTGACACAAAGCCTTTTCTTCTTCACGTTTCTTTTGTTACCCAAAGAAACAAATCCTAAGACCACTTTCAGATGTCTACCTCTACGCTCATCGCTCGAGGCATGTGGCATATGAAGAACTGACGTGTGGGGTTAAAAGATCACGATTGTGTAAAAGGATTTATGTAAGTATTCCAATCAGCCGTGAGATTAGTCATGACACGAGGTTGATTGAAGTACGGAGATCCTTGTACGTCGTGGTTAAGCTTTTTCTTGCCTGTAATGAGAGGAATTGCAGAGATCATCAAAAGATACGGACCTATCTGGTAGAATGCAATACCTACCTTACCAGAAAATGCAGGGGGGTTACAGGAATAATTTCAAAATAGTCCCAACGACGGGTGATACTGAACTTCAGCTAACTAGCTCCGGTAGAAATTCTGCGGCTAAAAAGTGGCTAGAATGTACAACCTTGACTTGACTACCATTCTCACCTAAGACCAAAAGAATGAGAACAAACGCTGCTTATAAGAAATTAAAATACAGTTTCAGTAACCTGGAGTTTTGAACCCAACCTAAAAATTGCAGTTCACCAACAATAAAACCAAAAATTCCTATAGTATTTACATTAAAACAATAGCCAACCAAATCAGGTGTTCCGAACTATGACATGATAATGGTTCATTCTGTTTCGAACTCATAACCGCGCGTAACACCGCCCGGCAGATTCCCACGGAGCCGAAGGTCGATCACGACTCGATACTTGCGAAATGTAATCATTCAGACAGATATACAGAATGTTTGCTTTGTTCGTATATATTGTATTGTTGGTTAGTTCAATTGGGACAGGTCTTGATTGACCGAAAAACTATGAAGAAATTAAAAATCTAAATAATTACTTATTCTAACTAACCTTTTACACCACCAAATTAAATAACTAACTAACTATTCATATAAAAGTGAAAAGTGTATTATACAAGTTGTTGTAATCTCAGACCAAATAAAAAACCAAGACATAGCGCTATCAACAATTCAATTCAATTCAAAATATTTTATTTCATATAAACCTACAAGGGCACTTATGAAACGTCAGAAGCTAGGTGCACGGTTCCAATTGGTCGTTTCCTATGGAGAAGAGCCGGCAAGAGACTCCACGGTTACTCTTTTAAAAATAATTGGCTTTTACAATATTTTCAAATAACAGTGTTATTAAGTATGGGAGGACAGTGAAGGTCTTTCAATAAGTACCAGTGACGTGAGGCCGGTTTCGTAAACATGTTTGCACTCAGTGAGGTGTAGTTTGATTGTAAATGGTTGTAAATGTGTGCGTGTGAGCGTGTATGCACAGAGCGGAGGTGTTCTTTTGGCATGCTTCACTGTATTGTTTGCAGCGCTGTCTTGTCTTGTCTCATAAATGGAATGATGATCTAAGTCCTTGCAATTTTCCCTTCGACTGCTTTACTGTGACAGTTTTTGGGATACCTATTCTCAGCAATGGACGTCATCATCAACTTACTGCCTCCTATGTTACTTGGAGTCGGCGCAACACGTTTTCTTCTTCCCTTCTCCCCTGTCAACCGTGACGCTAGCATTCACTCCCTTCTCTTCCATATCATTCCTCTTACAATCCATATTTTCTTCGGCCTTCCTCTCCCTCCATCAACATTTATATTCATCACTCTTTTAGTCACAAGCGTTTCCTCCGTCCTCATCACATGCCAAGCTAAACGATTTCCTTTCAACTTTTCTGTCACTGACGCCACTTTCAAACTTCCCCTTATAATTTCTTACATTATCCATTTTCGTCACTCGACACCACACGCTCAACAATGGACGTTATGAGACGATAAATATTATCACCGGCCTTAATAAACTTCTGAAAATACGCAGCTGCCTTATTGTTACTAGTACTTGTAATGCACCCGTTACACAATTGAGAACTGCCGATCAAGTTTATAAATAACTTGCAGTGTGTTTAACATCGACAGCTGCTTATCGTTAAGAAAAACATTATTGATTATGATACTTATGTTCTGACCATAAAATTTTAAAGCCAAATTATTTGATGCAAAATATTATCAAGTTGGAACTGGGTTACCAGAATACTCTTACTCATAGTAACTACTCTGTTTTCTGGTGTTAAGGATGTGAATTGTCCAAGGTTTTCTTTCTGTGTAGTTTGGGACTTGGGCACTCCAATGAAGGCCTTATTAATGAGCTGATCTATGAGAAGAGCTGTTGTGATTCGTATTGTTAACAGTGATAAACATAGATATGTATCTCGCCAGGTATCATGAGATCGTTACAAGTGTGTCTAGTGTCTACTATAATCATTCTTACCTGCCACATGACAAGAAAATAATACCACACCACTCCCTCTTTTCCAGTTGTTATTTTAAAATGTGAATAAGGGATTAAGTGTGTGACAACTGAAAAGCATGGACTGACCTGAATTAATTACTGTATTCATGTGATATTATAATAAATTAAATACCATATCTGTTACTCCACTCACATAAACATAGTAAACATGTATATTATGGCTACGATATTTCCAAGAAGTCTTCATTGTCTAGCAAGGCGTGCGCCCGCGCAGATTCAAAACAATCATTAGTCGGTTCGTGTGAATAGTTTAAATGTGTACAAGTACTTGTTAATGTGGGTGGAGATCACGCTTTTCCTTTGCGGGCTAAGCTAATTTGGTCCTAGGTGGCGCCGAACTGTTTCAAAGCATTCTGAAACGGTCTTCTAGATTGAAAATAGAAGATTAACAGCACGCCTATGTTTTCCGAAGAGTTGAGCAGAGGTGTACAGCACCCACATTAAAAACTAAAACAGACCTTTTCGGTGAAATTCAATTTGTAACATTGATTTTACATTCTGTGATTACTTGAACTCACACTGACTTATTAGTGTTACTTGTTAAAATGTTTGGAATATCGTATAATTCCACAATGTTTGTAAATATGTGAGCACATAATTAATTTATCGGTCATTGCTTCATTTTTCATTCTTTTTACCTATCGTGGTATAGTAATCTTATTCTAGGTGCATCGTCTTCACATATAATTATATAATTAATGTATACAAGAAATTGTGAAAACATTTTAAAAGAGTAACGGTGGATTGTCTTGCCCATTCTTCTTCATACGACTACCTTTTGGAAGGGGCGACTGGAACCAATTATTTTTTTTTTGTAAATTTTGACGATCAAAGGTGCCTTTTATGTGACTAAAAGTAAAAAAAAAAAATATATAGTATAGTACTAACCTTGTCGGACCGTATTGATCAACATTATTTGAATCAGTAAGCATTTACTATTATTATCTATCGCTACTGAACTTTTTTAGTATGTCACCTAAAGGAGACAGTTCAATCCAAAACTTAAAAAAAAAAAACTTTATTATAGTCTAGTCTAAGGAATAATGGTTAAATTATTAATGACGACGTATTCTTGTAGTTTCAGTCACTTATTTAAATGGCTAGTAATGATATTATAAAATACCAATCTGCCATCTTTATTAGTATTAGGTATATGGATCGCGTCTAACCACGTCTTCAAAAAAATCATGATGATAATCCCTCTTAATAAAAATTTCATCCCATCGTGTCGCATCTCTAATCCTCCTTTAATCTTGCGCCAACGCAGCAAGCTACCGCGCATGCGTTGAAGCCTGCAATCACTACCAGTACCAGCTCCGCAGTTATTTGTCGAGGTTACTGCCCTGATCTCCGCATTGTAAAGAGGTTACGTTATTTCTATTATTTATCTATTTAGCTGCAACAGTCGGAGTTGAGAAAAATATTTAGAATTTTGCCTGGAGGTGGATACTGTCATTGCGTCCAAAAGAGAAACTCACATACATACATTAACCCTGAAAACATTACACTCCTTTTTGGGCAGTCGTGTAATAAGCACACGCGAAAGCTTTTTTGACCACGTTCTAAAAAGTGATCCGCGAGGTTACCTAATATTTAGGTTCTTACTCCAAATTCTGTTTAAATCACACCGTGTAGGTACTTATAATAAAGTAAATCTATTACAACCATCCACAGAATTATTATTAAAACCGAAGTCATAATATTACCCCATAATACCCAAAGGGTAAGGCAGAGGCACCCACATTTCGCTAGTTATGTATGTCCCATATAATCGAGGGCTGCATCAACCGGGCATAAACCCAGACTCCGGGCATAAAAAAAGAAATAATAAAAAATAATACTACACCAAAACTTCCATCTTATAATAACAACTCGACAAAGGTCGCATAATGACTTCTTATAAACTACTTACACCACCAATTGGGGTACACTTACACAAAACACTAACGAGAAAATCATGAGTAATCAATTATAAAATAAATCTCCTTTTCCTCTTATTTAAAAATGTTTATTAACAAGGAAAGTACCAAATTACTTCAAAATATTCTAACCTTAACGATCCTAAGATCAAAAATCACCCACACACGTTTGGAGATGCGTCAATAATAACCATTTAGTTTTATGCCTACATCCAAAATATTGCGTTCTCATTTAAATAATTACGCAACTTAAGTCAATATGAAATATGAGAATTAACATTTTTTATTTACTTTATACTTTTGTAACTTTAATACGCTTATGTAACTACATGTGAACTTAAAAAGCTTACCGCTGCATTTCTGACACTCTTTATGCACTTGAAGGCTCCCCGCAGACAGACGCGATGCGACAGCGCGACTATGCGACACGACCCTAGTAGAACAATTAAGGTTCCTAAAACAGGCAGAAAAGCGCGACGTGACTCTGGTGGAACAATTTCTATGGAAATTTCACGGAAATTGTTCTACTGGTGTCGCGTGGCGCCGTCACGTTGCGTCTCTGCGGGAGCCTTTACCCATTAGGTAACAAAAGTGTGTATGTCATAGAAATGAACCATCTGTCCCCATTCACATAATCATTGTCCTCACTCCCGTCTCCTGTAATTACGGCATGTCTGATAGGATTATAAATTAACAGGACCAAAAAAGGCGACTCCTGCGCCGGCGCGCGCGCGCCTCCCAAACGTTGTTCATTACGTCATTTGCATATGAGTTTTATGCGTACGCGCAACAGAAAGGAAAATGGCTTGGGAACCTTATTCGTTGCTAATTCACTTTCGATTTACAGGTGCGTGATGTAAACCTGTGAGGAATACTAGCATTGGTTTTAGGTATATGGAGTGTTAATTTGATGGTCATGAAATAGTTTGGTAATGTTCTTTTTAGAATTCAAGATACCGTAAAGTGACGTTTCTTTTTTATTTGTGTCACTGTGTTTAGGTTGCCCAACAGAATTAATAATTTAGGAAATTAATGATTACTCTTTCTACTTTTCCTTTTTGATTTTTGTTGTTCATTAGAACAAGCCTATAACGGGCCTATCATAAATAAACGTTTGGGATGAATACGTTATCAAAATCCAAAACATCGTAATCCGTAAACTTTCAGAAGGTTCCTTTTCGTTTTTGGGACGCAAAAGATTTTCAATTCGCTAAATGGATACAAGATTAAATATTAAAAGCAAAAGTTTATCTACCGACACAATATTACAACATATAATTGAAATAAAGACACTCCACTTACAAGGAATAGCGCGAAATTGATATTTTAATTCAATTGATACAGGTCTCATTAAAAATTACACACTCTATCTGGAGAATGTTCATTTTACATCGAATTAATTTCCAAGTTGGATGCGGCTATAAAAAATAACGATAGATCTATCCTCTTAGAAGAATATAGTAACAACAAACTTTTTGATTTAAAGAGTTATGAACTTAAGAATGATCTTGTAGACTCAGTTTGTATCGCCATCTGTCTAACCTTTTCTCAACTATATTGGGGTCAGTTTCTAGTCTAACCGTGTAGCTGAATACCAGATTTTACATAGACCGACTGCCTATCTGACCTCCACAACACAGTTAATCGGTAATAACGATACCCCTTGTATAAAATTCGGAAAAAAGAATGCGTTTTCTTAGGAAAGCGAAGTCTAACGTGTAAAGATGGCTTAACAGTTGATTAATTTGCCGACTTCAATAATTCGTTCACGCATCGCATTGGTTTAGAAAACATTTAATAATATCGGGAAAACAATATTATCGGTAGTTGATATCTTTGTTTATCCAATAAACTATCACAACATCTTTCGTAACTTAATTAGCCCCTCTTCTGAGTCATCGAACATCTTTTTCACTCACATCACTTATAAACTATGATTACATTAAAGTCTTCAAGGTAATATTTACTCTATTAACTGTAATTTCAAACCGGCAACGCCGTAGGCTCTGGTTAAATTATTTTTTACACGTTCGGTGTGGTTGGAGCGACGAAGGATCAAGTTGCTACTCCGTTTTTTTGGTCCTTCGGTACTTGCGGTTTGCAAAGGAAGTTTCGTATTCTGCCTTGATAGTGCTGCGGTGCTGCCACATGTAACGTCAAGTTTAAGATGACACGACATTTAATATGAGTTTTTAATTTTAAAATCATTTGTAATAATACGATTTAAAGATATTCCTGCTTTTCCTCCTCTATTTCATTAATTAACCAAAACAAAGACGTGTAAATAACTTTGCAAAACTATGTAAGAGCTTTTAATACAATTTTAAACTAGATACATAATCATAAGTCCTAATAAGATACAAAACACTTTTATAGGTACATCCTTTCTATGCCTGGTTCAATACTTTTAACTGGCAACACTAGCCGATCCTCTCAAGCTTTTAACGTACAAGCTACAGGATCTGCGGTTTTCGATATGGATTACGGTTCCCATGTCGTTAGTGATCGGTCTTTTTAATTTTTATTTTAACCCTCTGCCTATAGTCACACGGGGTTTTTCTGGTGTGTAATCCGATGGTGAAGTTTTTAATGTTTTTCTTAGAAACATCTTGGTTAGGAACTTAGTACCAACGCACGCAATACTGATGAACTGACTATGACTGTTTCAAACTTCTGTGAATTGATTTTGGAATTCTTAATTCGAATTGAAATTATTTCTTTTGTGTGTTCCTAATTCTGTATTCAAATATTTTTGTTCTAAACCGTGACGGTCGCCAGTGCACAACATATTTGATAGTCATTACAAATATTGACTCACGTTGAAAGTTATTGATGAATGATCTGTTTCGCTAGAACTTCATTCTTATTTCACTACGTTTTCTCTTCGCTTCTGAACCTTGTGAATGTGGTCCTTGATAGACGCTATCTATCATAGTTAAGAAACAGTATCTATTGCAATTTCAGTATCAGCGCAACTACATTAACCTAACACAACGATTTATCTTAACGAAACAGCCCAACAAATCACGCATACATTGAAATGATCAATCTTCGCAAGTGATAAATGATAATTATAGCGAGGTTCATAGTGCAAGGGTGCGCGGGCGCAGTGCGTGAGACGGCGCGTGCGCCGGTCACGGCGCGCTCCCGATATTATTAGTTATATTGTTTGTTATGTAATGTTGGTTTTCGAATAGTTTGTGGTTGGTGAAAAAGTAAATTTAGACCGCAGAGAGAGTATTTGTTTGTACTTGCTATGAGAGATTGATAGTTATGTTAAGTGTATGCTGAGATTTAGTGGTTGTTTTTTTTAATAATTACATTTGCTTAAGGTTCATCAAAAAGACAATTAATTCGATACCAAAAAGAAAGGACGATAATTCTTAAAAAAAACTCCAACCGAACTAATGGGCAAAGAGTCGCTTCTTATGGTATGAAGGAACGAACATGGCTGTGATCTCAAGTAGATATGCAAATTCATATTTCAAATTAGATTAATCATTAATAACAGCTGGGTCACGACACTTTGCCAATTACATACACAGATGAACAGATAAGACGAGCATACGCAGGACCTTGACTAGCTCATGCTCCATTTTTCAGCATTTGCACCAGTGATACTGAACCTAAAACTTTTAACAATCCTCTTCTCTTGTTTCTCACTAAATATCCGAAAATATATAATTTCGGTGTAAAAGAGTCACCTAGTCAGCAAGCTTGATGGCTGGGCTGACTGACTGCCCAAGGTTACTCGGATGTACTTGAGTTTGTCATTCGTCGAAGGTCTTCAAATGTCTTTAGACTGCAAAAGAACAGTTGAACACTCTATTCCTTTTCAATAATTCGTCTGCACTCTGCAGTATATTCGTCACATTATGATCTTTCCTAAAAACGATCATTAAACTGTCACAGACTATTTCTCCGAAGGTGTCGTAACCAACTTCGATTACATGATACAATCTTTACAGAAAAACATCATCAATTCGTAATGTTGAGTGCCTCTGGCCTAAACTAAACGTAATCTACTCTAGATGGTAATGAGTTGTATGCGTTTGCTCTGTTTAGCAACGAACGCACGACGATGTCAACTGCCTGACGAAATATCACGGCTCGCCAGCGATTGGCAAATAATATGTGCTGTATTCAATGAGTATATTGAAGTTACAAAACAGAAGCATGAATTTATTTGGGTATTTTCTTAACATTGTCAAGTGACAATTTACTGTGTTGATAGCCTTGGTGTTGCTGCGTAAGAGATACCTATTTAAGCTCTTGAAATTATTTGCATCACTCTTGATATTCAAATCTAGAAAGTTAGTGACTAATACCGAGTTGACCACTAAGAAAGCAATAGGGAAGACAGAGTCAGGAAAATCATAACTCTTGATATTCAAATGATCCTAAAGGCCTTTTTTTTAGGACCAGTTTCTAACCAGCATTTTGTTAATTTTTTCCACAGATTTTTCATTTCCAAGGAAGTTTGTTACGGTAATTGTATTTATAACTGGTTTACGATTGATCAAGGTTTGTTAGTAAAATCAAGTAAGTGCATTTCATTTTCATTCCATTTTACTTCATCCTTATAATCACTTGTTTCGTCCAGTTCACTTGCTACATTCACTTATCCTCGAACCATATTTTTTGTCGTCTGTCACGCATTTTGGACAGGACCATCTGATATTATCTAATGGAAATTCCTCTGTCGCTCCTGTATCATTTTTTATTTGAGCATGACTGATGATAACTTCTTTTTGTACTTTTTTGTTACCGACAAAAGATTGTAGGGTATATTGAGATTTTGGACAAGGGATGTAAGCATTTTCGGTTACTCTGTTGTCAAATCTAATCATACTGTTTCTGTTCGAAGTTGTGTTAGGCAACCATTATGGACTTAGAAAATTTTTGCTAGTATGTTGGCAGAAAATAATTTCATTGTAATATGTTTTTTTTTTTTTGGTAGCTTTATTAATAATTCCTTTTTTTGTTACAGGTAAATTATTTCATCTGTTCAAGTAGTAAGCTTGGAACAAGAGACGAGACCTTAGAAAAACAGATCAGTATTAAAATTAAGTTTCTTAATTATTTATTTATTTATTTATTTATTTATTTAATACTTCAAGCACACAAATGTACAGAGGCGGACTTAATGCCATAGGCATTTTCTACCAGTCAACCTTCGGGTGATGCAGAGACAAACAGTGGTAGGTGCAATAGCGAGAAAAGAAGATTTTTTACATTTAAATATAAAGATATACATATATACCTATTTAAAACTATAAATATAATAAATACACCTAATTATATATAAATATAAGCACAAATAAAACAAACAATGGGAAAACATAAGCAACAAATAATGACAATAATTAACATGAGCAACAGTTTTAATAGTACATCTAGCTAAGCTTTAACAGACCTGTGTAAGCCCTTTCGATTGTAGACTTCCTTGTAAAAAGGAATTCCAAACCAATACATCTCCGACTTTATCAGCAGCCTCTGACATGTCCTCCCAAAAATTCGAAATATGTTTCGCCCACCTGGAACCTTTCGAACATAGCACGCGCCTATCGTAGCACTTCCAAAACTAGATACCGAAGGAATGTTTACTCCAATCCCCTAAAATATTGGACATCACAATCTACCCTTAAACGCTCGGATCCTTTTAAAGTTATTATCAGAGTTATTAGAAGAGAAAAAAGTGGGCGGTGAAAAATTTGATGAGGCCACATTTGGACACGCCGTGAGCGCCCTAAATCGGTGAACACGTCTACAGGTGCTCCCCTTTAAATCCCGACCGTGTAATTATAAAATCGGGATGGGCGCTTTGTCGAATGGGATAGAGGAAATTATTTTTAATGATTTTCTTTTTATATTTCATGGGTGTTAGAACCCCATAATTTAGAGTGCGTTCACCTAAGACGGATCCTGGGAGGCCTTACCTACTGGATTATTTTTGTTTATCGTTACTCGTCGGATAAAAGTACTTGCTTCAGGTTTTTGTTGCGATGAGACGATTATATTGGTAGTTGGATTCATTAATCTTTAAGTATAATACAAAAAAAAGTCATAGTCATGATCGCGTACCCAAGGACCACGATTAAGAATTGTACGAATAAAAGCGAACGCGATACGTCAAGGCATTCAATCTTCTCAACAGACCCTCATCGAATAAAGCGCGAAGATCGCATCAAAGGACTGTAATTAATTATCCCCAGCCGTTCTCTTACGCGTAACTACTACGACCGCGACCGGATTAATGTGTTTCGTCCCGACAACCCTTGTTTACCTTCAACCCGTCACACTGCCTTGTTTCAAACAAAACCAACATGCGTTTTCAATTCAAAGAGTTCATTCTGACCTAGAAATACACCCAACTTCGTCCTGACTTCTCCCTCGACAACCGCAAACACAAACTTGTCCAAACAGCTATTTAAATCCTGTCCCAAAAAGTAAACAACATCCAGAAACGGAGTTCGGACTCTTTTTTGGGTGTCCATCCGTATCTTGATTGATGGCGCGGACTCATCTCGGGGGCCAGGCTTTAATGGACTTCTGACATTGATTTAATAAAAACCCTTCATTACGGCTTCAAAGACTGGGGTCAGGCCAGAGAGCCAGCCAGCCAAGCACGCGATATATGTACTCGTACGTTAATTATTTGAAACCGAGATCACGTTTGTGCTTTGTACTTAGCAATTAATGTACGCTCGAAATTGGCTTTCTCTTGTAATCACATAGTTTGCTTTTGTAATTGATTAATTGGTTTCAAAGTTGAACGCTCGTTTTAGGGAGATTGTAACTGTTTCTTATTAGCTTAACTAGTAAGAACATCTACTTTCTTCAGATTGTTAAGACCCTCGATGATCCCGAATGCCTTTCTTGACATTTGCTGGGTATTGCGATGTTAAATACTTTGAACCCGGATATTGCTTCACTTGACAACGATACTCTCACTACGATGCTAGCCGATGCTGCACTGTGGCTCGAAAAAAGGCTCTCGAAGACGTTGGATCTTGAATTTTGAAGTGTCGGTTTTTTGGTTGAAATGGCTTCTAATAGCCAATATTATGCATAAATATATCATAGGATACAATCTGGTAGGTTAACGAGATGGGATACCTTCTTTTCGCATAATGTTCTTTGCCCTAATATACTTCGGCATAACGATTTTGGCACAATTTGTTTTGGCATAATAATACTTCGGCATAATTTTTTTAGGCATACGTTTTATGTTGGCATAATCATCTTAAAGACTAATTTGTTTTGGCATAAATTTGATTCGCATAACGTTAGTAGGCCTAAGAACCGAATTGCTGCAAAACCGACTCCACGTAGTCTTGTTTGTCCTACCCCTAGAGTGTAATTTAAAATCGCGTAGGCGCGTAGGGGCGAGGCGGCCCGTGGGCTGAGGAGCAGGCGGCTGCGAGCGAGCCGCCGCGGCTGAGGCTGGCCGGCGAAGCCGGCCAACAAGCCGAAGCTGCGGTGGTGAGCGAAAGCCGTCTGCGACGATTAGCACGCGTGGGGCCGCCGGAGGCCCGCAGCGCCGGAGCCGTGACAGAAACCCTGCCTGCTGCATGTTGCATGCTCGCTTGAATGCTGCATGCTGCATGCTTGCTTGCATGCTGCATGCTTGTTTGCATGCTGCATGCTTGCTTGCATGCTTTAACTTTATGCTTAATAAATTTATGCTTTAACTTTATGCTTTAGAATATTATGCTTAATCATTATTATGGTTAGAGAAATTATGCTTAAAAAAATTATGCGTAAGCTGTTATGCGTAATTATATTATGCGAAATTATATTATGCGAAAATATAATTATGCCAAACAACATTATGCTAAGTTATATTAGGTCTTAAAATTTTATGCAAATGGATAGGGAACCTAACGAGATCTATTGCGTTTTTTTTTTAACCGTACTTAATCTGGAAAAATCAAGTAAGTATGTCAAAAAAACATAAATAAACGTTATTCTCTCCGTTCCGAGGATACAAGAATTAGCTCCATACATTCTATTAGCAAAAAAAAAAATAAGTTGCCAATTTGCCTACCAGATTTCACCCTATGATATATTGGCTATTAGAAGCCATTTCAACCAATAAAACGACACTTTAAAACCTAGGCTCCAATGTCTTCTAGAGCCTTTTTTCGATCCACAGTGTGCCGTAGCGAACAAGCTTGGAATAGAGAAATTCATTCTTTATCTTTTTTAATGATCTCGAATGTGTCATTGTACATATCCCTTTCCGTAACGAGATAGCTTTGTTCTTATTATCACCAAAATTAGCTTATCTTACTCGAACACTTACTACAGTATACAGTCTCACCTGATAGACTTGTCTGCAGATAAAACTTAATAAGTCTGCAGCAGGATATCGGCACGAGTCGAGACGAATTCGCAGTATGTAATGGCAAAAACAGGATTGTCTGAATTCTGCTCATTTATAAGGACCACCTTGAGGCCCAATAAAAACACGTCGCCCCTAAGGTCAATGCACAATTAGATGCCTCCAAACCTGATGAGAGCTATCACTCACGACGTCAAGTGAAATATTTGGCAGTCGTGGACGTTGAAATATACGGATGGTAATGAGTACATTTTTGTTTGTTGATGAATAACTGCAAAAAACGTGCGAAGAGACCCCTGAGGTGTCCGTGTAGGCTTCGGCTGATGGAGTAAGATTAAAAAGAGTAATTCTATGCGAAAAGAAGACGTCTTAAAATACAACCGTTCTCCACAATACAAAAATACATCCGTTCTCTACAATACAAAAATACAACCGGTCTCCACAATACAAAAAGAGCAAAACGTGAAACGTTTTACTATAAAGTAGTAGCTGTCCGGTATCATTTAGTAATTCCGCAAGCGAAACCGCAGCAAAAACAGGACACGTGCGCTTGCGCGGCGATGCGACCATAAAACCTTTTTTCTCCCTCCATCTTGATGGATAAAAAATTCGGTAGGGCCGTTAATAACATCTTTTTTCTTGTTTCGGCTACCGAAATAATGGGTCCCTTCGCACTTCCAATTGGAGCCCAATTTGAATTCGTCTTTCGGCGAGTTTTCGCATTATTCCGTTTTGTTTTTTCTTTAACACCGTTCTTGGAAACCTCAGGTTAATTAGACGGTTCAGTTATGGAAATATTTGAGTTGTAGCGAGTGCCGAGATCAAATAACCACATGTTGGGCCTTCTTTGATGTGTTGCGTGTCTTATTTGCGTTGAAATAGGGTGTCGCTAGAAAAGCAAATTGATTTTAAGCGACATTACGTTTGCAAGGCTTTTGAAGTGTGTGTTATGTTATTTTCCGCCCACTGTGATACACAAAGATTTTACGGCGTAATTCGTCTTTGTTGTTTTAAGTTTAATTACTGAAGCTGAACTTCAAACAAGTGGCAGTAACATTGTAGGTGTTTTACCCAAAAATGTAACTTGAAACTGTACCAACAAAGTTAAAAACTCGTCTTTCTTTGTAATGTGTCTACAAATTGTTATATTCTTGATCCATAATCCTTTATTCTTTCGACATGATAATTCCTCTTAAGTGCACCGTCTGAAACCTTTGTCAAATTACAAACTTAACGTAACATTCTGTTATATTATAAACCTATCATGCGTATAATATTTTATGACAAATTAAACGAGTAATAATGTGGCTATACACAGCATTTTTTTTTAAATTGGCTTTGTGATATTAAATCAGGATCATAGGTCCACCAACATTTTCATTCCTTTAATCCTTTTACCAAGCAAAGACAAGAAACCAAATCAAAATGGATTACGAAAGAGCGCATCCCGGGAAATCAAAACGATTGCTACAATACTCGATTAGTATTCTAATGCTGTTAATCGATAGCTCGAATAGAGACGACTGTTCGTTCTTATACCATTAGTAATGCAAATGTAAAGATTTGGTTTGAATTACATCTGACCGGCAACTGCGACTTAATTTTCTTGTAGCTGCATTTCGCATCGGAACTAGACATGACTGTGCGTATAAAGGGACAACATTTTGTCGCGTGCGCAAGTTTGCCCTGCTGGTTTCTTGTCATTGGGCAACAGTTACCGGTACCGGACGGTTACTTTTATATAAGTAGTCAATTAGTTGATGTTCTTGAGGCAGTTTATTTTAATTATCTTCGATTGGTTTTTAAATGTTTAAGTTATGGTGACGACATTGTTGTTATGGCTGTCGTTAGGTTAAGAAACTGTGTAATATTGTTATTAAAATCGTGTATAGTGTAGGATTTCATTACACCTGACGATATTCTCAATACTTCATTATCAATTTGATTCAAATTGTATCTTAAGAAATATTTAATCATCAGTCTAGCATCAAAATAATTTGATAAGGAATCCAGATCATTATTCAAACTACACCGTAAAAAGAAAACAATGTTATTAACGTCATTGTCTTTTATTTTGAAAAAAAAAACAGCCCTAATTCCCGAAATTACCAAACAATACTCCATTCACCTTTATTTAACGCCCGAATCGATTCGACTATTCGATTGTCTCGCTAATTATCAATCGACTAATTTGCCCCATGTCTATGCTCTAGAGTTCGTTGTCTCTGGCGACTGTTATTGTTCAATTTTTTGCGTAGTTCATTGTGTATGGTGATTAAGTTTTGTGCTGTCATTACCTGGCAGGCTGGCGCTGGCAAGTCTCGGGTCATCTGCCTCTGTTTGACAAAAGACCTGTGCCAGCTTGGTAGGGTTGGCCAAAGTACATTAGACTTTTCTGATGGCTATGTCTTTTCGGTTTGAAGATCAAATTCTATTTTGGTAATAGATCCTTAACTTCACATTAAAAAGTTACACCATCCAAATATTTTATTATTAATCATCTATGTTATGATAAGTGATAACGTATCGTCTGTCTGCCATCTGATTGTTTTTTTATCTTCTTGCTCTCTCTGTCAAATTTGCACTGAGTTTCCTGAGAGACAAGTGGCGATCGCTTCCAAAGCATTTTGTTTTTCTACGACTTTCTACACTTGACATAGCCTTTTCGCAGCTTATGTCAATCCAATTTCCACCATCGTTATCGCTGATAGAATTCCACTTTGTCTAGACCCTATGCTGGCATTTAGCAGACGTAAGTAGTCTCCCACCTATCGGTACTCTTGCATGTAGCAACTCCACATAATTCGCATGACCATAAACAAAGACATGTAAACTGTCAACTCTGACACATATAATTCTGTAACCTTTAATCAATCGTGTTTAATGTAATTCGCAATTATGTTTATGTATAGCGTTCATTCACAATACTAGAGCCCACCTACGTTTGACATTTGTTTTTTAGAGCCACAGCAATAATTCCCATAATTAGAGACGGCCTTTGTGCCAGAAACAATAGGAGTAAACTTTTTAATCAATCACGTGTTGCAAGGGTCGGCCATGTCTGTTAGTTTTGGCAGTTTGCGCAAGCGCACGCCGATTGTGTTATGCGGACTTATGCGTGCAAGTTTTGACAAACGACCTATTATAGGGTTGTCGTCAAATGTGGTGAATGCGAAAGAATAATGACATATTCTTTTAAACTTTTAATTTTTCATCCGTTAAGAATAAATTTATATAAACTAAAAACCAACTTCGACAAAAAAGTTAAGTAAAAACGTATAAACAAGACATCACAGACAGACAAATTAAAAATCCGGAGTCACACGTGTTACTCCGGATTTTTAATTTGGCTATCTCCGGTTTTTTTTGTTCATTTCTTTATGTCCTCTAGAGGACGCCAAGTTTCATTTAATGTGACGTCACATAGCCTGCGTCCTATAATCAGCGGCCAATCGAGACGCTTCCAACGATACCTCATTTGTCAAATTATGATAAGTAGTTTAGAAGTTATGAGGAAACAGATGAACAAACATACATACACACATACCGGTCAAAATCATAACCCTCCTTTTTGCTTCGCCGTAGTCGAGTAAAAAAGAAAAAAAAACCTGCAACATTTTTTGTATCCAGCGGTTGAATTACAAAATCGATACCATTGTATATGTTAACAAATATGAGTTAATCACTCATGTTATTAGTATTATTTGATTCTGATTGGACATAATTACTTCCTAAGACAAATGGTTCGCTAAAAACAATGTCAGTACAACAGTTAGTAGTAATGATAGAAGTTATTATGAAATATTATGGTCTAATTAGAAAGGTTCAAAGTGTTACCAAATCGTGGGTTACCGTTTCAGGTTCGTGATTTACGATAGCGACTTAAAACTTGATTTTGGATCTTGATTCATAATAAATGAATAGTTATGTACAGACGCCAGCACATCAACCTACTACAATCTGTCAAATTTCTTTAATAGATTTACAACTTTATTACTAAAGCATTAAGGTTCAAAGTTGATTGGGAAAATTTGACAGTTTCGGGTAGGTTGACCTGCTGGCGTCTGTAACTAGTGCCTAGGATTGTCATGAATGAATTTAATGAGAAGTTTGTTGCGCCATTTCTTCTCAACTCAAACACTAGAAATGAAGTGATGGGAAGTTAGTCTAGTGGCCGTTCAAAAGTACCTACTGATTCATAGCCTACTTTGCATAAACGAGAATTTGCTTTCAGTCAAAATGTGATAAGATAAAATCTGAAAGTACCTTTGTACTCATAATTATGATTATGTCTTATCGGTTTCTATTTTTCTGTGTACATAAATAAAGTAAGTGACTGAACATTAATATGCAATAAGTAAACTATATTATTAAAAAACTAATTGGTTGGTTACATTTATAAATAGAAGCCTAGTTTTTCCTTCCATACCTGGCGGGCAATGGAAACAATCGCAAACGATGTAAAAATGAATGACCTAGAGTTCATTAACTTGTATATGTACGACCTTTGCCAAAACTACATAGGCACAATGTAACACGGTCCTTTGCCTTCAAGGTTCTTCACATTCGACCTTTTTCATCACCAGCCTTTTGACACCACATAGATTCGTCCTTGCTTTGACAGAAACATACATTTCAGCATTGCCCAACCCTAAAACAATTGACAGCTCAATTTTAACACTAAAATGTGTTGAAAACAGGGTTGAAACTTTACTGTCTCGTGTATCTCGTGGTCTTTTATTTTCTGAGCATGAGTTCGATCTGCATGATGGGCTCTGTTAATGGGGATTTCATTTACATTTAATTTTAAAAAAATAGTAGCAGCCCAGAGCCTGGATTTCTGCCCGGTAGATGGCAATATACTCGCCCCTCTATTAATGGGGCTTAAACATAGCTAGCGTAAAGGGGGTGGGGCGGGTCTGCCTACAGTTTCTATTATACTTCTCCCGACAAAAAATGAATATAACATCTCATTGAGCTCACTCAGCTCATTCGGCAATCAATCACTCGATCACACGTGCGTTCCAGTCATCTGCAATGACATTCGCTGGTTGCGTCACTACAATGCCAACAAAATGATGAAAACATGTAACTCGCTCCTTATTTGGAACGCGCCTTACTTGACGGTAGGGTTGGCGGCTTTGAGTAACTGCTCGGAGTTACTACTAAAAATAAATCTAGGAACGTAGGTATGTCAGAATATTGAGTGTGATTTTCTACCTTTCCTTGAAAAAGCTTAGGGTCATTCTTATAACCCTAACCATATATATATATAATTCATTAATTAATGCGAATGTGTTTGTTTGTTAAGCTTTCATGCTAAAATGGCTGAACACTTTTGGATGAAATTTGGCACATGGATAGTCCATGATCTGGATTAGGACATTTAATACTATTTATCCCGATATTGTCGAATATAGTAGTGTAGCGTTAGTTATAATTAAATGTACTTATAATTATAATAGGGATGATGCCTGGGTAAAAAAAGGAATTCTATTTAGTCCGTTAGTCAGATATAAAAAAATATTAGACACGTTCTTTCTTTATTATATTAATAAAAAAATACTTAGATAAAACTCGTTAAAGATGAGGAGTGGGGGTCGATATGTCACAAGTAAGTATAAAATCTACATACTCGTGACGTCATGGCACATTTTAACTCAATGTATCGTCGTAATCTTTTGATTACGCGAAAAAAGAAAAATACGAGTACGTGTCCAATATTTTTTAATAATCTACCTGGCGGACAAAACAACATTTTTTATTCATCGTCCCTATTGTAGGTGACTAGCTGCGGCCCGCGGTTTCACCACTAGAATCAATTGTATTATATTTACTTGTAAATTCTGACGTTCAAAACTGCCTTTTAATTGCCGACTATAAATGATTTGACTTTGACACCTTACAGGCTGCCAGTCACAGAGACACCGAGATCTGTCTTTTTTTTTCTTTCTCTCCCTGCCTCAGAAAATACAGGCGTAATGTTTTAAGTTCTATCTAAGTAATGATCTTTTCTTGTATTACTCTGCGGATACGAGAATAGGAGAACCACATTTCCCAGATTTTTCAGAGTTGTCATTTGGCTAAAGAGTCGCGCGACGCGATTTTAACAAAAAAAAATCTAAGAAAACTTGACGGTAGAACAATTACCGGAGTAGCGTCACGCGACAAGTTGCGCTAGTCTGCACAAGCCTTAACAGTTGTATTATTTCTTAGAAAAACAAAAAACTAAAGTTAACATAATTAGATCGTCAAGAATCAGGATATACTTCATTCAGCTTTGTAGAATAATATAAGCTAGTTATTACAGCCCTAACTCCAATCCTAAACACAGAAGAACATTGTTTTCGTGCAGAGTAAATAAATAGGTACCACAGTCGTTGTGAAACTGATTTGTAAATTCTCAAAGAACTATGTATTAGAATTAGCTGTGGCGAATCACCGCCTGTGTAGCTTCATTTGTTTTGGTCAAGCTTAGGTCATGTGTGGCATTGATTTTTTATGTTTAAGATGTCTACTGTGTAAGATTTGTAAATAATATGATACTTTTATGGAGATGGGAATAGGGGCAGGCTTAGACACTATCGTGACCATTTGTTTGGTTTTACCAGAGCCTGTTTCATGTGTTTCATTGGTCTACACATATCAGAATATAGAATCAAAGAAATAGTTACCAACTTGGGTCTTCAATGTTAATTTGATGTCAACAATCTTACATAATTTAAGCGAAGAAATTGAGAATGTTTTTGTAGAATTATTAGGTACCTATAAACTTAGGCCAAGAGTCTCACATAAAAAATTAAGTTACCAGTTTAAGGCTCCTGACAAGATTGAACTCATTATTTTATTCCTAGCAAAGTGACAGTGACGATCCACGGACAGATAAACAGACCGATTACACATGCAATGGAAATATTCGATAACATCTACATTACTCACAAACAAAAACATTCTGATTTCAAATTTATCTTAAGGTACTAAAGTTCATATTTCCTCGGGCTGTCAAACGTAAAGCTTTTTAAAATATCGTGTGTGGTGCGTTTACAGTGTGTCGTAATTAAAAAAAACTCGCGAGTAATTACTCGAGTGTCGAAAGCCGACTTCGTGAACGATGAACTAAGCTGTCTATGGTATGTCCGAATTTTTGTGAGGGCAACGACATCGGATGATGAATTAACTGCGATGTTGTGACAGTGTTTGATTTAAAAAGTGCTGTATTTTTTATGATTTGTAGTTTTTTGTGTGGGCCACCTAGGTTGTTGAGGCTTATTTTCAAACCTTTCATAACATCACGCCTGTATTTCTCGAAATGATAGGCAGTGTTCTGTGGTACACTCATATTTGGCCATGTTACAGGGGCGAGCCTATTGCCAAAAATCTTACATAATTACTGAAAACATTTAGGTCTTGTCAGCCTGATCATAGCACCTTTTTTATAATTTAGAATATAAAAATCTATTTTAAAACGTCCTATATTATTCCTTTTAACGGTCTTAAGGACCACAGGTTTTGAATAAAATGATAGATAAACATGTCGTCCAGGTATACCAACGTTGTATCACATTCCCGAGGCTGTAAAAATAAAGAAAACGAATTTTGCCAAATATGAGACCTAGCTAGATCGATTATTCGCCCCCGTAAACCCCTATATTGCAACTTTCATCGAAATCATTAGAGCCGTTTTCGAGAACATGATTACAAATATATATATTTAAAAGAAGAATGAAAGAACACTATCTTTCCACTTCGTCATAGTTGCGTAGGTATTTATTTTGTATTTTATTTATTTTAGAAGTATGTATGATTGTATGTATGTATATAAGTAAGTATATTCTCATATAATTTGTTTTATTTTCTTAAGAGAATTGTTTTGATTTTATGTATTTTACTTTCTACTCTTACACACGGTGTCTACATCTCTTTTTACCTACTTTCCTATCGCAGGTATGCTGGAAGAGATTTCTTTAGAAATAAGCATCAGCTTTATTACGTATTTTTCTGTTCTTTTCTTATTGTCTGTTTATATATGTGTGTACATAAATTGTTAAATATATAAATATTGTTAATTAAATAGTATAAGCTAAATGCAACAATATTGGCTTTTGATGCGTTCTTTTAATTCCCCTCGAAACGGCCCATAAAGAACGCTGTTCCCAAAACGATAACAATATAAACTGTATTAAAGCAGCCATTTTGTATCATTTACTTTTATGCCACACACGTGTGTACCTTTCCTTATAAATAAAACACACAAAAATCAACCATAACTCTAAAACATAAGGTTTCAAATAGGTTGGGGAGGACTGTGTTCGTGCAATTATTTGAGATTCCCGAAATCGTTTAGTAACAGTTTAATATCACACACTGGAGGGAATATGGTGACCATATAATTTGGACACCCATCAAAATTCCATGTACAGGTTGGTTTTAAATGTATTTTTGGCCCTTAGCTGTGGAGTACGATACACCTCCTTATTGAAAGCCTGGCCAGTTAAATTTGCCAAATCTGTCAAGTGTCACCTGTTGGTTGATTGACTGACTAACTAACCAACCAATTATATAAAGCTGTAATAAGATGTATCGGTGCGTGGCCAAAAGCAGAACTAACGCCGCCATCTTTGTTTGTGCAGAATAAACAATTTTTGTTTCTTTGTTTTTTTTCTTTTTCAATACAAATTCACTAAATGTATCCTTATTAAAAAAGCTTATTATAAAATTAGGATTACTTTGAAGACAAGGATGTTTGGCAAGAATACCCTCCGCATATAGTTATATTAATTGAATCTAAATTTAATTTGAAAACCATTTCAACAAAAGTTTACCGACAACGCCCCTAATGTCATTGAAGTGCCAAAAAATTGTACTGTGTACTTGTAGCACTGCACTGTAACTTAATATGATACCTTTTTGACAGTTGGGTTAGGAAAGCTTGAGCCTGCTCTAGTAAAAATCCTTTACGTCCAAGTAGTGCGGACTCTTTGAAGTAATTTCAAATATTACAATAACCAGAGGCCAAACGTCGGCGCTCTTGTGTTTAAAGGCCTCAAGCACAAGTAGACGGCTTGATTATCTACTAATCTGTCAATGCCTGGAGCTCTAGTTCCTAAAAAAAGACCTCTTCATTTGCTTAACATGTACCTACTTATAACAATTCCTGCAGTTGGGTGGCCTCAACAAAAAACTTTTCCAATTTTTTGGACCGCCATTAAAAATGTAACATAACATAACATCACGCCTGTAATCCCGGACGGGTTAGGCAGAGGTGCTATACCCACTCACATTTTCCCAGTTATGTTTAAGTCCCATGTAATAGGGGGCGAGCCTATTGCCATCAACGGGGCACAAATCCAGACTGCGGAATGCTACTGAGAAACTTAATTACCCAATAACACTGCCTGACCTGGGAATCGAACCCAGGACATCATGCTCAGTAGTAGCAGTTGCGACCACTAGACCAACGAGGCAGTCGAGGTATTAAGAATGTTCTACATTAATCTCAACACCCTTTATAAGTTGACGTCAAAATGGCGCGCTGCATACCTTGTGCTAATAGTTATTTAATTCGTTTAGACATTTAATATCGTTTCTTTATTTTATTACTCATCGAGACCAATTATAGCCATCAATGGAACTGTCTACACTAGCTTTGAGGTTTTTCTTGGTTATTATGATCCCTATTTTGAGAGCCTGTTTCATAATGTGCACAGGCTTATATTATAAATTATATCTGTCTGTGACCTTTTCACGCCCAAACCACTGAACCGATCATTATGACATTTTAAAGGCTACCTAGGAAATTGGATATTTTTCATCCTGGATATTTCGTTTAAAAAACGATGAAACAAAAAATACACGCAGACGACGCTACGGGCAACAGTTACAGTTCTAGATAAATTTAAAAAACTGAACAGAATTGTATGAAATGAGAACAGATCATCGATCAAAATCAATCTGCCTAGACTTTTCCGAGAATCAGGGGTCAGCTTCCAGTCTAACCAAATGCAGCTGAATACCAGTATTTTTACATGAAGTGACTACCTGTCTGACGTCCACAACACAGTTAGTGGATAACACGATACTCAACCGTAAGACTGGTTGTCAGACTCTTGGGCTTCTGACCACCCGTAACGACTGTAAGAGATCTACAAATGGCCGTCGGAACCAGAGGTTTAACGTGCTTTCCGAGGCACGGAACACAGGTCATCTATCCACATTATCTTGTGGATATTCTTCTCTGTTAAGGTACTTTGTATTTTCTCTAATTTAGTGCTGCCATTTAGCAAGCCCCTAGGGCCATCATTTGTTAAAGAAATTAGATCTACGCCTGTTGGCAAGCGTAGAGATCTCTATCTATTTATCTATCAATCATCTCAGTCGATCACAGACTGATGGATATAGGTCTCACCTAAGTTGCCATATGTGGGCGTGCAAGCAAAAAGGGTCCAGTAGTGGGGTATTGAGTTAAGATAGTAAGGATGAAAAAACATTCAAAAACTGGCACATATATTTTTTATCAGAAATTTGAAGTTGAAATTCTGAAAAAGTCGTATATAGTCATTTACTGTATGAAATTGTAGATAATTGAGTATTTATTAATAACCAATTAAAATCGCGAGATGCAATTTTTTTTCACTCAACTTTACAAAACTTTTTATATCTCTGAAACGAAATGCCGAGAACTGGAGCCTTTTTGCTTGAACGCCCACATATATTGTCTACACTAGACAATTTTTGTGAACCAGACGACTCCTTGAGTGGAGACCGGGTACCGGCAAGCGTAGTGTGGAACGCCCCCCAGCTAGATGGACCGACGCCATCAATAAGGTGGATGGGTCAGACTTGTTGCGGAGTTCGGACGGCAGGGTGCTGTGGCGCAGCCTGGGCTGTCCGAGGCTCATTTCCAGCAATGGAATACAATAGGTTGAGTAGATTGATACAGATTGAGTCACTTTTTACGGGTCTTTGCAAAAGCATCCTACTACGCTAGATTTACTTTTCAATTTGATTTGGTGATCCAAATACAATAAAATATAAGTTTGTCATCTGATTCTGTAAATTCTCTTGTCTTAATCGAAACGTAGTATAGACACTAGACAGCCTCGTTGATCTAGTGGTTGCAAGTGCTACTGCTGAACATGAGGTCCTGGGTTCGTTCCCCGGGTCGGGCAAAGGGTTATTGACTTTTTCATTTGTAATTTTTCAGAAGTAGCCGGGAGTCTGAATTAGTGTTCGCCCCCTATTACATGGGAGTTAAACATAACTGGCGAAATGTGGGTGAACTACAGGTACAGCTCTGCCTAATCCTTGAGGGAAAACAGGCGTAATGCTACGTTATGTTATGTAATTAAAACGTAGAGGCACCTTTTTGACCGCCGGAGAGATTATAATAACCACCTTACTGGTTACTAGACAACTATCTATCAACTATACATCCTAAATACGAACTGACACAGCAGTTACATAAAGAAACGAGCATGTAATTATAATAATTTCTCGCGCAGCTACATGTGTTACAAAAAACCGTCATGCGAGCCTTGTTCCTGCTAATTATAACGCATCAAGATCATTCGGTCGTACTATAGCGTTTGACAGTTCCGTTAACATTTAAATAAATGTGCTCAAGTATGCTGATTAAATTGTTTTTAATATTAGAGGCAGAAATTATAAATTATAGGCTTCTATAAAGGATAAAACTGTAACGTTACTATTGTTATGAATATTTGTATTGTATGCCAAAAAAAAGTTCATTAACATACTTTATAAATGTAATTGGAATTATTAGTTCATCAATGGACAGAGCTTGAGATATAACGCCTTTGTAATACATGCCTTTGTAATACAAATAACATACCATTGATTCTTTTGAGTCTATTCTTTCTGCAAAAATGCAGTTATAGCTAGACCACACTTCCTCTTTACAGCAGGTCTCGACTGATCCAGTAGGCTGTAACAGGAAACTCACAATAATAATTAATTAAACATAGTAGTAGAAAAAAATATTTCAGATATCCGAGCCCCAAGATACAGACTAGTGTTATTAAAACCCTCAAAATAGGCCGTCTTTAATAGGCAGGACATGTCACAAGAATGGACGAGACCAGAGCACCCAAACTTTGACTGAATAGTGAACCGGATGGCCGGAGAAGTCGTGGACGGTCCAAGCTCAGATGGTTGGATGGCGTAGACCAAGATTTAGGAACTGTTGGAGTGAAAAAGCCGGAAACAGTACACGTTGGAGAAATATAATTGACCAGGATAAGGCTGCTTTTTGTGTGCTATGCTACGTTGCTATGGATGCGTTTGATATCCACCAATCATATTCATTTTGCCACATAGCATAGCAATGGTGGAAACGGGTTCAACTAAGGTTTTTTATTTGGAATGATGCGGGCTATGGATGCGCGAGTGGTGTAGCTATGTGCAGAGCATAGTGCCTTCCCTACTGTCAATGCATCGCATAGCTCGAGCACCTCTTCCTCGCACAGCTACCTCTTGGCGGCGCATCATCATAGCACATCTTACTCGCTCCGCTACACAGCTTAGCATTAGTGGAAATGGTCCATAGTTTCGTAGCTTACCTTTTACATCCTCGAAGCATAGCTGCATTGCTGCTTAGCACATCTCTGGTATAAAAGCAGCCTTCTGTAATGCCTTAGATGATGGTGATACAGGCTGTCTAGTCTGGGGCTCACTGGTGAATAATACTTTATAAACTACCTGTAGGTAATATTTTAAGCTACTCATGTCGTCTCACCTTGGTGTATTACATGGACAATAAACTATTTATATTTTCTATCTAAAATCGATATTACTATCACCGGTATATCGAAAATCTTTAAAAGAGTCTCCTTGGAGTTTCTTGCCCGTTTTCACTAGAGATCTACGTTTTGGAATGGGCAACTAGCTTCAACTTTCTGACTAACTGACCGACTCTTTGACAATTCAAAAGTGGCGTAAATGGTTTAATTGAAATAAATGCTTTGAGTTTAATCCCGTACTCCTTTTCCTGTCTAAAACTTGAAAATCGGCTTTAATAAAATAAAATAAAATTGATATTATATTAACTTCCATTTCACACACCACACAATGTAACAAGCTAGTTAGCAACTCACACGCACATGAGCTTACACTCTCGATACATCGGTTGACACAAAAATCGATTAGAACAATGATCGATGCGAACAATCGAGAACAATTCGTTACAGACGAAACACTAGTATCTGCTTGGAGATAAGACTTAACAATCACAACACTAATTAATTCTGATGGATGTGCTCCTCAATCGTGTCATACATGATTGTTTTACTAAGATAAAAGTGATAGTTTTTGTTCTATTTTTACTTTACGTTCTGGTTTAATTGTAGGCAATGAAAATATAGCGGGAAAAAGTCCTATAAAAACGCTTAACAATGAAATAAGAGATGTTCTTATAAGACAAGCAATCGAATACAAAGTCGATTCTAGGACAGGAAAATATCTGCAAGCTACAGAAATAGTTGCACCACGTTAAGAAATCTTACAGTATTCCACATTTGAACAAGAATATCTCGCTCTGTTCTCTATGCCCGGTAAACAAGCACACTTATGATACAATCAGTACGCACTTCCAATACAACACTATGACAAATCGACTCGCAGTAACATCGATCCATCGCGCCACTTGATAATCGATACACTCTTAGTCGAATTATCGCCTGTCGACTCGTGTGAACGATTACATAATAAATAATGGTTAATTCAATTCGATTGCAATCACACATTAGGACGCCCCGCTGCTCTCGAACACCTGATATTTATTATAATAAAACATTGATAATCGAGCTATTGTTTAAAAAAAAATCGCGAATGAATATATTATATTAATGGGTGGTAATTTTTTTTTTTGGCCGGCCATAGGTCATGACGTGTCAAGCTCTGGGCGGCATATCCTTGAAACTGTAATTCGACTACATAAATGATTAAGACTATATTATGCAATCAAAGACGTTCACATACAGAAAGGTCAAGTTTGCAGCTCGATGTTAACATTAACACACCTACAAAATGAAGATATTATTCTAATCTTCAGTTATTCCTAGCGTTTTATTGATATAATTTCCCTCCTGATATGGGAGGCATATACATGGCGTTTCAGCGCCTTATCTTTTCTCAGAGGCAGTAAAAGCATACTAAAGAAAACAGTAATGGTTATAATGCTTATGGTGTAATAAACAAGCGATAAGGACAGTAAGAACTAACGTATCTCCAAATAAGTGTCGTTGCAGCTTTTAGTTTTAAGAAATATCTTCGAACACTACTATTGGCTATCTCATAAAGTCTGCGCACCTAAAATTCCCTAATAGGGAAAAGACGTGACAATGCCCATGCATTGCGAAATGAATATAGACAGTGCTGTGAATGTACCGTTTAAGAGGGAACAGGGTCTGCGAGGAATTTGAAAATTAGGTATTAGAAGAAACTATTGCCGTCGTCTTACCTCAAGTCTGCCTCCATAGAGTGCGACAGGGACAGCTGCAGCTCTGACCGATTATATCACAAAAAAATTACGAGATCGACGTTTCGTATTCCCCTTTTTCTCCTCGAAAACAGAGCCGATTCAATTATTTTTTACATATCTTTTTTAAGAAAGAGTATGTCTAGGTTCCTATCTTTTATGTTAAAAACTTTTCGAATTTGTCAACCTCTAATCACGGCGGTAAAAATGGGTCATTTTTTGTAATTTTTGGAGGGTCATATTTTCTTAACCAATAAGTTGCTGAAAAAAGGAAATAACAGGGACGTGTCTACAGCAGACCTTGATTTTAGGAAAAAAATTTAACGCTCTAGAGGCATTATTCAGGAAGAAAAAAGTGGAATACATTTGTATGGAGATTCGCATGCCCTGTTCCCTCTTAATTTAAAACTAACATCGAAATAAACAATACATGAGCCTAGTAACTAAAACTTCGATTTGCTGTCGCATTAGTCGATTTTCGTATCGATGTCAATGGACGCCGTTCGATTATTTCGAGTTGTATTATGCCAATATACCACATAAATAGTTACGTAAGTTAAAGCACTTGTTTCAATGTTTTAGGCAATGGTTACAATGAAACTAATCGGAAATTCAGTCTGTCATTCGGCACCCCGCGATGTGTGTCGGACGGACAGCAAAATAAAATATCATGCATTTGTTAAAATATTAACAATATCGTCGAGTGTTGTTTGCAGGTTCTTGTAATATTCAAGGGTTTGTAGTATATTTAGGATCATTTATTTGTGTAATAAATATGAACAACTAAACACGTTTACATTATGTTCCTAAAGCAAAAATATTTCCTCAGGTAAAACAACGTATTTTTTTTATTTTTTATCGCCACAGCAATTACGAAACTTTCAAGTCTTTTGTCAATTTCTTTACTCCTCATTAAAGTATAGTTTAAACCGATCTCTGCATGTAGACATCATGTATTTTTACAAAAAAGTTTCACTTTTACAACAATTAATATGCCAAGAAAAACGTTCGATTGCCAGTGTGAAAAATTCGCTCACAATGGATAATCTAAGGTGATCGCATCAGAATCTTTCTTGCTGACGCTCCCAAGCAAGCAACCTCTTTGTAATAGCAAGATAATTATTTTAATACGCACAAGAACATAGCAGATACACTTTCACTTTGAATTTGCATTTTGCTCTTATGTAGACAAGATTTTTGCAAACAAAGGCTTATCAGAGTTCCCTTGCCTTTGTTTTTCGCGCCAATCGTTTGACAGGTTGAATAATGTTACCATAATTTCTTCTAATGTGTCAGTGAGCTCTAGATAGCTTTTAAAGTTTTAATTAATACTATGATTACACTTTATAGTTTGACAATGCACTTCCGGACTAGATCAGTAATTTATTGCAGCTACAAAAAACTTGATTAAGTTTTGTTTAATTAAAATCTATCTTGATGCCTTTTTCGTTAAAGAATTTAAGTAACCGTAATAGCAATAATACGATCAATCATGAGTAGCCAAAATTATTTGTTATTAAACTCAAAGAGCAATCCTTGCGGTATTTGATTCAATAAAAAATATTAAAAATAAATAACAAAACTCATCCTTTTAGATGCCCAATAAGATTAAATATGTGCACAAAATATACCAAATCACTGCCGCTAATTGAACAATGTTGCCACTAAAAAAATATCAAAGCGACCGGCGGAAATGGCTTAATATGTTCAGCCAGTAATGTTGAATGCTTCATTAGAAGGATTTTGATAGCGTAATCACATGTTCTGATCGCACTTTGCCGCGGCGCGAAATGATGCGATTGGCCGATATCCGTGCGTGCGTTCCAAACATTCAGTTTGAACGCATTTGATAGAAAGACATTCTTGGGGTTGCTATTGGTAAATAAATTAATGATGACAGCCGTTGATCTGAATTCTTGATGGTTACGATTTATTACTCATTCTGTGCAGGTGTAATTTTCGCGTTGTTAAATAGTTTACTTTCATACTTTGTAATGTCGTGGGGTTAAAAGGATATTGATTTTATCATTTTCTGCATATTTCACTTGCAATGTTTTTTCTTATACATTTTTTTTACTCGGTTAGTCCAACTATCGACGTATTTTTTTTTAAATTCATAATATATTGTCACCATCTTTACCGAAATACTACCGTACCATAAGGTCGCCGCCCCAATTGTTGTCGGTTAATGTTAACACCTCCAGAACACGGCAGCGGTAGATAATGGCTATCTTATCGGCTTGTATCAGCCCAGCCCAGTGCCATTAGCTGGCCGACCGACTTTCCCCGTGGGGTAGACCGCGATTGTTGACGATTGTCCTCTGTGTACGTTGAAGTTGGAGTTAAGAGGTAGGGCCGCATGGCTTGTACAAATACGGCGAAATAATACGGAGAGCCATTGATTATACGTGTTGCATTCTGAACCAAAAAGATGTATGTAAGCCATAACTGTAACTGGGCTGGTATAAAATACAAAAAAATTAAACAAAATTCATGTAAGTAACTTTTTTCTGCAAGCCGGCTCAAGACGTTTGGCATGAATTATTATGGAAAATGTAGAAAAAAAAACTCAATATAGGTTAGTCATAGCCATTTTTAGTCCTATGTTCAGACCAATTAAATGAAAAACAATGACAAATACAGTCCACCTACAAAGAAATCAAATGCCCAAACCAACTCTACACAATTCTAGTGCACTCCGATCATTGTAACAAGCCCTATTTATGCCTGAGCGCGACTTTCCAATGACACTTGCCGCACAGTCGCCTGCGCAGGTAAGTAGTAAGTACTATTGCGAATAATGAGCGTTTCTGATCCATAACTGATTGCGGTGCGATTATTTTTGAGGTTAAGACCTTGTTGCTGGTAGGACTCCTGAATAGTTCGAGGTATTTGTTATAGATGTTTGTGATAATGTCGTAATGATCTAGAATTGTTGGATTGGAAGTGGCCTGAGTAGCAGGATTATAGAAGGAGAGCGACAAGAATGATGGTTTTCGTCTTAAGAGATTTGACATTGGGCCCATCCTTGAACTTATAAAACATATAATTTTGAAAAACTGTAGGTATAATAATAATGTTTTCTAATATGCAAGTCTATTTCCTAGTCCTTTGTTAGGTAAGTGCTAAGTGTGCATTGCTAAGTAAACTCTAGCTAGATAAACCATTTATAGCACCCCACTCTCTCTGCGGTCTCTGTCTTGCATAGGGTCGCAGCATTGCGTGGATGTGACGCATATTTTCCCCCGACTTGTTATTTTTTGTTCTTTCCTTGCGTCATGTTTACTACAAATAAACGTATTTTCTTTCTCTTTTTCCTTTTTTTTCTTTTCAGTCTAATTTTGTTTATGTGGCGTCCTCAAAATATACTATCATTATGAGTTCATGACTTCTAGCATCATAACCATATTCAAAACTAAAACAAAATCAACCATCTTGTTACCCAATGAAAAACAGAACAGCAATGTATGTTTTAGCAAAATTACCGTTAATATAGACAATGAAACTCAAATACTACTTACTCCAACAACTGTATTTTCTCAACAAGTCCTATGTATGTATTCCACTTTCCAGTCACTCTTGCAGAACTAACGTATCGTTGGTAATGAGCGTCTGATTCATAACTGATAGTCAGGAGACTATTTGAGGTCAGTAGGAACTGGTGACTACCCGCACGTGGCGCTGGGAAGTAAATAACAAGTAATTGTTGGAGTATTTTAGAGAGGAACCATTTGTTTGTGGAAGATAAGGAGAAAATCAAGGCAATAGAAAATTGAAAAAAAAGTGTTCGAAGAATATTGGTTTGCAGATTAAAATTCTTGAATTAAAAGCTGACGCTGCTTCGGTTGAAGCTGATGTATCTAATTAATACAATGTAGATGAGGTAACTCATCCAGTTAATTTACCCACACAAATAAAATGTCGAAAAGCTTACAAAGGGTAAGAACCATGTTAGAGAGATGGTGATTTGCAGAAAGCCACCCAAAATATTATGCCATAAAGAACCATTTGCTAACTATGTATTTATTATAATACAGCAATTCTAAATAAAGATAACAAATAATTCTATCTCTGTAATGAATGTATGATTTGTTAGATTGCGCAGGCAACAGGCAGCCGCCGACCCGATTGCTGTAATAAGGGCCGCAATGTACATACTAGGACAGTGTAACTAACTACAGTGTGGTTCATCGCTCATACATTTGACAGGAGAAGTTACACTGGTACTGAAAGTGTAGTGTCAGTGTCAGTTACTCCATTGCTGCTTCTCAGTCTATATGAACGTTGTGTTTACGATATGTTTATAAGCCGCCTACAGCGTACAGGGACGTTAAGTTATTGTTGAACCCACTACGTGGAACTTCCATTTGGTTTACAAATTAAGTTGTTCCTCTGCTATAGAGCTTAGAATGAAGGATAGGTTTCTTCATTTTGAGCATTGTTATTGATATCTGAATCGGATTGCCTGGCTAATCTTTATGTCTAACTAGCGACCCCTCCCTGCTTTGCACGGTTTTTCCGACTTGCCAAAACATGGTGTTTGCTTTATTGTACGTTAAATGTTATAAATAAATCTTCCGGAATAAAACATCTAAGTGATGGTGACCACCGCATCAATATCCGTCGCATTGTTTAGAAGAACAACAGAACAAAGAAAGACATGAACTATTTATAGATTTTACTCTATTGCCTCTTCCTTCAACTTGTACCATTCTGTAAATCTGTATCGTTTCTTCTCTGCACTCGAATCAGAAGAATTTGTTACTTTTATCTGACTCATCATCTTTCTTGCCTTCAGTATTCGCTAAATGATCGATTTTGTTAATAGTCTTGCTTTTAATTCATTCGTCATTCTCATTGAAATCGTTTCTATTTCTAATTGAAAAGTAAAAACTGGTTACAGTCTAGGAAAAAGCAGTATTACCAACGTCTTCAGCAAGTGGTTGCAAAACGAGCACATATCTATTATCAATTACTTACCGTGTTCGACTTAATTGCCAACAATTAAACTGTTTGTTTGTTTGTCTTTCTCACGGTATTCGGATTGTACGCTCATTATTTGTCGAATGCATTGCATAATTTCGTCTTTCTACTATTTTGTTGATTTCAATACCTATTGAAATACCTAGAAATACATTACATTTTCGATGTCTATGTACAAAAACATAACTCAGTGCTACAAACCAACTAAGTTCTCTGGTTAAGGTTAGTACCAAAATATTAGAAGAAAAGCAGGCAATTTTTTTGTGAATAATGATTTACCGTACGGTAAATCACCCAATTATCGAACTTACACAAATCGTGCCAACTGTCACGTAGGCTGAATGGTGTGATATCTTTGCATCGTTCATGTTCCCGAGGTGTGCCAAAGAGCTAGGGCCCTAATTATGTTGATCGCACGCAGATATGGTTTGACATTTTAGTGAACGAAATGAAAGGCTCAGTTCAGCTTGAACAAGATTTGTGACATTATGGTATCATCGCGTCTTGTTCGTTTTTAGGGCAAGCTGGAAGACTGGTTCTTGCTTTTTAGTGATAAATGAAAGTCGTGTACTGCATCGACACCTTTATTTTTAAATCAAATGGGTATCAGTGTATCACAAACTTTACTGTTCAAATCCATTTTTGGAACTTCATAAAGGAATAATAAGAAAGAAAAATAGGTTTATTTGTCACAGAAATACGTGCATACAAAAAGGCTAGAATAATCAGAAAACTAAATTGATCTAAGTGCATAAGCATCTTACTTTACAAGGCAGATGACACATGCAACTATTTCCTGAACAGATAACTGATAAATTAGTTTAGAACTTTTTAGGCTTGTGGTGGACATGCCAAACCAACGTCACATGAAATGCGATACTCCCAGGGTTGTCAGTCGGGTGTCTTCACACGTCATCTAAGTCAACACTACCCCAATGCTGCAACCCTGAATCGAACACCGTCACGGATGACTGACAGCCCTATCTCATTAACCCAACGCAACCAGACACCGAAGATATCTGAGTCAGGGATAACAAACATCAGTTAAGAGCTAATAGGTTAATTGGATTAGCTTTAATTGTTAAATGTGTGCTCGCAGATACAATATCCGAGTTTATCATCGAGAATATATCGTTTGTTTTGTTGTAGTTATGTGATCAATCTTGATTGCATGGTGTTAACGAGCCTCCTCGGATAACAAGCGGTTTAAAAATTCAAATGTCGAACGTCAGTGTTGCCAGTTGCAAAAAAGTTTTATCACTTTCTCTGTTTATGGTGGTAGTCGCGGTTGTTATTGCATTAGAACCTTTTTCGTTCTTACTATAATGTCTTCCTATATCTAATTAAGGTTTTTGTTTGTTACAGAGATGGCAGCGGAGGTGGTTCGTCCTGTATGACGATGGAGAGCTGACGTATTCGTTGGACGAACACGTAAGTACAAACACATTAAATACAGAGAAACCATAACTCTATTAGACACTGGTGACATTAAATTCACACCCAAGTTCGAACTAACAACCGTCTTCCCAATAACCACCGAACTATCAGGAAGCAGCAAAAATAACTTTCATCAATCAAATAAGGCAACACCTTGTAATCGACACCGCCGCTTTCGACTTTTTACTGCGAATCGACTAAAAAGGCAGTTGTAATTGTTTCCTCGTACTTTTATATCGACTTAGTTCTACAAATATCTCGCTTCTTGCGCGGACTAATCTATCGGTTGAACAAATTCAGAGCCGTCCGGCGCCTTAAAGGGCTGTATAGAAACCGAGTAGGGTAACGCGAGCAATAATTGACTCGTTACTACAAATAGTGGCGAGGCTTCCTCCGATAGATAAAACCCTAATTTGGTTCCGTTTCGTGCGGAAAATTATGTTGTACTGTATTAGTTTTATGCCTTTTGTAGGACGAGAAACTTGTTTAAGGTATACTCGTCGTTTAATACGCGCTCTGATAAAATAAATACATATATAACCAAGAAATCGTTCCGCTCTTTGCGAATCAAGGCGCTAAGATAAAATTGTATTAATTATACATACATAAACTTTTACAAAGCAATAAAAACAAAATAAAAATGCCAATAATTATGCCGACACACACTGAACGTTGTCTCGTTTTTTGTCAATAATAAATTCATTCCCGTATAATATTAGCGTTTTACAAAAACAAACATCGCCAAACCGGTAACCGGAGCCGAGCCGGACCGGCACGAGACTCGGTTTCATCGGCACCTCGCTTTATCAGTATCAAATCTTTCACATTTTTCTCCGGCACTCATAAATATTCATAATAATTGGCGTCGTTGCAATTTCAAGTGAGTACATTAATTTTAAACACGCCGTATATAGGCGGTCGCCGTGCTGCGGGAGCGAGACAAAAAACTTGACGCGCAATGTAAACCAACCAGGAACAATGAAAACAGGAAGACTAGGAAGGCTTTCTCCGTTTCCAGTTTGAAATAAAACAAGCTACCTTTTATGGTGTAAAATCCCGCGACTCTAAAATTCGTTGGACGAGTGTTAGGTTATTCACCCTTAATTTTTGCGGTCGACAATATCTTGTGGAATGGTTGAGAAGCTTGAGATGTTTATCAGCCAATCGAAGCGGAATGCGCTTAGTGTCGGGTCTATAAAGTTTTGCTGGATGTAGAACAACAGAATCAGTTCGTCTGGTTAGAGGCTGAGTAGATATTTCAGTTGGTTCGGGGTAAAGGGGCCAGCCGGCCGTCAATGTGACGCATAATGTATTCCTTGTTTCGTTCGCACCTCGCGCCTCGTTATCATGTGAATGGGCCGAAGATTTGCAATGCGGCTCACAAGCTAAAATAGGAGGAAGTCGTTAACGTCTTCTATGGGGAAAGTAGGAAAATTAATGGCTTTTAAGTGTTTGAAGTAACTAACGTTTATTTGTTCACTTAGTTGTATGGAGCCGGTAATTGATTGGTTCTACAGGATAGTTGCAATAGTAATGGATTCTATGACATTCACAGGGATTTACAACTGTTTTATCATTAAAGCGGCTAGAAAGGGGATAGTTACTTTAATTAGAATGTCAATAGCATTGATTTCTGGCCGTATTGGACGTCGAACTGTCAGAATAAGTTCTGTTTAGATTTATTTAAATTGCGCTTCAACTTATATACATGATCTTTCCACTTAGGAGCGATGTTCTAGAGCAACGGTTGCCAACAGGCGGACCATACCCGGACCGCGAAAGTTCGGAACTTGGACCGCCAAATATTGTTAGATAACTAATCATTTTTTACAAAAATGTTTTTTTTTAACATAGTTACCGTTCGAGATTAACGGGCCCACCTGGAAGACACTCTTCGCATTTGCTATTCACCAAACTATAAAAAACGGCCTTTTGTGTTTTATAATAATTATCTTGTACATAAATTATTCAAAATAAAAAATCAACTAGAAAGTATTATTATGTATATTTTCTTCTGGACCTCCGTTATCCGGACCCCACTTAAAATTACTGCTGACCCCCTGTTCTAGAGTATTAACTCAATAGCTTCTCTTATGGAGGAAGACGTCTTCGCAGTCTTCTGATTTTGGCACTTGAGTAGGCTAACCATAGATAAAACAATTTCTATGAGGCTAACCTATGATTATTTTCTTGAAACCTGTGATGAACCTATGAAAATAGCTACATGTTATGTACAATAACATATAAGTTCAATATAATATGGTAAATTTCTAAAGATAAATAATAGTTGACATTACACTTACTTACTTTTCATGCAAATTGGAAAAGTCAATAGTTAAGGGAAACCCGGTTACCGTGATGGTAGCAGGCAGTATCTTACAACTACTAACGTTCAGGTGAATAGCTTGCGTAAACATTGTAAGTCTTACATTTGTTTTAATAGGGATTGAATTACTGCTTGGAATAGGTTATTTAGATGATTTATTTTGGAAATGATAGGTATCATTTGTCTGCACTTACTAATTCCATGCTTGTCTGTTCACTCTGGGTATATGTTAACTTTACTTAAAGCTTAGACGTTCCTATTTTAAAATTCCCGCTAGTTACTAACTAGTTCAAAAAAGGTTTGTCTTTGGTTGTCAACATAGGAAGCTAGCAACGTTAACACAGTAAAACTAAAAAAAAAAATTACCGCCTCAAAAAAAAAGCGGCAATTCCAACTGCAGCACCTGACTCGCCAGTTTTTACTCAAACACCTAGTTAACAAGCTGGTTAGAACTAAGCTGTTAGCTGGTCAAATACCAATGCCTTATCATCAGCGATCGTGTACCGTTGCCGCTAAAGACTGGCAGACCTGTTATCTTGACCATTAGACCTTGATATAAGCCCGGATGAGCGATAAATGGCTTATTCAAATTGATGGATGCGAGACATCGGCTCAAATTAATATATGTCAATGTGTAGTGAATAGTTTAGATATATTGATTTATATCTTTTAGGAGTAAGTAGTGTTTGCGCGCAGCTTATGTTTACGATTGTTGTAAGATAAATATTTTGAATTTTGTTTACTAATTGTATTCTATTTTTTCATAAGTGGTTTCCAGTTTGTTTTTTTTAAGACCTGCAAATTGCAAAAAAACGTTAGAAAATTTGAATTTCGCGGGCTACCCTGACGCTTTCTCCTTAACCAAGTTATTTTGAATATCTGAAGCATCATACATCAATACACTTGCGGCCAGATATGATTAATAATGAAAATGACTAATGTATTGTTTAGAGTTGCAATTGCCAGATCAAAGTTTTGTAAAACTTTTAAAATTATATTATATACATTAGTTCTCAATACATTAAAAAAAAACCTGACTCACTCCCTCACTGAAAGATTCTTCAACGCCCAGACCAAACCCATGGACCTAGAATGCTGAAATTTTGCACAGAGGTTCCCTTTTTGATATAGACAAAGAATAAGGCCGGATTTTTCAAGATTCCCACGGGATACGGAATACGGAAAGAAGTCGCTGGCAAAGTGCTAGTACCTATTAAACAATACGAAATCATAGCTCATACGTAGTGTATCGAACCCCTACCAGCCTTCAAACACCCACAGCCAGACAGGCAGCTTCGAACGTTCGTCACCAATGAATATGCAAGTCCATCATAATAATGTGAGAGCTAATGTGAAACGCTGAACAGCAAGTGGGCTGTATCGAGGACTATTAGATGCTTGTTTGTGTTCAGTGTTTACAATAGTTTATATTGCTATTCTAGTTAACAAAAGGGATGTAGTAGCAGCGATTGAATAGGCAATGATAGCTTGCAGATAGGTAGAAGAGAGATAGAAAGATAATAATAAATTCTTTATTGTACACGGAGGAGAGAAACCTACTCTGTGGAAAGGATGAACATAGACTATAAACACCAACAACAATTCCTTCAAGAAAACCGTTTCTTTAGAGATAACCCTTATTATGAATAGCAAACTGTTAGAATTACAATGAGAATAGATCCGCAGAATACAAGATATAAATATTTATATATATAGTATGATGTCCTGAAAAGACGAAAACTGTATTCAGTATTCCCTAACTAACCTTACCTAACCTAACCTCTTTCAAATGGACGCACTTTGTGATTGAAACACACACAAAGCTTAAACAAAATCCTACAATGAGGGAAATATTGCAAAAATATACGTCAACATACTTATATACGGTGTTTTTGAAATTCTAGCTAAACTCAAACGGATACGTTTAAAAATGCAATCTGAATGCAAACAAGAGTACGTTGATCAAAGAAGAAATAAAATAGTCTTGTATGTGTAGTAGTAAATGAGGCCCACGGCGACGAGTGTGTTATGAATAATTATGTTCTATTGATTGCATAGAATGTATAGTTAGAACACGGATTCGTTACAGTCGTAAAATATACAGGTGTATAGATGCTTTAGATAGTGTCTCCGAAAGGAGTTAGCTTTTCATCTCAAGATATATGAGCTTTTTTTCATGTAAGGTAGCAAACCCGATGTAAGTTCGTGGGGGTCGTTAAGATCGCCTCTCGTTGTAGCTTTCAGCTTCAAAAAAGGTTTCACTTCAAAAATTCTTGGGACAAGGAGAACAGTTCTTTGCCAAAAAGGTTAAAGGTTAGGAAACATCGTATACGGTTACAATATTTGTAAATGTGTAAGCACAATGTTTCTTAACATAATTAATTTATATGTCATTGTTCAATTTTTAATACTTTGTACCTATTGTAATTTATATTAGGTACTTTGTCTTCACGTGTATGCAAAATATAGTAAAAAAATACATGAGTATCTATGGAGTTTCTTCCACATTCTTCTCCATACGAAACTACTTTTTGGAAGGGGCAGCTAGAATCAATTCTATATTCTTGTAAATGTAAAGATTCAAAAAAACGAAATAAACGATATAGATTTTTACCTTGCTCCACTAATGAAATTCTGCCGTATCTTACGCTATCTACTACTTTCTCATGCCAGGCTGGCGATCCATTTATTCGCGATCTTTCTGAGGATTTCTTCTATCAAACATAATAACGCGAATACATCACTAAATCGATGAACGCGTCACAGTCAGAAGCCGTATAGTCTATTGGATTATATGCGAGGCCATACGAGTAGTTTCACGAGTGTACCGAGTGACCCGCGTATTTGCAACGTTGCAATTACTACCTACTCTTGTATTGAAGTATATGAGATAGCTGAATATGGTAGTTCTTAGCCAGTTTTTGACATCATCACATGTATTGGGGCAATTCCTGGTCAGAATGATAAGTCATTCATCAATTATTAAGGTTTTATCAGCGGACCAACCCGCACTGGGCCCGCGTGGCCCAGCATTGGGAAAATAATAGACTGATTATGCAGCGGAAATATTACCTTTTGCGGAAACTGAATTTGAACCAACTTCACAGGATGTTACCCAATTTCGCCTCATGTAAAATGGACAAACAAAAACCAAGAACCATAAAAAGGACATTATACCAGTACCAGCTCGTTAGCTAAGCGCAGTGATTAAATCAAACTCAGACAGCGAGACGAAATCCAGCAAGATCTAATGACTGAACTAACTGAAAACCCTAAACAGACCACCGAAATATGTAGCTCTAAAATAAAGTGTTACGTACTTTTAGATTAGTTTCGGGTGCATAAAATATAATATGTGCAATGTTAGGATTCGAAGCAATAATTACAAAGTTCGCATAAAAAATAAGCAATCAATTGTAAGTTTTTCGCAAAATGGTTTCAAAAGGAAACCACGTCATATTGATTTTTATGGAAAAGAACAGGATACACTAAGCAATTATATGCGATTTACGAGTATAAGCAATCGAACATAATTTTACTATCTTTCCTATAACTTCTTTGTCGTAAATTAAGCAAATGAAGGCCCCTACGAACTACCAAGCATTTATGATGTTAGTTAAAATTCAACAGGAGAACCAAATTAAATCACTTCGTGTACGAATAAATAGTGATTTTGCATCAAATTGATTATGCTATGCGCATGTGCCAATGCGCTGGATTTAGGCTTCATTCACACTATATTAGATAGGTTAAGGAAAGATAGCTCTCAATGTCGAAGTGTTTGATTGTGTTATTGAGTTCTTCAATTAGAAAAAAGCCCTAAAGAAATCAAGGGATCAATGCAGAAACTTGGCCAATATTTTACCTCCTCTTAGCCTATTGTATTTCCATCGATGAAAGACAGCTTAAGGAAAAAAAAAACATTTGTAACAATTTTGGGGATGACAAACTAAATAAATAATAAATAAATAAATAAATGTTTATTTCTCAAACAACTTAATACTAATTTACAAAGTTTATAACTTGGCAACAATATTATAATAACTGAGAGTTTAGCATCTGTAGCCGAACTAGGCTGAGCCTGTATTTCGGCTATCAGCGCCTTTTCCCCCTAGTTATTCAAAGTAAACGTAACTATCATCAAGTCCAAGTACAGAGTTATGCTATCCATTACTGAATTTAGTAGGTAAGTAAAATTATGTTACAAATGAAAACTTGATTATTATGACTAGTTATGAGCTATGTCTAAACGGATCAGGCGATTTAAATAAAAGCTAGGACCCCAGGAACTGAAGCTTACTGTCGTTTACCCTAGGTCTACGTACCTAACCTAGCAAGAAGATAAATCAATTACAACAATAATTTAGCATTCAAGTCGGCCGTGTGCAGCATGACGTGTCAATTAGGACAAGTTGGTGTAGGCAGCACGGTTGATGCTCCCATCAATATTTATGAGACAACGCGATTTCAAATAAACCTACACTGGCCTACTAAAACATTTTATGGTGTAGGAGCGGGTACCTTTGAGATACGTCGTAATGGGGGCCATTTTGGATTAGTAGAAGCACTTGTGACAAAGGGCTTCTGGGGTATCAGGTCTCGAGTTCGAACCCAAGGCACGAACCTCTGTGTTTTCGGATTCATGTGCGTATTGTATAATTATCAGTAGCTTCAACAACAGTGAAGGAAAACATCGTGAGGAAACCGGCATGCATGAGAGATATTTCAAGACGGCATGTGAAGGTAAGTCATGGGCGGCATAAAAACTGTGACACCAGGTTTGTCACTAACCACACGAAAAATAAAGAATGAAATAGGGTAAAATAGAGTTACACTGAATGGAAAGGGAAGATGCGCCAATAGATTTGGTCATTTATCTTGTTAAGGTAGACAGAATTTGCATAAACGTTTCTAGATATCATTTTTTATCAGCCTGTACAGTGGCGCTTGGGAATTTGGGACTCTCCTTCCATCTCCATTCTTACTATTTTTCTCGAAATTGCAATATTTCTTATCAGTTTCCAATTCATTTCAACAATTTTAATCCACTGTTCGACCTTTTCCACAGACATGTTTATTGCATTGTAGTTTGTCAACTACCTACTGTTGTAGGACCTACTTAATTCCGCCGTAGGGGAATTATAAGCAAATGTCTCACGGAATTATCTCAAGTAATTATTTGTTGTTTATCGCCCACGCCCAACAGTGGGGCAGCTGATATTATCAGATACAAATCATTTTCGTAATTGTCGAGCAATTAATGCATTCCTTTGTTGTATGAGATTGCGATGATAAGATTGATAAGGTAACGTTTTTATTTTGGCGTGTGTAGAGAGATAAAAGATAACTGATGAATGTATGGAGTGGTTTAACCATGGTGTAACTCTGCCAAGTGATTGAAGACAAACTCTTGTAACATAAAGATATAGGACAGATTCTGCCGATGGCCTAATCAAACCGTATGAATAAATTAATTGTATATATCGTTAATAGTTCAAATTAAAAATAATTTTAAAGTTATTAGCGACAAGCTTACAAGTTAATTATTTCTAAATAGTCACAATTTGCGCGAAAACCAAAAACAGCTGTCAAGTGAGTAGGCTTCTACAGCTGAGCGAATTAAGATGAGATTCTTAAAATATCTTCACCTAATGCACCACACCACATTCCTCGTAATATAAGACTTACCTAAAACCTTTATCTCCTACAATCAACAATGTATTAAGAAAGGAGTGAACCGTGAACGCGTGCACCCGCTGCAGCGTCCGCCGACGGAATGCGGCCGCGTTGTGCAAGCGATGCGCCCGCGCATGCCGCACCCACACGTCGATTCACCTGCGCTTCCGTGTGTGCTTGCCCAATAAGGGCTGTTTAGACAAACCGACACCAGTTTTGGCGTGAAAATTGGGAAATGGAGGGCAAAGTAGAGAAGAAAACGACACGGCACTTTACAGCGAGTACTACTCTGGATTTGAATTTCGGACATGTCTTTTCACTTAAAGATTTAGTTAGAGAAACAACATTGAAAGAAGTGGAAGGAATGAGGCTAGGCTTTGCCTAGCTGCAGCAGTAGGTCAGTAGCACGGGGTTAAGAAAATGTTTTAGGTAAAGTAGTTTTATTTTTTCTTTCTTTTAAGTAAAAAATAGTATCGTACGGTATAAAAATGATCTTTTTCATCGATTGCCGATCGCGTATCTCATGAACCACGGCCCGGCTCAGGCGCATGATGCAACCCTCCCTACGTTAGCAATCACGTTGATTTGTGCCATTCTGCGAGAAATAGAAAATTGTTGGAAGAAAAATTTCGTCATACTAACAATTGACTTTTACCCTACATAGCGTGGTTATACTGCGTTCCACTTGCCGCTAAGTAGATGGTATAATTAGGTGCCTGGCTGTGTGAAAAAATTCCTTGACGTAATTCGTAAATAATTTTTATCTTGACTTTCTGGTTTCATCTTTGTAAGCTTGAGAGTTGGTACTAAATGAAAGTAGGAAAGTTATGAAAATTCAAAAGTTGCATATTGCATGGATTTTTCAACTAAGTTCCAGTTACATACATTTAGAGCATCACGCCTTTTACAACGAAGCCACACGTGATTATTTATTGCCATTTAAATACCTACTACTGCTAGGTACTAAGAACTTCCAACCTGGGAATCATCACAATCTCCCCGATAAGGGACCTCTGGATCACAACAGCTGCACATGCAACCATTAAACTAACGAGGCAGTTCTACTCTAAACGCTATTTGTCAATTCGATCAAAAACATGTCAAAGTCGTTAGAGACTCCATGTCTTAAAAAAACACAAAGGTTTCGCATTTTCCAAAGCATCAATATCCTCTCCATTTATAAATATGCTTGTTCTAGGAGTGGCTTTATCACAATGGTTTAACAACCATTTCTACTCACGATAACTTTATCGCTAGTCAACGCTTTGGGCGTTTAGTTTGTGTTTATTGCTTCAAAGGTTACAAATTTAACAGCCACGCCCATTTTCCGGTCTTAGGGACTGCCTTAGGTACTTTAGTTCATGCACAAGTAACGATAGTAGGCCTCACCTTTTGCCTTAATCTCGGGCACATTGGAATTCTGAGGAAGTAGAGTTTTTTTCTTCTAAATGCGGAATATTAGAAAATGAAATCCAACTAATCTGATGATAAATGGAAACTACACCATCTTTGTAGTATATTTAGCTTGATTAATTAAAAGGCCACTATAATGCGGAGTGAAGTAAAATATAAGTACCTACCTAAAGTGAAAGAATTGTGTCTGACGAGTTTTGGTCAGAAACTGTTCTGACTAAAACTGAAATAAACCAAGAATTAAAATAAATGCTTTTATTTTCATTTAAGATGTTATTATGACCAGTATAAATAAACGGTAACACCATTTACTTCAATCCTTCGAATCACTAACCATTTTGTCACCAATCACGACGGTCGGGGGAAGTAACCGAAGGTAATTAGAACGCCGCTCGGCTCGCGGTTGCGCAAGCGCATCCGTTCCTATGCCCCCGGCAAGTTACTGCAAGCCTTGCAGTCATAAAAATTAATAATTGTTGTACTTAAAAAAAAATTAATAATTGTTGTGGTTTCCTGTGCAAAATTTCGTAAGAACAAATATTTGTTTGGTAAAAAATAATAAAATAATTAAAAAAGTACCAAATTATTTAAAAACACGAGGCGGAAGACCTTAACGTCGAAGGTCTGCCTTTCTTGAGAAATAGGGACTACAGGTAGTTCTGTACCTTCCTATGTCATGTTTGGGAAGAATATTTTTATTGGCGATCGAGCTCTGCTCTGGTGAAAATAGAGAATGCTCATTTAATAGTATAGGATAGTTCATCCTAATTCCATGCTGCCATGGTAGTAGGTACTTACTAATTCCATGCTGCCATGGTAGTAGGTACTTACTAATTCCATGCTGCCATGGTAGTAGGTACTTGCTAATTCCATGCTGCCATGTCATTATTCTAAGGTCGCCATCGTGTTCTAAACTTTGCTCGGGTGAAAATACGGAGATTTTGTTTTTTCCAGGTATGAGACCTAGCTAGATACATTTTTCGCCCCCGTAAACCACTATATTGTAACTTTCATGAAATCGTTAAAACCGTTTTCGAGAACGTGATTACAAATATAGGTATATATACAAACAAATATTGCTCATTTAATAGTGTAGGATGAATGTTACTAGCAACGCAAAATTGGCTCATTTACTGAAACCAGTTAACCAAAACCATAATACACCCGACCTCCAAGTAATATTTCATTTTTTCAGCTCACAACACGAACGTTATTCCTTAAAACATTTCTTATATATAATGCAGTAATAGAATCGAAAGTCAAACCATAATAATTACTATTGACACTTAAGTGACATAACAATAGGCCGTAATAGTGTTGCTCCCACGCGCGGGAAAAAGTCACAGATTAAAAATAATAATGTTATCTGTGCAAAGCGAGCTTTATTATTAGATAACATAATATTATCTGATATCTTGTTTTAGAAATAAATATCCGTAGATAAACTTATAAGACTGATTTCGGAACTTAATCTAAGCGTATATTTGTTGCGTAACATTCAACATCGATTCGATCATTTCGAAATGGAATTCATTCATTCATTTACTCGATCGAATCGAGATCGTTGGTTGGACTCGTTATTTTTCTAGGGCTGTTACTTTGCATATTCGACTTATTATTTAAAAAAAATCCTTAGCAAAAGTTCGTCTTCTTCAGCGAATTCATAGCTGAAAAGACTCCAGTGACAAATAAAGCGTCAATATTTATCACAAAGATTTGGTTTGCTTTTTTTCTATGTACTGTGCGTTCATTATAACTTGTTCCGTGACTCGATTGGTAGCATTGTTCTGCCAGTCGCCGTTTTGAACTCCATTAGTATTGAAACTAAACTTGACAAGCAATGGTGCTAACATGACAGCAAGGGACAAGTTATAGTGAACGGTCTGTAGTTATTTTTAAACATTGGCAGAATGGTCGACGTAGAATATGTAGAGTCAGCATAAACTAATGATAGGGCAAAGTATAATCACTTAAATGTGTAATGGTTTCATAATATCCTCTTTAAATAGAGATTTACATACGATAGAACATACTTCACTGACGCGGTTTTAAGTTACAACTACTAAACTAGGTGCTTATCTAGATTAAAGCACATACTTAAGATTAATTGAAAATGTCATGTCTTGTGGCTTATGGCGTTTAGAAAAGACTGAGAATAATAAAGCTAGGTAGAAAAAATCTCTAGAGAACTAAATTAAGAACTAAATTAGAAACTAAACTAATGTTAATGGCGTTTATATTGTTAAACTAGATTAATTATGGTAGTCCAAGCAGTCCTCCAGACCGAATTAATATCAATGGCGGCCAATCTCAGTGGAGACAAGCCATTGTCGCGGGAGATATTATAGTGCATAAGTGCGTGCGCAGACACAGGTGCACTCCTCCCTCACTCTCATAGTCCGATGGGACGGCAATCCGACACGACCGGAGAGAGATCAGGCGCAGAACCAACGGCTTAATGGCTACATCTTCTATACTATAAAGCTGAAGAGTTTGTTTTTTTGTTTGTTTGAACGCGCTTCTCTCAGGAACTCCCAGACAGATTTGAGAAAATCTTTTTGCTTTTGGTAGCCTAATTCTTGAGGAAGGCTCTTGACTATTTAACATCACGCTAGGACTCTTAGGAGTCGACCAAAATGAAAAAAAGTGAAAAAGAACGCTAAGCGAAAACGGAATAAAGTCGGGGCAACAAGAAAGACGCGAACGAAGTATCGGGCAGAAGCTGGTTAACTATAAGACAGTTTCTTACAACAGTGCTTTACTTACAGTGGATCATCGTCCATGCATTTGACAAGAAAAAAGTAATTTCAAAATTTATGACACGTCCAACTTATGTTAAGCAAGATTGTTTTGCGAAATCTCTCGCCTTGATTGACTGAGTATAAGTAGACTGTGGCACAACCCTAGGGTAGTAATTCGCGCGTCCAATAACTTGTTGTAATGACATTTACAGTTTTACACGTAATCCGACGATTTGGTGTCGCTGTTTTTCAACTGATAACTGGTTCAGTGACGAAATCGCAGCGATCAAAAGTAACTGTGATTTAAATAACTTGCGCACGCGCATCGGGTGCTAAAGGCCTATCGCGATGTTCCCTTATATGGTCAATGACCTTACAATGTTTAGGTAATTTACAGCTTTGAATGCACTATGATTCTTCAAGGTTTTATAATGGTAAATACCTTCACGATCATTATTTTTACCTACGCAAAAAATGAAGGAGGTTATGTATTATTTTTTTTTCTATAATTGCTGACAAGTTTATAAATTATTCTTGGTGACATTAAAGGTAAACCAGATTGGACCCTGGCCATGCTTGAGTGGTCACCTACTTATCTGCCATCGGAACCCCGTGAGACTGATTCTGACCTACTAGTTGATACTATTAACACCTTCATTTTGTGATAAGTGTCATTATTAATATAATTTTTCGAAAGTTGATTTTCAAGGTAATTAATTAATATCATGTAGATATTACCTATAGTAAGAACTAGCTAGGTGTAATTTGTTGTCTGACAGGACGACTCCCATTTTCTTGTAATTTTTCGCCCATCTATTAGGAATCTGGGGACTCCATAGACAGAAAAAAGGATAATCCGAGACAGGAAAAGGTAATCCCTCTATTCAGACTGAGACTATTCGACCTCTGCTACCATACATTTTAGACTGACTCAATTTACCAGAAACAGAAATACCACCAAACAAAATAAAATCCACACAAAACTTCACTTACTTACCGCAAACACCTAAGTTCGTGAACCGATTAAGTATCGATAAACACAAAACACTAGAACGTTGGTTCGAACGATAATATCGACGTGTCACTAAACTAGTACAACTAGTGAGCTGTTCGCCGATTGTCATCTATGAAATAGAATTGGAGTAAAGACTTGACGGTATGAAAACTATCACGATTATTTTCTATCTTGCTAAGTACCTGGTACTTGTTGATAGGCCTACACTGTCCTCTCATACCTATTAACTCTGTAATTTGAAAACATTGTAAATACCATTTACTTTTAAAAGAGTAACCATGGAGTTTCTTGCCGGCTCTTCTCCATAGGAAACGACCAATTGAAACCGTGCACCTAGCTTCTGACGTTTCATAAGTGCCCTTGTAGGTTTATGTGAAATAAAATATTTTGAATTTGAATTTGATTAAGAGAATTATCCCAAATTGGTGACGGGTTTTGTAATCTTAGAAGAAGCTATTGTAATCTAAGAAGAGCTCCTGTATGTGCATACAAGTCGCCATTTGTCATCATGGTCTTCTAAATGTATATACTTCCTAAGGATTTTTTATTCTTCTAAAACTAGCCAGCCGTTTTAGTGAAGGTCTACGGCTGGCTAAAAGGGAAAACGTCTATTTAAGAGTTCACAAAAGATAAAGCATGAAATTAATCTCCTTGCTGATGACCACCGCTTGGTAATAGCATTCACGTTTATCACCCAGTCAACAGTAAATTATTCATGACATAACCTTACCGCATAAATCTGCTCCATCCAAAAACGAATTTATTATAGTAAGTCCTCCATACCACGTAAATCCAGAAACTACTTTAGTCCCTAATGAACGCACAACCATTCCTTTGAACGCAGTAGTTGGCAACAAGCCCAAAGCTCTAGGAAGAACAGCATTAGTAAAACAAGTTCATATAATTTACTCTCCCGGCTCTAAGCAAATGCGGCTGCCAATCAGGAGATGGCAACCAAGTAAGACCTTTGCAGGCTCCCCTAGCGTGTGTTTAGTTGCAAAATAACATGGCTAATAAATAGTGATTTGAGTCGGCATTCGCTCTAAAACGTCGTCATGGAAACGGCAAAAGGCGGGTCTCGTGGCCTGCGCTGGCGCACCTAGTTGGAGACGCAAGTTTGGAGATACAGCGGGGTGTAAAACGCTCAGGCATAACTTGATTATCAGATCCATTGATATTATTCTTGTAATATCTTTTCTCGTGCCAAAATATTTAATGCTATAGTTTTATGACGAGGCTGGTAGTTCAAGGGCACCGTATAGGTAGGTACTTTAGAACTCATGGACGCTGTTGCCAACCTTATCTAAAGTTTTTGATTTTTTTTGCCACTTTTCCACCAGCAAGCAATTGCTGGTTATATGTGCTTGTACTATTGGTACACCTATGCCTTATTCTTCGCGGAAAACAAGCGTGATGTTATGTTGTCTTGTCCTTTTGCTATATCTCATAACGTAAAATAATTCATACCACCGCTTCTACCTTACACCATACATCAGCTATCATTAGCGCTCGGGGCAAGCGACATAGCCTACGTTACTATGTAAACTGTACGCTGGCAATCTGCATAACACATGCCAAGTAAAAAACGGGTTACTGTACTCTGTGACACATGCTCACGGATCTCTGTCACGGCTAATGTGATGGGCTTTGTTGAGATAAGTAGATGCTGTTCTGATTGAGATGTACTGATAGTGGAGATACTTGTGTTGAACGGCATTTGTTTTAGCATTGGATGTTGGCTGGCTGAGGTATTCCAGTTAGAGCACCGATTTGAACCTCACTTGAGCGAACGGCACCTAAGCTGTTCCAATTTCGGCACCGAATTTCTTACGAGGTTTTTGTTAGGGAGGAAGGCAGGTGAAGTATTACGTGACAGTTTTTAGATTTCGTCTTTTGATACAAAACTATACGTCATCTGTGGGGTAGGCCTTTTCTTTACCGGGAAACATGCAGTGCAAATGCTTATTATTACTCGTTGGTCTTCCCCGAAGGACTCTGGGAAAGTAATCTCTGCATCTCATTTCAAAGAAGGATAATCCCAGTATGATAATATCTGCGTAGAGGGGTACCAGGAACGCCTACTGTAAAAGATAACGACCCTGTATTTTCCTTTTGGCGACTAATTTTATGATCGTCGTGAAGATTAAAATTTAACTGTGCTGAAGACTTAGAAATACAATTTTCTATAATAACAAATATATGACTGCGCAATGCACATAGTATTTACATCCTTTTACCACCGATGAAGAACGACCGGAAATTCACTTGCAGAACTTTCTTTTAAATATCTCAAATTGGTTACAAGAAACAGTCGTAAATAATAGTTTTTTTTAAACGTTTAATTGTGAATCATACAAGGAAAGTAATAAAAGGTGTAATAGGTGATAGTGTGCGAAAGGCAATAACTTATTGGAAAGTCGGGAGTGAAAATAGTGACGCAAAACTTTTATGCCAGTCATCTTTTACTTTGAGTCGTAGAATGTGTAAAGTGTGAGTCAGTCCTCAGTTGTATAATGGATGGGCCAGCAATATGTCACTATTGTATAATGGGCAGTAGATTATTGCCATCAAAGACAGCTTGCTATTCATATCAGTCCGTAAACGTATTGCTTAACATGAGCTGCAATGATTGTGACTAATAACGGTCATAGAGAAAATGGTTTGATTGCAAGGTTCTTTCGGCGCGTGGCCAAAATTGGAACTAAGGCCTCCATCTTATTTTTTTTAATACGGTTTCAGTTTAAATTCCACAAAAGCTTACCAACAACGCCCCTCTGTCAAAATTATTCAGGCGCCAAAAAAGCCTTGTAGCAATCTACAACCAGGTAGTAGGAATGCCAGACGTACGATAATTATCGTACATGTACGATAATTTGGACACCGGTACGATTTACGATAAAATATGTATTATCGTACGCAAAAGTACGGTAATTAGCTCCTCCCTCTTCGAAGTGAGATAAAACGTTAATAAAATGTTACTACTCTGTAAAGGATTTTTTAGCCGTAGTTGTATCAATATTTCAATGTTTGATGATGTACTGCATCAATGTTTGCATGCCAAAATGGTAGAATGTACAAGGATCCTTCAATATTGTAACCACCCTATTGTAAATACCTACATCCTGAGGAAAAAAAAAAAAAAAAAAAAAAAAAAAAAAAAAAAAAAAAAAAAAAACGACTATTCAGCAAAAATAATGTGACGAAAACCAGAATAAGAAACAAACTTGGAACAAAAACTGTTGAAGGGGCGTTACTTTCAGCACAATGCGTTATGGTTTTAAAGCAACGGAAAAAATGATGACACTTTTTAATTTTTTTTTCACATTTCACAAATTCGATATTAGAACTAGCTACACGTTCCGCACGGCTCTGGCAGGTGTACGATAATTTTCGAATTTTAATACGACAATTCACTCGGACTGGTCTGGCAACCGCCCGTAGTACAATAGTAGTATATCTTCTCCATAAGTATGCACCTAAATACCTTTTAAAATTACCCATTTCAAGAGATACGGAGCGATATAATATAAATAAAAAAATACAGATTATTTTAACCCAAGAAGCAAAATAGATGACGTCTGCAGTAATAAATTGATCTGTTAACTTTATCTCGATGTATTCAGCACATTTTTTACAAACTTATCTTTGCAAATGGAACCATTTTAACATACTTATCTGTAGGTGACCTTAAAAAACTAGGATAGTGCGACGCTGGATAAATATTACATGTACAAAAATGCATGGGATATGCAGATTAAAAATTTTTGCTTGCATTGAAATTATTATATGAATTTTAATGCAGGCTCCTGAGGCTAGCCAGATTCAGTGGTGGATAGGATATTCAAATCATTTAACGTTAGCCAAAAATATTTAATAAAACACCACGCAAAATAGAGAAAACAGACCCTGGAAATAATCTGGATTAATTCCGCTGAGAAACACATACAACTTAACCTACATCCGTTCCTTATACTAAATAGCTAACGCGTTTTGTACAACACGGACACACACATGAACGAAGGCGCAAGCGGTAAGTGTCCCCGCGACTCATAAAGTACCTTTTATCTCGCGTCCAATTATCGGCCAGGATCCTGAACAATGAATAAGGACGCTATTTTAAATGAATTCAAATTAACATGCTTTTAGCGGACCGCACACGAGAGAGATAAACAGAATCTGTTTACATTATCTCCGGATTTTTACAAATGTTGGAACCCTAGACTATCTATACAAAATAGTAACGAATTCAAAACTGTACACTGAGTATTTTCGAAAAAAAAAAGTGATTTCTACGAGGTGTGGAACGAGTCTTGATACCAAATTTGAGTTTTTAGAATTTTTGTCCCATTTGTCTGTTTGTCTGGATCTATGTTCCGGATTGGCACAAAAACGGCAGAACGGATTTGGATGAAATTTGGCACACAGATAATTTACAACCTGGATTAGCCCTTATAGTACTTTTAATCCTGGTAGTACATTCTCTTGGGATATTTTGCGACATACAAGCGGGCGATGCCGCAGGCAAAAGCTAGTTTTTAATAAATAGATGAGCTTCAGTTGTTTTTATCTCGGTTATCGATCTTGTTTATTGGTTGACTTTTGATTCTTGAGACGATATTAATTGTTGTGATAACGGTCTGGTCGGCTTCGGTAAGATATTTGGTCAGGTATGTCGTGGCGCCAATGTTAATGTTATTGGAATTCTTTTACTAGATTACTGTGGCAATCTTTTGTTTTTTTTTATTTAAGCATTTATTAAAACTTTACTAACAAGTAAAAAAATACCGTACTATGGCCGACTTCATCTCTGAAGCATTTCCACCATCAACCATAGGGTGATGCAGAGAGAAAACATGTTTATGTGTTGTGTCCTTTACTATCTTTAGGATCACGTATATTTTTTAATTATCCAACTGGCTGCTGCTGTTTTTCATCATTTTCATCTTATTCCTTATCACTTCAAAATATTCTAGAGATGACTCTCAGTTTCCAATTAGATGCAGCTTTTCATAGATAGTACTTTGGCCGCTACTGCCAGTTTTCCTGATGTCATTTCTTAGTCGCTTATTCTCTTTCATTGGGCAATAATATATGTTGTTACTTTAACATCTGGCTACTGAACCGACTCAATATAGATAGCCGTCGACGGCTAAACAGAAGATCTGACTACCTTTTTTGTTCACTCCCATTTCTCATTTTAAGCTTCGTGCAGACTAGCGCGACGCGACAGCGCGACGCGACACCGGTTATTGTTATACCGTGAAGTTTTTTAGAAATTGTATTGTTCGAGTCGCGTCGCGCCGTCGCGTCGCGCTGGTCTGCACGAGCCTTTACTGATGTTACGTCGGGTGCTGACACGTGGACTACATATGTTTTATTTTTATTGTATTTCATACATCTATTTAATTTATTTTTATTTAGTATTTATTTATGTATCTTTCTATCCGTGACTTAACTGCAGGCCCTATCAGCCTTTTGGCCTCGCACAGGACTTTCCGTGTTACTTTAATTTTTACTTTGTTTGGTTTTCTATTTTTATTTTTAGTGAGTGTGTGTTTAGTTTAATTAACATCTCCTGTGCTTATCCCAATAAATATTTTTTCTTTCTTTCTTTCTTTCATTTTCTGTCTATTATTACTTACTTGGCTCCACGAGTAGGGGAAGATTAAAGAAACGATAGATGGACTGTGTGAAAGATGATATGGCTAGAAAGGGAGTGACTACCGAGATGACGATTAATAGAGAAGTTTGGAAGAACAAGACAACATGGTGTGCTGACTACAAATAAATTGGGATAAAGCCAGGAAAATTATGACTGACGAATGATGATATAACTTGGAGTGAACTGTCAATATTGTCAATTCCTAGCACCAGCCGATTTATTCTGTAATAAACTCACCGTGAAAACTTAGGTTTAGTGAATTGTCTATACTGTTATAAATCCCTAGCATCAGGTGGAATGACATAGGTACTCAAACTCAAAGCAATTATTTCAGTTATACCATTTACAGGCACTTTTGAATTGTCAAGGAGTCGGTCAGTCAGAAATATGAAGCTAGTTGCCCATTCCAAAGCGTAGTAGGTACTTCAAGTTCACTTCACCAATGTTTTCAGCGTGAAATGTTTACAAAATAGATCGGCTGGTTGAATGCCAGCTCACCTTATGCTCACTTCACCTAAGTGTTGACGTTGAGATTTCTACAGAATTTGATCGGCTGGTATAACTCTCCATTCAAAATCCAAGTCTAAGGCTTAATTCTTGGCACGTGAGACCACAAAGCATTAGGAATTAGGATAATGAGTGAGTAATATAATACCCAGTGTCGGCATCGTTTAGTTCGTAGAGCTAGCGATCAGCTGATCCCCTTAAATCGGCTTACCGAAGTTACCGAAGGCATTAAGTGACTCACTAAGTCTTTGGTAAAATGCTTTGAATTTGACCCGTGGGTGTTGTTTGGTGTAATTGTTATTGTAACCTCACTGAGGAGTGTGGTCAGAGATCCTAAGCTTGGTAACAAGGTATCACGGGTTTTCTTCTGGATCCTTCGGAAAACAACCAGAGGATCTTAAAAACATATTAGTTGGAAATGGTCTGTGCATATTTTCCTCCAATTTGTTATTTATTCTCTTGTTTTGTTCTTTATTTGCGTTATGTTTACCGCAAATAAACGTATTTTCTTTCTTTATGTTTAACTGGGACTCTTTAAGGCTTGAAAGCTTATTTTAAAATGACCATAGCTGAATATGGAATTATGAACCTTAAACTTCTATAAATGATGAATGAGACTTAATATTCGCAGTGCGAATTGTAACAGGATCATCAATCTCACTAAGCTCATCTCTTACGACACCAAATTACCTCAGTTCGCTAATTGACCGTAACTAACCGCCAAAACTTCAACAAGAGTGGTAACCACTATACAAACAACAGTAGTTGCAACAACGCCCATCTCGACAAAACAATACTCTCGATAGCGATCAGTAGGATGAGCGGCGCGCGCGCAGGATGCTCTCACAGACCGGAAGTGTCGCGCTGTCACAGACAATGGCCCATTGTGGACAGTAATTACCATGCCGGATCCTACGTCATTACAGTGTGGCCCGATTTGAATGGGAGCTCGATTGTGGTGTGGGATTTATCAGTTATTTTGTATGAAAATTGTGCAGGAAATGAACAATATGATGTAATTGACGTGAATTGTTTAGTTTTTTTATCACAGTTTTCTGTGTCATCTGGCCACTTCAGTATTCCAAATGCAAAAGATACGTCTGAACTTGGTAAAAGCTTTAATGAAAACTCCAGGCTAGAAAAAACATCTGTTTATTACAAAAGCCGCTTCCTCACTTTCTCTTCTAAATGGATTTCATCCTATTACGAAATCCTTTTCAGAAATCTGCCCTACTTGATACGTTGCTCAAAAATAGGACGGCGACTAAAAAGTGTACATTGTGTAGTCACCGCACGCGTTCACTTCCATAGGTGCACCGTTCCTTACCATCACATTATGGTTGTCTTATTACAATACAATACGCAATCAAGCATCCAATGATGTCGTATGTTATGCGCGTGCGCTTATGTTATCAATTAAAAGCAGTTTAATTTAGAGCATGTGTGACCTGGGGTTTAAAAAGAGAATAGGGAATGTTTGAAAAATGTGGGAAAGAAAAGACTGTTAATGTTGCTAGAACAGAAAAAGGAAACATACAATTTCAGTGTTGCTAGTTTAGAAACTTGAATAAACTTATTTGAAATAAATATTGTTCCAGAACCATCTCCATGATATAATTTATTTTTTAGATTAAATAACATTGCCACACCTTTTCTTTCAACATCAACAAATCTACAATTACAGAACATTATTAAATTAAATTACATTTTTACAATTATTACATCAGACACTTTCTCTTGAAAGCGAGATATCGATATCAGTTCATCGTATTGAAATATAAATCATATGGCCCATGGGCGGCACTCAGTCATATATAATCGAAATCGATTTAAAAAATCGAATTTATTCAATCAATTCGAGTTTTCGCATCGATTGAGATTTTTATCTATGGAATGATTAAACTCCTGGATGTCATCGTGCATGTTTCTTAAATAAGAAAGTTTATTTTATTAATTAAAAAGGACTTTTAAATGCCATGCGTGTCATGTATTACATGTCGATGTTAAATTATGTTTTTATCTCACCGTATTTTCTGTACAGTTGCCATCTACTTCAAAAAAGGAACAATTTCGCCTTAGGCAAAGCGTCAGTCAGTACCTCAGTAATTTAAATTAACACCCCATATAAAGCAATCTTCCAGCTGATATGCTTATTAAAAATAAAAAAATGTTTTGATTCTCCATGTGGTGCTTAGTCATTCTGACCAAAGACTGTCGCCCATCTTCATCATAGTGCCTGGACTCTTCATACTTTCTCCAGAAAACCGAACTTAGGGAAGAGAGCGTTCATGAACCCAAAACACCACCCTACCTGCTATAGAAACTGGCCATAAAATCGACTATCTCCATATTTTCAGTACTCAAACGCGTAAAACCCACGCTGATATTATAAAATGACTCAATGATAAGCAAGTTTGGTGTTTGGTTATGTACGCTGCGATCGCCATCAGCTATTACCATGTTTATAGGGTTTTTATGGGAACCTCGCACATTGTCAACACCTGTTATCGATTGAATGTCAGAACTTGTTATTGTTGGCGAGAAAGTATGGAAGGTAGCAGCTGCTATCGTACATACATATGATGCCAGAACATTTATAAGAAATAGTTGTCAAAAACTATGCTGTCAAAGACGTAAAATATGCTCCCCAAATGTGAACATCAGAAGTATGTCAAAACTTCCAGCGTTATAATCAACTCAGTGCAATTAGCTGAGCCTGACCTTTCAGTCGTCGTAGTAATTTTGATCTAACATAAACAGCTGCAAATGTCAATATTGATCCACGTTTACGATGCTCCAATAAAAACGCGCGATATCAAGTAAACAATTTACACCTATCGCCTCCAGTAGAAACGAATCTAGCTCTCAATTTCCGAACCAAACCAAACCGTATCAATCCACAATAATTTACCATGATCGCCGACCAACACGCAAATATGAAACCCAATCACAACAAACCAATAACTCAATGGGAAATCAAACTAACTCCCGTTGCTCAAATAAATCTCGCGATTTCCCCAACAGAACGAATTAAGGGAACAACGGTCTTCATACAATCTACATGTAACCGCAGCCCAGTTTAGATGTCGATCCGAATCGGCCGGCGGCGCAAGCGCACCGCTAGGCATGCAAAAACTATAGATATCACCTTAATATTGTAATACAAACAAAGCTGGAGGAAATGTGAATGGTTGTGGTGCAAGGTGGGAGCGCACAGCGGTTGATTGTTGAAAAATTGTTTTGGATTCTTCGCCTGAAAGTTTCAAGCTGTGATCATCTTTTGCACCATATTTCTGCAAATATTAGTGTTGTGGTGCTGTAACTGTAATGCCAGAAATCACATACAACTCTTTTAAGAGCTCAAATATCCACATTATCCATCCAAAGCAGGTCTACTCCACAAGCGAATGCCATAGTTTCGGCCGAAGTTACAGGCACTTCGTACTCCGTTTCACTTACGGTATGACCGTAAGTCAGACGGAGAAGGAATCGCCTAAGGATTTCACGTAGAGAGTAGACCCCCAGGTGTGGCTGATGTATTTAAAATCTGTAAATGCAATGATCATGTGCAGTGTTCAGCAGTGAAACTCCCAATATTTATTGAACTTAGTGTCATCGTTATTTCTGCTTTCTCCAGCCAACATTGTTTTAACAATGCCACTTCATACACTGTTCTCATATTGGAGAGGACCATTTACAGGGAGTTTCGTTCAACCTGGCGATTTATCCGCCATTTCCTCCACTTGCACCCCAACCAGGGGGGTCAATCCGTCACAGGCAGTGACTTCGACACCGCTATCTGCAATTTTTGTTACGCCAGTACATACCGCGGTTCTATTTCCACCGTTTGCTCCATTTATGTGTTTTATGCTTCATTGCTCACAATTCTGAACGACTACGGTTGAAGAACCGTTATTGTAAATTTCCAATATTGTGATAGCGGTAGTAGTAACATTTTCATAAAATAATTAAGTCATAACTTGGCATTGAGATATGGTTATGGAGAGCACCTGGGGTTGAATGATTTCTAATCTGGTTCCCGTTTTAATGCATCTGGTAGATGCTTGAAATTGTCGGGCTTAGAGACCATCCATTTACACTTCTGAAGTAGGCTTCCATTGTAGGCTTTCCCTTCAATGAACGTCTCATAAATACATAATATTATTATGACTTTAAACATTGCGTGTTATACGACATCGCCATTGTTGAAAAACAGTAACCATTTCCTCAATGATTTCGATGAAGCAGAGACGAAGAAAGCTTGTATCTTAAAAAAGACTCTTGATGAAATGGAGCATAGATACTATTAATCCCGATGTCACCAACCGCATCCTCCATAATTATAAAGCAATTTTCCTGCCAATGCTCTGTATTTATAATAACAAACATACTATTATGAAGACGGACATGCATCGACTCGGTCTACATATGTACGTCGTGCGTCGCCACCTACGAAGACGGCCACGCCCCTTCGCGACAGGGATGTCACTTCGCTAAATGGAGCTGATGATCCGACTCAGTGGTTAATGACACATGGGACGCTTTCATGGTCATCGCTGCCCATCAAGGGCAGATAATTATCAATAAATTATTATGGATGCAAAATTGGATTATTCAAAACTTGTCTTTGTTTTTTGAGTGGTCCAGCAGGACTAATATTAAGAGCATAGTTTTTTATTGTTTGTCCTTTCTTAATTTTCTTTGAAACACAGCGACTATTGTAAGATCTTCGGAATTGATTAAATAAATTACCCCAAACTCGCTAGCTTAGATGTCCACACTCAGAGCAGATTTGAAAACGAGCCAAGTGCTCAAAAGCTTCCGTGACACCCCGTTACCGTAGCTCTCATTAATACCTAAAACAATAATCCAAAATTACCTGGCAAAGCGGCAACTGGCAACCCTAACCTGCGCACGCGCAAATAGCCCAAGTGACACGAACGACACCGCAATCTCTGATTAACACGGAACGGCTAATCTCTGAAACTCGGACGCAGAGTTGCCAACCTAATGGATTACCCCGTAAATGGGGTAACACACCCAATTATAGGGTGTACCCGTCAGGTACACGGGCTGGTTATCATGACTTATAAACTCGAAATTAAACAAGCAAAGGGGATTGCGATAACCACAATGAGGTGTGGTCTGGTTAGTTTTATTGAGGTTCCGGATCTGAACAAGATGAATATTGTTGTTTAGATTACGGTATGTTTGGTTCTGATCATAATTGTTTTTTAACTTGACGATGTTGAATTAAATAACTTTTCTGGAAGCATATTGAATTCATAACAACAGCAACCTGAGTAAGATTCTTTCATTGGTCGCAAACTTTGCACTTGCAACAATTTTTTTTTTTGATTGGGCATTTTCATATGGAGGTTTAAGCCCCAAAAGTCGAAATAAACATAGGATTCTGCAAAGGCTTCTACAAAGCTGGAGTTATAAGAAAACTCCGTTCAGTACCTACCTACAATTATTTTTAATAACTTTTGTTTTCTTGCTCGGTCCTCACGTTCCGTCTAGCCACTTAAAATAAATCATTCCTCTTCCTTACCCAGGGTCCTTGATCCATTCCCCCCCGATAACCCCAGGGTGATGTGCCCGCGTGCGTGAGGTCCATAACTCTAGGGATAATCGCTGCGCCTGCGCACCGTGGGCGACAAACCTACATAACGGTGTTAAATGCTGTGACACTGAAGTTTGACTTGTGTCGGGGATTATAATGAAGGTAGTTAAGGGGGGATAGTTGTAGCTGTCAAGTTTAGTCGTTAAGTTTATGTCAATGTTATGTTGTGGAACAGGGTTTTGAGATATTAGATACTGTGATGAAGGGTTTTTATCATAAAGGTAAGAAAATTGTTACAAGTAGTTCCGGTTCATAAATATTTATTGAGTGGATTCAAATTTAGATTTCGAAAGAAAAAGAAAGAAAATACGTTTATTTGCGGTACACATGACGGAAGGAAAGAACAAAACACGGAAATAACGATTTGGGGGAAAATATGCGTCACATCTACAAAACGGCCATCGCTCATCAGCATAATGTTTTTCAGCGACAGCCGGCGTTGACGTGATGACGTCAACCGGTGCAGCAGTAACAAAATAAGACAAAAATTAAATAAACACAATAGTTAGTCCTAAATATATAAATATAATTTAAAAAAAAACTCGTTTTCTCTTGAAAACGGAAGGCACACTGGAACTACTGGGAGCCTCCAAGTCACATTAATTTAATCCTTTTTTCTCCCCCAACCTTGGCCCTAACCCCCAACATTGTCCCAACACGCCAACCACCCAATCATCTCGACACCCAACGGTACAGACTGCATGACAAATCTATAATGTGCCAACTACGATCCGACCACTCCACCTGACCCCTACCCTGAACCAATTTACCACCATCTTGGTGCCAATGAGGGGTCATCTTGAGCTGGTTTTGTCTGTTAAAGGTGTAAGGCTAATTGTTTCGAGTTCCAGCACTAGATTTATGACGTCACGAACGATGCGACTTCCGGGCCTTGAGAGTGTTGCTAACCTGTGCATCATTAACAGGAACCAGACGTTAGGATTTATAACGTTTGTATTTTAATGATGGCTCGAAATGCGAAAGGAATAAGTATATTTTATTGGAGGAATGTTTCAGCTGAGTTAGAAATGGCTAAATTGAAAGCTGAGGATACCACATCATGTCACAGGCCTCTAAGAATCACGATTTTGAATTCTTATTTCAACCAAACGCTTGACTGAAGAAAGGCTTACCCCAAAATATCACACGATTTGCAAATGTTTAATGTGCCTATTTGTAAGATATTTGAATCTCTTTCAGTATAGCCTTCTTACATCTCAGTCGCGCGAAGAAAATATCTTAACGAAAGTATTCGTAGTATCAAATTCAAATGCAGTAAAGTCAACCAAACTGTCAAAACGACTCAAATATTTTAGTTCTGTACCATTCTAAATGCTGGAATACAATTTATAGGCAATCATATATTCTGAACAGAAACTAACAGCCGCCTTGTCGGCAAAATTCAATCAACCAGCGATTGACTTTCCCGCCCCTTACAACTGTCACCACAATAATAATAATAACTCGAACAACTATTAGTGAAACCATAAATTACTTCCTACCGCTTTCTAATAATTTAATCATTAATTTTACTACTCAATAAATAGTATCGCGAAGAGTATAGTTTGCCTCGTTGGTCCAGTAGTCGCAAGCGCTGCTGCGGAGTGGTCATGGGTTCGATTCCCAGGTCGGGCAAAGTGTTATTTGTTTTTTTACCCCGTAGGGATTTGTGCCCGGTTGATGGCAATAGGCTCGCCTCCTATTACATTGGACTTAAACATAACTGGCTAAATGTGAGTGTACTAGGTACACTTCTGCCCAACCCTCCGGGGATTACAGGCTATGTTATGTTAAATAGTATGTGGAGGGCAGTGGCCTGACTTACGAGTTGTAAGTCGTGGGTTCGAACCCAGGCAGGCGCTTTACTTTGTGTAAATAATTTCATCACCACTGCTCTCAAAACGGTGAACGAAAACATCGTGAGGAAACCGGCATGTCCATCACAAACATCTACCAACCCGCACTGGGCCCGCGTGATGGTAGAGTACCTACAACCCACTCGCTCTCGAAGAGAGGAGATCTATTTCCAGCTGTAGGTACGTGATAGGCTGATTACGCAAATAGTATCAATGAAAGCTTCCCCAGCTCCAAGACCTACCTTTTATTTATTCAAACATTCAACTAACGCCATTCCATAAAACTTATAACTGAATTTACATAACGGAAACCTATAAAATTGAACACAGATAACTGTGGAATTAAATAGCTTGATAAATACAGTCGGGTTGAGATGCAAATAAATGTATGATTCTAGAATTAATTGAGTTTTGTAACTTTTAATAGTGTGGTGTAAGACGAGGCAGATTCAGCCTCCACTGTTTATTTAAACGTATCTGATGGTACTGCTATAATTTATAACCATAGATTATTTTAACCACATATTACAGCTAAAGAATAATAACTATTACTACAGACCACCCACTCTTATTGCTTAACTAACTTTCAATCACAATCCGAGATTTTTGAAGGATATTGTTAATCCATTGCTTCATAGGTTTGAAAAATTTGTCTGTTCAGCTACGAAAATAACGCAATGAACGTGGGTGAACTGCCAAAATAAAAAGACATTGGGATCAATTTTATTGTCATTTGATGTGTGTTATCCCACTGGCAAAGAACCAAACAAAATTAGTTATAAAACTGGCTTATCAATATATGGCGTCCAAGCAAAAAGGGTCCAGTAGTGTGGTATTGAGTTAAGACTAGATTCGGTATCAATAAAATATAATAATCAATTGATAGTAAGGATTGAAAAAATATTCAAAAACTGGCACAATTTTTTTATCAGACATTTGACGTTGAAATTCTGAAAAAGCTAAAATTGTAGATAATTGAGCATTTATTAATAATCAATTAAAATCGCGAAATGCAATTTTTCACCCAACTTTACAAAACTTCTTATATCTCGGAAACTATTAGGTTGGGGAAAAAGTTTCTTCGCATTTTTTAAGAAAATTCAAAACATTTTTTAACATAGTATGTTTACATTTAACTAAAGTATGTAGGTACCATTTTTTTCGATAACTTTTTGCCATCTTGTAGGTAGGGACATGATCCCATTGCTATAGAAATTTTGGGACTTCTGATCAAAATACCGCGACAAGTGGTTTTGGCAGTCCTCCCGTGATGTTAACCTGACACTGCCTAAAGAATTCTGAAGAGACCGAAACAGGTGGAAATCTGAAGGTGCAAGGTCAGGACTATACGGCGGATGCATTAACACCTCCCAGCCAAACTCTCTTAATTTTTGCTGAGTGGCTAAAGATGTGTGAGGTCTAGCGTTATCATGATGAAAAACCACACCCCTTCTGTTGATTAATTCCGGCCGCTTTCTCTCAACTTCTTGCTTTAATCTCATCAGTTGTTCGCAGTAGAGTTCAGAATCGATGGTCCTGCCTGGTGGTAACAGCTCATAATGAATAATGCCCTTCCAATCCCACCACACACACAGCATCACCTTGTTGCGAGTTAACCCGGGTTTTGCCACAGTCTGTGAAGCCTGACCGGCCTTTGACCACGACCTTTTTCGCACGTTCTTGTCGTACGTGATCCACTTTTCATCACCAGTTATCAGCTTCTTCAAAAATGGTTCGGTTTCATTACGTCGTAATAAAGAATCACAAATGAGTACACGGTTCATTAGGTTTCTTTCAGTGAGCTCGTGAGGTACCCAAATATCGAGCTTTTTTGTGTACCCAGTTTTTTTCAAATGCGCCAAAACTGTTTTGTGGTCAATTCCCAGTTCTTCAGCTACGTCGTAACTACTAATATGCCGATCTTGCTCCACTTTTTCAAAAATGGCATCCATTTTATCCGTAATAGGGCGACCAGAACGACGTGCATCTTTGACATCAAAATTTCCGGATTGAAAACGCTTAAACCAAATTTGTGCTACTCTCACAGACACTGCACTAGGTCCATAAACATCGCAAATTTTTTTCGCGGCTTGCGTTGCATTTTTACCTTTTTTGTAGTAAAATTTTAAAATGTATCGAATTTCTTCATTAGATTCACTCATCTTGACAGTACGAAAAACAAATAAAAATCACACATTTTCCTAATTTGAATTTGGAATTATGTTCTTTAAAATTTAAACTTTCAATGATACCAAAACCAGCCAGATACACATAGTATAGCCAAAGAGATTTTATTACAAGTTCATACATACTATAATGCGAAAAGACTTTTTCCCCAACCTATTAAATGCTGAGAACTGGACCCTTTTTGCTTGGACCTCCACATATTTATAAAAAGAAAAATCCTAACTCACTCACTGACTGACTCTCCACCGCCCAGCCCAAACCCTTGGACCTCCAAAGCGGAAATTTCCTTTATGATGTAGACAATGAAAAAGGCCGGATATTTTGAAAATTTTCACGATTTAAAAAACAATTAATTGAATTTTTCGGGCGGACGAATTCGCTGACAAGGTGTAAGTTACATAATATTTTTAAATTTTAGATTAAAAATCAATCAATCTACCTACCCTTTTTCCAACTAAGTTGGGGTCGCGAGTGGCTATCTGAACTCCTGTTCTTAGACTAAAAAGGAGCCTGAAAAAGCAGAAACAATAAAATTGCAGAATCAAAATTACAGAAACATAAAATCAATTTTCATAGGAACCACGACCTTTCGGTACCGTTGGAACATAAAATAGGTGTTAAGTAACAATTATTGCCAACGTTGACCCTAAGCTGCGTGCGGTACAAAATGCGCACAATCTCATAAAACCTTTGATGTCTGAACCAAGTTTATTAGCCTAAAATAGTACAACAAGTATTGAAAATTTTACCCATTCACCATTTAGAGATATCACTGGTAATAAAATGTCGAATGAATTGAGTATCGGGCTTTTAGCATCTACATATGTTAAAGTCATAATTATAGGTAGCTATTAATCAATGATGAATTTTTAGTTTGTCTGCACATAACTAAACCTACAGTTAATTCTCTGAGAGTTCACAAACATCTCTACACAAATTGTTTAATAATAATCACAATTTATTGTATCTATTCGAATCAGTATTATATTTAGTCGAGACGTAAGTTACATCTCTATTCAATAGAACGCGTAACCATACCAATGGAGATTATGACGTAATGTAGATCGGTGCGCGCGCGCATTTGAACTCTCAAATCAAATCGTTTGCGGAGACGGCGAAAGTTATGCTATAAATCAAATTAAACCATGTTATTGTCAATGTCTGTACATTAATCAGTTTTGTAATGTATTATTTATTTGAAGCTGAATGGAATGTTCTGTCTCTCTCCAGCGCAAGCGCAGAAAATAGTACAATTTGATATACGAGTTTCGTAAGATAAACACTAAAGTTAGATTAGACACAATCTTGAGACTCGAATTACAGTTACATAATTTGGAAAGTACTAAAATACAATTATCCTGCAATTACTGACTTCCGAAAGATTAAAAACCAATGCAATTATTTTGCAATCAAACAGAATAAATAATACTGACGTTTACGTGTTAAGAATAAGCCGAGAAAATTATTTAATGTTTATTTTACTCGTCAACTTAAATCAATATTCCTACCATAGTCATTATCAACAATTTCTAATCAAATTTAATAAACATCTGACCAATAGCGAGAATTCTTATGCATATCATCATCGAACCGATAATCCGCCACTTACAGAATATTACGGCAAGTGCTGCTAGTTGGGTATCGTTGTAAAAGATGACACGGGTGCTAAGGACCAGCCGAGGTGCGCGAGCGACGATCGTCAACTGTTTCTGTGTTCACGTCTAAAGCCTGTATTACACATCATTCACTTACCTTATCCCAATTGAAGTCAAAGAAGTCAGCAACATGTCTTTTTCTTTTATATTTCGCTATTATTCGTCATCTCTGTGATACCCACCTTGTGGACTTTGTGAAAGATCATAATTATCATTAACATGTGCAAGAAACTTGCAAGCAAGAAACTTTCATCGTGTAAATGGAGCTTAATGGATCGTTGCAAGTTGTATACTGTCAAGTAATGGACTTAATATAACATTAAATAAAGTTATGAGATTGATTTCATTGTGATATTTCCTTTTACGGCATTATTCATTCTGACATGGCCAGGTTTGGACTGGTCTACTCCTCTGGCTCTGGCTTAGCATAATCAGCATATAATGTTTCCACTGCTGGTACAACAGGGCTCCGCTCTTCGAGAGGGAATAGGCTGTAATTTACCCCGATGACCCAGTGCGGGTTGGTAGATGTCACATGTCTTCGAATTTCTGGTTCTAGGACATGCCGGTTTCCTCACGATATTTTTCTTCACCGTTTTGAGAGCAGTGGTGATGAAATTATTTACACAAAGTAAAGCGCCTGTCTGGGTTTGTACCCACGAGTCCATGGCCTTACTACTGGGCCACCACTGCTCAAGCTCTGGCTTACTCCTAAAGAAAGATTATTCATTTCCAAATGTAGTTATTTGGAGTCACTCAGTGTCTATTTATAACCCATCCATTAGTTTTCAAGAATAAAAAATACTGATTTTTTCATCTCGAAAACTCCTAACCTTACATTATGCGCGACGATCATTCACAACTCAGGCAGCACGCTAGCTACAAATCTAGGCATTAGCATACCGCTAGGATAAGCACTAGGTCATGAGCTCTGATAAGTACTAAATTACAGAGCTAGGCGATTAAACATTGCTAGTCCTAGTCTCCTAGGTTCAAGTTTATAAGGTGCAAGGTCTAAAGATTTAAATACGTAATTGAACTAGTTTTTCAGATGAATGTTAACTATGTGAAATTATAGTTTTGTTTTTTGTTTGTGTTGTCATTTTTAATCATCATTTGCCTAGCCTTTTCTCAACTATGTTGGGGTCTGCTTCCAGTCTAACCGGATGCAGCTTAATATCAGTATTTTAGTTTTACATGGAGCAACTGTCTATCTGACCTCCACAACCCAAATACCTACTGGGTAATACGATACCCCGTGATAAGAATTGCTGTCAGGCCTTTCGGGCTTCTGACTACCTGTAACGACTGTCAAAGATCCACGAATGACAGCCAGGAACGGCTTAACGTGCTTTCCTAGTCACGGAGGGGTCTCGGTATGTAAAGATGGTCACCCTTCCACGGACCAACCGCGGCAAGCGTAGCTTAACCTGATCGATCGACCCGTGCGGCTGTTATTACTTAGCCACGAGCCCCTCTGTTGTCATTTTGAATATTTTTGTTTATACATTCTGCTGTATCATGCTTTTCATCTACATGGTAGGTACTTACCTACCAGTCACATATGGCAAACAACAAATGACTAATAAAATTAAAAACTCCACGCAGCAGCTAAAGCGCTTAATTAAAAATCAAAACGCTTAATTAAAAATCTAAAGCGCCACATTGCTGACGGGTAGAACACGGTAAAGTAATCACCCGACCCTCTATGAGATATGTACCCAGAGCTAAAGAGACTGTTACTTACGATATCGGCCTAGTAATGTGACTTGGAAAAATTGCCTGGGTTCCTGCTTATATCTCATAGGAGAACAGTAGCTGTTTTCTTAATGATCTCATTAATTAAAGCTTATCGCGGGAAAAAAGTTATAGTTGTAAAGGAATTGAGATCGCTTTCGGAGTTTGTGTAATTGGAGATTAGTTTTCTTTTAGCGATCAGCGATGGCTTTTTTCTATTTACCACTCAGCCGGTCTATTATTTAAAAGTGAACGTCAGTGTATGATTCGTCACTAATTTGTCACAGACAAACATGCTAACGTCATGCTTCTCTCTTCCACAGCCAGACACAGTCCCTCAGGCCAGTATCGACATGACAACAGTCTTGGAGGTTAGCGAGGCTGACAGCGTCACCGGGCATCCCTTCAGCCTGGCCATCACGGCTCCGGAGAGGGTCACCTTCGTGAAGGGCACCTGCAGGGAGGAGGCCAGGTGGTGGTCTGACGTGCTTAGTGTTTATCCGAGGAGTAAGGTAAGGATCTGCTGTTTATTAATTAAATTAGGGTTTTAACACACACATAATGTACTGAAAGGGATTATTACCAGTAATATATATTATAATTATATATAAAAACAATAGGGTTCGAGGCGAAGATAGCGGTGTTGGTTAGCAGCTTTCTACGTGAATACACCCTTATAATGGTTGATTATATTGGTGTGCGTCTGATTTGGTTAAGATGACTTTTTTACTTCAATTACTTCGAATTTGATGACATGACTTCAAAATTTTAGATACCAACATAAAAAAGGGCAGCAGTAATGTGTTTAATTGTACTACCATGAAACCAAGTTATACACGAGGTTAGATCCTGCAATTTCAACCCGTAAAATTAACCTCGACACTCATTTATTTTACTATACTTCAATAATCATAAAAAGACTTAAGAACATATAATTTCTGAAACGATCTACCCACCTAACAGTTTCCAATCAGTGCTCTATCTCGCCCTTTCTCAGACATAGGTCAATCACCAATTATGTACTTACAAACCCATACAAAACTTAGCACGAACCAGTCATAGAATCAGCGTAATTGCGTACTTCCTGCGCAGGAGTCTGACCAATAATCTGGCCATTCACACCTCCTAGTTATCGTGGGTAGGGTAACTTAAGTGGGTGATGTGTGTATAAGATGGGTAAAGGCTGGTTGACACGGTGGTGTCAAGTGGTAAAATAATAGGATACACTTGCATTTAAAATTCTGTGATGATGCAAGATTCTTTGCCCGGATTGTATGCTGCCTTTAAAGTATTTGCAATTATACGTAATTAATGAAATATCTTGCAATCGTAATGGAATTGATTTGAGTCATCCTCATCGTCAATTAAAAACCTCAACCAACGCAATTCAATAAATTATTAGTTTACCAACTCTTGACAAATTGAGTACCGCACTAAATACTGCTTGATTCATTGAACTCATCAAGGTAGTGTGATGCCTCCCTTACGTGGAAGGGAAGCCAAAACACCATGTTTTCCAAACACCAATCGAGGTGTAATAAGACGTGTGCTTCCTGTAGCGAAAGCTGCGCCAGCGCAAATTGTTGGGCAAGTTATAAACCGACGCAATTTTATAGACTATGTTAATAAGCTCGGCGTTTCCTATAATAAGATGTTGGTATAAGCCCTGTGGTCGATTTAATACGGCACAAATTATAACGTGCGGGTTGGTATTTTAATTTCCATTGGAATCGATTCAGGACTGGTATTTCCTTAGTAGCTGTAGGTTCAGTATCGTGTTGTTTTTGCATCGCTCGCTTAGATATTTTTTTTGCTTTTACTGTCTTGTCACATCTTTTATTTGCGATTTACGATGGGTATCAAAAGATTTTGCAAAATTTTTTGATGCCTCAAAAATTGCTTCACCGTTTCCCCAAATCAGGCCTAACTCTCGACACATCTTAGCATTATGTAGCCCAAGACCTATACGACCGACACCCGACCCGCGTCACGTATGCTGATCACCAACAACATGGCTGGCTACCGTGACGACAGGCGACAGGTCAACAGGTTCTCGTCGCCCTTGGATCCAAATGATCCTGTTCCGCCGCATACCTTACAATGAGATTTAATAATGAGTGTATGCGCAAGGTTGTTGGGTAGGTACTCGTGGAATCTGTACCTGCAGATTTAATGTAGGTGACGATGTACCTATGTAGAAGAAAAAGGACACAATTTGTCTTGGAAGAAATTGGGATGTTGTTTTTAGGAGTTAAAGAATATTTTAGGGTTTTTTTAAGATCGCCTTTACATAACTAACACCAATCCAATTTGTGTTCTTCTTGTTTATTTCCCAAAGTCCCAAAAAAACATTCTTTGGTATCCATTTCGTAGGGTAGCTGAATGCAGACATTTTGTTTTTCCAACCTTATTGGTTGGATGTTGAGGCGTATCTTTTTCTTAGTACAAATAATGTCCTTAGCATATTCCCAAGAAATGTTATAGTGTAATCACAAGTTTATTAAAAAGATAACAGCTGCAAAATTAATGTCAGGATGTTAGCTTCGATATCGCGCCGTAACACACTCATTTCCCTTAGTTAATACTCTCCCATTCCTCTCTAACGTGTGCCCGATAATACGCGAGCCATAATTATGTTTTTTCTCATCCAGTTCAACATGAAAACTAATCAATTCAGACATTCGTGTAACGGGGCTTTTTGACAGTTAAATTCCAGGTAGACCATGACTCACTATCAGGAAATAATGAAAGGTTTTAATGTTGCAATTTTGCGAAACACCATGAGACCCATTTTGTTTGCTGGTACCTTAAAATTACACCACACCGAGACACTGGTCAGTGTTTCATTGAGACAGATCCCAGAAAAATTATGACGTCATTGAGTTCTACTTTTGAAAAGGCGCAAACGTTCATCCAATTTTTCAATTGGTCGTAATCGTTCGATCGATTCCTTTGAAGTCAGTCGCCTGCAGCTGCGCGATTGGCCCAGTTTCTAGCAAATGGGGCGAGGTAATTAGCGCAGGATCGCGTTACGTGCGCCCGCGCATGTTTGTGACTCACTCGCTGTTGATTGTGAGCTTCAGGAGAAACTTGGTCTAATTCGGGAAATGGGTCGGTTTTTATGATTTGTTTAGTCGACTTAATGCGTTTTCGCCTGCAGGATGACCAGTAAATGTTATTATCTACTTCGAATTTCAACTTGATGACCAGCTATTTCCTATAAGTTAAAACATTACTATAATATTACAATTTAAACATTTCTTATGTACATTCCATGGATAATAACTCTAAAAGGATATTAAGTTATTATCTTCAGGAATCTTTGGGTTGTAAAATTGGCGTAAAATCTTTGTCTTGTCATAAAAAACTGGTTAATTACTGCAGTTTATGTTCTTTCAGGATTTATCATCAACTTTTAATGATTCATTCACGATTTAATTTCCTAGGACGATTAAATTATTTTCGAGGAAATTAAATAATGCCAATTAAGTTAGTATGAAAAACTAAAAACCTATTTTAACACCGAAATGGATTTTACAGAAATAATAACTTAATTTCTTTGTTTTTAAATTTTCTTTTAATTGTCCTATGTTTTACTAAAATCAATTATAATACATTTATGGATTTTCGAGCGCTATCCAAGAAGGTTTTATTCTATAGGTACATACAAGCTGGCCCATTTACAGTTTCTTTTTTTTTTTCCCCCTCTCCGTGTCCCGATGTATGTTCACCGATTACTTATAGTTCTTTACTTCCGCGATAAAATTCCTTCCTCACGAAATCAACAAACACTGTACACAGCTCGACACCTACCTACTAGAAAATAACACCACTAAATTCCTGGAAAGGAAGATCAATTAATTGGATCATGAAATTCAATGGCCGCCTGTCATAAGCATAAGTCTTCTGTAGGAAACCAGTTATCAATTATCTTGGTGTTTTTTATCAACACGCGGAAGATACACATAGTAATACATGGTGGTGACCATAGTTGGATCTTGGGATGATAGGAAAAGTCAGTAATTGGCCAGTTAGACGGCTATGGCGTTATCACCATCCGATAAGGGGATTGATAAATAATATAATAGCCATCTTGTTTGAGGATTAAGGTATGGTTCCGAACCTCGCTGCACGCAGCAGCACTGCCGCGACGTTGTTGCCGCGGCAGAAGGAGAAGAAAAGTTCAATCATCAGTACAAGAGACGCGATAGTGATGTCGCGTCTCTTGTACTGATCTTTGACTTGAACTTTTCTTCTCCTTTTATTTATAGTAAAGCTTTTAGTTATGTAAAATCTCACCATGAAAACTTATGTGAAGTGAGCTTCAAACCCTAGATATCAGGGGCGATGGCTTCAAACAACCCGATTCCTACCGGCTTCCCTTCGAACACAACCACTCTATCGTCATTGAATAATCACACTATAAGTATTTGATACACCATAAAATTAAAACATTACAAAACGCCTACATTATTTTTTTTTTGTCTTTATGCCCCAACAACAAAACATTTCGCTCTAAAATAACTCGTAGGCGCGTCCGGCTTATCGTGAATTCAATTTCTATAGAAAATAAAGTCCGTATTGACATCACTTCGGTCACGTGACACCTCGGTTTCTTAGCAGCCGGGTAAGCCGCTCTGTACCGAGTTACGATAGAATACGCATGCGCGTCGTGAAACGAGAATGAACGATGAAAGTTGAACTGACGTCATAACAATATTATTAAACAACTTTTTTTTTTTCTGGCTTACCCCTCTCGTTTTACCACGCCTCGCCACTGCTAGATATTATATTGACACTATTGACTTCATGTAAGTGTTCATGTGAGATTTTTACACAATAGACATATATATATGCCATATTCGAACTCCAAAACATGGATAACTACGTAGGTATGTATACCAGTGAGAACAGGCCACAACCAATACATAACATCGATTGCGTAACAAATCGATCATTGATATAAAGCATGCTATAATTAATGTCTGCGGTAACTACCACTACAAAAGCCAACCTTCAACCCACCATAAAAGGGGGTTATCAGTACCATTCGATACACACTGTGTAAGTATTAATTTGTTACTTCATACCGGTATATGGGGCTATATAATTCAGATATAAAGTAATTGGTGAGGCTGTAAATTGGGAAAACGTAGTGATGGTATTTATTGATCCAATTAAATGGACTTTTACTTAAGTGTTAGGATGGAACAATTTTTAGAGCAATCATTTTTTTTTTTTTCTATGAATTTTTGATTATTGATCCATTGATTCATTTAGCTATCTTTTTAAATTCCTTATTGTAAAGTCCAAAACTCCAAACGGGCAGCAATCGCATTTAGGTCTTAGTCTTAGGTATTATCTACCTACTGGATAGCTAGGTTTTGGCTCATTTAGTCGTTCGACTGCATGTAGCAATACATCTCATCTCATATAGGTGCGACCAGAAAATTCATCGACGTTTCAATGTTAGACGTCTATTTTGTCTAAGAACTTCAAGCATTTATCCAAATACCACCAAGCCATTATTGAGGAATTAGCCGAAGAATCAACCGACCAGTAGTTCGTCCAACGATAATAATAATAACATAGCCAATTAAATACCTACAGGTACCTATAACAATGAAGGGTCAACGAACTTGCGGCGCCTCTTGTTACAAATATGATTTTATGTTCTGGTTGGATTAACATGGATCTTATACTCCATAGGTTTAGGTTAATAAAGGTAAACAAAAAAAAAAACACGTGACGAGACAGCTGTCAAGTAACCGACTAAACCTGTCACTTCAGTTGTCATGCTACGTCACAGTTGTAATCTTCAATTTAGCGACGTTATAGTTCGTTGACGTTTAGAGTTTGGGCTCTTTACAATAGACAGATTACAAAATATAATATTATAACTAAAAAATTATGCTCAAGCTCAAGTTACATCTACGAAGAGTAGTATAAGAATAAATGATAAAGTTTAATATAGGTACATTAATAAAAGAGGAAACTATTATAAAAATCTAAAACCAATATTTAATTTGGTTTTATCGTATTTAAAAAAAAACAAGTGTCATCTATAAAAACCCTTGTTACGATTTGTTTACCTTTATTTAACTATCTAAACATATAGAGTATGGAACGAACTAAATTCTGCATGTGTGTTTGTTTGACAGTAATGTGAGCTGTGTAAACTATTAGTGGTAACCACATCCTTTTTAGGGTTCCGTACCCAAAGTGTGCCAAATTTATTAATGAACCCTATTTATTAGTGGTCCGTCTGTCTGTCAGCGGGCTTTATCTCATGAACCGTAATAGGTAGACAATTGAAATTTTCACAGATTGTGTATTTCTATTGCTATAACAACAAATAATAAGACTCAAACTCAAAGCATTTATTTCAATTAAACCATTTACAGATACTTTTGAATCGACAAACAGTCGGTCAGTTAGTCAGAAAGTTGAAGCTAGTTGCCCATTCCAAAACGTAGATCTCTATGGAGAAGAACGGGCAGGAAACTCCAAGGACACTCTTTTAAATATAGAAATTACAAAATCCTGGGTACATTATTCTTGTTACTTCTATATGTGAGAACTGTGAACAGTGACTTATGCAGGTGAAACCGCGGGGCGCAGCTAGTAAATTTATAATTTAAGGGCCATATCATCAAAGGAGATTTTTTTACCCCCCCTGTATTGTAAAGTCTATTAATCGTGTTATACTTTTAAAAAAAGTAACCAATTTATAATATAACATGGTAGATTTTTTAAATAAAACCTAACCGGAATCACGAAGTCGTAATAAAAATCAACGTGAAATGGATTTTAGTTATTGGTTGCTTGTCAGTTTGACTCTGTTAGTGATGTTACTCAGTCATTAATGGTCAGACACTTGTTCGATTGTACCTATTATGTAAAAAACAGCAGAAAAGAAAACCTCAAGCTGCGTAAGTATAATAACCTTACAGGTAATTATATTTACGAGCCGTTTGGGGTTGAAACCCTCGGGCCGTGGGGTCCGAGTGCTCACGGCCTCTTCAATGAAATATCAAAACGGCTATTTGACACTTCCCGTGACCCAAGGGCTGGTTTTTACCTTGGGCAGAGGCTAAGCATTGCCATACAACGTGGCAATGCGGCCAGTCTCTTGGGTACATACCAGTCGACAGCGATGCGGATGAATTTTTCGATGCTATATTTTAGTTTTTCAATAGTTTTAGTTAAGTTTGTGTATAATTTTGCTATTTTTATTAATAAGATATTATATGTAAATAAACTCAGTTTATACCTATTATGTAATGAAAACTCAATACAAATTGAATCTAAGGTAGGTGCGAGAGGGAGGGAGAATGTAAGAGGTTTGAAACGCACACAAAATAACTTAAAGAAAACAAGAGCAATCGTAATCCAAAATAAATCAATATTGGTACATTGGGATTTCAGTCGGGTGACATTCTGCTAAGATCGGCTTTGTTCGACTTTGTAAAGAGCGTTTTCTCCTACTCACATTCCACTGTCAATCTGATAATCAATAACGATACGATGACGATTTTACACGTTATCAACTGACAGCACTAACCCACAGAACATGTATTTTCACTCTTATTAAAATTTTGTGACTGGACATCATAGTATTTTGACAGAAGGATGTTGTGTTAATTGTTCAGTAAGATTTCAACGCAATGTGCGAAGACATTGACCGAGACTGTTGCAGATGTGCGGGTAAATTTTGAACGCATGATTTTAAGTATTTTTTTATTGGCCACGGTATCGAGATGAGAAGTGGAGCGACCTGAATAATTTTTAGATGAAATACTTCTAAGTCGTCTGACATTACATACTTACTTACGTAATAAAAATGCTTTGTTAGATAATATGTGATTTTTTATTTATTTATTTTTAATAATATTGCATAATGATGTTTTATAAGGTCGGTAACTAATTCTATGACACCGAAAATTCGTCTGTCACCCTCAGATAACCATTACATATTATTTTCAAAAATGCATTACATTACATGATATGCACGGATGTACGAGCTTCACTTCCAGCTAATAGTGCTGTTTAAAAATATTGAAACAAACAATAGAGCTGGTACTATTATTTACATGATCAGCCTACAATGTTCCCACTACTGGGTCACAGGCCTCCTCCCTTCGAGAGGGAGGGGGCTACAATCGACCACGCAGGCCCAGTGCGGGTTGTTGGATGACACACGTTTTCGAATACAATTCTATTATTTAATTTCGGTTATTTTCGCTGGAATATTGTGAAAAAAAGATAACTACTCGTGCATTACATGTCATGCACCGACGTATAGGGCTGCGTCTTCAGTGCATTACATGTAATGCACACAACACAACATGGTTGGCGCAGTGGTTTAGCGATTGACTGCTGTGCTGCGTGTCGCGGGTTCGATTCCCGCACGGAACAAAATATATTTGTATGACCTACAATTAGTTGTTCTGGGTCTGACTGTTTGTTTATGTGAGTTTAAATGTTTGTAAACGCACTCACAATACAGAAGAAATTCCCAGAGGGAAAAAAAAATACATGGTCAGTGAAAGTGTTAATTAACAAAATTGTAACATGAGCGCCAAAAATAACTTAAATTAACAAAACTGTTACATAAGCGTCAAAATAAATGTATTTATCAAAATAAATCGATACAAAACAGTAAGCATCAAAAATAATATTTCAGATTTTAAAGCTGAAATATAATTTTTAGCTACGTCTTAAAAACAAAAACTTACAAAATTATAATATATAAATTATTAAATAAAAATGCATTTATGCAGTGATAAAGATTACTTTGATAGTCCAGTCAAATTAGCGTTTCACCTCGGAACGAGAGATAATAAGCTGGAAACTCGTATACACCTTCATTTTGGCGTTCTAAAAGTTGTCTTAAAATTCTCATAAAATGTCGTGTCTGCGTCGTCACAAAAATAGGTTGAGCGCATGAAAAAATGTTATGATATAAAATTTGTCGCAAATTTTATGCTCTAGAATTTTATAATAAATGTTAATATCATTGGAGCTATAGAAACCTAGTTAACCGCGAAATACCGATCTTTAAGACCTTTGATCTTGAATAACACGAGATTTTATGAGACTTTCGAGACAACTTTTAGAACGCCAAAATGAAGGTGTACTTATACGAGTTTCCAGCTTATTATCTCTCATTCCGAGGTTTGCCCTCTTCTTACGCAAATTTTACTGGCCTATGAAATGAATGTGATTATTCACTTTTTCCCTTTGCCTTTTTTTTGGGTTTGGTTGGTACAGGTTCCGGTTCCGGTTTCGGTTCCGGTGTCGGTTCAGGAGGAGGAGTGGGGGGTAACTTCCTATCTGGCCATTTTCGTTTTATATATTCCACCATTGCGTTTATATTTAAAACTTTAATTTTAGCATCCTTTTGAGGCGGTGCCGGAAAGACATTACACAGTTCATCCAAAAGATCTTCATCTAAATAAGCTCCGCTTTGCTGTAAAGCGTAGCCTAATTCTTTCACAGTCATTACAGCTTTTTCTTTTTGAGTTTCCAGCGCAAACAATGCAATATCAAGCTTGTTCTTTTTCACTTTTTTTGTAACGTAATCAATTCTGTTGAGCACCATTCCCCTGGCGTCTGGCCCTTTAGCTTTAAAAACACTTTTAACGCCCCCGTACGTTACGACTAAGTTTTTCTTTGATTTCTTTTGTTTTGTTTCTTCGAGCAAAGATAAAAAATTTAAATTAACGTCCACGTTCTCCATTAGTAATTTTTTCAATTTCGATTCAAACTTAGCTACCTGATCCAAAACGTTTAAAGCGTCTCTAGGGGATAAAGGATTGTATGACAAATCCAACGTTTTCAATTTTTTAGCTTTCGTTAAAATTCCTGTGATAGTCGTTATAGCTTCTCCATCTAGTTTGTTATTACTGAGATTTAGCTCGTTCAAGCTTGGGCACAATAAGATATGTCTTAACGCCAGGCTGATTCGAGGGCCAGTCAAGGCGTTCCAAGACAAATTCAAAACTTCAAGACAGGTGCTTTCTGAGAGCATCTTGAGAAACGCGGCACCTCCTGGAGTAAATATTGTGTTCCACGAAAGGTCTAAGTGAGTAAATTTGTTATGGGTTTCGAATGGTTCTACTAGTAACGCGACTCCTTTCCCACTTATGTTATTGTAGCTTAAATTAAGATTTTGCACAGTAAGTCCGTATAGTACAGCCTTTGCTAAATACTCCATAGATTCATCGCCCAACTTGTTATAACTCAAATCAAGAACCTTGAGTGTTCTGTTAAGGTGCAAGCTATGAAACAATCGTCTGGCACCTTGAGGGCCAATCCTGCAACCACGCAAATTAATTTCAGTAATTGTGCTGTTTGTCAAAAGCATATTCCCCATATGATAGCAAGCATCATCGTTTAAAAAGTTATCAGTTAGATTTAATACTTGTACTTTCTTATTGTATTGCAAAGCTTGGGCCATTGCCCGGAATCCATCTGGATTGATGGAGTAATACCGTAGATCTATTTGGGTTTCAAGGAGCCCTCTATAGAAAATTCTGACTGGACACTGATGCATCTCCTTGCAGATAGCTAGGTACAAGGCCTGTCCATCGTCCGGGTACGTTATATCAGGTTCAGGTTTTAACAAAGCGTCCTCTATTCCTGGATCTGTGATCGCCGGGTAATTGTAGTAAGGGTGTCTGAACACAGAACTGGCAGACATAGCTATGTACTTTCCGCATATTTCTCCGCTACCAGGGTCATACAACCCGTCGTTATATAAAATTTTCTTCTTGTTTTCTTCAGGCACAGATATTTCCAATGAAGACCAGTCTTCCATCGGCGGATCCTCGGAACTCATCACGGAATGTATTGAGAAGATCACGTCGACCGGCGTCGCAGTGTTACTGTCGTCTGAATCCATTTTTATTTGGAATGATTAATTTCGGTGAAGGAATATAAATAATATACACAAAATAAATCTTTTATAAAGTAAACGTTTCAAGTAAATTCGGTGAAGGAAAATAAATAACATACACAAAATAAATCTACTAAAAAGTACACGTTTCAAGTGATTCTGATATAGAATTGCACTATAATTGATTGTCAAAAAGTACTGACAGCGTATGAATTTGACGGATTCAAACGATGCGTTTATCAAAAAAAAACAAAAATTACACCTTTTCCTTCGCACCTACTTTCCTTGGACACCTTTTTGAACAATAATCAATAATAAGAAAAAACGGCCAAGTGCGTGTCGGACCACGCACTTGGCCGTGCGTACACACATCAAAAAAAGATTGCAATCAGTTTGAAAATATCGAAATCTTTTTTATTACGGTAGACTATATTATAATTTCTGATTCGTTTTAGATTCTTTGCTTAAAAATATAGAAATAGAATATAAAACAAAAAAACAAATTCAGTTGTTGCTCCATATAAAAAGAAATTCAATACAAGCTTACGATCATTCAGAAACCTTTGGAAAACAAAGTTATTACTTAAATAAAAGAAATATTAATAGACTTAAATAAAAAAGTCTATATTTTTAAGTATGGAATCCAAGGAGGGGACACGCTGTGGATTCTTTTTTCCTCCCTCGGAACATTTGTGGGGGAGAAAAAAAAAACAATAGAGGGTGGCCTCTTTTGATTTTTTTTTGACGTTTTTACCATTTGGCCACGGAACCCTAAAAAGTAATATTTTTGTTTTAATCCGTAGACCATTATTTTAACCTCAAAAAAGCACAAAAAATCACTAAACATGAGACTGACACACCACATGATTTGACTTGCGCAGTAGACGATTTATAAGTGTCTTTTCTTTAGCGGTATGAGGTCTGAGCCGGGAAAAGAGCGCGGGAGGCGCGATCAAGTGTCATCTTTCGTGACGCGTAATTGTACCTAAAGCGTGTAAGCGTGTTTTAAGGGTTCCGTACCAAAACGGTAAAACCTCCGTACCCTTATGGTCGACTCAGTCTGTCTGTCTGTCTGTCACAACTGGATATCTCAAGAACTACTAATGCTTATCAACAGCTAACAACTAGATGACGTTTGCCCAACTAAAGAAAGAAATTGTAATGGTTGGTTTTGATACCAATAAACGCATTTTTCTTTCTTATTCTTTTTAAAGCTAACGCTTATTTTGAACTTGCTCACTTATCATGTGAGCAAGTTCAAAATAATGTCGTTAAGAAACTTTGAACCGACATGATAAACTACTTAATTAATTAATAGCAATTAACAGTACATTATGTTACATATTACGATTAGATGTACAAGTGCGCTCCTGATATCCGCTCCCACGGCTTCTTATCACGACTGCTCGTAAAATCTAGCTAGGTCGATGACCTGCTAGATCTGTGACGGAGAAGCGTCTTTCTCTAATTTTGAAGTTGATATTACAGCGAATCCTTGGTTAAAAGATATAAAATAGTCAGTATCAGATTTAAGTTACATTCACACTAAAATAAAAATAAAACTTTAAAAATGTATGATATAGTTAGAACCACTAGTTTTTGGGATGTCTATCCAAATATATTTAACTTATCCTGGTTAGAATTATTGAATAATAAAAAAACATTTTTGGAAATGTCCTGTGGCGCGACGTCAAACCACAGATTTTCCGTGCGCGCCATGATCCACAGCCTCACACCGTTTGGCGCCATTTGTCCGTGAGTGCGAAATCCGTGACGTGGAGTTCGCAAACCCACATCCATTTTCCGGTCAGTATGTTCAAAGCCGAGCAGGGAGACAGATGTCAAAATGTACGGGCGCGAAAATACCATCGCATTTATTGAAAAAACGGAGAATTAGAATGTCTATGGCAAGTAACAAATTAAGACAATACGAGTAAAAGTTTCGCCAGTCACTTGGTTCTAATTTTAATTCATTTATTAAATTGACGTGTGATAATTTATCTCTTTTTTTCAACCACTCCTTCGACCATTTTGTTCTTGGTTTTCTTGTTAATACATGGCAACAACTGCAGAAAGTAAAAATTCTTCTTTGCAGTTTGAATCCATTTCCTACTAATTCACCATACGTCTGTTTGCGTCCCTGACGATCGAGAAATGAAATTCATTTGGACTGAAGTGGCCTAAACGACTGGCGTCCATCCATTTGATTTAGTCGAAATGGACTGACCGTGAATGCCCAGCACGCGTAGCATGACAACCATTGAAACGGGTTTTGTCGACGGAAGAATAGACAAAATGACAGATTGTGATTGTTTATCTGTCATTTTGTATATTCTTCCGTCGCAAAAACCCGTTTCTATGTGGTCATGTTACGCTTGCAGCTTTGAATACACCCCGATAAGGCTTTCAATGAATGTAGTGGTTAAGGAACTAACATAACAATGTAATGGAATGTCGAACACCTGTCAGATCCAGTACATTTCAAGTTATAATGCTACAAGGTTGTTTTGGCGCGTGGCCAAATTCAAAACTAACGCCGCCGCCGCCATCTTGTTTTTTAGTAGAGTCTACATCTAAAGCCGTGTTTCCTGCGCGTGTTTTCATCGAAACAAAGAAGCGAGGCCATACACATTTGTGTCCGAAAAACGATTTTTTTGTTTTCCGAGCTGTATGGAAAACATTCCCCGTGCTGGTGAAGAGGGGAAGTTTGTTTAATTTTCAACTGCAGCGCGCACCGCGCACATCTGTCACTGTCAGTCAACACAGGTTTTGAGGTTATATTATCCTGTAAATAGTTGTGAACAAGTTGTGATAAATTGACGATGGATTGTAATAATAGAGATAGGTATGGGAGGACAGTTTAGGCCTTTCAACAAGTACCAGTTATAAAACTAAGTTGCCTGCAAAAGTAAATTGCATTATTTCTTGGGATCAATTTAGCGACTAGCCCACATGCCAGTTCACAGTATTGAGTACTGGCGATGAATCAAACGAGAAGCCAGGATAGTTTGATATCTGCAGTAACAGGTAATTAAAAATACTGTAATTCTGTCTAGTCGCGAGTGTGTTAACCAGCTTTAATCGCGAACTCAACGCGCTACCGCGCTAACGGGCGAAGCGGCGGCGGCGCCCTGATTGTATTATTGTTTTATATTCGAAACAATTAATTTTATATTTCGCTATTAAGATGATTCATGCTTTTTTTATAGTCATACATTATTTTAAGCGTTAAGACTTTTTGCTGCCTAGACACAGTCTAACTTATTATGGTCGGAAGTTTTTTGCTGACCGTAGAGTGAATGTAGGTACAGACGCCAGCACATCAACCTACTGCAATCTGTCAAATTTCTTTAATAGATTTTCAACTTTAACACTAAAGCATAAGGTTCAAAGTTGATTGGGAAAATTTGACAGTTTCGGGTAGGTTGACGTGCTGGCGTCTGTACTAGTTGTTAAGCTTGACAGATGATTTTAATCACAGAGAAAATTGCTGTTTTCTTTGAGTAATGCCGACGTTAGTGATTCTTGCATGGATTGATGCAGCATCAGGCAAGATCTTTCCCAGAAGCTTAATTTAATATAAGATCCACAACATGATTGTGGTTTCAAAATCCGCCGGTTATAAGAGAAGAGCTTCTTGGGCGTATCGTAATTCGTATTAGAAGAAAAATCGTTTCTTTAATTCTTGTTGGTGATCAATTCCATTTCTGCATCACCTGACACTGCGATCCAATGACTAGACACTGTTCTCTGGAATCATCAAACTCACATTCGAAGAAATAATAAATGTAACCACGATTTAAAACACAGATCTCAATCAATTGTAGATTCAAAATCAACGACAATAGCAACAAAATTTCACTTTCGCGACAGTTCAATTGTCCATGGAGCACAATTGTGATAAATCCATTACAACTGCGAGCGACCAGTTTCTCAGTAATTTGCCAATTAATCCATTGAGGCCGATTAACGAGCGCAGGCTGAAGAGCTTCGCCTTAAGCGACGGTTTGATAAATCTTCGTTGTTAAGGCGAAGAGATATTGCTTTTGTCTTGCTGTTGATCTCAATTTGTATGGTGATGTAGGATTCATATTTGATATTTTTTCAAAGGGGTCGTCCATTAATCACGTAACCTCCCTTCCCAGTCACGTGTGCTTTTTGGTGCAAAGTATCTTAAAAAATTACAGAATACTTTATCTTTAAATAGAAAGAAAAAAAGAAAAAGAAATTATTTGGGGGGGGGGCGCATTTCGGTTTAGAAATGCACGTTAAACGAAAAAATTAATACACGCGATATCTCACTACACAACCCCTCCCCTTGTGATATTTCGTGATTTTTTCCGAACATCCTCCCCTCCCCCGTTTCAAGCCTCAACTGATTTTTGGACGACCCCAAAGAAGGCAAATATTTCAGTATTTTTAGGCAGATCTTGATTGATTGCTACTTGCAAACCAGGGATAACTCTTATCAAAAGGTATGAGAAAGCACTGCGGAAGATTACACAGCTATGCGTTTTTAATTCACCATCCCAAATTACAGTCAATCATTTTACGGTTTTTAATATGATTCATAATATTATCCTATTAAGAATCTGGCAAAGCGGCCATTTTAGGCCCCCAATCCGGATATAAACAATAGCTGCTCTTTTTATGGAAGATACCAAAATTATGAGGAATAAAATAAATAGTAACGATACACGTGGGCTATAAATGTGTCAGTAAACCAAATACAATAACTTTTGACCAGTTTTAACTCTTATTTTAGTATACTTAAACTTCCGAATGGGTCTCATTGATTTGTCAATAATTTCAGGCATCATTATTTACTATAACCATCTATCTATCTTGGGTTCACTCATCATCCTGACCTTTTCTTACTTGGGGTTGGCGCCAAACGTTTTCGTCTTCCATTGTCCCTTGTCGACCGTCACGTTATCATTCAGTCCCTCTTCTAATAGCGTTCCTCTCCCTCTCCATCCATTAACATTTATATTCATCACTCTTTTAGTAACATACGTTTCCTCTCTCCTCATCACATGCCCATATCAGTCCAAACGATTTCTTTCAACTTTTCTGTCACTTTTAAACTTCCCCTTATTCCTATCTATTTTCGTTTCATCCCTCTTCTTCATCACGTACCAAGACAAATGATGCCCTTTAAATTTTTCGGTCACTGACACCACTCGAGCTTCCTCTGATACTCTTATTTCTTACGTTATCCATTCTCGTCACTCCAGCAAGATAACCCACTTATTCTCAAACGAAACTAGACACAACGTCGCTTGCTACAATTTGCGTTCGACTCCGCTCCGGCCCGTTTCGCGTTTCAACCAGTTTGTTAGGCATGTGCTTTCGAACAATTAAACGATACCTATCGGGTCGGTTTCACATCGCCATTGCTTCCCAAGGATGGGTGGGGTCAGGGAAACTACGCCACAGTCTCAATGCAATAGAGATGTTGTCGATTAGAAATCTTTTACTAATTGGTCGATGTCTCGTTAAGAAGTCAGTAATTGTGGACTTGTTGGAATTGGTATGGGGAATGAGGGAAGATTGCTGAATTGGGCTTATAAGATTAAATTTTTGCGGTCTATAATATTTGACGTTTGAATTAGTAGATTGAGCAAATATTCAATTGTATGGGTAGGATGCATTTTTAGGCAATTGTGGCCAAAATGAATGATGTCACATAGGTCGACTAGTTGGCCGTGCGACCAAATGCGCGATTTGTATCGGTTTCTATCGTTTCCCTGGTCGCTGCGATCACTGGTCGTGGTTATGGCCGTCTAGTGCGTGGGGTCCCTAAGTGTCAAAATTTTGGGCAAACAAACTTTTGAAATACTGTCGTGCCAGCGACACTGAGAAGCAGGACTCAACTCTACTTACTGTCTAATTACTGCTACTTATTGTTGTGGAACAGTGTATGCCTGTAAATGATTGTACTACTACCTATAATTTTCGTTTCAAACCTTTAATTATTGAATGTTTTTTTGTCAACAGGGACGACATAAGAGGAATGCGACATTTCCTGGAGGCCAGACTGCGAGTCTGCTGCAGTCTTCAACAACTAGAAGTGAGTATCGTTCCATTGGATAGTAAAACTAACTGGTTCAGTCTTGTGACTTACCGCAAGTCTGTCCTACAATTCAAATATGTTGTTTGGTAGAAACAGTCTGCTGATCTCGTGTATCTGCAATGAAGACTTCTTGCCTTACCTTAAACACTATATTTCAACCATCCCTAATCATTCCAGAATACTCGGCAGACGCGTCAACTCTTCGTGACGTAGCAGACGGATGCCAGGCCACCAGGCCTCGGTACTGTTCAGGCGGCACCACCACCTGGCCCGGCCCCAGGGTGCAGCCACCACAACCCGAGATCCCAAGCCTGGCTGCCCCCACACCCATCGACACCAAAGGTAAAAATAATTGTTTTTACATATTTTTATCAATGCCTAGAGAATAACACCAAGGTATAAAAGCAATGCAAACAGCAGTGAAGGTGTTAGGTATGATGCTATATTGCATCTGAATAGGACCGTTTTAATAAGTTGATAATCCAAATTTTAGAACTAATACTTCTAAAAATCTAAAGCTAGAGCTTAAAGCTTCTTAATATGATTCCATAATTAACAAAAGCTTAAAAAGATAACTAAGTACAAAACATTCGACATAATAATTGTAAAAAAATCTTCAATTCTCGCTATTGCACCTACCACTGTTTGTCTCTGCATCACCCAAAGGTTGGCTGGTAGAAAATGCCTATGGCATTAAGTCCACCTCTGTACATTTGTGTGCTTGAAGTATTAAAATAAATAAATAATTTTGCAAGCATAAATTAAAATGGCACGATTTGGCGAAAGTCGAATTATCAAATAATTACTATTTTTTACTGTAACCAGTTCATTGTGTATTGTGGTGTGCGACCAATGCAATCCATTCTAACCTATCCTGAATTAAACGGGATATTGACTTTCCGATTGTTCACAAACTAAAATCGAATCACAAACACCATAAACAAATGATAAGAAACAAGACAATCCCAGCCACTTAGCCACACCATAACAAATGTCCACTTTCCACCACCATTACCGACATACCATCCATCTATTGTGGCTGCCGTTAGCTGCCACTAAATACCAGTTCTATGCGCGTGAGCAGGTGCGCCTGCGCAGACCCGGTCAGTTCTGACCAAACTGACCATAAATCTCGATGTCCGGCAAAGCGTTAGACCTAATTAAAAGATGTACGATGGAGGAGATGGTGTAACCTTTTAGTGATGGTATTTTAAGTTATAAGTGGTAGCGGCACTTCACATTTTATGACTCTTTGACAAAGTTTTACAATACCCTTTGTTGTGTGCTTTCCAAAAGTAACATATTTCGACAACTACCTTCATTACTTTGTAACACGCAAAGATCATTTTTCTCCCAGTTGAACTGATTCTTTCATTTTCTCTGAAATATCCTGGCTTTTATTTTGTTAAGATTTCAGCTGATATTCAAATGACCTAACTTTATAATTTTGTCATGTCACCACGCCAGCTTTGTTGCCAATCCCCAAACACCAAACTTTCTCGCGTCATCACAAAATTCACAACAAGCTGTCCCGCTAACTCCCATCCTCATTTCTCAAGTTTGCATCACCGCCATCGCCCATCCCTCGCACCACCACCAATTAGAGATGATGATTCACACCCTACACCGGACCGAGGGCTTAGCGTCAATTAAATTTAGCACCGTTAAGATAAATATCCCATCGGAAGCCTAGCCTAGCCTAGCAGCCTGTCCCATCCGACAGGCGTGAATATGTTAGTTAGTAAATTGATGTCGCTACTTACTTTACTTGATAGTCCAAGCACTAGGCTGACCAGTTTGAAGCAACAAAGTTGCTGGCCAACTTTGTTTGACAATGATGCAAAGGATTCGATTTGTTTGTTGACTAATATTCCTGATAATGAAAGGAAATCAGATAACGGTTTTCTGATTGCTTATTGCCTTTTTTCAAAAGTTTTGGTTTCATAATCATAATCAGCCTGTAATGTTCCCAGTGCTGGTTCACAGCCCTCCTCTCTTCGAGAGGGAGTGGGCCGTAATCAACCACGCGGGCCCAGTGCGGGTTGGTAGATGTCACATGTCTTCGAATTTTTGGTTCTAGGACATGCCGGTTTCCTCACGATGTTTTCCTTCACCGTTTTGAGAGCAGTGGTGATGAAATTATTTACACAAAGTAAAGCGCCTGCCTGGGTTCGAACCCACGACCTACAACCCGTAAGTCGGGGCCGTTACCACTGGGCCTGGTTTTGGTTTAGTTTCAGTAAATTTTTCAGGCAGATAACTTGATCCAAATTCTGTTCCATTTTGAATTATCGGTGCATTGTGCCCATAGAATTAGTATGTACTACTAGGTATATAGCCTTGATAGTGCCTATCCGGACACTTATAGGAATAGATCCTAGGTCCTAAATATACTGATGAAGCTGAAATCCTTCAAAATAGATGACAGTTTATACCATCAATTTCTTGGACGAACGTCAATTGCACTGTTTTAATTCACAATCGTTAAACAAGATCTGATACGCCCCATAAAATTATTAATTCGCAGAAGGAGTCACTAACCTTCTGAAAATTGGAACGTCTCGCGAAATCGGGCCATCATATGACACCCCAATAAACATTTATTAATGGTGTACAAAGTAATATCTAATTTAACACAACTGAACTGGCGCCAAATCCTTGGCATCAAAACACAAGTTCCAATCGCTTCGTTTACATTAGATATTTATGTGTCAAGATAAATAAATACTAATATCCAATAGTTAATTAACACGTCTATAAATCCAGCCCACTGCAGAAACAATTGCAATCACAATACGAATATATCATAGCTAGGAACAAATATAAACAGTACTAAATGCGACCTAGGAGCAAGGCCGGTACAACAAAATTTTAGTTCAGAAGGATCACTTTGAAATAAATAAATAGTTGTCACAAATTTTATGGGGGAAAACGACATGATCAGGCATCAATTACTTTGCAAATTGGTATATCTTATCTCTTGTATGCCATTAGAAGTCACATCCGGTAATAGTCGCCACTTGTGTGATATCGTCAACTTTGGGACAGGACTATAGGACGTCCTTCAGTCTCCCTTCCTCTGCTTCATCTCACATTATCCCTTGCCCACTTCTACCTACATAAGAAGAGTCATCCGTCTTTTTCATCTTATTTTAAATTAAACCTATAGTTTTACCAGTATTTTTTTTTATCAACTACAGCAAACTGTCCATATGGTCTTTAACTTTTTCATTTTGTCTGGTCCTGCGTGACCAATTTCTTATCGCATTGTTAAAAGTGGACTGTACACTCTGCCTCTTACTTTATGGTCACAATGCCCGCCCATATTTATGTGTGGTGCGCCTACGCAGTGCGGTGCGTGCGCTTGCGCCGATCCTAATTACTGATCTAACGGCGGTCAAGCGCGCCCTCTAATTACAGATTGTGATAATGTTATTTAGAAACTCCATCGTGCTATAATGTTGGTGTTTTCATCGTATTTTCTGTATCTGCACCACATTGCGGTGTATCTTCGTAATTTATATTAATTGCTTTACATTTTCATGTCTGGGAAAGTAATGTAGAATGTATGGGATTGTTATCGTAGTGTTGGTTGTAAGAAATGAGACGTGTTCAAATTACACGAATACTTCGTTCATGGCTGTTTGACGATGGTATATTGATATAATGCCTATTACTATGTAGCTCGTTTAAAGATCCTACTTACGTATTAAATGTCAGCTACAAGATACACGAGAAGGGTCAACAAGATTCTGAGACGAAGCAGCAAATTGCCACTACATACTACACAATATGTCTGCCGTAGCTCCCAGCCATTCATACTAACACACCTTTTTAAGCAAATATTTGATATTATAGACAGTCATTTACAAATAACGGGTTCCACTAACAAATTGCTGTATCCATATTTAGTAAGCTCACTATAATTTGCGAACGTAATGCTGATAACTTAAATGTTAACATCATAAATTAATGTTGTTTTATTATTTGCTGTCGGTTGTTATTGATGCTGAATGTACTCCTGTGTTTAAATTTCGAAATCTGGTAAAATTACATTAGTGCTTGGTTATTTATTAGGTATTCTTTGAATGCAATATCTGATCTATGGGTTAAATTAACATAGGAGTTGTGCATACTTCGATCCGAAAAAAGAAAAGGTTTTTATGGTGCAATTCAAATGCAACTGCGTTCCAATTTCGAACTATACATTCATAAATCTTTTTTTACTGTTTAATGTTATACGTTAATGCAATTTTATATTCTACCGATTCCCTACTTATTAAAAAAAACTTAAGATGAATAAAGCAAAAGCACTAACTCATAATTTTATTACTGAATCAAATCAAAACAGAGTCGTTACAGCGAGCAATATTTTATTAATAGTTGCGTTATCGTTAAGTTTAATTTATCGCCTGTAAAGTTACTATACTCAGCGAATAAATGAAACTTTACGCTTCAAAACAATCCTCTTATGTTTCCATGAATCGTTAATGCTGGTTCTTGTAAGTTGTAATAGGGAAATGTCATCTAAGATAATTATTTGTGGTCCCTTGGCCATAGGCGAGTTTTAACTACTGTTTATTTTAAATCCAGTAGTAAGAATCGATCAGTGCAATTGTTTTTCTTTAATGAGGTCGTTGATCTCTTTTCAAATCCCTTTTCTTAATGCTTGCCGACATAGCTCACAGAATAAGCAACCTAAAGTAGCAATAGGCCGGCCATATAAGCCGCAGAACAGATGACCGTTGGAGTAGACGTGTTCTCGAGTGGAGACCGCGAATCCTCAAACGTCAGGAAGGGCGCCCTCAGGCTAGGTGGAGCGACGATCTTCGAAGGGTGGCTGGTAGCAGCTGGATGGGAGTTGCCGAGAATCGAGCTGAATGGCGTACAATTGAAGAGGCCTATGCCCAGCAGTGGGCTGTTGTAGCCTGAAGATGATGATGGCAATGCTTAAACCTGTCTCATCATCTGGCTAGTCTTTCCCAACTATATTGGGGTCGTCTTCCTGTCTAACTAGATGCAGCTGTATACTAGTATTTTACATGGAGGGCTGCTTATCTGACCTCCACAACCCAGTGTCAATGGGTAACAAGATACTTAAGAACCTAGAACCGAATGGACGAACCTATGGGTCTTAGAATACGGGCCTTTTCCTCCAAAATTACTCAAATGACAACAGTGTAAAAACTTATTTATTACTTGAAAGTACCATATAGTGTGATTCTGTTCTATGTAGGAAGAGTGCGGTTTTATTTCACTTTCGTTGATTTGCGGTGCGCGCGCGCCTTGGAGCGTGTCGGCGACAGAATGTAGGTCCCACTGCCTGCGCACACGCAGCCAAATGAGACATTTGGCGTAAAGTGCGGATGCTAGAAGTGTTGAGAATATTCAACCATGTTCTTACTTCTTTTGTTCAAGCAAGCAACGGTGGAGTTTCTTGCCCATTCTTCTCCATACGAAAACTACCTTTTGGAAGGGGCAACTAGATTCAATTATTTTTTTTTGTAAATTTTTGACGTTCAAAAGTGCCTTATACGGGCCTACTTGAAATAAATGATTTGACTTTGACTTTGACTTTGCAAGAAAGTTCTGACTTTGATTTCGAACTAAAACACACAGTAAAATATTCTTTTGTTCAAGCAAGCAAGAAAGTTCTGACTTTGATTTCGAACTAAAACACAGTAAAATAATGTAAGACTAGGGAAACATGCCTGCCGGGGTCGCGGGAAAGTCCGAAAGGGATACCGTGGCCCCTGGCAACGTACAGGCAACTGAAGGAACACGGGTGGGTTTTAGCCAGTATGAGTCTGACACGCCATCCCGCTCCGTATAGAGCGAAAAAAAAACTATGGAGACATCTTTCTCTGCTTGTTAAAGGGAGCTCCCTCCAGGCTTATCTTGATTTTAAAAAACTGGTGACGTGTTAATTTTACTTGACGAAAGCTAGTTTGAAAAGACACATAAAATAACCATAATTATTAAATTAAATAACTGCTCTTGAAACATTAACTGGTAACTTTTTTCTACTTCTCGTTACATGGACCAGCTAATTCTTACAAAACCACAATTTCCATGCACTGTACCTATAAACCAACCTACAGACATAGGTATTTAGTTAGCCCGAGGGCCCAATCTATGTAAGATGACTTGTCTTGTCTCGTTCCACAATATTTGTGGTTTTTATTTACATATTGTGGCTTGTAAAGTAAAGTAATACTAGTCATTGAGTTACTGGTGATTGGCATTGACTGCAGCATCCTCGGAAACGTAATAATTATACGTAGATATTGACAAATAACCAATTAGCTCATTTAGTTGGTTGAGTTGTTGGTGTCTTGGTGACAATTTATTTAATTATAAGTATTTTTGCAACATATTATTAGTAGTTCAAAACTAGTACAAATGTTTGCTGAACGTTATAAATAGTGTAATCTGTTGAAAAAAACCACAAGTTGCATTGATATTGAGGTAATTTCGTAGCACACATATTATGACAATCGATCACAATGTCTTTCATTTTTCATTGCTTTATTTTCGTCATTTAGGAGACGAATTTTTAAAACCTATGAAGCAATGGTTTAGTAATATCCTTCAAAACTTACGTTTTTTTTTTTTAAAGTGTGTTACGTAATTAGGGAATCACCAAATTTCGAACGAAATTTTGATAGATTTAATAAGTAGGTACCTACACCATTTAAATAACAGATTAACGATATTATAGTTAAACCTCGTGATGACCTGCAACCTAATTGCATAACACAGTTTCAGTGAGATTACGGTCTATTTCAAGCCAAGATTCAAAAAAACTAATGTAACTCGTGTACTACCTAAGCCATATAAAATCCTCATAATCTTAAATCGCCCTATGACCATAGACTAAACTAAAAAACCTCGGTAATTTCATGCGTCTTCTCAGTAAGCTATCGTATAGTTCAGCATATCACTTGAGTACATGACTAACCGGGGTCGACGACCCCAGCTAATGGATTTTCTGGCTCCTACTTTTTTTTGGTAGTTTTAAAATGTACGTACTTTTTAACCTGTAATGATGTTTCATTGAAATTACATAAAGAAATGTGGTCATTAGCTGTCTTTTTCTTTAGAGGATCAATTTTGTTGCTTAATTTGAGATTAGCCACTTATAGATCATAATCTGAAATACCAAATACCTATCTAACTACTAAAGTACTATATTTTCCGTGCCAAAGTAACTGGAATGATTTGAAAGTCAATTTAGTTTTATACGTAGGTATTCATAAACCATAAGACACACTACTGAAAGATATATCTAAAAATATATCCCAAAATTTTAACAATAAACATTATTGCTTAGTATTCACAAATATAATATCCTAAAATAACTAAAATTAACAAACTAAAATATGGCGTCGACAAATTCCTCCCCATCGCTGTCGACTGGTAAAGTACCCAAGAGACTGGTGGCATTGGCACATTGTATGGCAACACTTAGCCATATTATATTTTTATTTTATTTATTTATTAAAGTACAAGTTGTTACTTATGTACATTTAGATACATATATAGATTATTTGGTGCACACAAAAAAGCACAAAATACAAAAACACGATTAAATAATAACTAAATAATTCTTTATTTTCTTTTTACTTCATTTTAATTCTGAATAAACCGTTGCATGTCTAAAATAAATAAAGTTTAAAACGAACCGTCAAATTAATTAAGTCATACATATCAGATATAAAAAAGTTATCATCTTCGTTACGACTAATGACACTATTTGTCGATAACTTTCACTTGATAAAGAAACAGACATTAAAAACCTGTTTTTACACAATTTATGTTATATATAACAGCTACAAGTATGTACTACACACTATTATGTAATGTAAATACTTGGTAAAGTTGACACTAATTTGATGTAAGTACGTACCTACCAAAAGAACACCAATATCAGAAACAAAAAAAAAACAAAATAATCAAAATGAATATGAAAAATTAAATGGAAGCTGTTTTTATCGCATTGTTAAAATTAAACGTGCTTTACTTAGTAATAATTATAGAGTACAACAGTTTTTAATTGATCTTTCAGTAAGATATTTTGACCCTGAAAGCTGAAACATTTCTCGCGAGTGTAATTTTAAATTATTTATGTAATACCTACTGTAAAGGGTTTCACTTTCAGTTTTCTAAATCATAAATCTGCACCCTTGAAGCATTTAAAACGCACCCTGAGTTCTAGCAGTGTAGACGCACCTTATAAAATCTCTGTTTGTAAAGGAAAAGAGTGCACATGTTACATAAAGTTCCCATTCCCATCTCAAAGCGTGCTCGTAGTCGCCCCACGGGCAGCACAATGCGATGCGCACGCGCAGTGGGTGTCGATGATTTACACCCGCCCGTCTACGGCCAGCTTCATTCATATTTATTAAACTTCGCAGTTTTTTCAATTGTAAATCTTTTCTGTATGATGTACGTGACACGTTGGGATTGCGCTATTTTGTGAGCCGCAGCATTCCAATAAAAAAAGATCATTTTTATTATTATTATTTGTCAATGGTTATTGCTTTTTTGTTAGAGTTTTATTTATGAGAGGATAAATAAAGTGTTTTATGGTAAATATGCGAGTAATGTATCTATTATTGTAATACTGTAAATCTTTTTTTGATAGGCACAGGTGTTGGTTCTCACCTTTCCCATAAAAAATATTTAACATTTTATAACATGCATTTATTCAATATCGTTTAACTTTATAAATAAATACAATAATATGAACTACAGCCCATTACAACCGCTTCAGATCCAATTAATAACATTAATTGACAAAATAAACGAGATGGCGTGAAGCGCGCTTTTGTCGGCGTGTGCGCAACTGCACATAAAAGTTTATACTTCATCCTCTTTATGGAGACTTATCATTATCTGTATTCTTTAAATGGATCATGATTATAAACTGCAAACGAGGAGTTTGTTATCATTAGTGGATAACTATAATATTCATATCATTGAAGAATATTAATAGATTTGCCTATCAATCATTTCAAATAAATCATTTTAATGAAAGACTTATTCAGTTTTGTGAAGATGGGTTGTTAACTTTTTTATCCTAATTCCAAGAAACTTATGAGCACTTAAACCATCTTAGTCTGAAATTCCCGATGTGTCATCGACTCACATGATTTAGGATAATCTGACGTCATCTAAAATTTCCATTAAGCGACTCCGTTCATCATCTAAAGAGTTGACTGTAGTAGTTTTTTAGGGTTCCGTACGGCTATTAATGCGACATATTATGATACTAGCAAATAAATCAAAACCTACAGGGTACTTCCCGTTGACCTAGAATCATGAAATTTGGCAAGAAGCAAGGTCTCACAGCACAAGTAAAGTTCACTGTTGCAGAATTAAGTGAGACGTATATCCAGTTATGAGAGAACATTTATCCATCTACAAAATTAAGTTTGTTCTTGGGATAAATTCATCCCAACTACGGAACCCTTTATTGTGCGTGGTCCGACACGCACTTGGTCGGTGTTGGAACTGCACAGACCTTTAATTTTGTGTTACTTGATCAGCCTTGTAATCGAAACTTAACAATTCATCATCTTCCTGCCCTTGTCCCATGTAACGTGGGGTTGGCGCAGCATGTTTTCTTCTTCCACTCTCCCGTGTCAACCGTCACGCTAACATTCACTCCCTTCTCGTTCATATCATTCCTTACACAATCCATCCATATTTTCTTTGGCCTTCCTCTTTCACTCTCCATCCATCAACATTTATATTCATCACTCTTTTAGTAACATACGTTTCCCCTCTCCTCATCACATGCCCATATCAGGCCAAACGATTTCTTTCAACTTTTCTGTCACTGGCACCACTTCCCCTTATTCATTTCTAACTTTATCTATTTTCGTCAATACATCCATCTCAACATTCTCATCTCCGCTGCTTGCAATCTTTTTTCATCCGTTTTCTTCACGGCCCAGCATTCCGATCCATACAGTACGACAGCCCTTATCACGGACTTGTAGATTTTCCCTTTTAACTTGAGGGGCATCCGTGGGTCGCAAGTTGTTCCTGTGACCTGTCGCCATTTCATTTATCCTGAGTTGATTTTGCCTTGGGCAAGCAATCCGATGTACCGAAAGTGGAACCGCCAAACAAGTACTCGGTTTTGGCCCGACTTAATCCCAGGCCAACGGTCTCCAGTTTTCATCGGTCTCCACCACACCTCCAATCTGCTCTGGACCTCTTAGCCGCTCTCAGCAACCCGCACAATGTCATCGGCAAACAGCATACACCAGGCCTCTTCCTGGATATCCGACGTAAGAGCGTCCATTATCACCAGAAAGAGATAAGGGCTGAGTGCCGACCCTTGGTGCAACCTGACAGGCTACATTGAAGCTGCCAGTAGTGCCCACTGTAGACCAGACTTGGGTACTGCATCGCCTGTACATCGGTCGAATCAACTGCACATAGTTCCCTGGTACACATTTCTCTTTAAGGGCCCACCACAAAACTTCACGAGCACTCGATCGTATGCCTTTTCGAGGTCAAAGAATACCATGTGCAAGTTTTTATACAGAGGTGCGCTCTCTATATTTCTCGCACAGCTGGCGGATAGCAAAGATGGCATTCGTTGCTCCCCGACCAGGCATAAAACCGAATTGGTTTTGCGAAATTTCACTTTCTTTTCTTAGTCGCTTTTCAATAACTTTCTCCAAAGCCTTCATACTATGTGACATTAGCTTTATTCCCCTATAATTGTTGCACTGCAGCACATCACCTTTGTTTTCAAAGATAGGCACCAGCGAACTGTTACACCATTCGTCAGGTATGGCTTCTTCCAGCAACAACTTATTGAAGAATAAAGCTAACCACGTCCAAATCTAACCCGTAATTACTTCCACACTTCAACTGGTATTCCATCTGGACCTATTGCTTTACCATTCTTCATCCCATTTACTGCTATTCTCACTTCATCCATACTTATCATTCTCACTAACGCCTCATTTATTGGTTTATTCTCAAGCACACCTCCCAGTCATTCTCCCAGTCATTCTCCTCATTCATCAGTCTTTCGAAATAGCTCTTCCACCTATCCATAATTTTCTCACTATCCGAAAGATATTCCAGTTAATAATAGTTTTTATTTTAAAACTATTACGAAAAATTTGCATTTAGCAAGAATAGTAATTATTCCCAAACAATGGTTTATTAATGCCCCAAAATAGGCAACATATATAAGTAAATTTATTACAGGTGCAAGTAATGATAATTTAGAATTAGAATGTTAAGTAGCGACCTCACAACGAAAGAGATAAATACTACAAAACTTAAACTTAAAAAACAGAGGTTTCTGTTATTTCAACCTAAAAGTAGGTTAGGTGTACCTCCTTTAACCTTTTGTACGACAGCTCTGGCAACACCCAAATAACATTAAATCTGGTCATAAAAATTGAATGACATTCCCGTATGTCATAAAATAATTATATTCTTTTGCCATTGATAAATGTACTCTGTGGAGCTTACCCTCTCCCAGTAACTCGTAAATAAGCCTCGCTGAAAGGACGCGCCTATTTTTAAAACGCATCTTATTTTTATTGGGTGCCGTACCTACATACCTTCATGCGGTCACCTCGTTAGGACGGTGTGTGGTTGTAGATCAACCAGTTCATATAAAGTATAAGATGGTACAAAACCTCAAATCAGGCGGGGGTTTTTTAGGTGAAGTTGAGAGATAACATTTAATGTGTTGCAAAAGTCTATCCATCTATTCTCGCGTTGTAAAATCATTTAGCAAAAAAATACTATTTTAATTCGTAACTTTGATTCCAAATAACCTTAAACGCAGAATTAATTGAGAGACTAATTAATTTCTTCAGTGCCTTTTTGCATCAGTGAAAATGATTAAATTTAAGATCCGCGAGAAAGACGCGTTCTTCAAATATGTATTACTTACCCCACCAACATTTGACACCTACAATAAACGTAATGTCAAATATCTAAACTATTTCTCTCCTGTTTCAGTATACACCGACCAGCCAGTATCATCAGCATCCCCGCCAACCCGCGATAAGATTAACGGAGAGGAGAAGGCGAGGTCTCGACGCAGGGATACCTGGGCAGAGCCTACCACACCACCTGTTACTGACGATGGTAAGTCAACTGCCTCTATAAATTTACCAAGAATTTGTAAATTAATAGCAAAAGAGGGAGTTAACAAGGCAACCCACAGTCAAGTACAACCCACACCTGACCCGCAGAAATAGATATGGTTCTAATTCTGGTTAAAATCTGTCTATCACGGTCCACTGCTGCACGATAAGCCTTCCACAAGTTGTAGCATAACAACCGGTTTTAGGTATTCACATTATTACATCTATCTTTTATTTTTTTAACCTATTTTTTTCTCTTCCAGCCACCGTCGGAGTACGCTCACCACTTCTCCAACATCAACACCAGCAGTATGACGAACAGCTCCGGGACATCGCAGCATCCCTCACCAGACCTCGGTCCAGGCGGGCGCTTCCACCTACACTCGAGAGACCTACAAGACTGCCACCACCAGATCGACTGCCGGTTAGTAACTAAGCTTTATTTTCCCCTTTTCTGGTACAACTTTTGTACACAATATAATGGTTAAGGTGAATCCGCAGTCGCAGCCCGCGAAATTCAAATTTTCTAACGTTTTTTGCAATTTGTAATCTGTAATCTGTAAATACATATCTGTTATAGCCGCGTATCATATTTTGATCAAGATACAACCTGATACTGACCTGCAAATTGCAAAAAATGTAAGAAAAATTGAATTTCGCGGGCGGCAACTGCGTGTTCTCCTTAAACTGGAGTCGTACTTTAAGGGAGACAATCAACAACTTTTACTACGGGACTTTTTCTATGGTTTTTCGAATTACTATTATAACAAAAAAAAAAAACAAATTAATCCTCAGATAAACAATCTCTCATCGATTTAAGTCACCTTCGTACTTACTTCTTCGTTGACTTTGATAACTGCTATTGGAACATATCAGTTGGATTATTACTCACACTCACTCATCCGTGAAAGTCATCTGTAGTTGCCAATATTGTAATATTCAGAATCTTAATTATTTGTTAGACACTTTATTGTACGTAACATAAAACAAATAGGACAAACATATTTAAATTAATCGGTTGAAGGCAGTTGTTTTATTCTTATTACGTCTGGAGGCGTTTTAATATTACATTTTAATATTATGTCTCTTTCAGGCCCGTGGTTCACCAGACGGTGGCGCCCCACCAGAAGAGGCCAGCTCTAGTTCAGCAAGTGAAGGTAGCGAGCCTACTGACGTAGTGGAACCAACAGAAAATGGAGAAGGAGGCAGGGTTGAACTGCCTGCTGAAAGACTCCTGCACGCAAGAGCAGGGTGGCTGCAAAGACGAGGGCCTGCAGGCTGGTCACGTCACTGGTTTGTGTTAAGAGGAGCAGCCCTTCTGTACTTCCGGGATCCTCACGCGGAACATCGAGGGCTGATGGATGGGGTTATTGACTTGAGTGGGATATCAAGAGTGGTTGAACTGCCGAATTGTACTAATGGATATGCTTTTGAGACTGAGGTACGTAACACCTCCAACAAAATCTACGGTTTGTTGGTAGCACAAGTGAGTCATGTGTCTAATACATCGTGTTTTGTTTCACAGACTTGGGATGGAAAGCATATAGTCCTGTCGGCGGTAACAGCAGGCATCAGAGCAAACTGGGTGTCAGCTATGAGAAGAACAGCTGGTCTACCTGATACAGGACCATTATCACTGATATTACGCGAGGATACCGTTGACCAAGCTTCGGAATCCTCCACATCACCGGTTACCCCCGTAACGCCTATCATAGGCAGATCAGCACCATTCTCATCCGACGAAGAATACCGAACGGCTTCCGAAGGTGGCCGAAGAGATAGCGCTGACTGGGGAGACATGGGACCTCAACCACCTCCATCCCCACTCCTCACAAGAACTCCGATATCCAAAGTCAAAGAAAAGGTTCGCATCAGAAGTTCCCACCAAGCTCCTCCGCGACCAGACACCCCTAAAGGTGACCGAGACGAAACTGACTCTACCAAAGAAAAAGAACGCACCGTCGACGAGGTTGATGAAAACGAGAAACCTGTCGAACCGAGAAAACGTAGTTACATATCGACTATCGACAAACAATCAATCGAAATAGACGATCTAAGAAAACAACTAAAACTAGCACTTAACGACGTCGGCGCGGCTGAAGCCGAGATCACAAGGCTACAGAAACTAAAAACAGAGGCTGCTTTGCAAGAAAAGAAAATGGAAGAACTGGTAACAAAGTTACAAAAGAAAGAAGAAGAACTATCAGTAAGAACGAAAGAGGCTGAAAACTTAGACGCGATAAAAGAACTATACAACCAAGATAAAAGTCTTTGGGAGAGCAAGTTGACGGAAACGCAAAACTTCTTGAAAGAATCGACTGAACATTGCGAGTTGCTGACGAGGCAGTTAGCTTCAGCGCAGGAGACGATAGCGCAGTTACAGCGAGAGGTCAACGAACTCAATGAGAAACTGCTAAAGAGTGTTAAAGAAAGTGATAGTTTATACACAAGGATACGAGATCTTGAAGGAAGATCACTTGTTGAGTCAGCATTACCAACTAAAGAGAAGAGAAAGAGCATAGGGTCTCTCAGCGACCTCACGAACTTGAACCAAGACATGAACTTAGAATCGATGGAAAAAGATAGGCTAATAGAGGAGTACGCGGAATTAAGAGATCGATTCGTGAAGGCCATTGAAGAAATAAAAGCCATGAAGAAGGAACTGCGTGACTCACATAACATGTACGATGAGCTCGAAATCACCAATCTCAAGTTAAGGAATGAGATGAAACTTAGGGAGCAATGCAGCCGATCAGAGATAGACCTGATGGCGGCCCGCATACTCGACTTGACGCAGAAGTTAACTGCTTCAGACAAACAAGTCCGAACGTTAAAACACAAAATCCAAAAGTCTGAATCTAGAGAGAAAAGACGGAGTCTGTCTTTAAAAGGCAGGGAGTCTTTCACTCTAGGTAAAGAAGTGGAAGAGAAGTTAACAGAGCTCGAAAACAAAATCACAATGCTCGAATCCGGCGAACCGGTCCCAACCATAAACTCTCCCTCCAAAAGTGCGTCACCTGCCAAAGAAAAAACATCCAAATCTGAAAACACTTCGGACGAAAAACGAATGAAACGCCTCGCCGCTCGACTGAGGAGGAAGTCACTCGATAGTGCCACTAGCTCCGAGCCCATGAAGATGCTAGTAAGATTGAGTTCGCTAGAAACCAAAGTAGCCTCCGCCTTGGAGAACCGCAAGGACTTCACAAACTCCTGCGAGTCTTTAAGTCAGGTAACCAGATCAGTAGAAAGTCCATCTTTAAATGAGAGCCCTGAGAGTTCCAGTATTGGCACGCAGTCACAGAGGCATCTACTAGAGAGGCTACAGAGTCTAGAGAATGTAGTGATACACTCGCGAAATAAGGTGAACGAGTGCCTCTGCCAGATGAGTGCGATGCGAGCGGCAAAGTCTCGAAGATCACCCTCACCGAGTCTCGAAAAGAAATACAGCCTTAAATCAATGGAGAAGTGCTTGACGGATGTCAGCAAGAGGCTACAGGAGTGCTTCGACAAGTGCGTCGTTGACTTTGACCAAAACCACAACAATAGTCAGGAAGAGGTGAACGACAGTGTTGCTCAGGTGGTCGTACAGCTGGAAGAACAACTGAGAACGAAACTTCTGGAAATATCCAGGAGGAAGGCGGCGTTGTACGAGGCAGGCGAGCTGACGCAGAGGAAGAGCCTGGAGATCCTGGCCGAGAAACTAGCGTATGAAGCGGTCCTCGTCGGCAGGATACAGGAGGCGCTCGAGTCCTCGAACGGCAGCAGATTCTTTGCGCGATTGATTAAGTCTGAAATTATCGAAACTAGTCAACTAATAGATAACCTCAAACGCAAGATCAACGGCGAGAGCAGCAAGGGCGGCGCCGGCACCAGGAGCTCGCTGGACTACCTCGCCATGATCCTCACGAGGAAGATCGATATCGTCAACGGATCGCAAGAGGCGCGCGAGAGACGTCGCTCTGAACTCATAATCCACGGAGCCGACCTCGAGGCGCTCAAAGCATCACAGCGTGAAGTCGCCGAAGCGGTCGACCGGTACAAGAGCGAGAAGCTGGCCGAGCTATGTTCCGCACTCGCGTGCGAGACACTCAGCTACGCGGCGCCGGCCGACGGCGACATCGAGCGGCAGCGCGCCAACCTGGAGGCGGCGCGCGTGCGCGAGGCCTGGGCCGCCGCGCGCGACGCGCTCGGCGCCGAGCTCGTGCAGGCCGAGGTCACGCGCGCGCTGGCCCGCGCCGCCGCGTCGTGCGACCGGCGCCTGGAGAGCGCGCGCCGCACGCGCCTCACGCTCACGGCGCAGGACCGCGCCGACCTGGAGCTGTGGTGGCAGGCCGCGCACGACCACCTGCGCTGCGAGATGGACGCGGCCGTCAAGGACATCGCCGCCCGGTACCGCGCCTGCCTCACCGAGCGCCGCCCGCGCGAGCCCGAGCCCGGCCCGGACTCGCGCGCGCTGCTGGCGCAGCTGGCCGAGGCCCTGGCGCAGCGGGCCCTGGTGGACGCGCGCGTGGCCGTGCTGGACGGCACGTACCGCGCCAGCTCGCCGCGCGCCGCGGGCCCGCGCCGCTCCGCCGAGGACGCCGTGTCCTCGCTGGAGGCAGATCCGGCGCAGGAGGCGGAGTTCGTGTACCTGTTCCAACGATTCTCGACCGAGTGCCGAGCGCTCTTCTCCAGTGACTGTTCGGGTAACAGTGAAGACTCGATGAAGATCGGCGAGAGCCTCGAGCGGGTGGAGGCGGCCGTAGCGGACGTGGCGCGGCAGCTGTGCGCGCGCGGGGAGGAGGGGGCGGAGCGAGACAGTCGCGAGGCCTCGCCCGCCGGGGCCACGCCCACCGGAGCCACGCCCCCCGGCGCCACGCCCCCCGGCGCCAGCGCGCTCGATCGCATCGACGCGCTGCGCCGCCGCGTCGAAGCTCTGCAAGCGCTGGTGCCCTGCCAGCACTGCAAGCAGCTGCAGGACGCGTTGGACAGGTGAGATACATGTCCAGTTCAGCGTTTGTATTAATATTATAAAAGTTCGAAAGAACAGTCGCACTTACCCCCTACTTTTGCCTCAGACTCCACGAGGAGCGTGCTCGCGGCGAGTGCGCACTAGCACAACAAGCACACGCACTGGCCGCAGCGCGCCGCGCACGCGCACAGCTGCAGACGCAGCACGAGCGCGAGCGCGCGGGTTTGCGCGAGCGCGCGCGCACGCTGCAGCGCCGCCTGGCTGCGCTCGACTCCGAGTACTCCGCGCAGCTGGAGAACTTGCGAGCCGCTTATCAGGTACACAAAATACTATTTCGTCAAGTTACCTTATGGGACATCGACTACCATGAATTCAATACATAATTCTAGACTCACCCAGCGTTGAAATTTTTCGTGGGTTATTAATCAAATAACAACGATTTCATCCAAAATCCATCCATCAAACTTGGGCTCTAAACTAAATAATTTATTTAAGGACTTACGCATTGAATGATTTAGAGATTTTTCATCGAATTTAATCGAACTTAGAAGTCGTCAAGAATCATCTCAAAATACTGTCCAAAAGCTCGAGTTTCTGCTCCACAAAATTCTAAAGCGTCCCCTGTACGTCCCACAGAGCGCAGTAGCCGCGGACACGCACGGCGACGGGCTGCGCGCGCGCTACCAGCAGGAGATCGAGCAGCTGCGCGCGCTGTGCGAGAAGGGGCTGCTGGCCATGGAGTCCTCGCACCGCCGCATCGTGCGCGAGATGGAGGACAAGCATCGCGCCGAGCGGGAACAGCTCAGGTAACTAGCGAAAAACCTGGCCAAGAAGTTTCCATGTCCTAGGCAAAAAGCTTCATTGGTCTTTTGCCTCCTGAACCAAGAGAAAGATCCCATCTTATCTGTAATCAGTCTCAAACCATAAGACGCCGTTCGGGCAGCTGGGTACCACCAGGTGTACAAAATGATTACATGTATTCTGTATTGTTCCAGCATTTCAATTGGTAGACGCAAAAAAAATAAGTTTGTGGTTAAAAAACCCTAATTTCTAATGCTCATTACTCGGAATTTTTGTTGTGAAACTTCAAAGACTCATGACACTCGAAAGTCCGTATCATGATGTCAATGGCATGTTCCAATTGTGCAGTTTTTTACCCCTTAATAATGTGTACTTCCAGGCTAGACAAAGAGCAAGCTCTAGCAGAAGAGACCCGCGCGACGCTGGCGGCTCTCGACGCGATGCGCAAGGCACACGAGAGCGAGGTGCGGCGAGAGGTCGACAAGTTCAAGGCAGAGTACCTCAGCAGAGGCGCGCATAATGGAGAGCTCACACAGCTTAGCTCGAGGCACCAGTAAGTTACTTGGGTTTTGGGGCTTATGGACTAGAAATGTCGTGTATTCCTACCTAGAAACTCAAAAAACTGTTTTATCTAGTTTATTCTCTAGTATCACATCTAGTTTGTAGTTGAATGTGAACGATAAAAACATATTTCTAAATTTGGATGTAGAAATGAAATAGATGGCAGCTCAAAATGGAGGACGCCAATACTCAGCAGTGGAACAAAGCTGCCAATGTTAGAATGAAATACTAACAAAGACTTAATGAATTTTTTTTTTTTGTTTGTGTCTTTTTCTGCTGTGTCTAAATAAATGTTATCTTTTTAAATAACTTTTTATCGTTAGTGAATCTTTTATCTTGTACTACTACAATTAAAAACAATAAATTCAACCAACCTTCTCTTATTGTATCAGAGATCAAAACCACAACGACGAAGCTAGCTTGGGTTCAAATTTCCACCATATACCCATGTATGTATTACTCCCCTTCCATACAAATACTTCATAAAACCGTTCCCCAAATAGTAAAGTCTTTTAGTAACCTTTCCAGGCAAGAGATGGAGGAGATAAAACGGGAGATACTCTCCCTCTCTGAGAAGTATTCTGTGAAGTGCGTGGAGTCGGCTGCGTTGGAAGAGAGACTGGCGACGGCGACCGCGCAGCTTGCGCAGGCGCATAACCACATCATGCAGCTGGATGCCAGGTGCGTATGCTGATGAGAGCATAGCATACTACATTTATAGGAGGGAGAGAAATTATTAGTGCCTAACACTTGTTTATAACATTTAAATTCCTACTCTTATTTTGCTGCCGGCCAGAGTAAACTATCTGTTATTTCTTTTATTTCAGAAACAAGCAACTCCGCGCCCACCTAATATCGGAAGCCAATGAAATGAAGAACTCAGAAGCGTCCACTCTCTCCCAGCTCATAGAAGAGACTGGCTCGGTACGTCAACATCACTCGCTACTTTTTTTTAATTTTATACACACCGATACCACGGTACACGCTTGTACAGCCTATGCTAGCTTCTCTTCATTTGACCATAAGGCAAAGGCCACACGCTTGCATGACCATACATCGCAATTAACAGTTATACATCACCGTTCAAAAATTAACTACTTAAAGTTCTGAAGTATGAGGTATTCAGGTTTTGTACGACACTTTCAATCTTCTCTTTTAGATATTTCAGTATTTAATTTTAGTTTTTGGTGTCGTAATATTCTTTTTGTAAATAAATACCTACGATTCTTGAAGATTCAAATATACCAAAATGTGATATACTCAGATCGCACAAATTGAGTTCAATTAAAATAAAACCATTAAAAAAAAAACGTTATCGGGCCATGAATACTTAAAAAATGCTCTTAATAAAGTAGCTTCGGATTGATCTTGAACAGATTAAAAAAACATAACAATCCTTTAAATTTGAACGCATCTTCGGGCATCCATTAAACTGGAACGCATCTTCGGGGTTGAAGTAAATAAATAATAGCAACCATCGGTTTACCGGTTTATTCAGTTACCTACCCCAGTCATAGATATTAAGCCCTTGGCTCAATTCTTGCGATCATTGTGTAGTTTAGAACTATTCCACATTTCTTGGAGCATATAAATTAGAGAATCTCAGCAGTTACAGCTCTCGGCAGTTACTGAAACTAGTAATCATGTATCAGTCTCGTTAGCGCTCGTAAGTCATCCTCAATAACTCAGGCCCCAAACTGCCGGCAAAAATCATACTAGCTGTTGTGGTTGGTTTTACAAACCAAAATTACAGTGGCTAAACAAACCACTTTAAGATTTGAAAATAGAAATAAAGGTTTTATAAAATTGGTTTTAAGAAACCGCGGATCACAGAGCTACATGCTATTGCCTGACTTAGGTAGCAATAAAAACTATCTCCAGGCTTTCTTAAGGGTTTGGTATACATCATTCACACACACCGTCTCCAATTTCCATGCTCCAAGAGAGTCTGTCCCACATTGTAAGCAACCTGGCGTAACGGTACATTGTATGGGGTGCACTAACAGCATGGGAGGGCGGCGCCGCTGTGGAGCCACCTGCGACACCTCGCCGCCGTCTGGCAGAGGGCCGGCAGCCACGCAGGTACACACTATGCTACCAGTCTACCATGCTATGGGTTTGGTTGAGGGGGGAAGAGTCGATTATTAGGTTTTCAATGGTATATTCTTCCTTTTCTTCAAACTTTTGGTTGATTTTCAATTTCGAATTTAAAAGTTTTACTCGACTGTGACGAAGCTCAAAAGGAGGGTAGTGCTTTTAATACTTTCTGCTAATCAATTTTACTACTTATACTGTCTTCTGAAAGCATGAATAATTAGATTCATTGAAAAAAAATGGATTAAACAATTAGATCCGAGGTACTGAGGAGCTTGGTGTTGTAACTCTAATAATCGACTATTTCTCAATTTTAACAGCATTGCGATTTTTTATGTTAATCTTGCACTAGAAACACCAGACACCATGTCCTGTTCAACATAGTTCTTAATATTTGTCACTACAAAAGGAATGGAGCTACGATTGTAAATATTTTTGTTCAGATCTAATTCAACAAATAAAAATGTTTTTGAGTTTCTTACACACTCCACTTTACTCCTAACAAAAAGCATTTGCAGCCTAATAATTTCCCATCCAAAGAAAACAATTAATTGCTTTTTGGACGCCTAACAATAATAGACACAACGCCCTATAACTTTGACACATTGTTAACAATATTTTTTTAACAACACTCTAGATATCATATTATATAATATTAACGTGATATATTATGTATTATAGACGAAGTCGTCCCGGACGAGCCCCCTGCTGGAGGCGGCGAGACCGGCGCGCGCAGCCAAGATACAGTACGCGAAGACAGAGAGCACGAGAAACCTGCAGCTCTCACCCGTCCAGGTAAATACAAGTTTTAATACTTAAGATCAAAGTAGACAAAACATTCTACTTGTTGGAAGATACAAAAACATAGTTGAGATGATTTGTCTTTTGCCCTCGATTAGACACAAAAGTCCGACCGTAGTCTGGATTCGTGTCCGGTTGATGGCAATAAGTTAGCCCCCTATTACATTGCGGTGTAGTCACGAGCTTTAATTTGGGACCCATTTCCGTTAAATGTTGTTAGAACAATCATAATGCAATAAGGTCGAAACTTTGAAACTTTGCTTTAAGGTTGAAATGTTGAATGTCAAGTTAAGACATAAAATGTCTTATCTAATCGACCTATGAAATGATAACCTCGTTGCAAAAAGCTATCATTACGATTTTCTAATTACGAACATGTGTCGTGTCAGTGTCATTTAAGAAAATAGTTTAATGTGATATTTTCACAAAATATAATTTACCAATTAATAAAATGCTTGCGGCTAATCGTGACCAAATAAGGCTCCAAATTATTGATTTGCACGAACAAGGAGTAGGCATTCACGAGATATCGCGACGAATAAATGTGACAAGAAACACAGTTCGCCGCTGGGTTCGACGCCACGGGAACGAGGAAAATATTATTGACTTACGACGAAACAACCATCACCCGCAAGTTATAACACAAGAGCAGAGCCGCTTGATGCAAAGGCAATACCTGATGAATGGATTTACGCCAACGAGGCATTTTGCGGAAGCGTTTGAAGTCCACCCTTCAACAGTTAGAAGGCATCTTAAAGCTATGGGACTGCATCACAGGCGGCCTGCAAAAAAAATTGCGTTGACGGATGCCCATAAAGCTGCTCGACTTATTTTCGCACGTCAGTATCTAAATTTTGATTGGACGACGACGGCTTTCATCGATGAAAAGACTTTTCAATCTTCCCAAACGGGCAGACTACATTTGTGGCGAATTGACAGGACGCGATACACGGAAGACCACGTCATAGCTAACAACGCGTCTGGTCGCATTACAGTTAACATGTCTGGCTGGATTAGTTCAGCCGGCATTGGAGAACTAATAAATTTACCACCCAGGGCCACTGCTCAAGATTATGTCGATTTATTAGACGAGAGTGTCCTTCCAACATTGCAACTATATTATCCACAAGAAGATGTTGCTCCAATAAACTTTGTACAAGATAACGCAACAATTCATACGGCAAGAATCGTTAGAACTTGGTTCGACAATAATAGAGCAAATTTAAATCGTATTCCGTGGCCTGCAAAGTGTGCCGATTTAAATCCTATAGAAAATTTATGGGGCTTAATGGTTCAAAAATGGTCAAATAGAAACGAAAGAACTAGAGAAGCACTTATGGATCACTGCCTCACAGTCTGGGAAAGTTTAAGGGGTACTGACATATGTGACAAATTGATTGGATCCATGCGTAACCGGCTCCAGGCTGTGATTGACAATGAAGGTGGATATACGCGGTTTTGAATATTTATGATAAAAAAATTACTGGAGAGATTTAAATTAATTTAGTCGTAGCCTTCGGTGATAAGTGTTTATTTTGTGCACCGCTAACCATGCTTTCTATATAATTGTGTTAAGATTGAGGTTTGTGTCATAAATGTCTTAATAAATATAAAGAATAAAAAACTTTGTTTTTCTAAAGATTTTATTAATCAATATTTTAGCTGAAATCTTCTAAGCCCCCATAATCATAAACGGCCTTTAAACCTATTTTATTTTAAATATGTTGTTTTGGTCCGTCACTTTGATATTTATGTTTGAGAAAGAGACAAAACTTTTTAACTAATATAGGTTTGAAGAATAAGCGGGTTAGTTGACTAGCTATCATATATTGACAATATAATTTTGTTCTTTTTTATTTGTTTCTTTTTTCTTATGGGTCCACAGGACCAAAAAGTAATTATTACTCGGAAATCGGTAATGATCGTTTGCCCTCGCTCCAGTTGACGTTAGCCCCTAGAAACGTAAAGTTGTCGATGGTAAACATTATGACGTTTATTGTTTGTGCAGTGACAGCGTTAACATAATAGCTCTAAATGGCGAAAGTTTGCTACACGATATTCAACCTTAGGTGGGTCCCAAATTAAAGCTCGTGACTGTATTATACAACTATGTTATACTCTTATGTTGTGTTTTGTAAAGAAAACGAACTAAGGCTCCTAATTACGAAGACGAAGATTTAAATTACTTAAAATTAAAGGAGTGCATTATTTCTCTTGGTAATTTATTACTCTTTCATAATAATTTAAGTAATTAACCTTTTAAACGTATGTTTACAGAATTAAAAGCGCCAAAGCGCTGCTCGGTAAGCGGGCGAGCGACGATCGCTCCGCTCGTGGGCATGGTCGCCGAGCGCAAGAAGCGCTTCGAGCTGTAACCGACTACGACCGACGCGACACTGTACGTCGCAGACACCCACCACGCTTGCACCTGGCCACTCGCTTCATACCCCACCCACGACACTAATATATACCCAGATATATAATCACAAGTGGATAGGTTATTGAAACAACTGTATTTCTCGGCAAAAGCCTGAATATTTAATCGTCGTCAATGGTAGCTTAGTAACTTAAAAGCTTAATAGCATATATCCAACAAATATATCTAATAAAAAAGCCAATTTGTTAAACTAAAACATCTTTACTAAGTTATAAAACCCAAATGAGTTAATTAATCGACGAATAGGAACTGTATGTTATCAACGTACTAATGTTTTAATTATTATTTAATATATTAAGACCAAATACACTTTCTACCATAAAAAACAAAGTGGCCAGACTTTTACTCCCACCACACAATTGTATATAATCTTTGAGAACAGTATATAATGTACTAATTTTCTAAGTTGTAGTTTTAGTTGATTCGGTTAGTGATGTGACTTGTGTAAATTATATACTTAATGTAAATACTAACGATTGTATCCTCATTGTTTGTTTTCTGTATGTTAATCTTTAAGACGTTGTTACCAAATATTTCTTTGTATTTAATGTGTTTTGCAAGCATTGGGGACGCAATTATCGGTAAAACAATTAATTTAAAAACTTTTTTTATCTCTTAAGGTCTCGAACCTAACGGTATTATTTATTACTTTATTTAATATGTTTATTTTGTATTTATTCTGAACCTAGGTTTTCTCTCTTACTCTCCATCTTTACAAAGTCTCTCTAAGATTGTACTGAACCCGAGGAGTTGCGTCTCCAGCGCGACTTGATGCATTATAACCGTGTTTTGAAAGCGTGGACTTATTTGTATGTGTGTTTAGAATTTATTACTAGTGTTTTTAATCGTTTCATGGCATTTATAATCCATATTTCGGCAAAAAAAAATCAAATTTTCATAAAACATGATGAAATCATTAAATAAAATTATATTGTCGAGATTTTTTTAAGTTTCGGAAATCAAATGCCAATGAGCGGTTAGTATAGAGGCATATATACTTTATATCTTAATATTAACATGTTTACGAAAATGAAATATATAATTTGCGTTAATTTTGACTTTGAGCTCCACCTTGTAGCGTGTGCAACTTGTTACCATTCTCCTGACTCTGGGCATTGAACCGTCTTCCAGCGCACCTTCACATTGTTGTGTATAGATAAACACTAACTAGCGGATAGTTTTATGTACCTATTATATAACATGTCACGAAAAATTGTATACATAATTTATAAATGGAATAAATTGCTCAATGTTATCTAGTGGGTTAAAAAATGTTATACCAAAACTATAGTATGCATTGTAAGTAATACATGAGTAGACGACAATATAAACGTAATTCTTCACGGCTATAATAAATTAACTTATGTTACTTGAGCTTTTTTATATACAGTCGGCGGCGGGTGTTCATGTAATGTTGTGTTCCCTTGTTTTGAATGTGTGTTGACATATCTAGGCTGTCGACTGTACTAGTTGACGTTGTGTTTATAATAACATATTATAAAATGAACAGTAAACTTACATAATACAAACTATTGTTGTTTTATTGAGCCCATTTTCGTCATTACACCCATATATAGCGCGTTTCAGAAAGGTGAAGTCAAATTTAAGGCTGTGGTACAGTTTGATGAAACTGAACAACTTTCTCCATGGGGCCGTACAAAGCTTCAATACGTACTCGACCTAAATGTACGGCACGACTGATATGTTTTTCTCTATTACGATACTGGTTCCCTTGAGGAATTTGTTCAGTTTAATGGTCTGTACCACACCACACCTTTCTCATACACCCTTTCACTGGCTACAATGTAAGGCTGCTCTGAGTAAGGTAAAAAGCAAAAGAATTAGTACCAGAAAACTAGGTGAACCTGCACCTCTCCCTACAGTCGCAAGCCTGTTTAATTTACCGACTCGTTAGTCTTGTATCTCAATTCTTTGTCCTATCAATTGTCAATCCTAGTACTATTGTAAAAGGGTTTGTTGTTCCACAAACACTAGCGAATCGAATGTGCCGAACAAGTGTTTAGCGCGCCTAAACGCCATAGGCGATAGGCGACGATTTTATTATTTTTCTACGCTACTATTGGTGCACATCCCTAAATATGCCTCTCCTGATGTATGTCTATGTACTCGTCTCTAAAAGGAGTGATAGACGACCAAGTACGCGTACTTATGGCTCGTTGACCTTTCTCGCCCGTGTGTCATGCTAAGTACGCGTACTTTAAAACCGCTGAGTAAGTTTGTCGGCGATCCAACAGGTTTGAAATTTTACTCGTAGCCTGGTCTGGCTCGTACATCTGTCATCGCTGCGAGTCGCGAGCCGTCAGTTTGTTTCGACATTTGTTGTCACAGAGTACTTTTACTATATGTGCGTACTTTAAGCACTGACTAGAGCAGACTAAGCTTCATAGTAGTATGAAGCGTTAGGTTTCATACTACTACACGCACAGCTATGTGTGCGTCACTGACAAGGCGCGCCGGTGCACAGGAGCCCGCTAGAGGCCAAACCGGTTAGAACCAGCTCGGTAAGAAGACAAAGTAAGCCCACGTTCGCACGGACGTAATAAAATCGCAGCGATTTTTTCGTGCACTGGATTTTCAACGCTCAGCGTAGCGCCGAGAGTTGAAAATCCAACAGTGTGTTTTTTCAACGCGCTGGGATGTGAGTTCGTCCCAACGCGTCGGATTTCAACGCTCGGCTCAACACCGAGAGTTGAAAATCCTGTGCGCGAAAAAATCCCGCTCCGAAATTTTTACGTCCGTGCGTACGTGGGCTTAGGGTGTGCCCACTTTGAAGGGGTCCAATAGGACCGATGCCTGCCGGAAAGTCCGAAAGGGATGCCGTGGCCCCTGGCAACGTACAGGCAACTGAAGGAACACGGGTGGGTTTTAGTCAGTAAGAGTGACACGCCCTCCCGCTCCACCCAGAGCGTGAGAAGTTATTTGAAAATTTCCCAACAAAAAAAAAAAAAAAAGGGCGTGCCCACTGGCAGCGATACGACGAGGACGTTTAGTTTTATTCGTTTTTAAATATTTCAAACTGTACTGTGTGTACAAATAATGGCGTAATTACAAGGTGAATACCAAGGAGATTTCTTTTGTTGTATATCTGTCGTGGCCGGATCTTAGAATTGACCATTTCATGAAATGGCCAGCTAACATTGGCCATATCGTTGAAACGTCAACGTTTAATGATATGTCAGTCGACGTGTGGCCATATCATTAATGTAGGGTATCCATGGTGTAAGGTGTAGTAAAAATAGTCAAGTAACTGCGACACACTTGGAAGTAGCACTCGCCGGCCGCTGCCGCGGCACCGCTCGCTACGCTCGCTCGGCTCGCGCGCGGTTGGTCACAGTTCTGACCTAACATAACCCATTTGGTCGGGGTGCCACATAAGTGGCGTAAATTTTTAATTTTTACGGTATGTCGGGAAAATACACAACAACAACAACGCAACGCAACGTTAGTCAACGCAGTACACGGCGAGCAAGCTTGCTAGTTTTACCAAAAACAAGAACTAACTATGGCAAAAAAATGCTAACTTTTGAAGGAGCACAGCTTTATAACAAATTACCGTCCTGTATAAAAAATGTACACTCTTACAATGCATTCAAAACTCAACTTAGCCAGCACATAATTGCGGATCGATCACTTCTGGAGAAATGAATGCATTGGATGGGTAACTATTAAATTGTAATACTGATGACGAACATATTGTAATCTATATTTTTAGTATTGTTCTCAAGTAAGTGACTTATGTCTTTATTGGGAATAAAGTTTCTTTAAACCGAAATATGGCAACCCTACTATGAAAGTAGGTAAGAATTTTGAACTCTGTTAGGAAAGTTTCCTTCTGCTCGGATTTTTTATTATTCATGTGCTTAAAGGTCGCATGTCTATCACCCACTTTAGATAAATCGTGATTCGTTATCAGAGGCCCTAGTGTGAGTTTCTTATAACCATCTCGACTTTACGCATCGACCGCGTTCGGCGCTCCGATTGGCAGCCGGCTGGCCTTCACCAGTGAAGGGCCAATGGGATCGCCAAACGCGGTCGATGTGTAAAGTCGAGATGGTTAAAAGAAACTCACACTAGGGCCTCTGTATATCGGTATTCGTTTTTGTTTATCGTTACTTCTCCTGGCTAAATTTATTTTGTTTATATGTATGAATCTATGCATTAGTATTATTTTTTTCGAGTTATCTATCACTTATGTTGCACCTGCCTTGTTTTGTCTCTGCATCACCCTAAGGTCGACTGGTAGAAAATGCCTCAGGCATTAATTCCGCCTTTGTACAGTATTTTTTACGTATGCATAAAGTTTTAATAAATTAATTAATTTATTAAAAAAAAAGAATACTGCTTGTTGTTCATTTTATTGAGTACCATACAATAAAATTAAATATTTTCTAATTACAATTGACTTACAACAAAAAAGAAACTATATCGGCAAGCGGTTTACAACATAAATAAATAAGAAATAAGCGTCGTTGACATGGCAGATTTTGAATTCGCTATTTAGTTTCCAAATATGTGTTTATGGAAAAATAACTTTAATACCCGCGCATAAAGTTCAGTTTGCGCTACAAGTGCAACTTTTTGTCTTTTTCAGTATAGTCATTCTGAAATCAACAAATTTACACTATAATACAGTTGAAAAAATATCATCAATTGGAAACAAGGATTTGTATATCGACGGCGAAGTGCCAATAACTCGTAACTGAAATTTTTCGAGAAAGTCACTTTTTTATCGTATTGAATTTAAAGGTGTTATTCGCATGTTTTAGTGAAATCTAAATGAAATGTTTTATTTTGTCAGTTAGGTGTTATTGGCACTTCGCCGTCGATATGGAATACGACCAGTGCTGCGCAGACACACCTTTACAGGTATATCGTACGGCGATCCATAGCGAGTATGGCTCACAATAAGTCCAATAGATTTGAGACTAATTTCGTTTGACAAGATGCAAAAGTGACAAAATTAACATTCAAAATCTGCCAATTACTAACTTAAACAATAATCATAGCTTACATTGTGATAAATGTCGTACAACACAAACTAACCATTAATTCTTATTAAACGTCTTTTTAAAATCTAGCAAATACATTGTCATCAATAATAATGAATAATTATTAATTAATAATTAAATTCATCCAATTTGTTACTTTTTAACACATATTTAACATATATATTTATAGCGTACTAAGGCGAGATTCACAGTACCCTGCGTTTCACACGAATACGGACCTTATTCTTAAGCGTGTAAGGTTCATATTCGTATAAAACACTTGATCACCTTTACTTATACCAATACGAACATTATTAGCTGAAAAGTAAGGTTCATAATGGTATGTATCGCTTACTGTACTTAGCTTGAGTAAAGTCTAAGTACGCTCTATATATCTCGGTCATACTATGACCGTCGCACATACGGGTATTTGAATGATTTAGGCGGCCATAATTCAAATTTATAAAATGTAAAACGGGTAAAAAAGAACGACTACCTGAGCTAGGGGACAGGTTTGAGAACAATACCCAGCACCTTCGACTTTTCCCCCGTGCATGCCGCGCTTCTACGTGCAGTCGGAATTCGATCGTCCCGCTTGGTGTATGTGTCTGTTCTCGGCGTTCGTTTGCAAACAAAGACTTTAACAGTGAATATTTATTATTTTGCGTTTATTTCGAAAGATAAAGTTATGGATCCTGATACAGCAGGTAATTATCTAATATTTAAAATAGAATTTCGATATTTTTTACCATTGGAAATATTAGTTTTAGTGTATTGTAAGTCTCGCGTATATTGGAGTAGTTTTTTAGCTATGATTTGTGTTTCATAGGGAATTTGTTATACTTCCAAGTTAGATCCTGTAATAATTCTTGATACAGTCGAAAGATTAAACCTTTCAGTAATAAATAATTTAAAAATTTGCCGCGGAAAATCGCGGATAAGTACCTAATTGATACCGTTTTTTTATACGAAAACTTAAAGTCATTATGTGTGTTAAGTTAGTTTTTATAGAAAGTCTGTTTGTATTTATTATAGGTTCACAAAATACCCTGGGAGCAAGAACTGTGATCCGTAAATACCTATTCGACCGCATGCAGAGCTTTGATTTGCCTAATTTGGAAGAAAAATTGACTTTCTTAAATGAGGAGCTTCTGTCATACGAAGGGTACTCTGAAGTCCAAATTAAGAGTTTAAAACGCACTTTTTCTCACTTTAAAAGCCAATTAAGATAAAGGTGGTCAAACGCTCATAAGAAGGAAGACGTATTTCGCAAATACAATGATTCGTGGCTTGAAGGAACTATTGAGATTCCCGTGGTTGCACAAAATCGGCCAGGCCGCCCATCTAAGTTATTTGGAGAGTCAAGTGAAAGAACCAATAGGAGGAAAACTGAAGAGATACGGTTTAATCTAATACGGATATAACGGGCATCAGTCATGACATGATAGTTTAAAAGTCATACTTGAAACTATTTTGAGTGGACATGTAATTGAATATTTAAGTGAAAAAATCGACAAATACGCTTTAGATACCGCTCGCTTATATGTCGATTTATATTCTTGGCACTCCATGCCACCAACAATGCATAAAATTTTGATCCATAGTGCAGTCGTAATAAAAAATGCATTGTTGCCTATTGGACAGCTTTCCGAAGAGGCTTCGGAAGCGCGAAATAAATATTTTAAACTATACCGCCGAACCAACTTCGCTAGAAAAATTTCAAGAGAAAATTGCAACAGAGACATTTTTAATCGGCTTCTTTTGAGTTCGGACCCTCTCTTAAGAAGCGTAAAAAGTAGGAAACATAATTCCTTCTTGCTAGAAACAGTTGCTCTACTTCTGCCTGCGAATCCGAATGAACCTGGTCATTCTTCAGAAAGCGAAGATGAAAATTAGACTGATTTTTTTATATATTTTTTTTTATATTTTCAATAAATGACTCGATGTAATATTAAAACGTTTGTTTCATTTACTAATATCGTTTAGAACCAATATTGACCACAAAATAATTTTGGCCGCGTAGATCATTCAAATACCCGTATGTGCGTCGTAAGCTTTACATATAAAAATATATCTTTATAAATACTATTACTGGTCCTTACTAAGTCCTTGACTAGGGTCAAGATTCATTTTATTTATACTTTGGTAGTACAGACGCCAGCGGGTCAACCTACCCGAAACTGTCAAATTTTCCCAATCAACTTTGAACCTTATACTTCAGTGATAAAGTTGAAAATCTATTAAAGAAATTTGACAGATTGTAGTAGGTTGATGTGCTGGCGTCTGTACACATTAGGAAAAATAGAAAACCTACTGCGGAAAAAGTCAATAAAATTGGAAACAAACTTTAGTTACTAAGATTTTTTTAATAAAAAAATTGTCAGGAAAATTAATCTATACTAATGTTATAAAGAGGTAAAATTTGTTTGTTTGTTTGTAAGTTTGTATGTAGGGGGGTAATCTCCGGGACTACCAGTCGGACATGAAAAAATATTTTTGCATTGGAAAACCCAATTCTTGAGGAAGGGATTCTATAGGCTCGCGGACGAAGTTGCGGGCAGAATCTAGTCCTACTAATATTATAAATGAGAAAGTTTATTACTCAATCACGCAAAAAGGCTTTGGATGAAATTTTGCACACAGATAGTTTATATCTGGATTAACACATAGCATACTTTTTATCCCGATGGTACATTCCCGTGGGATAATATCCGACATCCACGCGGGCGAAGCCGCGGAAGAAATATAGTTTTTTTATAAAATTGACACACTACGTCAATTTCCCATTCTACCCATTTCACAAACTTTCAAAGAATGACAGTTGAGATTTAAATATACGGACAATTTAAGTTGGTAGTCAATTGGACAAACAATTTATTTCCTTGACTTTAACTCGGCACTTTATCGGACAGGGATAAAGTGCCGCTAGCGGTACTCTATACACTTCCATAATTAAATTCAACCTACGTCAGACTTGACGTAAGTTTTGCATAGGTACAGTCATTCCAATTAGGCGGGGATTATTACGGCCGCCTCTTCGGCAAATATTAAGAATATAAGTTTTATATTTGCCATTTTTTTTTCTAATTTGTGGCTATTTACATTATTTCAATTATAAATTGTTTGATTAATAATTTGATGCGAGTTGCAAAAAGCTACATATTATATTTTAGGAAAAATATAACTTACAAAGTTTGATCATAGTAATACTGACTAAACTAACAACTATTTTTCTTTTACATAAAAATATGACTTTATTGCATTATTATTACTAAGGATTTCTCAAGGACACAATGACCTTTTGCGGTATACTCCGAGAATTAAAAATAATTTTAGGAAACGTTTTCGAACAATTTTGGCCTTGTACCTACCTGTGCGAATTTCACCAACGAAACTGAACGCGATCAGCACATCTAAACCACGTTCAAGAGCTATCAATGTCATTATTCCACAGATAATAATTACACTGACAGCTCTTAAACGTGGTTTGTGCTGATCGCATTCAGTTATTTTGGTAAAATTCTCCCTAAATCGTGTAATTTATAATTATTGCAAGCACAAATAGATATAACAATATAACTAAATAAGCGTAAGTACTTCTATTATAACATACAAAATAATTTACATACTCCAACTGTAGCCCTGACATTTTTCTCACCATGTTGATTGAACTATCATTAAATAATTGAATCATAATTCATGTTTAGTGTCATTTGTAATACTATGTTTCAAACATCAAATAATATTATACAAAATAAACTAAGTCAGAAGTAATAATGCTTCTACAGGACGGTACTGAACGTTGTTTTGTAAAATCGCGAATTAATGTTTGTTGCGTAATAAAAGCGCGCGCAACGAAAGTTTGCTAAATGAATTGGCGAAACGAATGCTAGCAGTGAGTACGGTCCTTAACAACATATAAATTCGCGGCAGGATTTGACATAATGAATACACATCAGAACACGAATACCTAAATAATGTTAGAAGATAAGATAACGTTATTATCTATTTTTCAAAACAGGAAAGTTTTACAGGAAAAACAGTCCGCGGTTTTGAGGTTTTGAAACATAATATTTTTATCCTTAAACATGAAAAAAAAATCAACTATACACAGCTTTTTATAAAATAAGCTATGTGATAGACGTTATTGTTTCAGCATTCTTGTTTTTTAAAAACAAATAAAAATAAATATTTTGTTGCTAATAGGACTTTTATTAGAAGTTGTGTGTTTTCGTAATAATCTTGTAAAATACACTATTTTGGTGCAATTAACCTTAACGTCTTCCACTGAAACAAAACCACGCCATTACAGCTATTTTAATGTCTTAAAATTATTTGTTACCGTTTTCTCTAGTTTTAGTGCAAGTTTTTCTAAATTAAATACTAAATCCTACTTAACTACAACTGGATAAGAGGTTGGTTTGTGTCCTCCCTCTGTTTGGTCACTTTGGCTCGCCACACGCTCCTATCTGCTAATATCTTACGTCCGTACGCCGTGTGGATGTCACGGAATGGGACCTTTTTGCGAGGCAGGTCTGGCCGGAGGTTTTCTTTGTCTGAAAAGACAGAGAAAATAATGTTTAGTTGTGCCAAAAGCTATTTAGATATGGCGCCACATTTTGACTCTGTTTAGACAGACAGACACACGAATGATCCTGTAAGGGTTCCGTTTTTTCATTCGGACGAACGGAACCCTAAAAAATGAAGTAAAGTTCAGGGATAAGGATGCCCTGTGGAACCACTGAACAGTGGAAGCATTTTTATATTTTGGCTGTTAACAGATATAGCCCTGAATAAAGCAATCATTTAACATTGAAGACATTGGATATACATACATAAACTCACGCTTTGATCCCGTGGGGGTAGGCAGAAACTACAGAACGCCACCTACTATCCTTACATACTCCTTTTGCCTCGTTTACGTTAATACACGCACGCCAGTTGCGAATACTACGCACCTCAACTTTCTGAAGAACATCACCAATAATGTTATTGCTCCTTCTCCAATGGAGGACATAGTAACATTATTTATTTAAATAAATAAATAAATAAATAATGTTACTATGTCCTCCATTGGAGAAGGAGCTCGTGGCTAAGTAATAACAGCCGCACGGGTTAATCCATCAGGTTAAGCTACGCTTGCCGGGGTTGGTCCGTGGTTGGGTGACTCCTCCACGCATCGGAAAGCACGTTAAGCCGTTGGTCCCGGCTGTCATTCGTGGGTCTTTGACAGTTGCTACGGGCCGTCAGAAGCCCGAAAGTCTGACAACCAGTCTTACCAAGTGGTATCTATCGTATTACCCAGTCACTGGGTTGTGGAGGTCAGATAGGCAGTCGCTCCATGTAAAATATAGGTATTCAGCTTATCCGATTAGACTGGAAGCCGACCCCAACATAGTTGGAAAAGGCTAGGCAGATGAGGATTTTATGTCCCCCATCGGATATCTCCCACAAACAATATAGTACCAGATCAAGGCGTGTTTACCCACAACAACATATTCGCTCTTCCTTATCATTTTCATATAATAAACAAGTAACAACAAACAGCACATCCGCTGGATACGGGAAGCACAGAACCGGTCGAAGTGGCGGTGCTTGGGGGAGGCCTATGTCCAGCAGTGGACGTCTTTCGGCTGAAATGATGAAACAAGTGAATGTTTGCTCACTCTAAATTCTAAAGCCAGTTACAGACCAAGAGCTCAGCTAAGTTAGTTTAACTTAGTCCATATAGCTCAGGTAATTATTCATTGTGTTCATAGTTTTTGGTCTGCACACAAGCATGAAAAATTACCTCAGCTATGCAAGCTAAGTTAAACTACCTCTAGGTCTGCAACTGGTTTAAGGCACAACAATTACAAATCTCACTTGAATACTTACGATGTCTACTGCCCTGCACTGCCTTGGTCTCTCCGTCTGTAACCCTGTTGAATGGGTTGTACCTCTGCCCTCTGGGTGGGACTTTAGGCTCGTCCTCAGGCGGAGTTATTGTTACCAGCGCCGCTTCGGCGGCTGCTTCCGCTGGAAGTTGAAAATGCACATTGGAAATGCTGTATAACTAATAAGGAATATGCATGTAATTTTTTTTTTCTTTAAATCATTGAAATACAGTAATATAAGCATAAAAAAAGTATTAAAAGTTAAATTCAACTACTGCTTGTTGCTCAAACAAATTGTGAAACCCCAACAATTTTCTACTACATATAAACGTCTGTTTCTGTCGCGATCAGGATGTGACGTCATTTGGCACGTTACTGCTTTGTTTACATCTCTTTTTTTAAGGTTTTTTAGCCCCAAATCATATAAATTAAATTGTTTTTGTGCTTTATTCAAGCAGAAATCACAGTTACAAACTTACATTAGTGAGAATTCAAGCAGTTTGCTAAGAAAAGATATTTATTCACATGCCTTTTGAGGTCACTTCCGGGATTTTCGAAGACGACGCGTTTCCAGTTTGCGTTCCGTTCCAACAAAAAAACATAACAAAATAATGAGTAGTAAAGTAATGCATAAAAAAAAATAGGAATTTGTTTCACGACTCCTACATAATGTATTTAAATAATTAGTTTTTAATTATGTAGTTTTGAATTATGTGCATATTCCCTATTCAACAGACAAGCAACATAGCCATGTTGTTTGTGAATTGAAGATGCTCTGCTAAATCTACAACCAAACATACAGTAGAAAATAGTGTTCATTTTTGTCAACTGCCCTTCTTTTTATGAATTTAAATATTGTTTATTTACACATTAACCTGTTGTGAACTCAAGTAGGTCTTGTTGTTGAACTCATTCAATTTTCTCATTATTCAAGTTTTGCTAGGTTGTATCATGATGGTGAAACATTAGGTGGACTTATTACCATAAGTCATTGGGCCTTGGACCAGTCCACCTTGGGTCATAGCCCCATTGATTAAATCAAATCCTTAAGTTACCTTGAGCCTCATCCAACTGCCTCTGTAGATCATTCACCATGAGTTTCATATAATCGTAACTGGCACAAGCAAGGGCTTTCATCCACGTCTCCATGGATGCCTGTGAATTGGTACACAAGTAGTATGTACGTCCCCCCTCGCACTGGAACAATATCTTGAAACTGTATGCTTCTTCTTCTGTTAACTCTGAAAAAGATATCATATTATTTATATCAATGTTGAGGTTTTGTTTGAATCTTTTAAAATAAGTAGGACTATAAATAGGATTTATGCAAGATTTTACCATAAAGATTTGTATGATAATGCACTGTTTAATGGTACCAAAGAAACAATAGATTGATTATGTGAAAGATGATATTACAAGAAAGGGGATGAATATTGAGGATGTATGGAAGAAGGAAAAATGGTGGACATGATCAGCTGTGGATGATATTGAAAACTGTATTTAGGTGAGGCTAAAAACTGGTTCATTAAATTTTTGAATAATATATCTAAATTAAAAGAAATACAAGTATAAGAGAGCCGATATTCTTACCTATTGTACAGCCTTCCAATATGATCACACCGACAGGTTCTTTATCACCTTTCTTATCGAAATAGAACAGCAGGTTTCCTTTCAACACGAACCATCGTTTCTGATAGCTCTTGCCGACTTCGCCCCTCATGTCCAGCCAGCCGTCTCGGTCCACCGGCGTCAAAGATGACGCGAAAGCGCACAAATTCTTCTCGTTTATTTTCATTGTCATTTATAAATATTCATAGAAACACACGGAACATGGAAAGAAGGAAATGGGAGTTTGTCTACTTGTTAGCGTTAAAATTTCTGTAGTATGGACAAAGAGATTCATACTACGGATGAAAACGCATATTTACTCTATAATAAGAATTGCTTTATTTATAATAAAATCTTAATAAATTAGGGACTAATTATGGAAAATAATACACCCACGAATGACCTTAGAATCTTCAATGTACTTGTCTTGTCAGTGTCAATGTCATGTCATTATCACTATCAATTAAACTGTCATTGTGACACACCTGTTTTCGTCTGTAAACACATGACGATAAAATAAAAATCAATATTCTAGGGTTTTTTCTTTCTTTTTTAGATTCGCGTCTCTGGGCAGCATGTTTTGGTCTTACTTTTATTTCGTTCTATTAATTTAATCTGAAGTCACAAGTAATTAGATTCATATTATTACCTCAACTCCGGAGGGCACACACATTTGATCTACAACAAGTTTATTTTAGCTCTTTTTATGATCGTATTTTATTTTCCGGGATAGATATTTTGGTCGCAATACTAAAAATTGCTACTGACGACGTTATACGATATGATCTAGGATCCTAGACTATCCTCGTCATGCCTACTGCCTGTTTTGTCAGTTTTTGAGCGCGAGTCAAAGGACCTAGGGCGAAGCGTCGCGATTAATTGCACGAGAAGAGCAATGTGTTGGCAGAGCAGAGTACTTTGTAATATGAGTGCAACATCTCGGCAGCGCGAGGAGTAGAGCGATGTGCAGCACGAGGAGCGTACGAGCGTAGTATGGCAGGGGCATAAGTAATAGTCTGGGTACTGTACTATTGGTACACCTCTGCCTAACCTTTCGGGGATTACAAACGTGATGTTATGAAATAGCCTGGAACTTGCATGGTTTTTTTAATTTATTTATAAAGTGGCTAATGCTTTTGTAGTGCAAAAAAGCATTTATGAACAAAAAATTACACTCAACGGAATGTTCAGTAAATCTGAAGGTAGTATGAAAAGCAGGTGCCACTGATGCTGAAGAATAAATGGCTTGGTGAGGTGATTGCTGCTTGCACAATGTACGCCACGATCCACCGCCACCAATTGACACCACCACCCGCAAAGACAGTATGTCTGCGGTGCGGCCGACTTTACATCCATAGAATAGATAATACACTTAAATACGGGATCTGACTGCATAGTCATTGTTACTACAACATCAATACATACATAAGCTCGCGCTTTCTTCCCATTAATTAATTAATTTCTTCAAGGAGGTAGGCAGAATTTTTTGCTGCTATGTCGCTCGTTTTCTCCCTATTTTTTTATAGCACTGGAGACCAACAGTTATACCGCAGTTATAAAATGAAACAATGCTTTTTAAATATGTAATATTTTATTAATAATTATTATTACCTATTTTCACAGTTATTTATAAAGTTATATTAATATCAAGTATTACACTAATTTTGTTTTACGAATTTCTAATGATTGCTCCATTTAGAAAATTTGATTTCCACATCAATCATCAGATTTGACCGCTTACAACTAATATATGACAAAATGGTGAGGTCTATGTACAGTACAATCCCAATTCCCTAAAAAAATTGACAAATTCACAATAACAAAAAAGTTTTAAAAAAACGAAATCCTTAAAATAATCCATTCAACTACGAATCTCGCTTAACAACTGTACAAAATATTACGAGTGGTTTCTTTAAAACGTGCTCCATTATACATCGGCAATGTGGGCAAATAATTAACGGTATTCGATATTACATCGAGTATATGTACAAAATGTCGTTATACAAAACAAAATAATAAACTATATACAACATCATTAAATATTCTCAAATGCTGTAACACATTTAAAACATTTCATATTCAACTAGGCATAATTCAGTTAAGTGGCGGGCGGGCCGCGTCTACAATTAAATAATTTATGCAAACCGCCGCGGCGCTGCGCACGCGCATTACATACAAAACCTGTACAAATTGCCTACGATCACTTCACAATACAAAAAATAATTAGGTACTAAGCAACAAAAAAATAATTTACAATCTGATTTCTGATAATTTGTTCAATACGAAAAATTAATTAAGGATTTTTGATTTTTCCGAACTCAGTCCACAGAAATAAGATTAAAAATGGAATAATATATCAATAAAAAATGAGTAATACACGATCCAAACCACGCATCGGACATATTTACAGATTTGTTTTCACAGCACACCTCCCTACGCTTACGCTTTAATAATATATTAAAATAGAAAATTTCATTATAGCTACTAAACTGTCGGAGATTCGACGTATCAACACGCTATTCTGTTGTTTCAAATGGCTCCATTTTATATTTTTTGTTATAAAACGACAATGTCTAATTATACAAATGCTACTTCGAACGTCATCTAGGGGGCTCTTTTTATCACTATTTTATTTTTACTAACCATAAACTATTGGTGTTCCTAATTAGCGGTCTGCAGCCAAATTGCATAACACTGCCACAATATGAATTGCTTCAAGAGTGCTTTTTCTTGATGAATAATGCTTTTTTCAGCAGTATTCATATGCCTAACAGGATCTTGTACTCACTGCAGTCAAGGGCTATTCAGGTAGTTATTTTGAGAAAACACACTAGAGGCAATGGCTATCATGCGAGTGTTACACAATGAAGGTTACTGATCAGGTTTTCATATTTCATTATCATAAGAAATATTAATTAGCAATCTGTTTGTTTTAGAATAATGTAGCTGACATCGCACGGACAGTTAACGTTAGTGAATTATATAATTTGAACATTGGTTTTCCACAAGAATGCCGGTGCAATGCGGTACTCATGTGAAGCAACGTTGAGCGTTTGTTCCCCTCTTATAAAACTGTACAGAATTACATAATTCAGTGGTCAATTTAATTACTAAATACATTTTGTCCCTAGAGATTGCAAAGAAGTCGTGCACAACTTGATAAATTAGAAAATAAATTGTGTTTTTCGAAAAAGCCTAAGCCAAAAACTAATGTATGAACGAATGAGTCGACAAAAGTGAGATGTTTAGGTGGACGATTTGATTAGAAACGTCAGTAAAAAAAATATCTAAAATACTATACATATCTAACTCCTTTGGTAATTCATACCGGTTTATTAAAATAACGAAAAATTACAAAAAAATATATTACATTAATACATACTGCAACAATAAATATTACAGTTGTAGATGTTGTGACGTCATTTTCATTAAGAAATAAATATTTCATTGTGTCGCAGTTAAAACATTTGCAATAAGAAGTCAGAAAAAGTACTGAGTTGTTAAACTCTTCATTGGTGGATTCTCATAGTAATTTCAGTGTCCAGCATGCATAATATTGTGAAGTCACAATACCTTGGACATTGATCTTGGTAAAATAGTAGAAAATTAGCCATTGAGATCAAAATAAAACTTGATGTGAATAATAAACATGAAGTGATATAGCAATACTAAAATTAAAGCTCAAATAGCTATAAAATTGGACTCAAAATTTTCTACATTGCAGAAAATATCAATTTAATACAAGCTAAATGAGTTCAACATTCTTATTTTTTTTACTAATGTTATTTGAAAACATGCAAATTTTATTTTGCTAATAATTTTAATACTAGCTACAATTAAAATCGACGGAAGTTAATGTCGAGGTGTGAAAATATTTGAGGTAAAAGAGAGAAAAGGGATATTGTGAGCAATTAACTATCTAAATACAATATACCCACAAAAAATCCTTATTTATTTGCATTTAGCCGTTTTGACGCGTTATTTAAAAATTTCGTCATTTTTATTATTATTTTCAAGGTCTTTGTATGCATGTGGTTGTCTAATAAAATTTTAGCTACATAAAATGAGGTTCACTTTCGATTCTGGAATGAGAGATCAGGAAGTTTTTTTGCATAGAAACAAGACTGAATGGAAGAATTTTCTTGTTATGTGGAAAACTGTAGTTCAAAATACTAGACAAAAGAATCTTCTACATGATGTTGTAAGAAAGAGGATAAAAATAAGTTTACCTCTAACTGTAATCTCTAAAAACTGATTGAAAATAATGAACAAAATTGTAAGCATGCAATTTCATCAACTGCATTTGGTTCTAAAATGACCATTTTGAAAATATCTTGTTTATGGCCTAGTAGAAAATTATTTGAACAAACTTTCAATTTGAAAGCTAGGTTGAGTTATGAAGATGTAGAAGAAGACCTTGATTTATTCGACGTTATGCTGATAATAACTGCAATGAAAATAAAGTACCTTTTGACATGTCATGAATGATTCATATATAAAACATGGAAAACTGTTTATATGCCGAATTGGACCTTATTTTGTGATCAAACTTATTAATCCTATATTCCCCGGCTTAATTAACTTGCATTTTTTTAAATTTTCCTAGTAATTAATTTATAACATTTTTGATATTTCAATTTAAAACTTTGTGCATGGTTATTATTCAATTTGTTTAGTAACTTGTTTTAGCAAATGACATTATAGAAATATTTGCAATTGTTATAATGTAAACTAATGTTCACTTATAGATAAGTGGACAAGAGCGGTACTGCCCTAGGTGTCAAAACGTCTCATAAGTGTGTGAAATCATTGCTAAAACTTGTTACTAAGCATACTGAACTACAACCCCACCCCAACAGCATCTCCTACAACATGTAGGAGACGTACCAACACTTGACAACAACAACATATTGTAACGAGGCCTTTACACTCCCTACTAGTTAATTTATCTAAGTACTGTCATCAACTATAAGTCTACATTTACGCTGCCTTTTAGTCATTTACCTTACTTTACACATAGTGGTATATGGGTGTGTATATATATATGTATGGGTGATTAATATTTATGACTGAATTGTAAATTAGCTATTTTGCATGGTTGTATGGAGACGCAACAAGGCAAATTGTGTTGAACACGGTTTAGAAATCAATTGAACATTGGTTAAATGAAAATTGATTATGTCAATGTGTTTGTAAATAAATTATCAATTTGTTAAATTAAATAGTCTATAAATGGGGAAATTATTCTACTAATGCCCTATTTCTTATTCAGAATTAAAGCTGCAAAAAGATGAAAGAAAGTTATAGAAATGAGGGTTTTCTGTAATGATGGTCCAGGCACCTGTCAAAAGTGTCATAGCACCTGTTTTCTTTAGTTGTGAATGAATGATGAACGTCATCATATATTTTATATTCTTTGTCGAATCTCATAGATCTCTTCTCAAAGTGGCGCCAACTGATGGCGTGAATTTTCATGAAAACCCTTATTAAAAATATTCAGATAAAAGACATAAATAGTACCCATATAACCACTACAACTGCCCTCCAGATATAAAGTTCAATAATTTACTCTAATAAATAGTAATAGGCAGGCTTGACGTCATATTACATCACAAACACATAGTGCTATCTCTTTCCTACACCATGTAATTTTACAAAGAAATCTCCAAACATTAGGTAATCGAGACTTAAGGCTTCCCTGCACAATACTATATTATTATAATAAATAAATCTAGTCCTCGTTCATTTCAGATCCGCTTCTTTGTCCCCACTTCACCATTTCACTGACCATTCATGGGCACATCACAAACACTTGACACATGTATCACCATATTGCACATAGCACTGTAGTGTTGAAGAACACATTTTCGTAGCAGTTAGACGCTGCATACGTCGTAGGTGGTCGATGGAAAGCCTAAGTTAGTGTTGACTCTGCTTCATAGTTCAACTCCATAGTTTGAAGGTGGTCGGTGGAAGGCCTAGCCCAACGCTGCGGCCGTGTGATACAGTTGCATGAGGACTTGCACGTGCAGGGGTAGGCAGGAGAGGCGGTCGTGTGTGTTACCATCTAGAGCCAGCCATGACAGCGCGTTGTACCCTTCTAGCACGTATCTGTAACGAAATTGTTTGGGTTAAAATCAGAAGAAAGCGGTGTTACATATTTTTCCAATGAATGGTTTGTCAAGGGATTTTTTTGCAATTGAAGTTTATTGCCGTGTTTATCATGTTTGAAGAAGATTGGCAAACTTCTTCGAGCATTGTAGATTCATAATGACTAGTATTCTTCGGTCCGGCCGTTCGGCAGTCGGCGGCACAGTAAAGTAGAAGCAGGCGCACCTGAGCACGTCGGTGGTGGTCTGCGAGTCCAGCGGGTGCGTGTTGTGGTCGCGGCGCTGCGTGAGCGACGTGTAGTCGTCGGCGGCCTGCAGGCTGCCGGCGTGCAGGTGCAGCGCGCTCTTGAGGAAGGCGGGGCAGGCGCCGCGCAGGTGCGCGCAGCCCGCCCACCACCACGCCGGCATGGCGCCCAGCGGCGCCGTGGACACCAGGTAGCCCAGCGCCAGCGGCTGCTGCAGCAGCGCGCCCACCGCCTCCTGCGGGGGGGAGCGGCCGGGTTAGGCGGACGTTCGAAAATTACGGCCCGCGTACGCGTCTGCTTTTGGTAAATCAAAAAGCACCGCTACGTGGAACATTCCGTTGGAATTTTTAACAAACATTATTCGCAACGCCTCCGACGGGACTGAAATTAATGGGGCTGTTAAATTTACAATATAGATATAGGATTGGACATCCTCATTAATTTAATTTTCTCTCAATAGAAAGATACTGTACTGAAAGCTTGAATCGTCAGAAATTCAAATATTAGAGTTGAAAACCTTCAATTACAAGTTAGTTACTAAGTCAAAAGGTCATTAAACCATAACAAAGGTTTTGTTGGTTGACTTACAGAAGCATTATCATCCTGATGATGGTACGCAGCCTGGTGATGGTGATGCGCCTGCGGGCTGGCCGCGGGGTCGTCGTCGGTCCTGCGCGGGCTGCCGGCGGCCCACATGTTGTTGAACATGTCCCCGATGAGCAGGTCCGTCATGTTGTCCTCGCCCATGTCCTCGTCGCCCATGTCCACGTTCAAGAACATCATGTCGCTCTCATCGCCGCCCGCCATTGGTGGCTCGAATGGCATTTGGTTAGACTGAGGATAAAAAAAAAATGTATAAATATCGTACTAGAGGGTTACGAAATAAATATCACCGTATTTTCACATTCTTACCTGTGTAGTAGCCGAGGTGGGAAACACAAGTATATGCGTCGCAGTGACATCTCTAGGCGTGTGCAGATGAGACTGTATGGAGGCCTGCGAGAATCTCTCGTCGGGCGTGAACCTATCGGCCATGAGGCGCAGGCAGGAGTCGGGCTCCGTGGACACGAGGCACGCGGACAGGATGCACGGCACTCCGCCCGGGTATAGGACTCCGCAGCTGGCGCAGATGTCGCGCAACATGGCGGAGGCGCGGACTAGGTGCTTGCGGGATAGAAGCCAGCTCCAACCTAGTAACACACAAAATTTACATTTTCAACTCACATTTACTTAGTTTTAAATTTGAGCAAGTACTAATAAAGTCATCAATTGTGGGGGACCACAAATATTTTTTTGTAGGAATCTGGACAGAAACTATGTATTGTTTTCCATTTGTAAAAATATTTCAATGATAGCGATAGGTATCGATTAAGGATATCAACGAACTTTATTCCTGTTTTTGTGCTTGCAACTTTATTTGGAACTAACTATAGGGTCACCAGCTTTTAAGTTTTCCAGCAACTAGCATAGTTTTGCAATTTATAGTCAAGATTATTAATGTCTATGTTACCTTTCAGTTCTCCATGTCCGATGCGGCCCACCCGGCCGACGACCAGCCGCCAGGGCTGCGCCGCCTGGCTCATGACTCCGAGAGTAAAGTCCATCAGTTTGGTCAGCCCCAGCCGCCGCGCAGGACCGCTCCGTCGTCGGCGCGATCTGGAAGAGTTCGAACTGAATATTTAATTAGAGATAAGTTTGAGGAGCTGGTTACGGTTGACGCGTCATTTTTTTGTTTCTTTCTCATTGTGCATTATGCCAAGGGGCAAAACACAAAATATGGATTAGGTGGCAAAAGGTTATATCTTTTTTATTAATATATTTATTAAGGCTAGACAATAATAATATGTTAAGAGTAAAGTAATCAAAAGGTTTTAGACCAAAGTTGACAGTATAAGCACACACAGATGCGCGGTTGGTTAAGGGTCAGTACACACCGAGACATGACGCGAAGCGACGCTGCGCGCACTTTTTAACATAGTGATACAAAATATTATATATACTTTATTTACTAACCAAAAATTCAAATTCAAGTCATTTATTCAAATTAGGCTGAGAATCAGCACTTTTTCTCGAACATCAAAATGACATAAGACAGTCACCCAAAAACGCCCTTCACCACTTCCTAGTGCTTAAGCTGGGAAGAAGAAGTGGCGCAACAAACTCCCCAGCAGCACAGCTGTCTGAATAGTTAGAAAAACTTGATTCTATACAATAGTACTTATGCAAAATAATTTACATTAAGTAACACAAAATATTAAATTAAATTAATTTCTATATGTCACCTAGCACACGCCAATATACCAAAAAAAAGTAAAAATAATACCCGAATGAACGCCTCCAGGCATAAAAGGCGTGCCCGTTAACATATAGCTGTAACTCGGAAATCCCAAATGATGAACTAGGACCATCAAAGTAAAAATAAATAAACAGTTAATTACAGTCAGCAAGACGACCAGTCACCACAAGCAGCACCCGTTCACGAGCATAACGCAAAGATCAGCCATTACCCCCCTCGCCATATTTGAGGGAAGGAGGCAACCCGACCCCCGAAGCTACCGCAAGCAGTGACATCTAAGGGAGCATAACGAACTTGCTGCCGGTTGCTCAGGCAAGAATAATATGATCAATTTTCGAAGTCGCTCGAAAAGATACATATTTAATTGAGATAACTCGAAAATGCCTCGCAACGTCTCGCTGCGCCTCGAGATGCCTCGCGGCGTAGCGTGACGCATTACGAAGAAGCGAGGGTTGCCAGCGACTTCACGATGCGCAGCGCGAAACCACTGCCTCTTCAAGCATCGTCGCATCGCGTCATGTCTCGGTGTGAACTGACCCTAAGTTGTCATTCATCCGTATGCCTTGACTAATGATGACTGGTTGATTTGTTTTTCAGCGAGTTTTTTTTTGTATAACTTTTGTAATTGTTTTCTACAATAGATTAATTTATATTAAATTCTGTACAGACCTGTGCGGCACATGAATATTGATGGCAGCTGTATCCAGTAGTTCTCCTCTCGCATCGGTCGCCGACGCCAGCAGCCACCTCTGGTCGTGACTGAGACAGTACGCCAGGAATAGGACTCCGCCTTGCTCGCCGGAGCCCTGGCCCCACGTCTCGGCGACTTCTTTGAGGGCACGGGGCGCGGCGAGAACCCAGGCGGGGGAGAATAGCTTGTAGGGCTCGCGGTTCTTTTCCTGTGTAGATGAAAATTTGCGTATATTAGTAGAGTTTATGGACAGGGAGGTGCTCAGTATTTAAGAAACGGGTCAACGTTTAGGTCGATCAGAAAGATAGGACAGGCACGTCTGAGCGGTAAACTTAGCAAGATGATATAGAATGCGCGCCCTCACATCTTTGTTCTGCAGGAACAGATTGGAGTCGGCGGCGGTGCCGAAGCCCGTGAGCGACTTCCCGTTGGCGTGGTGCTGCAGCAGGCGCCGCGCGCCGCTGAACACGCTGAAGGCCAGCGCGCGCACGTCGGCCGCGCCGCCCGCCGCGCCCGGCCCGCCCGGCGCGCCCGGCCCGCCCGGCGCGCCCGCGCCCTCCGCGCTCTCGGCGCCCGGCTCCGTGCTGTGCGTGCCCAGGCCCCAGCGGGAGCACACGCTTTCCAAGGAGATAATCTGGAAATTAAGGAATACTTCGTTATTATATGTAGGTACAAAGCAAAAATGGTTTAGGCTAAAATTGCACGTATCCAAGTACGTAACATTAAAAGTATTTGTACACACGCAATACACACAAACGGGTCGCCATCTTGAATAATAGTCACTAGCTAGATTTGAAGAACATTCAAAATTAGGTGCAATAGGTACCTACTTTAAACTCACATATTGAAAAAAATAAAGATAGTGCAGGAGTACTTAATTTTAGTTTAGATGTTATATAAAATACGCGGACGTAAATATAAAACATAAAGTTTTAGAAAGAAAAGAAACAGATACAAGTTCCAGCAAATATCTCTATAAAGTCGTTTTTTTTTTTAACTTATGTGCGATATTTACGTCCAGCTACTGTTTATGCTTAAAGGAGACAAAACCTACCTTGACAAGAGGATTTTGGTGATGTAAATGGTCCATCGTCCGTGCCGCAAGTCTTAACAACGCATGTAACGCAAGCGGTCGATGCGCGTGCGACGCAGGGGGCTCCACAACGTACACGACGAGCGCGGGCGCGCCGCCCTCCTCCTCGTCCCAAGACCCTGCTGTTGAGGACGCTCCAGGTACACCAGGACCAGAAGAACTGCTACAGCCTCCAGTCGAAGAGTCGTTGTCAGGTTCTGCAGCACTAGTTGGTGTCGCAGGATGATCAGGAGTAGAAGGTGGGCGCATAGGTTCTGACGCGGGTCGGTCGGCGTCTAACAACGCGCGGTCTACCGTAAGCGCGGCGAGCTGAGGCAATAATGTGCTTCGTAACGTGTCGGAGTATGCTCGTAAATGTTCGCCTAAACGACCGGGAGGAAGTGATCCGCTCCAGTCGTCTCTCTCATCTCTTCTTTCACCTCCCGTCGCACAACGGACGAGACCATCTCTGGCAATTCGTCCTATGGGCTGATGACGACCGAGTCGACAGGATTCGTAAGCAGTGGATAGTTCTCTAAAGAAGGCGCGTAGAGGTTCCGTGAGGGCGTCATTATCTGCTGCTACGACCACGTAGGCGACATCTCTCGCGTAGGAGTAAGGTTCTAGGGCTAATCTCTCCCAATGCCTCAGCGCGTAAGGGGATAAGGAGATCCAGTCTCGGTCGTGCCCAACCAGTAAAGGAGGTACAGGTTGGGGCTCGCACAGGTCCTCGTTCCCTCGGCCGGCCAGCCGGTGGAACTGGCGCCACGTGAGGGGCCCGGTGACGCCGTCCCACATGCGCGCGCCGCAACAACGCTTCTGTATCGCGTCTTGCAGGAGTGGCCTTAGCCGCCGCATCAATCTGTGGATGGAGGGACAAGGTTATAACATTTTGTTGGCGTGATCATTTATTTATTTATTCATCACTCTTAACAGTTTATACACATAAAATTAGCTTTAGTTATTCAAAGTCCCAGTAAATTTAAATTCCACTAAGGCTGCACGTATCGAATTGTCTCATTAGTAAAAATAGTCCTTGCAGTTTTATGAAGTGCTAGTAATATTATACCTTAATGTGGTACCTAAAGCAATTACGAAGTCGACTGAGTCATGTGTACTGATAATCTAATTCAAAATTGTTAGTCCCTCCATTGCATTTGCGCAATGATGAAGACACACATACTTTGAACGTGTGCAGAGACGCTATGCGCAATAAAAAATAACGTGATCTTTGTGTTTATATTATCCACATTATATTAATTGTTTCATAAACGATTGATGATGATTTAATAACCAACAGACTGAGATAGCAACTTTTTTATGTTGTCATTGTATAAGAATATATAATTGTGAATAAAAGTACCTGACTACGTCGCGGGAAGAGCGCGGTGCGCGCGCGCCGATGAAGGGCCAGCGGTGCACGGCGCCGGCGGGAGCGGGCCCCGCCGCGCCCGCCTGGCCGGCCGGGCCCACCGGGCCGGCCGGGCCCGCCTGGCCGGGCTGGCCCGCCGCGCGCAGGGCCAGCGCCGCGGCCGTGCCGCCGTCCGTGTACCTGGGGGGACGAGTTACTTTAATAACGAGTTTTAAAGGTTTTGCCTGAAACTTTTATAATGGTAGAGGATTTGAGGTGGGTGCCCGGTCTATGACAATAATCTCTATTAAACGGGACTTAAAGATAACTGGCGGAATGTGGGTGTACTATATGTGCACCTCTGTCTAACCCACCGGGGATTGCAGGCGTCATGTTATGTCAAAGATTAAATGCTCCGCATTGTTCTAAACATATAGGGTGATTCAGCTATGATTTTTTTCAGAAGTAACTGGGCGTCTGAATTTGTGCCTAATTTATGGCAATAGTGTGTAGTACTCACTCCAGTAAGTTCAGTCCTCGTTCATCAGCAGGCGGATGGTCGGCCGCCCGGTGGGCCGCCCTGGCCAGCGCGGAGGCGGGCCCGCCGGGCGGGGCCGCGGACTGAGCTAACACAACGCGTGCGACTTCGCCTAAGCCAGCGCCACGAACGCCACGCAAGCCTGGTTCTTCTGCGAGACCGGTGATTTCCATCTCGTCCTGGAGAGTAAGCAACAAATTAGTTTACATAACGTGTTAACAGGGCTTTAGAAAATACCAAGTCGAGAACTTAGTAAAATAATGTGGATTATGAAATATTTTGCGTCCTCGTACTGAGCTTATGTTCAGCGAAAATTCATACGCTACACGACTTCAGCGTTGCATTTGCATCTAAGCTACAGTTCGCGTCAAATAATTTTGCCATTCTGAAGTATATAGTACCAATGACTGCGCAGTAGTGAATCTTATTTAAAAAACAGTAGCGCGCATGCGCAACCTGACTTCAGAGCAGCAAAGTTATTTGATGCGAACTGTATGTAAACGTTTGACTAATGCTTACGGTTTACCACCGCTAGGCTAGACGCGAAGACTTCCTAACCATAATGATGTTATTTACTATTTCCTCTTTTCACTTCTCTTTATTTATTATTTTTGTTTTTTTATTCTTGCTGTATTGATAAGTAGTTACCTCATAGAACAGGCCAGCCCGATGCGCGCGGCGCCTGTTGAGGATGGCGCTGAAGCCGCACGTACAGTGCGAGGGCTCGTCGTCCGGCGCCGGCGCGGGCTCGGCCGGCCCGGCGCCGGCGCCGCCCATGCCGGAGCAGCCCGACAGGTACGTGGCCGCGTCCGCGCCGCGGATGTTGCCTACCACCTGGGGGAATCAATCGTGAATCAATAGGTCTCATTTATGTCAACTTTTACCCTAATTCAGAATTAAGATTTAATTCAGAATTTAGTCTTAAGATTTACTGGAAAATTAAAAGATTTCACAAATCATCGTCATCGTGCATTTGAAAAGCAGCCATTGCTGAACATAGGATGGATTCTTAGGACCTTGACCAGGTCGTCGGTCCATTTTTTGGAGAATTAATGGCAGTGAGCAGAATTTGATAAATGATCCATTAATATGAAGCCCACTTGCACTACAAATCACATAATGCATTTAACGCAAGACGTATTTAAAACATAATTCTGTTTCTGTCATCTTCAAACGATCGACGGAAATAGAACGATGTTTTAAATTCGTTTCATAATTCGTGGTGCAGCGGGCCCCACATATCTAAATAAAAACTGGAATCGTTACCTTAGGCCCAGCATTACACACACAGAGCGTGCAGCTATCAAAGTTATGATCTCTGAACACGTTGAGCACCGTGTCGGCCAGCAGCACGTTGAGCATGACCGGGCACGCGGCCTGCGCGGCCGGCGCCGGCCCGGCCGGCTCGGCGCGCCGGCCGGGCCGCGCCGGGCCGGGCGCGCTGGCCGGCTGGCGCGGCGTGCTGCCGCCGGCGCCGGGCACGGAGGCCGGCTCGCCCGGGCGCCGCGGCCGCTCCCGGCTCTCGGGGGTGGGCGGGGCTGAGCGTTTTATGCCTGCTGCAATGGAAATGTTGAATAAAAATAAGTGTTACATAAAATGCTCGAAACACTTTACTAATAAAAACAACAAAATGTATCAGTGTTTTTATTTTATTTGCAATTGCATCCTTCTATAGGTCTTATACCAAAGGGTTATACAAAAAAAAAATACGATCATATAGAACCCAAAAAAAAATATCAAACAATATACTTTCAAATAGCAGTACTACATGATAATTGATAATAGACTCAGTTCAACTTCATCAGGAAAATGGCTGTATAACATTAATTACCACATTTATGTGAAGTCTTTTTAATTTTATTTGTACCTAATATTATCCACTATTAGTTGAAATAAACGTTTATTATACGAAGTCCCATTAAAATATATGGACAAATTTTAACACAGCATTCAGTACGTCTAACCAAAAGATATCCAAGCAAAAAAAAACACAGATTAAAGTGATTCTACTTTGACCTAAATATCGGGATAAAAAGCATCCTATGTCCTATCTAACCCAGGTCATGGTCTACCCATGTGCCAAATTTCATCCAAATCCATTCAGTCGTCTGAGCGTCAAGCGTAATAAACAAACAAACACTTTTATATTATAATATTAGTTAGGATTAGCATTATTATTACTGACCTGTCCTGTTGATCTCAGCCTCAGAGTCGTCCCTCTGCTTGCTGGGCTCGTGCTCGTGCTCGTGCTCGTGGTGGCAGCGCGGCCGGTACACGGCGTGCGGCGGGAGCGTGACGGGCGGCATGAGCTGGCTGGGGAGGGTCGACAGCGGCGCATACTTAGATGAGCCCACGTATTTGAACACGGTTGGTGGTTTGAAAACGTATGACCAGTCCTGTGAGAAAAGAAGATAAACATTTCAATTATTTTCGTAGTCTTTCATCATTACTTTGGCAACATCAATCTGCAGTTAACTCGCTAGTGTTATAGAAGTATGAGGAATATGGTGTAAAGTTCCTCTCATCCTCTATATAAAACGGAGGATCCTCCGACCAGACGGGTGTCGTGTCTGGTGGCAACTGCCCGACGACTGATGTCGGAAAGTTATATATATGCTAGTCGCGCGGTAAACCCTGCTTGCGCGATGCGGGATTTCGCGTGTCGTCAGTGTGATGCGTAGTTCGCATGAGGCGATTAAGATGGCGCCAGGGTTGTCCATTCCTTCCACTTTTCGCGACATTGCGAATGTTCTATTAACATTCGTATTAATAAGCTCGTATTCCCACGCACCTCGATGCTGTTGTCGGGCGGCGGCGAGCCCGGGCCGTGCAGCAGGCGCAGCGGCGTGGCGTCGTCGGGCAGCGAGAAGCCCGGCGAGGCCTGCGCGTGCGCCTCCATGCTGGGCGGCGTGGGGAACATCTTGGACAGCTCCTCGGCGCGCGGGCAGCCGCGCCCGCCGCAGCGCACGTCGTCCACGGACTTGTTGGAGTCGGGCGGCGTCGACACTTGCAGCTGGAACGACGCGCTCATTAGAAAAACACTCATTTGTAACTAGTAAGAAAACAATAAAGGATATTTCTGTGGTCGATGTGAACAATCAAAATAACTTATCCTACTTTAATTTAGACCCGGAAACTTATTGAAAACAAAGAATATGTTCTGGTTTTATTTTCATCATGCATTTTTATTTCATTTATAATACATATCATTTACATTCTTCAATATTTATAAAAATCTCAATCAAGACTTGGGAACACCTTCACAATAAGTAGGCAGAATTATCTTGACGTATCAAGCTCGCTTTTGTGTATTTATTTTATTATTATTCCAGATGGCAAATCTGGACCATAAATCCACAACAAATAAAATCCATGCAAAAATTGCCATTCTATGAAATAATTTTCTTTCTATCCATAGACAATGGACCACAAGAATATAAGTATATTTGCCAAGAGTCATGCTCACATAAAACACAGATCTGTCTACTATAACAATAAAGAAGGGTGTACACTCACAAGTCTTACCGTCTCATCGCCGCTGGTGGCGTCGTCCGACGTGTCAAACATTTGCTCGAGGTCTTTTAGCGCCGGACATAGGCCGTCCGACGTAAATAGGTTCTTGTACTCTTTTGTATCTTCCTGTAGAGAACAGGCAAGAGAAAACTGTGAGTTTATGTTGTGAACATGAAAGCTACTATGGGACCCTTCATGGATGATTGACGGTGCTAAGAGCTTACCGTTCATGAAATATATGACAGCCTCTGAGGTATTTTTTACTCCTATATTATCTACACAGTACTTCATTAATAGGAAATACGGTACATCATAGTTTTTTAGAAAATCTTTGAATTTGTAGAGCGTCGCCTCTATCGTTTGTGTGTCTCTTTCTGATGCCTGAACCGCGATTTTACATCCGAGTATCGATGTATGCTTTTATATTAACAACTTATACGATACTATTGTAGGTCCCGAGTAGCAGTATTGCAGCTCGGGATGTAAACTTTTTTACAAACGCCCTCATTGAATAAACGTGTTGCAACAACGCTCGAGCCTATCTGTAGAGGCCTATGTCCTGCAGCAGGGATGATTATAGTAAAGTCAACTCACGTTATGGTCTTGTTTCTCCTGCTTGATGTCGAGCAGCGCGTGGTCGCGCATGGCGGCCATCTTGGTGTGGTCGTGTCCCGCGTACAGGTCGCCGGCCGCGCCCGCGCCCAGCGCCATCTCCTCGCGGAAACTGCTTTGCGATGACTTGAAGCGCTTTACGGGATGCTCCAGCCTATAGATGATTTGATTCGTTGAATATTATTCAGGTATCTAGTCAAAATATCTAAAGTATAGGACCCAGGTTACAAAGGCTATCCCACTACAGTTAATTGTATTAAAGCAATTATCATAGCTCTTAGTAAAGTGTTAGTGTATCATGGTTATCGCCCAAAGATTAGTTTGATGAAGATAGATTTGTTTTGTGGAAAATAATTATTGCAAAAAGTTTTATCTCTATTTTGAAAATATTACAGTTACCCACCCTAACACAGGAAAGTTTATTATGGTGGGTACCATATATATATGTGAAACGTACAGCAACATGAAAAGTAACACAATAACAAGGCGAATTTGTTTCAACATGTGTAACATTACATGTTGCATTGTATATATTTGGAAGACATGTTCGTTTCAAGTTTGTTTCGTTTCACAAAATTATGAGTACCCACTATTAGTAAAGTAGAAAACAGCTGAAGAGAGAAGAGAATGTCACCAAGCATTGAACACAATAAGCCTAGCTTGAATGATATTGATGCGCAAACTGGTGTATAATGTAGCGAGTGCTAAGATTCACGTCAAGTCACTTTAGCATGACGCGACCGTGTATAGCTCGCATATTAATTTATGGCCTAAGGCTAGAGAGAAATCTGAGTGGAAAAACGAGGTGAAAATTTGAGAGCGTATCTGCGCTCCATTGCAAGTTCAAATGTCATGTTTAAGCACGTGTTGGCACCTACATCGCCACATGCGAACTACGCATCACACTGACGTCACGCAAAATCCTGCACAAGCAGCGTTCACCGCGCGACTAGCATATATACAACGTCCCAACATCTGTCGTCGGGCAGTTGCCCACCAGACAGACCACCACCAGAGGATGAGTGAACTTCACACCCTGTTCCTCGTGCCTTTATAACACGACAAGCGTAATTTTAACATGTTTTTTCACTCAGATTTGACACTAACATTAGATGTGAATGTTCAATATGGTGTGTCAGAATGTCGACATTGATTTGGATTTGTTTTGTAGTAGCGTTAAGAAAGTAAAGAAAAGTTTGAACAATTGTTTTTTTGATGTATAACCATGTATTTTTTTTTTCTCTCTTCTCTTTATTATTGTACTTTTTTGAGAGTTAGTTATATCATTTGCGTATCTCTTACGTCGCTGTTTGCGTGTATTTGTCAATGTTACTCACATTAATCAGTTGTGGAAACTTGTAATTGGCCATCTTTTACACATTGTACTAGTTTTATAGAAATGTATTAGTTGTAAGTTTTCCTAAAAGTAATAAAATAAAATAAAAATAAAATTAACTTGTTGAACTATTGAAAATTACAACTTGCGTCTACGCAGTTGGTTTTTCGTTGATTTTCTTGGACACGCTGTTATAGATATGCTATGCTTACCATGCGTAGACGGTGGTGTAGTCGTAGAGCATGTGCAGCGAGTGCTCATCCTCCAGCGGGTCCAGGCGCGGCGCCGCGGCCGGCAGCGCGGGCCGGCGGCTCACCTCGCAGCTCGGGGACTCGCCCTGCTCACAATATTACTCGTTATAACATACGTATAACTTAAACAAGGCAGATTATCGTAGCACAATTTTCTTCTCAATTTCCTCGTATGTGGAGGCGGAACAAAGTCTGCGCCACTCTTATATTTGTATTTATTTATTTAACTCTGACAACATTCGGTATTAAATCCTTCATTGGAAAGTATTAGTTAAGTTTCATGACTAAATAATAATAGCTGCATGAGTCGATCGAAGCTTAAGGTACGCTTGCCGAGGTCGGTCCGTGGATAGGTGACTATCCGTTACATATAGACGCACGTTAACCCGTTGGTCCCGGCTGTCATTTGTAGATCTTTGACAGTCGTTACGGGTAGTCAGAAGCCCGAAAGTCTGACAACCAGTCTTATCAAGGGGTATCGTAGTACTCAGTACAGCTACTGGGTACTGCGACAGCCTAACTGACCTCCACAACCCAGTGGTGTGGAGGTCAGTTAGGCAGTCGCTCCATGTAAAATACCGGTATTCAGCTGCATCAGGTAAGACTGGAAGCTGACCGCAACATAGTTGGGACCAGGCTAGGCAGAAGATGATGAGTAGTTTAATTTACCTGAGTGTAAGTCTTGGGCGGCGGCAACGATGGCGGCGCGGGCGTCGGCGGCGCGTGCGGGTCGGGCGTCGGGGCTGGCGTGTGCAGCGTCGTCGGGACGGTGCCCGTAGACTGTAACATTGATGTTATTAGACATTTGTTCAACATACTTTCGTTATCAAGTCATTTTTTAATGGTTCATTATAGCACATTGCAATCTACTGCAGAATGTGCAATTTCATTTCAGCTTACGTGCAAACTGATTTTGGGATCTAAGAGAGTAAGTTATTTTGCATTTTTATCATAGCTACTCTTTACTTACCAGTTACAGAGAGACAAACTAAATTATTTAGTCTCTCGCTCTGATAAGTAGTGGAGCTTTTCAGAACCTAATGTGGGTTCGCACTCTTGCACAAAGTGACGAGGCATAATCTATCTCTCATCACGTTTACGTTAGATCTCAGCAATAGGATACTTTTTAAGCTGATTATGTTAAGGGTTGCATGGTTTTACTGCTATCAACAGACCCAGACATATCACTCGTCTATTAGGGAAACACCCGTCGCAGTAGTATGTACAGTATCTCACCTGATGGCTGGGCAGCGCGGGCTGGTGCGGCGAGGGCGGCGGCGCGCCGGCCGAGGGCGGCGCCGAGCCGCCGCCGCAGTAGTGTGTACAGTATCTCACCTGATGGCTGGGCAGCGCGGGCTGGTGCGGCGAGGGCGGCGGCGCGCCGGCCGAGGGCGGCGCCGAGCCGCCGCCGCAGTAGTGTGTACAGTATCTCACCTGATGGCTGGGCAGCGCGGGCTGGTGCGGCGAGGGCGGCGGCGCGCCGGCCGAGGGCGGCGCCGAGCCGCCGCCGCAGTAGTGTGTACAGTATCTCACCTGATGGCTGGGCAGCGCGGGCTGGTGCGGCGAGGGCGGCGGCGCGCCGGCCGAGGGCGGCGCCGAGCCGCCGCCGCAGTAGTGTGTACAGTATCTCACCTGATGGCTGGGCAGCGCGGGCTGGTGCGGCGAGGGCGGCGGCGCGCCGGCCGAGGGCGGCGCCGAGCCGCCGCCGCAGTAGTGTGTACAGTATCTCACCTGATGGCTGGGCAGCGCGGGCTGGTGCGGCGAGGGCGGCGGCGCGCCGGCCGAGGGCGGCGCCGAGCCGCCGCCGCAGTAGTGTGTACAGTATCTCACCTGATGGCTGGGCAGCGCGGGCTGGTGCGGCGAGGGCGGCGGCGCGCCGGCCGAGGGCGGCGCCGAGCCGCCGCCGCAGTAGTGTGTACAGTATCTCACCTGATGGCTGGGCAGCGCGGGCTGGTGCGGCGAGGGCGGCGGCGCGCCGGCCGAGGGCGGCGCCGAGCCGCCGCCGCAGTAGTGTGTACAGTATCTCACCTGATGGCTGGGCAGCGCGGGCTGGTGCGGCGAGGGCGGCGGCGCGCCGGCCGAGGGCGGCGCCGAGCCGCCGCCGCAGTAGTGTGTACAGTATCTCACCTGATGGCTGGGCAGCGCGGGCTGGTGCGGCGAGGGCGGCGGCGCGCCGGCCGAGGGCGGCGCCGAGCCGCCGCCGCAGTAGTGTGTACAGTATCTCACCTGATGGCTGGGCAGCGCGGGCTGGTGCGGCGAGGGCGGCGGCGCGCCGGCCGAGGGCGGCGCCGAGCCGCCGCCGCAGTAGTGTGTACAGTATCTCACCTGATGGCTGGGCAGCGCGGGCTGGTGCGGCGAGGGCGGCGGCGCGCCGGCCGAGGGCGGCGCCGAGCCGCCGCCGCAGTAGTGTGTACAGTATCTCACCTGATGGCTGGGCAGCGCGGGCTGGTGCGGCGAGGGCGGCGGCGCGCCGGCCGAGGGCGGCGCCGAGCCGCCGCCGCAGTAGTGTGTACAGTATCTCACCTGATGGCTGGGCAGCGCGGGCTGGTGCGGCGAGGGCGGCGGCGCGCCGGCCGAGGGCGGCGCCGAGCCGCCGCCGCAGTAGTGTGTACAGTATCTCACCTGATGGCTGGGCAGCGCGGGCTGGTGCGGCGAGGGCGGCGGCGCGCCGGCCGAGGGCGGCGCCGAGCCGCCGCCGCAGTAGTGTGTACAGTATCTCACCTGATGGCTGGGCAGCGCGGGCTGGTGCGGCGAGGGCGGCGGCGCGCCGGCCGAGGGCGGCGCCGAGCCGCCGCCGCAGTAGTGTGTACAGTATCTCACCTGATGGCTGGGCAGCGCGGGCTGGTGCGGCGAGGGCGGCGGCGCGCCGGCCGAGGGCGGCGCCGAGCCGCCGCCGCAGTAGTGTGTACAGTATCTCACCTGATGGCTGGGCAGCGCGGGCTGGTGCGGCGAGGGCGGCGGCGCGCCGGCCGAGGGCGGCGCCGAGCCGCCGCCGCAGTAGTGTGTACAGTATCTCACCTGATGGCTGGGCAGCGCGGGCTGGTGCGGCGAGGGCGGCGGCGCGCCGGCCGAGGGCGGCGCCGAGCCGCCGCCGCAGTAGTGTGTACAGTATCTCACCTGATGGCTGGGCAGCGCGGGCTGGTGCGGCGAGGGCGGCGGCGCGCCGGCCGAGGGCGGCGCCGAGCCGCCGCCGCAGTAGTGTGTACAGTATCTCACCTGATGGCTGGGCAGCGCGGGCTGGTGCGGCGAGGGCGGCGGCGCGCCGGCCGAGGGCGGCGCCGAGCCGCCGCCGCAGTAGTGTGTACAGTATCTCACCTGATGGCTGGGCAGCGCGGGCTGGTGCGGCGAGGGCGGCGGCGCGCCGGCCGAGGGCGGCGCCGAGCCGCCGCCGCAGTAGTGTGTACAGTATCTCACCTGATGGCTGGGCAGCGCGGGCTGGTGCGGCGAGGGCGGCGGCGCGCCGGCCGAGGGCGGCGCCGAGCCGCCGCCGCAGTAGTGTGTACAGTATCTCACCTGATGGCTGGGCAGCGCGGGCTGGTGCGGCGAGGGCGGCGGCGCGCCGGCCGAGGGCGGCGCCGAGCCGCCGCCGCAGTAGTGTGTACAGTATCTCACCTGATGGCTGGGCAGCGCGGGCTGGTGCGGCGAGGGCGGCGGCGCGCCGGCCGAGGGCGGCGCCGAGCCGCCGCCGCAGTAGTGTGTACAGTATCTCACCTGATGGCTGGGCAGCGCGGGCTGGTGCGGCGAGGGCGGCGGCGCGCCGGCCGAGGGCGGCGCCGAGCCGCCGCCGCAGTAGTGTGTACAGTATCTCACCTGATGGCTGGGCAGCGCGGGCTGGTGCGGCGAGGGCGGCGGCGCGCCGGCCGAGGGCGGCGCCGAGCCGCCGCCGCAGTAGTGTGTACAGTATCTCACCTGATGGCTGGGCAGCGCGGGCTGGTGCGGCGAGGGCGGCGGCGCGCCGGCCGAGGGCGGCGCCGAGCCGCCGCCGCAGTAGTGTGTACAGTATCTCACCTGATGGCTGGGCAGCGCGGGCTGGTGCGGCGAGGGCGGCGGCGCGCCGGCCGAGGGCGGCGCCGAGCCGCCGCCGCAGTAGTGTGTACAGTATCTCACCTGATGGCTGGGCAGCGCGGGCTGGTGCGGCGAGGGCGGCGGCGCGCCGGCCGAGGGCGGCGCCGAGCCGCCGCCGCAGTAGTGTGTACAGTATCTCACCTGATGGCTGGGCAGCGCGGGCTGGTGCGGCGAGGGCGGCGGCGCGCCGGCCGAGGGCGGCGCCGAGCCGCCCGCCGCCGGGGAGCCGCCGCCGCAGCTGCCGGGCGAGCACGCCGCGCCGGGCCCGCACGCGTTTCTGTCGGGGGGCGAGGCCAAGTTATAGCATAGCACTTATTGAACACAAGAGGTGAGGTTGTAAGGTGACAGTGAAGAAAGAAATTAAAAATCAATGTTACGTAGCATCTTTGCAAGTTAAATTATGAAAAATATCGATGAGCAAATCTTTGAGTTATTACTGTAACTATTTATTGCACTATAATCTATTTTTAACAGAATGTTATTGCTGTTAATAGTGCCCGCAAAATTTTTCTTTACCAGTAGTTATAGGTAACTCCTGGTGAGGGAAATATGACTACATTTGAATAAATACGACCCCATTTTTAAAAAATCACCCATTTATCTAACTTCGTTATATTATGTGGACTTTCCTTCACTTTCACCCCACTCCCATCCAACACAATAATGAATGGTACCCATGAACGAAAGACCCATGAACTAGAACAGACATGGACATTAGACCCCAATGAAAGGTAGATGTTATCATGTGTACCGCAACTTATTACTGCAACGTCACTGCTTGTAATTGTCAAGTTCACTTCAAATCGTATTAAGTGCTGTTTAGATCACGCAATAAATTCAATACATTAATTACGTCCCTGTTGTTAAACAATGTTTTCTTGTATTAAAAAAATCTGGATTGTTTTTTTTTTTTTCTTTTTTAAAATGAATGCACTGAATTTAAAATACTGCTGGCAAAAGCCATTTTATTTACGAATTAAAAAGTTTAAAATAAGTTTTTTTTTTAATACAGTTTGCAATGTAGTACATTGTGATGTTCAGCTGTCCTGTGAAACACTTCAGTTAGTTATTAAGCTTTTTAATACGTCAGTGAAGTTTATTCAGTGCTTATTTTACTCAAAATTGCGTTTTTTTAATCAGCCCTCTAAAAACAGAAAATTATTGACACATTACAAGCAACAACAATGCAGCAAAAATACAAGTAAATGTGTGAATATGAACGAAGCGATGTCTCAGTGCTCAAGAGAAGACGCACAGAGCTCTTCGACATGATATATGAAGATCGTCTTGGAGACAAAGAGGCTGTTAACTGTAGCTTATATTATCCATGATAACTGTTGACAACATTATTACTTCGACCAATTACTGTTTAAAATGAGTTTTTGATCTCTGGGTTTGATTTTTATGAATGAGACCCTGTTCACTGTCATCGGTTAAGGGTATATTTACACATATCAGGATCAGGGCTTTCCGGTAGCAGACTCCATGACGTACGAGTAAAATTGCTTGCATTCATTTTGTATGAGCGTTTATGAATATTTGTCGCATGCAGGCTCGACCGAGAATTGTATGAATAGAGCTTTAGTAATAAAAATCTGATGCATAAATCATAAAACTCAGTGTTACTTTATTTTCGGATAACCGATCACTGTTGATGGTAGAACTGGCCTAAAATGTCAGTCATTCCGAAAGTAAAGTTAGTGATGACTTGTTCTTATCAATTTTCCGCCCGCAGCATTTTATTTGAAGTACCATTTGGAATAAAATTTACCAGTAACCGCGTCAAACATAATAAGGTTGTCAAAAGAAACACATATTTTTATTATTATAATAGACACAAATATGTTAAAGACACAAAACATGCAATTTGTATGACAAATATCATCAGCATTCGATAAATATGTTCATGCACTATAAGATTTCTACGATATAATAAAATAAATGATAATTTGGAGGCATCAACACATGCGATATGAAGCGGCATTGCATTATTTGTGGCTCGATTTCCTGTTAACTTGTGTAAAGTGTAAATTGTGTTTAGTGTAAATTACTGTTTTTGCTCTGAGTTAGCAGATTAACAATATGCTAGTCATTAAAGCTGCCGAAATGACTATATACTTGCTTCTCTGTCACATTTATCAGTTTTTTTTGTATTGTAAATAGGAATGGAATCTTATTTATTTTGTGTGGTTAGTGACTATTCCTGGTGTCAGAGTTTTTTTAAGCTGCTCTTGTGCCTCTGGGAATATTAATATTAGATGGGTTTATTTGAATTTTAAGGAACATTGAAACCTCGTATCAGAAAAAGTTTTCGAACAATTTTGCGAAAGTTTTATTTACTATGAATATGAGGCTTTTCTAACAACATAAAAACATGTTGTGTAACTTTTGTATCTAATTAATATGGTGTTTCATTTATTTAACTTTTGCGAGGCTATAAGTAGAGCAGGTGTGGGGTGCGTGTTATGTTGGCACTTCACTTGGCGTATTTGTCAAAATATTCGCGTTACTTGGGCAGAATAGAATACTCGTTATTATGTACACTATATAAATTACAGATATAAATGTAGAACTTTTACATAGGGTGACACAATGGGCGGTCTTATCGCTTAAAGCGATCTTTTAAAGACAGCCTTTGAATAATACAGCGCGCGGGATTCGGCCGAGTGTCGCCAGAGCTTAATATAAAATGCACTTTATTTGAATACGAACAGGGTATAATTATGTTGTATTACCCAAATAACGCGAACGCGTATGTAGGGGCGTGCGCCTCGTGTGGTGTGCGTGTACTCACGCGGCTGGGCGGCGCGCGGGCGCGCGGCGCGCGGCGCGGCGGTGGAAGGGCGGCGGGCGCGGCGCGCGGCGCCGGCGCAGCCTGCACACAAAGCGAGCTCAGCCGGCCGCCGCGCACTGCCCGCGACCGAACTACTTGCGACTAGCCACCGCTCCCAGACCGACTAACTGCTGCCGTGACCGAGCGCTGGCATCGGCGGTGTCATTTCATTGCTACATTCGAATCTTTTTAAGACGCGACCGAAACCGATACCGCGATCGAGACCGACTAGTGCTGCGGTGACCGAAGGCTAACAGATAGGGGGACCGATACCGAGACCGAGACCCCGAATACTCCAACAGCGGTGACCGAAAGCTACAAGCTAGCGGTGTAATTCAATAACTACTATTAGCTAAGTTCGTTTTATTTCGCGATTTTGATTATTAGCACAATTCATCTATAAACGATTAATTTTTCTACCCAAAAAAAAGTGATTCTTTGACCCGAAAAATTTGGTCTGTGGACACTAATAAAGGATATCAATTTCTATGTAAAACCAAAAATCGACCCCGACCGAGAGACAAAAAGCCTTGCGAATCAAACTAACTTCCAGCCGATCTCTTTACCTGTTATATGTGTTTTAAAGAAGGCAATAAAAATACAATAGATGCAAACATTATTTACTAACAACGTTTTAGTAATACAACACATTTGATTCTTCTATCGCGGTTATTTTTCTAATATAATTCGCCAAACAAGAAGCATACCCATTCAGTACTGATTTACTCGATGAACTATTAAAAACACCGTTCTCTAATACACCGCTGTTTCTAACTAAACCAAACCAGTCGGACAAGAGATATCAAAGTGTGACTAGAGTCGCCGCGTGTCTGACGAAGGAATTCAAACAAAAATACACCGAAAGAAAATTATTTAAAAGTTTTAGAATACGTAGAGGATTTTTAAAGAGATAAGTTTCAAATTCCTTCGTCACAAGTACCAATAACCATAATACTGTTATGTATATTGGTGAAGCTGTACCCTCTACTGCTTATATAACTACAGATAATTATATTATTGCTATATAAAAATAAAACATTCACATATATAACATCTACCTATCAAATCTACGCCCTGTTAAATCGCTTACTACTAGATTACTACACATTTCGTCATCCACCGGTAAATTGATTCTTATTGTGTTCAACGTAAGGTTCAAAATGCTCGGTGGAAGACTCACCTGAAACTCTCGTTCAAATGCAAACATATTGAAAAATATAGAGGTATATAATTCTTTCATACGTAAGATATAGATGCATAACACACAATTTCGTACAACTACTGCTATATACTGGTCCTATCTACTTATATATTATTATAATAACGTTCACTGAGTATATGCACTGTAGAACAGGGCATGCAACATTACAATTTACGTAGTAACGTTTTTGATTTTAGCTCAATCATGACGCTTTCAGAAACTAATGGCCGCTTGCACCACAAATCTCTAAACAAGTTTAACGCTAAAGGAATTTAAAACATCGTTATGTTTCTGTTTAGTACCTTTTCATACGTACCGGTTGACGGGTAGCTGGTGCCGGGTACCCAGAGTGTGTGAAAAGGCACTTAGTAGTGGGTCATTGTCGAATTTCTGACGGACGAAACGCAAACGTTTTCCCGACGACGCAAACGGTTGCAATAAACGGTCGTCGTTGCAACTGGTTTGTTTGAAGACGGCTGGCTTATAGGACGAAACTTATCGTCGAGTGAAATACATAGTTGCAGTTTCTTACAACTATCAACGATTTGTAATGTATTAAATGGTTTCGTCGCATCACGACCGACAGCATTGACAACTGGTAATACATTATCGACTCTATTTCATTGACAAAAAGTTCACTTTTTATTGTAAGGGTTTGTAAACGAACGTTAAGGACGACGACGCGACGCGAGTGTGATAGATAGTCGAATCATTGCGTTCTCGACTGTAGTCTTAGTAATTCGAAAACTGATTTGTGCAACGAAAGACTGTTTGAACCCAGGGCGTAAAACGGTTTTATAGTCAGTCGCAGAACACAAAATGGTCTTTGAAAACAGTTCGTTGTCGCAACGCCCACCCCTAGTTTCTGTCAATCGTTTGAAGATGACTGAGGCAGAAAGTTATATGTTTAGCGCTAAACACATTTAGTGGTTTGAGGAACAAGCAGGCCTTAGTTCTTGAGCAATAAACCCCGTATTTATGGATAGCAAGTTACGCAAGATTGTAACAGGGACATCATTTTATGTTTACAACATGTTTCCTGCGACAAAAACATGTTGCTGAAACAATATTGTGCAACTTTTGTTTTCCATGAATACGGGGCGTAACATGGCTTTATTTTTTCTATAAAACGTCATACAGTGCATAAACCCAGCGACACACAACAATACAGTACATAATATGCGCGATATAGTAGCACTACTAGTATATTATGTATTAAATTACTCACTTCGCACAGGTACACGGAGTTTTTCGGGTGGGATCTATGAAGTCGTCGCTCTTGTCGCCCGCTGCCTCGCCGTAGCAGATTTCGGCCGCCTGAAAAAGTTACAGTATGTTATTTTAGGGTCCTTTATTTGGTGAAAGCTGGTGTTTGTCTGTGAATAAGTCAGGGGATTTTAGGAATTAGGATTATAAGAATGCTTCTTATGTGTCATGAGCTGGTATATTCCGATGCTCATTGTGATGAGGTAAAGACCAATCTTTTATTAGAATGAAACTTGGCTAGTAGAGGGTCGCGGTAGTAATAGTGTACCAAAAGCGATGCTACATCGCAGATTATTCATTGTCTAACGCTCAGAATGTTTCTTAGATAGTGCAGTGCTGTTGTCTGAATCGAATTAGATTTCAATGTTAGAATAGAAAGTATTAATGTCACTCGTATTTCAAGAATGTCATTATAATATTATGATTGATATTTTTTTAAATTCTATGTTAATTTCGGAAGCTTTATCTCGGAACTAGTCCAAATGCTTACAAGACAGTTCTGTTTCCCACTTCCATATTTCAAGTTGGTGAGTAAGGCCGAGATCTGTAAACGTTACTTAAGATGTGCTTTGGTTTAGACATGTTCCTGTCTCTATGCTGCACTTGCAGTTTGACAGTTGTGCGACAGTGACAGGAATAACGCTTAGCGTGTTAAGTAACGTTTATAGATCTCAGCCTCAGTTCCAAGAATTCAGCGTAGCTGACATGAATCATGAAAAATGATGTATTTAGTAGAATAAAAAAAAAGCACGCGAGCTAAGTGAGTTCCTAGTGAACGCAATCGATACGTTGTCCACGGAGGAGTATTTGCTGAGTTAGATAAATGAAAGCACGTAATGATCTCAAGTTACCGTGTTAGAGTATAATCACAGAATTATTAATAGATGACAAGTGGTAACGTTTATGACAAACGTTGCCACTTGTCTTGTATTCATTCTGCCTAGCGGTAGTTTACATGTTGTACACGGTGTAAGGGGGACATCGATGTGGAAACTGTTACCATGAAATCACAACATGATTCTAGACCAAAATCGGCTGTTCCATAGATTTTGACCGTGTAGATATTCCAATTATGTATGAAACAACAGATTTTTTTTTCGCGAAAATTTACAGCTTTGGTGGGTATAGAATCATGTACTGAATTTTTACATTTCTATTAGCATAAATATGTCTTTTCTAGTGTGTAGGGCCTACCTGATGTGGCGCGGGCGTGGTGAGCGCGGCCAGAGCTCGGTGCGCCATGTGCGGCGCGTGCGCAGGCGGCGCGCCCGACTGCGTGTGCGAGTGTGTAGGGCCTACCTGATGTGGCGCGGGCGTGGTGAGCGCGGCCAGAGCTCGGTGCGCCATGTGCGGCGCGTGCGCAGGCGGCGCGCCCGACTGCGTGTGCGAGTGTGTAGGGCCTACCTGATGTGGCGCGGGCGTGGTGAGCGCGGCCAGAGCTCGGTGCGCCATGTGCGGCGCGTGCGCAGGCGGCGCGCCCGACTGCGTGTGCGAGTGTGTAGGGCCTACCTGATGTGGCGCGGGCGTGGTGAGCGCGGCCAGAGCTCGGTGCGCCATGTGCGGCGCGTGCGCAGGCGGCGCGCCCGACTGCGTGTGCGAGTGTGTAGGGCCTACCTGATGTGGCGCGGGCGTGGTGAGCGCGGCCAGAGCTCGGTGCGCCATGTGCGGCGCGTGCGCAGGCGGCGCGCCCGACTGCGTGTGCGAGTGTGTAGGGCCTACCTGATGTGGCGCGGGCGTGGTGAGCGCGGCCAGAGCTCGGTGCGCCATGTGCGGCGCGTGCGCAGGCGGCGCGCCCGACTGCGTGTGCGAGTGTGTAGGGCCTACCTGATGTGGCGCGGGCGTGGTGAGCGCGGCCAGAGCTCGGTGCGCCATGTGCGGCGCGTGCGCAGGCGGCGCGCCCGACTGCGTGTGCGAGTGTGTAGGGCCTACCTGATGTGGCGCGGGCGTGGTGAGCGCGGCCAGAGCTCGGTGCGCCATGTGCGGCGCGTGCGCAGGCGGCGCGCCCGACTGCGTGTGCGAGTGTGTAGGGCCTACCTGATGTGGCGCGGGCGTGGTGAGCGCGGCCAGAGCTCGGTGCGCCATGTGCGGCGCGTGCGCAGGCGGCGCGCCCGACTGCGTGTGCGAGTGTGTAGGGCCTACCTGATGTGGCGCGGGCGTGGTGAGCGCGGCCAGAGCTCGGTGCGCCATGTGCGGCGCGTGCGCAGGCGGCGCGCCCGACTGCGTGTGCGAGTGTGTAGGGCCTACCTGATGTGGCGCGGGCGTGGTGAGCGCGGCCAGAGCTCGGTGCGCCATGTGCGGCGCGTGCGCAGGCGGCGCGCCCGACTGCGTGTGCGAGTGTGTAGGGCCTACCTGATGTGGCGCGGGCGTGGTGAGCGCGGCCAGAGCTCGGTGCGCCATGTGCGGCGCGTGCGCAGGCGGCGCGCCCGACTCCATGTGCGTCATCAGCACGTAGGGGACCGGGTAGCGCATACGAGCTCCACCGCATAGGACCTGCGATAACAGAAGACATAATTAGGTGTTAGAACATACATAAATGGAAGTCATCTTGAGGGAATGCAGAGGATAAACACAGTTTCAAAAAAGGGTGTGGTTTTCTAACTGATCTACTTTCAGGATTTAATATTATACGGTCTATTTGAGGAGTCATCTACTTTAAAGTATTGAATTTGAATTACACCATTCTTTTAGAGTAGTAACAAACACGGCAAGAGAATAGTTCATTAGATTCTTATGACCTTCACTAAGCCTATCGGACCACTATATGGGAGGCCTACACACAGTGGATAGTTGATTGTTGATTGACTATGAAGGTAGTATTCACCAATCCGGACAGGACCCGCGGAGTGGATTATGGCCCACTCCCTCTCACAAAGAAGGGGTCTGTGTCCCAACAGTGGGGCTATTATGCTAAGAAGGTAGTATTATATGAAAAGCTACCTCGACAGCGCCGCAGCCCTGCTCGAGCGGGTACAGCTGTCGCCAAGCGTCTAGCAGGCGCGCCGTGCCCGCGTCGGCGTCGCTCCACTCGCGGCCCGTCAGCGTGCCCTCCAGGCCGAACGGGGCCAGGATCACTGGAACAATAACAACACAACATTACATATGTATCTATTGTTACGAACAAATTCATTATGTGCTGGAGAAAATAAACGTTTTATTTAATTGTTATTAGCATATTACAGAACTAACGAAAATGGGGAATCCGTAACAGTCTTCATTGAGTTTGAAATAAAATGAACGGATAGGAGAATTGCGGTTTGGATTTTTACCGATTTTTACACGCCAAAAAAGGCGGCGGCTTGACAGATCTTGGGCAATTTAATACAATACTCTTTTCAATTGTAGTCACTATTTTTCTTGCAAACATCTTTTGTTTAAATCTAGATGGGATTGAGGTACGCTTTCAACCCAATCCTATAAAACTAGTTCCTAGACATAAGCCTCTTTAGCTTTAAATCCACCATGCCTTACCTTTGGCATCAGCCTGGTTGTCGGGCGAGTTGATCTTGGCGAGCCGCTTGGCCGTGAGCGTTCGCACGGGCGGGTGCTGCCGCACGTCCACGGACGCACACACAGTGCTCTCGCCGTGCAGGAAGAATGCGAACGAAAACGACAGGTGCCAGGGACTGGAAGTAATGAAGATATGAACGAATGAATACAGGGTTTTATAATTATACTAGCTTTTGCTCGCGGCTTCGCCAGCGTTAATGTCGCAACATATCACACGGGAACGTACTACCGTGATTACATACCTAATAGCTGAAGAAAAGGTCATTGACTCCTACCGCTGCATCCTAGTTGCCGTCAACCATAATTATTTTGTTACGCGTAATTTTGAATCGGTGATATCTTTTAAAGGCATACTTTAATCTAAATTGATGCCCAATTTAAATAACATATTTTATTGGATAAGGATTAATATAATACCGGTTAAAATAGCTTCCGAAATAACAATATTTTTTTTATCAAATTCTTAATGATAATAATGGTTACTGTGGGTCATCTTTAAAAGATAGACACATATGCCATCGCGGACTTTTTTGTTGAACTTCTGAGATGAACAATCCTGCAGAAATCATATTATGTACCTTTTACGGTTTACGCGGCGCACGCCAGTAAAGCTCCCAGTCGGCATGATTTTTTCCGACATATTCAACAATAATCACCATATTTCAGCCAATTTACACAAAACCTTAATGAATTATACACCAAAACCTTCCTCATGAAATTACTCCGTCCATTGGTGAAAACTGTTTGAAAATCCGTTCGGTAGTTTTTGAGTTTATCGCGTTTAGACAGACAGACAGACGCGGCGAGGGACTTTGTTTTATACATCACGCCTGTTGTAAAAACAGGATTAGACAGATTAAAAACTGAAAATTAAAACAAAAAAAACTAATTAAAGAACGATATCATCCTCTTGCGCTTGTTCCGAATTATTTAGGATCGGCGCAACATTTTTTCTACTCCCATACTACTACGTCTAGATGACTACTAATAGATATCTATTAGTAGTCATCTCGATTACTATCCAGAATTTGGTCGTATAAAGTGAGTCATTTCCCTTTTCAGGGATCATAATTCAGAAACATGTTATCATTTGTTTGTACTCAAAACAAACACACGTAAAAATTAGGTCAGCTAAGCGACCGGAAGTTGCACTATCAGATTATTCTGGACAAAGACCTCCTCTCTATTTCCTTCCATTTCTTACTAGCTCACGCAAATTTTATTGATTCCAATTATCAACGAAGTTCATTTAAAAAATACAGCTTTCAACAATGAAAACAACTAAAAGCTTCATAACATGACGGTTTTAAGTTCGCGGTGCAAGGCAGTGCGGCGCCCCGGAATACCGCAAGGTGCGGCTTCCATAAAGATAATATAGACGCGATGCCGCCCGTATCTCGCGGCGACGACGGCAGCTTCAAATCAAATTGCAATCGATCGGTACACATTGACATATTGCTGCGGAGAATCAATGGTGTTGCTACCCTACTTTTTACCCAACTGCGCGACTACAAAGACGGTTATTATACTTTCAGTAATGATTTTGACTTGAATAGCTACATAGCATTGCATTTATGTAATGTTTTGATACACTGTAACACACTTTGTTATTTTATATGGTGTATATCAGTGTAACTGGAGAGGAGAGGACAATCAATGGTTTTGGCTAACGGTCACATAATTAAGTCAATAAGTATCACTTTTGAAAAACTCTCTTCAGTCATTCTGGGTTTCGAACGCAAATAAAGACCGCTATTTTTCAGCTACTTTCGTTAGTATGCTGTGCTTTTATATAGATTCTTTTCTTTTAGAATTTGTAAATGTGAGAACGTTGTAGGCTTAACAGACTGTAGATCTATCGACCATTTTCTATCTTGCTAAGTACCTGGTACCTGTTGATAGGCCTACACTGTCCTCTCATACCTATTAACTCTGTAATTTGAAAGCATTATAAATACCATTTATTTTTAAAAGAGTAACCATGGAGTTTCTTGCCGGCTCTTCTCCATAGGAAACGACCAATTGGAACCGTGCATCTAGCTTCTGACGTTTCATAAGTGCCCTTATAGGTTTATGTGAAATAAAATATTTTGAATTTTGAATTTTGAGTAAGATAAAAATCGTTGCATAGTTTTCATAGCCCGATTTTCAATAAGAAAAAGGAACTTAGAAAAAGCAATGTGTTATAAAAATGTTAGAAGGTGAACGAAGTTATGCCCTGGTGTCTTGTCGAGCAGAACACAGAGATCTTCTTTTTAATCTAGGAAGTGAGACCTGTGTTGCCACGGCTCATTTGAAAACAATCCATTGAGAGAATTGCCTTCAATTTGAACTTCCATGGTTTTCAATTTACTCGAACTGGGGATCGAACCCAGGACCTTATACAAGGCAGTCGCGCTTGTGACCACTAGACCAACGAGGCAGACAAGGATTGGCATGTATTTAGCTTATTATAGCATGATACTGTTGCCAAAAGGACAAGGTGATATGTCCCTTCAGCGGAGAAAATACCCTTCTCCAAAAAGGCGGGATTTGAAATTGACTTTGGTAGTGCGATTTAGGATCGTGTGACGTCATGGTACAGTGGGGCCATAATTGACAATATTGTTGAATGATAGACTGTGTAGTATTTCTGTAGCCATTGATGTATAGCACTAATGGTACTTTCGTCATCTTACTGATTATAGACCAATTTTGTCAAGAGTTCGTGAGCTCGGGTCTCATCGCTTGAAAGAAAGAAATTCTATTAACTGTATTCCCAAGAATTATTTTATAACAGTATCTTTGTACCAAAAAAATCCAATCAGCGTACAATTAAAATCTTGCAGATACAATCAACATCTAGTAATTAGCTAACATGTAATGCGCACACGCAAAAGACAAGCGTGTCATATCGTAACTTCGACTTTCACTATCAGACGCCGTTCAATAGTGAAATTAATACTTATCGCGTTAACAATAAGGCTTGTTATTCATTACCTCTTGCCGACTTCTTCTTCGTCGCCATCGTAAGGCTGGACGAACCATTTGCCAAGTCTCACGAAGTCTCGCGACAGAAGACATCTGTAAATTAAAAAGTTATTATTAGTAGGTATATGTCGATTATGTCAATGTTAGGTGTTAATAATTTTATTTTATGTGGGAACTCTGCCACTGCAAAGACGGTTAATTAAGATATATGTAAGCACATTCTTGGATCAACTTAAGCTTGGATAAGGTCGAAAAATATCATTGTATATTGAATTTCTCACTAGCTGCCCGGAGTTGGATTTGTGTCCGGTTGATGGCAATAGGCTCGCTCCTTATTACATGGGACTTAACATAACTGGCGAAATGTGGGCGTACTATAGGTACACCTCTAGCTAACCCCTCGGGGAAAGCAGGCATGGTGTTATGGTTATGTCTTTGCCTATTTATGACAGCAGACGTAAATCTTCAAGACACTTTTGGCCATTTCATAAAGACCTTGTTAAAAATCCCATGAAAACTCGAATCTCATCTTCAGTTAACGAGGGGCGATAATATTGAGAAGTAAGAGCCAACATAAGCTGTACAATTTCACAGCTCAGCAACTTAGAACACGAGATCTGGTAACATTTGCCGCTTTACGACTGTATCACGTTTCTTTTATTGGCATACCGTTTGAACGATAAAACGAGGGGAGGCGCAAGACTGTCTTATGTTACTTATAAGACAAAATCTGTTTGATACAAATTGAGCTTTTTTGGAACTAATGCAGATTTTTATAATATGGCTATCTTGATTGTCTGGATGTAATGTGAAAATGTAAACAAATGAAACATAAAACGTTCCGGCAGGTGCCAATTTGTAGTGCCACTTACAAATTGAATGTTTTGATTTCATTATTTGGGTACTTAAACCCGAAATTGGTATTTTACATCACCTTAAAGATGTTTTAGTTTCATTTTAATATCAATTGCAATTTATTGATGTTATTCAAACAATAATTGCTGGAAAAAGTAGTGAGATAACTCCGTTAAGTGAGTGATTGCGTGAGAATTTAACATAAACAGGGTTTGTTTACTGTCACCAGATACTTTTGGAATAGACTATAGGTAGAGAACAGACGATGATTTATTTAAGTTTTCCACAAGAATTTTACTTGTTTATTCTCTCTCATAAACCGTACCGAAATGTAACTGCAACAGAGCTTAAACAAAGCTGTCTACATAACCACAGCAATGCATTTCCATAGAACATCGCATGGTTTCCAAACTAAACGTATTACAAGACGATGTAGAGGCGCGGGCGTGTCGTAACTCTGCTCGGCTATCGATTATATTACCATAGCGAATATTGTGTCACCACCGAACGCAGTAGTCGGCGCGTGAAACTGACGACTAAGCACTGAGCACTACTTGTTGACTTGGAATGTGGATCATGGTACTTGTGATAAATATTATGCAGTTTTTAATTAAGAGACATTTGTAAGACTGAGTAATTGTTAATAAATATAAAGCAATGGAGGGCAAACGAATTAAGACTTTATGGAGTTGAATTTATAGCATTCTTTAGCTGGTGCGGTGATTTTGTCGTAAATAAATTGTATAACTTGGATGCTGTCCCAAGAGCACGCTAGTTAACCTAAAGAACTATTTCACTTTCTGGTACCTACGTGTTAAGAGGGCTATTAATTTTATAGAATTGCTGCTTCTTTGCTGCAAATTGTTTCAATTAATTGGGCTCTAAAGATTTCCGACAGTGTCTACACTTTTAATGCAATATGGCGCCGACTGTTGTTGGTATCAAACATAATGAAACATTTCCATCTTTAGGTGCTTTTGGTCACCCGTCACAATCATTTCTCTATCCTACTCCATCACCAGACTCTGTTCATCATCTATCTATAACCTATTCATTGAGACCATTCCAATGACCCTAAACAAGATACCTCTGCTGTAAGTTGGTAAGGGAGTTCGGTATCCTGCAAATTCCAGGTGATGCTGCAGCATTAGTTCAAGGTTACTATGTTCTTCTAATATAATTGAAGTAACAGAATACCAAATTTCAAATAGATCAGACCTGTGAAAGACGGTCACATCCATTCATCAACTAGAAAAGAGCTGATAATCTTCAAACGGCTGAACCGATTTTGATAAAAATCATCGCTAGAAAACCTGCTTTGAAATAAAAAAAAACGCATTCATTTTTTTAAGAGCTACGGTGCCACAGACTGACACAAAGCGGTAAAACTTATAACACCCCTCTTTTTGCGTCGGGGGTTAAAAACAAGGTCTTAACCAATACTAGTTTCAGTTCAGTTTAATTTGACGGTAAAATGTTTATAAAAAAACGGGATTCTGAGAAATGGCCTGAAGTAAAGAAAAACATGTTACGACAAAACAAATATTAATTTTCCAAGTGCAGTGAGTACTGTATAAAAATGGATGCACAGATAATGTAGTACGTTCGTCGATAGTTTATTTCGAGCGATGTCTATCTTTAAACGTACGCACTCCACTGTATCTAATACAGTTTAGTTGTAAACATTGCTAGGTATTGCTAGTGATTCAGAGATCTCAGACTGCAAGTTTTCTACACTTTCGTATCAGAACCCGACCGTAAATATGGCAGATGACATAAGTTTTAGAACGTAACATACTAATTCACGCCTTTTTCCGAAGGGGGTAGGCAGAAACTACAGAAAGTCACCGATTCTTACATTACATACTCATTTTGCTTCGTTTACATTCATACATCGAAAGTTATGTCCAGTTGAAAACCAGCGTTAGGCACTAGTTGTCTGGCATTATGCTGTGCTAGCTCTATTTGGCGCAGCCGTGAGGCACACATTTTTTTTTAATATACTTTTTTCTTTGTTTTTTATATTGTTTGTTTGTTGAGGAGCTCGTGGCTAAGTAATAACAGCCGCACGGGTCGATCTATCAGGATAAGCTACGTTTGTCGGGGTTGGTCCGTGGATGGGTGACCAACAATCTTTACATACCGAGACTCCTCCGTGCCTCTGAAAGCACGTTAAGCCGTTGGTCCCGGCTGTCATTCGTGAATTTTTGAGTCGTTACGGGTCGTCAGAACCCCAAAAGTCCAAAAACCAGTCTTACCAAGGGGTATCGTATTAAACCAGTTACTGGGTTGTGGAGGTCAGATAGGCAATCGCTCCATGTAAAATACTGGTATTCCGATGCATCCGGTCAGACTGGAAGCTGACCCCAACATAGTTGGAGAAAGGCTAGGCAGATTGATTGTTTGTTTGTACTTATGATATTATGTGTCAAATATACGTTCATTTTCTTTCTTTCTTTTTAGAAAAAGTTCGACTTTTAAAGCGTTAGCGTCATTTCTGACACTCTTACCTACATACATGAGTAGTACAGTGTCTTTTAAAATTTCGATGTGTCATATCAACGCCCAGTTGACTATAACAGTTTGCCCTCGAATTGAATTAAGCATGATAGTATGTTGATACGTTGTAGGTGTTCGATTAAATTTTCTTTTGAACATGTTTTCTAAAGGATTTCAAATGTCAAATAGAATTCAATTACAAATTGACTGGTCACATTGTTTATCACTGTGTGATTCATATAATTTACGTATTTTGTTAATATTATAATATGGAATTTTTGTATGCGTAAGCAATATTATAACTTTATCCTTTCAAATTGCCACAATAAATATGTAATAAAATATCTCCTTCTAATGCTTTATTTATTTAAGAAAATGAGCACGTTACTTGCATTATTACTTCAAGATTGCGAATTCTATTATACGCTCTATAGTTGAGAATCAAAGAGACCGAGTTGACCGCTCACTCGAGCGCAGCGAGGGCGCAGTGCAAACTGCCGTCGTAACAGGGGAGATTTAGGTGCGCGCGCGCAGGTGTCGCTACAAAAGCGTCAAGCACACACAAGGAATGTGTTTTCTACGCTTTGAATATGTATCAAACAGGTGCGAATTTGTTTTTCATCGCGCTTGATGCTATCTCATGATTGGAGAAAATTTTGTACTCAAATAATAGACTCATTAAAATGTATTTCTTGCTGGTTGAAAGATGTAATAAAGTAGACGAGTTAAGCATCAATTGTTCAGTTTTTGCAATTCGTTTATTGCATTGCAACAAAAAGCAAAGCGGTTAAGTATCAAACCAGTCAGTTGTAAAAATGCATTTTTACAACGTCAACACTCCAATGTGAGCTTTAGTTGCATTTTATTGCGGAATGAAAATAATATAATTTCAAGACTTTTGGGCGGGAATATTACAAGCTAGTAGAATTAAGCAATTCGATGTCGGCCATTTAGCATATCTGGGGTCTTTGAACCAGTTTCAACGAGATGCCGCCGCAGATGCCGCAAAAAATGCTGTAAACGTTATTTGTGAGTACTTAAACGGCACATAAACCGTAAAGAATTCAGGATCAGTTCCGAATGCATTCGCTTGTACGTTGAGAAAATGTAAAAATACCGAGGATAGATAGATCGACTTTATGGACCCTATTAATTTTAGCGGTTTTCGAGAGATCGCATCGATAAAGATTTTAAATCGAATAATCGCCTTTAGATATTCATAAACTCATTTGATTAAACAAAATGGTGATAATATCGCGTGTAAAACAGGAACACACTAAACACTAAAATTATTTCATTACGCGCCGTTTTAAATCTATAAAAGTTAATTTAAAACACGAGAAGGTGCTTGCGAACAATAGCGAGGACTGTAAAATTGCCATAAAAACGTTAACTCAATCGCGGCAGTGTCTTTCTTGACTCTTGCCTTGCAGGCCTAACGCGAAATCTTGGCGCATTTTATTGCACACTTTACTACTTACTACGTACAGTACGTACTTAAGTAACTACTTATAGTAAAGCTAAGGTAACATTAATAGTAAGTTGTGTTCTTCATGTTTGGTTTATTGAGTGTGCTGTAAAGTGAATAAGTTTGCAATCCTACTCATCTATTCAAATCCGAACCTCTCAATTTGTTTGATATTTAAAATCTCAATTTTTTGCCAAATACGATATATTTAACTGTACTATGCTTAGAATCCATTCACAGAGCTCACCCGCCCGCAAATTTTGTATATACCGTACAAAAAGCACAATAAAAGGTGCCGGTATCGTGTTTGGGGTCTAATCGTATAACAGCCGAAGTAACGACTTATAAACGACCCTCAATTCACGGTTGCTACCTTAAAATCGTGAAGCTGAACGCGTGTGTATATTGTCGCAGTGTCGGGATCGCATCCTCGGTTCACCGCGACGCATTGTTTCTTTGACGCGCCGCCAGCCGCCACGCGGGTCAACGACTCGTCTGGATTTCGTTCATACGCCGAGATTCCGTCGCTCACCGCTCCGAGTCGCGTGATGGCAATGCATGGGCTACTTGACGTTATATGTGGTCTTCTATGGAGTATTTGGATAGTTACTGATGCGTTCGAAGGAGGCGATAAAACAGACGAGTTTGAACCAAATCTGTCGGAAGCGCGTTGAAACTATTGTAACTCAACAGTTTCTATTGCTACTTGCTTACTGTAATGGTCTCGGTGTTATGTTGCGAACTTGCGAATATAGAAGAGAACGTAACAATAATCTCTTAAAATATCACTGAAGGTTGGGTGTACCGTAAATCTGTCAAATCTTAAATGCAGCATCACGAATAATTCAGTCCACAAGTCTCTAAGATTGAATTCAAGAAATTACTATATTTTAGTCTTATTCGTGACTCTCCTTAAAAACAACTCAAGGCACAAAATCTAGCAAAATTTTGTTCTTCTAAATGAGTTAGTAAAAATTATATTACAAACATAATAGTTTAATGGTATTTGACGAGCGGAATTACTCTAAAATCTAAAATTTAATTTAATAGGCAAGTTACCTTGACAATTTAGCTCACCAATTTATAAAAATGGTAAATAAGGAATGCAGGACGCTTGAACTAATTTAAATTTTATTGATTATACATTATTATTAGATTTATTTAGACCGTACAGTCAAATTTTTATTATATTCATTTATTTCAGATAAAAAAAGATATCCATATAGTTGTTATGTTAGTAACGAAAATAAAATATTAGACATTATAGACACACGTTCAAAATAACCTAATCAAAATTTTGGTCGTTTTGGTTCAATCAAAAATGGGACTAACATCACACGCCTGATATCGAATTCAGAAACAATAGTATCAATAACGGCGGGAATTTAAACAAGTCTGCCCCTACACGAGCGCCTAAAGAAAACGCGGCAAAAAACGTCATTAGAACATTTAGAATTAGAACGCCCCGACCTTCGTCTCGTACGGACTGCTACGAGTGATTCCGATGCGCCCGCGCACCAGGTGCAACATTATGCGCGCAAATTGCAATTGAGTAAACGGCCTCTAATTGCTCGTCTCATTTCGTTTCTATTAATTAAACGATTTTTTTAAATGAATTATTTCTATTAATTAAGTGCCATGTGGATTAGGATACGTTTATGCAAATATTTAGTAACACTTGTTGTCTTGAGATCTGTTCCCCGAAAACGATTAATTACTGCAGTGTCAGGAATAGATTTGGCGTTGCCTGCTTTATTTATCAAGTTTAGCAGTGTTTGTATTGCACTTTGCACTAATTAGTAAGAGTTAGTTAGAGAACTAATGAGGTGACGGTGGCGCGAGTAGCAACAGATATGCAAAATAGTGAATAAATTATGGGTTTCGTGTAATATCTACATTCTACGAATTTGACTTTTAAACTCTAAAAATCTTTCGTAGATGGAATATTTACTATAACACAACGAAATATCCGTTAGATAAAACATAATTTTCGCTACCTCGAACTTGAGACTGTTGGCCTGGCATTGTTTTTGTCACAGTAGATAACATGAAATTGCTAGAATAGGCATCCGAATATACCAGATAACAAGCATAGGTAATTGAGTTTTTCAAGCGTCTAATCTATTACTCTTAACAACTTTGGATTTAATACAAAAAAACTTTAAACATAAACTTTAAACGAGTCTATTACAAATTAAACTTTCATTTGAGTTTTCCAAAGTGAGGAATGCGTGAGCAATAATAAAGGGCCGAGTATTGTTCCTTGCGGAACACCTACCGTATGCACGACTCTGAATACGAAATGTCTTTGTGAGCGTACAAGCAGCATACACAGAGCGGTCAATAGGAATGATTTCATAATAAATCACGAGCAATTAGCTCGCGAGACGCATTGCAACTAAGTGCGCGCGCGACGCTGACTGTGTGACACGCATCATCGAGTTCAAATTGTGTACTTGATCGGCAATGATTAACAAGTTATTTGTTAGTATTGTCAGTATGTAGTAGTACCGTACAAGTTTTTCAATCACGTATTTGTTGTGAATGCTAATCGTGTAACGTTTGAGTCGGCCAATTGGAAAACAGTAAAATTAATGCGAACTTAGTAGATTGGCTAACGTTTTACACCTACTATTTGAAGACCAATCATATCTTAGTAGATAATATTGATAGTCGTTGTTTTGATTAGTTGATGAGCATTATTTAATGTTTTGTTTTATGATTTTACCTTTCAATAAGATTATGAAGAGCCTTGAACAGCAGCGAGCGACATTCATAAGAGAGTCCACTCTCCCAAGATCCTTGGTCACCTTCTGAAAAAAAAAGAAGACGGTCGTAAGTTCCTAGAATGGCAAATGATCCTAGAAAAAATAGATCATTAGGATTAAGTCCAGCATCGCATTAACCTTGACCTCGCTATCTTAAATGCTCAACCTTGCCATTTTCGAAGTTACTACTTTTTCCATTACGATCATTGTGTTTACTTAGTCATCGAATCCCTTAATTTAAATAAATACTTTTATAAAAACTGAATACACATTCAAGGTCGAAATGACAGTGAAAATGTCCACAATAGCGGAACGTGGAGCTGAGAAGTGATAAAATCGGGTTGTTGCAATGTGGTAAGTAAAACTAGAAATAGCTGTTGTTGCATTCGCAATCGGAAGATAAACTCGGCCTATCACCGACGTTAGATGCGAAAACAAACCGGCGCGCGCGACGTTGCCGCTCCGTCGCCATAACGTCGTCCTTGTCTAGCTAGGAGGCGGGGCGGGAGCGACCCATGTGACGTCAGCGGCCGCTCAGCGCACGTGCTTGTGTTTGTAGCGCGCGCCGCATACGACACACATGCGAGCGTTGCTTAGCGCCCGCTAACTATTTAATTGACATTGAATTTTATATTCAAAACATTATTAAACTGAAGCATATACAAATGGACTACCCTTTTTCCACTAACATATATATTCAAAAGTTTAAATTCTTCACAATTTGCAATGTAGCAGACTGTATGCTAGATGAAACTGAACAAACCTCTTCACCACCCTTGGTTGACTGGTAGAGAATGCCTAAGGCATTAAGTCCGCCATTGTACCTCTTTGAGTGCGAGAAGTTTTAATAAATAAATAAATAAATAAACAAAATCGTTAAGTTAATGAGTTATTACTGCAGGTTATCGCGCCCGGCAATGCTTGGTGCCATGATAAATTGATAGTATACAACAGAGAAGTTTTACTAACGTTTTTCAGCGTTAGTTGCCGTCTTACTGGAGCGTTTCCAAGCGTTCAGCCTTGACATTCGTGCTCCAGGTGTATTCGCGTCTGTCTCATTTGAACTAGTTTTTCCACGATTAGGACGACACGACGGAAATCGAAATAAATATTAAGGAATAATGATTTTAATGATCCACCGACAGTTGACATAGCAATAAAAATAATATATTTGTCAACACACATGGTCGTAAAGAGACCGATTAAATCTCATCATTTGGTAATTGTTTTTGCTAAATGACTGAAAACTAGGCTATTAGAGTAGTTAGCCAAGGGCATCCAGTGGCACGTCTAGCCAGTAATCTGGCCGTAACAAATGAAGGTGTCATCTTTGATTCTTTGGATTTTATTGGGATTGGTACGACCGGCGAGGCCTTCTCAGGTTTACCTCGCTCGGTTGTCGTTTATAAATTTTCCGTCCGTTAAACCAAAGGAACTTGCTTGAAAATCCATTAGTTTTAATTATGTGAATAATTTAATTCAAGAACTGCTTAGTTCAGGATCGGTAAGGCGTAGATTCAGTGATAAGTGCAGTAATTAACCAGGTACCGCTAGTATGTATGTTGGTGCTACTCGTATAGGCACTGCAATTATTATTGAGCCGGTCGGTTCGGCACCATCGACTCCATCTCCCAAGGCCGTTAACGCAACAAACGGTACGATTACTGTATACGAATACCGATATACTCGTATACCAGAGCAAGTCACGACTCGACCCGCTCCGTGATACCATCACGATTGAGGTCCACCAAGGATTTCAGCATCGATCAATGGGGTTTAAGTAACAAAGTTTATTTTTTCTTCTTATGAGGGTTATTGCCGTAATTGACAGGTTTCCTTGGACGAAATATGATTACGTGATTTCGCAGTAGTGATTTCAACATCGCTCTAATTTTAATCGCTTTTTATAGGTTTTTGAAACAGTTACCACTCCCCCTTCAAAAAACATAAAAGTTTTCCAAAAGTTTGTTACATAATATTGTTGTTGAACTTTTTCACTGTGCTAATTTGTAGCAAAGCTAGCCTTGTTTTATTAGTGTTTGATCAGAATAGTCTAGGTTTGTTTGTTGTGTGAGTGCATTTGTTTGAGTGCAATATCGATGATAGTTTAAGGTTCAAGGTCGCATATTTTGTCGCGGTGTAACGGCGGTGGTTGGCACTACCTTGCGCCGGGATCGATAGCGGGCAGACGACGCGCGCCGCCGCGCTACCCGCCTCCACACCAATGTGAGCGCAGTAATCGCCATACGATTATCACTATTGTTGCCTAAGTACTATTTGTTTGCTGCCGCGTTGCGGTTAATGTCGGCGATAACATGCTGATAACAGACGAGACTAACATTGAATGCGATCTGATAAATGAAGCTCGCTGGTTTGTGGAGCATTTTTTAATGTATGTGCTTACGAAACGATTGTCAGAGATGCTATAATATAGTGGGTAGGTAGGGTAAATTGAGCGTGTCGCAGGCAATAAATACGGTATTTAACGATCGCCTGGGAGCTAGTAGACAGTAGAGCGGGAAGATTAATCTGCGTCGGTGACAGCGCAACAACATTATCGTTCGGCACGTGGGCCGTGGGCCGCGGCCGGAGTGCGGAGTGCACTCTGCGGTGCACTCGCGGCGTCTCTCTCGCACCGCAATGTTTGGTTCAATCTCCGTGTCGCGTCGCTGTGTTCTACTAAGAGCAGACTTTCGCAATATCACTCACTGCTTTAATTTTGCGCCACTGCGTAAAGTCACCCAATTATCTGGTCCTTTCGAAGCTTTTGGCATCTGTAGTTAAGTGGATTATAGTAATGTTTAGTTGAAGTATTGAGTTTTACTCTATGGGAATTAAAATAATATCTTGATAATAATGTAACAATTTAAGACCTTGGCAACTTTGAGCACGAGTGCACATTCTTAGGCAGCTTGTACGATTAGCTTGTAAGACATGAACTTCGTGTTCGTGCATGTAAAACACGGAGTAGGTGCATTGCAGGACTATTTATTACGTCTTTAGCTCTGACAGGTGTAAATAATGCTTTTATTGATGTAACATTCTAAATTCTATTCAATGATAAATCAAAACCTTATGTAAGAACTTCTAATCAACCTTTAGTATTCGAGATTACCTTTTCTTTCATATAGAATACCTTCATCGTGAATAGTAAGTTAAAAAAAAAAAACAAAATAACTGCAGCGACAGGCGGCGAAAAATAGTAAACAATCAGTGACAGCTACAACATACATAGGCGGGCGGTGCGACATGGCAACGTCGCGTTCAAATCCGCGCGCTTTGTTTACAACCACCGGCGGGCGAGGTTAACCGCTGCGGTAACATTCGCCTCGATACGCAGAGCATGGGAGCCGCGCCGCCACAACCACGCACCCGCCAGCCGCGGCATCTAGATAATTATGTGCCGGTTAATATCGCCGAACCGGTTGTTACACCATCTAATCAAAGGATATCTAGGTAGCTCTGCGTTTCACAAAGAAACAATCGAGAAAGGTTACAAAAGTCTTGTTAAAAGGGCGGGCGGTCGGTGGATTGAATAGGCGGATACGGGCATTTAACCCGATTCGGCGCCGCCTGATAATGTAATTCAAGATCGTATCGAGCGCGTGGAAATCTGTCAATTCGCGCGCGCCCTCTGCGGCAGCGGGTCGGGCTCGGTCCCACCCGTGCGGTGCTCGTGTTGTTGTCTCGGTCGCGCACACCCACGTGCGCGCGTGACGTCACTAGCGCGTCGCCCCGTGGACGTCACGGACTGCCCGCAACCCGCCGACTCGGGAGCCCTATCAGCCCTACCCTTGACTGAACAGATTCGTATTGCCGAACTATTGTATCGAGCTATCATTGATGTGGGTGCATTGGTTTGTTGACTTTAGACATCATGCGATACTCTGATAATATTAATTTAAATCTGAGACTAATCTCAGATTTATCTAAATAAAACAATTGCTTTAACACTTCTATGAATAATAATGACAGAATTAAAGCGGGAAAAAGATAGTTTGCAATAGCATTGTGAAGATCAACGGACCACGCCTTACTAGTACTACTGAAGAGAAATAGGAAACAAATTGAACATTGATAGGTGACAGCCCGATAAAGATGCTCGTTGCAGTTGACATCGTCAAAGTTGTCAGTAGATTCGTCGTTGTACAAGCGGGGCGGATCTCGGCATCTGCGCGGAGCCGGCCAGACTCGCAGCTGCACGGCCCACCCTCGCGCTTTTGTTTCTACTCGACACACCACTTGATGGCTAATGGTTACGTCAGGACGGGTAACGATGCGTCTCAGATGTGGGGAGGATTGGGGCATCGTTTGAAACAATATTTACAGGTTATAAATAGTTCTGGATTTATTGACTGTTTCATGGATACATTTGATAACAAAGTGGTATATGATACAGAAAAACATTGACAGTAAGATACGGAAACGAATGAGCCAATTGAGTCTATGCAAGTTTTTGAAATTCTGATTATGCTCGCTTTCGACAACAATCTTGCTTGATGGTAACCGGTTAGTAAGATATTCTTCTCGGTGCAATTCCATCGTCATGTGTTGCCCACAGCCCAGGTGAGATGAAATCCGAGTAACAAATATGCAGACAGACTTTCGCATTTATAATGAGCCGCGCGCTGCAAATAAAGAATAAAAAACCGATTGAATGTTTTGAAATACAATAGTATAGAATCACGAATACATCAGTGGCGTTTGTCGCAATCTATAATGGACAACGCGCAATACTGTTATGGTGTCAGACATGACTTAAGTGAGACGAATCGATAATAACGGTACGGAGCGAAGGCGGTACACTTAGACATTGGCCGTATTTGTGTTTGAAATTGGAAAATAATTATGCGACCGATAGAGAGAGCCACCGATCGATACGCGGCTAGCGGGCGGTGCGCACGCGCATCAATAAATAGCCCGATCCGGTGCGCGCCCATCGATACACGTCACGAGCATTTTATTAATAAAACGCCGAACAACGCGCGGACGCACCAAACGTTCAACAACCCCGCGCCGGCGGCTTCTTACGCGCACTCTTTACATAGTTACATCACATACAACCATCTGACCTGGTCCACATTCACAATTGTTCAACGTCGCGCTAAAATCACACTCTACTCCAACTTTAAAGCGCATATACGTCGACGAAGATCACCTAAAACGAATGTAGAGCCTTCCGTCTGGTGACAGTAGCACCGTTATACATACATGTATGAACTATGACAATGTTGCGTCTTCAACTCGGCAAGGAAGCTGCGATTCCCACGGCCTCGAAGCAAGCCCACGCAGATTGCAAAACTTGCGTACATCGACGACATTGTTATGAGTTGGCAACACTTGATTCGATGCGAGCACTCAATGGTTGAGATGCGTTACGGGTAGCGGCGGTTGTTATGATGAAATAGTAACGGTAAAGCACAACGCATTGTCGGATTGCTTCTTTAAAGTGTACTACTGGATTGAGTGAGCATTGTTCACATTTGTGCTGTCACTCATTAAATAATTATATGAAGTGCTTTTCTTCTGTTAAGCTCAAACATACGTTTGGCATGATTACAATCAAAATGTTGTAGTGTTAGAAAGTGCGGTGCGTGCGTTTCAGTCGAGCACCGAGAACTCAAGTCGATTCCCACAATAACCGCGACGGCATCGACAGCGCGCGCGCATTCAACCAACGCAACCCTAGCTACTAATTAATAAACCTAACGGGCCGTTTCCACACTCTCTTGATTTATTTGACCAAGCGGAACGTTATGGTAATTTAAGGGCAAAAGCAAAGCTTGTTGTTTACATGGAACGATTACACCAGCACCAACCATTACAATATTATACTTGTGCTATATTACGTACGCACCGACGAACGGAAGAAACCAACCTTATCTACGACTACCTCATCACAAACAGATCATCTGCGATGAGATAATGTTTGTTCTAGATAACAATTTCGAATGTATTACACAAGATATCATAGATAATATGTATTACAGTTTTATATTGAAAATAAATAATAACAGAAAATGATTTGATAAAGAGCATGCCTGAAAGTTGCAAATATTGAGGAGTACGAGTATAACAAAACGCCCAAAATAATCTTCATTACTAAAAGATTGATAACAGACAGAAAATAGTCTAGACAAAAAAGTCCGTTTCGTGCAAGAATTACCGATCGAAAACCCTTATTTGTGGAGGGCATACCATGGACATCAAATGGGCGTACTGCGGGTCAACGACTGCGCCCCGACCACCGCCGCTCGAGGTGAAATAATTCATCTAGTCCATTCGACACGGCGCGGGGCACCATCGGAACACGGTCTGATATGGTGACCGTCACACACTGACGACATTACATGCATTCCCACACAAATCGATCATGGATAATGGCATTGCGGAAAGGCCAAACTTGATCGACCATACCTATCATTATCCAATATTGAAATCGTGATTGTAATAATCAAAATCTTACATCTCATAACTTCGAGGACAAAACACTTTCCATACAAAGATTTACTCGGTAGTCCGGTCTTCAAATAGGAGAATAATAAAATATTAAAGTAACCGAAACCTGTTTAAGCACGTCGGTTGAAATTTAAAACAGTAGAGTTCAGTGACAGGCAGACAACACGTAAACGGCCATCAACAGGCCCATTGTCAGGAATTCAGGCGACGAGCTGGCGCACGCGCACGATACATTTATTGTTGGTCAATTACATTGGGCCTGGAAAACGAAATGTATTTGCTAAAAGCTACCCAGGTTCTAAAAGAGGACAATGAGTATAAAAGATATACAAAATTATCTAAGCATACAAAAGCCGTGAAGCGATGCACTAAAACCAGCTCCCGAGTAGTCCTTGAACATCTGTCTACATAACACGTTACACGTACTGGACATGTGCAGCAAGGATCAGGTGTCGCGCCGCACTGACCGTGGGCAAACCCTGCCGGACGGGTTGCGAGCCGGTCGCCTCACCCGTCTGCCGATACGAGAAAGTAAAAACTCAAGTATTTCGATACATCAAATGGTACCGATAATGTACGTAAAAAGTATACGCCAATTACGAAGGATTTAAAGATCGCGATCAGAGGAATCGACAGCGACCATCGAAGAAGAGAACGACGGCAACGATGAGACAATTAGAATTAAAGTGAACAATGTTGCATGAACAAAAAGATCTAGAGTGAGGCTCGTTACGGATAACGAGGCGTCCTCCGAGGCGAAGGCGAAAAGAAACGATTTAATTGCGTCCACAATTAGCCTACAAAACAACCTGTTGCGTTCGCATTACTGAAGCGTTTAAATAAGAGAAACAAGTGTTGATACATTCTGACAACTAGATACGATTTATATCAATGCTGACGTTGCGTAACATTTGATTGATATATCATCTTTTCTTTACATTGGGGCGTGGCTCAACTAAGAGGTGTTCAAAGAGGAAAGTCATGGTGACTGGTGCGTGAATTTGCGTTGGATTAAGACAAAGCACGTGCCCCGGGTGGCACTAAGCCGTGGCAGGCCAGCGTGCATTAATCGGCTAATTAGCCGCCTCCCGCTACTCTGGCGTATTCCGGCTTTGTTTTCATCTTGACGCATGTAGAGGGACTTGATTAATGGAGCTTTTAGAATAATTGTTGAAGTTATATAATACACATACATACGCAGTTGTCACTGAATAAGGAACTTTGCACAAATCGTAAATTAGGCAATCGACAAAACTTTTGAAGATAAAGAATGAGAGCAAATCTTTCTATGGAGTCTGGATACAGATGCATCACAAACAATAACAAATATTTCTAACCATAAAAACAAAGAATCAGGCTGCTCTGTAGAAAGTTTCAAAGAATAGCACTAAAAGTGGAGTTCGTATTGGCCTACTCAATGAACTTGGGAAATTTTACTAGACGTTGGCTTGGGGCCAAGAAAACATGATGGTTACGGGGGCAGATGGCAGATGACGCGTGTGATCGCTTGTGCGACACTGGCTGCCATAAAGGCTATGTAATCATTGATATATTGGTTATTACTAGGCTTTCTCCGGCGTTTGATCGAGTCGGTACCGCAGCTTCGGCTGTTAGTTTAACGTGTTTGTTTGAAAGCTTTCGGGCTTTTATTGAGTACAGGGTCGAGGCCAAGTCGATCTTCTGCTATTTTCAGTAACTACAAAATATGGCAGATACAACAAGATATTTTTATTTCACCGAACTTGAAGGCTAAAATGCCCAATCGGTGTTTTAGTAAGCGCCCGGAAAGCCTGACTTGGCGGTATTGACTTCTGCTGCGACTGCTTTGGAAATATCTCAAAAATCTCAAGTAGATGTTGGTTAACTAAGCAGTAGCCAAAACCGATCTCCAAGATCATCGCAGGAGGACTTTATTGCATCATTTTTCTCTAGGCAATGGTTAGTAGGTTTGACGTAATCCAAAGATGAATATCAATAACCGTGTGGCTGCGGGGTTGTACACAAATCGGTGTGTTGTGTGCGGGGGTGGTATCGATCAGCGTGCGGCCGGCGCGCCAGCGGGCCGGGCCGGGCGGGAAGCGCGCGCCGGTACGTGCGACGTGCACTTATCGCCGTCTTCACACCTAATTTATCGCGTGTCGCCATCGAACCGCTGTTTGTATACACTGTTATGATGCCCCGGCACACGGTTATGTACATATTTTTATGTGTTATTATGCGATGATGTTTCAGTTTATGAGATTTCTGCTGTAGAGTCTACTTGAATGGCTGTAATCGAGAGTGAATTGAATTTGCTGTTTTATCGTGAATCTTATTAAAATAAATTGAATATGTATAATATTCTAATCTGACTCATAGTAAGTACCTGTTGTTGTGAAGAGGCGTAGTAGTATCTAGGGTAAGTGAACTTTGCAAAAAGTTAGGTACAAGGGCCTCATTTTCGTAAAAGCAAGGTTATGTAGCACGACTGGGACAAATCTACGTTTAACGAGTCGGCTGAAAATCTTTTCTAGTAATACAGACGAGATTATCATTTTGTGTTCATATCCCTTTCATTCTGATGAATTTATCGATGCCATCAGAATCTAATATGTAACTACACTGGAGTGAGAGGGTGGGGGCAATAGCACTAGCTCAATAGTTAAGACATTAATAGGTCAGCCGGAATTCTGTTACCGAATATTAAAATATTCAGCGGCACGTATCTGGTAGAAGAGTCATATTTTCACACAAGTGCGTGATACAACTATTTGTGTTGCTACGGTTCCGTGAAGGTCGCTGGACACGTGGCAGTCACGTAAATTAGATCGGGTGCGTGGGGGCGTGCTACTCGCGGGGGTTAGAACCGACCAATAGGCGGACAGCGGATGGGATCGATAGAAGGCCGCGCCCGCGCTCGTATCCGCGCTCGCGACCGCGGGCACCCTGTGATTGATCCAAAACCGCCCGCTTCGCAACGCAACCCTCGTCCTCGGACTGTTCGAGGGTTTGCAACGCAACCCTTGTCCTGTACTGTACTGTTCAAGGGTTTCGGCAAGGCTACGACGACCCGGTAAACGGGCCGGATGCAGTTATGTGTAAACAAGGGAAAAGCTGTTTTGATGCTTAACCAAATCTTTTGGAAATACAAAGGTTTTTGACGTGTAACAACTTTCCTCTCGCTTTCCTCCAATCAAAATCAAAATCTAAATAATTAAATCTGTGGGAGTGATTTCGTGAAAAGGAACGGAAGTGTGTCACAGGAAGCCGGGGAAGCGCGCGCTATTTGATTGGACCAATGAGCGCGCGTGGTGCTAGAGTTGGCTATCAGAAACGACCTTGACGAGGCCCCGCCCCTTTAGTGTTGCCTAATACCTTAATGTTGCTTATTACCAATGTGAGATGTCAGATGTATCATATGCGACTACTGTAAGGCTCGCTCGTTTTTATAAACCTTTCCGGATCCACAAAGATATTGGTACAGACACATCTAAACAAACTCATTATCCTGAATGTATGTCCCTGCTGGTCAACAATAGTTTGAATTCAAGACAAAGTTTCTGAACAAATAAAGGCGAGCACATTCCTATTTACGGAAAACATTGTTGTTGGGCGGGGAAATGGGGCGAAAAACCGGCAGTTTGGACAGGCATTATCGTGAAAATGGCGATATTTTCGTCCGAATAAATGTTCGAGATACAGAAGCGTGTCGGTATGATCAGGGCGGGCGATAAAGTGGCTAGTATATCGCCGGTGTATTAATAATTAAGGCGGGGGCGGGCCTCACGGGGGTGCACCTTGACACCCCTTGAACCCGACCGTCGCCCACCTCCCCGCTATTTGCATGCGCCAGCCCGCCAGGTGTTGAGATATACCATTAATTGGACGGTCAATTTAATTTCATAGAAATGACTGCGATAAATCACTCGGAATCGCAAATATAATTCATTGGATTGGGTTAACATAATGTATTACGATTTACTAGGCAGGCTCATTGAATGATGAATATATTTTGCTCAATGCAAACTATTAGTCATTTCTGCTATTAACGTTAACAAAATAATTTAATCGGTCACTTTACGCACAATGTGGGTGGAACTGTTGACAAGGTTCAACTAGAACCTCAACCGATTACTCGGTTTTACTATTTTGCCAATATTTTTGCAATTGCTTGGTAACTGAATAAATTAACAAATATAGGGCTAGCGTGACCTTTATTAATTTCATTAGCGCAGCGATAAAGCTGTTCCATCTGAGTCGCAAGCACGCCCACACGGGGTGGGTGACGTGACATTTGCACCCCTGTGCCCGCGCGCCACCCTTACCCCGCGGCCCACGTGCCTCACCCGAACAACGCACCAAGTAGCCTTCGGGCATCCTCGGTACCTAGTAATATATACATTCATATTAAACAACGAGTAAGATTTTTTGTAAGTAAGTCATCCAGATGCTTAGTAATGTGACCTTGTGTGAGTTTAGGATGTTTACGATATAGCTCATAGTAATTTTAAGGTTTGCGAATTGGATAATTAACTTCTTTAACATGAGCAGAACTTTAGAAGAAAACAAAGGGAGACAATAATGCACTTTTAGTTACATAACAAGTTTCAGAAAACAGTTTCAAATTAAAAATTCTAGCGTCATTCACGCTGTTCAGACTCGCTGCCACAAAAATAAAAAAAATCGGCAGAAACAACAAAAAAGAAATCCGCGCTATGCCTGCAGAGTTCCGCGTCCGCAAATCGGCCCCCTTGCATCCCCCGGCGTCGAACCGGCGTGGCGCGGGGTTGGCCTAAACAGATTATCCGCTGTCGCGTCCGCCGGCGGGTCAGACCGTTAATCTCCGCGCAAATAGGCTCACGTACGACCGTGGAACTGTGGTACCCGCTAAAATTATAACCGCCGCCGGACGGTTAAATATTAAAGGGAGATCGCAACGACCGATTTGCAGCCGAGACGTGTTAATCTCTGTTTTTATAAGGGTAAGCCGCGCGTTACAGTGTACTTACTGTTAATAGAGATATCAACATGTCATTTTGGGGCAACAGTATATAAGTCCGATGGTTTTAAATCTAAACAAACCAGGATTTAACAGTGACTACCTTTGAGGTTTGCAAATAGAGAAACTTTAAAGAAAATCAAGCACAATCGGAAATATCAGAACATCTCAGAAATAAAGTCTTGGATTGGTTCGCAGCCAATTTATCAAGCTTATATTTTGCTGAAGAGATCGGGATTGCTGCTTCTCCGGAAACAATGAAAACTCAAAGCCCGAGACAGCACGCTCAATAACCAACTTGAATTTCCAAGTTCACAGCGCTATAGAGTAGTCAATTGTGAAGTCAAACGTATTTCGTTGGCCGGTACGAACGGGAAATTGCCATACGTCCGGCTATTTCCGTCCGTCCGCAGTCGCGCGTACGACAGAACGTGCTGCGACCTTCGGCTGCAGTTGCATACATGACGATAATGTGCAAAGAAACGAGAAACGGTTCGAACAGACGATCCCACCTGAAGCTCCTACATTATCAAATATGCAACTGATCCTGTTTTAAAATGAACGAAACCAGTTTACGTTTGTGAGTACCCTAAAAATAAATCCACTGAAACGCTGTTGTGGTTTGGGAAGCTCATTTGTTAATGAGAGTCAACATGTTTAAAGCATGATGATTAACGTCAGTAATGATTAAATTAATCCTGATGTATGTCAAAGGACATTTCCAATAATTCTGTGGTTCGTTTATATCAGAATCACATTACTAGCGTACAATAAAACATAAATGATAAACTCTAACGTCGCCGGGACGTCCTTGCGGTACCCGTTTCCATATAAGCGGAAACTAGGTGACCGGGAGAGATTTATCGTAGCAATAACCGACTTATTTTTAGCACGATCCTCGAGTGCTTCCACTCCAAAATAGCTCGTCATCAATGTGCGAATACTATATTTTGGGTCTGAGGTAAAATGCACGTAAATGCGGTTCGGGAATTGATTAATGGTGCTTCAATGGCCTTTTATCAGCTGTCTTTTGATGGGTCAATAAGTTTTCTTAGAATTTATCCACTCAGGATTATCAATCTATTTGTATGCATATTGACACCATTATTTTAATTTAGCGATATGCACATCCAACATCCAGCCCTTTAGCAAAGTTGGCAGCGTTTCAACAAGCGACATCCACATGCCATGCTGGTGTACTCTCATACAGTAGCCATGACAGTGACGTCGATCTGAAAGCACTTCCTTTAATACGTCAAGGACATGAGTGAGAGGACTTTGACCGACGATAGGACTGTATACTATTTACTGAGGAGTATTAGCATGTAACATGTTATTAAACCCTATAGAAATGGAAGCAGATAATACGGGCTTCCCACGCTCGACTCAATTGTGAAACACGGACTGCGATATTACGACGGACCATATTCGTTATCGCTTATATTGTAGTCGAGCAAAAGATCGCAATAAAACAAACTATTTACTTGGAAAATGAGACGAAAAGTTGGTTAGAGGGAATTTTCTAGAAGCCTCGACTCGGGGTCGCGGCGATTCTACGTTCAAAACCTTGGAGTAACCGAGCAATAAACGTAAATAAGTAACAACTACACGCCGAAGAAAATGTTCTCAGTAAGCAAGAAAATTTCCACGCCGTACGAAAACTTAATTGGATATTGATTGGTGGAGGGTAAGTAGTAACAAGTAACGAGTTCCGATGTGGCGGCACGCTCGCAAATACCGTCATTCATTTTTTAACATCTGTATCGCCAGGTCGTAACCGAGCGGATAACACGTTTACTGCTACTTAGCACATAGGTGCGATATTACACAACTTTTCCTGTCGACTAACGCCTCTATGGCATATCCGATCGAAACTAGTGTATTGTGTTAGTGTTGTACAAAGCTTTGTAATGTGAAGGCTTGGTTGGTGGAAGAAACGATAATCATCAAAAAACTTGCCAAGTATCCTTGACATTCACGCATAAATATTAGCAAAAGTGCAATAATCTGATGTTTATCTAACGTGCGGCTATCAACCTATCGAGTGGTTTGTTGACTAATAGATTCGCAAGGTTGAAACAATTGAGTAGACGACGGCCGCTAGTGCCCGTAGAAGCCGGTAATAGGACTGCGGACAAACCGCAGACCTCTAGGGCCATCGAATTTGCCATTTCTTGAAATATGAGGATTATTTTGCGGAAATACTGTATTTGTAACAGTGCTTGTTAGGAAATGCTTAGAGAAGTCCAACAATAGGTGCTTGGTGAATCTGGGATGCGGAAATCTTGTTTCAGGACAATATAAGATTTCTCGGATTTGAAGAATCCGCCACAATGAATCAGAGCCGAATTAGGCGACAAATTTTTATCAGTAACTACTATTAAGGAATGAAATTAGACCAGCTGTTTCATCCTATATTTTGGTTCTCAAATGGTATATTTCTAAACAATCCATTAAATATTGAGATAGCTAATGTTTGCCGTATATCTTGTTTACCGGTTAAAATATAAACAAGGATAAACTATTACCTAGCACTATTCAAAAACTTGCTATAATAGGAGCGCAATGTCAATGTTACGAGTTACAGTCATCAATTGACCTTCGCCGTGTTCAGTATGTGTATATTGATCTGGTTCAACTGTAAGCTGCTACTATACTCGTATTTGTATTTAAGATATTCAAGACACATTATCAAACATGGACTTGATCAGTTGAAAACAGTATGCAAGACTTCACAAAAAAGTGAGTAATTAAGCTTAGGAAGCTGTTTCAAGGCGGAAGGATTCCGCAGAAGGTCTATTAGTGACCTTATGATTTTGCTAGAACTGTTGCTAGGCCTTTGGGGTTCAAAGATTTGTTGATATGGTAGGCAGAAGAAAAGTAAGTCATGTTATACTTTTAGCCATGCATGCATACATGCCTCTGTTTGTTTTCTCATTACAGCTTATAGCAGTAGCATAGTACAAAAGAACACTGAAATAAAGCTCATAGTGTCAATCGTAAAAACGTTAAATAAATATTTTTAATTGATACAAAACAAAGCTTATGCCAACGGCCAAAAATTTAACACAAAGTGGTTCAACAGTAGTGTTCTTTCACGTTTCTTTGTATACATTTAATATGTTTACAAAGTAGTACAAGTAAAAGGACGTAAATTATTTTATACCAAGTATTGGTAAAGAAACGTTGACATCGTGTGTGGATAATCATAAGCGGCAACAAACCAAAACAATGGTCGAGAACCAAAATAAAGACCGTTTATGTAGATTTATGTCACGTTCTATTTTAGTATTCGACCAGTCGCGCGTGAACTTGTCCGCTAGAGGGCGCGCCGAGTGTTGCGCACGCGCCGGCCGATTTAAATAAGAGTACAAGAGGAAAACTCCAACGTTCGAAGAACGGTGATGGTAGATTAGTCATAGCACACGAAATTTCATGACTATTTTCAATTGGATGACACTGCCATGAATTTCATGGTATTTAATTAGAGGTATGAAGACGCCAACATAATGGCAATAATAAATCCATGACTTACGAGTAATACAAACAAATTAGATTGTCGTACGGGGAAATATAAATCGAATCGCAATTCAATTTGCATTAATTCTGGAACTTTTCGTGGAAAAGCAACAGATGGAAAATCGTCTCAAACGGGTTAGGCTAGGACGCTAAGACGTGAAAGAATCGTTTCAATTCAAGACTGCAATAAGTCATTCGTTACCCGCAGCGAATCCTGAGGTGAAGAAACAAAACCACCTGTTGAATCAAACTGCTTTGTGAAAAACATTTGATAGATGTCATGAGGTGTTCGGCTCTCAACCGCTTTCCTAGACATTAATAAAAAGCTCTCCTTTAAGAGTTTTCTTTTGAGTTTAATTTAGAATTCTTGAGTTTATTTGGTTGTAAGACAACAGATTATGACATTTACAATGTTGCACTTAGAGTTATATTCCTATGATGAGATCAGTTTTGGTCAATTGGAAGTCAAGAAGATCCCTCTACTACATAATTTTTATTTGTCCAACTACCTGGATAGATATGTAAATTGCCATTCAAAGCTAAGCCATACATAAACATTAAAAACAGATTCAGTATACCGTTTTCCTGTTTTTCGGGAACTCGTGACAACTCATAACAAAATTTAGATGTATCAGCGTCATTTAACCAGTTAATAGGAAAAAATACATTATTTTGCATGTTCCTCAATTCAGGGGATAACAACTTAATTATTTGCATAAATAGGTTTTGAACTAACCAAAAAAACAAATAATTATTTACGAATAGAATCTTGAATTTCCAAATAATTGCCATTCATTTAGTATTGAACCAAAAATGGAAATGGTTCTCAAAAAACACTAGGTTAGCATTAACGAACCAAATACAATATTTTCATGAAATTCACAAAAACTACAGCTTTAAATTACAAAGCTGATTCACATCAAAAACAAATTAATCAAACTTTCAGCTCAGCATCATTCTACAATAAACTCACGCCTTCTTCCCATGGGGCTAGGCAGAAACAGAACGTCACCTGCTACGATCCTTACATACACCTTTCGCCTCGTTTACGTTCATACACGCATGCCGGTTGCAAGTACTACGCGCCTGTCCTTTTTGAAGAAAACCACCAAGCATTCTACATTTGCATTATTATTCTGACGCTGATACTAGATAGGTTTTACTAGCATACTAGTACATGCATTTTCATTTCAACCCGTCATCTTCCTATTATAGCCTCTTCTTCTCAATTCTGTTGGGGTCGGCTTCCAGCCTAACCGGGTGGTCAGTATTGTACATGGAGCGACTGCCTATCTGACCTCCACAACCCAGTTGCTGGGTAATACGATACCCCTTTGATAAGACTGGTTGTCAGACTTTCGGGCTCCTGTCGAACCGCAACGTCAAAGATCCACGAATACTGACTACTTACTTTACGCACTTTCCGGAGGTGTCTTGTTATATAAAGATGGTCACCCATTCACGGACCAAAAGCGGCAAGCGTAGCTTTACCTAATCGATCGAGTCGTGCGGCTGTTATTACTTAACCACAAGCCCCTTCATTTCAACCCGTTCCTTAAATAAAGGAAACGAAATACCAAAAGCGTTAATTCGGGATAAATTTCGCTGGCCGGATTCTACTCCTAAAAAATCATTGTTACATTTCCATAAAAAGCACCCTCAAGTGGCCATGAATGCTTTGTTTAGTAAACAAACATAATAACAGGAAAATTTGAGAGGGAAAACAATTAGATAATTACTTTCTAAAATTAAGGTACTTAATCCATATTGAAAGGTAAAGGTCATAAACTCATGGAGTTAAGGAAGAAAAAAGCATATTAATTCCCTTGATGAAAGGGTACGGCGAAAAGAAATGACATAGACCACATAGCTGGGGATCTCAAAATCGTTTAAGGTAGGAGAAGCAATGTTGAATATGCTGGCAAATGAGAAATAATACAACGAAAACTACTCCGTGTACAAGAGCGAAAATACACGAAGAAAAGTAAAGCACCACGAATTTAGTTAAGATGAAAGGGGCAAGTGTCCCATAGAACCGCCCACTAAAAAGACGAAATCGAGGTCAGGTCTCGTCGCAAATTGGGCGGGCGGCCTCACAGGCTTGTGCTTATGAACGAGACCTACCGCTCAAATATAAATGAAGATTTCCTCCAGGATTACCAGTGCCAGTATAATGAAATTTTATGTTAGCGCTTCTCTGGAATGCCCGAAACAGCACATTTTTGGCCTCGGCTACTTTAGAACATAACGCTTTAAAATGTAATCAAGAAAATAGGTTGAAGATTTGACATGCCGTGAATTCTAGTAATTTCTGAATAAAGAAAGCCAGTGTGGGTGTTTTCATTTCAATTTAAGGGTCAAAAATTTAAAAACATTAGGAGGTTTTAGACAATGAATCAACGCTACAGCGATTGAGAACAAATATGTCCTAAATAAATATAGACTTGAAAGGTCAAGAGGTAACATTTAATAACTACTACCTTTTCTAGGTCATGAGGTCTAGACATATTTCCTAATCAGTCATAGGTTAGGTTACTTACAGTTTATTTCAGAAAGAGAAACAAAGAATCTGTCTCTGTTACACAATCCGCGAATCCCTCATTTATATTCCGAAATAAAACACCCTAAAATTTCCTCCCATCTTTTACCTCACCAGAAACAATTTCAAAAGAGAAGTGAAAAGTACTTTCCAATTCAAATGCAGTCCCGACCATGCTATAAAACACTGGGGGTATAGTTGGAAGACTCATTCATTACGTTGATTACTTGCTCCATTCTTCCCGGGCCGGTTCCTTCCTGGATTCCCTATTGTCGTCGGCATGACGTCGCCGCGTTGCGAGATCTTAATCTTTCTGTTAATTGTCGCGATACAACGTCTCTCGGTTTGGTTAACGAGCTGTTAACTTGAGCTATTGTGTCTTTGCAAGATAATCTACTCAAATTGCGTAATGTCGCACTGTGTAATTTATATTTTTATTTGCATTTTTGCTATGAAACTATGTCTGTGAGTACGTCTAAGGTGGTACAAACTATTAGTTTAGTAGAACACTTATCTACTAGACAAGGTATCTAATTTATCGTTGTATCTAATTCCAAAGATAATTACATTTTAAATAGTGATTTCTTAAAAGGTTTTAGTTTCCAAGAAATGAAAAATATTACTTATAAATTAGTTAATAAAGATCAGCGCCCGAGGTGCAACAATGTACTTGACACAATGATCTTCAATCATCAAAGGAGTAATGTCAGTCCATGGTCAAAGGCCAAAAGGTCAAAATACTGAGCTTGCTGTAAATTTATTTTGCAACATTTCTCTTAGGTAATTAAAACTTAATTACTAAATAAATAAAATAATACTCACGGCTTGCAATCAGTTCTGGTGCAACGAGACCATTCAGGTCAGGCTCTTCGCCATACCAGAATATCCATAGCTCTTTAGCGGCTCGGAGGGAGAGGGGCGGCGGCACGGGCGCGCTCATCTCATAGATGTTGTCGGGCGGCGGCGGCGCCGGCACCCGCCGCCACACGCACAGGATGTCCCCGGCCAAACAGCGCGCGTAGCTGCTGATGACCGGGTCCGCCAGTGGCGCGCCGCCCTCCTCCCCGTCGCCGCCGCCGCTCGTCTCCCCCCATACGAGCTTACGCCATTTTATGCCATACAGCTCCGTCTGGAATAAGAAAGTGAAGATTAGATCTTAAACCTTAAAGCCGTTGTTAAATTGGAAACATACACAGCACATCTATTTATTTTCGAATACCACAATAGTTATACGGAATTAACATTATTTTCAGCCACGGATCCCTTGAAGACTGAAGTTTTGATTACGCAAAAGCTTTTCAAAAATTTCACACAGAAAGTGATAGGCCAGCAAGAACCGAAAAACAACAGAATGGGACATTGCGACCCAAGTATGTTCAACACGGGAAATTGTAAGATGAATGAAGACAATGTGATTACTATCACAATAGGAATTTAGTAGGGCAAGTACATACTATACCGCGTATTATCTAAATACGAATACTACCACCTGACAATATAGAACTGAGTTTGTAAACAAACAATGAAACTTCGCGAAAACAATAAGAAGTCCACAACGACGCCAAACCTGCCAACATGGACAGAATTAATCGTCCGTATAATCAGGACGAAAACTGCAGAGAGACCTCGAAATTGTTCTAAAATTGTCTCTGGCAAGAGTCCAGGGGGACAGAGGTGCAAGATCAGAGGTATTTTGCGTCGCACCCGGAAGCCACTGTGCACCGCAGCGAGGAATTATAGTTGTAAACTAACGATATCTCTAGAAGCTTTTGTATAGGACTTTTTCAAATATACGCGATATTCTGGCAACACCCGGCTAGGTTGTAAAAACGGTGATAAGGCGACACGATGCTCTAACGCGAAGAGATTAACCGAGACTGTTTTTGTGGGCTCGACACGTGTTCCAAAGATTAAGCAGTTACCCCAACGTATAAAGTTGGGCGTTTATTTTATAGTGAACAACTAGTGCTTGCGTGAACATTATTAACACATTTTACGAACATGTCAATTATATTAAAAACGATGAGCGCGATATCCAGAGCACCTGTGTCTGTTATTATGGGTAAAAAGCTTTCATAAATACTGTATAATAACCATTCAGGGCGGCAATTCATGTTGATGATGTTCTCATAATATTTAAACTTTATTGATTGAATCAGCTGAAAGCCCTCACCGTTAAAAACGCACGCTGTACGTTTTAAAGCAAATACAGACGCAAATATCAAAATAAAACGTTCAATTGAATTGCGATGGACATCACAGAATACTTTCGCTTTCCTTGTTTTGATCTCTGAATTGAAAATATTTACATGGAATGCCAATTATAGTGCTGTTTTCCGCGTAGCTTGTCAGAAAAGACAAGGAAATAATATAGCGTGCGTGGTTGAGGAACGATTTGAGCACTATTAGGAGCTAGTTTATTCCTCTGCATAATTTCAACAGCTTCCGTTAAAACTTTATCCTGAGCGCTTGAAGCATAGCTCGTAAAGCCACAAATCAACCGTTCAAATTTTCATTCACAAATAACCCGAAAATTACCAAGCAGCCAATTAGTTTCCCATTCACAGCGCCATTAGTGAGCGGCAATTGCACGGCTAAGTGTGAGTACCACATGCGGCAGGTGGTGCTTCGACCTTGGGTATGCAAATATTTTATCGGGTCAAACACCCATCGCCCCTCGCTGGACACTGCCCGTCTGTAACACTTCTATATTATTCCATAGTCTCAGTTTTCACTTTCGTTTGTTAATTATTCTTGTGTTTTTTGCTTTATATTAGGTATATTGCAGTAATAAATTTTATTTTAAGGATCAGGAGTGCATTGATTACGGATAATATTTCTGAGGAACTCGATCGATGTGTATAATTTCATCTGAGACTCCCATTTTGCGGAGCTGTTTCAATCTGTATGTTTTTAAATATCGATTCTTTATCGTTCATATTGAGTCGTCCTTGTATCGAGTGGTTATTTTTTTTTACAGACAGAATGTAAATAACCCCAAACATGTTTATTGTTTAAAAACATTACTTCCCGAAAGCTTTCAACCCTTTACCGCTCGCGGTCGGCGGCACTCTACCAGTGTTTTTGGTCATTTAAATAAACATAAAACGATACACAGTAAACTTGGTTCCGCTTTAATGGACAGTAAGTTCAGCGTAAATATCAGTTATTAATAAATCCTTTATTAAACTAAACAACCGTACAAGTGAGATAGATATCTGCTGGTTCATTTCTAGTGGATTTCGCGAATTGAAATGTATCACTTGTCTTCAATGTTTTTATTATTAGGTGACCTGTGACTCCTTGGTTCTAAAAACAGCAGTTCGATATTGAAGGCCGATATGGTCAAATAGGTCTTCGTTTACAAGGAGGCACATTGAACTAAATTCGTTACCTATTAATTTGGTAACATTCAAAGTTCATTGTACATTTTTCCACGACACGCGCATCTGCGGCGGAGGGGGCTAAACGCACCTGGCAGACGTGACGCGTGGGGTCGCATCGACCTAACGCGATAAGGGGAGGAATAAGTAACTCCAAACGAGTTTAGTGTTAACTTCCAAATGAGGGGTTATTGGTCGACGCTTTAAAACGCGACTGTTAAGCGATGTTAAGATATAAAATTATACAAGTCAGCCGTTTATGGTGTGCTGTGCTGCGGAAGTTTTATTACTGTTTTATTAGCCGTAGTAATTAGGTTTTTATTGAAATATAATACGCGTCAATAAACGTTGACAGAGATTAAATCGTTTTAGTTTATTAATGTACGACGTGGTTGTGTAAAACAGCTGTTTATTGAGCATTAGTTCAAGATCAAAGATCATTACTGAGGCATTACTGAAGCTTGATTGAAAGACTATATTCAATAAGTAGTTGGATAGCATTCTTGAGTACATATGGAGGAATGCGTCAAGCTCGGTGTCGTGAATGTTCGTTCGGGCGGCGCCGGGGCCGGCCGGCGCGGCGGCGGCCGCTTTCTAACGCGCCCGATGCGCCCGCGCAGCCCGCTTCACTTTCTATTGTACGACGTGACGACTTGCCTACATTTTATACAAATTTATTTAATTATCCGTAAAGCTCATACATACTTGCTGGCTTTGTTAAGTGTTTCGTATTAAACAGGTTTCCAGATAAAATCTATGTTCTGAATGAGCTGCTGGTCTGTGTATTCAATAACGAATAATATCAATCAAGTAAGTACGCTCCTAATATATGCACGAGTAAGTGAGCAAAGGAACTCATCAATAAAACATCGTATAAGCGAATCGCTAATGTATTTCCAATACACCCACACTGAGGTCAATGGATCACAATGAAAATTCAAAAGCTGCAGTATCTTGCTATGACAAAATCGCCTGGTGAATATTACGCAAAAATATTCCTCGACAAAGAGCACACTGCACAGGGTAGAGCAAGTTTGTCGGAAAAATCTGCGGTTATTTGAATTTAAAATGCGAAACGAGCGACGGATGGACGCCTAGCCCGACGATAACACCCAGATGAAGCCGGTCGAAAGCCGTGCCTTTTCCGGAAAATTCTGCCTGTAACCGATTCTAAAGCGGTGTTACGTCACTTCGTGCAAGCCTTTGAAAAGTTTAAAGTCAAATGAGAGCACGGCTTAGTTTGCAGAGTTCTCCTCGTGCATGAAATTAAAATATTTTGTTACTTGCTCCTGTTCGATGTCTTGCAAAGCAGTATAGCAAGTATATTGGGTGAAAATAATACACAAATAGCAGTACTGTTCCCATTTGGTACCTTTATCATGGTCGCCTACGCAAGTACGCATAAAATCGGTGCGCTGGCATCCCTACGTTGAAGTCTTTTGCATCGCTCTGTGCACATATTTGGACATACGCGGTCAGTGGCTAATTGGCGCATAAATGCACTGCAACAATATTGCCCACCTTTTCTTTATATTCTTTCAATAACCTACTTGAAATGTTCATAATTGCAACAAGAAAATGGCTTTTGTACGGTGTATCCGATAAACTTCGTAAGAAATAAATAAAAAACTATTTAATAATCAGTTTCCTGTAAAACAATGATCCCGTAAAGCGATCATAACCTAGAACGGAAAAAAACTGCATGTCCAAAAAAGTCGAGCACCGCTAGTCGAGTGAGCGGGACAGGCGTATGAGACATGAGCAAGACGGCGGCAATCGCGAAAGTGAGAGGAGGAGAGACGCAGAGCGGCAACACCGCGCGGTTACGTTACTAGCGGGGTAAACAATCGAGGATGATGTGACGGTGCGCTGCGCGTGCGACCGCCCCCGGCCGTGCACTTCGCTACTGCATTTTTGACGTGTGACGTCACTACTAGATGCGTTGTTTTCTGGTGAGGGTGTCTTTTTCGCTTACCTGTACGTCCGAGTCCAGAGACTGGGTGTTCGATCGCTGCGCCCTAGTCCCGAGTGCATAAACAGTGTTAGAAATAGTCAACTAAAAATAAGCGTGTTTGTAAACAGTCTGCGAAATTTCATGGGTGTCGAGTGTTGCGAATGAGCGGCGGGTATCAGTATTTCGGCGCATAATGGCACAGTTATCGCAGCGTCTGCGGTGCGTGCGCGGTGTGCCGGCCACTGTCCACTTCCGCGAACGTCATCATTATTATGGATTGCGCGTGTTGAACTTATGTCACACGGTAGTTGCTATGTGCCTTACCTTATTTTTTTCTTTTTGTGGTAATTTTGAAAGGAATTTCTAGGTAGTATTGTAAGCAATGTCAAGGGCAGGGGAGATTGCGCTGAAAGTCGTAAAAAAGTTATAGGCGAAAACTATCTGAGTTCTGGAATATAATAAAAATAAAATATAAGTGGGCGGTTCCGCGACGGGAAGAATTTCTTACATCAGATAAAAACAGAATCCAAATATGTATTTTATGGGAACGACGGGAGAGAATAAAACTCTTAATTACTGGAACATAATAAGTATAGAGCTAACCAAACATGGTGGCCCTGTCAAAGACCATTACATACTACAAAATAACTTGAACAATTTGAAGCCTTCCAAAGGCGGTTAACTATAACTAACATAAACATATTATCGCAATAAAACCATTATATGGAGACAATATTTACTGCGGACAATTACAGTTACCTGCTCCATACATTCATATGCGTACTCACACAGATGCAATATAAGCCGACAATATACTACCTACCACATTACTTGCCAGTGGGCGGCGGTACACGGCAACACTTTACCATTTGTTATTCCTTACTCTGTCTACTTAAAGTAGAGCGAGTGAGATGGAGTTATTAGCCGCACAGTTTTTACCAATGTTGTCATGATAAAATGATTACCTTTGACCCCAGAGATTCGTATCATACGGGCGTCAAATTTTTACTTGACGCTTGTTCCTCAACGATTTTGTTCAGATATAATAACGAGAAAATTATTCTTTGAAGTAAAGGTCATGCATTCAAAGTAATTTGTAAACATTCTTAAGACTAAGTAACAAAGCTCATCTTAAGCCCAAGGCTTGCAAATGAGGCCAGTATAAGTTTTTATTGAAAGAGCATTTAATTAACTGATACATATCAACTCCTAGCCTACTTACTATCTTCGAACAAAACTGATGCGGAAATAAAAATGACGAGCACCTCAAAGCTAGCGTGGTCGAAATACCTCATAACAAGAACTTATCAACATAATACTGAATTCGAATCAATTTCAAGTAAACATTTAATTCAACCGTTCACACAATCTAGAGGAAATGAATGTCATAGAGATCAACGGAAGGTAGTGGGCAACGGGCAGGAAAACACAGACACAGCCATGTTTATAAAAGCGAGATTTACATTCTCGTTGTACAACTAAGCTTGTATGTCACCAAGGGCGAGGACACGCGCCACGTGACCTAAGATAATAGATCCCGCATTTATTAGCTAGCCGCCGAACGTGGATAAAACTCTAGGAATATTTTCCAATAGATAAGAAGTATAGTACCAACAGTCATTCAGAACTGTATTAAACTAACAGGCCATTAAGTTGACTAGCTTACAAAATATTTGTAGCAATTTATTTATCGTTTAAAACCGTGAACGATATATTTTAAAGTATCGATAGTTAATTTCGCCGACTTAACAAGTATGATATTGCATGCACGCAGGTATTAAAATGGAATTGTTATGCGGCAAACGCGTCTACAGGCACGCGCCATGGATCGTTTTAGAGGCCACATCGGCGCTTGCGCATTACGTCTACATTCGCACAACCACAACCAAACACCGATGTAAATTGAATTCATCAACAATTATACGTATCGATACACAATTAACAAAGGAACAAGACAAGATGGTTAACTTAATAGAGCCTAAATTGAAAATTGTAGAAAATGAATCTAGTTATGCAAAACTTTCTAAGTAGGTATTATGTCAAAAGAGGAAATGACATCATGTCATCATAGGAAGATGATTATCTACTCGGTCATAGTATTTTTAATTGCCATTTAGTTATGGTTACGACTATTCGAGAAATATTACGTCAGGATACAATATGTTGCTGGCATCATGGTACCTCGAGGCCGCCGACAAACGGATAGTCGCAGCGGACAACCTCAGGAAGGAGGTCGACACACGAAACGGTTACAAGATCATCGACTGTCGAAAAAATAGTCTTGAAAAATCATGTTTGTAACGGAAACTCACAGTGCATAAGATACTGATCTAAATTTATTTGCAGCGAAAGAATTTGACACTACATTGGTATCAGAATGGGAAGTTAATTATAAAATACGGCTTGATCGGTTTCTGCACATAAAATTTTATCTTAATCTGGGAAAAGTAACTATAAACATGTATACAGAGGCAAAAAAATATATATTCAAAATTCAAAAGTCATTTATTCAAACTAGGCTGAGAATCAGCACTTTTCGAACGTCAAAATTACATAAGACAGTCCCCCAAAACGCCCACCCTTCACCATATAAAAAATAAAGGAAGAGCTCATTTGGCATAAAAAAATTCGTCCGCATCGCTGTCAGTGAGAAAAGTACCCAAAAAGCTGGCAGCATTGCCACGTTGAATGGCAATGCTGATTCTTTGATCTAAAAATTGGCCAGCCCTCTGGTCATGTGAAGATTCGATTTAATTTATATATATTAGGTGTTAGATGTATATTATATTTAACACGATAAAAGATAAACATCATAGACACTATAAACATACAATAGAAACTCATTAAGGTTCCCAGTCCGATAGCATCATTCACCCGAAACGATCAATTAAACTCTAGATGTAGATCCAAAGCCGGGTATCGTCCTTAGTGCAGAAGGGTAAAGGGTACTTAGGTAGGCAGTACTGGTGCGATACGCTGCTAACGGTACAACCGTGCGCCGACCGCGGTCAACGAACTCAACGACCTTACGTCTAGTCTAGAAATTTGAAGGTTTGCCCTAGTTGTTTTTTTCAACCAATAAAGTATATTACATTTTATTGCAAATCATTTAAAAGTTCATTGAAATAAGAATACGTTTCTTGAAACGTTAAGTCAATAAAGTAGTAACTCAATAGCAAAATATTGATGTCAAGATGTTGGCAAACATTTTAATCTCGAGATTCAGAACTCGACGATAGTTCGTACGAGCCGGCAGAATGCAGATTCTGACGCAGTCCGCAAAGCTTTTATGCATACAAAGGAAGTCGCTAGGATATTGTGGTGTGACAGGTAGTTACATGCGAGTAGCAAGTACATTCGCAGAAACGTCTGTTATTGAAATCCGAGGAGACACGACGAAATTATATAAAGGAAAAGCTTAACAACTGGAATCTTCCAGAAGATATAAAATTACAGAATAACTTAGTGGGTACAGAAACAACATCGTCTACATACTGATCTCGATTATGCCGTCTCTTTTGCTCTCTCGAACATACCTTCTCACGCGGTAAACCTCAGCCTCTATGGTGACACGTAAATACTACGTGCACTATTTAACAAGTGGGCCGAGACAAATACTGGAAAGCCACTTGAACGTTTACCAACTCTGGTTTAATTGAAAGATTATGATAATGGCCACACTGGCCATCTGATAGTGTACACACGTTCGGTTGATTTGGGAACCGAGAGCCAGTTAACTGTATCATTTTAATGCCACATTAGAATAAATACCAGTGACCATGTTTTATAGACACTAAATACAATAATGAGATCTTTAAATTTCATAAAATGCTTTCTTGATTACTAACATTGTACTACGGGCAATTGACTAGCCAGAGCAAAACTTGCAAATTAATGTCTTTCGGTCCGTGCGTCATACAAAATTTATAATTCATAAGACATAACCAGGCAATTCAGCCAACATCGAAATAAATTAGGTTCTGATTTGAGAAGGAACATCATTATGATAACCATAGACGTTCTTGTCGGCGAATTTACACCTTCACGTCTTGAGCGAATGGGGGGGACAAAAGATAGAGGCAAAGGGGGGATCGTAGTGAAAGCGTTTCGAATTTAATCCGAGAGAGCCCTCAGACATTCGGCCATGTTATTTTACAGTCTGATGTTTTAATAAAGGTATCGTGCGCTGACAATCTATTTTGTCAATTAAACTAATAATTTCGTCCGCCGCTGTGCAATAGCTTCGATTTGCATTGTCTGTTGACAGATAATTTTGTTAGTCATTTGCAAATGAGGTCAACTTACAAACTGATACATCGGTGAAGCGTTATGTAATGTTCATAATAATTGTCTGCGTTTCTTAACGTTGAAGTTGGAAATAAATGTTTAAATAAAGCAACATTTTAGAGAAGAATATTAAGTACATAAATTACATCTATTTTAAGCAATATGCCTGTGTATATTGTGTTTCATTTCAGCACTTCTATTTAAGACAGACAAGTAATGCACAAATTAGTTCAAGCACAACTGATATCAAGATTCAGCCGAAACATGGTAGCAATTTGTTTCCAAAACACTTGTTTACTATCATATATCTTTAGAATTATATAATAAAGTTACTTCGAAACTCTTCTTTTAATATGTTAGTTTCACTGCTTTTAGTTTTATCGCAGCAAGAAAGTTTCAACAAGTTGAAGTAATACATCAAGTTTTACATAAGTTAGCTCTTAATAGGCGAGATGTTGGAATACGTGAAGTTATGTGTTACGCTTGTACAATAACATGACGCAGTTAATCGTATAGTGAAACTTGTTTTCCGTGAGACGAGGGCCAAAACTCGCATGCAAAGGGCCGACAGGCACTTTCGGCTACAGACATTCGTAATGCTCCAGCTAATCTCCGAAACGTCTTGTCATGTCACAAACATTTCGCAAATAAAGTATTGCAATGATAAAATCAAGTTTCAGTTTTCAAAGTGCGCCTCGCGACTCGGGCACGTACAGACGGTGCCAAGTGTTGTCAACACACAACACCGTCTTGTTTACACAATAAAAAAATAGGTCACTCTTTACTTTCACGCTTTCAGACTCTTGTGTCCCGTACGACACGGGGTGCAGCCGGATTACGGAGTAAAATTACTCGTGTAGAAATAACCTTTAGCCAATAAAAGCGAAAGTGGAGCACAAGGCTAGTGAAGACTTGTTTTATCGATCGACATAACGCAGAAACCTGAACACGGTGTGTTTTCAATCATACTAATGAACTCTACGTTCTCGGAGATGCATTCAACTGAATCCAATTTTAAGTATAGATGATTAAGTCAATAGTTAATGGGCTACGTTTAAATATAGATAAATCATAGTGAATTGATTACCATGTCACTAATAAGCATAATCTTATTGAATAAATATTTAATTAAATCAATCTTAAATTGTGTTTAATTTTAAAATGAATCACTTGACTCCATTAATATAATATTTCTAGAATATATTAAAAGTTTGTCTTTATAAAACAATAAACTGATAAATATTTGCAAATCTGTGGTGACAGGACCCGAGCTGGCGTCGAGTGACGGACTCTGGCGAAGAATCCAATGTGGGACAGGCACAGAGCACTTCTGTTATCTTGACCCACATATCGTGACCGCGGTCGCGGCCGGACCACTGCCGCTAGTATAGCGGAACACCTCAATTGCCTTCTGATGGAAAACGTCGAGAAATTCAAAAGGGCAACTACAGAAATGGAAAATTATGAAAAAAATTAACTTTTATGTAGAAAAACAAAAACAATAAACCGTTTTTCAGAACAATAATATCTGTGAAACTTGAACAAAACTATTATGAAAAACTTAGTCGATGAGCAAAATGAAGAAAACCATTGCGTTGGTACAGCTTCTTTAAAAAAACGCGTTATCAAAAACGATTTATGTAAATATGCAGTTAATTGAAAGTATTCTCCAGAAAAGAAAAATGAAAAGGGAACATAAAGATATCAAATAAAAGATTCCAATATCACTGAACAAATGGTAAAAATCGAGATCATAACCAAATGAGAAAGAGTGAACGTTTTTCCTCGTGACAGTATCATCCAAACAGAACCTTGACCCAGAATGTGGCTCGTAACAACAAGAGGAAAAGGACGTTACGAAGATGCTGTCAGGATCGCATCAAGTGATGTCATATCGTCTGAGTATTTAGGACTGGTTTTAAGTTTATTTATTTACAGAAATATTTGAGTGTCCTTGAAGGCGATTTTAATTTTCGTCAGTATCACACTGACGTAAATTAAAACGACGGCTGGCTTTTAACCCCATTTATAATAAATAGGCAGTGAGAAAATATTCACGAAATATTATATTCCTAGGTATTTTAACAATAAATAAGGCAGTAGCCATTAAAATATTTTCGTGTATTGAAATTATTTTATTCCGACTCAATTTAAGCAAGGCCAAGTAAATGGAGTAATTCGATAACGCGTTTACTCGAAAATAGTTTTAATTGCCGAGACTGTGATATGGACCTTTCTCTTCAATGTGGGTTAAATAAAGCCACTCGTTGCGGAACCGCATCGATTAAGGACAATGTGGATTGCGCGCGAAGGACGTACACATTCGCTCCAAGGACCGACCTCCATATAAATGTATTAGTTTTTTATTAGACACTTTATGAAAATACTTGATGTGATAACTTTGATAAGCCAATCGATACTCATTACTGATATTTCAGTATCGTGCAGTAATTAAAAACCACTTGGCATGTCATTGTTAACCTTAAAATTGTATCAGCTGTTTATCTTTGCATTGCATCCAAGTTAGGATGAGCTTAGTATTTGGGTCATCATAATATTGTTGTTATCAAGATGCATATTTTGTAAGTGACCTTGGAGAGTATAACGGTTGGATATGTGGTGCAATACCAATTGTATTGCATGAAGCACATCTCAGCATAGTGTGAGCAATACTTGTTACTCATTTCCATGCCTGTTTTGATTGCATTTTCCCACAAGCGTCATTATCCCATGCTTCCCACTGAACATGCCATCATATCGCACAACTACACCAGTTACTTCAATTATCTGGCATTTTCCAGTCTGAGGTCACTAAAGTCTCGAGATAAACAGTGCGTCATTCTTATGTAGGTATACGCGTCACATGGATTTATTAATTTCCCTAGGAAACGTCAAAATGTTTTCCTCATTTGTTAGCAACTCGTCCTTAGATTCTCAAAAGTCAATGCTCGCTCGTCAATCATTGCACTGATTTCCGTTATTATTTAGGGAACTTTTTTATAACAATCGTAATATTAATTTCAAGTGTTGAAGGAGCGTGAGATACAGCCGCCGCAATTACTGTTCGTTTATCATGTGTGATAATGTGGCATTATATAGGCGGTCGCACTGTAAACAACTGTGCGATTGCGATTGGTTACAAAATAAACAGAACACAGCTTTCAATTGTGGTTTTGATGCGAGAACCCTGATGCGGGAACGAGGAGCTTTATGTATCGAAAAAATGCGAGTAAACTGTTTTTATTTGAACAGTTTTCTTTTTAATTTATACACGTGCTCTTTGTTGTGTTGCGCTTGAGCATCCTTCACGAGTAGGTACGTGCTTTATCGTCAAGATTATAACAGCGTCATTTTAATTCCTTAGCGTCGTGAAAGGCGATGTAGGAAATGTGTTTACTATCATTTTAATCTCCAGACAATAATAATAATATTTGGTAAAGAATTAAAGATTAGATTAATATTGATATTTTTATCAAAAATCTTTTCTTTTTGTACCGTCTGTTTTCCACTACTTGGTCACACAATCTTTATTTCCGTCAGGGACTTCCAAAGCTTTTAATCGTGTTCTATTGTGGTGAATGATAGCGGTAAGCACCAACCGCTCTCGTTGGAACCTTGATACCGTGTGAGTGTGATAAGTTATCAGCTGATAGATAACGACCCCCGCGACACAACAAAACTTAGTTCGTTTTTAATTTTAGAAACATTTAAGTTTCCGTTCTTCAATATTTTGTATGTGGATTTGAAGATTATTTTTAAGTTATCAATCAAGTTTATCTATTTTTCTATCCTGCATGTTAATATAATTAAATGTATTTAAAACACTTTTTTATTATGACACAATAAAAAATCGGGACAAACTAAATCTGTCAGAACGTATTTACATGCTCAAAGCGTGCGTAAAGTTGTAACTTGTAACATAGGTAGTTAATACATAATTAAGATACAATAAACCGGATTTAACGACGTCAGCCACATTTTGCTCCAGTGTGCGCATGCGCAGACTACTTTTAAATACTTGGGTGACCTACCAGACACAAATCAACCGTTTAATAACCTATAAGGTCACCTTTATTTTCATTATAGACAATGAGATCTTACAAATAACTCTATTTCATTTGTTTAGAGTTCAAATTCATTCGGATGTGCTGCCAACAAGTAAAGCACTGATTTCAGGTAAATGTTTTTTGCGATGACCTTGAGCTGCTCAAGAAACCATGATCTTCCTGTTGTCTTCATTACGAGAGTCGTAACTTATTAACAATACAAAGACTACTACAGGCAACGACTAATTTCATCACGTTTCCAATAAGATGAAAGTGAAAATTTAATGTGTGAAATACCAAAAGGCACAGAACAGACTTCGTGGGAATTTACGATCATCGTAAGCATCATACGAGAATTTATGACTTATAAAAAGCAGCAAAGCATTAGAGATTCATTATAAAACAATGTTGTAATTAGGTTGATTACATTAAAAGGAAGTTTATATCGTATCGCCACTTTGGACAAATGTGAAATAATAAAAATAATCTGTTGCTTTATTGCCGCCAAAACAGTAGTTAACAACTTGTTTTAATGCTGTTAATCAGTTAATTACATAGCTTAATAGACACTGGTCAGTATTAATTAGTGGCGATTTATTTAGTCAGAAAACCAAATCTGGTCTTAGGTTGAATTCGTAAAGGGGTGACCTAGAAGCGGGAGGAGTCATAACAGTGGGGGAATGAGCACATTCAGGACAAAATTGAAGTTGTGCTCTGTATGTACAGAGGGTGATAAGGGGGGTGGGCTAGAGGTCGCGGAGACTCGTGTGTTCGTCAGATGCCATGAATAAGTTAGCGGTGTATTCCGTCACTCAATGGACATCGTCGTTGTGCCGTGGAATTGAGATGGAAAAGGAAGAACTAGCAGAATTTCTTAAAAAATCGTTATAATTTAGATTGCAGGACAGAAAAGTTGATATTTTCGTTTCCATATCTGAGAAAAATAAGCGGAAAGCTTATGTTATTTAATTAGCACGCTTCCAAATATTGCTCATGAAAAACAATGTTACTGAATGAATGAATGATTATTGCCAGTTCATTCTCATACGTCAAGGGTAAACAATGGTCAAGACAAAGTCACAGCTATGACATACTGCGTATGACTGTACTAGAATTTATAAGACAAAGCGTAAACAGGTAAAAGAACAAAGACGAACATCAACTACCTAGATAATCACAGTGCACGCAACTGGTGCCTGGGCGGAGGCCCGCTTATGGGAAAGTTACAATCATTACGACCATTCATAAACGGTTGAATGAGCGCAAGACGCCTGCGCAGCCGGCGAGCGCGCGCGCACCGACCCCGCGAGTCCCGCGACATCTGTGATGTCGCAGCGCAGATGCCGCGCATACCTCAACATAAACGGAGCCTAGGTAAAGCCAGTGAACATTCACAGCTTGACAATCAGCGATACATTTCCGATTTAACTAACATCAATGAAATTACTGCATTGCAATTTTTTGCACAATGCTCCTAGTAAAGTGTATTGAACCTAAACGCGACACCTAGTAGCCCCCGATGCGTCACCGCCTATGTTATGGACGAGAAAAAATTCCACGCGACAAAAGCAGCGACGTCCGCAAACGACGCATAAATAATTAGACAATAAGCAGGCAGGGCAAGAAATCGGTAATTTGTATCGCGTCGAGATAGGCGGAGCGCAGAGGGAGACGGGTGCAGGCAGGCGCGCGCCGCCGCGGAGATATGGCAACGCGTCAGGTGGAAGTGGCGCCCGTGCTGTGCTCGCTTCTCGCCGAGGACGACCGACCGCCCCCGGCACCCCGCGCGCCCGCCCTTCACCCGCTAATCCTCACCCGAACACAATCTGATAAAATTCGCGCCAGCTATGAACATTACGCAAAGCTACTCAACACTACAACACTGCGATAATGAATGACCCGACGGTTTTTTTAACCTGTACATAAACATTACTCCTAATGTTTCGCTATCGTGTCGCATTATCGAACGGTACGAAGCGAAAAATGTAATAAGAAAGTTATTTCCTCAACCTGGCGAAACTAGTCTCGCGAACGCATTACGGTCCGCGTTACGGCCAGGTGAATTCAAAATGACCTCTATGGGCCGGTGGCTTCTTGTGGCCTCGCTCGCCGAATGCGTTGACATTTTGTGGGTTAGCAACATGACATGACTCCGAGTTGTGGCGAGAACGATGCCAGGATGACTAACGGCCGTCCGTCATTAGCCGCCTAAACGTAAATTGTCCCATACAAAAACTTTAACGCAATAGATCGATTCGACAGTCCTAGCGCAATAAGGTGAATTTTGTATATCAGCGTCCACTAACGATAATCACATCGTCTACTTAGACGTCGTGGACTCATTATTTAGGAATTCCTAAACATGCAACGGGAGTCCTAAGAACAATAG